>CM062808.1:181263131-183668198 GCA_031772625.1 Pinus tabuliformis
TGGTTATCTTCTGTAATCTATTGCGTTCTGCTTAAATCCGGATTATCAGTGGTATCAGAGCGGTCTGCTTTTTCTCTGTTTTTCTTTGCATGTCCAACGAGGTCGGGATGGATATAAGGAGTAGGGCTTGAATTGGTCGAACCTTTGCAAGACCAGCCTCGCAAATCTCGACGACCTCCCATGGCGGATGAGAAGAAAGATGACAGGGGGCAGGAGATCCTATCAAAATCTTGCTCGAAGAAGCGCTCGAGCGGCAAAGGAACGCGATGATGGATAGCTTTGCGCAGATCCTTCAGCGGCTACCCAGAGGCGACGCATCGGCTTCCAACAGCGACTCTGGAAATGCCACACCTTCAAGGTACAAGTTAATTTTGAAATCCCCATATTCGAGGGTCAAATAGACGCAGATGCCGTAGATAAATGGTTAAATCTGCTAGATGGGTATTTTTCTGTTCACGAATTTTCAAGTCGGGAAAAGATTGTTTTCGCTCTTCTCAAAGCAGCCCCCCACGTCAAGGACTGGTGGGAAACCTACTGCGAGCAGAAGGATGAAAGTACAGGCTCACTATTTTCAGCCGCACCCACTTGGAATGACTTCCGGGATGCCATCAAGGAGCAGTACTACCCTGTCGGAAGCTATGAGGACAAATACATCAAATGGACCACACTGCGGCAGGGACGAGACCAAGATGTGCCGGAGTTCACAAACATTTTTCATACCCTTCGCACACAATTGGGTATCAAAGATTCTGAGTTTCATCTGGTACTCAAATACCGCAGCTGCCTACACAGATACATCCAGGAAGAGATGGAGTTCTTGAACATCTCCTCACTCGGCACAGCATACCGATACGCTGTCAAAATCGAGCAAAAGTTCAAACAGAAGAAGCGAGACTTTGGATCTGCAAATCCAAAGCCCAAAGGACAAAGCCAAGGCGGGGTGACCCAAGACAACCCGTCAGAAAAGAACAACACCACGAAGCTGAAGAAGGACACAGGAAAGTGGTGTGAGTTCCACAAGAGTCCCACTCATAACACAAGTGAGTGTCGGACCAAGCAGTCGCTGGTGGCTGAGTTGAAGGCTTCCGAATCAGATGCATGTTCCGACTCTGAGTCAGAACCCGACAAGGGGAATGACAAAGGGAAGCAGATCATTGATGCGGATCCCAGTGCCACTGTTGCTACTGCCAAGATCCAGAAAAATGAGCCCGAAGATCCAGAGGAGGGGGAACGTCTTTTCCACTCACAGATGTGGGTGAAGGGTTCGCCGCTGCAATTCATTGTCGACAGTGGCAGCCAAAAGAACCTCATTTCAGCAGAGGTCGTGAAGCGGTTGGGCCTACCAACTACACCACACCCACAACCGTACAGTATCGGTTGGCTTCACGAAGGACGAGATCTCAAAGTTCGCCAACAGTGCCGCCTTCCCTATAGCATCAAGCCCTTCACATACGAGGTATTGTGTGATGTTACACCTTGGATGTTTGTGATGTACTATTAGGCCAGCCATACTTGTGGAGGCGACATGCTGTGTATGAGTCAAGGCCTCGCGTGTCATCATTTCTTTGGATAATTCATTATACAGGATACCGGAGGTAGCCCCACCTACCGCCACCTCTTTGATTACTGCTAAGAAAGGCAGCAAGCTCATCTCACAGACTAGGAAATTTATTTTCTGTCTGGTTCGCTCCCAAAGTAAGGGGAAGATCGTTGCTACATCCATGACCCCCGCGAAGGGTTCCTCCACACAGCAGCAGCAACAGAGGGATACAGTCGTGACAGAACACAGGAACAACTTCTCCTTACCCGGAGGGGTACCACACAAGTTTCAGGTGGACAACAAAGTTTGGTTACATTTGCAGAGGGAGCGCCTTACCAGAACCCATCAGAAACTCAGACCACTTCGACATGGTCCTTACACCAGTAACAAGGCCACGGGAAACAATGCTTTGAAGCACAGCGTTCCTCCATTCCTTCGCTTGCACCGAGTGTTCAATGTGGACCATCGCCGGCCATGCTCCCCACCATTTCTGGACACATCAGAGATTGCAGAACAGCTCACCAGAGACCCAGCTCAGCAGAAGCTTCCTCATCTCAGGGAGGAACTCAACGCAATGGGGACCATTGCTTCCTAAGGGGGAGGAATGATCCAGGTGGATGTTGGTGGCCACCCACCTATCCCATTTGGACCCCCACAACTGTCTCTTGCAGTTTTTCAGTTTCCTTAATTATAGCATAGTTTACTATTTTTAGCAGTTTTTCAGGTCCTAAACATCAGGAGCCGTTTTGAGGCCCTAAACGACGTTTTTTGGGAAATCCACCGCCAGCGATTTTTCTGATAAAAATCGTCTTTTCCGTCGTAGTCCTCAGAGAGATCTTTCCAACGGGCTATCATGCACGTCAAACGGAGATAGTACGACCAATTCGCGACCCCGGGAAGTTGATGTACCAACTTACCCAAAAACGGGGCCCACAATTTGGCGTTTCATCTTCTAGGGTTAGGTTTTGGAATGTGAAGGGTTTTCCATTGTTTCTCAACAATAAATAGGCCCTCGAGCCACATTGTAACACAGTTCGAAACAGTTCAGAGGCATGTAGCCGACACATCTCTTCTCAGAGATAAGCTACCATCGCCCTAGCTAGGTTATTTCTATTTGTAAGCATATTTCAGTATTCTCCATTAATGAAATGAAATATTATTTCCACTGCATCTCTGTTTTTATGGTTATCGCATCTCTGTATTCATGGTTATCTCTGTAATCTATTGCGTTCCTGCTTAAATCCGGATCAGTGGTATCAGAGCGGTCTGCTTTTTCTCTGTTTTTCTTTGCATGTCCCCAACGAGGTCGGGATATAAGGAGCTAGGGCTTGAATTGGTCGAACCTTTGCAAGACCAGCCTCGCAAATCTCGACGACCTCCCATGGCGGATGAGAAGAAAGATGAGGGGGCAGGAGATCCTATCAAAATCTTGCTCGAAGAAGCGCTCGAGCGGCAAAGGAACGCGATGATGGATAGCTTTGCGCAGATCCTTCAGCGGCTACCCAGAGGCGACGCATCGGCTTCCAACAGCGACTCTGGAAATGCCACACCCTTCAAGGTACAAGTTAATTTTGAAATCCCCATATTCGAGGGTCAAATAGACGCAGATGCCGTAGATAAATGGTTAAATCTGCTAGATGGGTATTTTTCTGTTCACGAATTTTCAAGTCGGGAAAAGATTGTTTTCGCTCTTCTCAAAGCAGCCCCCCACGTCAAGGACTGGTGGGAAACCTACTGCGAGCAGAAGGATGAAAGTACAGGCTCACTATTTTCAGCCGCACCCACTTGGAATGACTTCCGGGATGCCATCAAGGAGCAGTACTACCCTGTCGGAAGCTATGAGGACAAATACATCAAATGGACCACACTGCGGCAGGGACGAGACCAAGATGTGCCGGAGTTCACAAACATTTTTCATACCCTTCGCACACAATTGGGTATCAAAGATTCTGAGTTTCATCTGGTACTCAAATACCGCAGCTGCCTACACAGATACATCCAGGAAGAGATGGAGTTCTTGAACATCTCCTCACTCGACACAGCATACCGATACGCTGTCAAAATCGAGCAAAAGTTCAAACAGAAGAAGCGAGACTTTGGATCTGCAAATCCAAAGCCCAAAGGACAAAGCCAAGGCGGGGTGACCCAAGACAACCCGTCAGAAAAGAACAACACCACGAAGCTGAAGAAGGACACAGGAAAGTGGTGTGAGTTCCACAAGAGTCCCACTCATAACACAAGTGAGTGTCGGACCAAGCAGTCGCTGGTGGCTGAGTTGAAGGCTTCCGAATCAGATGCATGTTCCGACTCTGAGTCAGAACCCGACAAGGGGAATGACAAAGGGAAGCAGATCATTGATGCGGATCCCAGTGCCACTGTTGCTACTGCCAAGATCCAGAAAAATGAGCCCGAAGATCCAGAGGAGGGGGAACGTCTTTTCCACTCACAGATGTGGGTGAAGGGTTCGCCGCTGCAATTCATTGTCGACAGTGGCAGCCAAAAGAACCTCATTTCAGCAGAGGTCGTGAAGCGGTTGGGCCTACCAACTACACCACACCCACAACCGTACAGTATCGGTTGGCTTCACGAAGGACGAGATCTCAAAGTTCGCCAACAGTGCCGCCTTCCCTATAGCATCAAGCCCTTCACATACGAGGTATTGTGTGATGTTACACCTCTGGATGTTTGTGATGTACTATTAGGCCAGCCATACTTGTGGAGGCGACATGCTGTGTATGAGTCAAGGCCTCGCGCTGTCATCATTTCTTTGGATAATTCATTATACAGGATACCGGAGGTAGCCCCACCTACCGCCACCTCTTTGATTACTGCTAAGAAAGGCAGCAAGCTCATCTCACAGACTAGGAAATTTATTTTCTGTCTGGTTCGCTCCCAAAGTAAGGGGAAGATCGTTGCTACATCCATGACCCCCGCGAAGGGTTCCTCCACACAGCAGCAGCAACAGAGGGATACAGTCGTGACAGAACACAGGAACAACTTCTCCTTACCCGGAGGGGTACCACACAAGTTTCAGGTGGACAACAAAGTTTGGTTACATTTGCAGAGGGAGCGCCTTACCAGAACCCATCAGAAACTCAGACCACTTCGACATGGTCCTTACACCAGTAACAAGGCCACGGGAAACAATGCTTTGAAGCACAGCGTTCCTCCATTCCTTCGCTTGCACCGAGTGTTCAATGTGGACCATCGCCGGCCATGCTCCCCACCATTTCTGGACACATCAGAGATTGCAGAACAGCTCACCAGAGACCCAGCTCAGCAGAAGCTTCCTCATCTCAGGGAGGAACTCAACGCAATGGGGACCATTGCTTCCTAAGGGGGGAGGAATGATCCAGGTGGATGTTGGTGGCCACCCACCTATCCCATTTGGACCCCCACAACTGTCTCTTGCAGTTTTTCAGTTTCCTTAATTATAGCATAGTTTACTATTTTTAGCAGTTTTTCAGGTCCTAAACTTCAGGAGCCGTTTTGAGGCCCTAAACGACGTTTTTTTGGGAAATCCACCGCCAGCGATTTTTCTGATAAAAATCGTCTTTTCTGTCGTAGTCCTCAGAGAGATCTTTCCAACGGGCTATCATGCACGTCAAACGGAGATAGTACGACCAATTCGCGACCCCGGGAAGTTGATGTACCAACTTACCCAAAAACGGGGCCCACAATTTGGCGTTTCATCTTCTAGGGTTAGGTTTTGGAATGTGAAGGGTTTTCCATTGTTTCTCAACAATAAATAGGCCCTCGAGCCACATTGTAACACAGTTCGAAACAGTTCAGAGGCATGTAGCCGACACATCTCTTCTCAGAGATAAGCTACCATCGCCCTAGCTAGGTTATTTCTATTTGTAAGCATATTTCAGTATTCTCCATTAATGAAATGAAATATTATTTCCACTGCATCTCTGTTTTTATGGTTATCGCATCTCTGTATTCATGGTTATCTCTGTAATCTATTGCGTTCCTGCTTAAATCCGGATCAGTGGTATCAGAGCGGTCTGCTTTTTCTCTGTTTTTCTTTGCATGTCCCCAACGAGGTCGGGATATAAGGAGCTAGGGCTTGAATTGGTCGAACCTTTGCAAGACCAGCCTCGCAAATCTCGACGACCTCCCATGGCGGATGAGAAGAAAGATGAGGGGGCAGGAGATCCTATCAAAATCTTGCTCGAAGAAGCGCTCGAGCGGCAAAGGAACGCGATGATGGATAGCTTTGCGCAGATCCTTCAGCGGCTACCCAGAGGCGACGCATCGGCTTCCAACAGCGACTCTGGAAATGCCACACCCTTCAAGGTACAAGTTAATTTTGAAATCCCCATATTCGAGGGTCAAATAGACGCAGATGCCGTAGATAAATGGTTAAATCTGCTAGATGGGTATTTTTCTGTTCACGAATTTTCAAGTCGGGAAAAGATTGTTTTCGCTCTTCTCAAAGCAGCCCCCCACGTCAAGGACTGGTGGGAAACCTACTGCGAGCAGAAGGATGAAAGTACAGGCTCACTATTTTCAGCCGCACCCACTTGGAATGACTTCCGGGATGCCATCAAGGAGCAGTACTACCCTGTCGGAAGCTATGAGGACAAATACATCAAATGGACCACACTGCGGCAGGGACGAGACCAAGATGTGCCGGAGTTCACAAACATTTTTCATACCCTTCGCACACAATTGGGTATCAAAGATTCTGAGTTTCATCTGGTACTCAAATACCGCAGCTGCCTACACAGATACATCCAGGAAGAGATGGAGTTCTTGAACATCTCCTCACTCGGCACAGCATACCGATACGCTGTCAAAATCGAGCAAAAGTTCAAACAGAAGAAGCGAGACTTTGGATCTGCAAATCCAAAGCCCAAAGGACAAAGCCAAGGCGGGGTGACCCAAGACAACCCGTCAGAAAAGAACAACACCACGAAGCTGAAGAAGGACACAGGAAAGTGGTGTGAGTTCCACAAGAGTCCCACTCATAACACAAGTGAGTGTCGGACCAAGCAGTCGCTGGTGGCTGAGTTGAAGGCTTCCGAATCAGATGCATGTTCCGACTCTGAGTCAGAACCCGACAAGGGGAATGACAAAGGGAAGCAGATCATTGATGCGGATCCCAGTGCCACTGTTGCTACTGCCAAGATCCAGAAAAATGAGCCCGAAGATCCAGAGGAGGGGGAACGTCTTTTCCACTCACAGATGTGGGTGAAGGGTTCGCCGCTGCAATTCATTGTCGACAGTGGCAGCCAAAAGAACCTCATTTCAGCAGAGGTCGTGAAGCGGTTGGGCCTACCAACTACACCACACCCACAACCGTACAGTATCGGTTGGCTTCACGAAGGACGAGATCTCAAAGTTCGCCAACAGTGCCGCCTTCCCTATAGCATCAAGCCCTTCACATACGAGGTATTGTGTGATGTTACACCTCTGGATGTTTGTGATGTACTATTAGGCCAGCCATACTTGTGGAGGCGACATGCTGTGTATGAGTCAAGGCCTCGCGCTGTCATCATTTCTTTGGATAATTCATTATACAGGATACCGGAGGTAGCCCCACCTACCGCCACCTCTTTGATTACTGCTAAGAAAGGCAGCAAGCTCATCTCACAGACTAGGAAATTTATTTTCTGTCTGGTTCGCTCCCAAAGTAAGGGGAAGATCGTTGCTACATCCATGACCCCCGCGAAGGGTTCCTCCACACAGCAGCAGCAACAGAGGGATACAGTCGTGACAGAACACAGGAACAACTTCTCCTTACCCGGAGGGGTACCACACAAGTTTCAGGTGGACAACAAAGTTTGGTTACATTTGCAGAGGGAGCGCCTTACCAGAACCCATCAGAAACTCAGACCACTTCGACATGGTCCTTACACCAGTAACAAGGCCACGGGAAACAATGCTTTGAAGCACAGCGTTCCTCCATTCCTTCGCTTGCACCGAGTGTTCAATGTGGACCATCGCCGGCCATGCTCCCCACCATTTCTGGACACATCAGAGATTGCAGAACAGCTCACCAGAGACCCAGCTCAGCAGAAGCTTCCTCATCTCAGGGAGGAACTCAACGCAATGGGGACCATTGCTTCCTAAGGGGGGAGGAATGATCCAGGTGGATGTTGGTGGCCACCCACCTATCCCATTTGGACCCCCACAACTGTCTCTTGCAGTTTTTCAGTTTCCTTAATTATAGCATAGTTTACTATTTTTAGCAGTTTTTCAGGTCCTAAACATCAGGAGCCGTTTTGAGGCCCTAAACGACGTTTTTTGGGAAATCCACCGCCAGCGATTTTTTTGATAAAAATCGTCTTTTCTGTCGTAGTCCTCAGAGAGATCTTTCCAACGGGCTATCATGCACGTCAAACGGAGATAGTACGACCAATTCGCGACCCCGGGAAGTTGATGTACCAACTTACCCAAAAACGGGGCCCACAATTTGGCGTTTCATCTTCTAGGGTTAGGTTTTGGAATGTGAAGGGTTTTCCATTGTTTCTCAACAATAAATAGGCCCTCGAGCCACATTGTAACACAGTTCGAAACAGTTCAGAGGCATGTAGCCGACACATCTCTTCTCAGAGATAAGCTACCATCGCCCTAGCTAGGTTATTTCTATTTGTAAGCATATTTCAGTATTCTCCATTAATGAAATGAAATATTATTTCCACTGCATCTCTGTTTTTATGGTTATCGCATCTCTGTATTCATGGTTATCTCTGTAATCTATTGCGTTCCTGCTTAAATCCGGATCAGTGGTATCAGAGCGGTCTGCTTTTTCTCTGTTTTTCTTTGCATGTCCCCAACGAGGTCGGGATATAAGGAGCTAGGGCTTGAATTGGTCGAACCTTTGCAAGACCAGCCTCGCAAATCTCGACGACCTCCCATGGCGGATGAGAAGAAAGATGAGGGGGCAGGAGATCCTATCAAAATCTTGCTCGAAGAAGCGCTCGAGCGGCAAAGGAACGCGATGATGGATAGCTTTGCGCAGATCCTTCAGCGGCTACCCAGAGGCGACGCATCGGCTTCCAACAGCGACTCTGGAAATGCCACACCCTTCAAGGTACAAGTTAATTTTGAAATCCCCATATTCGAGGGTCAAATAGACGCAGATGCCGTAGATAAATGGTTAAATCTGCTAGATGGGTATTTTTCTGTTCACGAATTTTCAAGTCGGGAAAAGATTGTTTTCGCTCTTCTCAAAGCAGCCCCCCACGTCAAGGACTGGTGGGAAACCTACTGCGAGCAGAAGGATGAAAGTACAGGCTCACTATTTTCAGCCGCACCCACTTGGAATGACTTCCGGGATGCCATCAAGGAGCAGTACTACCCTGTCGGAAGCTATGAGGACAAATACATCAAATGGACCACACTGCGGCAGGGACGAGACCAAGATGTGCCGGAGTTCACAAACATTTTTCATACCCTTCGCACACAATTGGGTATCAAAGATTCTGAGTTTCATCTGGTACTCAAATACCGCAGCTGCCTACACAGATACATCCAGGAAGAGATGGAGTTCTTGAACATCTCCTCACTCGACACAGCATACCGATACGCTGTCAAAATCGAGCAAAAGTTCAAACAGAAGAAGCGAGACTTTGGATCTGCAAATCCAAAGCCCAAAGGACAAAGCCAAGGCGGGGTGACCCAAGACAACCCGTCAGAAAAGAACAACACCACGAAGCTGAAGAAGGACACAGGAAAGTGGTGTGAGTTCCACAAGAGTCCCACTCATAACACAAGTGAGTGTCGGACCAAGCAGTCGCTGGTGGCTGAGTTGAAGGCTTCCGAATCAGATGCATGTTCCGACTCTGAGTCAGAACCCGACAAGGGGAATGACAAAGGGAAGCAGATCATTGATGCGGATCCCAGTGCCACTGTTGCTACTGCCAAGATCCAGAAAAATGAGCCCGAAGATCCAGAGGAGGGGGAACGTCTTTTCCACTCACAGATGTGGGTGAAGGGTTCGCCGCTGCAATTCATTGTCGACAGTGGCAGCCAAAAGAACCTCATTTCAGCAGAGGTCGTGAAGCGGTTGGGCCTACCAACTACACCACACCCACAACCGTACAGTATCGGTTGGCTTCACGAAGGACGAGATCTCAAAGTTCGCCAACAGTGCCGCCTTCCCTATAGCATCAAGCCCTTCACATACGAGGTATTGTGTGATGTTACACCTCTGGATGTTTGTGATGTACTATTAGGCCAGCCATACTTGTGGAGGCGACATGCTGTGTATGAGTCAAGGCCTCGCGCTGTCATCATTTCTTTGGATAATTCATTATACAGGATACCGGAGGTAGCCCCACCTACCGCCACCTCTTTGATTACTGCTAAGAAAGGCAGCAAGCTCATCTCACAGACTAGGAAATTTATTTTCTGTCTGGTTCGCTCCCAAAGTAAGGGGAAGATCGTTGCTACATCCATGACCCCGCGAAGGGTTCCTCCACACAGCAGCAGCAACAGAGGGATACAGTCGTGACAGAACACAGGAACAACTTCTCCTTACCCGGAGGGGTACCACACAAGTTTCAGGTGGACAACAAAGTTTGGTTACATTTGCAGAGGGAGCGCCTTACCAGAACCCATCAGAAACTCAGACCACTTCGACATGGTCCTTACACCAGTAACAAGGCCACGGGAAACAATGCTTTGAAGCACAGCGTTCCTCCATTCCTTCGCTTGCACCGAGTGTTCAATGTGGACCATCGCCGGCCATGCTCCCCACCATTTCTGGACACATCAGAGATTGCAGAACAGCTCACCAGAGACCCAGCTCAGCAGAAGCTTCCTCATCTCAGGGAGGAACTCAACGCAATGGGGACCATTGCTTCCTAAGGGGGGAGGAATGATCCAGGTGGATGTTGGTGGCCACCCACCTATCCCATTTGGACCCCCACAACTGTCTCTTGCAGTTTTTCAGTTTCCTTAATTATAGCATAGTTTACTATTTTTAGCAGTTTTTCAGGTCCTAAACATCAGGAGCCGTTTTGAGGCCCTAAACGACGTTTTTTGGGAAATCCACCGCCAGCGATTTTTTTGATAAAAATCGTCTTTTCTGTCGTAGTCCTCAGAGAGATCTTTCCAACGGGCTATCATGCACGTCAAACGGAGATAGTACGACCAATTCGCGACCCCGGGAAGTTGATGTACCAACTTACCCAAAAACGGGGCCCACAATTTGGCGTTTCATCTTCTAGGGTTAGGTTTTGGAATGTGAAGGGTTTTCCATTGTTTCTCAACAATAAATAGGCCCTCGAGCCACATTGTAACACAGTTCGAAACAGTTCAGAGGCATGTAGCCGACACATCTCTTCTCAGAGATAAGCTACCATCGCCCTAGCTAGGTTATTTCTATTTGTAAGCATATTTCAGTATTCTCCATTAATGAAATGAAATATTATTTCCACTGCATCTCTGTTTTTATGGTTATCGCATCTCTGTATTCATGGTTATCTCTGTAATCTATTGCGTTCCTGCTTAAATCCGGATCAGTGGTATCAGAGCGGTCTGCTTTTTCTCTGTTTTTCTTTGCATGTCCCCAACGAGGTCGGGATATAAGGAGCTAGGGCTTGAATTGGTCGAACCTTTGCAAGACCAGCCTCGCAAATCTCGACGACCTCCCATGGCGGATGAGAAGAAAGATGAGGGGGCAGGAGATCCTATCAAAATCTTGCTCGAAGAAGCGCTCGAGCGGCAAAGGAACGCGATGATGGATAGCTTTGCGCAGATCCTTCAGCGGCTACCCAGAGGCGACGCATCGGCTTCCAACAGCGACTCTGGAAATGCCACACCCTTCAAGGTACAAGTTAATTTTGAAATCCCCATATTCGAGGGTCAAATAGACGCAGATGCCGTAGATAAATGGTTAAATCTGCTAGATGGGTATTTTTCTGTTCACGAATTTTCAAGTCGGGAAAAGATTGTTTTCGCTCTTCTCAAAGCAGCCCCCCACGTCAAGGACTGGTGGGAAACCTACTGCGAGCAGAAGGATGAAAGTACAGGCTCACTATTTTCAGCCGCACCCACTTGGAATGACTTCCGGGATGCCATCAAGGAGCAGTACTACCCTGTCGGAAGCTATGAGGACAAATACATCAAATGGACCACACTGCGGCAGGGACGAGACCAAGATGTGCCGGAGTTCACAAACATTTTTCATACCCTTCGCACACAATTGGGTATCAAAGATTCTGAGTTTCATCTGGTACTCAAATACCGCAGCTGCCTACACAGATACATCCAGGAAGAGATGGAGTTCTTGAACATCTCCTCACTCGACACAGCATACCGATACGCTGTCAAAATCGAGCAAAAGTTCAAACAGAAGAAGCGAGACTTTGGATCTGCAAATCCAAAGCCCAAAGGACAAAGCCAAGGCGGGGTGACCCAAGACAACCCGTCAGAAAAGAACAACACCACGAAGCTGAAGAAGGACACAGGAAAGTGGTGTGAGTTCCACAAGAGTCCCACTCATAACACAAGTGAGTGTCGGACCAAGCAGTCGCTGGTGGCTGAGTTGAAGGCTTCCGAATCAGATGCATGTTCCGACTCTGAGTCAGAACCCGACAAGGGGAATGACAAAGGAAAGCAGATCATTGATGCGGATCCCAGTGCCACTGTTGCTACTGCCAAGATCCAGAAAAATGAGCCCGAAGATCCAGAGGAGGGGGAACGTCTTTTCCACTCACAGATGTGGGTGAAGGGTTCGCCGCTGCAATTCATTGTCGACAGTGGCAGCCAAAAGAACCTCATTTCAGCAGAGGTCGTGAAGCGGTTGGGCCTACCAACTACACCACACCCACAACCGTACAGTATCGGTTGGCTTCACGAAGGACGAGATCTCAAAGTTCGCCAACAGTGCCGCCTTCCCTATAGCATCAAGCCCTTCACATACGAGGTATTGTGTGATGTTACACCTCTGGATGTTTGTGATGTACTATTAGGCCAGCCATACTTGTGGAGGCGACATGCTGTGTATGAGTCAAGGCCTCGCGCTGTCATCATTTCTTTGGATAATTCATTATACAGGATACCGGAGGTAGCCCCACCTACCGCCACCTCTTTGATTACTGCTAAGAAAGGCAGCAAGCTCATCTCACAGACTAGGAAATTTATTTTCTGTCTGGTTCGCTCCCAAAGTAAGGGGAAGATCGTTGCTACATCCATGACCCCCGCGAAGGGTTCCTCCACACAGCAGCAGCAACAGAGGGATACAGTCGTGACAGAACACAGGAACAACTTCTCCTTACCCGGAGGGGTACCACACAAGTTTCAGGTGGACAACAAAGTTTGGTTACATTTGCAGAGGGAGCGCCTTACCAGAACCCATCAGAAACTCAGACCACTTCGACATGGTCCTTACACCAGTAACAAGGCCACGGGAAACAATGCTTTGAAGCACAGCGTTCCTCCATTCCTTCGCTTGCACCGAGTGTTCAATGTGGACCATCGCCGGCCATGCTCCCCACCATTTCTGGACACATCAGAGATTGCAGAACAGCTCACCAGAGACCCAGCTCAGCAGAAGCTTCCTCATCTCAGGGAGGAACTCAACGCAATGGGGACCATTGCTTCCTAAGGGGGGAGGAATGATCCAGGTGGATGTTGGTGGCCACCCACCTGTCCCATTTGGACCCCCACAACTGTCTCTTGCAGTTTTTCAGTTTCCTTAATTATAGCATAGTTTACTATTTTTAGCAGTTTTTCAGGTCCTAAACATCAGGAGCCGTTTTGAGGCCCTAAACGACGTTTTTTGGGAAATCCACCGCCAGCGATTTTTCTGATAAAAATCGTCTTTTCTGTCGTAGTCCTCAGAGAGATCTTTCCAACGGGCTATCATGCACGTCAAACGGAGATAGTACGACCAATTCGCGACCCCGGGAAGTTGATGTACCAACTTACCCAAAAACGGGGCCCACAATTTGGCGTTTCATCTTCTAGGGTTAGGTTTTGGAATGTGAAGGGTTTTCCATTGTTTCTCAACAATAAATAGGCCCTCGAGCCACATTGTAACACAGTTCGAAACAGTTCAGAGGCATGTAGCCGACACATCTCTTCTCAGAGATAAGCTACCATCGCCCTAGCTAGGTTATTTCTATTTGTAAGCATATTTCAGTATTCTCCATTAATGAAATGAAATATTATTTCCACTGCATCTCTGTTTTTATGGTTATCGCATCTCTGTATTCATGGTTATCTCTGTAATCTATTGCGTTCCTGCTTAAATCCGGATCAGTGGTATCAGAGCGGTCTGCTTTTTCTCTGTTTTTCTTTGCATGTCCCCAACGAGGTCGGGATATAAGGAGCTAGGGCTTGAATTGGTCGAACCTTTGCAAGACCAGCCTCGCAAATCTCGACGACCTCCCATGGCGGATGAGAAGAAAGATGAGGGGGCAGGAGATCCTATCAAAATCTTGCTCGAAGAAGCGCTCGAGCGGCAAAGGAACGCGATGATGGATAGCTTTGCGCAGATCCTTCAGCGGCTACCCAGAGGCGACGCATCGGCTTCCAACAGCGACTCTGGAAATGCCACACCCTTCAAGGTACAAGTTAATTTTGAAATCCCCATATTCGAGGGTCAAATAGACGCAGATGCCGTAGATAAATGGTTAAATCTGCTAGATGGGTATTTTTCTGTTCACGAATTTTCAAGTCGGGAAAAGATTGTTTTCGCTCTTCTCAAAGCAGCCCCCCACGTCAAGGACTGGTGGGAAACCTACTGCGAGCAGAAGGATGAAAGTACAGGCTCACTATTTTCAGCCGCACCCACTTGGAATGACTTCCGGGATGCCATCAAGGAGCAGTACTACCCTGTCGGAAGCTATGAGGACAAATACATCAAATGGACCACACTGCGGCAGGGACGAGACCAAGATGTGCCGGAGTTCACAAACATTTTTCATACCCTTCGCACACAATTGGGTATCAAAGATTCTGAGTTTCATCTGGTACTCAAATACCGCAGCTGCCTACACAGATACATCCAGGAAGAGATGGAGTTCTTGAACATCTCCTCACTCGACACAGCATACCGATACGCTGTCAAAATCGAGCAAAAGTTCAAACAGAAGAAGCGAGACTTTGGATCTGCAAATCCAAAGCCCAAAGGACAAAGCCAAGGCGGGGTGACCCAAGACAACCCGTCAGAAAAGAAAAACACCACGAAGCTGAAGAAGGACACAGGAAAGTGGTGTGAGTTCCACAAGAGTCCCACTCATAACACAAGTGAGTGTCGGACCAAGCAGTCGCTGGTGGCTGAGTTGAAGGCTTCCGAATCAGATGCATGTTCCGACTCTGAGTCAGAACCCGACAAGGGGAATGACAAAGGAAAGCAGATCATTGATGCGGATCCCAGTGCCACTGTTGCTACTGCCAAGATCCAGAAAAATGAGCCCGAAGATCCAGAGGAGGGGGAACGTCTTTTCCACTCACAGATGTGGGTGAAGGGTTCGCCGCTGCAATTCATTGTCGACAGTGGCAGCCAAAAGAACCTCATTTCAGCAGAGGTCGTGAAGCGGTTGGGCCTACCAACTACACCACACCCACAACCGTACAGTATCGGTTGGCTTCACGAAGGACGAGATCTCAAAGTTCGCCAACAGTGCCGCCTTCCCTATAGCATCAAGCCCTTCACATACGAGGTATTGTGTGATGTTACACCTCTGGATGTTTGTGATGTACTATTAGGCCAGCCATACTTGTGGAGGCGACATGCTGTGTATGAGTCAAGGCCTCGCGCTGTCATCATTTCTTTGGATAATTCATTATACAGGATACCGGAGGTAGCCCCACCTACCGCCACCTCTTTGATTACTGCTAAGAAAGGCAGCAAGCTCATCTCACAGACTAGGAAATTTATTTTCTGTCTGGTTCGCTCCCAAAGTAAGGGGAAGATCGTTGCTACATCCATGACCCCCGCGAAGGGTTCCTCCACACAGCAGCAGCAACAGAGGGATACAGTCGTGACAGAACACAGGAACAACTTCTCCTTACCCAGAGGGGTACCACACAAGTTTCAGGTGGACAACAAAGTTTGGTTACATTTGCAGAGGGAGCGCCTTACCAGAACCCATCAGAAACTCAGACCACTTCGACATGGTCCTTACACCAGTAACAAGGCCACGGGAAACAATGCTTTGAAGCACAGCGTTCCTCCATTCCTTCGCTTGCACCGAGTGTTCAATGTGGACCATCGCCGGCCATGCTCCCCACCATTTCTGGACACATCAGAGATTGCAGAACAGCTCACCAGAGACCCAGCTCAGCAGAAGCTTCCTCATCTCAGGGAGGAACTCAACGCAATGGGGACCATTGCTTCCTAAGGGGGGAGGAATGATCCAGGTGGATGTTGGTGGCCACCCACCTGTCCCATTTGGACCCCCACAACTGTCTCTTGCAGTTTTTCAGTTTCCTTAATTATAGCATAGTTTACTATTTTTAGCAGTTTTTCAGGTCCTAAACATCAGGAGCCGTTTTGAGGCCCTAAACGACGTTTTTTGGGAAATCCACCAGCCAGCGATTTTTTTGATAAAAATCGTCTTTTCTGTCGTAGTCCTCAGAGAGATCTTTCCAACGGGCTATCATGCACGTCAAACGGAGATAGTACGACCAATTCGCGACCCCGGGAAGTTGATGTACCAACTTACCCAAAAACGGGGCCCACAATTTGGCGTTTCATCTTCTAGGGTTAGGTTTTGGAATGTGAAGGGTTTTCCATTGTTTCTCAACAATAAATAGGCCCTCGAGCCACATTGTAACATAGTTCGAAACAGTTCAGAGGCATGTAGCCGACACATCTCTTCTCAGAGATAAGCTACCATCGCCCTAGCTAGGTTATTTCTATTTGTAAGCATATTTCAGTATTCTCCATTAATGAAATGAAATATTATTTCCACTGCATCTCTGTTTTTATGGTTATCGCATCTCTGTATTCATGGTTATCTCTGTAATCTATTGCGTTCCTGCTTAAATCCGGATCAGTGGTATCAGAGCGGTCTGCTTTTTCTCTGTTTTTCTTTGCATGTCCCCAACGAGGTCGGGATATAAGGAGCTAGGGCTTGAATTGGTCGAACCTTTGCAAGACCAGCCTCGCAAATCTCGACGACCTCCCATGGCGGATGAGAAGAAAGATGAGGGGGCAGGAGATCCTATCAAAATCTTGCTCGAAGAAGCGCTCGAGCGGCAAAGGAACGCGATGATGGATAGCTTTGCGCAGATCCTTCAGCGGCTACCCAGAGGCGACGCATCGGCTTCCAACAGCGACTCTGGAAATGCCACACCCTTCAAGGTACAAGTTAATTTTGAAATCCCCATATTCGAGGGTCAAATAGACGCAGATGCCGTAGATAAATGGTTAAATCTGCTAGATGGGTATTTTTCTGTTCACGAATTTTCAAGTCGGGAAAAGATTGTTTTCGCTCTTCTCAAAGCAGCCCCCCACGTCAAGGACTGGTGGGAAACCTACTGCGAGCAGAAGGATGAAAGTACAGGCTCACTATTTTCAGCCGCACCCACTTGGAATGACTTCCGGGATGCCATCAAGGAGCAGTACTACCCTGTCGGAAGCTATGAGGACAAATACATCAAATGGACCACACTGCGGCAGGGACGAGACCAAGATGTGCCGGAGTTCACAAACATTTTTCATACCCTTCGCACACAATTGGGTATCAAAGATTCTAAGTTTCATCTGGTACTCAAATACCGCAGCTGCCTACACAGATACATCCAGGAAGAGATGGAGTTCTTGAACATCTCCTCACTCGACACAGCATACCGATACGCTGTCAAAATCGAGCAAAAGTTCAAACAGAAGAAGCGAGACTTTGGATCTGCAAATCCAAAGCCCAAAGGACAAAGCCAAGGCGGGGTGACCCAAGACAACCCGTCAGAAAAGAAAAACACCACGAAGCTGAAGAAGGACACAGGAAAGTGGTGTGAGTTCCACAAGAGTCCCACTCATAACACAAGTGAGTGTCGGACCAAGCAGTCGCTGGTGGCTGAGTTGAAGGCTTCCGAATCAGATGCATGTTCCGACTCTGAGTCAGAACCCGACAAGGGGAATGACAAAGGAAAGCAGATCATTGATGCGGATCCCAGTGCCACTGTTGCTACTGCCAAGATCCAGAAAAATGAGCCCGAAGATCCAGAGGAGGGGGAACGTCTTTTCCACTCACAGATGTGGGTGAAGGGTTCGCCGCTGCAATTCATTGTCGACAGTGGCAGCCAAAAGAACCTCATTTCAGCAGAGGTCGTGAAGCGGTTGGGCCTACCAACTACACCACACCCACAACCGTACAGTATCGGTTGGCTTCACGAAGGACGAGATCTCAAAGTTCGCCAACAGTGCCGCCTTCCCTATAGCATCAAGCCCTTCACATACGAGGTATTGTGTGATGTTACACCTCTGGATGTTTGTGATGTACTATTAGGCCAGCCATACTTGTGGAGGCGACATGCTGTGTATGAGTCAAGGCCTCGCGCTGTCATCATTTCTTTGGATAATTCATTATACAGGATACCGGAGGTAGCCCCACCTACCGCCACCTCTTTGATTACTGCTAAGAAAGGCAGCAAGCTCATCTCACAGACTAGGAAATTTATTTTCTGTCTGGTTCGCTCCCAAAGTAAGGGGAAGATCGTTGCTACATCCATGACCCCCGCGAAGGGTTCCTCCACACAGCAGCAGCAACAGAGGGATACAGTCGTGACAGAACACAGGAACAACTTCTCCTTACCCAGAGGGGTACCACACAAGTTTCAGGTGGACAACAAAGTTTGGTTACATTTGCAGAGGGAGCGCCTTACCAGAACCCATCAGAAACTCAGACCACTTCGACATGGTCCTTACACCAGTAACAAGGCCACGGGAAACAATGCTTTGAAGCACAGCGTTCCTCCATTCCTTCGCTTGCACCGAGTGTTCAATGTGGACCATCGCCGGCCATGCTCCCCACCATTTCTGGACACATCAGAGATTGCAGAACAGCTCACCAGAGACCCAGCTCAGCAGAAGCTTCCTCATCTCAGGGAGGAACTCAACGCAATGGGGACCATTGCTTCCTAAGGGGGGAGGAATGATCCAGGTGGATGTTGGTGGCCACCCACCTGTCCCATTTGGACCCCCACAACTGTCTCTTGCAGTTTTTCAGTTTCCTTAATTATAGCATAGTTTACTATTTTTAGCAGTTTTTCAGGTCCTAAACATCAGGAGCCGTTTTGAGGCCCTAAACGACGTTTTTTGGGAAATCCACCAGCCAACGATTTTTTTGATAAAAATCGTCTTTTCTGTCGTAGTCCTCAGAGAGATCTTTCCAACGGGCTATCATGCACGTCAAACGGAGATAGTACGACCAATTCGCGACCCCGGGAAGTTGATGTACCAACTTACCCAAAAACGGGGCCCACAATTTGGCGTTTCATCTTCTAGGGTTAGGTTTTGGAATGTGAAGGGTTTTCCATTGTTTCTCAACAATAAATAGGCCCTCGAGCCACATTGTAACACAGTTCGAAACAGTTCAGAGGCATGTAGCCGACACATCTCTTCTCAGAGATAAGCTACCATCGCCCTAGCTAGGTTATTTCTATTTGTAAGCATATTTCAGTATTCTCCATTAATGAAATGAAATATTATTTCCACTGCATCTCTGTTTTTATGGTTATCGCATCTCTGTATTCATGGTTATCTCTGTAATCTATTGCGTTCCTGCTTAAATCCGGATCAGAATTGTCCACAGAAGAAATCCAAGAAAGGATCCTCGAAGGGATCAGATGGTGAGGCACTGGCCTCATAGTTCAAATTGGATTTCTCTCTCATCGCATCCATGGTTTCATCTATGGTGGGATGTGTTTGGTACCTGGACAGTGGAGCTTCATTCCACATGATTGGCGACAATAATCTTTTCAGTACTTTGGAGGAGAAGGATCTCCAGATGCGGATCGAGATGGGCGATGATGGAAAGCACCGTGTTTCAGGTGAAGATATGGTTGTATTTCAGAGGCAGCATGGAGCTCCTCTCACCCTGACTGATGTAAAGTATGTACCAGGTCTGAAGAAGAATCTTGTTTCTGTCGCTATGCTAGAAGACAAAGGCTATGATGTAGTCTTTCGTAAAGGAAAGGTATTCTTGAGGCATATCATCACTGGACAAACCAAGAGGATTGGGATTCGAGTAAAGAATCTCTACAAGCTGGACGTAAACGACTGTGCTGCATTGAGTTCCAAAGCAGAGTTGGTGCAGAGACAAGATGTTGGTGAGCTATGGCATAGAAGATTGGGCCACTTGCACCAAGGAGCCTTGAAGATCATGCAGCAGATTCTATTGGACTTCCCAAGGGAAAACTAGAGCAGATGGATACATGCAAAGGTTGTACCTTGGGTAAGTATGCGAAATCTTCCTTTCAGGATTGAGACAGTAGAGCTAGAGCATTCCTGGAGCGAGTTCACACAAATGTTTGTGGACCATTCTCTACAGTCTCCACCACTAAACAAAGGTACTATGTTATTTTTATTGATGATTTTTCTCATAGATGTTGGATTTACTTTATGCAAAAGAAGGATCAGATCTTCTTGAGGTTTTGTGAGTTTAAAGCCTTGGCAGAGAAAGAATCTAGAAAGAAAATAAGGGCCTTGTGTAGCGACAATGGTGGAGAGTATGTCTCCCAACAGTTTAAGGACTTCTACGCTGCAGAAGGAATTAAACAGGAGTTGACGGCACCCCATAACCCACAGCAGAATGGGGTGGCCGAAAGGAAGAACAGATCGATTGTTGGAGCAGCTCGAGCGATGTTGCATGACCAAAGCCTACCACTTCATTTGTGGGCTGAGGCATGCAATACAACAATATACTTGCAGAACAGAAGCCCGCACCGTATACTGGGAATGAAGACACCTATGGAGACCTTTTCTGAGAAGCGACTAGATGTGAGTAACTTTAGGATCTTTGGATCATCGATTGATTTCCTTGTGACCAAAGATGCTCGGAAGAAGCTAAATCCAACAACGGAGTTGGGAATACTTGTGGGGTACACTGATGCTCCCCATAATTATCAGGTGTTCCTACCTACTAGTCAAAGGATAGTGGTATGCAGAGATCTGAAGTTCGACGAGTAGAAAGCCATGCGAGTATCATTTGAGAGGGAGCTCAAGTTGCATGTAGAGGAGGAACTTTCAGTTCCTAAGGAGGAGGAGCCTCAGATTGATGCATAGCAGCCACATGCAGAGGATCCAGTAGTGGAGACATCCAATCATGTTGAGTCTTCCAGAGATGGGTGGAAAGGCTCAAGGGAAGATGACAGGTTGATGTTAGATGCGCGACAAAATGTGGGACAACCATCTTCTCAGCGCAGACATAGGAGGTCACCCGAGCGGTACACTGGTTACATGGCCCTGGTTGGGGAGTGTGTAGAATCTGAACCTTTTTCATTCGAGGAGGCAGTGCAGCAACCAGTCTGGGTTGATGTTATGGTGGAGGAGTACGACTCCATCGTTCGAAACTATTTTTGGGATGTTGTCCCAAGGCCTCAGGACAAGTCAATGGTGAGTTCCAGATGGCTTTACAAGGTAAAGCAGGCAGCTGATGGCAGTGTTGAGAAACATAAGGCAAGGTTTGTTGCCCGTGGTTTCTCACAGGTTGAGGGGATCAACTATGATGATACTTTTGATCCTGTAGCAAGGTACTCATTTATCAGATTTATGTTGGCACTATTAGCTCAGATGGGTTGGTAGATCCATCAGATGGATGTGAAAACAAAATTCCTCAATGGGAATATTGAGGAAGAGGTGTACATTGAGCAACCAGAAGGTTTCGAGACCTTTGATCGTGAGTCGCATGTGTGCTGACTCAAGAGGGATTTGTATGGGCTGAAGCAAGCACCCCGTTCTTGGTACTCCAGGATTGACAGCTATTTCACCAGGTTGGGCTTCACCAACAATGAAGCAGATGCGAACCTTTACCACATCATGGTAGAAGGTAAGCCATTTATCATTGTTCTTTATGTCGATGATTTGATTTTGACAGGTGATGATCATTTGATCAAGTCTTGCAAGAAGGACCTTGCAAGAGAGTTTGAGATGAAAGACATGGGTCTTATGCACTACTTTCTAGGCATGGAAGTGTGGCAGAAGGACGAGGAAGTGTTTGTGTCTATAGGCAAGTATGCCAATGAGATATTCAGACGGTTCCACATGGAGAAGTGCAAGCCCATGCAAACTCCTCTAGCTAGTAACTGGAGGAAGAAGGATACTACTTCAGGTGAGGTAGTAGTTGCTACTTTTTATCGGCAACTTGTGGGTTCACTGATGTATCTAGTGAACACACGACTAGACTTATTCTTTGCGGTGAACCAGCAGAGTCAAGCTATGGTTCAACCTACCAAGTTGTTTTGGAAGGCAGTGAAGCATGTGTTGAGATACCTCAGAGGCACATCTTAGTATGGATTGTGGTACAGACGGACAGAGGGAGTGAAACTTCAAGGCTTCACAGATGCAGATTGGGCAAGAAGTCCATCAGACCGGAAGAGCACTTCTGGAGGAATCTTCAACCTTGGTTCAGCTACAGTTTCCTGGTACAGCAAGAAACAGACATCAGTTGCACTTAGCTCAACAGAGGTTGAATACATGATTGCCAGTCAGGCAGCATGTGAGGCCATTTGGATGTGGAAGATTCTGGTGGGATTGTTTGGTCAGAGGATGGATCCAACTATGATCTACTACGATAATCAGAGTTGTATCAAACTCTCTAAGAATCTAGTATTTCATGAAAGGTCCAAGCACATCGATATCTGGTACCATCATCTTCGAGACTATGTGGTGAAGAGGATCATGTTGTTGTTGTATGTTTCGACCGAGGAATAGGATGCAGATATTTTGAGTAAGGCATTGTCAAAATGCAAGTTCGAGTTCCATAGAGACAAGATTGGGGTGACTGATAATCCCTTTCTTGTTGAGAGGGAGTGTTGAAAATAGCAACAAGAAACGCTAAAAATAGAAGTGCTAAAAATAACACTACTAAAATAATATTTCAAGATACATTTCAATTTTAGTTAGTCCATAAACTAAAATTAAGAATTAAAATTTGAATTTGATCTTAGGAGCTATTTGTAAAATAATTAATTAATTCATCTTGAGTTACTTAGTTGTAGGAAATCAAACATGAAGTCTATGTGAAGACATGCAACCGTTTCTCCATTGATTGAGGAAGTTATCCCTTGATTAAGGAGATCAGGATGAGTTGTAATTAGTTAGCTCAGTTATCTGAGTTAAGCCTAGTTAGATTAGTTCCAACAGTTTGTGGAACTGATTGTGAGTTCAATTAGTTAATGCATGCACGCATGTAATTGCTGCACTTCAGATAACTGAATATTCTCTCATAAATAACTCATGCATGTCATTTCAGTCAGAGACCCAGTTGAGATCAGGTGATGGAACAACATACTATCAGTTGCAGGAATATTCCATTAAGGATATCTCTTGCATGCAGAAGGAATTCATTCCTTGGAGATTGCGCAGTTACTTTTGAGTTTGATGAGTGTGTGATGAGGCCAATTCACACAGGCAGCAACATTAGACCCCAAGAGAAACTGCACAAGGAAATAGGAGGCTTGGAGGGCTGAGGGAAGGCATATGTTGTGTCTATTCAGTCTATGAGCAGCAATTGTAGGATTGTACTGAGAGCTTGATAGCTTGTGAGCTAAATCTTTGAGTAATCCAGACATATTTTCACTTTTATGATAATACATAGATCGGGGTTTTTAGATGAGACTTTACCCAAAGTATTCTTCTGTGTTCATGTGTGATTGCTTTCTCATTCTTTGTTATATGTGTTCTATTTGATCTTTCTCATAATCGATTAAGCTTCCACAAGTTTGTTTTAGAAGTAGATCTGGTATTTTGCATTAGTATATTGCATAATCTGTTGATCTACAGTGGGAAATTTCTACAATTAGAGCGGCAGGGTTGAGAAACCTGTTCTCTAAGTGAAGGATTTGAAGGGCGTACCCGAGACAAAATTGTCGCATGGTTTTGGGAGAAAATCATGATGATCCCACTATAACACTTGCACACATTTTATTTTAACAAATCAGCGCGAATCTGCCGTGGTTAACTACAATGATCTTCATGAATCCATGTTGGATAACCGTGACAACCGTGAAAACAACAAAAACAAAAAAGAGTTGCATCTTGGGGGTGGCTGCTGAAAGAAGGTTGTGTCTTGGTCGAGGTCTTCCTAGAGAAGGCTACAAGGAGGTCGAGGTTGTTGCGGTGACCGTGGAGGAACATCTGCGTGGAGGAAAAAGAACACTATATTTTAAAAAGATATGGGGTAAATCTAACATATTTTTTACCTGTCAAGTTTTTTAAAATCGTCTGTAGGTTTTAACCCTGTACAGAAATTACCTGCATATGAATTCTAAAACACAGAAAATAAATAATGTGAGAGCAGAACACATAAAACACATATACACAGAGATATTCCCCTGGACCCCAAAATCGGGACTACTAGCTTGATTTTTCATTATGTTCCTTTCAATGTTATAATAAATATTTATACATGCCGAAGCATCCAATACCATGGACCGAAAACCATCGCGTCCAAAAAACATGTGTGAAAATCATGCACAAAACCATAGGTGGGTCCACCCAACTTAACATAGGGTCCAAAACCAAAATTTTCCGGGGCGCTGCCCTGAACCCCATAAAGTGGGGTTACAGGTGGCTCTCAAACCCCCTGTTAACTATGTGGAAAGAATATAACACAACCCAACATTCTCCCACTTGTTGTTTTCTTTCCACAGGGGGCCACAAGAGAGCTTAGTAATTTTTCCAGCCTTGAGATGCCCATTGTCTCTCTACACCAAGAGAACTTCTCAGAGGTCACAGATTTTGTCAATGCATCTGCAATATTCTTAAAAGTGTCCACCTTTACCAGCAACACATTTTTGTCTTCTATCATATCCTTCATAAAGTGATACTGAACATCAATATGCTTTGTCTTTGAATGATATGCGAGGTTCTTTGCCAAGAAAATTGCACTTTGGCTATCACAGTCTATCCTTATAGCTCCCTGTACTAACCCCATACTTGAACACAATCTCTGCAACCAAACTGCCTCCTTGCTTAAATGAGTGGCTGCCATGTATTCTACCTCTGTAGTTGATAGTGCCACTACAGATTGTTTCTTACTCATCCCACTGGATGCACCTCCAAATAGGTTAAACACATACCCACTTGTAGATATTCTCTGATCTAGATCTCCAGCCCAGTCTGCATCAAAAAAGCCATGAATATCTAACATTTTGTCCAATCCTGATCTTCCTTGGTAGCACAAACCATAATCACTAGTGCCACGCAAATACCTGAAAACCCGCTTCACTACTGTCCAATGCTCCTTTCCTGGTTTTGACATAAACCTGCTCAATACTCCCACTGCATGTGCAATGTCTAGTCTAGTACAGACCATTGTATACATCAGGCTACCGACTGCACTTGCATATGGAACACGGGACATGTCCTCTTCCTCTTCTTGTGTCTTGGGACATTGTTCAACAGATAACCTCACACCTACATGAATAGGAACCTTCACTGGTTTACTATCTTGCATATTAAACCTTCGTAGTATTGTCTCGACATACTTGCTTTGGTTTAACCAGAGCTTCCTCTTTGCCCTATCTCTTTTAATTTCCACGCCCAAAATATATTTTTCAGCACCAAGATCTTTCATGTTGAATTTGGAGGACAATTGGCTCTTCAAATCCTTGATAATTTCTTTGTCATTTCCAACCAACAACATATCATCCACATACAAGACCAGATAAATAACACGGTCACCAATTAATTTAAAATACACACAATTATCTGCTTTGCTTCTGGCGAAGCCAAGTCCCCGTATAAATGTATCAAATTTCTGATACCACATCCTTGGTGACTGTTTTAACCCATACAGAGACTTCTTTAATTTGCATACCAGTTCTTTCTTACCCTTCGCTGCAAAGCCTTCAAGTTGCTTCATGTAGATTTCCTTTTCCAAAACCCCGTGAAGAAATGTTGTCTTCACATCCATCTGTTCTACCTCAAAATCAAAAGCAGCAGCAACAGATAAAAGTAATCTAATAGAAGTGACCCTGGCAATAGGAGAAAAAATATCACCAAAATCAATTCTCGGCACCTGGGAATAACCTTTTGCTACCAACCGAGCTTTGTATTTCTCCACTTTTCCTTTTGCATTTGTCTTCTTTTTGAACACCCATTTGCTGCCAATGGGTTTCCTTCCAACCGGCAACTCCACCAGATCCCAAGCCTCATTTTTGTGCAAAGATGCCATTTCATCAACCATGGCCTCTTTCCAGAGTTTTCCATCCTCTGAATCTACTGCTTCCTTCACAGTTCTGGGATCATCGTCAGTAATAGATAAAGAAAAATTTGAACAGAAAGCATATGGACTATACCTTTCAGGTTGCCTTCTTTCTCGAAATGATCTTTTCACAGCCGGAGTTTGTGGCTCTTCGTCTTCTGATTCCTCCTCTTTTATAGAGTCTGATTTTTCCCCTTTTAGCTCAAACTCTATCTTCTCAAGTTCCTTTCATTGGACTTCATGTTTAATAACATCTTTCACCTCTCTGAACACCACATCTTAGCTATACACAACCTTCCGTGTGACTGGGTTCCAAAGCTTATAACCCTTTAAACCATCCTTATACCCAATGAAGATGCACTTTTCAGATTTACTATCCAACTTGGTTTGTTTCTCCTTTGGAACATGTACATATGCATCACATCCAAATACCCTCAGATGTGAAAGAGAGGGTTTCTTACCAGTCCATACCTCTTGTGGATTCTTATCCTCCAACACTGATGAAGGTGACCTGTTGACTAGGTAACATGCAGTATCCACCACCTCTGCCTAGAATTCCTGTCCTAACCTGGCACCACTAAGCATGCTTCTTGCCCTTTCCATCAACGTCTTGTTCATTCTTTCTGCAACTCCATTTTGCTGAGATGTATATGGAGTAGTTTTCTGATGTGATATACCACACTTCTTATAGAATTCTTCAAATTCCTTGCTTCAAAACTCTCCACCATTATCTGTCCTCAACACCTTTATCTTCTTCTCTGTTTGATTTTCCATGAGAGCCTTAAATTCTTTAAACCTGTCAAAGACTTCAGATTTCTTCTTAAGGAAATATATCCATGTTTTCCTTGAGAAGTCATCTATAAATGATACATAGTACACAGACTTACCCAGTGATGGAACCTTCATAGGTCCAAATACATCACTGTGCACAAGCTCTAATATCTGTTTCGCCCTCTTAATACTAGAGGGGAAACTCACCCGATTCTGCTTCCCATATACACAATTTTCACAAAAATCAAAATCCAGAGAGCTATTACTCATACCTTCTACCATACCTTTACCATGAAGTATTCGAAGGCCCTTCTCTCCAATATGTCTAAGCCTTTGATGCCACAGCATGGTCTTCTCTCCAGAGACCATTAGATTTTCTACTCCACTTTCAGGAACCATAGAACTATTGCACCCATCAATAACAGTGCTACCTTGCAGCTTATACAGAGTTCCAATCTGAACTCCCCGCATCAATACCAGTGCTCCCCAAACCATCTTGCAGGTATCCTTCTCGAACACTGTTTTTACACCTGCATCATCCAACCTTCTTACAGAAATCAAATTTCTGGCCAATGCAGGAATATGCAGAACACCCAGAAGTGTTCTAACCCTTCCACATTGCAAATTCAACTTTACTTTTCCGTGACCACTGATTCTAGCCTTCCTATCATCCCCTAAGAAGACATCACCACCATCGTATTTCTCATACTCGCAGAACCACTCTCTATGGGGAGTGAAGTGAAAGGATGCACCTGAATCAATCAAACATGCCTCGTGATCTACATGTGTACTTGAAGAAGCCAAGTACACATCCCCACCTTCATCTAAAGTGGTTTTTGTCTCTGCAGAAGGAGCATCATCAGATCCCTTTCCTTTATCAAGAGCTTTACATTTACAGTCCCTTTTGTAGTTCCCTTCCTTTCCGCATTTCCAACACACAACCTTTACAGGTTTTCCTGGAGAGATTTAGATCTCCCTCTAGATTTAGATCTCCCACTCGATGACTTATTTTTGTTTATTTTCTGGGACCATCCTCATACAAACAAGGCATCACCATTCTAGCCCTCTATATTTTTCCATCTCACTCCTCCATCAGCAAGGATGAGACTATTTCATCAAAATGCAAGGCAGTTGCATTGCTACCTATTGCAATAACCAGACTATCCCACGAATCTAGTAGAGAACACAACAAACTGATGCACTTATCTTCATCTGAAATTTTAATATCAATAGATGCTAACTGACTTACCACAGTATTAAATGCATTCACATGCTCTGTCATCGAGTCTCCATCTTTCATCCTCAGGTTATATAGCTTTTTTCGCAAGAACAGTGAACAATTTATTCACCAAAGACTTAGATTGGTACAAAGTTCCTAACTTTTCCTACAAAGCCTTCGCCGTAGCTTCTCCTGATACATTCAGCAATACTGAATTTGAGACACACAATCGTATTGTGCTCTTTACCTTCCAATCCAACTTCTTCCATTATTCATCGGACACTCCCGTTGGTTTAGTACCCGAATCTACCGCGATCCACTGAGCTTTATCCACCAATAGATCCTCCATCTTGAGTTTCCATAACTCAAAACTTTGACCATTAAATTTCTCGATCTCTATCTTTCCACTGCTCACCATCTTCTTTCACCACTAGAATCGATCTTGAAGATCTCCCACTGAATAGGGTTTACCACAGGCCCGAGCGAAACCCTTCAGCAACAAAGGCGTCCCCTTGAAGCCAAAACTGCTCTGATACCAAATGTAGGTTTTAACCCCGTACAGAAATTACTTGCATGAGAATTCTAAAACACAGAAAATAAATAATGTGAGAGCAGAACACATAAAACACATATACACAGAGATTTCCCCTGGATCCCAAAACTAGGACTACCAGCTTGATTTTTCATTATGTTCCTTTCAATGTTATAATACATATTTATACATGCCGAAGCATCCAATACCATGGACCGAAAACCATTGTGTCCAATACCATGGACCAAAAACCATCGCATCCAAAAAACATGTGCGAAAATCATGCACAAAACCATAGGTGGGTTCGCCCAACCTAACATAGGGTCCAAAACCAAAATTTTCCGCGACGCTGCCCCAGACCCCATAAACTGGGGTTACGGGTGCCCCTCAAACCCCCTGTTAACTACGTGGAAAGAATATAACACAACTCAACATCATAAAGATGAACAATCAAATGATCGAAGCATACTTGACTAAGCATAACAAGCTCGATGGCTCCAATTATGCGATTTGGAAATTCAAGATGCAGACTCTACTAGAAGTGCAGAGTGCTTGGATGATTGCAAATGGGGATGAGTAGATTCTAGCATCTGGATCAACATCGATTCCAGATTTGGGCAAGCGAGAAGAAAAAGCAAGGACATTGTTGAAAATGTCAGTGAAAGACTCCATCATAGCACACATCAAAGAATTTAAATCAACAAGCGCAATTTGGGGAATTTTGAGGGATTTGTATGATATCAGGAATATGGATCATCTTCTCTTCCTAAAAAGCAAGATCTTATCCCTGAAGATGGAGAAAAATGAAACAATTGCTTCCTTCATAGCAAAGATCAAAGATCTGAAGAACAAATTGGCAGACATTGGAGATACAGTTGCAGATACAAATCTAGTAACCATTACCATGAATGGTGTGACCGATGGCTACCAAATGTTCATCACTGGAATAAATGCGAGAGAGAATATATCAAAGTTTGAAGAACTGACAGGAATATTGATGCAAGAAGAAGAAAGAAGATTGACTCTGAAGCCCCATAGTGCAGATCTTACACTGATGGCGAAGAAGATGTTCTTCAAAGGAAAAGGAAATCTGCAACCGAAAAACGAAGGAAACTCACAGAAAAGACCAATTCATACTCAAGGTATGCATCTGAATAGAAACAACTCTGTAATTAAATGTTTTTATTGTGGAAAACTTGGTCATATAGCTAAGGAGTGAAGGAAGAATATATATCATGAAAAACAACAGAAGCAAAAACGACATGCAGGTCATCTCACAAATGTTAGTCATGAGCAAAACTTCAGATTGTTCATGGAAAACTTTGATGAGAATGTTGATGCAAACATTTGGCATGTAGATTTTGGAGCATCAACATATATGACAGGGAACAGGAAAAGGTTCGAAGATTTTAAAGAAATCAATGACGGAGCACAAATCTACCTAGGTTATGATAGAAGTCATCAGATCAAAGGTGTGGAGAAATCTTTGTCATTTTACCTAATGGTATCGTAAGACAAATTCATAATTTCATGTATGTGCCCGGTGTAACAAAGAACATGATCTATGTATCCATGATTATAGATCAAGATCTCAAAGTTGAATTTTTTAAATCTAACTGTTATATTAAAGATCTGTTAGATGGCATGAAGACTATTTCTACAGGAATTCGAACAGGAGGTATGTACAAATTGGATGTAAGGCCAACATTAGTTCGAGCTTTGACAACAACAAGTTTGACTACAGAAGAGTTGTGGCATCAGAGATTTGGTCATATCAACTACAATGGTTTCTTGTTACTTTAGAAAAAGGAAATTGTAAGAGATCTCTCTATGTTAAAACAAGTGCATAATGATTGTGATACTTGTACATTAGGAAACATGCATAGATAAGAATTCCGTATTCGAGTAGAGAAGAAATAGAGAGACATACTTGAATTAGTGCACATAGATCTTTGTGGACCCATGCAAACAAAGACATCACGAGGTGCATTGTATTTTTTTACTGTTTATTGATGACTGCACAAATTTTTTTGTGTATATTTTTTGAGCAACAAAATTCACACATTTGAATACTTTAAGCAGGTCAGAAACATGATTGAAAAACAAACAGGGAAGCATATAAAATTTCTCCGCTTCGATCAAGGGGGAGAATACAGGAAGGATGAACTTATCAAGTATTGTAAAGACCATGAGATATTACAGCAATTCACAGTACCCCATACTCCTCAGCAAAATGGAGTAATGGAAGGAAAGAACAAAATAATGGTGGAATGTGATAGGAGCATGTTGAAAGATAAGGATCTTTTGAATGGTTTTTGGGCTGAAACATTGAATGCTGCAGTTATTTGAAAAGTAGGAGTCCTACAAAGAGTCTTGAGTTTAAAACTCCTTATGAAACATTATATGGATTTAATCCTGCAGTAAAACATTTAAGAGTGTTTGGGTCTAAAGCATTTGCCCATATTCCAAAGGAAGACAGAAGAAAACTATATTCAAAAGCCATCAAATGTACCTTTAAAGGGTATTTTTCACAATATAAAGCTTATAGATTATTTAATCCCTCTAGTCACAAGATTTTTGTTAGTAGAGATGGAATATTCCATGAGCAGGACCATGAAGAATCTGATAAGCGCAATGAGGAATGGGATATTCCATTCTTGATGGAAGAAAGTGAAGAAACATAAAACAACCAGGATCAGTAAACAAAAGCAGAAGGAGAGAATTCAGATACAATAGTCAAGCCAAGTCCAACAAAGGAAACTCAGAATAGGTCAGAAGCTACACCAATGCTCAGAAGATCAGGTAGGAAGATTCAATTGCCTACTAGATACAGGGAAAATGCTTATATAACTAGTATGATGAATGTTGTTGAACCTTATAGTTATAAGGAAGCAAATGAATGTAGTAAATGGAAAATAGCTATGGAACAGGAATATGAATCTATAATCAGGAACAACACTTGGGAGCTAGTTGAACTTCCTAAAGGGAAACAAACCATAGGTTGTAAATGGTTGTATAAACCAAAGATTAATGCAGATGGAACCATAGATAAATTAAAAGCTAGATTGGTAGCAAAGGGGTATTCACAAAAAGAAGGCATTGACTATGAAGAAACCTTTGCCCCCGTAGCTAAACTAAATACCATCAGAATGTCATTTGCTTTAGCTACTAAGAAACATTGGATGATTCACCAACTAGATTTAAAGTCTGCATTTTTGAATGGAGAATTGAAAGAGGAGCTTTATTTAGAGAGACATGAAGGGTTTGTCTAGAAAGGGAAATAACACTTAGTCTATAGATTAAAGAAAGCTCTTTATGGACTAAAGCAAGCACCCAGGTCCTGGTATGAAAAGATTGATTCATTTTTTCTACAACTTGGCTACAACAGAAGTAAAAACAACCCTAATCTATATACCATGAAATATGAAAAGGGACACATAGTGTTGATTTCTTTGTATGTAGACGATTTAATTATTACAGATGATGCAAATGCTCTAATCAAAGAAATCAAGCAACAAATGTCACAGGTGTTCGAAATGAAAGACCTTGGTGAATTAAGATATTTTTTGGGCCTTGAGATCTGAAGAGATTCAGGACAAACATTTCTATCCCAGAGTAAGTATGTCAAAGGTCTACTAGAAAGATTTAGGATGGATCAGTGTAAGGTTGCAGTAGTACCATTACGACATTAAACTTCAGAGTGAGGATGGCTCTAAAGAGGCAGATGCAACACTTTATAGACAGTTGGTTGGGAGCTTAATCTACCTAACCACTACTAGACCAGATTTGGCTTATGCAGTCAGTGTGCTAAGTCAATACATGTCCAAGCCACTTGAGAGTCATTAGAATGCAACAAAATGTGTTTTGAGGTATCTACAAGGTACTATAGACTATGGTATTATTTATATTGATTCCTCTGATGTTAAATTGACAGGATTTACAGATTCAGATTGGGTTGGAAATGTAGACGACCGCAGATCCATAACAGGCTATGCATTCAGCATTGGATCCGAGGTGATTACATGGAGCAGTAAGAAATAGAACACAGTTTCCTTGTCTTCAGTAGAAGCAAAGTATCAAGCTATGTGTGCAACAACATGTGAGGAAGTTTGGTTGTGGAGACTTCTCCAGGATGTTGGGGAAGAATAGAAAGATGCAACAACAATCAGATGTGACAATCAGAGTTCAATCAAACTTGCTAATAATCCAGTGTTTCACAAGAACACTAAACACATTGATACAAAATTCCACTTTGTCAGGGAGAAAATGAAATCAAAATAAATCCATTTTGTATATTGTAATACATGTGTTAATGTTGCAAACATTTTCACTAAGCCTCTTGGAAAAATTAAGTTTGAAATGTTTAGGGAGATGTTAGGCATATTTGTGAACCCCTTCTCCATTAAGGGGGAGTGTTGAAGATAATGGAAAATATCTTAGAATAGTGTGAGTTGGTTCATGAGACTTCAGGATAGGAATTATTTTCTATTTTCTAGGGTACTGTTCTAACTTCCCTAAAACCATGACTGCTATTTAATGTGTGATGTACATTGAGAATGTAGAGCATTATGTAGACCCAGACTCTCTTGGTTCAGACTCTCTTTCGTAGAGCTAACCAGTGGGTATTTATTAATTCAAACATCATTTTTTAACAACATTAAAGGAGAGACTTGGAAATAATGCTTCCATGGCTTCCATACTAAGTTTAGAATTAGTTTGGAATTTTGTTGAGAGAATTTCTGAACTTGCTTGTCCATATTGGGAATAGATTGGATCTCAATCCAAACTAAGTCCAAGTTTCTTTGAGAAATAGGCAAATCAAAATTTCACACTTCAAAACTATCATTATATATATATATATATATTGCTGAGAAAATTTCTCAACTTCTTTATACATATTGGGAATCCATTGGATCTCAATCCAACTATATGTATATCATATTTGTGGATAAAATGATAGTTTTGGAGTGTGAAATTCTGATTTTCCTATTGTGCAAGGAAGCCAATTTTTGTCGTGAAGACCAACAACACTGCTAGCTGAGCAGCACAATCTGAGGCGAGCCAATAACTGCTATAGACAATTGGGAAAATTCTATGTTGTTGCCTCTATTTCAATATTAATATGTAAAAGTGAGATCTAATGTGAATAAGAAGACATATATGAAATCTATACATCACTATACGAACATGATGACAAAGTTATATCCAATTTTGTTCGGACTCACGGACTGGATAAAACTCAAACCTAAAAAATCATGTTTTTGGGGAAAATTTAAGGAAAGTCACATAAGTAAAGATTTATATATATATATATATGTGTGTGAGAGAGATCTTATAAACAAATCAAAATCCCTGTTAATTTCGCAGGATGAAAATAAAAACAATAATTGTACATTGAATTTAAAATCAACCATTATACACTAAATCGAACTGGTTACATATCTATATAAAAAAATTAATGTTTCCATGCCAAGTGAGTTATGGGTTAGCTCATAGTTACACTCATTTAAAAATATTTTAAGTAGGCTTTTCTCAGACCAGAGAATTTTTGCCCAACTTGTAATAATTAGCGATGTCTAGTGGCTCGAAAAATAGCCTGTAGAGACTGCCCAGTCTTATCCACTCTTCACTACACTGGAAATCGTCTGGTAAGTGGTTCTTGTGGATCATCATCATGATTTCATCCCAGAAGCCTGCCAGCTTCAGTCTGTTGAGGTTAGAACCTCATCGAAGTCTGTGTTATGTTGTTTTTTTGAAAGAATCATATTATCCAATGCCATTTCTGAAACACTGTACACAATATTCTTCTAGTTCTGTGATGGTCAGTTCAATCTTTTCTCGTACTTCATTCTCCAATCTGGACACGTTTTCACGTTGCTGCTTCCAAACTTGTCCCATTGCTCTCAGGGAAAGCCTTGCAGGACAGTTCTGCACAAAATTTCTCCACCCAAGCAATTATTCAAAACAATAAATGGCTTACTAATATTGAGCAAAAACATATATTTTCACTACAATATATAAAATAATACTACTAGCAAAACATATATTTTCATGTGTTGAGGTACGATAGAGATTGAATTGTCAAAAATTTATTATACCAACCAATAGTGTAGTAGAAAGTTGCAATTCAAAATCAATTATGAAAAGCAACAAAACTCTATTCTGAAGATTTTGAATGTTTAAAGCTTTAAAGTGGAGCCAAACACAATAAAAATGGATAAAGTCAAAGAGATTAATAAAAAAAAAATCAATACCAAATATGCTTTAATGAGAGACTCTCAAATCAATTAAGTTAACTCTTGAAACCTATGTAAATAATAATGTTCATTTTTATATAAAATACATAAAAAATTAGAAATTACAATTTAATGTTTTAACAATATCATTATTTTTAGGATAGCATAAACATTTTTTTCTTTCCAGGTGTGTTTTGTGTTTTTTTGTTATTCAATTTATGGTTTAGGTTAGACATCTCTGTCTTGTAGATTCTCTATTTTGTGTATATTATTTCTTAAGTTTAACAATTATGATTGGAGAAGTTGTTGGCTTCGAGCGGACACTTTATTGTTAAGTTGGAAAAGTTTAGATATGGAACTCGGGATAACTAGGCAAAGTTAAACAAATCTGATTGTTCAAGTAAAGGAGCTCAAACCGAACAGTGTTACTATAGTAATACCAATGATATTTTTGAGATATCTAACATTAATGAGAGACTAGGAAGAAATGTGGTAGGAACAATGACATCTAGAAGTTATATTGAGAAGGTAAAAGATGGAATATATACTTTTCCAAAGAGACTAGATGGAATTTGTTATGAAATACATGAAGCCTGATATCTTGAAGAAAAATGATTGAGACAAGATAATTTATTTATCTTAATTCATCTGATTTCATAGTAATGAATGTGTTGTGCTAAATTACAACAAAAAGAGGCCTTAATTGAGTAGGTACACCTATACACAAATGGATAGTTAGATCTATTTCAATAAGGAATGCATAAAGAATCTCTTAATGGTATTTTTATTTTTAAAAATAAAATTGTTTACCAATTTTCTTTGGGTGTTTTACAATTTCATATTATATAAGTATCTTAAGTAACATTGATACATGTTATTCAAATATTATCTGTTGACTTTATTTAAAAAAATAACAATACATAAATAAATACTATATAGACTTAAAAAACAAAAACAAAAATAAACATTCATTCATATATATACCAAGTTACTATAAGGATTATTTTAATTTTGGATTTGGTCTTTTTCAAGATTGATAAATTTATCTATTAACATTATATTAAGAAAAATAAAATAAACGCTATATATAAACCATATATAAAAACAAATATATAAATTTAATTTAACTTTGGCAGGTATATAACGTGGGATCTTATACTCAGACTTCTTCGAGGTAAGAGATAGAAAATTTAAAATGAAGGATGCAATACAACAATGCTTACCTGAATTCCAAGTCCTTTACAACAGCTATCAAGGGGTTGTTAGGACTCATGTTGACTGCGTTGCTGTAATTCACTATGGCCGAATAATGCTGGATGATGGTGCCGACAAACCCAGTAATTCCATCTGTGTTTAGATGGAGGGCTTCTTCCATTGTTGTGTCACTTTGAATCCATGAAATACCTTCCACTCTGCAATGGATCTCTTCCAATAGGGCAACAATGTTTCTGACGGTTTACACACGGATATAGAAGGGCCCAATAAGATTCGAGAGAAGACATCACGTCCTAAAACAACATGGCATAACTGATCCACCCACCTCAACTGCCCGTGTCATAATTTCGTTGCCAATCAAAGGGAAGCCAAATGTGATACAGAAAACATATTTGGGATTCGCCGGATGCAAATGTTTATCCACCTAAATAAATATATTTTAATTACCGATTTAATATAATATAAGTAAAGCGGATCAAATATTTTAACTTGTAAATATTTTTAAGGTACAAAATACTATGTGTAATTTTTCATTATTTAAATTGTATTTTTGAATGATATATAAATATATGTGACCATATAAACTCTATAACCATAAAAAACTTATTTTTTCATAATATATTAATAATTTTTTAAATGATATATATATATATATATATATATATATATATATATATATATATATCTATTTGACATTAAAATAGCTACTAACATGTACATCTATACATTTTATCAACCCAAATTAAAATGATTTTTTTTTATTAATATATTTTTACTCATATTAAAATATTTTATTGATAACTCATAATGAATATTTTATTTTAACAATTTTTTTTCTATATATGTATATATATGAAGTTAATATTGACATGAATTAGTTAACTTAAATCTTCAAAAGTTTATTTAAATTTATTGTTGAAATAATTTATTTTTTCATTTAGAATATAATTTATTTATTTTTATGTAAAAAAATACAAAGATAAACAAAATTACACAATCCCCTTCTATTAAGTTGTAAAATAAATAGAAATAAAAACAATACCTTTCCAATAGAATGACTCGTAAACACCATGATCTTTCCCCTTTCGTATTCCAGGTGAGCCTGCAATAACATTGAAACTGTACAATGTACACTAATTACATGGTACATTGAGTGCATAGACAATTAACAGAACTCAAAGAAAATAAGGATTTGATATGCATCTATAAGTCCAAAGCTCAAACATACTTTTAACTTCAAATTTCAAATTTTATATGTTTTATAAAATGGTCAAGATTTTCATGAGCCGTTCTCATTTAGCTTATGGATTTTGAGGAATATTCCAAAATCCGATAAACTAGAGTAAGGTCAATTGACCTCACTTTGTCTGCTTCACAAGTATTCATGGAATCTGAAGTTAAGTTCAGGGCTTCAATGAACTTGGAGAAATGCAGTCTTCAATATCATATCATTGTAAGGATTTTGAGAAAAACTAAAGTTTGTGTTTTGTGCATTGGAAGGGTTGCATATCAGATCTTTGAAAGGGTTTTGAACTAAAGCTTGTGTTTGTGTGCATTGGAAGGATTGCATATCAGATCTTTGTAAGGGTTTTGAGAAAAACTAAAGCTTGTGTTTGTGTGCATAGGAAGTGTTTTGAGAAAAACTAAAACTAAAGTTTGTGTGCATTTCTTATTGGTCTCTACCAAGTTGAGTTCATTACATCTTTTCACAAGGCTAACCCTAGTGCAAGGACATGCCCGTTTATGGATTTTTTTGGCACAAAAGCCTTTGAAATTGAACCTCAGCCGGTTAGACTTTCACTGGTGTGGTGTACCTCTAAACGACAGCCCAACCAACAAGTTAAGCCTATTCATTATCCTCGAAGGATTTTATTTCTATAAAAGTTACATAAATTGACCCACTTCGACTTAAACATTTTGATGTGAATCTGATCAAAATTTTGTTGTGAAGGTCTTTTTCTTCACAATCCCAAGTTCATTTCATGATTGAACAGTGCTACTAGAGATTTTGATCCTCTGCTAGAGATTGTGATCCTTACTTATTAGATTTGGAGGCATGGAAAGTTAGGAAAACCAAAAATGACTAGATCTATTGACACTTGGATTATAGTATGGCCATTTGTGTGTGGGGTCACAAAATCCCCCAGAATTAAACCCGGGCCTGGTAGACTTTCCCTGGCGTGCTCCAAAACTACAAGCCAACCAAATGATTGAACCTATTCCTTATCCTTTTAGATTTTGGTACCACAACCCAATCAACAGATTGGACCTATTCATTATCCTCTAGGTTTTTAATGTCTTAGGATGTCAAACATTTACGTCTGTGAGCCTGGGATAAAGGTCACATAAATTGACCGACTTTCAAGTGAACATTTTGATCTGAATCTGGTCAAAATTCTTCAGTCCAAGTTACTTTCCTGCTTGAACTGTGCTACTAGAGACTTGGACCCTGTCTTATTGGATTCAGCTATCTAGAAAGTTAAAGAAAACAAAAAATGATTAAATCTATTGAAACTTGGACTATAGTATTTCACTTAATTTAAGCATGAATGCCCTGAAGTGGGGATTTTGACTGCCCCATACCAAATATGTTCACCATTTCGGTGCTATTCCAAGCCCAACATTTAATTTCAGATAAAAACCCACATAGCATAATGAATATCTTAAGTCATTTGTGCTACTAAAATTGGCATAGATCTATTTCAACTCAAACCATAATGGTTTTATTCAGTTTTAAGAGAAGAAACGTACTTTTCTATCTGCAGAAAAGATATTTATTGCTATCCATTGCTTCATATCCTATTGCAACACTTTTCACAAAACACATATATTCCTCACAGCGATTGATCATCATAGAGAGCTTTACTTCTAATTATATAGAATTCTGTTGGAAGTTTGACAACGAATTATGTAAAATTGGGTAAAAATGTAACTAGTTAGTTCTATACCAAAATAGCAGTTATGTAATGGAGGAGACTGGTATAAAACTAGTGAATGCCCAAGAAATGTAATCGTGGAGAATCAGTGTTGAATTAATAGAGATTCCAATCCCTTGCCCCGTGGATGTTTCCTTGACACCCTGTCAAGGTTTTACCACGTAAATCCTGTGCGTTTATGCGTGTCTTTAAATTGAGTTTTTCAAATATGTTATATGCTTTTCTTGGTCAATTTATAATTGAATTTGTGTAGTTTCTTTCCTCATTATTTCCCCTATTCAAACAACAAATGGTATCAGAGCGTGTGTTTGGTGTTGCGTGAAGGTTTTTCTGTGAGGATAAGCTATTGAAGAGCCAGCGTCTGCATTGAGGAGGCTCTGTGTGAAGTAAAAAGCCCGCGTATAGAGATAAAGGGGGCAATCTGCGTGGAAAATCGTGAAAGGACACTGTGTGAGGATGAAGAGGAGTCTGCCCTGCGTGGAAGCGCCATAGAATCAAAATTGCCAGACATGCGTGTGAAGTTACTGTGTGAAGGGTGTGAGTGCAAGTGTGAACTGCGTGGAGAGGCGTTGTGCGCTGTCCATGTTGCTGCGTGCTGCCAGAGCACCACTAAAACGCTGTGTTGGTGCGTGTTGCCAGAGCACTACTGAAAAAAAAAAAAACTCCTGCTTGGTATAAACTCCTACCGCAGTTGTGAAGGGTGAATGCAAACACTGTTGTCCAAGCGTTCTGCGTGCAATTCACTGATATACGTTGAACGGTCTGCGTGAAGGAGAGTTTTCCAAGAGTTCTTGCATGCCAAAGCCATTGAAGGCAGGCCAAGTCACTTGGAATCTGAGTGGAGAGGCGCGAGGTTCTGCAGCGTGTTTGTTGGCGAAGACTAAATCAAGTTGCTGTTGAATCCGGGTATTGATCAAAGTTTCCAGATTTTTTTTTTTATTTTCAACAGAAATTTTTGAAACAAAAACAACAGATTGAAAAAAGTTTCCAGAACTTTTTTATTTTCAACAGAAATTTTTGAAACAAAAACAACAGATTGAAATCAAATCAAGTTTTTTTTAAGGGGTGGATTTTATACAAATATTGGAGGAAAGAACTTCAAGAAAATAAAATCTTTGTTTGTTTTTCACAAAAACAAAGGGTTTGAAATAAAATAAAGGGTTCTTTGTTTGTTTTTCAAAAAAAAAAACAGAGGGGTTTGCAAGAAAGAAAGGGTTTGCAAATAAATTTTTTTCTGGATGATTTTTTTGAAAAAAATAAATAAATTATAAGCCCTGGTTGAAAGACTAAAGATTGAAACCCTAGTAAAATGGCCAAGATTTCGAATGCAAAATTCGAGGTGGAGAAATTCACTGGAAAGAGAAATTTTGCTCTTTGGAAACTGAAGGTTAGAGATCTGCTTGTGCAACAAGGGTTGCACAAGGCATTGGATGGGGCAACTAAGAAACCTGCAACCATGACTACTTTAGACTGGGAGGACTTGGATGCCCGAGCTCTTAGTACCATCTAGTTATGCCTGGCGGATGAAGTTCTCTTCAATATTGTTGAAGAGACTACAACTTCAGGATTGTGGGAAAAACTGGAAAAGCTATATGTGACAAAGCCATTAACCAATAGAATTTATCTGAAAAGATAATTATACAGTCTTCGAATGAAAGAAGGTTCAAAAGTTGCATAACATTTGAATGTTTTTAATACACTTATATGTCAATTAACAGATATGGAAGTTAAAATTCAGGAAGAAGATAAAGCCATAACCTTGCTGTGTTCTCTGACGGAATCATGGGATCACTTCATAAATTCAATCAGCTTGAGCACTGCTGATTCTTTGAAGTTTGAATTAGTCGTGGGAGCTCTCCTGTCTAAAGAAGTACGAAGGAAATCCAGTACTGAAATAGCTGCATCAGAAGCCATGGTAGCTAGAGGACGCTCAAAAGAGAGAGGAGAAAAACCAAGGGGGTCTTCTAGATCTAAATCGAAGGGAAAGAAGTGTAAGGCAAAATGTTGGCATTGCAATAAAATTGGACACTTGAAGAAAGACTGTTGGAAATGAAAAGAATCTGATAACTCGAAGAAGGAAGCGAATTAGGTCGATTCAGGTATGCTAGACAAAGTTTTATCTGCTGAAGAATTATGTATGATAGATGAAACTTCACCTGAATGTAATGTCTCTCAGGGTTTAGATAGCTGGCTATTAGACTCTGGTGCTTCTCATCACATGTGCCCACATAGAAATTGGTTTACTTCGTATGAAAATGTAAACGGTAGTTCTGTGTTTATGGGTAATAATGTGTCATGTCAGACTATTGGGATGGGAAATATCAGGATTAAGATGTATGATAACATAGTTAGAACATTAACTAGTGTTAGACATGTACCTGATTTGAATAAAAATTTGATTTCTTTGGGAGTGTTGGATTCAAATATTTATAAGTTTACAGGTCAGAATGGCATCTTGAAAGTCTCTAGAGGAGCCCTAGTGGTTATGAAAGCATAAAAGGTCGGAAATCTTTACAGGTTAAAAGGAAGTACTTAGGTCAGTGAAGCAGTGTTTGCGTCAGAAAAGGAAGAAGCAGGTGCTCGTCTATGGCATCAGCGATTAGGTCATATGAGCAAGAAAGGTCTTCAGATATTGATGAAACGTAAATCACTTCCCGATCTAAAATCCTTGAAGTTAGATTTCTGTAAACATTGTGTGTATGGAAAACAGTGTAAACAGAGATTTAAAGTTGGAAATCATAATGGTAAAGATATTTTATGCTATATTCATTCTGATCTGTGGGGACCATCCCCTGTTGTGTCATGTGGAGGTGCTCTATATTTTTTAACATTTATTGATGATTTCCCCCGTAAAGTTTGGGTCTTTATGCTAAAAAAGAAAGCTGATGTATTCAATGTCTTTAAACAATTTAAAGCAATGGTAGAGAAAAGAACAGGAAAATTTATTAAATGTTTAAGAACTGACAATGGTGGGGAGTTCACTTCAATTGAATTTGAACAATGCTGTAAGGATGAGGGAATTATTAGACACAAAACTGTTGTTTATACTCCTTAGCAAAATGGTGTTGCTGAGCGTATGAATCAGACTCTTATGGAAAAAGCCAGAAGCATGATCAGCAATGCTAACTTGCAAAAGGAGTTGTGGGTAGAAGCAGTATCTACTGCTTGTTATTTAGTTAATAGATCACCTTCAGTAGCAACTAATTGTAAAATTCCTGAAGAAGTTTGGACAGGTCAGTCTTGTGATTATTCACATTTGAGGATATTTGGCTGTGATGCTTATTCTCTTATTCCTAAAAATCAGTGTTCAAAATTAGATCCAAAATCAAAGTGTTATGTCTTTGTTGGGTATGACTATGTAGTGAAAGGATACAGGTTGTGGGATCCTACGTTGCGGAAGATAGTCATTAGTCGAGATGTAACATTTGATGAATCTTCTCTTTTAAAATCAAATGTTGACAGAATTGAACAAGAACAAGTATCACCAAATCAACGAGTTCAGTTGGAGGCTAGACCTTTTAGTGACAGTCAAAAGGAAGGAGAGACTTCTAGAGAAAAAGGTGTTGAAGACACAAAGGGAGCCATTGAAGCTTCTGAACCGGTTCAAGTTTCTGAACCAGTTCAGCAACCAGTCATTCTAAGAAGGTTTACAAGGGAAAGAAAAACTCCCAAAAGGTATGAAGATTCTGCTTCATCTTTTGCTTTGATTACTGAAGATGGGGAACCTTCTTGTTATCAGGAAGCAGTAGATGATACAAATAGTAAGAAATGGAAAACGGCTATGGAAGAAGAAATGGATTACTTAGCCAAGAACAATACCTGGGATCTTGTAGAGCTTCCTGAAGGGAGAAGTGTTGTTGGATGCAAGTGGGTCTTCAAACTGAAACAGAAAGTTGATGGAAGTATCGAAAGGTATAAGGCGAGACTGGTAGCAAAATGGTATTCTCATGTTGAAGGTATAGACTTTCATGAGATTTTTGCTCCAGTTGTAAAACTTGTTTCTATTCGTACTGTGTTGGCACTAATTGCGTTACTTAATCTTGAGTTAGAATAGTTAGATGTTAAAACATCTTTTCTACATGGTGATTTGAATGAAGAGATATATATGGAACAACCAAAAGGTTTTGTACAAGGTTGCAGCAGAAGATTAGTTTGAAAGCTCAGGAAATCATTGTATGGTTTGAGGCAGTCTCCCAGACAATGGTACAAGAAGTTTGATTCCTTCATGGTGAGCCAGAACTTTATAAGAAGTGAGTATGATCATTGTGTATACTTCAAAAGTTTTAATGGCATATTCATTATCTTAGCTTTGTATGCTGACGATATGCTTATTGCAAGCAAAAGCATGGAAGAGATCAACAAGTTAAAGGCTCAACTCTCTAGGACATTTGATATGAAGGATATTGGAGCAGCAAAACATATCTTGGGCATGGAGATACACAGAGATAGGAGAAATGGTAAGCTTTGGTTATCACAGCATAAGTATGTGGAGAAAGTACTTGCAAATTTCTCTATGAACAATGTGAAACCTGTTAATGTTCCACTAGCTTCCCATTTTAAGCTTTCTTCGGTTTTGAGTCCTAGAACTGATGAAGAAAAGCAGTATATGTCTCATGTACCATATGCAAATGTTGTAGGCAACTTAATGTATGCGATGGTATCTATAAGACCTGACATTTCACATGCAGTTGGAGCTGTCAACAGGTTCATGGCAATCCAGGTAAAGAACATTGGCAAGCAGTGAAATGGGTGCTTCGATATCTAAGAGGCACAAGTGACCATTGCATCATCTTTAATGGTAGTGAAGGATCAATCTGCGGATATGTAGATGCTGACTATGCATGTGATTTGGAAAAAAAAGATCTACTACAGGTTATGTCTTTACTCTTGCAGGTGGAGAAATTAGTTGGATGTCAAAGCTTCAACAAACAGTTGCGTTGTCCACTACGAAAGATGAATATATAGCTGCTTCAAATGCCAGTAAAGAAGCAATCTAATTAAAGGGTCTGCTCGATGAGATTGGAAGGACGCAGGAGAAAGTGAATGTACTTTGTGACAGTCAAAGTGTTATTTACTTGGCTACAAATCCTGCTTATCACAGCAGAACCAAGCATATTGATGTAAGATATCCTTTTCTGAGACATGTGATCGATGGCAGAAAAGTAGCTCTTCAAAAGGTCCATACGTTAGAGAATTGTGCAGACATTTTCACAAAGCCAGTTACAGTAGAGAAGTTGCGATGGTATTTAGCTTCTCTTGGCTTGCAGAAAAGATGATGAATAGGCATGGGCAAGGGATTAGGAAAATTGTTTTCAAGGTGGAGTTTGTTGGAAGTTTGACAATGAATTATGTAAAATTGGGTAAAAATGTAACTAGTTAGTTCTATACCAAAATAGTAGTTATGTAACGAAGGAGGCTGGTATAAAACTAGTGAATGCCCGAGAAATGTAATCGTGGAAAATCATTGTTGAATTAAGGGAGATTCCAATCCCTTGCCCCATGGATGTTTCCTTGACACCCTGTCAAGGTTTTACCACGTAAATCCTGTGCGTTTAAATTCAATTTTTCAAATCTGTTATATGATTTTCTTGGTCAATTTATAGCTGAACGTGTGTAGTTTATTTCCTCATTATTTCCCCTATTCAAACAACAAATTCTAGATAAAAGCTCTGTTATTGCAATTGAAAGTTATTTTCAAGGAAAAAAGAAGAATAATGGAGATAGTAAGAATGTCCTCTTGGGCATGGGAACTGTTCCAAATATACAGAAATTGGGTAAGAACACCCTAATAGAAAGAAGCTAGCTAGTTGTTGTTAGAAATCTGAAAGAGAGCGAGAAAGATTCTTCACATAACACAAATCGAGAGATTTTTCACATAACACAAATCACACTCATTGTATTTTATTGATCTCAAGGGTTACATATTTATAGTATCTAGATCATTGACAATGACACATCTAGATAGCTATTACAACTCACACATAGGAAATTGACTACTTCTAGATTGACACCTAGGGACTCACAATGACAACTCACACATTACATGGAAGCATTACTTCCAACACCCTCCCTTAATGCTTACATGTAGAAAATAAAAAAAACCCACATTACAACAATAAATAAATCTTTGTCAAATTTGTCTAATATGGTCATCATCAACACCCACATCCACTCTGGAATCTCACAAACACCGCTCTTTCACCACCACATCTTCGAGCTATCACTTGACCTCCATTTAAAATGTAACCGCCTCTGACCATTGTTGATGAACTTTGCAGAATTGACACTTCTCAACCTCCTGGAGCACAACAGGTCAGTCTTGATACTAAACCATCCTATGGAACTGCCACCATCTGTGAATCCACGACCCTCCACATCCTTCATCAATTATCTAGGATAACATTCTGGATACAGAATGTCTTCAACAGACAATTCTACAACTTGACCTCATAAAATAACTTGTACTGACGCTCACAGAGCATGACGGGTCACACCGGTTTGACCTTATTGAGAACTACTTGTGACTAATCCTCCCGGAGCACGATGAGACACATTAGTCTTTCGAATAGTTGACATGTTCTTTGTGGTTCTGCATTATTTTCTTCCTTTTTACACAGAAATAATTTTGCAACCCACACCACAAACATCAACATGATTTTACAACTATTATTGTTATTTTTATTTATTTTTAATTATAATCACAATACCCAAACATGAAATTTTTTTCTCTGCCTCTTTATAATATACCAAACTCCTTATAATATACCAAACAACCACACCAATATTAAAATAACCTTAAATAAATAAGGTTTTCAGAATTCAAACTAATAAAAGCAACTAATTCATGTGGCTATCCACGAGGGATTATTTCATGAGAATGGAAATTAGGTAACCCAAATCGAGATAGACAAGAGCACTTTGTCTTCAACCGCCGAGACCTTGATGGGGATAAATGAAACATAAGCAATGGTCATGCAGGCCAAGGCTAATGATGGCATTGAGGGCAGATTGGTTCTTAATTAATGGGTGAATCCCGAGTGTTGAAATTAATGGAGAATGTATTCTTGGAGAAAGAGAATTCATTAGTTATGTGTGAGCCTTAGATTAGGATTTAGTTCCTACATTTTAGGAGGTTGTTATAACTCTTGTATTTGATTGTAAGCTATATATATTCATGATGTTTAATGATGAAATGTAGAGCGTTTTGCCAGAGGTAGTCTTTAGGTGAAGCTCCTCACTTGTGAGTTGCTCAGTTTGATGAATATATTTTATGTCTTCCATTTTTAACATGGTACCAGAGCTCATTGTCTCTCCAACCAATATTAAGAAAAAAATTGTTATCGAGATCACAACTCACCGATCTGTTGGGCAATACCACATATCTGCACAATCACTATGAATCAACCTCCGTTCTCATATGTAGACTTCGGTCTTGATACACAAGCACACCCGGCAGATCCACTAGCACGCAGATTTCCAACCACGCGCAGAATTCGGTCCCTCAACACAACACCCAAACAACTCTGGGGGTTGAAACAAGGCTTCAATCTACCACCACTACACCCACCCAACCTCCAGCTCGACCTCCCCTAGTAGCGAGCAACCCCACGAGCAGCGCCACAACACACACCCTCCATCTCACATCCAGCAGGTCCAGCTCGCACAGGGCACCACACACAATAGTTAATCTGCACCTCCACATGGTTAGCACCCAACACATCTTAGGTGCTGGTGGTGGTCATGGAGCAACATCGTGGTTTGATGTTGTCGATTGTTGCAGGTCGTATTAAGGTATCTTCAAGGAACCTTAGACTTTGGTATTAAATATACTGATTCGTTTGATGTTAGATTGACAAGTTATTCAGATTCAGATTGGGATAGAAATCTGGATGACAAATGATCCATAACAGGTTATGCATTCAACATTGGGTTTGGGGTCATTACATGGAGTAGCAAGAAGCAGAACAATGTATCCTTGTCTTCAACAGAAAAACAGTATCAAGCAATGTGTGGAGCAACGTGTGAGGCAGTTTGGTTGAGAAGACTTCTCCAGGATGCTGGAGAAGAAAAAAAAGATGCAACAATTATCATATGTGACAACAAGAGCTCAATCAAACTTGCAAATAATCCAGTGTTCCATAGAAGAAACAAAGCATATTGATACACAGTTTCACTTTGTTAGGGAGAAGGTTCAGTCAAAGAAAATCCATATTGAATATTGTAATACTTGAGACAATGTTGCAGATATTTTTACCAAGCCTCTTGGAATAATTAAATTTGAGTAATTTAGGGAGATGACAGAAGTACTAGTGAACCCTTTCTCCATTAAGGGCAAGTGTTGAAATTAATGGAGAATGTATTCTTGGAGAGATTTCATTCATATTTATGTGTGAGCCTTAGATTAGGATTTAGTTCCTACATTTTAGGAGGTTGTTCTAACTCTCTTATTTGCTTGTAAACTATATATATTCATGATGTTTAATGATGAAATGTAGAGTGTTATACTAGAGGCAGTCTCCAGGTGAAGCTCCTCACCTGTGAGCTGCTCAGTTTGATGAATATATTTTATGTCTTCCATTTTTAACACCGAGAATGTCTCTCTTCAACGGATTCAGTCAAGCTACTTCAATTCACTCTCAACTATGCTCAAGGACGCATGTGCAAAACCGTAAGAATTTGCAAGGCACTGACCGTAGCAGTGGCGGATAAATACCTCGTTCCAGATGTTTTTAGTTGGAAACGCTTTGGGATAACAGGGATGTTAAAGAAATATGAAACCAGGGTCGATTGTGTTCGCATAGGTACCAATATCAAATCTGTTCTACAATATCTTTAAAAAAATGCTCCACAGAAGTCGATACCAAAATTTCCATATATGCTGAAAGGATTGCAAAAATTATTAAATCGAGCTAAGAACTACAAATTCAATACCAAAATTTCCAATTATGCCGAAAACATTGCAAAAATGATCAAATCCGACCAAGAAATTGGCGAAAGCAACCTGAATCAAGACCACGGTCAAACTGCCCGCTCCACCTACAATGTATAGTTCCATGAAGGGAAAATTGTGAACAATTGGATATGTGGAACTCTAGTCATGCAAGCGTTTCCGTGCCAACAAAACAATGACACACTTTGGTTACTTCTCACAATCATGCCACACAATTTTTCTTGGACTCAAGATCTACATACACGAATAAATATACACATAAGAAATAAATCTACACACAAAAATGCTAAAATCAAACAATCAATTAATTTATTTATATAGGATCAATAAACTCAAGGCTTTCTCACATCTTCCTAGCCCTCCCGTGAAGGAGTCAGGACAAAACAATATCCAATACCATGTTAGAAATCGAGAGATTGTTCACACAACACAAATCACACTCATTGTATTTTATTGATCTCAAGGGTTACATATTTATAATATCTAGATCACTGACAATGACACATCTAGATAGCTATTACAATTCACACATAGAACACTGACTACTTCTAGATTGACACCTAGGGACTCACATTAACAACTCACACATTACATGGAAACATTACTTCCAACCATTGCTCCCCTCTTTCATCCACTCCACTCTAGAGAACCGACATTATTAATTTGGCACTCACCGAACTCGGTTGGGTTGTTGCGGATCCAAAGGACATGGAGATCAAAGTAATGGGGATCAAGACACCCACAGAAAGCGAAGATAACCGTATTTTCGTTCCCAACCCTTAGATAGATAAGGTTATCATGCTCACTGGTGTAAACACTGGAAGATCTTCGTAAGAAGTGGGAGACTCTGTAAAGATCTTCATAAGATGTGTCCTCATCTTTCCCATTGCAATGTTTTTTTCTTCTTAAATATCTTGGTAAAATGTGGCCTCCTCTTTCCAATTACACTAGCTTTTTTTTTTTTTTCCTGGGATGGGGGGCTGTCGAAAGAACCACCAAAATTTATAATTGATAGGAGTATCAATTATTGGGGGTATATAAAGCTCATAGAAACTAAGCTCTTCTATTAATTTGGCTCGTACAAAATATGGGGCCATGGGAGCTCCGCTCAACCGCAACACCTTGTCTGCTAAGCTGTCAATTTTTCACTTTATGAAACGATTCCAACGTTTAAAATATCTAGGGGACTTCCCTCACAAGAAGAAATAGAAACAGAAATCGAGTAACTTCAATTTGGCTCGTTCAAACTCGGGCGCCATTAGAGCTCCACTCAACTGGGGATACCCAGTCTGCTGCATTGGTCAAATTTTAGTTTGTTCCCACGTTTAAAATATCTGATTGACTTGAATAAATAGATAGATGTGTAGCGTCATTTTTAAATTTTTATCTCTAAATTTTCATATCTTTTTATAGGCCGAGTTTGCCACATTTTCAGTTATGAAACAATTCCTATGTTTTAATATAATAAGTAGATAATAGGAAAAATAGGCGTAATTTTTATTATTATTATTATATATATATATATATATATATATCTGTATGGTTTATGTTTTTTCGGATAGTGTAGAGAGAATTGAATTTGTTGTTTTTTAATAATAAATAATAAGTAGATAAGAGGAGAGATAGGTGTAATTTATTTTATTTTATTTTATTATTCATTTATTATATATGTGGTTTATGATTTTTGGATAGTGTCAAGAGAATTGAATTTGTCGTTTCTTAATAGCAAAGGTGCTTTAACTATGAGACTCGACCAAGTGAGCTAACCTCAGAGCTAAGATAATTGTGTAATAATCATTAAAAAAATATCATATAGATTTTTTAAAATTGTATTTAATTTTAATCACAAACCTCATTTTTTGTTAAGTTGCATTGTTCAAGAATAAATGAGATCATTTTACAAAGATAGGATACTATTAAAAGTATTGTTACTACTAAATTTAAGGAGAAATTGTGGGTAACGAGGGAAAATGGAAACAACTATAATATAAGGAGGTGATCAACCCCAATCTCAGAAACCAAAATTATTTCTCTTTTCACTAGTGTTAAGAATAAAATGAACATTGTCATGATTAGAACGATTTTTCATGAGCTTCATAGTGAAACTTGGCCTTGGTCAATTCTAAAAACGCCATGGGATGAAAGAATTTGACCCGTGCGATCCTAAGAATGTGGAAAATGAAAAGCACTTTCTTTTAGGTTGTGCATAATATACTCACATTCAATATAATTTTCATAATACTTATCACACTACTAACCTTCTTAACCTTTTAACTCAAGAAAACTATGGTGATATGGGAAAGCTTCATTCACTTCTCTTTGAGTATAGAAATAAAATGTTAAAGAGTTCTCATTAATTTCTTGCTTTCTTAAAGTCTGTAGACCATATAAATCTTAGTGAACATTAATAATCATCATAATCATCATCCAAGAAAAATATCATACTCCAAAATTTGAAATCTAATTTTATAAAAAAAAAATAGTTAAATTTAGATAAAATAACATTTGTTTAGATAAATTTAGGTTAAATTTCACACACACACACACACACATAAACTTTCATATCTTATATCAAACACCTAATATTATAATGCTCCACTACTTATTACAACTTTATTTTATATTACATCTTTATGTAACCCTTAACCCACAAAAAAAATCATTCTAAAATCTAAAATTGTCCAACCATAAACTGCATTTTTTTAGGCCAAAGATCACATTGAGGGGGGCGAGGGTGAATCAGTGTGGCAACAATTTTATCATTTCACAATTTTTCATCAATGAACTATTATGTAGCAATGAATCATAACTATTTGCGCATATTAATAAATAGAACAATGCATCATGAAACGATCATCATATCAACAATACATTAAGAAGACATCGCATCAACACAAGAGGAAATAAGATTTTACGTGGAAACCCATATGGGAGAAAACCGCAAACTCATATTCTTCTTCTTCTTCTTTGATTCATTACATAGATTTGTAGGCACCGACCCCTAAGGTATGCAAGAAACTACTTGTGGTAGGATACAACCTGATTGAGGCACCAACCTTGAAAATGTGCAAGCATATACTCACTATAGGCTACAACCTGATTAGAGGACCAACCTCAAAGATGAGCAAGCTTCGACTTGCTCTAGGCTCCAACTTGATTGAGGCACCAACCTTAGTGATATGAAAGCTTTGACTTGTTGTAGGCTTCAACCTGATTGAGGAACCAACCTCAATGGAGGCACCCACCTCCTTCTTCAACTTCTTGTGGACCACTTTTCAAAATCTTTCAAATTGGACAAATTGTTATTGTCCTACTAATGTCAACAACCTATCACAGTATGTCCAAAATTTTTTCCAACCTGCTCATCAATCTAGTTACGTAAAACTCATCTCAAAATATGTTCCTGATATATGCTCAACATCAACTACAACTTTCTTACAAGCTCCCAAAACATATAATAGATATTATGGTCATAAAAAATACATCATCAAGAATATTCATGCTTCTAGGATTGTTTTCCATTGAAAAATGATCATCATGCTTCTTTTGGAATCTAATTTGGACTTAAACTAAGCCCAAAAACCCCCAAAAACTATATAAACTCATTTATTAAATTAATTGCTCTACAAAATGCCCTTTTCAGACTATGCTTCTATAGCATGGCACTTTTCTAATAATGATGCTACAAAATGTACACTGTCATATTGTTAATTATTTGACAAAATGAAAATTATGAATAAAATTAATATTTTTCGACCTGTGAGTAGTCAGGTTTCGAGCTTGGGTCTCAACCAACAAAATACAGACCCACAACCAATTGACCCACACTATGTCACTTGACATACCATCCTCCCAAATTTTTATTGTGATTGTTTGGCCTTCCAAAGGGGGAGTGCCTGGATTCGACTTGTGGTTGATCCTATTGTATCTTTGTTACAATCTATCCTCGGCTAAAGAATTGTGTCAAAGAATCAAGTGTGAGGAGTGTGTATGGAATGAAAGATCCAAAGATACAAATATTTTTTTATGCTTATAATCTTTATTCCTTAAGATAATCCTTATTCCTTAAGATCAATCAAAGTGTTGGTGTTCCATTATAACAACATACAATCTTTATAAGTTTTTTGAAACAAGAATTAAGAAGAAATTAGAAGATTAAACATTCTCCTTGAATATCTAATCATCTAAGATGAGAAGAAATGTATAGAAGAACCTCTATAGTGAAAAAAATACATTTAAGTATAGCATAGAAGCAACAATCTATTGATTTTTGGGTGACCAATTAAACAAATTGTCCAATCTTTACTCAGTATAGAAAATAACTTTGCTAGGGATGTTGGGGAGGCTGATACTCAACCCTTCCATTCCCAATGTCCTACACTACCTCAAAAATATGCATAAATAGATTATGAAAATCACTAGAAAACACTCACAAGTACACAAATGTTGTCACAAGTAGAAACCATAACCCTTTGATTATCTTCAGTTGAAAGTATTACAATAGTATTACAAAATGTTCTCCAAGTATCAACCCTTTCTTATTCAAAAATAAAGTATATATAGAGTGATTTTCAAAATATCCTACTTTCTAAAGGATTTACATTAAAAACAATTCTTTATCCAAAATTTTGGAGAATTTTCAAACAACTTTGATTAAAAAAAAAAATTGCTCCAAAAATGTCTCCAACTATGCTTAATTGTTGCATCCAGGTTTAATGTATTTGAAATTGGTATGTTCTTGTTGCTCAAAATCCTCAATGGCTCTGATTAGTTGTTGATATGTTGCATTGATAAGCTGAATTTATTCAACTACTTTGACCAACTGCTCCCATTCTTCATCTATTGGGTAATTGAGATCAATCATCTGTCTATATGATTCATCTACATAAGTATACTTCTCAAAAGAAGATTTTACAATTAATAAATGTTAGATTTCGTAGAAAATGAAAATATCATCAACTAACTTCTGAAGTAGATTCTAATTGTTGATCTCTCCCTTGATTCCAAAAAAAATTGTTTTGTCCCTCACTTCCTTGTTCAACAATCTTGTATAGCACTCTTCTGTAATCATCAAGCCTTCTAAATTCTTGAAATATGGAAGAACCTGTTGTTGAAGAATAGAAAATTTCCTCTAGAATTTATTGATTTGCACTTGCAAATTTTCACATTTCTCTTTTGTATTTAGCATTAGGGTTTTCTTCATGATAACTTTTCTGGTATGAATTACTGATTTTGTTCTGTCTTGAATTCCTAATTCCTTAAGCTCTTCTTTAGACTTTGTGTTTAGAGCTTTAATGATTTGACTTTCTTTCCCATATTTGTTTCCAAATTGTATTGTGATTTCAGATGAAATCCTTGGAAATGATCAACAAAATCACTTAGAGAGAATTCTTCAATATTCTTCTTGACCAATGAAGTCCAGTGAATGACAAACTTCTGCTTACCCTGCATATGATGCTTCTGTAATGATCTCTTGAATATGTCTGACTGGTGATCTAGGAATAAGTAAACCAAAGTAGATTGATGCTTAAAGGCCCTTTCATTTCCAAATATTAAAAATTATTCATGGAGGTTATTAGAAATAAATTGGATAAAATCGAACAAAAGAGCAGGGCTTTTCCATATGCAAATACTGTTGGAAAACCACAAATAGCCTCATCTACTAATTCATCATTCAGATATCCTAATAGGCAACAAAGCATACAAATAATTTTCTTAGACATCTCAGGAAACATGGATGAAGGGTAGGGTGGATTGTGACTAGGAATTTCATACCCTTCTGGCATGAAAGACTCAAAAATGAAAGCCATTTGATCGAATGTAAGTTTTTGATAAATTTATAACAGGGTTTCAGCTAAAAATTGATGTAGATAACTTGGAACATCTATGTGCAAGGCTTGAATAATGGATTCAAGATTTATATACAATAAAGACTTGTCATTCTTAGTTATAACTATCTTTTCATTGGGCAGATATATGTCTACACATCAGGTTACTAATTCAGAGAAGTGATGGGTTTGAGGAAAAACAAATAGGGGCAACATAGACTCCCATAGGCTAAATTTATCACTGTTATCCTTAAATTTCTGAAAGACCCAATTGTGTAACTCATAAAAATCAAATTCAGACCTAGTTTCTACAATCTTGGTATCTAAATCTATCATGGGTAATTCATCAATTTTTGGAACAATAGATGATACAGGCTTTTTAGATGGCTTGCCCTTCCCATTCTGCATACTCATTTTGAAATAAAATGGCAGATACACAAGAGAAAATGAAAGAATTGAGAATATAAAAATAATCAAAAATTACTTGCATCTTTGGAATTGATATCTTTGGTTTAGTTGAGAGTTGCCACTGAAGACAATTGCTTTAGCTGAATGAAAAACTTGCATGGAAATCGAACAATATTGTGGTTTAATGTGGGAATATCTATTCATTTTCAATTAAATTAACAAAGATTACCGTTGGCGGGTGAATAAATGTGCACATTAACTGTTACTTGGAAATAAATGGTGGCAAACCTTATTAACTGGTAAGGGTTATAGTGGACGATAAGTATGGCTGAAGGCTAGACAAAGTATAGCAAAGGGATAAATTTAAAGGGAGGAATAATAAAAAACTAGAGTCAGTTTGCGGGGGAGGGGTAATGGAGTGGTAAGTGGTGATAGGAAGGGGGTGCACAATTCATTAACGCATGACACATTAGTTTTTGTGGTTTTGGGGAAAACACTACAAACAACACTTCTACTATACCAGAATGATTCCCTCCATGCTCAAACACATACCATATATTACGTTCAATTTGAATCCATTCCATTAACTCCAATGGCAGACCTATACTTACACCTTTTGATTCAATCGATTAGGTGATGGGGCCGATCATATGACCTTAGATATGACCGAACCTTAATATTTATGCCACAACCACTTAGGGATGTGTACATATGCATTGGTCCTTAGGGGTCATAGGCTTTAACCTGCTGACATCATAATGATGTCATATTTCCATGTGGAACACGATGAGTGGTTCCAATTGTCACCAAAAGGATGTCTCATTAGACATCTAAAACAATTGACTATTCATGCCACATGGAACCACACCATATAGCCACATCATATGTTATATTACCAATCTTAGCCTGTCATGCGCTACCATGTCATCAAGTGAATGGGCCTACGTGGTGGGTTAAACTTCATGCAAGTTAACCCTCATTTAATGATAAACTCTTCATCTAGTCATTAGATCTATCAGATCTAAGCAGAGATGCTCTAAATTTAATTGTGTTAAACATTATGCATGTTTGGTTACCAACTACAATGCATTCAATTAATTAACCATTGATCCACCTGAGGGTTTCACACTGTTTAATATATTAATATTTGGGGTTTTTTTCCCTATACTTTTGGGCCTTGAACTAAATTTTTTTGAGAGTGGGATATGTTAGGGTCCTAGGGTCTACGGATCAAAATGTCTTTGCCTCTTCCTATTCATGTTGGGGGTTTGTATGTCAATTTAGCCTATGATCATTGATGTCATAGTCTAGGGGGTCATTTCATGGGGTTTCCATTTATCACAAGTTGAAACCATAGTAGTCAAGTTTCATTTGTTAAAGTGTTATAGGTCGATTAGTGGTGTCTACTATATACCCATGTTACCAATCTCATGTCCATCATTCACATTTCCATCATTTACAATTTAGCATTCACCTTTATGTGCTCCTTCCATGCACCATTTATAATCATTTCACACCTCATCATCATGCCATTACACCCCCCCTAAGTTCATAATCCATCCTCATAATTCATAATTCATAATCCATTTAAAAGAAGGTCGTTGCGCACGTATTGCACAAACTCCAAGACACACAGTCGTTGCGCAACCGCCGCGCAAATTAGGATAAGTTAGTTTGGAATCCTGCAAATAGGGAAAGTACCGCTTAAAGGATTCTACACCATCACACAAACATTTCAAGCCTACCCATTTGATCCATTTTTCCATGGGAGTTGTGCAACCATATAGAGCATGGAGTGCTACTCAGACTGTTTAATGGACATCGCTGCACAAAATACCCTATTTTAGCCATCTTTTTGAAATGTTGTTTTCGACCGCATGGAGGCGAATTTAAAAAAATTGAAAGAGGTTTTTCTAAAGCATGAACCAATCACAGTAACCTCTTCCCATTTCTTCATAGGTGTCATTGGGATTTTTGAATGCATCTTTAAGGCCTATTTTTCGAACTGTGTATTTTCCTGTTTTAGTCATTATTTTATAGAATAGTTTATGAGGTGATGGGGAAGAATTTGAAGAAATTAAGAGAGTTTCTTTTTCACAACAAGATAATATACAAAAAATTATCTCATATTTTACACAAGTGCTACTGTTTGGTAGTTACACTTGTCACTTGGTCGCCCATTTTCACAGTATTTTGCTGACATAATTATCATTATTTTTTTTTAATTCGATTTGTGAATTCGAATGTGTGGAAGGTTTGAGGCATTAGATGGGTCCTACTCCACCTCAGACACCTAATCATCATCTCCCATCGGCCATTTGTCCATCAGTGGTATATGTGTGCATGCTTAGTTGGAGTTGTTGCTCAACTGCTGAGCAACCCTCCACTGTTGCGCAACTCTGAATACTTGTTGTATTTTCTTTGGTTATAATTTTGTTGTATGGATATTCAAGGATATGGATAAAATTGAAACATAATGGATATTAAGTCATTAGCTGGATAGGATAAATTTCTTTGTGTTTTTAAAGGATAAAGACTGTAGTTTTTATGTTATCTTTGTTTATCTTTTCTTGTTCAAAAAACATTATGTTGCTAAAGTTAGTTTGTTTCGATCCACTCAGTGCATCAGTGATGCTATGTATCTGGTCATATGGGATTTTTGTGCTAAAAATGTATTTAAGGCCACACAAAACATGAATAAAGGGTTCGACTTGGGAGAAGAAGGTTGTGTATGTGGTTTTAGTTTCTAAACATAAATAAAGTTATCAATGCAGAACATTCATCACTTTGCCATAAGTTTTCATAGAATATTGTGGTGTGTAGTTTCAAGTTTATGTTTTCCTTATATTAATTTGATATCCATTTCTGAAGTTGTTGTCTTAAATTCATCCTTATATGCTCATGATAATTGTGGATCTCATACATGGTGAAATTCTTTATTGCTTTGTCTGGTTCTTCTAAATATTTGGTCATTGGTTATGTAGTAGAATTCATAATCATATGCTTTGTTGCATTTGACTCAATATTTTTATGTTTCCCTCATTCTTCACTATACTACAACCGATAATTTACTTGGAATATGCTCCTACCTAACCTCTATTATCTAGATGGCTCATGCATGCCCTGATGTTCTATGATCTTATACTTCACTGGCCCTCTCTCCCAATAATTTTCATTAAATCTTATGTCATCTACCTTCTAATCTTAATAACCATTATAAAATCCATATCCTATCAATCTTTGATTGATAGTTGATCCAACAAGAGAGCCCTCTCCAAGTCTAGGGGGGTTGGAGCTCAGCCTAAAAGAGGTTTATGGTTACCTATGGGATTCCTCTCCCCAGCCTGGAGGAATTTATGGGGTGTTAACAGGATATATTGTTCGAAATTTCTCGAAGAAGGTTGTCCAACCATGTTGTTTATAGGGTCATTAAGGAAACATGACCTTGAGAAAAAATCAATAAACTTCATATCTCATTTCATTTCATATGATGAGGGTATGCAAGATGTTTAGTTGTCGTACCGATTTCTTTGACTCATGAATGATATTGTTGTTGTCTTGGACATCCACTTTGAATTCTATGATACTTGATGTCATTAATGATAACACTCTGTGCAACAATATCCCCCTTTTCATTGATGGTAACACCACCAGACATTGAGGGTCATTGAAGGAAATGGACCAAACTCCCCTTAACATGTTACTGGGAACTTATCCTAATCGATCTACAAGATTATATCCTCAATACAATCTTTTTTTGTCTTTGCAATGTCTGCAATAACTTCCCCTTTGACATCATTGAAAAAGGGACATGGTTTCTTACAAATGCTTCCATTACTGTTTGTAGACATGATCCTTTTTATAAGTAGAGTGTCCCCCTGTGATTATGCTGTAAGTGTCTGCCAATGCTTCTCCAATTGTTCCATTTTTTTCTTGTGGACTTGATAGTATCCCCTTGGTACCATGCTTCCAACAACTGTAAGTTCCTTCTTACTTTTTTCCAATTGTTATAAATTTAGTATCCACCTGAGACCATGCTTCCTTCATTGGTGAGTTCCTGTCATGTCTACTTTTTCTATATGCACCTAAATTATTTTGTGGACCTAATGTTTCCTTCATACATCTATAATTTCCTTTCAGTGCTATCCAACTATGCCTAGAATTTCCTGTGGACCTATGGATTTGGTGAAGTCTCCCCCCGACATAGTGCTGAGGACTCCTCCCATCTGACTACAAAGATGCTTCCTTCTTTCTGTCTTTCCTCCAATCTACCTGCTTCAATGTATGTTATTATATCCTACTCCTTCTACTCAGAGGTTGTCAATGTTTGTATCAATGTCTTCCTTTTTCAATATTCTTGGCTAGATGAAATCAATGATGTATCCCTTCCTATTAAACATATCCTTTGATTTGTACATGTTTTCTATCATTCTCTCCCATTAAGCATGACAGTTAAAATCTTCTTAAATGATTAACACCTTGATCTCTTCTATCAATAATTTCTTCCCTAGTAGTAATCATCTTGCCTTAGTTCATTCTCTCCTTCATATGTGGAGTCCATCCTCTTCTTTTATTTCTATCTAGTATCATTGATAATTCCCTTGGCATGCTCATTATGGTTAATCTCCAAAATCATTTCATTCTTTACTATATATTCAAATTCTATTCTTTTCATGGATACCACCTTTGGAATCCTTCACGAAAGAGTACTTGTCATAAAAATATTCAAATATAGAACTTCTTAGGCATAAATTCAACTAGAGAAATCATAGGTTCTGCCTTAGGGCACATACCCTGGTCAACAACTCATATCAGGGCCTTGAATATTCAAGGAAGGTCCATTTTTTGGCTCAACTTGTTTCCTTCTACAAACCTTAGGGTGACTTTATCCTTGCCTTGTAGAACCCTTTCCTTCCCTGGTTTGCTTAGATAAGCTCATGTTGTGTTCTCCTGCAATGTGACCCAAGATTGTGGTGTCTAAAGCATATTGTATAATACTTGAATGAAGGAGTAATTGACATAGAATTTATATTAGTGAAGCCATATGGATGTAGTCTTCCTGCAAAATGGATTCTAGAGAACTGATAATCATGTTTGTCTTAGGCTTTGCAATCCCTAGCCTTATGCTTGAAATTTGTACACAAAAATCAATAAATAAGAAATTTACTTTGACACCTAAATGGTAAATATTCCCATGAAGATATTCTTCCTTGGAGGAGGATTAACCCTTTGATGATGCTTATTCTTCATTACATTGTCATCTTCTTCCTAATGGGACTTCTTGGGAACATCATCACAACTTCTTGGAGTAGAAAAAATTCCAATATCACCTTCTTCATCTTTGTCTTCTAACTTTTCTTCAAATTCAACCTTTGGAGACTTGGAGCTTGATTATTCTTTGCAAGGAGACTTACCTGTATAACCAAGACTTGCTTTGTCATTTGGAGATATATAAAATACAAGAATTTTCCCAACACTTGCGATCTCCTCATGTTCATGTTGAGCTTGTCAACTTCATCCCTCAATGAAACAACTTTTGCTTTAAGCTCATTGCATTCTTCTTCTTTCTTCAATATCTAGATCATCATTATCTCTTCTATTATCTTTACTTCTTCAAGTTTGGATTTCAAGGAGATAATTTTTTCTTCTGATTTATGATTCTTCTCTACAAAATCTTACATTTTTTCTTTTAGTTGATTCACCAATGCTACCTCATTAAGTTTAGATTATTTTAATTGTGCTTCAAGAATGGAACCTTAATGATCCATTGTTTCCAATAATTCCTTGACTTTTAAGAGTTACTATTTCCCTTTCTTTTCATTAAACATCTAATTATTGATCATTTTTACCTTATCTCTTAAGGAGATGTTCTCAACTTCTATAGATTTACAATGATTTTCTCTTTCCTTCAGTTTGTTTTGCCATGTTTCTTCCCTCCTTACTTCTTCTATATGGTTTTCCATAACTTATTTTTATTGATCTTGGTTTTCATATTTATTCAACAACTACTTTTCTCTTTATTCAAAATCGTAAGATTCGTTATTTCTTCTAAAACAAAAGTGAGCTCATTGTTTTACCATAATTTCCTCCTTACGATTTTTTAATTGATCCATCAAAGCGGCTTCAAATTTTCTTGCATTTTCAAATCAAAGCTTCACTTCTTCAACTTTTCTTTTGACTTCTTCTTTTGTGTAACTCACCTTAATTTGATGATGAACATCTTCTTCATTATGTGTAATAGGAATTAGAAACATATAAATGTAATTACCTTATTTACCACAATTGAAATAAAATGCAATCCTCGATTCTTCATCTATGAGCATGTAGGCGTCTTCTTTGGGATCAGATACATTGTTCACGTGATTGCAATCCTCGATTCTTCATCTATGAGCATGTAGGCGTCTTCTTTGGGATCAGATACATTGTTCACATGATTGCAACCCTTTTTCTTCTAGGATAGCTTCTTCTTACTCTTCCCTTTATTGGCCATAGCTCCTTTGATGTACCTTTTAGTAGTTAGATATTCCTTAAGGCACCCGATCTGATACCACTTGTTAGGCCAAAGATCATATTGAGGGGGGGGGGTGTGCGGGGGGGGCGCAGGGGGTGAATCCGTGGCAAAAAATTTATCATTTCACAATTTTTCATCAATGAACAATAATGTAGCAATGAATCATACCCATTTGTAGCATATAAATAAATAGAACAATGCATCATGAAGTTATCATCATTGAAATAATACATAAAGGAACCATCACATCAACACAAGAGAATACATGCTTTTATGTGGAAACCCATATGGCATAAAACCACAAACTATTTTTCTTCTTCTTCTTCAATTCATTACATCAGTTTGTAAGCACTGTCCTGCTAGAGGCACCCACCCCCAAGATATGCAAGCAACTACTTGTGGTAGGATATAACTTGATTGAGGCACCAACATCGAAAATGTGCAAGAAAATACTCATTGTAGGCTACAACTTGACTAAGGAACCAACCTCAAATATGAGAAAGATTCAACTTGCTCTAGGATCCTACCTTATTAAGGCACCAGCCTGAGTGATATGTAAGATTTCACTTGTTTCAGGCTCCAACCTGATTGAGGCACCCACCTCCTTCTTCAACTCTTGTGAACTAATTTTTAAAATCTTTCAAAATGGACAATTTTTTGTTGTCATACTATTGTAAACAACTTGTCATACCCTATCCAAATTCTGTTCCAACCTGCTCATCAATCTAATCACATAAAACTCATCTCGGAACCTCTTCCTACCATATGCTCAACATCAACTACAACCTTCTTACAAGCTCCTAAAACATATAATATAGATTTTTATCATCAAAATTACATCATCAAGACTCTTCATGCTTCTAGGAATGTTCATCATTGAACCCTGATCATCACACTTCTTCCAAAATCCGATTTGGACATAAAATGAAACCTAAAACCACCAAAAACCATATATTAAATTAATTGTTCTACAAAAAAGCACTTTTTAGGGTGCGCTTCTACAAAATGCCACTTTCTACAATGATGCTACAAAATGCACACTACCAACTTGATTATTTGACAAAATGAAATCTATGAATAAAAAAATTCAACATGTTAGTAGTAGTGATTGCAACCTGGGTCTCAACCAACAAAATATAGACCCAAAACCAATTGACCCATGCTATGTCACTTGACATACCATCCTACCAAATTTGTTTTATTGTGATTGATCAACCTTCCAAGGGGAGAGCACCAGGATTCAACCCATGGTTGATCCACATCCAAATTCTATGATATATCTTTTCCCACGACAAATCACTGAGTAGTCAATGTTATGTTCTTTCCCATGTGTCTTAGCTTGTAATGTTGTGCCATCGTCCTTCAAACAACACCCTCTCTTCTTGGGTCATAGACAATAATCCAATAAGAACATAGTAAAGCCCTCTAGGCTCAATCAAAATAAAACTTCAACGAGAATAGAACCATGTCCCTCTAGGCTTGGGCCAAATAATACTTCAATAAAATGATGTCATTCCAAGATCGAGCCTAACAATAATTTGACAAGAACAAAACTTCTACAAGAAAATAATGATGCTCCTCTAGGCTCAACCTTGATAATACTTCAACAAGAATAGAACTTCCACGTGAACAAAATGATGCACCTCGGGCTTAGGTTAGACAATAATTCCACATGAATAGAATGATGCCCATTTGGCTCGGTCTAGACAACACTTCCACAGAACGATGCCCCTACGGGATTGGGCCAAATAATACTTCAACAAAAAACCAAATGATGCCCCTTGGGCTTGGCTACAAACAAAAATTCTATTATACCATAATGATGTCCTTTGTTCTCAAATGTAGACCATATATTATGTTCAATCTTAATCCATTCCATGAATTCTAATGGACAACCTATAATTATAACTTTCTATTCAATTGATTAGGTTATGGGGGACAACCATACAATCTTAAATATGAACAAATACACTCCATTCACTAGAAGATGTGTTCCATATGACTTGGTCCCTGGGGGTCATAGGCATCATCCTATTAACATCATAATGACATCGCCATGCCATTTGGCACACCATGTAACACTCCCTCCCACCCCCTTGGACTTCCCAACCTAAATGGGAGATGTTATTTTGTCCTAACTTGACTTACAAGGTCCCATTATGGAAATGTGGTTACAAAATTTCTCCTTAATTACAAGGTTACTGGAATCAATTTTGAATGACAATATTGTGTTCAACTCATTGAGAACTTTCTGACAATATAAATCTTATCGAAATCCAACTTATGGATCAATAGTTATGGCCATTCAAAGTGTGACCTCAATAACCCTACCACATCAACAAATATACTACATGCGCTATCTTGAAGCCCAATTGGCCCTTCCATGTCAGCCTCGACCACAACGCAATCTACCACATAGTCTTAGGTTGTTCCATGTTATCGAGTCCCACCATCAAATCAGAAATCAAAAGAGGTAATGTTGCGAGGGCCCACAGTGGGAATGGGAACTATTCATGTTAATTTCCATGTGATTTCCCATTCCCTAGCCCCTATCAATCACGACATATGTGTAATGCATTTACATAGTGAGGGACTCTCCCGGGTTGTGACAGACATTTTCCTATCTTTTTCTAGGAAGATTTCTCTTTCCTCGACCCCGTCAATCACGACTAAACCCTTTTGATATACCAAACTCAGACCTTGTGACCATGATGATTGTCCTATGTGATTTTTTTACGTCGCACCAATGTTATAAAGGTGTCATATTTCCGTGTGGCCCCTTCTGAGAATGCCATGTGTCACTAAAAAATCAAGCCATTTGACCCTTCATAAGGCCTTATATTTCTTTCATGTGTCACACCTTCCATATGCCATGTCAACTTCTCATCTATGTCATTATGCCACATCAACTCCATCATGGACCCCATTAGGACCAAAGGCCTTGTGCAAAACAACACTTCGTAATTATAAGAGTTTTCAAGTTCACCATGGAGCCCAACCCTTGGAACATCCACATTCTCATACCCTGGTCCAATATAGTTGCACAATTTCTTCCTCGGGACCTGCAAATGTGACATGAATTTCACCATCCATTAATGGGAAGGTTCTTTGTCTTGTGGATCTTGTCTCTCCGAACCACTTTGAAATGGTACACCCACTCAATTTCCAAGCTGCGGAATGAAACTCACTGTTAGATGATGGGTAATTCACACCTCCTACCTTTGTCTCCATGTTGTTTACATCTAATGGAAACACCGCGAAAAAGTCATAACACGACAAGGAATTTTAGACATTATGTGATGGAAATTTTCCCATTATGTGCCTGTTGGGACTTAGCCTTTTTAGTATACCTCTATCTCTTTGCACTATAACATCAATGAAGTTAAATGGCTCTCTTACATATATGTCTTGACTCAATGGCCTCCTGCTCATAGGATTCACACTTTATAAATCCCAAGTGGACTTTAGCCCGCAAACTTCCTCATTGTTATTCTCAGTCCTTCTCAGTCTCTACATAGAGGGTTAATTAAGCATTCATGTAGGCTCATAGAAGGAACCATACAAAGATACAACCAACCTTCCATTTAAGCAATGTCACAAGCCTTTCATGGAAAATCATATTTTGTAAATTCAATAACGGCCATGTCATACCTTGTTGGTTCATTCATGCATGACATGTCATTCCAATGATGCATGCAGAGTCCATAAAAACCATAATAATCATATTTAACCCATTAAAACAATCGACCTCCTACCATGAAGGCTTTGTGTTACTTTTAACATGCAAAGCATGGAACTCACATATCACAAAAATGCATATGAAATCTTATAACATCTGATTGAGCCATGCAACTACTCTGATTATAACAACAACATAAATATGCCTATACCCCTAATATCACAAGGATGAGCATTCAGGAACACATAATAAACATCGGTGCACATCATGAAACCATTCAAAACCATGCAAATAACTCTGAAACCCTTAAAATGATCCCACAGTTCATAACCCTTATCATGTCCCTGAACACATATAAGCATATCACCCACCATCATTTACACAGGGATCCTTGAAACAATCTTGGACTGAATCTTCTCAATAAACATAGCATATGAACACATTACTAAATAATCCTATGCAAGCTTGGTCATAGCAGTGAGGCACCTTGACCTTCATGATATAAATATAACTAGCACATAATATATTATAATAGTCAAGAAATTCAAAAACATCGTGCTCATGCGAGTTAACTGCTAACCCATACTCATATTAATAGGAGAAAACTAAATGAATATAAGATAACAAGAGAATTCATGGTTATTGTAGACCGCTAGGCATGCATACCTCAATGCTCCTGTAATGATTCAACAAGATTAAATCCACCTACCCTAGACAACTCATAATCACCATAATGCATTGGATGGCCAATGACCATTGCTATATGATGAACCAAACACTATTACTTGAATGTCACAGGAGATAATCATTAGTCATTCATAATACGAGTATTTACAAGGAAATAAATACTTATCTTATTTATATAAAGATGTTGGAAACTAAAGGAGGGACTTCGGCTCTCTTCCCAACCATAATTTAATCTACACTATAATCCTTCTTGTAGACAACCACCCCCAAGCCAGGTTTAGAGCCTAAGTAGTGAAGTGCTCAAGGGAATATGCTCCATCCAGTCAACAAAACACAAAAGAGTCCAGGGATCCCACAATGAATCCACCTGTAACCCGAGCATGACTTTTTCAACCAATGTGACTCCTCCTCAACAAATACTCATTGTTCCTTTCTTTCTTCAGTCATGCTACCCACGTGCCTCCAAACCCACACCTCTGCATCTCCTTAAGTTATGATTTCCTAGTCCTTATGCAATGGTTTCTCGTTTTCCTCCACTTCGTTCAAGGAGAATACTGACAATCATGAAATGTCTCTTTTGTTTCTCCCATCCACACTATGTTTTCCTTTCTCCAGTGAGCTCTATCTCTCTTGTTTGACTCCACTCTTAAGTTCACCCCCCCCCCTTCATAATGGTTTCAATTCTTATTTTTTAATTGCTCTCTTCTTCTTCACTTGTGCGATGACCATGCCAGTTGATCAGGTGGTCAGAATTATGCTCTAAAATCAAAGTGTCAAAATCTTGTTAAACATAGCTTCATATTGAAGGGCTCGTCATTTTGAATCCAACAGTGTGAACGACACCCAAATTCGAGTTCATATGTAGAATATAGAGCAAGCAAAAGTTCAAGTTTGACTTGTCTATGTGGCAGGATTGGATGAAATGGAAAGGGTCCCAGCGAATGGGGAAGCGCCAAGTGGTAGGTTGCCACTGGGTCCCGCATATTGCATATCAGAAAAATAAAATAGGCACGGGTTAAGAATCAACCCCCGAAAATCGCACCAAACACCGTGTTGTTATGTTGTTACCACTGATAAAGTTTTGATTGCGATAAGACTGTAGGACGCGATACTTTTTTGTGTTACAGTTTAACGTCTCGGCAGGTCTGCAATACCGCAATCGCAACATTTTGATGTGCTGGGATCCCACAAAACTTACCAATTGCGATTTGGATATAGCAGACGGATATAGTTTGCCGAACGGTGAATTTCTCTCTCCATTAGCAGATTTTGGAGCAGAAATGAGGATTTTGGTTGGTTTTGGAGCATTTTGTGGAACAAATAGTGGAAGAACTGGGAGAAGTCGTAACTTCTTCAGCTCTTATCCAAATTGAATGCAAAAAGAGGCTAGATAGCCATTTTTAGTACGTTGAACTCATTGGGACAGGTTGGAGATGCATTTGAGCATTGTAAACACACTTTTGTTGTAATTTGAGCACAATAGAGAGGTCCAAGCCATTGGAAGTTGGACCAAGGAGACGTAGCCTAGGAAGGGTGAAATCCTTTATCATGTGCTTGTTTTGTGTTGTATTTTGATGTTTCTTGTTGTTATTTTGCTACTGTTTAGCACATATTTTTATGTTAAATTGTTTTTATAACATTTGCAGAAGAAACTCTCATGGGAATCAGTTAATTAAGCAAAAGTATATAATCCTTAAGAACTTGATAAGAAAATGACAAACATCTTGGGTTTTATTTTGAACGGGGAATTAGTACAGCATTACTAATTTGATCCATTTCAGATCAACTTGGTATCAGAGCACTAGTTTTTGATTACTAGATTTTCTATGTGAAAGAAGGATTTAATTGTTTGCAAGTTTATGTCATGCTTACAAGGTTAAAACTCAAAAGAGGATAAGGGAAGCTGGTTGAAAGCCCTATAGTTGGCTCAAGGGGAAGAAGAGCAAGGTTTCCAAAGTCTTCTACACCAGTACATCCTCAAGTTGCAGAAGTTGCAGTTGAGTCTCTAGAGATCATGTCTCATGAAGGAGAACCTATCATGACAGAAGATGAGAAGACCTTCAGAAAGGCTTTCTTTGATATGACAGAGATGGTTAAGGTCCTCTATGAAGAGAGGAATAGCAGGTTGCAAGGAGAAAGTTCCAAGCCTCCCAATGGAGAAGGCTCTTTAAGAGGAGGTAATGGAAAAGAAGATAAAGGAAAAGGAGGTAATGGGAATGGAGGCAAACCTCCACCATCTCCACCATCTTCTTCATCTTCTTCTTTGAAGGCATCTTCACCCTCTTCCACTACTACAACCCATACTCATACTCATCATCATTCTTCGAAAGGAACTGGTAAATCACCTTTTCTAAAGCTTGATGTTAAATTCGAGTTGCCTATGTACAATGGTGAAGTTAATGCAAAGAAGTTGGATAACTGGATTTGTCAGTTGGAGGTGTATTGTAGAATTCAAAACCTTCAAGATGATGATATCAAAATTCAATTGGCTTCATTGAGAATGGAGGGAGCAACACTTGTATGGTGGGAATCAAGGAATAAAGACGAGGTCAAAAAACATGGTAAGATCTATATTTCTTGGAATTATTTCATTGCTGCTAGAAGAAGAGAGTTCCACCCTTTAGCTCATATGCAAAAAGCTATCATGAATTGGCAAAATTTCAAACAGTTAAAAGGTCAAAATGTGCAAGAGTATACTCAATAGTTTAGGAAAAGAGCTCTTATGCTAGGAGTAGACTTATAGTCACAACATACTTTGTTGAAATACATAGGAGGGTTGCATAGCTATATTCGACATACCATTATTATGTTTACTTTCAGAGTGGTGAAAAAGGGATGAAATTTAAAGGAAAGCAGAAGAAAAATGCTTATGTTATGAAAGAAGGGGAGAAACCAGTGTGCAAGAATTGTTCCAAGGAGGGTTATGATGAAGCGCATTGCTCGAAGCTTCATCCATAATTAAGACCCAAGAAATTTAACAATAAAGAGAAACAAAGGACAAATGTTGATGCACAACAAGGCTTAGGTTCCAACTCAGGAGATGAAACCAAGATTGCAGCCACAGTCACTAAGGGAAAATCCATGGCAAAAGCAAGAAAAGAGTAAGTCGTGGCAAGCACTATCACATAAAATAAATCCAATAATGCTTCAAATGAGGAAAACAAAATTAAGTTGTTCCATATCAAAGTTATTTCCAAACACACCAATATTGATACGCTATTTGACAATGGATCTCATGAAATTGAATCTGGAAACCGTGCCTCATCATAAACCGTATTTGTTGGGTTGGATAACCAAGGATGCCAATTTGCAAGTCACATGGAAATGCATTTTCAGGTTTGTGATCATTTCCAATTTCATTGATGAAGTCGAATTAGACATTGTGCCATTGGATATTTCTGGGATTGTGTTGGGAAACCCATATCTGTATGACAAGAAAGTTGTTTTCCACCAATTTGAGAACAAATATCATTTGTTCAAGGCCAGAGTGGAGTATATTGTGAGAGCCCATCGTAAAAAGATTAGTCTGTCTTTAGAAAGTGTAGGGGAAATGAAGTGGTTGGTTAATTCCAGCAAGAGTCCCGTGGTCCTTATGATCAAGCAGAAGAATGACATAGAGCGGGAATCCTTTGCAGGCTATGATATGAAGTTGAAAGGTCAATTGGTTGATGTGATCAATCAATATGGAGACATGTTTCAAGAACCAAAATGATTTCCACCAAAAAGAGGAATTCAACATGAAATTCAACTACAACATGAATGTCCACTCCCAAACATTGGTATGTATCAAATGTCAATTCTAGAAAGTTTAGAAATTAAGAAACAAGTCCAGGAATTGTTGGATAAAGGTGTAATTCGTCCCTCGACTTCGCCATGTGGTTCACCAATTGTATTGGTACCCAAGAAAGATGGAACCTGGCGCATGTGTGTAGATTATCGAGCTTTGAATAAGATTACAATAAAGAATCGATACCCACTACCCAAAATAGATGATTTTCTAGATTAGTTGAAAAATGCAAAATATTTCACTAAATTAGACTTGAGAAGTGGATATCATCAAGTAAGAATAGTTGAGGAGGATATTTGGAAGACTTCTTTTAAAACCAAACAAGGATTGTTTGAGTGGCTAGTTATGCCTTTCGGTCTTTGCAATGCTCCAGCTACATTCATGAGAGTTATGAATGATGTTTTAAGATCATTTCTTGATGAGTTTGTAATTTTATATTTAGATGATATTTTGATATTCATCAAATCACGAGAAGAGAATGTCAAGCATGTGAGGAAAGTTTTGGATATCATGAGAAAATAACAGTTATTTATGAAGATGTCTAAATGTGAATTTGGGAAAACTTCTTTAGTGTATTTGGGCCACATAGTTGGAGGAGGTGAGCTAAAGATTGACCCCTCTAAAGTTTCAGTCATTGTGAATTGGCCAATACCCAAATCAGTCACAGAAATAAGGAGTTTTCTAGGAGCAGTGTAGTACTAGAGGAAGTTTATTGCAAACTTCTCTTCCATAGAAGCTCCACTACATGCTATGACCATCATGAAGATTGTCTTCCAGTGGGGAGGAAAATAGAAAAAAAACGTTCGATGCTTTGAAAAAAAATATCATTTCAGCCCCAGTTTTAGCATTGCCGGACTTGAAAGAACCATTTGAAATACAAACAGATGCAAGTGACTACTACCATGGGTGCATTTCTTTTACAACATTGCAAGCCCATTTCATTTCATTCTGAGATTTTTTTGTTATTAATTATCCTACGTATGATAAATAAATTTATACATTAGTACAAAGTGTAAAGAAATGGAAGCATTACTTGATGGGAAAAGAAACCATTATTCACATCGATCATTAGCCTCTGCAATATCTACAATCTCAAACTAAATTGCAGCAGTCAAGGCACTTTTGTTGGATGGGATTTTTACAGCAATTCCACTTGGTAATCAGGTACAAGAAAGGTATTTATAATAGAGTTTTTGATATGCTTTCTAGACCAGTTATTAATGTAGCCATTCTACTCAAGAACCATTCTGTTATGCCTGAAAGTTATGTTGAACAATATGCACAGGATGTTAACTTTCAAGAGGTATATTTAAACTTGATTCAAGGCCACCAAGTTGAGGAATTAGACTACCATGTACATGATAATCTATTGTATCATTTGGGAAAAAATTGTGTTCCACAGGGAGAGAGAGTAAATGTCACAAGGGAAGTGCACACTTCTCTTATTGTTGGACATTTTGGTGTAAGTAAAACAGTGGCAAATCTTTAGAGGTATTTTTATTGGCCTCGTATGCTTGAAAGTGTGTCACGTTTTATCAGAGGTTATTCATTGTGTGCAGTCAATAAGCCTAGTAATAGGAAACTAGGATTGTACACACCACTTCCAGTGCCTTCACGACCATGGGAAAGTGTTTCTATGGATTTTGTAGGAGGTCTTCCTTTATCAAGGAAAAGTCATGATTATTTGTATGTAGTTGTGGATAGGTTCAACAAGATGTGCATATTAATGCCTTGTAAAAAGCAAATTACAGCTGAATAAACAACGTAACTTTTCTTTCAAAATGTATGGGTTCATTTTGGATTTCCAGCTTCTATAGTAAGTGATCATGATTCTCGATTTGTTGGGAATTTTTGGTCAAGCTTATGGAAATTGATGGACACCAAGTTGAAGAAAAGTACAGCCTTTCATCTACAAACAAATGGTAAAATTGAAGTGGTTAACAGGACAATTATTCATTTGCTAAGAGGATATTGCAGCAAACATCCTAAGTTGTGGGATGAACAATTGCATTATATTCATCGTGCTTACAACCAAGAAAAACACTCTTCTACTCTAACTTCACCTTTTGAAGCATGTCTTGGTTATTTTCCTAAATCGCCTTTGGATTTCATCTTTGAGAAATATGTAGTTGTAGATGGACATAGTGAAAAAGACAAAGAAAAAAAATTCATTGAGAAAATTCAGTTGATTCGCCAAACAGTTTAAGAACAACTAGAAAAGAGTCAAGGCAAGTATAAGGCAAGGCATGATAAGCATTTTGTGGATCATTAGTTTCAAGTAGGTGATGAAGTTTGGCTATACATTATGTTAGGTCCCTTTACTACTAGTGTAACCCCTTATTATTATTAGTGCAACCCCCTTATTATATTATTGTGCCCATATCGTCCCCATGTTGTTATTATTATGCCACATAGAATCCCACTATGGTTATCGTTGTGCCCTACAATATTATTGTTATGTAGGCTTTGATTGTATTGGGACCCCTTAGACTCCTGTAAATAGAAAGGCGGTCTTGTCATTTGTATCATATAATAATTGTTCATTTGTGTAATGTAAAGGAGGTTTCCCCCTCAAAGAGGCTGATTTTTAAGTCATTGATCTATCTTTTCTATCTTTTAGTGAGCTGGTTTCATAACATTTGGTATGAGAGCTTTGGATTCTAGGGTTTTTCTGCTTCCAAACAAGTCATCGTGGAATTTTCGCTATGAAGTTTCAGAAACTAAAAGAAAACAATACATTTGAGCAAAAATAGTTCTGAACCTCGAGTCCAAATTTTAGATCTTGTCTCGCTATATTTTCGGAGATATGATCTGAGGAAGTTAGGGTTTTTCAAGCTCTAGAATTCCATCACAAATAGGTCATCGTGGAATTTTCGCTATAAATATTTTTCTGCGATGTTTCAGAAGCGAAAAGAAAACTCATTTGGGATGAAATCTCTTTGAACCTCGGGTCCAAATTTTAGATCTTGTACCGCTATATTTTTGGAGATATGATCTGAGGAAGTTAGTATTTCTGTAGGATCCTGAATTATATCCCAAACAGGTGACCTGGGGAAAATCGTCATAACTTTCTCTCTAAGCATCAGATTGAAATTTCATGAGAAGTTACAGAAAGAGGATGGACTGTAATTTTCTGTGTATTTTTTGCAGGTACGAAAGTCAAAAAGTGACACATGGCACTTCGTACAAGTTCGCCCTACTGAACCATTCTATAATCAGGTCACCGTAGGAGATTTGGTATAAATATTTCTTGAAGAATCCAATATTGATCAGATTGGTGGGGTTTGAAAAAGGACTCAGAGAGCTACCACAAGACGTAATTTCAGAGATTGGAGATCTGAAATTACAGGGTTACATTCATTTAAAAATAGAGCTCCTAAAATCAAGAAAAAGCGATATGAGGAATTTTGATGGCAATGATCTGGTAAATTGGATACTACAGATGGAGGAATATTTTGATCTACATGGTGTAAAACTATTAAAAAAGTTACATATTGCATCTTTTTATTTAGAACCAAATCAATTTTTATGGTATAAAGGGCTTTGTTCTTGTAAACGACTTGTCAATTGGTCAATTTTCATGGAGGAAATGATAGCACATTATGATGATACAAAGAACAACTCCTTCTTTAGCCAATTGATAAATCTCAAACAAAAGGGTTCAATGAAAGAGCACTTTGAGAACTTCCAAAAATTGAATATAAGGGTAAATGATATTCCAGAGAAGCAAAATATTGATGTCTTCATAGGGAATTTAAATGATAACATTCAACATGAGGTTCATCTTTAGGAACCTGATTCATTAGAGAAGGCATTCAGGTTGGTAAGAAAAATTAAAAGCGGAATTATCGAAACAAGGAATCCTACCACTCAAAACTATAAATATAGAAGTGTTTTTCTCATAGCCTTCCACAACCTACAAGGTTTACACCACAAAAATTGGAAGAAAAAAGAGAAAAAGGGCTTTGTTACAGTTGTGATAGCAAATACACTAAAAGTCATAAGTGTGCTGAGAAGAAATTATTTTACATAGATTGTGAAGAGGAGGAAGAAAAGGATCAATAAATGTCAAAAGAAGAGGATATACACTAGGAACCAACCCTAGAGAAAGAATAAATGAATTTGACCATATCTTGTAAAGAATTGGCAAGAATTACCACTCCTCAACTCTCAAGATAGAAGGACATATCAAGAAGAAAAAGGTTCAATAAGTGAAAGATCACATCGAGCATCAAGAAATGAATCCGACCAGACCTTGTAATGCATTGGTAGGAATTACCACTCCTCAAACTCTTAAGATAGAAGGACATATCAAGAAGAAAAAGGTTCAAGCAGTGAAAGATCACATCGAGCATCAACAACAAGTTCTCCAACTTTTAAAGGATAACCCCACTTTGGTGCAAAATAGAATGAAACAACAGGTAGATCAACATTGCAATGAAAGAAGTTTTGATATAGGTGACTGGGTATTTTTATGAATACAACCATACAAACAAATGTCCCTCAAGAAACCTAAGAAGGATAATAAATTATCACTAAAGTACTATTGTCCTTACAAGGTGCTGCAAAAGATTGGTACTATGGCATACAAATTGGAGCTTCCTACATCTTCCCAAGTGCCCCTAGTTTTCTAGGTTTCATGCTTAAATAAGATTATAGCTGACAAGCTCCTAGTTCAAACAATATTGTCAGAACTTGACGAGGAAGGAAAAACCATATTGGAACCTGAAGCAGTCACAGAAACAAGAACCGACAACTATGAAATCGATCAATTTCAGAGTATCTCATCAAGTGGAAGAACTTACCCACTGAAGATTCCACATGCGAGGACAAAACTTTTATACAAAAGCATCCAGAGCTACTCAAGCATTGAGGACAACACTTTTTGAAGGAGAGGGACATGTTAGGTCCCTATACTACTAGTGTAACCCCTTATTGTTATTAGTGCAACCCCCTTATTGTATTATTGTGCCCATATAGTCCCCATGTTGTTATTATTATGCCACATAGAAGCCCACATTCTTATTGTTGTGCCCCTAAAATATTATTGTTATGTAGGCTTTGATTGTATTGGGACCCCTTAGACTCCTATATATAGAAAGGAGGTCTTTTCATTTGTATAATCTAATAATTGTTCATTTGTGTAATGTAACGAAGGTTTCCCCCTCGAAGAGGCTGATTTTTAAGTCGTTGATCTTCTTTTATATCTTTTTTGAGATGGTTTCATAACACATTGGCAAGGAAAGGCTTCAAAGTGAAGGTAAAAATCTTAAGCCAATTCATTATCGTCCATTTAAAATTTTGGAAAAGATTGGTAATACTGCTTTAAAGCTTGATTTGCCTTCATATATGCAAATATATTCCGTTGTTAATGTTGAAAATTTTAGATTGTATGAACCTCCCTTGATTTAAGATCAAGGAGAGAATGTTCAAATTCCATCTATTCAAGACTTTTCTCCATAATTCCTTGATGTGCTTCAACAAAACACTATACTTGATAGAAGGACAAGGACAACTAAAAGGGGAAGTATTGATTCTCCTCGGGTGGTCTCAAATGTACACATCCATCAAAGGCCAAATGGATTGAAGTGAAGAAGGTGAGGGAACAATACCCTCATCTATTCAATAACTGAATGTAAAGATTTTTGGGTCCAAAAGGCTTCCAGTGGGGAGGAGTGATCAGGTGCTCAGAATTATACTCAAAAATCAAAATGTCATAATGTTTTCAAACTTAGCTTCAGATTAAAGGGATCATAATTTTGAATCCAACAGTGCAAACAACACTCAAATCCAAGTTCATATGTAGAAGATAGATCAAGTCAAAGTTCAATTTTGACTTGTTTATGTGGCAGGATTGGATGACATGGCAAGTGTCCCATCGAATGGGCAAGCGCCAAGTGGCAGGTTGCCACTGGGTCCCGCATATCATATATCGGGAAGAAAAAGAGGCATGGGTTAAGAATCACCCCCCACAAATAGCACCAAACACCCCGATGTTATGTTGTTACCACCGGTAAAGTTTTGATTGCGATAATATTGTCGAAGGCGATACTTTTATGTGTTACAGTTTAACATCCCAGTGGGTCCACAATACCGTAATCGTAACATTTTTTGTGTTGGGAGCCCGCAGAGCTTGCTGATTGCGATTTGGATACGATCGACGGGATATAGCCCACCGAACGACGAATTTCTCACTCCATTAGCGGATTGTGGAGCGGAAATGGGATTTGTGGTTGGTTTTGAACCATTTTGTGGAACAAATAGTGGAAGAACTAGAAGAAGTCATAACTTCTTCAGTTCTTATGCAAATTGAATGCAAAAAGAGGCTAGATAGCCATTTTTGAGTATGTTGAACTCATTGAGACAAGTTGGAGAGGCATTTGAGCATTGTAAACACAATTTTGTTGTAATTTGAGCATAATAGAGAGGCCCAAGCCATTGGAAGCTAGACCAAGGAGACGTAGCCCAGGAGGGGTGAACTCCTTTATCATGTGCTTGTTGTGTGTTGTATTTTGATGTTATTTGTTGTTATTTTGCTATTGGTCAACATATATTTTTATGTTAAATTGTTTTTATAACATTCACATAAAAAACTCTCATGGGAATCAATTACTTAAGTAAAAGTATTGAATCCTTAAGCACTTGATAAGAAAATGATAAGCATCATTGGTTTTATTCTGAACGAGGAATTAGCAAAACATTACTAATATGCTCCATTTCAGATCACTAGCACATCCCATGAGAGCTGGACAACCCCCACCCTAGTTTGTAGGTGCCCATAGAGCACTGAAAATACTTGTATAGAATTTTCTTTAATTTCTATAGGATGATATGTGATATATTAAATATCACATATAATTTTGGTCATTTCCCCATTCAATTTCCCTAACAACTTCTCCACCAAAGCTTTAGATTCATGTCCTCTCCTTAGTCATTTAATGTGTTACATTTTCCACATTATTTGCATGAATACAATTCATAAAAATGTTTATAAGAGGGATTTGTGAAGGGTATGTCACAAACCCCACCACCTTAGAGGAACATTTTCCTTAATGTTCTATGCTAGTAAACACACACCCTTTACAAGAGATTTATATGCACAACTATTTCACATTTACATTTTCATTTTCATTTACAATTACATTCTCAATTACTTACCCAACAACATAATGGGTATAATACCCCATTAAGTCAACCATTTTCTTAAGTGGCTATATCTGGTTCACAATGCCCACAAAGCACATCGTCCTGCTTGATAACTTGTTTTTTGGAGCGTTTTCCACCTCCAATGTCCAACGATGTTTTCCACTGCACTCATTTCTTCTTTAGGGAATGATTTCAGCTCTCGAGACACATTGAATGTACCTCTAATCCCAACTAGCATTCCCGTTCCTCTTTAAAACCAGTTTAATTTCAAAATTTGACATCCACTTCTCTGCTTCCTCAATCCGTCAGAAAATCTAATTATCCTTCCATGCAATCACTCACCTTCCAAGTTCAAGCATCTTCTTCTCTACTTCCTACTCCCTCAGATGATCCATCCCTTGTCCAAGGTTTCCTCGCACTCTGATATCTTCAAGTTGTTGTAGTTTTACTTGCAGTCAACCTCATATGCTCGTGTTGGATAGTTCAATGGTTCTCCTACATCATAGACATATGAGTTTATGAGATCCATAATAAGGAAATTTTGAATTATTCTAAAGCGTACCTCTATCAACAGATATATTCATGAGGTTAACCCTTCAAATTTTATTTCAATCCAGATCACATCAAAATCATATTAGATTATAATTTCAAGTTACTGCAAATAAAAACTTTAAACTAAATTAAATCATGGTTTAAATTAGAAATTTCATTAAATTGAATAGTTGATACTTATCTTTAGTTTCTCTTTGCATCTTTGACTCACACACACTAAATGCTTTGCCAGACGACGCCAACACCTAATGGTGTATATGTTCCCTACGATATTTATAGGAAAATACATATATGCACAAATGCCATATAAGAAAGTTGATAAGAATAAGAATGACATAAGTGTATGTGCAATATATATATATATATATATATATATATATATATATATATATATATATATATATATATATATAAGAATAATATAGAAGGAGATTTCTAGGAAAATATATAATTTTATAAGCAAGATAATATAATTTTATTAAAATGTCCAAAAAAAAATTAACACAACTACAAAGTTGGTCTATTTAACTCAAAACTATAGTAATTTTAATATAATAACAATAAACAATAATATTTAATGAAACTTCTAAGAAAGGGAAGGTTTCAAGAAAGTTAATACCATATTGTTAATGTGACTACTATATCATGAATCTTTTCAATGAAGGAAGCTTTTAAAAAAAACTATAGTAATTGTAATATAATAACAATAAACAATAATATTTAATGAAAAAACAATAATATTTAATGAAACTTCTAAGAAAGGGAAGGTTTCAAGAAAGTTAATACCATATTGTTAATGTGACTACTATATCATGAATCTTTTCAATGAAGGAAGATTTAAAAAAAAACTATAGTAATTGTAATATAATAACAATAAACAATAATATTTAATGAAACTTCTAAGAAAGGGAAGGTTTCAAGAAAGTTAATACCATATTATTAATGTGACTACTATATCATGAATCTTTTCAATGAAGGAAGCTTTTAAAAAAATATGTTTGGAGATCCATCTTAATATATAATGAAGTGTATAGGAAAATACATATAGCTTCTAGGAAAATACATATGCGAGACATATAATTTTATTAAAATGTCCAATGAATGATCACACATTTAAAGTTGGTCAAACAAAGTCAAAAATATAATTGTGCATATTATAATAACATAAAACAATAATATATAATGAAGCTTCTAAGAAAGGGAATATTTCATGAAGGTGAAGGTGACTAGTATATTGTAAATGTGAATATTATAAAATAAATCTTCTGAGGGAGCTTCATTTATAGTATATATAGAATTGCATATATATGCACAATACTATATAAGGAACCTTATAGGAAAGATATGATTATATGTGTGATGCATATATTGTTAATGATCAAAGATTTTAAGATAAGAATAATATAGAAGGAGGCTTCTACGAAAATACACAGTTAAGAGAATATAATTTTATTTAAATGTCCAACAAATGCCTACAACCACAAAATTGGTCAATGAAGCTCAAAATTATAAGCATTAGGAGTAATATGATAACAATAAACAGAAGGTTCTAATAAGGGGAAAGTTTCAAGAAAGTGAATACATAATGTTAATGTAAATGCTATATGATAAATATTTTAAGAGAAGGAATCTTTTAAGAAAATATGTATGGAGATTCATCTTATTATATAATGAAGTTTATAGGAAAGTGTATATATATTTTAATAAAATACATAAATAAGATAATATAATTTTATTAAAATGTCTAATAAATAATAACAACCACAAAGGGTCAATGAAACTCAAAATTATAATCATTGTGGGTCAATGAAACTTAAAATTATAATCATTGTGAATAATATAACTATAAACAATAATATACCATGAAGCTTTTAGTAAACAAAGGAGAAGGTGAATACTATATTATAAATGTGAGCATTATAAACTGAAGAATTAGGAAAATGAAACTTCATTGAAAGTATATATAAAATTGTATCATATTATATAGGAAAATACATATATGTGCATAAATACTATGTAAGTAAATTTATTGGAATGCAATACATATATATTGTTAATGATTAAAGTTTTTAATATAAGAATAATATAGAAGGGGACTTTTAAGAAAATACATAGGCATGAGAATATAGTTTTATTAAAATGTCCAACAAAAGACCACAACCACAAAGTTGGTCAACGAAAATAAAAATTATAGTCATTGTGAAGAGTATGATAACAATAAATAATATATCTTGAAGGTTCTAAGAAAGTGAAGGTTTTAAGAATGTGAATACCATATTGTTAATGTGAATACTATCTCATGAATTTTTTCGAAGAATGAAGCTTTTAAGAAAGTATATATGAAGATTTATTGTACTATATAATGAATTTTATAGGAAAATACATATATCTTTAAGGAAAATACATAAGTAAAATAATATAATTTTATTAAAATGTCGAATAAATGACCACAACCACACAGTTAGTAAATGAAACTTAAAAATATAGGCATTGTGAATAATATGATAATAATAATAATAAAATATGTAATGAAGGTTCTAAGAAAGGGAAGGTTTTAACAAAATGAATACATAAAGTTAATGTGAATATTTTAAGAGAATGAAGCTTTTAAGAAAGTATCTATGGAGATTCATCGTACTATACAATGAAGCTCGTAGGAAAGTATATATAGATTTTCGAAAAACGGAATGTAAGAGTATAATTTTATTAAAATGTACAACAAAGGATCACAATAACAAAATTGGTTCATTGTGAATAGTATAATAATAATAAACAGTAACATATAATAAAGCTTCTAGAAAATGAAAGATTTCGTGAAAATGGGTATTATACTGTAAATGTGAATATTATAAACTGAAGCTTTGAGGAGAAGGAAGATTCATTGAAAGTATATATGGAAGTGTACCATATTATATAGGAAAGTACATATATATACATAAATACTATATAATAATATTGATAGAAATAACATAATTATATGTGCAATACATATATATTGTTAATGATCAAAGCTTGTAAGATAAGAATAACATGGAGACTTCTAAGAAAATACATATGCAAGAGGATATTGGTTTTTTCGTTGTGAAATATTATAATTTAATAATTAAAGTCGGAAAGTTTAAAGTGAAGACAAACCATACTTTTAACTATTTTCTAATTTTTAGAATATTTTTTAAATTTCAATAAATGGGTGTTGACCTTTAATGAATAGGTGTTCGCTAGCTCTTTTTCATTATGTTGATTTCAGTCACCAAGATCAATTGCCTCTCAAATTCATTTCTATTCGTTTCAAATTCAAATTGTGGTTTTGGTTATTGCTTTTCAATTTGAGTGTGTTTCAGTTTCACATTTATTTCTTGCGCTTCTGTTTTGAATTTATTTATATTGATCGTAGATTTTAATCCGAGGAGAAGTTTGGGTAAAATGTTACCCTTAACTTTATTCATCAAAATTTAGAATATTTTTGAAATTTTTAATAAAATTAAATTAAATTTTTTATTTTTTTTTCCAAAGAAAAAAAGCGAACTTTTTATTAAGATAAAAAGTTACAAGCAGATGCATAAAGCAATCAATTTGGCTGTGTGAAAAATGATCATACAGCCCACAATGTACGGCACTGCCTAAAGACAGAAAAAAGAATGAACTACTCCGCTTTTCCGGAAAGCATCAACAAAGGAAACCCAGCTGGCCTAAGTCTTCCTACCCTTCTTCTTCTCCACTTTTCGCCAACCATCCTGTTATAGACATTTTTGTGCCTTACAGCATGAAGCATGAAATGTCAATAATCTAAGGGATCCAAAGTCCCTAAACATGTTGTTCCTACCCCTAGAGGAACAAGGTCAGCAAACCACAGCACTGAAAATCAGTTCTCCACCTGAAAACACTCAAAAACAAGCTAATTCTGGATCATGTCAACTGCTCCACTGAGCATCTGCGCTGAATGTCAACTGCTCCACTCTGTACCTGCGCTGAATGTCAAATCTAATGAAGGCTACATGCGCTGGGCGAGATTGGCCAAGTGGCACAGTCATTCTGCAAGGTGTCAAATGCCCAGGAAGCTTCCAAAATGACACTTGGATCAGGGAATTCGCCTTGTGATGAGTAAGAGGATCTAGATCTCCAAGTGGAAGCAAGAAACTCCAAGTGGATTCAAGAACTGAAGAACAACTGAAGTGGGAGAGGACACTAGTCAGCTTCATGCCAGCCTCAAGCTGACTCATCCTTTCTCCAAATCTCCTATATATAGAGCTCTCTCATGAGGTCTAAGGAGGCTGGAATCTTGTGAATGTAAGGAAGTGTTGTTGGTTTGTGCATAGAACTATTGGGTGATTGCTTTGAAAGAGGTGAAGAGGAGATTTCTTTCTGCTGGGAGGTGTTGCTGGATTGGGCCTCTTATGGTTGTAACACTCTCAGAACTTTACTTCTTCCATTAATAAAGCATTTGAGGTTCTTCTATATGCATGTGTCTTTATGGCGTATTGATGCTTGTATATTTGATTTATTCTAATCCTTGAATCAATTATGGATGTATGCTTCTTGTAGTTTCCCTTTCTTGTGCTTTTGCAGGATCTTTGTGTAGCTGGGCCAGTGAAAGAGCAAGGAGCTGGGAGCAAGCAGCAAAGAGGGAAGATTGGATCAACCATTAGCGGAAGACAACGGTTAGTGGATCCCTTTCTCCTCTCTCTTACATCTCATAAAGAAGTAATCTTGAATAGCTTTGTATTCAGTTGTTGTTGAGGTACTATCACCCTTAGAGTGGGATAGGGTCATTCCGTATTGGATACTTTTCCCAACAACAAATTGGTGACTCCACCCGGGATCGTATCTTGTTGGTTGTTTGTGTTTTTGCTATTCATTTCATAAACAAAGGGAGTACCAATCGAACTGCATTTGGATCTTTCAAATGCAAAGTAGAGGGCAGCTACTCTAGCTCAGTTTCTGGGCAATTTTATGATTTGAAGAGCTGATCCACAAGGACTCTAATAAGCTCTTAGTGATAGCTTTTCATCCTCCTTGTCATCCCTTAGTGTGTCCTTGACTGATAGCTTCTGATTTGGCCAAAAACTGTGAATTTTTTAGCAATCTGTGACCCGGAAACCAAGACAAACGAAAGTTTCGTTCTTCAGTGCAATTGCTGTGAAGGCTGTCTGCATTTCAGCGCAGTTTCCCAAGGGGCTACCTGCGCTGAAGGTCAAACAGACAGTGTCCCACCTGCGCTAGACCAGTCTTGCCTTGTGCTACTGGGGTTTCCTGCTGTTTCTTGCCCTGTTTTCACTCTTGTTTTTGTTGCCTGTTACCAGTCAATATGCCTATCTGAAACCAACTTTCCTTGTCACTATTCCGCCTCGGTTGTATAAAGAAACTGTGTTTGTTCTTTGTGTATTTCTTGTATCATTTACAGTTTCCCATAACGAAAGTGAACTAGTCTTGCTGTGGCCTCTTAGATCTAGACCTGTGATAAAGTGTTGTTTTGATCTTAAGAGTTAGTTTGTTTGCTGTTCATAGCTGATTGAGCTTTTGCTTTCGTCATATGGTTTGAGTTTATACATTTCTAATGTCGAAACAAGTAAATCTTAAGGTGTCTTTTGATTTTGGACAAGCTTGTTTGCTTTCACTTGAAATTGAATTCAAAGTTATACAACAGCTTTCTTTTTGTGTCGCACAAACATTAAGAAAGAGAAAAGAAATACTTGCATTGTGCATGCGCATTATGACAGTTTGCATGTTGATTTAGGAAAAAGTGCATTAGTGTGTGCTCTATGATCTGTGTGAAAAGATGTTATCTTTCTTTTCCCTCAGTAGTTAAGATTTTCAAAGTTGAAAGATTGAAAAGCTTGCTTATCATCTTAGACTGCATTTAGGGGTGTTATCATACATCTCGTGGTGATCCATAAAGGCAAACTTCTAAACAAGATCAACCTTAAAATAAATTGAATTTACATAACAACGCATTGAAACATAACGCAAACACATAGAGGTCTAAGCTAGAGACGTGTTCCGGCGTCGTTAAACGTGATATCTTAGCGTTGAGTGGTTGGGTGATTCCTCCACGGTGAAGCGATAAGTATCAATACGGACTTGTGCTCCCACGTACCGTCGCGTATATATTGGGAGACCCCTATAGGAACAAAGCCTTTATCCAATAGGAAACCGTGTCGGCCGCCCTATTGATCGCAATGCAGTGAACACAGCATTCACGAAGATCGACCACTCGTACCGTAAAACGTATTCTGTGGTTTTGCGAAAAGTTTGGCACACCCTCTGCCTAGAACTCCAGAGCAGTTTCTTTTGGCCTTTTTCAAACTCTATAACTGAAAAAGTCCATCCGAGCATTTGTCACTTCGGGCTCGTTAAAACATCGAAGGAGACTAGAGTCATCTTTATCTTTTTCTCGACTCTTAAAAAGTGAAAAAGCAAGTTGTGTCTAAGCGTCGTTATAAAATTTATTTTAAACGGAACATAATCACCTCCTATTCCCGCGTTGATCTTAGGTTGAGAACATGGAACGCCCCAACCAAGAAATTCCACATGATGGAAATCCTAGTCCTTTCTCCTCTTGGGGAGAAGTTGGTGCGCCCCACATGGCCACATTGTCGCTTCCAGGACTGACAATTGGCCTGCCTATTTGGCTATTCTCAACCAATGTAGTTCAGAATACCATGGTTCCTGAACAGTCGAGTCAACAGTTAGATCAGTCTAGAGCTGCCCACCAACCTTCTACTTCCTATAAATCTTCCTCTAATCCTTCATCTTCGCAAGGTAGAGCCGGCAAAAGACAAGCTCCCATGGAGAAGAAGGAGAAGAAGAAGAAGGAGCCTGAGGCGCCTGGGGGCAAGCAAAAGACATCTAACAAAAATCCACACACAGCACAGACCGGGCCTAAATCGCCATGTGTCATATGTAGAGGAGACCACTTCCATAGAGATTGTCCCTGTATTCCCCGGATACTAAGGGACTGGTCCCCTCGGTTGCACAATTCAGGAGCATCAACCTTTGATAACCATGTTGATTGCTTACCGTCAACCAGCGAAAGTGAAGGTTCAAGACAAAGAGGGGGAGCAAGATCCCCCTGCAGACTGTGTGAAGGCGATCACGCCATCCACCGTTGTCCCTTCTTAGACGAAAAGAAGAGAGTTTTGGAAGATCGTCTGGTTTCACCGGTAATGCTTCCTCCTGGATACAAAAAACTCGTGCCAAGTCCTTCGTTGGTTGAAAATACAGCTGGCCCGCTCAAGTGGTCAGCTGAAGCGTCAGTCATTGAAAATGAACCTACTGAATCCAGACCAGACGAAAGTCTAAAGGTCAATACGGCAGTTGACCCGGTTCTTCCTTCAGAGGTTTCATCCTCAAATGACACCGTCACTGAAGATTCATCTTCAAATGACACCCTCACTGAAGAGAATAAGGATGAAACCATCCAGATTCTTTTCATCAACACCGACTTTGATGAGCATCAGGGCAATGCGCCCATTCCTTTATCGCAGGAAGGAACATCGTCAAGGTCATATCCGACCGTGTATTCGGTCCCACCACCAAGAAACCTGGTTGTGTCCTTTGATTGGAACCAACTAGGCAGACCCCGGTTACCAGCCAGTATACCATTCAGAATCATAGTCCAAATCTACAGAATGGTAATGGCTGGAACTATCATTGATGAAGGGGCATCTGTGAGTATCCTTTCCTCTATTGCTTGGAAAGCACTGGGTTCCCCAGATCTTTTGCCTGAGATAAGAAATCTCTCGGGTTTTGATAAAGGAACCAGTCGACCGTTAGGGATCCTCCCCAATGTGCCTATTACATTGAAAGGGAAGACCGTTCAAATGAACGTGATGGTCGTTCAAGGACCCTTGGATTATAACCTACTCCTTGGACGAGACTATATATATTGCATGGGAGCTATAGTCTCCTCACTCTTTAGAGTAATGTGTTTTCCACACGAAGGAAGAATGGTCAAGCTCGTAGACCAACTTTCGTTTCCAGGATCACGCATCGCAAATAGTCAAATACCAACCCTGAATGGTCTATTCACCCAAGAAATGTCTCCACCCCCAGTCCTCCTTCCCGATGAATGCGAGTGATTCGGAAAGATGGGATTGGAACCCAGGGGGCATGCATCCTGGTCTGCTTTGGGCAGAGGAAACCTTGGGTATAAGGTAGAATTTCCGCGAAAGAATGTGACTAGTCCGTACCCCGTCCGTGGATGGAAGAGGGGTTGTTCTAGAACAAAATTCTTTTGATAAGGTTACTTGTCTGACAAAGGTCATTCACCATTGTCTACTTCGGTAGACAGTGCCGAAGAAAGAGATTGATTTGCGGCAGCAAATAGAACCATCTTTGGGTAACCAGGAAGAGGCAAGCCTCACCCTTTAAAACAAATGTTTTATCGGATAAGTAGGGGCAGCCTTGAAATTGTACTTTATACCTGGGGGCATGCAAACCTTTTGGAGTGCAAGCTAGGAGTGGTTATTTATCTGTTTTTGGGATTAGCCGTTTCCGAACTTGCATAAAGAAAGGATGAGAGGGAGCATAGCTTATGTGAGGTGCAAGCTCTATAAAAATTGGAATCTTGCAGGAGACATTTCTTATCTTATGACTGGTATATCGAGCAGTTTTACCGCGGAATTTATGCTCGTTAAAAAATAGAAAAGCGAGATCCGAGCAGTTTTAGCGTCATAGTTCATGCTCATTAAAAAATAAACATAAGCTTTTGAGCAAATTTAAGCTCGTTAAAAAATGAACTTCCCGGTAAATAACCATTGTGATCGTAAATTTATTAGCCATAAAAGCCTTGGTCGTGTTTGCACCCGCCACCTCCATTCCATTTGGCCAATCGTTCACCTCCATATGATTGTTTACCTATTTTGAGGAACAGCTGCAAAGAGTGATTTCACTTAGCCATCCTTGTGACACTGCCGTGATTGGAAAATTCCAACCTGTACCTGGAATCTGCTGTTATCCCTGTTTATCACTCGTTCCTCAAAAGACGAGTCTTCTTTGAGATCTTTTCATCTGACTCGTAAAATATGAAAAGTTTGCCGAGTTTTGGCCTTCCAGCTCGTTAAAATGACCGGAAGAGCTATCCCTCCTCTAGATTTTAATCTTTTTGGACCTGAGGGATTATTGCACAAAAAGGTCGAGCGCTTGTTTTATTCGGCTCGTTAAAGTTATCGAAAACTCATCCCTTCTGTATTGTTTTATACTTTTTCGGACTTAAGGGATTAGATGACGAAAAAGGAATTTTGGAGTTAACTTTCTGTACCTTTTCAGACTCTCTAAAAATGAAAAGGACCGAGTTTTCCTTGTCGTTAGACTCGTTAAAATGATTAAATAGCGACAAACTTGTCTTTAGACGAGAACGAGTTTCCCTATCGCTAGGCTCGTTAAAACATAGCGATGGGCTTGCCCGAAGGGCAGGTTATAGAACAAGCATATGTTATCCTCCTCAAGCTTGACAAAAATAAAGAGGTACTGGTCAGAAATGACTGGGGAAAAATTGGGAGAACCTCAAAGCTTTAATGGTAGCAAGTCACTCTTGAACATGACACTTTGTCCTCCGTATCACATCGGGTTGGGTTGTTTCATTCACCGGTCTCATCACCATGGTCTTCGCCAAACCATCCACATTTGGGGTAATGCTACCAATCCATCACATCAGTGTCGTTATATGTTCAAGAGATGTTGTTCAGAAAGAGTCAACCGTGTCCCATCCACTGCCATACATTATCCTTCATCCACCCATGATCGCCACCCTGAATCATATTTCACAAATTGTTTTCACCTCCACTAAAATCATTAGCTCCGTTCCGTGTCACTGATGTGGAATTCATTAAGGCCCTCCTTTGACGGATCGCTTCTTGTCGACTTCAGCTCATTATCCAAGAAGTTGATCTAGGAACAACCCCCTCAGTACTTTGAAGCTTGCATGCCTCAATGGCAAGTTTCTCACTTCTGGTGACAGGTATACATCAATGACCTTCGACCAGAAGATTTTGCGTGGTGTTCGACGCCAAGTCCTTTATTCACACCACGTGAATTGTACTGCAGTACCTTGAGGATCATTGTCATTATTGGTGATCCCTCTCGCGCTTGTTAACGGTTTACATTATTGACCGGTAATCAAGCGATGTCTTTCCATGTTCGACTTTAGCGCAATTCTCACATGGATCGACTTGTACTTAGAGTGAAGATCGAACGAGTTTGAAGACCCCGGATCTAGTTCCATCCATCCGGGCTGCGATATATATTCAGGATATAAAGACATTTGCTATGTACAACATTGCAACAGATGATCGTCCTACTCAAAGGATGATAATTTCAGCAGAGAATTATCAGTCTACCATCAGACGATCGTCTGTTCTATGTACCAAAATGAATTTATAAAGCTGAGCATGGGAATGCCCGCCTCAGCTAGATCATGAAAGCAGAATGAAAAATAATGTATTGTATTGTATTTTATTACAGGGCACCTCTCAGCGATTGAATGAACTTCGGATCCTCCTGATAAAGCATTTCACCCGATAAACGACCTCATACTTTAGGGGGCAACTGTTATAGACATTTTTGTGCCTTACAGCATGAAGCATGAAATGTCAATAATCTAAGGGATCCAAAGTCCCTAAACATGTTGTTCCTACCCCTAGAGGAACAAGGTCAGCAAACCACAGCACTGAAAATCAGTTCTCCACCTGAAAACACTCAAAAACAAGCTAATTCTGGATCATGTCAACTGCTCCACTGAGCATCTGCGCTGAATGTCAACTGCTCCACTCTGTACCTGCGCTGAATGTCAAATCTAATGAAGGCCACCTGCGTTGGGCGAGATTGGCCAAGTGGCACAGTCATTCTGCAAGGTGTCAAATGCCAGGAAGCTTCCAAAATGACACTTGGATCAGGGAATTCGCCTTGTGACGAGTAAGAGGATCTAGATCTCCAAGTGGAAGCAAGAAACTCCAAGTGGATTCAAGAACTGAAGAATAACTGAAGTGGGAGAGGACACTAGTCAGCTTCATGCCAGCCTCAAGCTGACTCATCCTTTCTCCAAATCTCCTATATATAGAGCTCTCTCATGAGGTCTAAGGAGGCTGGAATCTTGTGAATGTAAGGAAGTGTTGTTGGTTTGTGCATAGAACTATTGGGTGATTGCTTTGAAGGAGGTGAAGAGGAGATTTCTTTCTGCTGGGAGGTGTTGCTGGATTGGGCCTCTTATGGTTGTAACACTCTCAGAACTTTACTTCTTCCATTAATAAAGCATTTGAGGTTCTTCTATATGCATGTGTCTTTGTGGCGTATTGATGCTTGTATATTTGATTTATTCTAATCCTTGAATCAATTATGGATGTATGCTTCTTGTAGTTTCCCTTTCTTGTGCTTTTGCAGGATCTTTGTGTAGCTGGGCCAGTGAAAGAGCAAGGAGCTGGGAGCAAGCAGCAAAGAGGGAAGATTGGATCAACCATTAGCGGAAGACAACGGTTAGTGGATCCCTTTCTCCTCTCTCTTACATCTCATAAAGAAGTAATCTTGAATAGCTTTGTATTCAGTTGTTGCTGAGGTACTATCACCCTTAGAGTGGGATAGGGTCATTCCGTATTGGATACTTTTCCCAACAACACATCCATGATGGGAGGGGAGTCAATAACGGCTAGCTGATTTTCCATCGTACTCATTGGTTGCTCCTTATCCGAATCCGATCCTTCACGACTGTGGCTTCGTTTGTTTCCGTTTATTTCCATCTAGATCTCTTGTTCCTTTTCCTCATTAATCTCCTTGTCCTTATTGTCCTGATTTTTATCCTTTGCTGTAGTTTGTTCTTCTTTCTTTGCTGTAGTTACCTTCTTCCATGCAGCATCTATATCCTGCCATCCTTTCGGCTTCCTTTGTTGTTGCTTGCTCTTGTTGAGGCTTGGACATGCATTGTACAAGTGACCTGTTTGTTGACATCCCCGGCATCTGAAAGTTGTATTCTCATAGTCCAGAGGTTGTTTCCACTGTGTATTATTGAAGTTTAAGATGATGCTCTCAGGTAGTCCTCGACTAAGATCTACCTCGACACATATTCTGGCAAAAGTAAATATTCCTTTTATGTGTCTCTCTACGTCTATCTTTAACATTCTCCCCAAGGTATTTCCGATTGTTATTAGAACCTTTGAATGCCAAAAATGTAATGGAAGATTATGCATCCTCACCCATACTGGCATCCTTGATACCACCATGGTGTTAGCATCAAAATCAGGAAACCAAGGGGTAATAAAGAGTCCAGCACTACCCCAGAACCATGGCCCTTGGTTGAGAACTGTTTCCTTTTCTTCCTCTCTTTCAAAACATACTATAAAAAAATCTTTGGGGTATAGGTAGATTTGGCAATTTTTTGTCCAAACCGAGTGAATCCATTGATACAGTGCATCAGTTCTAGGCCAAAAACCGTTAAATCTGCAAATAACTGCATTTTTTTGTAGATCTGAATATATACTTTTTACCTCTGGGATTTCGATGGAGATAGCTGGGCTCTCCGGCATTTGGTCTACAATGTACTGGCCTGGAGGTTCCATGACGGCTGTGGGCTTTTTTCCTTTGCCCTTCACTGCTTCCTTAAATGACCCATTGCTTTGCGAGCTAGTTCCAGCATTTTCGGCTCCTCCTCGTAATCTCATATTGAGAATGATTGTGGAACCTGACTTGATGTTGTATCCTTGCATGGTTCTGCATTCCTGCATCGATCTGCCCTCATTCACCAGATGTTGTTCCTCAGCTGGGTAGCCAGTCTGTTTGGCGATATTGTTCTTTAGATCTGAAACCCTGTCGCTGTCAGAAGTCCAGACCACGATTGTGGTTCCTTTTGGCGTCTTCACAAAAACTTGAAACCCGGATTTGGCATTCTGGGGTGGCTCGGTTCTTGTCAGATCTGAGCCATCCAACTCCGTCTCCGAGAGAGGTTCTATATCTCCTGGATTTTGGCTTTTCCTTCGATTGTTGTCTGGATCGGGTAGATCCAGGCCAGATCTGGAGGTCAGTGATCCACCCTGGTGATGAATAGAATCACGGCTGCCTGCATGAGGATTCAAAGTTGAAACAATGAAATTTCGGGACTGCAGAGCCTGCTCCAGATCCTGGAAACACCACTGCTGCATGTGGAAGAGTGCAGTAGCTGCCAGGGGTATTTCGTCAAACACTTGTCGCGCATCCTCCATGCGTTGTCTAAGAACAAAATCCGTGAATCGCTTATTGGGAAGTTGTAAGAATTCTGCATATTCTGGGCCGTCGTCTGTTTTGTGAAGCTGTAGCACCAAAGGGCGCCTCGTCACAATACCTGAACCCCGAGGTAGAAAATCCCTTCCCACGATGCTTTCCAGGACAGATGATTTTCCAGAACTCTAGCCTCCGATGACGGCCACGATGGGAAGCACTTCCCATAGCGTGGGAAGCGCACTGGCACCCTCACCGCCATGGTCTCCTAAAACCGTACACGCCCTCTGTATTCTGTTTACAAACTCGATCAAATTCTCCATGGTTGCCATCCAAGTTTAATCTTTTATTGCATGAGTTTATGGTGTATTTATTTTAGACTTCATTTTAAAATTGCTTTATTTTAAAGTCATTTTTGAATATTTATTTAGTAAATTTTCCTGCATTGGATGGATAAGAGGTAAATAAGTAACTTCATTTCGCTCTATCCAATACTATAATATTTCCAAAATCAACCATCAAATTCAATATTATTTACATACAATTAAAAAGTCACTTAAAACTCTGAACACCGTCACAGTGAATAAAATGGCTTCCCTAATTCTCTTATAAATGTTCGACGATCATCAACATCACCCCAATTGTTTCAAATTGTCCCTATAAATAACGATAACTATCACTGTGGTCGACTACGTTCTGCACCATTTGCCCTCCTTCTATATATAATGTTATTTTTTTCAAATTTCTTATATATAAATAATTGAATCATGTTGTTAATATGTAGAAAATTCCCCATGTCAGTCAATTGGTTCGAGCATCCTTTTAGTAGTGGGGATTTCATGAGTCCAAGTCTAATAAGAAGTGTGTTCTTTCAAGCTTCCAATGGCTTTGGAGATGGTTCTGAGCCATTGATGTATGTTGCTAGAATTATATAAGTGTGATTCTCGGGATAGCAAATGTTCTTGATATAGGGAGGATGATAGAAGGAACATAGAGTTTTTTGGTTTACATACATAAAAAATAAAGTCGGATAGTCTCATTCAATGAAAGTAAAGAAATAACTATGGTTGTTGTCATTTGTAATAAAAATCAAATTATTAATGTAGATATATAGATCTGTAAAGGAAAATATTTGCTAGAATTTGGTTCAAAACCTGCAATATTCAATACACTACTTTGACGGTTAGTTGCAACTATAAAATTTTGTGGATGTAACACTGAAATCAAGAAGAAATGAAAAGGAAAAGAAAGCGTGAAAGAAGATAGCTATATGTGTATTCAGTTGTATCACATATATTACTTTAATAATGAAAATAACTCTTCATTCTTTAATGACTGTGTGAAATCACAAAATACCCTCTAAGTGTCTTTTCTTTAATAACGGCATGTAAAGTAAAAAAATTAAATTAAAGAAAGTGCAAAATTTATGTATTAAAGTAAAACCTACCTTTTACGAAGATTTACAAAATTTAAAGGGGTAATTCCTATCTTATACTCTGTTAAAAACTGGTTAAGGAAATCATATTGGGACTTTCCATGTAAAAAATACAAATGTGAGAAAACCAGTGTAGCAGATGAGGGTTTCTTTATTGATCTTCAACAAAAATCTCATGTACAAGATACAACTAGTAGAATAGAAGAGGATTTTTTGTGAGAAATTTCACAAATTATACTCTCACGCCTCTCAGCAAGATTATAACTCTAAAGAGGACCTGTTGCCCCCTCTGCATCTCACAGTGTCAGCTTTTGTGTGGGGACTATGCATTCCCAACGTCAACCGCAACCTCATCGTTGTCCCTCCTCTGCTCTGTGTCTTCTTTATGCTCTTGCACTCCCAACTGATGTTGATGCCCTCTCTCCTTCTCACCTGCAACTCTCCCTCTAATTTGATTTCCTCTTGCAAAACTTCGACCAGTGAGAAAATCGATCTTACTTGGGTAACTGAGTATCTGCTCAGTGTGTCTTCCAAATGCCCATTGAAGTCCTTCTTATAATCCTCCAGTTGAGTAATCAACGGCCCAGATTAGATTCTAATCAATGGCTTAGATCATATTGACTTGATCCTTGTCTTCTTCTAGAAGTTTCACCCTCAGTTTAATTAATACCCTTTAATTATTTTAATTTCCTAAGTTTAGACTTAGTCACCCATTAAAAATAATTAATTATTTCATAAAGTTGTCTCCGGGTGAAATTTCCGAAAATGATTTCTGGGTATTTTGAAATACATGTGCCCAAGCCTCCCTCCAAATTCTGAGGTTTAGAGCACACCCGATGATACCAGAAATCAACACTCCCTCTTAGCGAGGAATGTGCTCTAAAATGCAACCTATTGAAGCATCACCCTTCTTTGTAACATCTCCCTCTACATTGTTGATGTCTAACATCGCTGCCCACCAACTACTGCACAAAAGATGCATTTGTACTGTTGATGGCCCTGCCACTGCCAACAATGCATATGCACTGCAACTCTCTCCCATTTCGTGCTACTGCAACTGAGAAACCACTTGTTTCTGCTACTAAAACGGATTCTCTACCATACCCATTTGCTCCCTGAATAAGATGAACTTAGCTCTTCCTAGAGATTTTGTGAGTACATCTGCTGCCTGATTTCCTGTGGAGACATACTATAACTATACTTCCCCACATTGAACACAATATCTGATAAAGTGACATATGATATCAATATGTTTCGACCGATCATGAAATAATGGATTCTCAGAGAGTTTAATACAACTCTGATTATCACAAAAAATAATGGGCGCTTCCATCCTCTTCCTCAACAAACCCACAAGCAGTTTTCTAATCCATATAGCTTCGCATGTAGCTATGTTGGCTACCATATGTTTGGCTTTTGCTTAGATCAGAGCCACCAAATTCTACTTCTTGATGCACCAAGAGATCATTCTTGATCCAACGCTGAAGAAATACCCGGAGGTACTTTTTCGGTCTGCTGAACTACCTTCCCAATCTACATCTGTGAATCCATTTAATCTGACGTCATCTCCTCAGGTGTATTTCAACCCATATCCAACTATTCCACGCACATATCTAAGAATGTGCGTAGCTTCTACCCAATGCGCCCTTTTCAATTCCACCATGAACAGACTAAGGGTGTTGGCAGTGAAGCATATGTCTGGCCTAGTGTTGACCAGATACATGAGTGACCTAATGAGTTGTCTATATAAGGTGGGGTCCACCTCGTTGTCTCCTGATGCATCTATTTTCTTCTAGTTGGTGATCATGGGCATAGCCATGGGTCGAAAATCTTGCATTCTGAATCTCTTCAAAATCTCTGTAACATATATTCCTTGCCCAAGGAATATCTCCCCATTCTTCTGCCAAACCTCTAATCCTAGAAAATAATGCATCAACCCCACATCCTTCATTTCGAATTATGCTTCAATATTCTTCTTGCAGTCCTTTATGAGCCTAGATGACCCTGTTAGAAACAAGTTATCCACATATAATACCAAAATACGTGGTTCATTCTCCACCATTAGATAGTATATATAGTGACCATCATCACTCTTGATGAATCCCAACTGTTGCAAGTAGTTATCAATCCAAACATACCATGCACTGGGTGCTTTCTTGAGCCCATACAGGGTTTTCTTTAACCTGCAAACATGAGTTCTATTTTCATGAGTTTGGAAGCCTTCAGGTTGTTCTATATACACCTCTTCTTCTATCACCTTGTTCAAGAATGTTATCTTGACATCCATCTGGTGAATCTCCCATCCCATTTGAGTTGTTAGGGATATAACGGATCTGATAGAGGTATATCTGGCTACTGGGGTGAAGGTCTCCTCATAGTCTATTCCTTCCTTTTATGCGTACCCCTTTGCCATGAACCTAGCCTTGTACTTCTCTATACTATCATCTGCAGCATATTTCATCTTGTAGATCCACCTTGATCGTACAACTTATCTATCCTTTGGTCTAGGTACCACTTCCTAGACATTATTTTTCATGATAGAACTATACTCTTCTACCATGGCATCCACCCAAACTTGGTTTTTTATGGCTTCTTAAAAGTTGGAGGGTTCTTCAACCTGTGCTACCTAGGCTTGGTACTTGTCAGGTTGTTTACGTTTTCTCTTCTCAGTTCTAGGAGCTTCGACAAACTCCTCTGCATCCCTCATTGTCTACCATACTTCCCTGTTGGTTCTACCACTGGTTGTAGGAGGCTAAATAAAATCCCCCTCATGTTCCTATTGTTCCATCTGTTGAGAAATTCTTGGATTTCCTACTTCTGAGGAAATAATGGTGTTGGTCATTGTGCTCAATCTAGGTGTTTGCCCTCCTTGATACCCCACCTGCTATTGGACTAATGAAACATCTACAGACTGACCTTCTGTTATGAAACCAGCTCACAAAAAGATAGAAAAGATAGATGAACGCCTTAGAAATCATCCTCTTCGAGGGGGCAACCTCCTTTACATTACACAAATGAACAATTCTTGGATGATAGAAATGACAAGACCTCCTTTCCATATATAGGAGTCTAAGGGGTTATAATATAATGAGAGCTGACATAACAATAATAATGTAAGGGCACAATAATAACAATAGTGGGCTTCTATGGGGCACAATAATAACAATATGGGGACAACATGGGCACAACAATATAATAAGGGGGTTGTACTAATAACAATAAGGGGTTACACTAGTAGTATAGGGACCTAACATGCCCCTCTCCTTCAAAAAGTGTTTTCCTCAATGCTTGAGTAGTTCTTGATGCTTCTATATAAATTCTTGTCCTCCCATGTGGAATCTTCAGTGGGTAAGTTTTTCCACTTGATGAGATACTCTGAAATTGATCTATTTCGTAGCTGTCGATTTCTCGGTTCTGTGACTGCTTCAGGTTCCAATATGATTTTTCCTTCCTTGTCTAGTTCTCGCAATACTATTTGAACTGGGATCTTTTGCAAATTTTGAATGAGTTCCCACTGCTTTGGGCATATGGATATCTGTAAGGCCTGATGTTTGGAGGAACACTTCCTAGAATCAAATGAATAGCATTATCATGATCACAAATAGGTGGGAGGCCTTTGAGAGTCTCAAATACCTTGGAATGATTGTCCAAAACGTTTTGGAGATCTGGAGAAATACATGATTTCGATGTGGGATCCTCTAGTGAACATAATTGTGCAATTACACCCCATTGTTCTTTATTTAGAATGTCAGGCCAGGGTAACTCCAGCAATTAATGAGCACAAGAAACAACTTGTGATTTTATTCATTAGACTATTATTATTTATACATATACAAAACGGATCAGTTCATCTTCTAGATGACTGTCCAGCTTCACCTCATCCGTTTCGGATTAGGTGTCAACATTCCCCCCCTTAATCTGAAGGGATGTTGGTGAGTCCAAGCATCGTTCTGAATCTTTCAAGCTTTTCTCTTCCAAGCGCTTTGGTGAAGATGTCTGCAATTTGCTCGTTTGTGGAACAATGACGGAGATGAATTGTTTTGGCCTCAACATGATGTTGGATCAGATGATATTTAGTATTGATGTGCTTAGTACGATCATGGAACTTTGGGTTCTTGGCCAACTTTATTGCAGAGGTGTTATCAATCATGAGTGGAGTAGATTGTATTTGTTTTACTTGCAAATCTTCAAGAATTTTCCTGAGCCACACAATTTCTTTCGTTGCTTCAGTTGCTGCCACGTATTCTGCTTCTGTTGTGGAATTTGCTGGTACTGATTGTTTGCGTTATCTCCAGGAGACAGCTCCCGATCCAAGACTCATAGCATATCCTGAAGTAGATACCCCAGTTTCTTTGTCTCCATCGAAGTCTGAATTAGAGTATCCAATCAAGTTGAAGTCGTCCACCTGTGTATACTTGATTCCAAGGTCTTGAGTTCCCTTCAAGTACCTTAGAACTCTTTTTGCAGCAGACCAATGTCCCTCACAAGGCTTTTGCATAAACCTGGAGAGGATTCCAACAGCAAATGAAATGTCTGGTCTGGTAGTAGTGAGGTAGATGAGACTTCCTACAAGTTTTCTATACTTTGTTGCATCCTCAAATTCCTTTCCTTCAATAGATGTGAGCTTCAAGTTTTGTTCCATTGGAGTAGAAAGGGGATTGCACTATGTCATGCCAAATCTGTTTAACCAATCTCCAATGTATTTCTTTTGAGAAAGAAATATGGACTTTGGATGTTGGGGTTACTTCAATGCCAAGATAGTAATGAACATACCCAAATCAGTCATTTCAAAAAAATTTCCTAATTCTTTCTTTATGGATGCAATATAGCTTTCATTGTTCCCTGTCATTAAAAGATCATCTACATATACCACAAGATATACAACTGTTTTGCCAACTTTCTTGACAAATAAAGTTGCATCATCAAGATCAAAATGTTTGAAGTTGAGTTTCAGAAGATGCTCAGTTAGTTTTTCATACCAGGCTCGTGGTGCTTGTTTGAGGCCATACAAGGACTTCACAAGTTTGCATACTTTGTGTTCATGTCCTTTCACAGCAAATCCTTCAGGCTGGGACATAAAAACATTCTCTTTTAGATCTCCATTCAAGAATGCAGTTTTTACATCCATTTGATGGACTTTCCAACCATTCTGAGCAGCTAGTGCAAAGAGTGTACGGATGGTGGCCCATTTTGCTGTGGGAGCAAAAGTCCTCATAATCGACCCCTTCCTTCTATGCAAAACCTTTTGCCACAAGCCTAGCTTTGTGCTTGTCAAGTGAGCCATCAGCTTTGTACTTGTTCTTGTAGACCCACTTGCAGCCAATTGGTTTGGTTCCAAATGGAGGATCAGCCAACTTCCAAGTGCCATTCTTTATGAGGGCATCATACTCCTTCTGCATCACTTCTTTCCATTCATCATGAGAAGCAGCTTCTTTGAAGGAAGTTGGTTCAAAATCTGTAGACAAGTTCAATTCACAATCATAAGTAACATCCATATCAACAGGTGAATTAGAGTTATCTACATCACCTCCATCTTGTCGATTTGAATTTCTGGTTCCTGTTTTTCCAATTTCATCAGGATGAACACTTTCAAGTGTCTTTGTCAGCCACTTTGGGGGACCTTTCTGAGATGGTCCAGGCTGTTCTGTTGATTGAGTTGGGACTGAATCAAGATTAGGTCTCCCAATTCTATCAATTACATCACTTAAAGCATCATCCGTTGTTGGAGTGTCATGCAGGGGAGATTGTTCTTCAGAAGGAGATTCCACATGTTGATCTAGTATAGGAATCCCCCCTTCAAGATGTGGAATCTGATTATCAAACTCTTGGAATGATTTCGGTTTTGTGAATCTATCCAAGCGATCAAGTTGCCGCTCAACAACACTGTCAGATTTGGATGATTCAAGAAAAATGACATCTCTAGATAAAACAAACTTTTTATTTACTTCATCATAAAGGCGGTATGCTTTAGATGTGTTTGAATACCCCAGGAAGATACACTTACGACTTCTAGCACCAAGTTTGTTTCTATGTACCTTTGGTATTAAAGCATAACAGGTGGAACCAAATATCCTGAGATGTTTTACCGAAGGAAAATGTCCATACCACAATTCATAAGGAGTCTTGTTTCTTATAGCACTAGATGGACATCTATTCTTTATATATGCAGCACATAGAACAGCATCAGCCCAAAACATTGTCTTTACATTTTTGAAGAAAAGCATGGATCGTACCATATTCAAAATTGTTCTGTTCATTCTTTCAGCTACACCATTCTGTTGAGGATTATAAGGTACAGTTGTTTGAGTTTTAATCCCATGTTGGCGAAGATAGTGTTCAAATTCATTTGATGTATATTCTTTTCCATTATCAGTGCGAATAGACCCAATATGAGATTGTGCATCATTTTCAATCCATTTATGAAAATTCTTGAATGTTTGAAAAGCATCAGATTTGTTCTTCAATAAGTAAACCCAACACATTCTGGTGTAATCATCAATAAATGTCATGATATATTTATTTCCATTTGCAGAAGGAACAGGCATTGGACCACATAAATCTGAATGAATAAGTTCAAGCTTCCTATGTGCTCTTGAATGTGAATCATGAAAAGACTGTTTGCTATGCTTTCCTAGAATGCAAGCATCACATTGTTTATGTTTTCTAGGAATTGTAGGCAAACCAGCAACACCATTTTTCTTCAACAAGCGGAGACTATCATAGTTTAAATGTCCAAATCTAGCATGCCATAATAAACTTGATGGAAGTGCACCTTCTTCATGATGAGAAATATATGAGAAATGTTGTGCATGAGCAGAGGTTCCTTGCAGTTTAAGGAGTCTTTCTTCTTCTATACCCCTCATGACAAGTGAGTGGTCAGATGCCTTTCTTACCTCAAGCTTGCCATCAAACATGTGAATGGAGTGACCTTGCTAGCGGATGTGGACCAGGGACAGCAAGTTTCTCTTTAGTTGTGGGAGATATAGAACATGATCCAGAAGAAAGTCTGGAAGACCAGGCAGTTTAAGCCTGATTGTGCCAAGCCCTGATGGCTTGATTTTTGACAGATCTGCAAAGTATACTGCTCCATCAACATTGTCAGTGAAATCTTCAAAGAAATCTTTCCTATGAGTCATATGACAGGTTGCTCCTGAATCAAGCAACCAGTCATTTTTCGAAGAAGCAAGTGAAGCATTAAACAAATCTTCATTTACTCCAATGTTACATTGTGCCTCAATATAGTGAGCGGATTCAGGTGCTTTACCTTTGTCTGTGTCATCAGTTTTACCTTTCTGCTGATTTCTTCTCTGCTCAACTTTGTCCCATGGTAGCTTGCATGTAGAAGCATCATGTGATCCATTTCGTTTGCAGCGAATGCAATGCAGATCTGCCTTTTCTGCTTGAGGATGTCTGCCCCCCCTGCCTCTGAAGTATCTTCCTCTTCCTCTTCGTCCACCTCTTCCTCTTGTAGAATCTTGAGTAGGATGCTTTTCTTTATGAGCAAGGCAAACAGTCTCTTCAGAAGATTCAGGGACTGTTTTCTTTCCAAAGGCTTTCTCTCTTTCAGCAAACTTTTTCACAAGAGTGTCAAAGGTTATATCTTTTAGATTTCCATTTGCTTGTAAAGACTCAAGATAGTTAGAGTAGGTAGGATAGAGTGCTTTGAGAAAGGCAATAAGAGAGATATCCAGCTCAACCTTAGTGGATTTAATATCATGCATTATAGACTTTATTTCAGATGCAAGAGTAAGAGGATCATTATTTTTCAGTTCAAGAGTGAAGAGTTTAATCATGAGCTGAACAAATTCAAGTGCAGAATGTGTATCATAGAGTTCAGCTTTTGTAAGTTCAGCTTTTGTAAAGCTTCAAAGGCAGTGGAATAGGATGAAATATGACGACTTACTTCCTCACTTACGGATGCTGCGATCAATGCAAAGGCTTTGCTATTCTTGTTTTCCCAAATGGCGAGTTCTTTGTCTGATGTGGGCTGCACAGGGTCTTTATCTTCTTCTCCGACACACACTCCTTTCCACATCTCATTGTAGATAAGGGTGTGTTTCACCATCCGAGACCATTCAGAATAGTTCTCCTTGCCAATGAGAACTATTCTGACCATTGAAATGATTGAATGCATTCTGTAAAAAAAAAATATCTCTGCCAAAAACACTTCTGTTGAGAGAGAAAAAAAAATCCTTATATGATAGCCTTATGCATTTTATTTTTCTTCTAACATTCCATCAGCATATATATATCACTGCTCACATATATATCATTGTTCAACAAAATGAGGGCGCTCAAATATATATCACTGCTTACATATATCACTGTTCAACAAAAAAGGGACGCTCATATATATATCACTGCTCACATATATCACTATATCACATGAAAACGCTGCGGTGAGGCCGGATTACATTGATGTGCAGGAGTGGAGCCATGAAAACGCTGTCACCATACCAAGAGTCTTCAATAAAAAAACCGCAGTCACCATTAAACGCAGTCAACCATATACTACTCTCTTCAAAAAAAACGCAGTCAACAGATACCATGTATGTCAGTCTTCAATAAAGAAAACGCAGTCACCATTAAAAGGCAACAATATATCAATACGCAGTCTTCTTGCATCAATACGCAGTCAACCATTAAAAAGGCAACCATACATCAATACGCAGTCTTCTTGCATCAATACGCAGTCAACCATTAAAAAGCAACAATACATCAACGCAGTGGCAGTCTTCAATACATTAATACAACGCAGTCATTCTGATACCTCCATTCTTACAATAAAAACTCAGTTTCGATATCTAACACTCTTTTTCAAAACAATTCGTCAAGTTTTTCGAAAAGGGGTACAGCACTGACAGTCCCTTGGAAATACGGGCTGCGTCTTGGGAAATCGATACAGCATTTACAGTATTAAGTAGCATACAAAAATGTCAGCCATTCTTCAATACAAAAACAATATAACGCAGGCTTCAATGCAGCTTCAACGCAGCTTCAATGCAGCTTCTTGGTGGAACCTCCATGTCATATACTCCAATGTTTCAATAAAAAACGCAGGCCTCAATACAAACAACGCAGCGTTTCCAGCGAAAATACGATGGAAGGAAGAAGAGTTGTTGCAGTAAAAAACGCAATAAAAACGAAGCGAATAAAAGACTGAGCGAGTAAAGACTGAGGTAAAAAAACTGAGCGATACCACAGTCACCATTGCAGTTACCATTACGCAGTATTCAACAGTGCATTCCACGCATCGACACATAGATCTGGACAGTCATGTCAGACCAGAGGCGCTCAGATCACCTCCAGAAGCACGCAGTCTCAGGACAGAGGTAGGTTTCATGAAGCAGTAGAAACCTGGCAGAGGCAGGAGCTATTTCTGGGACCTGTGCTCTGATACCATGTCAGGCCAGGGTAACTCCAGCAATTAATGAGCGCAAGAAACAACTTGTGATTTTATTCATTAGACTATTATTATTTATACATATACAAAACGGATCAGTTCATCTTCTAGATGACTGTCCAGCTTCACCTCATCCGTTTCGGATTAGGTGTCAACATAGAAGATTTGTCATGTTGTTAGAGTTGATTATCTTTCTTGGTTTCCCTTTGACACCCCTCAATTCAACTTCCTTTTCTTCCCAAAAAGATTTCAAGAAAAGTTCTTGAAAATTAAAAGCTATCGTACCCAAATATTATAGCCATTGGACTCCTAATAAAACATCAGCACCAGCCATTAGAATGGAAAGCATTGGGCTATTAAATACATATTCTCCCATGGATAGCTTGATATTATGGCACTTTCTAGAGCAATTTGTGGTTCCCCCACTTACAACCATCACTTGACACTCTGGTGTTGGATATAGGAAGCAATTCAATTCCTTGGCTATCTTACAATGAATAAAATTATGGGTACTACCCGAATCAATCAACACAATTACCTTTTTCTTCTTGATATGTCCTTCTATCTTGATAGTTTGAGGAGTGGTAATTTCTTCCAATGCATTACAAGATATGGTCGGATTCATTTCTTGATGCTCAATGCAATCTTTCACATCTTAAACATTTTTCTTCTTGATATGTCCTTCTATATTGATAGTATGAGGAGTGGTAATTCCGTCCAATTCATTACAAGATATGGTCGGATTCATTTCTTCTCGATCATCATCATCATCATGATTTCATCCCTGAAGCCTGCCAGCTTCAGTCTGTTGAGCTTAGAACCTCATCGAAGTCTGTGTTATGTTGTTTCTTTTTGAAAGAATCATATTATCCAATGCCATTTCTGAAACATTGTACACGATATTATTCTAGTTCTGTGATGGTCAGTTCAATATTTTCTCGTACTCCATTCTCCAATCTGGACACGTTTTCACGTTGCTGCTTCCAAACTTGTCCCATTGCTCTCAAGGAAAGCCTTGCAGGACAGTTTTGCACAAAATTTCTCCACCCACGCAATTATTCAAAACAATAAATGGCTTACTAATATTGAGCAAAAACATATATTTTCACTACAATATATAAAATAATACTATTAGCAAAACATATATTTTCATGTGTTGAGGTATGATAGAGATTGAATTGTCAAAAATTTATTATACCAACAAATAGTGTAGTAGTAGAAAGTTGCAATTCAAAATCAATTATGAAAAGCAACAAAACTCTATTCTGAAGATTTTGAATGTTTAAAGCTTTAGAGTGTCGCCGAACACAATAAAAATGGATAAAATCAAAGAGATTAATAAATAAAAAAATTCAATACCAAAGATGCTTTAATGAGAGACTCTCAAATCAATTAAGTTAACTCTTGAAACCTATGTAAATAATAATGTTCATTTTTATATAAAATATATAAAAAATTAGAAATTACAATTTAATGTTTTAACAATATATCATTTTTTTTAGGATAGCATAAACATTTTTTTCTTTCCATGTGTGTTTTGTGTTTTTTTGTTATTCAATTTATGGTTTAGGTTAGACATCTCTGTCCTGTAGATTCTCTATTTTGTGTATATTATTTTTTAAGTTTAACAATTATGATTGGAGAAGTTGTTGGTTTCGAGCAGACACTTTGTTGTTAAGTTGGAAAAGTTTAGATATGGAACTTGGGATAACTAGGCAAAGTTAAACAAATCTGATTGTTCAAGTAAAGGAGCTCAAACCAAACAGTGTTACTGTGGTAGTACCAATGATATTTTTGAGATATCCAACATTAGTGAGAGACTAGGAAGAAATGTGGTGGGAACAATGACATCTAGAAGTTATATTGAGAAGGTAAAAGATGGAATATATACTTTTCCAAAGAGAGTAGATGGAATTTGTTATGAAATACATGAAACCTGATATCTTGAAGAAAAATGATTGAGACAAGATAATTTATTGGTCTTAATTCATCCGATTTCATAGTAATGAATGTGTTGTGCTAAATTACAACAAAAAGATGCCTTAATTGAGTAGGTACATCTATACACAAATGGATAGTTAGATCTATTTCAATAAGGAATGTGGTATTTTTATTTTTAAAAATAAAATTGTTTGCTAATTTTCTTTAGGTGTTTTACAATTTCATATTAGATAAGTTTCTTAAGTAACATGTTATTCAAATATTATTTATTGACTTTATTTAAAAAAATAACAATACATAAATAAATAATATAGATACTAAAAAAGCAAACAAAAACAAAAATAAACATTCATTCATATATATACCAAGTTACTATAAGGATTATTTTAATTTTGGATTTGGTCTTTTTCAAGATTGATAAATTTATCTATTAACATTATATTAAGAAAAATAAAATAAACGCTATATATAAACCATATATAAAAACAAATATATAAATTTAATTTAACTTTGGCAGGTATATAACGTGGGATCTTATACTCAGACTTCTTCGAGGTAAGAGATAGAAAATTTAAAATGAAGGATGCAATACAACAATGCTTACCTGAATTCCAAGTCCTTTACAACAGCTATCAAGGGGTTGTTAGGACTCATGTTGACTGCGTTGCTGTAATTCACTATGGCCGAATAATGCTGGATGATGGTGCCGACAAACCCAGTAATTCCATCTGTGTTTAGATGGAGGGCTTCTTCCATTGTTGTGTCACTTTGAATCCATGAAATACCTTCCACTCTGCAATGGATCTCTTCCAATAGGGCAACAATGTTTCTGACGGTTTACACACGGATATAGAAGGGCCCAATAAGATTCGAGAGAAGACATCACGTCCTAAAACAACATGGCAGAACTGATCCACCCACCTCAACTGCCCGTGCCATAATTTCGTCGCCAATCAAAGGGAAGCCAAATGTGATACAGAAAACATATTTGGGATTCGCCGGATGCAAATGTTTATCCACCTAAATAAATATATTTTAATTATCGATTTAATATAATATAAGTAGAGCGGATCAAATATTTTAACTTGTAAATATTTTTAAGGTACAAAATACTATGTGTAATTTTTCATTATTTAAATTGTATTTTTGAATGATATATAAATATATGTGACCATATAAACTCTATAACCATAAAAAACTTTTTTTTCATAATATATTAATAATTTTTTAAATGATATATATATATATATATATATATATATATATATATATATATATATATATATATATATATATATATTTGACATTAAAATAGCTACTAACATGTACATCTATACATTTTATCAACACAAATTAAAATGATTTTTTTTTGTTAATATATTTTTACTCATATTAAAATATTTTATTGATAACTCATAATGAATATTTTATTTTAACAATTTTTTTTCTATATATGTATATATATGAAGTTAATATTGACATGAATTAGTTAACTTAGATCTTCAAAAGTTTATTTAAATTTATTGTTGAAATAATTTATTTTTTCATTTAGAATATAATTTATTTATTTTTATTTAAAAAAATACAAAGATAAACAAAATTACACAATCCCCTTATATTAAGTTGTAAAATAAATAGAAATAAAAACAATACCTTTCCAATAGAATGACCCGTAAACACCATGATCTTTCCCCTTTCGTATTCCAAGTGAGCCTGCAATAACATTGAAACTGTACAATGTACACTAATTACATGGTGCATTGAGTGCATAGACAATTAACAGAACTCAAAGAAAATAAGGATTTGATATGCATCTATAAGTCCAAAGCTCAAACATACTTTTAACTTCAAATTTCAAATTTTATATGTTTTATAAAATGGTCAAGATTTTCATGAGCCGTTCTCATTTAGCTTATGGATTTTGAGGAATATTCCAAAATCCGATAAACTAGAGTAAGGTCAATTGACCTCACTTTGTCTGCTTCACAAGTATTCATGGAATCTGAAGTTAAGTTCAGGGCTTCAATGAACTTGGAGAAATGCAGTCTTGAATATTATATCATTGTAAGGATTTTGAGAAAAACTAAAGTTTGTGTTTTGTGCATTGGAAGGGTTGCATATCAGATCTTTGAAAGGGTTTTGAACTAAAGCTTGTGTTTGTGTGCATTGGAAGGATTGCATATCAGATCTTTGTAAGGGTTTTGAGAAAAACTAAAGCTTGTGTTTGTGTGCATAGGAAGTGTTTTGAGAAAAACTAAAACTAAAGTTTGTGTGCATTTCTTATTGGTCTCTACCAAGTTGAGTTCATTACATCTTTTCACAAGGCTAACCCTAGTGCAAGGACATGCCCGTTTATGGATTTTTTTGGCACAAAAGCCCTTGAAATTGAACCTCAACCGGTTAGACTTTCACTGGTGTGGTGTACCTCTAAACGACAGCCCAACCAACAAGTTAAGCCTATTCATTATCCTCAAAGGATTTTATTTCTATAAAAGTTACATAAATTGACCCACTTCGACTTAAACATTTTGATGTGAATCTGATCAAAATTTTGCTGTGAAGGTCTTTTTCTTCACAATCCCAAGTTCATTTCATGATTGAACAGTGCTACTAGAGATTTTGATCCTCTGCTAGAGATTGTGATCCTTACTTATTAGATTTGGAGACATGGAAAGTTAGGAAAACCAAAAATGACTAGATCTATTGACACTTGGATTATAGTATGGCCATTTGTGTGTGAGGTCACAAAATCCCCCAGAATTAAACCCGGGCCTGGTAGACTTTCCCTGGCGTGCTCCAAAACTACAAGCCAACCAAATGATTGAACCTATTCCTTATCCTTTTAGATTTTGGTACCACAACCCATTCAACAGATTGGACCTATTCATTATCCTCTAGGTTTTTAATGTCTTAGGATGTCAAACATTTACGTCTGTGAGCCTGGGATAAAGGTCACATAAATTGACCGACTTTCAAGTGAACATTTTGATCTGAATCTGGTCAAAATTCTTCAGTCCAAGTTACTTTCCTGCTTGAACTGTGCTACTAGAGACTTGGACCCTGTCTTATTGGATTCAGCTATCTAGAAAGTTAAAGAAAACAAAAAATGATTAAATCTATTGAAACTTGGACTATAGTATTTCACTTAATTTAAGCATGAATGCCCTGAAGTGGGGATTTTGACTGCCCCATACCAAATATGTTCACCATTTCGGTGCTATTCCAAGCCCAACATTTAATTTCAGATAAAAACCCACATAGCATAATGAATATCTTAAGTCATTTGTGCTACTAAAATTGGCATAGATCTATTTCAACTCAAACCATAATGGTTTTATTCAGTTTTAAGAGAAGAAACGTACTTTTCTATCTGCAGAAAAGATATTTATTGCTATCCATTACTTCATATCCTATTGCAACACTTTTCACAAAACACATATATTCCTCACAGCGATTGATCATCATAGAGAGCTTTAATTCTAATTATATAGAATTCTGTTGGAAGTTTGACAACGAATTATGTAAAATTGGGTAAAAATGTAACTAGTTAGTTCTATACCAAAATAGCAGTTATGTAATGGAGGAGACTGGTATAAAACTAGTGAATGCCCAAGAAATGTAATCGTGGAGAATCGGTGTTGAATTAATAGAGATTCCAATCCCTTGCCCCGTGGATGTTTCCTTGACACCCTGTCAAGGTTTTACCACGTAAATCCTGTGCGTTTATGCGTGTCTTTAAATTGAGTTTTTCAAATATGTTATATGCTTTTCTTGGTCAATTTATAATTGAATTTGTGTAGTTTATTTCCTCATTATTTCCCCTATTCAAACAACAAATGGTATCAGAGCGTGTGTTTGGTGTTGCGTGAAGGTTTTTCTGTGAGGATAGGCTATTGAAGAGCGAGCGTCTGCATTGAGGAGGCTCTGTGTGAAGTAAAAAGCCCGCGTATAGAGATAAAGGGGGAAATCTGCGTGGAAAATCGTGAAAGGACACTGTGTGAGGATGAAGAGGAGTCTGCCCTGCGTGCTGCCTGCGTGGAAGCGCCATAGAATCAAAATTGCCAGACATGCGTGTGAAGTTACTGTGTGAAGGGTGTGAGTTCAAGTGTGAACTGCGTGGAGAGGCGTTGTGCGCTGTCCATGTTGCTGCGTGCTGCCAGAGCACCACTGAAACGCTGTGTTGGTGCGTGTTGCCAGAGCACTACTGAAAAAAAAAAAACTCCTGCTTGGTATAAACTCCTACCGCAGTTTTGAAGGGTGAATGCAAACACTGTTGTCCAAGCGTTCTGCGTGCAATTCACTGATATACGTTGAACGGTCTGCGTGAAGGAGAGTTGTCCAAGAGTTCTTGCATGCCAAAGCCATTGAAGGCAGGCCAAGTCACTTGGAATCTGAGTGGAGAGGCGCGAGGTTCTGCAGCGTGTTTGTTGGCGAAGACTAATTCAAGTTGCTGTTGAATCCGGGTATTGATCAAAGTTTCCAGAATTTTTTTTCATTTTCAACAGAAATTTTTGAAACAAAAACAACAGATTGAAAAAAGTTTCCAGAACTTTTTTATTTTCAACAGAAATTTTTGAAACAAAAACAACAGATTGAAATCAAATCAAGGTTTTTTTAAGGGGTGGATTTTATACAAATATTGGAGGAAAGAACTTCAAGAAAATAAAATCTTTGTTTGTTTTTCACAAAAACAAAGGGTTTGAAATAAAATAAAGGGTTTCTTTGTTTGTTTTTCAAAAAAAAAAAAAAAAAACAGAGGGGTTTGCAAGAAAGAAAGGGTTTGCAAATAAATTTTTTTCTGGATGATTTTTTTTGAAAAAAATAAATAAATTATAAGCCCTAGTTGAAAGACTAAAGATTGAAACCCTAGTAAAATGGCCAAGATTTCGAATGCAAAATTCAAGGTGGAGAAATTCACTGGAAAGAGCAATTTTTCTCTTTGGAAACTGAAGGTTAGAGATCTGCTTGTGCAACAAGGGTTGCACAAGGCATTGGATGGGGCAACTAAGAAACCTGCAACCATGACTACTTTAGACTGGGAGGACTTGGATGCCCGAGCTCTTAGTACCATCTAGTTATGCCTGGCGGATGAAGTTCTCTTCAATATTGTTGAAGAGACTACAACTTCAGGATTGTGGGAAAAACTGGAAAAGCTCTATGTGACAAAGCCATTAACCAATAGAATTTATCTGAAAAGATAATTATACAGTCTTCGAATGAAAGAAGGTTCAAAAGTTGCAGAACATTTGAATGTTTTTAATACACTTATATGTCAATTAACAGATATGGAAGTTAAAATTCAGGAAGAAAATAAAGCCATAACCTTGCTGTGTTCTCTGACCGAATCATGGGATCACTTCATAACTTCAATCAGCTTGAGCACTGCTGATTCTTTGAAGTTTGAATTATTCGTGGGAGCTCTCCTGTCTAAAGAAGTACGAAGGAAATCCAGTACTGAAATAGCTGCATCAGAAGCCATGGTAGCTAGAGGACGCTCAAAAGAGAGAGGAGAAAAACCAAGGGGGTCTTCTAGATCTAAATCGAAGGGAAAGAAGTGTAAGGCAAAATGTTGGCATTGCAATAAAATTGGACAATTGAAGAAATACTGTTGGAAATGAAAAGAATCTGATAACTCGAAGAAGGAAGCGAATCAGGTCGATTCAGGTATGCTAGACGAAGTTTTATCTGCTGAAGAATTATGTATGATAGATGAAACTTCACCTGAATGTAATGTCTCTCAGGGTTTAGATAGCTGGCTATTAGACTCTGGTGCTTCTCATCACATGTGCCCACATAGAAATTGGTTTACTTCGTATAAAAATGTAAACGGTAGTTCTGTGTTTATGGGTAATAATGTGTCATGTCAGACTATTGGGATGGGAAATATCAGGATTAAGATGTATGATAACATAGTTAGAACATTAACTAGTGTTAGACATGTACCTGATTTGAATAAAAAATTGATTTCTTTGGGAGTGTTGGATTCAAATGGTTATAAGTTTACAGGTCAGAATGGCATCTTGAAAGTCTCTAGAGGAGCCCTAGTGGTTATGAAAGCATAAAAGGTCGGAAATATTTACAGGTTAAAAGGAAGTACTTAGGTCAGTGAAGCAGTGTTTGCGTCAGAAAAGGAAGAAGCAGGTGCTCGTCTATGGCATCAGCGATTAGGTCATATGAGCAAGAAAGGTCTTCAGATATTGATGAAACGTAAATCACTTCCCGATCTAAAATCCTTGAAGTTAGATTTCTGTAAACATTGTGTGTATGGAAAACAGTGTAAACAGAGATTTAAAGTTGGAAATCATAATGGTAAAGATATTTTATGCTATATTCATTCTGATCTGTGGGGACCATCCCCTGTTGTGTCATATGGAGGTGCTCTATATTTTTTAACATTTATTGATGATTTCCCCCGTAAAGTTTGGGTCTTTATGCTAAAAAAGAAAGCTGATGTATTCAATGTCTTTAAACAATTTAAAGCAATGGTAGAGAAAAGAACAGGAAAATTTATTAAATATTTAAGAACTGACAATGGTGGGGAGTTCACTTCAATTGAATTTGAACAATGCTGTAAGGATGAGGGAATTATTAGACACAAAACTGTTGTTTATACTCCTTAGCAAAATGGTGTTGCTGAGCGTATGAATCAAACTCTTATGGAAAAAGCCAGAAGCATGATCAGCAATGCTAACTTGCAAAAGGAGTTGTGGGTAGAAGCAGTATCTACTGCTTGTTATTTAGTTAATAGATCACCTTCAGTAGCAACTAATTGTAAAATTCCTGAAGAAGTTTGGACATGTCAGTCTTGTGATTATTCACATTTTAGGATATTTGGCTGTGATGCTTATTCTCTTATTCCTAAAAATCAGTGTTCAAAATTAGATCCAAAATCAAAGTGTTATGTCTTTGTTGGGTATGACTATGTAGTGAAAGGATACAGGTTGTGGGATCCTACGTTGCGGAAGATAGTCATTAGTCGAGATGTAACATTTGATGAATCTTCTCTTTTAAAATCAAATGTTGACAGAATTGAACAAGAACAAGTATCACCAAATCAACGAGTTCAGTTGGAGGCTAGACCTTTTAGTGACAGTCAAAAGGAAGGAGAGACTTCTAGAGAAAAAGGTGTTGAAGACACAAAGGGAGCCGTTGAAGCTTCTGAACCGGTTCAAGTTTCTGAACCAGTTCAGCAACCAGTCACTCTAAGAAGGTTTACAAGGGAAAGAAAAACTCCCAAAAGGTATGAAGATTCTGCTTCATCTTTTGCTTTGATTACTGAAGATGGGGAACCTTCTTGTTATCAGGAGGCAGTAGATGATACAAATAGTAAGAAATGGAAAACGGCTATGGAAGAAGAAATGGATTACTTAGCCAAGAACAATACCTGGGATCTTGTAGAGCTTCCTGAAGGGAGAAGTGTTGTTGGATGCAAGTGGGTCTTCAAACTGAAACAGAAAGTTGATGGAAGTATCGAAAGGTATAAGGCGAGACTGGTAGCAAAATGGTATTCTCAGGTTGAAGGTATAGACTTTCATGAGATTTTTGCTCCAGTTGTAAAACTTGTTTCTATTCGTACTGTGTTGGCACTAATTGCGTTACTTAATCTTGAGTTAGAATAGTTAGATGTTAAAACATCTTTTCTACATGGTGATTTGAATGAAGAGATATATATGGAACAACCAAAAGGTTTTGTACAAGGTCGCAGCAGAAGATTAGTTTGAAAGCTCAGGAAATCATTGTATGGTTTGAGGCAGTCTCCCAGACAATGGTACAAGAAGTTTGATTCCTTCATGGTGAGCCAGAACTTTATAAGAAGTGAGTATGATCATTGTGTATACTTCAAAAGTTTTAATGGCATATTCATTATCTTAGCTTTGTATGCTGACGATATGCTTATTGCAAGCAAAAGCATGGAAGAGATCAACAAGTTAAAGGCTCAACTCTCTAGGACATTTGATATGAAGGATATTGGAGCAGAAAAACATATCTTGGGCATGGAGATACACAGAGATAGGAGAAATGGTAAGCTTTGGTTATCACAGCATAAGTATGTGGAGAAAGTACTTGCAAATTTCTCTATGAACAATGTGAAACCTGTTAATGTTCCACTAGCTTCCCATTTTAAGATTTCTTCGGTTTTGAGTCCTAGAACTGATGAAGAAAAGCAGTATATGTCTCATGTACCATATGCAAATGTTGTAGGCAACTTAATGTATGCGATGGTATCTATAATACCTGACATTTCACATGCAGTTGGAGTTGTCAACAGGTTCATGGCAATCCAGGTAAAGAACATTGGCAAGCAGTCAAATGGGTGCTTCGATATCTAAGAGGCACAAGTGACCGTTGCATCATCTTTAATGGTAGTGAAGGATCAGTCTGCGGATATGTAGATGCTGACTATGCAGGTGATTTGGAAAAAAAAGATCTACTACAGGTTATGTATTTACTCTTGCAGGTGGAGAAATTAGTTGGATGTCAAAGCTTCAACAAACAGTTGCGTTGTCCACTACGAAGATGAATATATAGCTGCTTCAAATGCCAGTAAAGAAGCAATCTAATTAAAGGGTCTGCTCGATGAGATTGGAAGGACGCAGGAGAAAGTGAATGTACTTTGTGACAGTCAAAGTGTTATTTACTTGGCTACAAATCCTGCTTATCACAGCAGAACCAAGCATATTGATGTAAGATATCCTTTTCTGAGACATGTGATCGATGGCAGAAAAGTAGCTCTTCAAAAGGTCCATACGTGAGAGAATTGTGCAGACATTTTCACAAAGCCAGTTACAGTAGAGAAGTTGCGATGGTATTTAGCTTCTCTTGGCTTGCAGAAAAGATGATGAATAGGCATGGGCAAGGGATTAGGAAAATTGTTTTCAAGGTGGAGTTTGTTGGAAGTTTGACAATGAATTATGTAAAATTGGGTAAAAATGTAACTAGTTAGTTCTATACCAAAATAGCAGTTATGTAACGAAGGAGGCTGGTATAAAACTAGTGAATGCCCGAGAAATTTAATCGTGGAAAATCATTGTTGAATTAAGAGAGATTCCAATCCCTTGCCCCATGGATGTTTCCTTGACACCCTGTCAAGGTTTTACCACGTAAATCCTGTGCGTTTAAATTCAATTTTTCAAATCTGTTATATGCTTTTCTTGGTCAATTTATAACTGAATGTGTGTAGTTTATTTCCTCATTATTTCCCCTATTCAAACAACAAATTCTAGATAAAAGCTCTGTTATTGCAATTGAAAGTTATTTTCAAGGAAAAAAGAAGAATAATGGAGATAGTAAGAATGTCCTCTTGGGCATGGGAACTGTTCCAAATATACAGAAATTGGGTAAGAACACCCTAATAGAAAGAAGCTAGCTAGTTGTTGTTAGAAATCTGAAAGAGAGCGAGAAAGATTCTTCACATAACACAAATCGAGAGATTTTTCACATAACACAAATCACACTCATTGTATTTTATTGATCTCAAGCGTTACATCTTTATAGTATCTAGATCATTGACAATGACACATCTTGATAGCTATTACAACTCACACATAGGAAACTGACCACTTCTAGATTGACACCTAGAGACTCACAATGACAACTCACACATTACATGGAAGCATTACTTCCAACACCCTCCCTTAATGCTTACATGTAGAAGATAAAAAAAACCCACATTACAACAATAAATAAATCTTTGTCAAATTTGTCTAATATGGTCATCATCAACACCCACATCCACTCTGGAATCTCACAAACACCGCTCTTTCACCGCCACATCTTCGATCTATCACTTGACCTCCATTTAAAATGTAACCGCGTCTGACCATTGTTGATGAACTTTGCAGAATTGACACTTCTCAACCTCCTAGAGCACAACAGGTCAATCTTGATATTAAAGCATCCTATGGAACTGCCACCATCTGTGAATCCACGACCCTCCACATCCTTTATTAATTATCTAGGATAACATTCTGGATACAGAATGTCTTCAACAGACAATTCTACAACTTGACCTCATAAAATAACTTGTACTGACGCTCACAGAGCATGACGGGTCACACCGGTTTGACCTTATTGAGAACTACTTGTGACTAATTCTCCCGGAGCACGATGAGACACATTAGTCTTTCGAATAGTTGACATGTTCTTTGTGGTTCTGCATTATTTTCTTCCTTTTTACACAGAAATAATTTTGCAACCCACACCACAAACATCAACATGATTTTACAACTATTATTGTTATTTTTATTTATTTTTAATTATAATCACAATACCCAAACATGAATAAAATTTCTCTGCCTCTTTATAATATACCAAACTCCTTATAATATACCAAACAACCACACCAATATTAAAATAACCTTAAATAAATAAGGTTTTCACAAATCAAACTAATAAAAGCAACTAATTCATGTGGCTATCCACGAGGGATTATTTCATGAGAATGGAAAGTAGGTATCCCAAATCGAGATAGACAAGAGCACTTTGTCTTCAACCGCCGAGACCTTGATGGGGATAAATGAAACATAAGCAATGGCCATGCAGGCCAAGGCTAGCGATGGCATTGAGGGCAGATTGGTTCTTAATTAATGGGTGAATCCCGAGTGTTGAAATTAATGGAGAATGTATTCTTGGAGAAAGAGAATTCATTAGTTATGTGTGAGCCTTAGATTAGGATTTAGTTCCTACATTTTAGGAGGTTGTTCTAACTCTTGTATTTGATTGTAAGCTATATATATTCATGATGTTTAATGATGAAATGTAGAGCGATTTGCCAGAGGTAGTCTTTAGGTGAAGCTCCTCACTTGTGAGTTGCTCAATTTGATGAATATATTTTATGTCTTCCATTTTTAACATGGTACCAGAGCTCATTGTCTCTCCAACCAATATTAAGAAAAAAATTGTTATCGAGATCACAGCTCACCGATCTGTTGGGCAATACCACATATCTGCACAATCACTATGAATCAACCTCCGTTCTCATATGTAGACTTCGGTCTTGATACACAAGCACACCCGACAGATCCACTAGCACGCAGATTTCCAACCACGCGCAGAATTCGGTCCCTCAACACAACACCCAAACAACTCTGGGGGCTGAAACAAGGCTTCAATCTACCACCACTACACCCACCCAACCTCCAGCTCGACCTCCCCTAGTAGCGAGCAACCCCACGAGCAGCGCCACAACACACACCCTCCATCTCACATCCAACAGGTCCAGCTCGCACAGGGCACCACACACAATAGTTAATCTGCACCTCCACATGGTTAGCACCCAACACACCTTAGGTGCTGGTGGTGGTCATGGAGCAACATCGTGGTTTGATGTTGTCGATTGTTGCAGGTCGTATTAAGGTATCTTCAAGGAACCTTAGACTTTGGTATTAAATATACTGATTCGTTTGATGTTAGATTGACAAGTTATTCAGATTCAGATTGGGCTAGAAATCTGGATGACAAATGATCCATAACAGGTTATGCATTCAACATTGGGTTTGGGGTCATTACATGGAGTAGCAAGAAGTAGAACAATGTATCCTTGTCTTCAACAGAAAAACAGTATCAAGCAATGTGTGCAGCAACGTGTGAGGCAGTTTGGTTGAGAAGACTTCTCCAGGATGCTGGAGAAGAAAAAAAAGATGCAACAATTATCATATGTGACAACAAGAGCTCAATCAAACTTGCAAATAATCCAGTGTTCCATAGAAGAAACAAAGCATATTGATACACAATTTCACTTTGTTAGGGAGAAGGTTCAGTCAAAGAAAATCCATATTGAATATTGTAATACTTGAGACAATGTTGCAGATATTTTTACCAAGCCTCTTGGAATAATTAAATTTGAGTAATTTAGGGAGATGACAGAAGTACTAGTGAACCCTTTCCCCATTAAGGGGAAGTGTTGAAATTAATGGAGAATGTATCCTTGGAGAGATTTCATTCATATTTATGTGTGAGCCTTAGATTAGGATTTAGTTCCTACATTTTAGGAGGTTGTTCTAACTCTCTTATTTGCTTGTAAACTATATATATTCATGATATTTAATGATGAAATGTAGAGTGTTATACTAGAGGCAGTCTCCAGGTGAAGCTCCTCACCTGTGAGCTGCTCAGTTTGATGAATATATTTTATGTCTTCCATTTTTAACACCGAGAATGTCTCTCTTCAACGGATTCAGTCAAGCTACTTCAATTCACTCTCAACTATGCTCAAGGACGCATGTGCAAAACCGTAAGAATTTGCAAGGCACTGACCGTAGCAGTGGCGGATAAATACCTCGTTCCAGATGTTTTTAGTTGGAAACGCTTTAGGATAACAGGGATGTTAAAGAAATATGCAACCAGGGTCGATTGTGTTCGCATAGGTACCAATATCAAATCTGTTCTACAACATCTTTAAAAAAATGCTCCACAGAAGTCGATACCAAAATTTCCATATATGCTGAAAGGATTGCAAAAATTATTAAATCGAGCTAAGAACTACAAATTCAATACCAAAATTTCCATTTATGCCGAAAACATTGCAAAAATGATCAAATCCGACCAAGAAATTGGCGAAAGCAACCTGAATCAAGACCACGGTCAAACTGCCCGCTCCACCTACAATTTATAGTTCCATGAAGGGAAAATTGTGAACAATTGGATATGTGGAACTCTAGTCATGCAAGCGTTTCCGTGCCAACAAAACAATGACACACTTTGGTTACTTCTCACAATCATGCCACACAATTTTTCTTGGACTCAAGATCTACATACACGAATAAATATACACATAAGAAATAAATCTACACACAAAAATGCTAAAATCAAACAATCAATTAATTTATTTATATAGGATCAATAAACTCAAGGCTTTCTCACATCTTCCTAGCCCTCCCGTGAAGGAGTCAGGACAAAACAATATCCAATACCATGTTAGAAATCGAGAGATTGTTCACACAACACAAATCACACTCATTGTATTTTATTGATCTCAAGGGTTACATATTTATAATATCTAGATCACTGACAATGACACATCTAGATAGCTATTACAATTCACACATAGAACACTGACTACTTCTAGATTGACACCTAGGGACTCACAATAACAACTCACACATTACATGGAAACATTACTTCCAACCATTGCTCCCCTCTTTCATCCACTCCACTCTAGAGAACCGACATTATTAATTTGGCACTCACCGAACTCGGTTGGGTTGTTGCGGATCCAAAGGACATGGAGATCAAAGTAATGGGGATCAAGACACCCACAGAAAGCGAAGATAACCGTATTTTCGTTCCCAACCCTTAGATAGATAAGGTTATCATGCCCACTGGTGTAAACACTGGAAGATCTTCGTAAGAAGTGGGAGACTCTGTAAAGATCTTCATAAGATGTGTCCTCATCTTTCCCATTGCAATGTTTTTTTCTTCTTAAATATCTTGGTAAAATGTGGCCTCCTCTTTCCAATTACACTAGCTTTTTTTTTTTTTTCCTGGGATGGGGGGCTGTCGAAAGAACCACCAAAATTTATAATTGATAGGAGTATCAATTATTGGGGGTATATAAAGCTCATAGAAACTAAGCTCTTCTATTAATTTGGCTCGTACAAAATATGGGGCCATGGGAGCTCCGCTCAACCGCAACACCTTGTCTGCTAAGCTGTCAATTTTTCACTTTATGAAACGATTCCAACGTTTAAAATATCTAGGGGACTTCCCTCACAAGAAGAAATAGAAACAGAAATCGAGTAACTTCAATTTGGCTCGTTCAAACTCGGGCGCCATTAGAGCTCCACTCAACTGGGGATACCCAGTCTGCTGCATTGGTCAAATTTTAGTTTGTTCCCACGTTTAAAATATCTGATTGACTTGAATAAATAGATAGATGTGTAGCGTCATTTTTAAATTTTTATCTCTAAATTTTCATATCTTTTTATAGGCCGAGTTTGCCACATTTTCAGTTATGAAACAATTCCTATGTTTTAAAATAATAAGTAGATAATAGGAAAAATAGGCGTAATTTTTATTATTATATATATATATATATATATGTATATATATATATGTATAGTTTATGTTTTTTTGGATAGTGTAGAGAGAATTGAATTTGTTGTTTTTTAATAATAAATAATAAGTAGATAAGAGGAGAGATAGGTGTAATTTATTTTATTTTATTTTATTATTCCTTTATTATATATGTGGTTTATGATTTTTGGATAGTGTCAAGAGAATTGAATTTGTCGTTTCTTAATAGCAAAGGTGCTTTAACTATGAGACTCGACCAAGTGAGCTAACCTCAGAGCTAAGATAATTGTGTAATAATCATTAAAAAAATATCATATAGATTTTTTAAAATTGTATTTAATTTTAATCACAAACCTCATTTTTTGTTAAGTTGCATTGTTCAAGAATAAATGAGATCATTTTACAAAGATAGGATACTATTAAAAGTATTGTTACTACTAAATTTAAGGAGAAATTGTGGGTAACGAGGGAAAATGGAAACAACTATAATATAAGGAGGTGATCAACCCCAATCTCAGAAACCAAAATTATTTCTCTTTTCACTAGTGTTAAGAATAAAATGAACATTGTCATGATTAGAATGATTTTTCATGAGCTTCATAGTGAAACTTGGCCTTGGTCAATTCTAAAAACGCCATGGGATGAAAGAATTTGACCCGTGCGATCCTAAGAATGTGGAAAATGAAAAGCACTTTCTTTTAGGTTGTGCATAATATACTCACATTAAATATAATTTTCATAATACTTATCACACTACTAACCTTCTTAACCTTTTAACTCAAGAAAACTATGGTGATATGGGAAAGCTTCATTCACTTCTCTTTGAGTATAGAAATAAAATGTTAAAGAGTTCTCATTAATTTCTTGCTTTCTTAAAGTCTGTAGACCATATAAATCTTAGTGAACATTAATAATCATCATAATCATCATCCAAGAAAAATATCATACTCCAAAATTTGAAATCTAATTTTATAAAAAAAAAATAGTTAAATTTAGATAAAATAACATTTGTTTAGATAAATTTAGGTTAAATTTCACACACACACACACACACATAAACTTTCATATCTTATATCAAACACCTAATATTATAATGCTCCACTACTTATTACAACTTTATTTTATATTACATCTTTATGTAACCCTTAACCCACAAAAAAAATCATTCTAAAATCTAAAATTGTCCAACCATAAACTGCATTTTTTTAGGCCAAAGATCACATTGAGGGGGCCGAGGGTGAATCAGTGTGGCAACAATTTTATCATTTCACAATTTTTCATCAATGAACTATTATGTAGCAATGAATCATAACTATTTGCGCATATTAATAAATAGAACAATGCATCATGAAACGATCATCATATCAACAATACATTAAGAAGACATCGCATCAACACAAGAGGAAATAAGATTTTACGTGGAAACCCATATGGGAGAAAACCGCAAACTCATATTCTTCTTCTTCTTCTTTGATTCATTACATATATTTGTAGGCACCGACCCCTAAGGAATGCAAGAAACTACTTGTGGTAGGATACAACCTGATTGAGGCACCAACCTTGAAAATGTGCAAGCATATACTCACTATAGGCTACAACCTGATTAGAGGACCAACCTCAAAGATGAGCAAGCTTCGACTTGCTCTAGGCTCCAACTTGATTGAGGCACCAACCTAAGTGATATGAAAGCTTTGACTTGTTGTAGGCTTCAACCTGATTGAGGAACCAACCTCAATGGAGGCACCCACCTACTTCTTCAACTTCTTGTGGACCACTTTTCAAAATCTTTCAAATTGGACAAATTGTTATTGTCCTACTAATGTCAACAACCTATCACAGTATTTCCAAACTTTTTTCCAACCTACTCATCAATCTAGTTACGTAAAACTCATCTCAAAATATGTTCCTGATATATGCTCAACATCAACTACAACTTTCTTACAAGCTCCCAAAACATATAATAGATATTATGGTCATAAAAAATACATCATCAAGAATATTCATGCTTCTAGGATTGTTTTCCATTGAAAAATGATCATCATGCTTCTTTTGGAATCTAATTTGGACTTAAACTAAGCCCAGAAACCCCCCAAAAACTATATAAACTCATTTATTAAATTAATTGCTCTACAAAATGCCCTTTTCAGACTATGCTTCTATAGCATGGCACTTTTCTAATAATGATGCTACAAAATGTACACTGTCATATTGTTAATTATTTGACAAAATGAAAATTATGAATAAAAATAATATTTTTCGATCTGTGAGTAGTCAGGTTTCGAGCTTGGGTCTCAACCAACAAAATACAGACCCACAACCAATTGACCCACACTATGTCACTTGACATACCATCCTCCCAAATTTTTATTGTGATTGTTTGGCCTTCCAAAGGGGGAGTGCCTGGATTCGACTTGTGGTTGATCCTATTGTATCTTTGTTACAATCTATCCTCGGCTAAAGAATTGTGTCAAAGAATCAAGTGTGAGGAGTGCGTATGGAATGAAAGATCCAAAGATACAAATATTTTTTTATGCTTATAATCTTTATTCCTTAAGATAATCCTTATTCCTTAAGATCAATCAAAGTGTTGGTGTTCCATTATAACAACATCCAATGTTTATAAGTTTTTTCAAACAAGAATTAAGAAGAAATTAGAAGATTAAACATTCTCCTTGAATATCTAACCATATAAGATGAGAAGAAATGTATAGAAGTACCTCTATAGTGAAAAAAATATATTGAAGTATAGCATAGAAGCAACAATCTATTTATTTTTGGGTGACCAATCAAACAAATTGTCCAATCTTTACTAAGTATAGAAAATAACTTTGCTAGGGATGTTGGGGAGGCTGATACTCAACTATTCCAGTCCCAATGTTCTACACTACATCAAAAATATACATAAATAGATTATGAAAATCACTAGAAAATACTCACAAGTATACAAATGTTGTCACAAGTAGAAATCATAACCCTTTGATTATCTTCAGTTGAAATTATTGCAATAGTATTACAAAATGTTCTCCAAGTATCAACCCTTTCTCATTCAAAAGTAAAGTATATATAGAGTGATTTTCAAAGTATCCTACTTTCTAAAGGATTTACATTAAAAACAATTCTTTATCCAAAATTTTGGAGAATTTTCAAACAACTTTGATTAAAAAAAAAAATTGCTCCAAAAATGTATCCAACTATGCTTAATTGTTGCATCCAGGTTTAATGTATTTGAAATTGGTATGTTCTTATTACTTAAAATCCTCAATGGCTCTGATAAGTTGTTGATATGTTGCATTGACAAGCTGAATTTATTCAACTATTTTGACCAACTGCTCCCATTCTTCATCTATTGGGAAATTGAGATCAATCATCTGTCTATATGATTCATCTACATAAGTATACTTCTCAAAAGAAGATTTTACAATTAATAAATGTTAGATTTCGTGGAAAATGAAAATATCATCAACTAACTTCTGAAGTAGATTCTAATTGTTGATCTCTCCCTTGATTCCAAAAAAAATTGTTTTGTCCCTCACTTCCTTGTTCAACAATCTTGTATAGCACTCTTCTGTAATCATCAAGCCTTCTAAATTCTTGAAATATGGAAGAACCTGTTGTTGAAGAATAGAAAATTTCCTCTAGAATTTATTGATTTGCACTTGCAAATTTTCACATTTCTCTTTTGTATTTAGCATTAGGGTTTTCTTCATGATAACTTTTTTGGTATGAATTACTGATTTTGTTCTGTCTTGAATTCCTAATTCCTTAAGCTCTTCTTTAGACTTTGTGTTTAGAGCTTTAATGATTTGACTTTCTTTCCCATATTTGTTTCCAAATTGTATTGTGATTTCAGATGAAATCCTTGGAAATGATCAACAAAATCACTTAGAGAGAATTCTTCAATATTCTTCTTGACAAATGAAGTCCAGTGAATGACAAACTTCTGCTTACCCTGCATATGATGCTTCTGTAATGATCTCTTGAATATGTCTGACTGGTGATCTAGGAATAAGTAAACCAAAGTAGATTGATGCTTAAAGGCCCTTTCATTTCCAAATATTAAAAATTATTCATGGAGGTTATTAGAAATAAATTGGATAAAATCGAACAAAAGAGCAGGGCTTTTCCATATGCAAATACTGTTGGAAAACCACAAATAACCTCATCTACTAATTCATCATTCAGATATCCTAATAGGCAACAAAGCATACAAATAATTTTCTTAGACATCTCAGGAAACATGGATGAAGGGTAGGGTGGATTGTGACTAGGAATTTCATACCCTTCTGGCATGAAAGACTCAAAAATGAAAGCCATTTGATCGAATGTAAGTTTTTTATAAATTTATAACAGGGTTTCAGCTAAAAATTGATGTAGATAACTTGGAACATCTATGTGCAAGGCTTGAATAATGGATTCAAGATTTATATACAATAAAGACTTGTCATTCTCAGTTATAACTATCTTTTCATTGGGCAGATATATGTCTACACATCAGGTTACTAATTCAGAGAAGTGATGGGTTTGAGGAAAAACAAATAGGGGCAACATAGACTCCCATAGGCTAAATTTATCACTGTTATCCTTAAATTTCTGAATGACCCAATTGTGTAACTCATAAAAATCAAATTCAGACCTAGTTTCTACAATCTTGGTATCTAAATCTATCATGGGTAATTCATCAATTTTTGGAACAATAGATGATACAGGCTTTTTAGATGGCTTGCCCTTCCCATTCTGCATACTCATTTTGAAATAAAATGGCAGATACACAAGAGAAAATGAAAGAATTGAGAATATAAAAATAATCAAAAATTACTTGCATCTTTGGAATTGATATCTTTGGTTTAGTTGAGAGTTGCCACTGAAGACAATTGCTTTAGCTGAATGAAAAACTTGCATGGAAATCGGGCAATATTGTGGTTTAATGTGGGAATAGCTATTCATTTTCAATTAAATTAACAAAGATTACCGTTGGCGGGTGAATAAATGTGCACATTAACTGTTACTTGGAAATAAATGGTGGCAAACCTTATTAACTGGTAATGGTTATAGTGGACGATAAGTATGGCTGAAGGCTAGACAAAGTATAGCAAAGGGATAAATTTAAAGGGAGGAATAATAAAAAACTAGAGTCAGTTTGCGGGGGAGGGGTAATGGAGTGGTAAGTGGTGATAGGAAGGGGGTGCACAATTCATTAACACATGACACATTAGTTTTTGTGGTTTTGGGGAAAACACTACAAACAACACTTCTACTATACCAGAATGATTCCCTCCATGCTCAAACACATACCATATATTACGTTCAATTTGAATCCATTCCATTAACTCCAATGGCAGACCTATACTTACACCTTTTGATTCAATCGATTAGGTGATGGGGCCGATCATATGACCTTAGATATGACCGAACCTTAATATTTATGCCACAACCACTTAGGGATGTGTACATATGCATTGGTCCTTAGGGGTCATAGGCTTTGACCTGCTGACATCATAATGATGTCATATTTCCATGTGGAACACGATGAGTGGTTCCAATTGTCACCAAAAGGATGTCTCATTAGACATCTAAAACAATTGACTATTCATGCCACATGGAACCACACCATATAGCCACATCATATGTTATATTACCAATCTTAGCCTGTCATGCGCTACCATGTCATCAAGTGAATGGGCCTACGTGGTGGGTTAAACTTCATGCAAGTTAACCCTCATTTAATGATAAACTCTTCATCTAGTCATTAGATCTATCAGATCTAAGCAGAGATGCTCTAAATTTAATTGTGTTAAACATTATGCATGTTTGGTTACCAACTACAATGCATTCAATTAATTAACCATTGATCCACCTGAGGGTTTCACACTGTTTAACATATTAATATTTGGGGTTTTTTTCCCTATACTTTTGGGCCTTGAACTAAATTTTTTTGAGAGTGGGATATGTTAGGGTCCTAGGGTCTACGGATCAAAATGTCTTTGCCTCTTCCTATTCATGTTGGGGGTTTGTATGTCAATTTAGCCTATGATCATTGATGTCATAGTCTAGGGGGTCATTTCATGGGGTTTCCATTTATCACAAGTTGAAACCATAGTAGTCAAGTTTCATTTGTTAAAGTGTTATAGGTCGATTAGTGGTGTCTACTATATACCCATGTTACCAATCCCATGTCCATCATTCACATTTCCATCATTTACAATTTAGCATTCACCTTTATGTGCTCCTTCCATGCACCATTTATAATCATTTCACACCTCATCATCATGCCATTACACCCCCCCTAAGTTCATAATCCATCCTCATAATTCATAATTCATAATCCATTTAAAAGAAGGTCGTTGCGCACGTATTGCACAAACTCCAAGACACACAGTCGTTGCGCAACCGCCGCGCAAATTAGGATAAGTTAGTTTGGAATCCTGCAAATAGGGAAAGTACCGCTTAAAGGATTCTACACCATCACACAAACATTTCAAGCCTACCCATTTGATCCATTTTTCCATGGGAGGTGTGCAACCATATAGAGCATGGAGTGCTACTCAGACTGTTTAATGGACATCGCTGCACAAAATACCCTATTTTAGCCATCTTTTTGAAATGTTGTTTTGGACCGCATGGAGGCGAATTTAAAAAAATTGAAAGAGGTTTTTCTAAAGCATGAACCAATCACAGTAACCTCTTCCCATTTCTTCATAGGTGTCATTGGGATTTTTGAATGTATCTTTAAGGCCTATTTTTCGAACTGTGTATTTTCCTGTTTTAGTCATTATTTTATAGAATAGTTTATGAGGTGATGGGGAAGAATTTGAAGAAATTAAGAGAGTTTTTTTTCACAACAAGATAATATACAAAAAATTATCTCATATTTTACACAAGTGCTACTGTTTGGTAGTTACACGTGTCACTTGGTCGCCCATTTTCGCAGTATTTTGCTGACAGAATTATGATTATTTTTTTTTAATTCGATTTGTGAATTCGAATTTGTGGAAGGTTTGAGGCATCAGATGGGTCCTACTCCACCTCAGACACCTAGTCATCATATACCATCGGCCATTTGTCCATCAGTGCTATAGTTGTGCATGCTTAGCTGGAGTTGTTGCTCAACCCTCCACTGTTGCGCAACTTAGAATACTTGTTGTTTTTTCTTTGGTTATAATTTCGTTGTATGGCTATTCAAGGAGATGGATAACATTGAAACAGAATGGATAAGTCATTAGCTGGATAGGATAAATTTCTTTGTGTTTTTAAAGGATAAAAACTGCAGTTTTTATGTTAGCTTTGTTTAGCTTTTCTTGTTCAAAAAACATTATGTTGCTAAAGTTAGTTTGTTTCGATCCACTCAGTGGATAAGTGATGCAATGTATCTGGTCATATGGGCTTTTTGTGCTAAAAAATGTATTTAAGGCCACACAGAACATGAAGAAAGGGTTCGACTTGGGAGAAGAAGGTTGTGTATGTGGTTTTAGTTTCTGAACATAAATAAAGTTATCAGTGCAGAACATTCATCACTTTGCCATAAGTTTTCAGAGAATCTTGTGGTGTGTGGTTTCAAGTTTGTGTTTTCCTTATATTAATCTGATATCCATTTCTGAAGTTGTTGTCTTAAATTCATCCTTATATGCTCATGATAATTGTGGATCTCATACATGATGAAATTCTTTATTGCTTTGTCTGGTTCTTCTAAATATTTGGTCATTGGTTATGTAGCAGAATTCATAATCATATGCTTTGTTGCATTTGACTAGATATTTTTATGTTTCCCTCATTCTTCACTATACTACAACCGATAATTTACTTGGAATATGCTCCTACCTTGCCTCTATTATCTAGATGGCTCATGCATGCCCTGATGTTCTATGATCTTATACTTCACTGGCCCTCTCTCCCAATAATTTTCATTAAATCTTATGTCATCTACCTTCTAAGCTTAATATCCATTATAAAATCCATATCCTATCAATCTTTGATTGATAGTTGATCCAACAAGAGAGCCCTCTCCAAGTCTAGGGGGGTTGGAGCTTAGCCTAAAAGAGGTTTATGGTTACCTATGGGATTCCTCTCCCCAGCCTGGAGGAATTTATGGGGTGCTAACAGGATATATTGTTCGAAATTTCTCGAAGAAGGTTGTCCAACCATGTTGTTTATAGGGTCATTAAGGAAACATGACCTTGAGAAAAAATCAATAAACTTCATATCTCATTTCATTTCATATGATGAGGGTATGCAAGATGTTTAGTTGTCGTACCGATTTCTTTGACTCATGAATGATATTGTTGTTATCTTGGACATCCACTTTGAATTCTATGATACTTGATGTCATTAATGATAACACTCTGTGCAACAATATCCCCCTTTTCATTGATGGTAACACCACCAGACATTGAGGGTCATTGATGGAAATGGACCAAACTCCCCTTAACATGTTACTGGGAACTTATCCTAATCGATCTACAAGATTATATCCTCAATACAATCTTTTTTTGTCTTTGCAATGTCTGCAATAACTTCCCCTTTGACATCATTGAAAAAGGGACATGGTTTCTTACAAATGCTTCCATTACTGTTTGTAGACATGATCCTTTTTATAAGTAGAGTGTCCCCCTGTGATTATGTTGTAAGTGTCTGCCAATGCTTCTCCAATTGTTCCATTTTTTTCTTGTGGACTTGATAGTATCCCCTTGGTACCATGCTTCCAACAACTGTAAGTTCCTTCTTACTTTTTTCCAATTGTTATAAATTTAGTATCCACCTGAGACCATGCTTCCTTCATTGGTGAGTTCCTGTCATGTCTACTTTTTCTATATGCACCTAAATTATTTTGTGGACCTAATGTTTCCTTCATACATCTATAATTTCCTTTCAGTGCTATCCAACTATGCCTAGAATTTCCTGTGGACCTATGGATTTGGTGAAGTCTCCCCCTGACATAGTGTTGAGGACTCCTCCCATCTGACTACAAAGATGCTTCCTTCTTTCTGTCTTTCCTCCAATCTACCTGCTTCAATGTATGTTATTATATCCTACTCCTTCTACTCAGAGGTTGTCAATGTTTGTATCAATGTCTTCCTTTTTCAATATTCTTGGCTAGATGAAATCAATGATGTATCCCTTCCTATTAAACATATCCTTTGATTTGTACATGTTTTATATCATTCTCTCCCATTAAGCATGACAGTTAAAATCTTCTTAAATGATTAACACCTTGATCTCTTCTATCAATAATTTCTTCCCTAGTAGTAATCATCTTGCCTTAGTTCATTCTCTCCTTCATATGTGGAGTCCATCCTCTTCTTTTATTTCTATCTAGTATCATTGATAATTCCCTTGGCATGCTCATTATGGTTAATCTCCAAAATCATTTCATTCTTTACTATATATTCAAATTCTATTCTTTTCATGGATACCACCTTTGGAATCCTTCACGAAAGAGTACTTGTCATAAAAATATTCAAATATAGAACTTCTTAGGCATAAATTCAACTAGAGAAATCATAGGTTCTGCCTTAGGGCACATACCCTGGTCAACAACTCATATCAGGGCCTTGAATATTCAAGGAAGGTCCATTTTTTGGCTCAACTTGTTTCCTTCTACAAACCTTAGGGTGACTTTATCCTTGCCTTGTAGAACCCTTTCCTTCCCTGGTTTGCTTAGATAAGCTCATGTTGTGTTCTCATGCAATGTGACCCAAGATTGTGGTGTCTAAAGCATATTGTATAATACTTGAATGAAGGAGTAATTGACATAGAATTTATATTAGTGAAGCCATATGGATGTAGTCTTCCTGCAAAATGGATTCTAGAGAACTGATAATCATGTTTGTCTTAGGCTTTGCAATCCCTAGCCTTATGCTTGAAATTTGTACACAAAAATCAATAAATAAGAAATTTACTTTGACACCTAAATGGTAAATATTCCCATGAAGATGTTTTGAAGATATTCTTCCTTGGAGGAGGATTAACCCTTTGATGATGCTTATTCTTCATTACATTGTCATCTTCTTCCTAATGGGACTTCTTGGGAACATCATCACAACTTCTTGGAGTAGAAAAAATTCCAATATCACCTTCTTCATCTTTGTCTTCTAACTTTTCTTCAAATTCAACCTTTGGAGACTTGGAGCTTGATTATTCTTTGCAAGGAGACTTACCTGTATAACCAAGACTTGCTTTGTCATTTGGAGATATATAAAATACAAGAATTTTCTCCAACACTTGCGATCTCCTCATGTTCATGTTGAGCTTGTCAACTTCATCCCTCAATGAAACAACTTTTGCTTTAAGCTCATTGCATTCTTCTTCTTTCTTCAATATCTAGATCGTCATTATCTCTTCTATTATCTTTACTTCTTCAAATTTGGATTTCAAGGAGATAATTTTTTCTTCTGATTTATGATTCTTCTCTACAAAATCTTACATTTTTTCTTTTAGTTGATTCACCAATGCTACCTCATTAAGTTTAGATTATTTTAATTGTGCTTCAAGAATGGAACCTTAATGATCCATTGTTTCCAATAATTCCTTGACTTTTAAGAGTTACTATTTCCCTTTCTTTTCATTAAACATCTAATTATTGATCATTTTTACCTTATCTCTTAAGGAGATGTTCTCAACTTCTATAGATTTACAATGATTTTCTCTTTCCTTCAGTTTGTTTTGCCATGTTTCTTCCCTCCTTACTTCTTCTATATGGTTTTCCATAACTTATTTTTATTGATCTTGGTTTTCATATTTATTCAACAACTACTTTTCTCTTTATTCAAAATCGTAAGATTCGTTATTTCTTCTAAAACAAAAGTGAGCTCATTGTTTTACCATAATTTCCTCCTTACGATTTTTTAATTGATCCATCAAAGCGGCTTCAAATTTTCTTGCAGTTTCAAATCAAAGCTTCACTTCTTCAACTTTTCTTTTGACTTCTTCTTTTGTGTAACTCACCTTAATTTGATGATGAACATCTTCTTCATTATGTGTAATAGGAATTAGAAACATATAAGTATAATTACCTTATTTACCACAATTGAAATAAAATGCAATCCTCGATTCTTCATCTATGAGCATGTAGGCGTCTTCTTTGGGATCAGATACATTGTTCACGTGATTGCAATCCTCGATTCTTCATCTATGAGCATGTAGGCGTCTTCTTTGGGATCAGATACATTGTTCACATGATTGCAACCCTTTTTCTTCTAGGATAGCTTCTTCTTACTCTTCCCTTTATTGGCCATAGCTCCTTTGATGTACCTTTTAGTAGTTAGATATTCCTTAAGGCACCCGATCTGATACCACTTGTTAGGCCAAAGATCATATTGAGGGGGGGGTGTGCGGGGGGGGCGCAGGGGGTGAATCCGTGGCAAAAAATTTATCATTTCACAATTTTTCATCAATGAACAATAATGTAGCAATGAATCATACCCATTTGTAGCATATAAATAAATAGAACAATGCATCATGAAGTTATCATCATTGAAATAATACATAAAGGAACCATCACATCAACACAAGAGAATACATGCTTTTATGTGGAAACCCATATGGCATAAAACCACAAACTATTTTTCTTCTTCTTCTTCAATTCATTACATCAGTTTGTAAGCACTGTCCTGCTAGAGGCACCCACCCCCAAGATATGCAAGCAACTACTTGTGGTAGGATATAACTTGATTGAGGCACCAACATCGAAAATGTGCAAGAAAATACTCATTGTAGGCTACAACTTGACTAAGGAACCAACCTCAAATATGAGAAAGCTTCAACTTGCTCTAGGATCCTACCTTATTAAGGCACCAGCCTGAGTGATATGTAAGATTTCACTTGTTTCAGGCTCCAACCTGATTGAGGCACCCACCTCCTTCTTCAACTCTTGTGAACTAATTTTTAAAATCTTTCACAACGGACAATTTTTTGTTGTCATACTATTGTAAACAACTTGTCATACCCTATCCAAATTCTGTTCCAACCTGCTCATCAATCTAATCACAGAAAACTCATCTCGGAACCTCTTCCTACCATATGCTCAACATCAACTACAACCTTCTTACAAGCTCCTAAAACATATAATATAGATTTTTATCATCAAAATTACATCATCAAGACTCTTCATGCTTCTAGGAATGTTCATCATTGAACCCTGATCATCACACTTCTTCCAAAATCCGATTTGGACATAAAATGAAACCTAAAACCACCAAAAACCATATATTAAATTAATTGTTCTACAAAAAAGCACTTTTTAGGGTGCGCTTCTACAAAATGCCACTTTCTACAATGATGCTACATAATGCACACTACCAACTTAATTATTTGACAAAATGAAATCTATGAATAAAAAAATTCAACATGTTAGTAGTAGTGATTGCAACCTGGGTCTCAACCAACAAAATATAGACCCAAAACCAATTGACCCATGCTATGTCACTTGACATACCATCCTACCAAATTTGTTTTATTGTGATTGATCAACCTTCCAAGGGGAGAGCACCAGGATTCAACCCATGGTTGATCCACATCCAAATTCTATGATATATCTTTTCCCACGACAAATCACTGAGTAGTCAATGTTATGTTCTTTCCCATGTGTCTTAGCTTGTAATGTTGTGCCATCGTCCTTCAAACAACACCCTCTCTTCTTGGGTCATAGACAATAATCCAATAAGAACATAGTAAAGCCCTCTAGGCTCAATCAAAATAAAACTTCAACGAGAATAGAACCATGTCCCTCTAGGCTTGGGCCAAATAATACTTCAATAAAACGATGTCATTCCAAGATCGAGCCTAACAATAATTTGACAAGAACAAAACTTCTACAAGAAAATAATGATGCTCCTCTAGGCTCAACCTTGATAATACTTCAACAAGAATAGAACTTCCACGTGAACAAAATGATGCACCTCGGGCTTAGGTTAGACAATAATTCCACATGAATAGAATGATGCCCATTTGGCTCGGTCTAGACAACACTTCCACAGAACGATGCCCCTACGGGCTTGGGCCAAATAATACTTCAACAAAAAACCAAATGATGCCCCTTGGGCTTGGCTACAAACAAAAATTCTATTATACCATAATGATGTCCTTTGTTCTCAAATGTAGACCATATATTATGTTCAATCTTAATCCATTCCATGAATTCTAATGGACAACCTATAATTATAACTTTCTATTCAATTGATTAGGTTATGGGGGACAACCATACAATCTTAAATATGAACAAATACACTCCATTCACTAGAAGATGTGTTCCATATGACTTGGTCCCTGGGGGTCATAGGCATCATCCTATTAACATCATAATGACATCGCCATGCCATTTGGCACACCATGTAACACTCCCTCCCACCCCCTTGGACTTCCCAACCTAAATGGGAGATGTTATTTTGTCCTAACTTGACTTACAAGGTCCCATTATGGAAATGTGGTTACAAAATTTCTCCTTAATTACAAGGTTACTGGAATCAATTTTGAATGACAATATTGTGTTCAACTCATTGAGAACTTTCTGACAATATAAATCTTATCGAAATCCAACTTATGGATCAATAGTTATGGCCATTCAAAGTGTGACCTCAATAACCCTACCACATCAACAAATATACTACATGCGCTATCTTGAAGCCCAATTGGCCCTTCCATGTCAGCCTCGACCACAACGCAATCTACCACATAGTCTTAGGTTGTTCCATGTTATCGAGTCCCACCATCAAATCAGAAATCAAAAGAGGTAATGTTGCGAGGGCCCACAGCGGGAATGGGAACTATTCATGTTAATTTCCATGTGATTTCCCATTCCCTAGCCCCTATCAATCACGACATATGTGTAATGCATTTACATAGTGAGGGACTCTCCCGGGTTGTGACAGACATTTTCCTATCTTTTTCTAGGAATATTTCTCATTCCTCGACCCCGTCAATCACGACTAAACCCTTTTGATATACCAAACTCAGACCTTGTGACCATGATGATTGTCCTATGTGATTTTTTTACGTCGCACCAATGTTATAAAGGTGTCATATTTCCGTGTGGCCCCTTCTGAGAATGCCATGTGTCACTAAAAAATCAAGCCATTTGACCCTTCATAAGGCCTTATATTTCTTTCATGTGTCACACCTTCCATATGCCATATCAACTTCTCATCTATGTCATTATGCCACATCAACTCCATCATGGACCCCATTAGGACCAAAGGCCTTGTGCAAAACAACACTTCGTAATTATAAGAGTTTTCAAGTTCACCATGGAGCCCAACCCTTGGAACATCCACATTCTCATACCCTGGTCCAATATAGTTGCACAATTTCTTCCTGGGGACCTGCAAATGTGACATGAATTTCACCATCCATTAATGGGAAGGTTCTTTATCTTGTGGATCTTGTCTCTCCGAACCACTTTGAAATGGTACACCCACTCAACTTCCAAGCTGCGGAATGAAACTCACTATTAGATGATGGGTAATTCACTGCCTCCTACCTTCGTCTCCATGTTGTTTACAGCTAATGGAAACACCGCGAAAAAGTCATAACACGACAAGGAATTTTAGACATTATGTGATGGAAATTTTCCCATTATGTGCCTGTTGGGACTTAGCCTTTTTAGTATACCTCTATCTCTTTGCACTATAACATCAATGAAGTTAAATGGCTCTCTTACATATATGTCTTGACTCAATGGCCTCCTGCTCATAGGATTCACACTTTATAAATCCCAAGTGGACTTTAGCCCCAAACTTCCTCATTGTTATTCTCAGTCCTTCTCAGTCTCTACATAGAGGGTTAATTAAGCATTCATGTAGGCTCATAGAAGGAACCATACAAAGATACAACCAACCTTCCATTTAAGCAATGTCACAAGCCTTTCATGGAAAATCATATTTTGTAAATTCAATAACGGCCATGTCATACCTTGTTGGTTCATTCATGCATGACATGTCATTCCAATGATGCATGCAGAGTCCATAAAAACCATAATAATCATATTTAACCCATTAAAACAATCGACCTCCTACCATGAAGGCTTTGTGCTACTTTTAACATGCAAAGCATGGAACTCACATATCACAAAAATGCATATGAAATCTTATAACATCTGATTGAGCCATGCAACTACTCTGATTATAACAACAACATAAATATGCCTATACCCCTAATATCACAAGGATGAGCATTCAGGAACACATAATAAACATCGGTGCACATCATGAAACCATTCAAAACCATGCAAATAACTCTAAAACCATTAAAATAATCCCACAGTTCATAACCCTTATAATGTCCCTGAACACATATAAGCATATCACCCACCATGATTTACACAGGGATCCTTGAAACAATCTTGGACTAAATCTTCTCGATAAACATAGCATATGAACACATTACTAAATAATCCTATGCAAGCTTGGTCATAGCAGTGAGGCACCTTGACCTTCATGATATAAATATAACTAGCACATAATATATTATAATAGTCAAGAAATTCAAAAACATTGTGCTTATGCGAGTTAACTGCTAACCCATACTCATATTAATAGGAGAAAACTAAATGAATATAAGATAACAAGAGAATTCATGGTTATTGTAGACCACTAGGCATGCATACCTCAATGCTCCTGTAATGATTCAACAAGATTAAATCCACCTACCCTAGACAACTCATAATCACCATAATGCATTGGATGGCCAATGACCATTGCTATATGATGAACCAAACACTATTACTTGAATGTCACAGGAGATAATCATTAGTCATTCATAATACGAGTATTTACAAGGAAATAAATACTTATCTTATTTATATAAAGATGTTGGAAACTAAAGGAGGGACTTCGGCTCTCTTCCCAACCATAATTTAATCTACACTATAATCCTTCTTGTAGACAACCACCCCGGAGCCAGGTTTAGAGCCTAAGTAGTGAAGTGCTCAAGGGAATATGCTCCATCCAGTCAACAAAACACAAAAGAGTCCAGGGATCCCACAATGAATCCACCTGTAACCCAAGCATGACTTTTTCAACCAATGTGACTCCTCCTCAACAAATACTCATTGTTCCTTTCTTTCTTCAGTCATGCTACCCACGTGCCTCCAAACCCACACCTCTGCATCTCCTTAAGTTATGATTTCCTAGTCCTTATGCAATGGTTTCTCGTTTTCCTCCACTTCGTTCAAGGAGAATACTGACAATCATGAAATGTCTCTTTTGTTTCTCCCATCCACACTATGTTTTCCTTTCTCTAGTGAGCTCTATCTCTCTTGTTTGACTCCACTCTTATGTTCACCCCCCCCCCTTCATAATGGTTTCAATTCTTATTTTTTAATTGCTCTCTTCTTCTTCACTTGTGCGATGACCATGCCAGTTGATCAGGTGGTCAGAATTATGCTCTAAAATCAAAGTGTCAAAATCTTGTTAAACATAGCTTCATATTGAAGGGCTCGTCATTTTGAATCCAACAGTGTGAACGACACCCAAATTTGAGTTCATATGTAGAATATAGAGCAAGCAAAAGTTCAAGTTTGACTTGTCTATGTGGCAGGATTGGATGAAATGGAAAGGGTCCCAGGGAATGGGGAAGCGCCAAGTGGTAGGTTGCCACTGGGTCCCGCATATTGCATATCAGAAAAATAAAATAGGCACGGGTTAAGAATCAACCCCCGAAAATCGCACCAAACACCGTGTTGTTATGTTGTTACCACTGATAAAGTTTTGATTGCGATAAGACTGTAGGACGCGATACTTTTTTGTGTTACAGTTTAACGTCTCGGCAGGTCCGCAATACCGCAATCGCAACATTTTGATGTGCTGGGATCCCACAAAACTTACCAATTGCGATTTGGATATAGCAGACGGATATAGTTTGCCGAACGGTGAATTTCTCTCTCCATTAGCAGATTTTGGAGCAGAAATGAGGATTTTGGTTGGTTTTGGAGCATTTTGTGGAACAAATAGTGGAAGAACTGGGAGAAGTCGTAACTTCTTCAGCTCTTATCCAAATTGAATGCAAAAAGAGGCTAGATAGCCATTTTTAGTACGTTGAACTCATTGGGACAGGTTGGAGATGCATTTGAGCATTGTAAACACACTTTTGTTGTAATTTGAGCACAATAGAGAGGTCCAAGCCATTGGAAGCTGGACCAAGGAGACGTAGCCTAGGAAGGGTGAAATCCTTTATCATGTGCTTGTTTTGTGTTGTATTTTGATGTTTTTTGTTGTTATTTTGCTACTGTTTGGCACATATTTTTATGTTAAATTGTTTTTATAACATTTGCAGAAGAAACTCTCATGGGAATCAGTTAATTAAGCAAAAGTATATAATCCTTAAGAACTTGATAAGAAAATGACAAACATCTTGGGTTTTATTTTGAACAGGGAATTAGTACAGCATTACTAATTTGATCCATTTCAGATCAACTTGGTATCAGAGCACTAGTTTTTGATTACTAGATTTTCTATGTGAAAGAAGGATTTAATTGTTTGCAAGTTTATGTCATGCTTACAAGGTTAAAACTCAAAAGAGGATAAGGGAAGCTGGTTGAAAGCCCTATAGTTGGCTCAAGGGGCAGAAGAGTAAGGTTTCCATAGTCTTCTACACCATTACATCCTCAAGTTGCAGAAGTTGCAGTTGAGTCTCTAGAGATCATGTCTCATGAAGGAGAACCTATCATGACAGAAGATGAGAAGACCTTCAGAAAGGCTTTCTTTGATATGACAGAGATGGTTAAGGTCCTCTATGAAGAGAGGAATAGCAGGTTGGAAGGAGAAAGTTCCAAGCCTCCCAATGGACAAGGCTCTTTAAGAGGAGGTAATGGAAAAGAAGATAAAGGAAAAGGAGGTAATGAGAATGGAGGCAAACCTCCACCATCTCTGCCATCTTATTCATCTTCTTCTTTGAAGGCATCGTCACCCTCTTCCACTACTACAACCCATACTCATACTCATCATCATTCTTCGAAAGGAACTGGTAAATCACCTTTTCTAAAGCTTGATGTTAAATTAGAGTTGCCTATGTACAATGGTGAAGTTAACGCAAATAAGTTGGATAACTGGATTTGTCAGTTGGAGGTGGATTGTAGAATTCAAAACGTTTAAGATGATGATATCAAAATTCAATTGGCTTCATTGAGAATGGAGGGAGCAACACTTGTATGGTGGGAATCAAGGAATAAAGACGAGGTCAAAAAACATGGTAAGATCTATATTTCTTGGAATTATTTCATTGCTGCTAGAAGAAGAGAGTTCCACCCTTTAGCTCATATGCAAAAAGCTATCATGAATTGGCAAAATTTCAAACAGTTAAAAGGTCAAAATGTGCAAGAGTATACTCAATAGTTTAGGAAAAGAGCTCTTATGCTAGGAGTAGACTTATAGTCACAAGATACTTTGTTGAAATACATAGGAGGGTTGCATAGCTATATTCGACATACCATTATTATGTTTACTTTCAGAGTGGTGAAAAAGGGATGAAATTTAAAGGAAAGCAGAAGAAAAATGCTTATGTTATGAAAGAAGGGGAGAAACCAGTGTGCAAGAATTGTTCCAAGGAGGGTTATGATGAAGCGCATTGCTCGAAGCTTCATCCATAATTAAGACCCAAGAAATTTAACAATAAAGAGAAACAAAGGACAAATGTTGATGCACAACAAGGCTTAGGTTCCAACTCAGGAGATGAAACCAAGATTGCAGCCACAGTCACTAATGGAAAATCCATGGCAAAAGCAAGAAAAGAGTAAGTCGTGGCAAGCACTATCAAATAAAATAAATCCAATAATGCTTCAAATGAGGAAAACAAAATTAAGTTGTTCCATATCAAAGTTATTTCCAAACACACCAATATTGATACGCTATTTGACAATGGATCTCATGAAATTGAATCTGGAAACCGTGCCTCATCATAAACCGTATTTGTTGGGTTGGATAACCAAGGATGCCAATTTGCAAGTCACATGGAAATGCATTTTCAGGTTTGTGATCATTTCCAATTTCATTGATGAAGTCGAATTAGACATTGTGCCATTGGATATTTCTGGGATTGTGTTGGGAAACCCATATCTGTATGACAAGAAAGTTGTTTTCCACCAATTTGAGAACAAATATCATTTGTTCAAGGCCAGAGTGGAGTATATTGTGAGAGCCCATCGTAAAAAGATTAGTCTGTCTTTAGAAAGTGTAGGGGCAATGAAGTGGTTGGTTAATTCCAGCAAGAGTCCCGTGGTCCTTATGATCAAGCAGAAGAATGACATAGAGCGGGAATCCTTTGCAGGCTATGATATGAAGTTGAAAGGTCAATTGGTTGATGTGATCAATCAATATGGAGACATGTTTCAAGAACCAAAATGATTTCCACCAAAAAGAGGAATTCAACATGAAATTCAACTACAGCATGAATGTCCACTCCCAAACATTGGTATGTATCAAATGTCAATTATAGAAAGTTTAGAAATTAAGAAACAAGTCCAGGAATTGTTGGATAAAGGTGTAATTCGTCCCTCGAATTCGCCGTGTGTTTCACCAATTGTATTGGTACTCAAGAAAGATGGAACCTGGCGCATGTGTGTAGATTATCGAGCTTTGAATAAGATTGCAATAAAGAATCGATACCCACTACCCAAAATAGATGATTTTCTAGATTAGTTGAAAAATCCAAAATATTTCACTAAATTAGACTTGAGAAGTGGATATCATCAAGTAAGAATAGTTGAGGAGGATATTTGGAAGACTTCTTTTAAAACCAAACAAGGATTGTTTGAGTGGCTAGTTGTGCCTTTCGGTCTTTGCAATGCTCAAGCTACATTCATGAGAGTTACGAATGATGTTTTAAGATCATTTCTTGATGAGTTTGTAATTTTATATTTAGATGATAGATTGATATTCATCAAATCACGAGACGAGAATGTCAAGCATGTGAGGAAAGTTTTGGATATCATGAGAAAATAACAGTTATTTATGAAGATGTCTAAATGTGAATTTGGGAAAACTTCTTTAGTGTATTTGGGCCACATAGTTGTAGGAGGTGAGCTAAAGATTGACCCCTCTAAAGTTTCAGTCATTGTGAATTGGCCAATACCCAAATCAGTCACATAAATAAGGAGTTTTCTAGGAGCAGTGTAGTACTAGAGGAAGTTTATTGCAAACTTCTCTTCCATAGAAGCTCCACTACATGCTATGACCATCATGAAGATTGTCTTCCAGTGGGGAGGAAAATAGAAAAAAAACGTTCGATGCTTTGAAAAAAAATATCATTTCAGCCCCAGTTTTAGCATTGCCGGACTTGAAACAACCATTTGAAATACAAACAGATGCAAGTGACTACTACCATGGGTGCATTTCTTTTACAACATTGCAAGCCCATTTCATTTCATTCTGAGATTTTTTTGTTATTAATTATCCTACGTATGATAAATAAATTTATACATTAGTACAAAGTGTAAAGAAATGGAAGCATTACTTGATGGGAAAAGAAACCATTATTCACATCGATCATCAGCCTCTGCAATATCTACAATCTCAAACTAAATTGCAGCAGTCAAGGAACTTTTGTTGGATGGGATTTTTACAGCAATTCCACTTGGTAATCAGGTACAAGAAAGGTATTTATAATAGAGTTTTTGATATGCTTTCTAGACCAGTTATTAATGTAGCCATTCTACTCAAGAACCATTTTGTTATGTCTGAAATTTACGTTGAATAATATGCACAGGATGTTAACTTTCAAGAGGTATATTTAAGCTTGATTCAAGGCCACCAAGTTGAGGAATTAGACTACCATGTACATGATAATCTATTGTATCATTTGGGAAAAAATTATGTTCCACAGGGAGAGAGAGTAAATGTCACAAGGGAAGTGCACACTTCTCTTATTGTTGGACATTTTGGTGTAAGTAAAACAGTGGCAAATCTTTGGAGGTATTTTTATTGGCTTCGTATGCTTGAAAGTGTGTCACGTTTTATCAGAGGTTATTCATTGTGTGCACTCAATAAGCCTAGTAATAGGAAACTAGGATTGTACACACCACTTCCAGTGCCTTCACGACCATGGGAAAATGTTTCTATGGATTTTGTAGGAGGTCTTCCTTTATCAAGGAAAAGTCATGATTATTTGTATGTAGTTGTGGATAGGTTCAACAAGATGTGCATATTAATGCCCTGTAAAAAGCAAATTACAGCTGAATAAACAACGTAACATTTCTTTCAAAATGTATGGGTTCATTTTGGATTTCCAGCTTCTATAGTAAGTGATCATGATTCTCGATTTGTTGGGAATTTCTGGTCAAGCTTATGGAAATTGATGGACACCAAGTTGAAGAAAAGTACAGCCTTTCATCTACAAACAAATGGTAAAATTGAAGTGGTTAACAGGAAAATTATTCATTTGCTAAGAGGATATTGCAGCAAACATCCTAAGTTGTGGGATGAACAATTGCATTATATTCATCGTGCTTACAACCAAGAAAAACACTCTTCTACTCTAACTTCACTTTTTGAAGCATGTCTTGGTTATTTTCCTAAATCGCCTTTGGATTTCATCTTTGAGAAATATGTAGTTGTAGATGGACATAGTGAAAAAGACAAAGAAAAAAATTCATTGAGAAAATTCAGTTGATTCGCCAAACAGTTTAAGAACAACTAGAAAAGAGTCAAGGCAAGTATAAGGCAAGGCATGATAAGCATTTTGTGGATCATTAGTTTCAAGTAGGTGATGAAGTTTGGCTATACATTATGTTAGGTCCCTTTACTACTAGTGTAACCCCTTATTATTATTAGTGCAACCCCCTTATTATATTATTGTGCCCATATAGTCCCCATGTTGTTATTATTATGCCACATAGAATCCCACTATGGTTATCGTTGTGCCCTACAATATTATTGTTATGTAGGCTTTGATTGTATTGGGACCCCTTAGACTCCTGTAAATAGAAAGGCGGTCTTGTCATTTGTATCATATAATAATTGTTCATTTGTGTAATGTAAAGGAGGTTTCCCCCTCAAAGAGGCTGATTTTTAAGTCATTGATCTATCTTTTCTATCTTTTAGTGAGCTGGTTTCATAACATTTGGTATGAGAGCTTTGGATTCTAGGGTTTTTCTGCTTCCAAACAAGTCATCGTGGAATTTTCGCTATAACTTTTTCGCTATGAAGTTTCAGAAACTAAAAGAAAACAATACATTTGAGCAGAAATAGTTCTGAACCTCGAGTCCAAATTTTAGATCTTGTCTCGCTATATTTTCGGAGATATGATCTGAGGAAGTTAGGGTTTTTCAAGCTCTAGAATTCCATCACAAATAGGTCATCGTGGAATTTTCGCTATAAATATTTTTCTGCGATGTTTCAGAAGCGAAAAGAAAACCCATTTGGGATGAAATCTCTTTGAACCTCGGGTCCAAATTTTAGATCTTGTACCGCTATATTTTTGGAGATATGATCTGAGGAAGTTAGTATTTCTGTAGGATCCTGAATTATATCCCAAACAGGTGACCTGGGGAAAATCGTCATAACTTTCTCTCTAAGCATCAGATTGAAATTTCATGAGAAGTTACAGAAAGAGGATGGACTGTAATTTTCTGTGTATTTTTTGCAGGTACGAAAGTCAAAAAGTGACACATGGCACTTCGTACAAGTTTGCCCTACTGAACCATTCTATAATCAGGTCACCGTAGGAGATTTGGTATAAATATTTCTTGAAGAATCCAAAATTGATCAGATTGGTGGGGTTTGAAAAAGGACTCAGAGAGCTACCACAGGACGTAATTTCAGAGATTGGAGATCTGAAATTACAGGGTTACATTCATTTAAAAATAGAGCTCCTAAAATCAAGAAAAAGCGATATGAGGAATTTTGATGGCAATGATCTGGTAAATTGGATACTACAGATGGAGGAATATTTTGATCTACATGGTGTAAAACTATTAAAAAAGGTACATATTGCATCTTTTTATTTAGAACCAAATCAATTTTTATGGTATAAAGGGCTTTGTTCTTGTAAACGACTTGTCAATTGGTCAATTTTCATGGAGGAAATGATAGCACATTATGATGATACAAAGAACAACTCCTTCTTTAGCCAATTGATAAATCTCAAACAAAAGGGTTCAATGAAAGAGCACTTTGAGAACTTCCAAAAATTGAATATAAGGGTAAATGATATTCCAGAGAAGCAAAATATTGATGTCTTCATAGGGAATTTAAATGGTAACATTCAACATGAGGTTCATCCTTAGGAACCTGATTCATTAGAGAAGGCATTCAGGTTGGTAAGAAAAATTGAAAGCGGAATTATCGAAACAAGGAATCCTACCACTCAAAACTATAAATATAGAAGTGTTTTTCTCATAGCCTTCCACAACCTACAAGGTTTACACCACAAAAATTGGAAGAAAAAAGAGAAAAAGGGCTTTGTTACAGTTGTGATAGCAAATACACTAAAAGTCATAAGTGTGCTGAGAAGAAATTATTTTACATAGATTGTGAAGAGGAGGAAGAAAAGGATCAATAAATGTCAAAAGAAGAGGATATACACTAGGAACCAACCCTAGAGAAAGAATAAATGAATTTGACCATATCTTGTAAAGAATTGGCAAGAATTACCACTCCTCAACTCTCAAGATAGAAGGACATATCAAGAAGAAAAAGGTTCAATAAGTGAAAGATCACATCGAGCATCAAGAAATGAATCCGACCAGACCTTGTAATGCATTGGTAGGAATTACCACTCCTCAAACTCTTAATATAGAAGGACTTATCAAGAAAAAAAAGGTTCAAGCAGTGAAAGATCACATCGAGCATCAACAACAAGTTCTCCAACTTTTAAAGGATAACCCCACTTTGGTGCAAAATAGAATGAAACAACAGGTAGACCAACATTGCAATGAAAGAAGTTTTGATATAGGTGACTGGGTATTTTTATGAATACAACCATACAAACAAATGTCCCTCAAGAAACCTAAGAAGGATAATAAATTATCACTAAAGTACTATTGTCCTTACAAGGTGCTGCAAAAGATTGGTACTATGTCATACAAATTGGAGCTTCCTACATCTTCCCAAGTGCCCCTAGTTTTCTAGGTTTCATGCTTAAATAAGATTATAGCTGACAAGCTCCTAGTTCAAACAATATTGTCGAACTTGACGAGGAAGGAAAAACCATATTGGAACCTGAAGCAGTCACAGAAACAAGAACCGACAACTATGAAATCGATCAATTTCAGAGTATCTCATCAAGTGGAAGAACTTACCCACTGAAGATTCCACATGCGAGGACAAAACTTTTATACAGAAGCATCCAGAGCTACTCAAGCATTGAGGACAACACTTTTTGAAGGAGAGGGACATGTTAGGTCCCTATACTACTAGTGTAACCCCTTATTGTTATTAGTGCAACCCCCTTATTGTATTATTGTGCCCATATAGTCCCCATGTTGTTATTATTATGCCACATAGAAGCCCACATTCTTATTGTTGTGCCCCTAAAATATTATTGTTATGTAGGCTTTGATTGTATTGGGACCCCTTAGACTCCTATATATAGAAAGGAGGTCTTTTCATTTGTATAATCTAATAATTGTTCATTTGTGTAATGTAACGAAGGTTTCCCCCTCGAAGAGGCTGATTTTTAAGTCGTTGATCTTCTTTTATATCTTTTTTGAGATGATTTCATAACACATTGGCAAGGAAAGGCTTCAAAGTGAAGGTAAAAATCTTAAGCCAATTCATTATCGTCCATTTAAAATTTTGGAAAAGATTGGTAATACTGCTTTAAAGCTTGATTTGCCTTCATATATGCAAATATATTCCGTTGTTAATGTTGAAAATTTTAGATTGTATGAACCTCCCTTGATTTAAGATCAAGGAGAGAATGTTCAAATTCCATCTATTCAAGACTTTTCTCCATAATTCCTTGATGTGCTTCAACAAAACACTATACTTGATAGAAGGACAAGGACAACTAAAAGGGGAAGTATTGATTCTCCTCGGGTGGTCCCAAATGTACACATCCATCAAAGGCCAAATGGATTGAAGTGAAGAAGGTGAGGGAACAATACCCTCATCTATTCAATAACTGAATGTAAAGATTTTTGGGTCCAAAAGGCTTCCAGTGGGGAGGAGTGATCAGGTGCTCAGAATTATACTCAAAAATCAAAATGTCATAATGTTTTCAAACTTAGCTTCAGATTAAAGGGATCATCATTTTGAATCCAACAGTGCAAACAACACTCAAATCCAAGTTCATATGTAGAAGATAGATCAAGTCAAAGTTCAATTTTGACTTGTTTATGTGGCAGGATTGGATGACATGGCAAGTGTCCCATCGAATGGGCAAGCGCCAAGTGGCAGGTTGCCACTGGGTCCCGCATATCGTATATCGGGAAGAAAAAGAGGCATGGGTTAAGAATCACCCCCCACAAATAGCACCAAACACCCCGATGTTATGTTGTTACCACCGGTAAAGTTTTGATTGCGATAATATTGTCGAAGGCGATACTTTTATGTGTTACAGTTTAACATCCCAGTGGGTCCACAATACCGTAATCGTAACATTTTTTGTGTTGGGAGCCCGCAGAGCTTGCTGATTGCGATTTGGATACGATCGACGGGATATAGCCCACCGAACGACGAATTTCTCACTCCATTAGCGGATTGTGGAGCGGAAATGGGATTTGTGGTTGGTTTTGAACCATTTTGTGGAACAAATAGTGGAAGAACTAGAAGAAGTCATAACTTCTTCAGTTCTTATGCAAATTGAATGCAAAAAGAGGCTAGATAGCCATTTTTGAGTATGTTGAACTCATTGAGACAAGTTGGAGAGGCATTTGAGCATTGTAAACACAATTTTGTTGTAATTTGAGCATAATAGAGAGGCCCAAGCCATTGGAAGCTAGACCAAGGAGACGTAGCCCAGGAGGGGTGAACTCCTTTATCATGTGCTTGTTGTGTGTTGTATTTTGATGTTATTTGTTGTTATTTTGCTATTGGTCAACATATATTTTTATGTTAAATTGTTTTTATAACATTCACATTAAAAACTCTCATGGGAATCAATTACTTAAGTAAAAGTATTGAATCCTTAAGCACTTGATAAGAAAATGATAAGCATCATTGGTTTTATTCTGAACGAGGAATTAGAAAAACGTTACTAATATGCTCCATTTCAGATCACTAGCACATCCCATGAGAGCTGGACAACCCCCACCCTAGTTTGTAGGTGCCCATAGAGCACTGAAAATACTTGTATAGACTTTTCTTTAATTTCTATAGGATGATATGTGATATATTAAATATCACATATGATTTTGGTCATTTCCCCAATCAATTTCCCTAACAACTTCTCCACCAAAGCTTTAGATTCATGTCCTCTCCTTAGTCATTTAATGTGTTACATTTTCCACATTATTTGCATGAATACAATTCATAAAAATGTTTATAAGAGGGATTTGTGAAGGGTATGTCACAAACCCCACCACCTTAGAGGAACATTTTCCTTAATGTTCTATGCTAGTAAACACACACCCTTTACAAGAGATTTATATGCACAACTATTTCACATTTACATTTTCATTTTCATTTACAATTACATTCTCAATTACTTACCCAACAACATAATGGGTATAATACCCCATTAAGTCAACCATTTTCTTAAGTGGCTATATCTGGTTCACAATGCCCACAAAGCACATCGTCCTGCTTGATAACTTGTTTTTTGGAGCGTTTTCCACCTCCAATGTCCAACGATGTTTTCCACTGCACTCATTTCTTCTTTAGGGAATGATTTCAGCTCTCGAGACACATTGAATGTACCTCTAATCCCAACTAGCATTCCCGTTCCTCTTTAAAACCAGTTTAATTTCAAAATTTGACATCCACTTCTCTGCTTCCTCAATCCGTCAGAAAATCTAATTATCCTTCCATGCAATCACTCACCTTCCAAGTTCAAGCATCTTCTTCTCTACTTCCTACTCCCTCAGATGATCCATCCCTTGTCCAAGGTTTCCTCGCACTCTGATATCTTCAAGTTGTTGTAGTTTTACTTGCAGTCAACCTCATATGCTCGTGTTGGATAGTTCAATGGTTCTCCTACATCATAGACATATGAGTTTATGAGATCCATAATAAGGAAATTTTGAATTATTCTAAAGCGTACCTCTATCAACAGATATATTCATGAGGTTAACCCTTCAAATTTTATTTCAATCCAGATCACATCAAAATCATATTAGATTATAATTTCAAGTTACTGCAAATAAAAACTTTAAACTAAATTAAATCATGGTTTAAATTAGAAATTTCATTAAATTGAATAGTTGATACTTATCTTTAGTTTCTCTTTGCATCTTTGACTCACACACACTAAATGCTTTGCCAGACGACGCCAACACCTAATGGTGTATATGTTCCCTACGATATTTATAGGAAAATACATATATGCACAAATGCCATATAAGAAAGTTGATAAGAATAAGAATGACATAAGTGTATGTGCAATATATATATATATATATATATATATATATATATATATATATATATATATATATATATATATAAGAATAATATAGAAGGAGATTTCTAGGAAAATATATAATTTTATAAGCAAGATAATATAATTTTATTAAAATGTCCAAAAAAAAATTAACACAACTACAAAGTTGGTCTATTTAACTCAAAACTATAGTAATTTTAATATAATAACAATAAACAATAATATTTAATGAAACTTCTAAGAAAGGGAAGGTTTCAAGAAAGTTAATACCATATTGTTAATGTGACTACTATATCATGAATCTTTTCAATGAAGGAAGCTTTTAAAAAAAACTATAGTAATTGTAATATAATAACAATAAACAATAATATTTAATGAAAAAACAATAATATTTAATGAAACTTCTAAGAAAGGGAAGGTTTCAAGAAAGTTAATACCATATTGTTAATGTGACTACTATATCATGAATCTTTTCAATGAAGGAAGATTTAAAAAAAAACTATAGTAATTGTAATATAATAACAATAAACAATAATATTTAATGAAACTTCTAAGAAAGGGAAGGTTTCAAGAAAGTTAATACCATATTATTAATGTGACTACTATATCATGAATCTTTTCAATGAAGGAAGCTTTTAAAAAAATATGTTTGGAGATCCATCTTAATATATAATGAAGTGTATAGGAAAATACATATAGCTTCTAGGAAAATACATATGCGAGACATATAATTTTATTAAAATGTCCAATGAATGATCACACATTTAAAGTTGGTCAAACAAAGTCAAAAATATAATTGTGCATATTATAATAACATAAAACAATAATATATAATGAAGCTTCTAAGAAAGGGAATATTTCATGAAGGTGAAGGTGACTAGTATATTGTAAATGTGAATATTATAAAATAAATCTTCTGAGGGAGCTTCATTTATAGTATATATAGAATTGCATATATATGCACAATACTATATAAGGAACCTTATAGGAAAGATATGATTATATGTGTGATGCATATATTGTTAATGATCAAAGATTTTAAGATAAGAATAATATAGAAGGAGGCTTCTACGAAAATACACAGTTAAGAGAATATAATTTTATTTAAATGTCCAACAAATGCCTACAACCACAAAATTGGTCAATGAAGCTCAAAATTATAAGCATTAGGAGTAATATGATAACAATAAACAGAAGGTTCTAATAAGGGGAAAGTTTCAAGAAAGTGAATACATAATGTTAATGTAAATGCTATATGATAAATATTTTAAGAGAAGGAATCTTTTAAGAAAGTATGTATGGAGATTCATCTTATTATATAATGAAGTTTATAGGAAAGTGTATATATATTTTAATAAAATACATAAATAAGATAATATAATTTTATTAAAATGTCTAATAAATAATAACAACCACAAAGGGTCAATGAAACTCAAAATTATAATCATTGTGGGTCAATGAAACTTAAAATTATAATCATTGTGAATAATATAACTATAAACAATAATATACCATGAAGCTTTTAGTAAACAAAGGAGAAGGTGAATACTATATTATAAATGTGAGCATTATAAACTGAAGAATTAGGAAAATGAAACTTCATTGAAAGTATATATAAAATTGTATCATATTATATAGGAAAATACATATATGTGCATAAATACTATGTAAGTAAATTTATTGGAATGCAATACATATATATTGTTAATGATTAAAGTTTTTAATATAAGAATAATATAGAAGGGGACTTTTAAGAAAATACATAGGCATGAGAATATAGTTTTATTAAAATGTCCAACAAAAGACCACAACCACAAAGTTGGTCAACGAAAATAAAAATTATAGTCATTGTGAAGAGTATGATAACAATAAATAATATATCTTGAAGGTTCTAAGAAAGTGAAGGTTTTAAGAATGTGAATACCATATTGTTAATGTGAATACTATCTCATGAATTTTTTCGAAGAATGAAGCTTTTAAGAAAGTATATATGAAGATTTATTGTACTATATAATGAATTTTATAGGAAAATACATATATCTTTAAGGAAAATACATAAGTAAAATAATATAATTTTATTAAAATGTCGAATAAATGACCACAACCACACAGTTAGTAAATGAAACTTAAAAATATAGGCATTGTGAATAATATGATAATAATAATAATAAAATATGTAATGAAGGTTCTAAGAAAGGGAAGGTTTTAACAAAATGAATACATAAAGTTAATGTGTGAATATTTTAAGAGAATGAAGCTTTTAAGAAAGTATCTATGGAGATTCATCGTACTATACAATGAAGCTCGTAGGAAAGTATATATAGATTTTCGAAAAACGGAATGTAAGAGTATAATTTTATTAAAATGTACAACAAAGGATCACAATAACAAAATTGGTTCATTGTGAATAGTATAATAATAATAAACAGTAACATATAATAAAGCTTCTAGAAAATGAAAGATTTCGTGAAAATGGGTATTATACTGTAAATGTGAATATTATAAACTGAAGCTTTGAGGAGAAGGAAGATTCATTGAAAGTATATATGGAAGTGTACCATATTATATAGGAAAGTACATATATATACATAAATACTATATAATAATATTGATAGAAATAACATAATTATATGTGCAATACATATATATTGTTAATGATCAAAGCTTGTAAGATAAGAATAACATGGAGACTTCTAAGAAAATACATATGCAAGAGGATATTGGTTTTTTCGTTGTGAAATATTATAATTTAATAATTAAAGTCGGAAAGTTTAAAGTGAAGACAAACCATACTTTTAACTATTTTCTAATTTTTAGAATATTTTTTAAATTTCAATAAATGGGTGTTGACCTTTAATGAATAGGTGTTCGCTAGCTCTTTTTCATTATGTTGATTTCAGTCACCAAGATCAATTGCCTCTCAAATTCATTTCTATTCGTTTCAAATTCAAATTGTGGTTTTGGTTATTGCTTTTCAATTTGAGTGTGTTTCAGTTTCACATTTATTTCTTGCGCTTCTGTTTTGAATTTATTTATATTGATCGTAGATTTTAATCCGAGGAGAAGTTTGGGTAAAATGTTACCCTTAACTTTATTCATCAAAATTTAGAATATTTTTGAAATTTTTAATAAAATTAAATTAAATTTTTTATTTTTTTTTCCAAAGAAAAAAAGCGAACTTTTTATTAAGATAAAAAGTTACAAGCAGATGCATAAAGCAATCAATTTGGCTGCGTGAAAAATGATCATACAGCCCACAATGTACGGCATTGCCTAAAGACAGAAAAAAGAATGAACTACTCCGCTTTTCCGGAAAGCATCAACAAAGGAAACCCAGCTGGCCTAAGTCTTCCTACCCTTCTTCTTCTCCACTTTTCGCCAACCATCCTGTTATAGACATTTTTGTGCCTTACAGCATGAAGCATGAAATGTCAATAATCTAAGGGATCCAAAGTCCCTAAACATGTTGTTCCTACCCCTAGAGGAACAAGGTCAGCAAACCACAGCACTGAAAATCAGTTCTCCACCTGAAAACACTCAAAAACAAGCTAATTCTGGATCATGTCAACTGCTCCACTGAGCATCTGCGCTGAATGTCAACTGCTCCACTCTGTACCTGCGCTGAATGTCAAATCTAATGAAGGCTACCTGCGCTGGGCGAGATTGGCCAAGTGGCACAGTCATTCTGCAAGGTGTCAAATGCCCAGGAAGCTTCCAAAATGACACTTGGATCAGGGAATTCGCCTTGTGATGAGTAAGAGGATCTAGATCTCCAAGTGGAAGCAAGAAACTCCAAGTGGATTCAAGAACTGAAGAACAACTGAAGTGGGAGAGGACACTAGTCAGCTTCATGCCAGCCTCAAGCTGACTCATCCTTTCTCCAAATCTCCTATATATAGAGCTCTCTCATGAGGTCTAAGGAGGCTGGAATCTTGTGAATGTAAGGAAGTGTTGTTGGTTTGTGCATAGAACTATTGGGTGATTGCTTTGAAAGAGGTGAAGAGGAGATTTCTTTCTGCTGGGAGGTGTTGCTGGATTGGGCCTCTTATGGTTGTAACACTCTCAGAACTTTACTTCTTCCATTAATAAAGCATTTGAGGTTCTTCTATATGCATGTGTCTTTGTGGCGTATTGATGCTTGTATATTTGATTTATTCTAATCCTTGAATCAATTATGGATGTATGCTTCTTGTAGTTTCCCTTTCTTGTGCTTTTGCAGGATCTTTGTGTAGCTGGGCCAGTGAAAGAGCAAGGAGCTGGGAGCAAGCAGCAAAGAGGGAAGATTGGATCAACCATTAGCGGAAGACAACGGTTAGTGGATCCCTTTCTCCTCTCTCTTACATCTCATAAAGAAGTAATCTTGAATAGCTTTGTATTCAGTTGTTGCTGAGGTACTATCACCCTTAGAGTGGGATAGGGTCATTCCGTATTGGATACTTTTCCCAACAACAAATTGGCGACTCCACTGGGGATCGTATCTTGTTGGTTGTTTGTGTTTTTGCTATTCATTTCATAAACAAAGGGAGTACCAAATCGAACTGCATTTGGATCTTTCAAATGCAAAGTAGAGGGCAGCTACTCTAGCTCAGTTTCTGGGCAATTTTATGATTTGAAGAGCTGATCCACAAGGACTCTAATAAGCTCTTAGTGATAGCTTTTCATCCTCCTTGTCATCCCTTAGTGTGTCCTTGACTGATAGCTTCTGATTTGGCCAAAAACTGTGAATTTTTTAGCAATCTGTGACCCGGAAACCAAGACAAACGAAAGTTTCGTTCTTCAGTGCAACTGCTGTGAAGGCTGTCTGCATTTCAGCGTAGTTTCCGAAGGGGCTACCTGCGCTGAAGGTCAAACAGACAGTGTCCCACCTGCGTTGGACCAGTCTTGCCTTGTGCTACTGGGGTTTCCTGCTGTTTCTTGCCCTGTTTTCACTCTTGTTTTTATTGCCTGTTACCAGTCAATATGCCTATCTGAAACCAACTTTCCTTGTCACTATTCCGCCTCGGTTGTATAAAGAAACTGTGTTTGTTCTTTGTGTATTTCTTGTATCATTTACAGTTTCCCATAACGAAAGTGAACTAGTCTTGCTGTGGCCTCTAAGATCTAGACCTGTGATAAAGTGTCGTTTTGATCTTAAGAGTTAGTTTGTTTGTTGTTCATAGCTGATTGAGCTTTTGCTTTCGTCATATGGTTTGAGTTTATACATTTCTAGTGTCGAAACAAGTAAATATTAAGGTGTCTTTTGATTTTGGACAAGCTTGTTTGCTTTTGTAGAAACTTTTTCTACAATTATCTAGCTCTGATACCATGTAGAAACTTTTTCTACAATTATCTAGCTCTGATACCATGTAGAAATTTTGAATAATTTAACACATATTCAATGGAGATTATCCTGATCATGTACTAATGCGGAAAACATACACAATACATAAGCTCCTCTACGTTGATCAAGAATATAGCAGCATCAATAACAATAAAACATCAAGAGCATTCACACATTAACACAGTATGTATCACGGGGAAAGCATCTCGCTAAAAACCCCACACTATCTGTATATTAATGATTGAGTCATGTAACATTACACAGCATAATACTTCTCACAAGTATCTCCACCTCTGTTACACACAATACAGCTCAGATCTGATCTCCAAATCTCTTCCACTGCTTGCCTGCCTCCACTGCTCAATACCTGCTCAAGAACTGATGAGAATAGCTTCCCAAACTCGATTTTCACCTGCAAAATAGTCACTCACTCTTTGTGGACGTGAGAAAAGGCTAAAATGCGGGCCAAATACGTGAGCAAACTCATTGGCATACTCAATCCCTTTGATTGTGCAAGATCTGGTGCACAACTATAGTCACAACTGATAGCAATCTGATTCTCTACCACCTGTCCCTGTTGAACTGAACATGCACTGACATGCAACTGAGTTAACTGATGTATTCTTTAGTTGTATTATGAGTTAATAATTAATTTAAAAACTCATCATTAGTCTATCTGCAGTTAGACTAACTACAACCAGTTTAACTAAGTTAAACTGAACACAACTCCATCAACTGTACCTCCAGTCCACTAAACTCAACTCACTTGAGTTCTAACTGAAGTCATGCATGCAACAACTCAACTGACTCATAAGAAAAACAAATTTCCTTCTGACAGCTACATGTGCCACTTCCGTAGCTCAAACCGAAGTGCTCCAAGAGAATAAGATTAAGTTTATAGTCCAAATATTATTGTGAGATAATAATATTTGACTTTTCTATTTTTGACAGCCAGTCTAAAAATAGACTTGATCACTCACACTTTCACCAAAAATAGAAGTCCATCTATTTTTTCCCAACTTGATCAATCATCCATAAACATAGACATGATCCATATGTCTAAAAATAGACATAGTCTAAAAATAGACTTGCGCCAAAAATAGCCTGCGGGCCCACTTAGTGAAGGCGACTCTTTTCACTAAGCTCCATCATCTTGTTGTAATCTCAACACTCCCTTTCGACAAGATATGGATTATCAGCAACCCCTATCCTGCCTCAATGGTACTCGAATTTTCTCCTGGTGAGAGCCTTCGTCAGAATATCAGCATCCTGATCCTCCATTGGAATGTACGAAAGTAACATGATCCTCCGCTGCACACAATCTCTGATATGATGGTACCTGATGTGCTTGGACCCGAAAAACCCGACCAAGATCATCCTCATCCACACATATCTCTGCTTCCTGCTGTACCAAGAAACTACTGTCGATCCGATACTGAAGACCCCTCCTGATGTGCTCTTTCTGTCCGTTGGGCTCCCTACCCACTCTGCATCCTCCTGCCTGTACCAAGATCCATATCCCGATGTGCCTCTCAAGTGGCTCAATACATGCTTGCCCGCCTTCCAGAAGAGCTTGGTAGGCTTAACCATAGCTTGTGAAAGCTGGTTAACTGCATAGCATATATCAGGTCGTGTATTGACCAAATACATCAGCAACCCCACCAACTGTCGATAAACAGTGGCATCCACTTCTTCTCCCGAAGTGGCATCCTCCTTCCTCCAACCTCCAGGAAGAGGAGTATCAACAGGCTTGCAGCCATGCATGTTGAACTTCTCCAGTATCTCCCGAGCATACTTGCCCTGAGAAACAAACAGTCCACCATTGCGCTGCCATATTTCCAATCCTAGGAAATAGTGAAGGAGGCCCAAATCCTTCATCTCAAACTCTGTAGCAAGATCCTTCTTGCATGACAGTATCAACAGCTCATCACCCGTTAGAATCAAATCATCAACATACAGTACAATGATAAGCAACTTACCCTCCACCACAATCTGGTATAGGTTCGGATCCGCCTCGCTGTTGGAGAATCCAAGTCCTGTGAAATAGCTGTCTATCCGTGTGTACCAAGCACGTGGTGCTTGCTTCAACCCATACAACGCTCTCTTGAGCCTGCACACATGCGACTCGCTGCTGAAGACTTCAAAGCCTTCGGGTTGCTCAATGTACACCTCCTCCTCAATGACTCCGTTGAGGAACGCAGTCTTCACATCCATCTGATGAATGTGCCATCCCATCTGCGCTGAGAGAGCAAGAATCGTCCGTATGGAAGAATACCTTGCGACAGGTGCAAAGGTCTCCTCATAATCGATCCCCTCAATCTGTGAAAAGCCTCAGGCAACAAATCTTGCCTTGTACTTCTCCACACTCCCGTCAGCTGCCTGCTTAACTTTGTAGATCCATCTCGAACCCACCACTGATTTCCCTTCCGATCTAGGAACAATCTCCCATGCACTGTTTCTGACAATAGAATCATACTCTTCCACCATGGCGTCTACCCATGCGGGATCCTCCACAGCTTCCTCGAAAGAGGATGGCTCAGTCACAACACACTTGCTCATAAGAGCCATGTATCCAGTGTACCGATCAGGTGACTGTCTCTGCCTGCGTTGGGCTGTAGGTGGTCCTACAACTTTCTCTGCATCTTGAGCCAGTCGCTCAGCTTCTGTCAAGCGCTTTCGCCCTCTGATGGTTGGCGCTGCATGAGTGGTCTCTTCCACTCCATGAACCTCGTCCTGTGGCTGATCCACGTCCTGAAGCTCATCCTTAGGAACTAATAGCTCCTCATCTGCATGCAAGTGTAGCTCCCTCTCAAGCGAAAACTTCATGGCTTTCTCCTCCTGAAATTTTATATCCCGTCGCACAACAGTTTTACCACTGTCTGGCAAATACACACGATAGTTGTGGGGCGTATCAGTGTACCCCACAAATATCCCAACCTCTGCAGTCGGCTCCAACTTCTTTCTGGCATCCTTCGTCACATGCATGTAAACGTTAGCACCAAAAATCCTCAAATGAGAAAGATCAGGCTTCTTACCAGAATAAGCCTCCTCGGGTGTACTCATGCCAAGTATCCTATGAGGACAACGGTTCTGCACATAAACTGTTGTATTGCATGCTTCCGCCCACAAGTGAAGGGGTAGGCCCTGATCATGCAACATTGCCCGTGCAGCACCCACAATCGTTCTGTTCTTCCGCTCAGCTACCCCGTTCTGCTGTGGGTTATGGGGAGCTATGAGCTCTCTACGAATCCCTTCTGCCTTTCAGAAATCCTTGAACTCGTCCGAGATGTATTCACCACCATTATCGCTCCTAAGAGCCTTCACCTTCTTCCCCGACTCCTTCTCGACCAGTGCTTTGAATTCACATAACTTTGAATATGTCTCGCTCTTCTTCTGCATGAAGAAGATCCAGCACTTACGAGAGAAATCATCAACAAAAATCACATAATACCTGTGTTTTGTTGTCGAAGCAACTAAGAAAGGTCCACACACGTCTGTGTGAATTCTCTCAAGGATCGTCGTGGCGCGACTATCCTTCTCGTGAAAGGTGGATTTCACAAACTTCCCCAAAGTACACCCCTTGCACTGATCTGACTGCGCAAGTGTGCCTTTAGGAAGCCCTGTAGTGATCTGCTGCAGTATCTTCAAGGCTCCATGGTGAAGGTGACCCAATCTCCTGTGCCACAACTCGCCATCATCCCGGCTCACCAATCCTTCTGCCTTGCCTGCCATTGTTGCGCATCCATCTACATGCAACTGATAAAGGTTCCTCACTCGAACCCCTATCTTCCGGGTCTCACCAGTTGTCTTGCTGCGCAGGAAGGCCTTTCCCTCGCTGAAAACAACATCATACCCCTTGTCTTCTAACATCGCCACTGAGATGAGATTCTTCTTCAATCCTGGAACATGCATGACTTCCTTCAATACAAAGGGTTTACCAGACTCCCTCTCAAAGGAAATGGTACCGATACCGGTCGCACTGTATCTACCATCATCGCCCATCTCGATGTGCACTCCAAGATCTTTGTCCTCCAGATCAAAGAACAAATCTCTATCTCCCATCATGTGAAAAGACGCACCATTGTCCAAGAACCACACTGATCCCATCACACTTGAAACCAAGCATGCGATCAATGAAAAATCAAGCTGAAACTGAGAAGCTAAAGCCTCTCCTCCTGCAGATCCAACAACTTGCTTGTTCTTCTTCTTCTGCGGACAATTTGTGGCATAGTGTCCATGCTGGTGACAGTGAAAACACTTCACTTTGGACATATCCTGCTTCTTGCCTTTCGCACCGGAATGAGAAGCTTTCTCGTTCTTCCCCTTCTTTGCTTTGGCAGCCAAAGCACAATTCTCTTCATCAGATACCTTTGATGAAGATCCATTCTCACCTTTATTGTTATTGAGTTTATCCTTGAGCGCCAGGTCGCTCTTGCTTTGGAATAACATTTGCAATCCGTTGAAAGACATTTCAACAACACTGCTGCAAATTCGATTTTCCACCAGCAACCAACTCAACTGCTTCCGATCAACCCTCGCTTGATATCCTGTAAAAATCTCTTCTACAAATCAAGCTGCTCCGATACCATGTAGAAACTTTTTCTACAATTATCTAGCTCTGATACCATGTAGAAACTTTTTCTACAATTATCTAGCTCTGATACCATGTAGAAATTTTGAATAATTTAACACATATTCAATGGAGATTATCCTGATCATGTACTAATGCGGAAAACATACACAATACATAAGCTCCTCTACGTTGATCAAGAATATAGCAGCATCAATAACAATAAAACATCAAGAGCATTCACACATTAACACAGTATGTATCACGGGGAAAGCATCTCGCTAAAAACCCCACACTATCTGTATATTAATGATTGAGTCATGTAACATTACACAGCATAATACTTCTCACAAGTATCTCCACCTCTGTTACACACAATACAGCTCAGATCTGATCTCCAAATCTCTTCCACTGCTTGCCTCCCTCCACTGCTCAATACCTGCTCAAGAACTGATGAGAATAGCTTCCCAAACTCGATTTTCACCTGCAAAATAGTCACTCACTCTTTGTGGACGTGAGCAAAGGCTAAAATGCGGGCCAAATACGTGAGCAAACTCATTGGCATACTCAATCCCTTTGATTGTGCAAGATCTGGTGCACAACTATAGTCACAACTGATAGCAATCTGATTCTCTACCACCTGTCCCTGTTGAACTGAACATGCACTGACATGCAACTGAGTTAACTGATGTATTCTTTAGTTGTATTATGAGTTAATAATTAATTTAACAACTCATCATTAGTCTATCTGCAGTTAGACTAACTACAACCAGTTTAACTAAGTTAAACTGAACACAACTCCATCAACTGTACCTCCAGTCCACTAAACTCAACTCACTTGAGTTCTAACTGAAGTCATGCATGCAACAACTCAACTGACTCATAAGAAAAACGAATTTCCTTCTGACAGCTGCATGTGCCACTTCCGTAGCTCAAACCGAAGTGCTCCAAGAGAATAAGATTAAGTTTATAGTCCAAATATTATTGTGAGATAATAATATTTGACTTTTCTATTTTTGACAGCCAGTCTAAAAATAGACTTGATCACTCACACTGTGATCACTCACACTTTCACCAAAAACAGAAGTCCATCTATTTTTTCCCAACTTGATCAATCATCCATAAACATAGACATGATCCATATGTCTAAAAATAGACATAGTCTAAAAATAGACTTGCGCCAAAAATAGCCTGCGGGCCCACTTAGTGAAGGCGACTCTTTTCACTAAGCTCCATCATCTTGTTGCAATCTCAACAGCTTTCACTTGAAATTGAATTCAAAGTTATACAACAGCTTTCTTTTTGTGTCGCACAAACATTAAGAAAGAGAAAAGAAATACTTGCATTGTGCATGCGCATTATGACAGTTTGCATGTTGATTTAGGAAAAAGTGCATTAGTGTGTGCTCTATGATCTGTGTGAAAAGATGTTATCTTTCTTTTCCCTCAGTAGTTAAGATTTTCAAAGTTGAAAGATTGAAAAGCTTGCTTATCATCTCAGACTGCATTTAGGGGTGTTATCATACATCTCGTGGTGATCCATAAAGGCAAACTGCTAAACAAGATCAACCTTAAAATAAATTGAATTTACATAACAACGCATTGAAACATAACGCAAACACATAGAGGTCTGAGCTAGAGACGTGTTCCGGCGTCGTTAAACGTGATATCTTAGCGTTGAGTGGTTGGGTGATTCCTCCACGGTGAAGCGATAAGTATCAATACGGACTTGTGCTCCCACGTACCGTCGTGTATATATTGGGAGACCCCTATAGGAACAAAGCCTTTATCCAATAGGAAACCGTGTCGGCCGCCCTATTGATCGCAATGCAGTGAACACAGCATTCACGAAGATCGACCACTCGTACCGTAAAACGTATTCTGTGGTTTTGCGAAAAGTTTGGCACACCCTCTGCCTAGAACTCCAGAGCAGTTTCTTTTGGCCTTTTTCAAACTCTATAACTGAAAAAGTCCATCCGAGCATTTGTCACTTCGGGCTCGTTAAAACATCGAAGGAGACTAGAGTCATCTTTATCTTTTTCTCGACTCTTAAAAAGTGAAAAAGCAAGTTGTGTCTAAGCGTCGTTATAAAATTTATTTTAAACGGAACATAATCACCTCCTATTCCCGCGTTGATCTTAGGTTGAGAACATGGAACGCCCCAACCAAGAAATTCCACATGATGGAAATCCTAGTCCTTTCTCCTCTTGGGGAGAAGTTGGTGCGCCCCACATGGCCACATTGTCGCTTCCAGGACTGACAATTGGCCTGCCTATTTGGCTATTCTCAACCAATGTAGTTCAGAATACCATGGTTCCTGAACAGTCGAGTCAACAGTTAGATCAGTCTAGAGCTGCCCACCAACCTTCTACTTCCTATAAATCTTCCTCTAATCCTTCATCTTCGCAAGGTAGAGCCGGCAAAAGCCAAGCTCCCATGGAGAAGAAGGAGAAGAAGAAGAAGGAGCCTAAGGCGCCTGGGGGCAAGCAAAAGACATCTAACAAAAATCCACACACAGCACAGACCGGGCCTAAATCGCCATGTGTCATATGTAGAGGAGACCACTTCCATAGAGATTGTCCCTGTATTCCCCGGATACTAAGGGACTGGTCCCCTCGGTTGCACAATTCGGGAGCATCAACCTCTGATAACCATGTTGATTGCTTACCGTCAACCAGCGAAAGTGAAGGTTCAAGACAAAGAGGGGGAGCAAGATCCCCCTGCAGACTGTGTGAAGGCGATCACGCCATCCACCATTGTCCCTTCTTAGACGAAGCGAAGAGAGTTTTGGAAGATCGTCTGGTTTCACCGGTAATGCTTCCTCCTGGATACAAAAAACTCGTGCCAAGTCCTTCGTTGGTTGAAAATACAGCTGGCCCGCTCAAGTGGTCAGCTGAAGCGTCAGTCATTGAAAATGAACCTACTGAATCCAGACCAGACGAAAGTCTAAAGGTCGATACGGCAGTTGACCCGGTTCTTCCTTCAGAGGTTTCATCCTCAAATGACACCGTCACTGAAGATTCATCTTCAAATGACACCCTCACTGAAGAGAATAAGGATGACACCATCCAGATTCTTTTCATCAACACCGACTCTGATGAGCATCAGGGCAATGCGCCCATTCCTTTATCGCAAGAAGGAACATCGTCAAGGTCATATCCGGCCGTGTATTCGGTCCCACCACCAAGCAACCTGGTTGTGTCCTTTGATTGGAACCAACTAGGCAGACCCCGGTTACCAACCAGTATACCATTCAGAATCATAGTCCAAATCTACAGAATGGTAATGGCTGGAACTATCATTGATGAAGGGGCATCTGTGAGTATCCTTTCCTCTATTGCTTGGAAAGCACTGGGTTCCCCGGAGCTTTTGCCTGAGATAAGAAATCTCTCGGGTTTTGATAAAGGAACCAGTCGACCGTTAGGGATCCTCCCCAATGTCCCTGTTACATTGAAAGGGAAGACCGTTCAAATGAACGTGATGGTCGTTCAAGGACCCTTGGATTATAACCTACTCCTTGGACGAGACTATATATATTGCATGGGAGCTATAGTCTCCTCACTCTTTAGAGTAATGTGTTTTCCACACGAAGGAAGAATGGTCAAGCTCGTAGACCAACTTTCGTTTCCAGGATCACGCATCGCAAATAGTCAAATACCAACCCTGAATGGTCTATTCACCCAAGAAATGTCTCCACCCCCAATCCTCCTTCCCGATGAATGCGAGTGATTCGGAAAGATGGGACTGGAACCCAGGGGGCATGCATCCTGGTCTGCTTTGGGCAGAGGAAACCTTGGGTATAAGGTAGAATTTCCGCGAAAGAATGTGACTAGTCCGTACCCCGTCTGTGGATGGAAGAGGGGTTGTTCTAGAACATAATTCTTTTGATAAGGTTACTTGTCTGACAAAGGTCATTCACCATTGTCTACTTCGGTAGACAGTGCCGAAGAAAGAGATTGATTTGCGGCAGCAAATAGAACCATCTTTGGGTAACCAGGAAGAGGCAAGCCTCACCCTTTAAAACAAATGTTTTATCGGATAAGTAGGGGCAGCCTTGAAATTGTACTTTATACCTGGGGGCATGCAAACCTTTTGGAGTGCAAGCTAGGAGCGGTTATTTATCTGTTTTTGGGATTAGCCATTTCCGAACTTGCATAAAGAAAGGATGAGAGGGAGCATAGCTTATGTGAGGTGCAAGCTCTATAAAAATTGGAATCTTGCAGGAGACATTTCTTATCTTATGACTGGTATATCGAGCAGTTTTACCGCGGAATTTATGCTCGTTAAAAAATAGAAAAGCGAGATCCGAGCATTTTTAGCGTCATAGTTCATGCTCGTTAAAAAATAAACATAAGCTTTTGAGCAAATTTAAGCTCGTTAAAAAATGAACTTCCTGGTAAATAACCATTGTGATCGTAAATTTATTAGCCATAAAATCCTTGGTCGTGTTTGCACCCGCCACCTCCATTCCATTTGGCCAATCGTTCACCTCCATATGATTGTTTACCTATTTTGAGGAACAACTGCAAAGAGTGATTTCACTTAGCCATCCTTGTGACACTGCCGTGATTGGAAAATTCCAACCTGTATCTGGAATCTGCTGCTATCCCTGTTTATCACTCGTTCCTCAAAAGACGAGTCTTCTTTGAGATCTTTTCATCTGACTCGTAAAATATGAAAAGTTTGCCGAGTTTTGGCCTTCCAGCTCGTTAAAATGACCGGAAGAGCTATCCCTCCTCTAGATTTTAATCTTTTTGGACTTGAGGGATTATTGTACAAAAAGGTCGAGCGCTTGTTTTATTCGGCTCGTTAAAGTTATCGAAAACTCATCCCTTCTGTATTGTTTTATACTTTTTCGGACTTAAGGGATTAGATGACGAAAAAGGAATTTTGGAGTTAACTTTCTGTACCTTTTCAGACTCTCTAAAAATGAAAAGGACCGAGTTTTCCTTATCGTTAGACTCGTTAAAATGATTAAATAGCGACAAACTTGTCTTTAGACGAGAACGAGTTTCCCTATCGCTAGGCTCGTTAAAACATAGCGATGGGCTTGCCCGAAGGGCAGGTTATAGAACAAGCATATGTTATCCTCCTCAAGCTTGACAAAAATAAAGAGGTACTGGTCAGAAATGACTGGGGAAAAATTGGGAGAACCTCAAAGCTTTAATGGTAGCAAGTCACTCTTGAACATGACACTTTGTCCTCCGTATCACATCGGGTTGGGTTGTTTCATTCACCGGTCTCATCACCATGGTCTTCGCCAAACCATCCACATTTGGGGTAATGCTACCGATCCATCACATCAGTGTCGTTATATGTTCAAGAGATGTTGTTCAGAAAGAGTCAACCGTGTCCCATCCACTGCCATACATTATCCTTCATCCACCCATGATCGCCACCCTGAATCATATTTCACAAATTGTTTTCACCTCCACTAAAATTATTAGCTCTGTTCCGTGTCACTGATGTGGGATTCATTAAGGCCCTCCTTTGACGGATCGCTTCTTGTCGACTTCAACTCATTATCCAAGAAGTTGATCTAGGAACAACCCCCTCAGTACTTTGAAGCTTGCATGCCTCAATGGCAAGTTTCTCACTTCCGGCGACAGGTATACATCAATGACCTTCGACCATAAGATTTTGCGTGGTGTTCGACGCCAAGTCCTTTATTCACACCACGTGAATTGTACTGCAGTACCTTGAGGATCATTGTCATTATTGGTGATCCCTCTCGCGCTTGTTAACGGTTTACATTATTGACCGGTAATCAAGCGATGTCTTTCCATGTTCGACTTTAGCGCAATTCTCACATGGATCGAATTGTACTTAGAGTGAAGATCGAACGAATTTGAAGACCCCGGATCTAGTTCCATCCATCCGGGCTGCGATATATATTCAGGATATAAAGACATTTGTTATGTACAACATTGCAGCAGATGATTGTCCTACTCAAAGGATGATAATTTCAGCAGAGAATTATCAGTCTACCATCAGACGATCGTCTATTCTATGTACCAAAATGAATTTATAAAGCTGAGCATGGGAATGCCCGCCTCAGCTAGATCATGAAATCAGAATGAAAAATAATGTATTGTATTGTATTTTATTACAGGGCACCTCTCAGCGATTGAATGAACTTCGGATCCTCCTGATAAAGCATTTCACCCGATAAACGACCTCATACTTTAGGGGGCAACTGTTATAGACATTTTTGTGCCTTACAGCATGAAGCATGAAATGTCAATAATCTAAGGGATCCAAAGTCCCTAAACATGTTGTTCCTACCCCTAGAGGAACAAGGTCAGCAAACCACAACACTGAAAATCAGTTCTCCACCTGAAAACACTCAAAAACAAGCTAATTCTGGATCATGTCAACTGCTCCACTGAGCATCTGCGCTGAATGTCAACTGCTCCACTATGTACCTGCGCTGAATGTCAAATCTAATGAAGGCTACCTGCGCTGGGCGAGATTGGCCAAGTGGCACAGTCATTCTGCAAGGTGTCAAATGCCAGGAAGCTTCCAAAATGACACTTGGATCAGGGAATTCGCCTTGTGATGAGTAAGAGGATCTAGATCTCCAAGTGGAAGCAAGAAACTCCAAGTGGATTCAAGAACTGAAGAATAACTGAAGTGGGAGAGGACACTAGTCAGCTTCATGCCAGCCTCAAGCTGACTCATCCTTTCTCCAAATCTCCTATATATAGAGCTCTCTCATGAGGTCTAAGGAGGCTGGAATCTTGTGAATGTAAGGAAGTGTTGTTGGTTTGTGCATAGAACTATTGGGTGATTGCTTTGAAGGAGGTGAAGAGGAGATTTCTTTCTGCTGGGAGGTGTTGCTGGATTGGGCCTCTTATGGTTGTAACACTCTCAGAACTTTACTTCTTCCATTAATAAAGCATTTGAGGTTCTTCTATATGCATGTTTCTTTGTGGTGTATTGAAGCTTGTATATTTGATTAATTCTAATCCTTGAATCAATTATGGATGTATGCTTCTTGTAGTTTCCCTTTCTTGTGCTTTTGCGGAATCTTTGTGTAGCTGGGCCAGTGAAAGAGCAAGGAGCTGGGAGCAAGCAGCAAAGAGGGAAGATTGGATCAACCATTAGCGGAAGACAACGGTTAGTGGATCCCTTTCTCCTCTCTCTTACATCTCATAAAGAAGTAATCTTGAATAGCTTTGTATTCAGTTGTTGCTGAGGTACTATCACCCTTAGAGTGGGATAGGGTCATTCCGTATTGGATACTTTTCCCAACAACACATCCATGATGGGAGGGGAGTCAATAACAGCTAGCTGGTTTTCCATCGTACTCATTGGTTGCTCCTTATCCGAATCCGATCCTTCAGGACTGTGGCTTCGTTTGTTTCCGTTTATTTCCATCTGGATCTCTTGTTCCTTTTCCTCATTAATCTCATTGTCCTTATTGTCCTGATTTTTATCCTTTGCTGTAGTTTGTTCTTCTTTCTTTGCTGTAGTTACCTTCTTCCATGCAGCATCTATATCCTGCCATCCTTTCGGCTTCCTTTGTTGTTGCTTGCTCTTGTTGAGGCTTGGACATGCATTGTACAAGTGACCTGTTTGTTGACATCCCCGACATCTGAAAGTTGTATTCTCATAGTCTAGAGGTTGTTTCCACTGTGTATTATTGAAGTTTAAGATGATGCTCTCAGGTAGTCCTCGACTAAGATCTACCTCGACACATATTCTGGCAAAAGTAAATATTCCTTTTATGTGTCTCTCTGCGTCTATCTTTAACATTCTCCCCAAGGTATTTCCAATTGTTATTAGAACCTTTGAATGCCAAAAATGTAATGGAAGATTATGCATCCTCACCCATACTGGCATCCTTGATACCACCATGGTGTTAGCATCAAGATCAGGAAACCAAGGGGTAATAAAGAGTCCAGCACTACCCCAGAACCATGGCCCTTGGTTGAGAACTGTTTCCTTTTCTTCCTCTGTTTCAAAACATACTATAAAAAAATCTTTGGGGTATAGGTAGATTTGGCAATTTTTTTTCCAAACCGAGTGAATCCATTGATACAGTGCATCAGTTCTAGGCCAAAAACTGTTAAATCTGCAAATAACTGCATTTTTTTGTAGATCTGAATATATACTTTTTACCTCTGGGATTTCGATGGAGATAGTTGGGCTCTCCGGAATTTGGTCTACAATGTACTGGCCTGGAGATTCCATGACGGCTGTGGGCTTTTTTCCTTTGCCCTTCACTGCTTCCTTAAATGACCCATTGCTTTGCGAGCTAGTTCCAGCATTTTCGGCTCCTCCTCGTAATCTCATATTGAGAATGATTGTGGAACCTGTCTTGATGTTGTATCCTTGCATGGTTCTGCATTCCTGCATCGATCTGCCCTCATTCACCAGATGTTGTTCCCCAGCCGGGTAGCCAGTCTGTTTGGCGATATTGTTCTTTAGATCTGAAACCCTGTCGCTGTCAGAAGTCCAAACCACGATTGTGGTTCCTTTTGGCATCTTCACAAAAACTTGAAACCCGGATTTGGCATTCTGGGGTGGCTCGGTTCTTGTCAGATCTGAGCGATCCAACTCCGTCTTCGATAGAGGTTCTATATCTCCTGTATTTTGGCTTTCCCTTCGATTGTTGTCTGGATCGGGTAGATCCAGGCCAGATCTGGAGGTCAATGATCCACCCTGGTGATGAATAGAATCACGGCTGCCTGCATGAGGATTCAAAGTTGAAACAATGAAATTTCGGGACTGCAGAGCCTGTTCCAGATCCTGGAAACACCACTGCTGCATGTGGAAGAGTGCAGTAGCTGCCAGGGGTATTTCTTCAAACACTTGTCGCGCATCCTCCATGCGTTGTCTAAGAACAAAATCCGTGAATCGCTTATTGGGAAGTTGTAAGAATTCTGCATATTCTGGGCCGTCCTCTGTTTTGTGAAGCTGTAGCACCAAAGGGCGCCTCGTCACAATACCTGAACCCCGAGGTAGAAAATCCCTTCCCACGATGCTTTCCAGGACAGATGATTTTCCAGAACTCTGGCCTCCGACGACGGCCACGATGGGAAGCGCTTCCCATAGCGTGGGAAGCGCACTGGCACCCTCACCGCCATGGTCTCCTAAAACCGTACACGCCCTCTGTATTCTGTTTACAAACTCGATCAAATTCTCCATGGTTGCCATCCAAGTTTAATATTTTATTGCATGAGTTTATGGTGTATTTATTTTAGACTTCATTTTAAAATTGCTTTATTTTAAAGTCATTTTTGAATATTTATTTAGTAAATTTTCCTGCATTGGATGGATAAGAGGTAAATAAGTAACTTCATTTCGCTCTATCCAATACTATAATATTTCCAAAATCAACCATCAAATTCAATATTATTTACATACAATTAAAAAGTCACTTAAAACTCTGAACACCGTCACAGTGAATAAAATGGCTTCCCTAATTCTCTTATAAATGTTCGACGATCATCAACATCACCCCAATTGTTTCAAATTGTCCCTATAAATAACGATAACTATCACTGTGGTCGACTACGTTCTGCACCATTTGCCCTCCTTCTATATATAATGTTATTTTTTTCAAATTTCTTATATATAAATAATTGAATCATGTTGTTAATATGTAGAAAATTCCCCATGTCGGTCAATTGGTTCGAGCATCCTTTTAGTAGTGGGGATTTCATGAGTCCAAGTCTAATAAGAAGTGTGTTCTTTCAAGCTTCCAATGGCTTTGGAGATGGTTCTGAGCCATTGATGTATGTTGCTAGAATTATATAAGTGTGATTCTCGGGATAGCAAATGTTCTTGATATAGGGAGGATGATAGAAGGAACATAGAGTTTTTTGGTTTACATACATAAAAAATAAAGTCGGATAGTCTCATTCAATGAAAGTAAAGAAATAACTATCGTTGTTGTCATTTGTAATAAAAATCAAATTATTAATGTACATATATAGATCTGTAAAGGAAAATATTTGCTAGAATTTGGTTCAAAACCTGCAATATTCAATACACTACTTTGACGGTTAGTTGCAACTATAAAATTTTGTGGATGTAACACTGAAATCAAGAAGAAATGAAAAGGAAAAGAAAGCGTGAAAGAAGATAGCTATATGTGTATTCAGTTGTATCACATATATTACTTTAATAATGAAAATAACTCTTCATTCTTTAATGACTGTGTGAAATCACAAAATACCCTCTAAGTATCTTTTCTTTAATAACGGCATGTAAAGTAAAAAAATTAAATTAAAGAAAGTGCAAAATTTATGTATTAAAGTAAAACCTACCTTTTACGAAGATTTACAAAATTTAAAGGGGTAATTCCTATCTTATACTCCGTTAAAAACTGGTTAAGGAAATCATATTGGGACTTTCCATGTAAAAAATACAAATGCTTGCGGACTTGACACTTTAATAGAAAAATCCCAATTATATATGTTGTCCCCAATCCTGATGCCATCCCAGGTTAGCTCTCCCATTTTTTCTCTCGATTCTTCAATAGACTAATGGTAGGGATCAAGTGATTGTATTGGTTCTATAATCGAATAGGGTAAGTATATCACTTATTCGCAGTCGAGTTTGAAATGATCAAGAGTGTGCAATTCTATGATCTCGACGAAAACCATGTGTGTGTGAACATTAACAACCTCATCTTTGTTAATGCAAAGCCTACCAACTATTGGAAAGGGTAGGATTTCTAGGCATTCAGCCTCAAGAGTGTGAAAATTTCTAAATAGAAATTCAACTGCAGCGACTGATATTATTTCTTCTACTTATTATTTCATAAATAAGTTATTCACAACAAATATCAAAATAAATTCCACTGCAGCCTTCACAATTAAAATATTGCGGAAAGTAAATGCAACAAAAAATACTAGCATAAGTATAATCATAATGACACAGTTTTTTTGGACAATTGTCCCCGTAAAAAACCCAATGTGAGAAAACCAGTGTAGCAGATGAGGGTTTCTTTATTGATCTTCAACAAAAATCTAATGTACAAGATACAACTAGTAGAATAGAAGAGGATTTTTTGTGAGAAATTTTACAAATTATACTCTCACGCCTCTCAGCAAGATTATAACTCTAAAGAGGACCTGTTGCCCCCTCTGCATCTCACAGTGTCAGCTTTTGTGTGGGGACTATGCATTCCCAACGTCGACCGCAACCTCATCGTTGTCCCTCCTCTGCTCTGTGTCTTCTTTACGCTCTTGCACTCCCAACTGATGTTGATGCCCTCTCTCCTTCTCACCTGCAAATCTCCCTCTAATTTGATTTCCTCTTGCAAAACTTCGACCAGTGAGAAAATCGATCTTACTTGGGTAACTGAGTATCTGCTCAGTGTGTCTTCCAAATGCCCATTGAATTCCTTCTTATAATCCTCCAGTTGAGTAATCAACGGCCCAGGTTAGATTCTAATCAATGGCTTAGATCATATTGACTTGATCCTTGTCTTCTTCTAGAAGTTTCACCCTCAGTTTAATTAATACCCTTTAATTATTTTAATTTCCTAAGTTTAGACTTAGTCACCCATTAAAAATAATTAATTATTTAATAAAGTTGTCTCCGGGTGAAATTTCCGAAAATGATTTCTGGGTATTTTGAAATACATGTGCCCAAGCCTCCCTCCAAATTCTGAGGTTTAGAGCACACCCGATGCTACCAGAAATCAACACTCCCTCTTAGCGAGGAATGTGCTCTAAAATGCAACCTATTGAAGCATCACCCTTCTTTGTAACATCTCCCTCTACATTGTTGATGTCTAACATCGCTGCCCACCAACTACTGCACAAAAGATGCATTTGTACTGTTGATGGCCCTGCCACTGCCAACAATGCATATGCACTGCAACTCTCTCCCATTTCGTGCTACTGCAACTGAGAAACCACTTGTTTCTGCTACTAAAACGGATTCTCTACCATACCCATTTGCTCCCTGAATAAGATGAACTTAGCTCTTCCTAGAGATTTTGTGAGTACATCTGCTACCTGATTTCCTGTGGAGACATACTATAACTATACTTCCCCACATTGAACACAATATCTGATAAAGTGACATATGATATCAATATGTTTCGACCGATCATGAAATAATGGATTCTCAGAGAGTTTAATACAACTCTGATTATCACAAAAAATAATGGGCGCTTCCATCCTCTTCCTCAACAAACCCACAAGCAGTTTTCTAATCCATATAGCTTCGCACGTAGCTATGTTGGCTACCATATGTTTGGCTTTTGCTTAGATCAGAGCCACCAAATTCTACTTCTTGATCCAACGCTGAAGAAATACCCGGAGGTACTTTTTCGGTCTGCTGAACTACCTTCCCAATCTACATCTGTGAATCCATTTAATCTGACGTCATCTCCTCGGGTGTATTTCAACCCATATCCAACTATTCCACGCACATATCTAAGAATGTGCCTAGCTTCTACCCAATGCGCCCTTTTCAATTCCACCATGAACAGACTAAGGGTGTTGGCAGTGAAGCATATGTCTAGCCTAGTGTTGACCAGATACATGAGTGACCTAATGAGTTGTCTATATAAGGTGGGGTCCACCTCCTTGTCTCCTGATGCATCTATTTTCTTCTAGTTGGTGATCATGGGCATAGCCATGGGTCGAAAATCTTGCATTCTGAATCTCTTCAAAATCTCTGTAACATATATTCCTTGCCCAGGGAATATCTCCCCATTCTTCTGCCAAACCTCTAATCCTAGAAAATAATGCATCAACCCCACATCCTTCATGTCGAATTATGCTTCAATATTCTTCTTGCAGTCCTTTATGAGCCTAGATGACCCTGTTAGAAACAAGTTATCCACATATAATACCAAAATACGTGGTTCATTCTCCACCATTAGATAGTATATATAGTGACCATCATCACTCTTGATGAATCCCAACTGTTGCAAGTAGTTATCAATCCAAACATACCATGCACTGGGTGCTTGCTTGAGCCCATACAGGGTTTTCTTTAACCTGCAAACATGAGTTCTATTTTCATGAGTTTGGAAGCCTTCAGGTTGTTCTATATACACCTCTTCTTCTATCACCTTGTTCAAGAATGTTATCTTGACATCCATCTGGTGAATCTCCCATCCCATTTGAGTTGTTAGGGATATAACGGATCTGATAGAGGTATATCTGGCTACTGGGGTGAAGGTCTCCTCATAGTCTATTCCTTCCTTTTATGCGTACCCCTTTTCCATGAAACTAGCCTTGTACTTCTCTATACTATCATCTGCAGCATATTTCATCTTGTAGATCCACCTTGATCGTACAACTTATCTATCCTTTGGTCTAGGTACCACTTCCTAGACATTATTTTTCATGATAGAATTGTACTCTTCTACCATGGCATCCACCCAAACTTGGTTTTTTATGGCTTCTTAAAAGTTGGAGGGTTCTTCAACCTGTGCTACCTAGGCTTGGTACTTGTCAGGTTGTTTACGTTTTCTCTTCTCAGTTCTAGGAGCTTCGACAAACTCCTCTGCATCCCTCATTGTCTACCATACTTCCCTGTTGGTTCTACCACTGGTTGTAGGAGGCTAAATAAAATCCCCCTCATGTTCCTATTGTTCCATCTGTTGAGAAATTCTTGGATTTCCTACTTCTGAGGAAATAATGGTGTTGATCATTGTGCTCAATCTAGGTGTTTGTCCTCCTTGATACCCCACCTGCTATTGGACTAATGAAACATCTACAGACTGACCTTCTGTTATGAAACCAGCTCACAAAAAGATAGAAAAGATAGATGAACGCCTTAGAAATCATCCTTTTCGAGGGGGCAACCTCCTTTACATTACACAAATGAACAATTCTTGGATGATAGAAATGACAAGACCTCCTTTCCATATATAGGAGTCTAAGGGGTTATAATATAATGAGAGCTGACATAACAATAATAATGTAAGGGCACAATAATAACAATAGTGGGCTTCTATGGGTCACAATAATAACAATATGGGGACAACATGGGCACAACAATATAATAAGGGGGTTGTACTAATAACAATAAAGGGTTACACTAGTAGTATAGGGACCTAACATGACCCTCTCCTTCAAAAAGTGTTTTCCTCAATGCTTGAGTAGTTCTTGATGCTTCTATATAAATTCTTGTCCTCCCATGTGGAATCTTCAGTGGGTAAGTTTTTTCACTTGATGAGATACTCTGAAATTGATCTATTTCGTAGCTGTCAATTTCTCGGTTCTGTGACTGCTTCAGGTTCCAATATGATTTTTCCTTCCTTGTCAAGTTCTCACAATACTATTTGAACTGGGATCTTTTGCAACTTTTGAATGAGTTCCCACTCCTTTGGGCATATGGATATCTGTAAGGCCTGATGTTTGGAGGAACACTTCCTGGAATCAAATGAATAGCATTATCATGATCACAAATAGGTGGGAGGCCTTTGAGAGTCTCAAATACCTTGGAATGATTGTCCAAAACGTTTTGAAGATCTGGAGAAATACATGATTTCGATGTGGGATCCTCTAGTGAACATAATTGTGCAATTACACCCCATTGTTCTTTATTTAGAATGTCAGGCCAGGGTAACTCCAACAATTAATGAGCACAAGAAACAACTTGTGATTTTATTCATTAGACTATTATTATTTATACATATACAAAACGGATCAATTCATCTTCTAGATGACTGTCCAGCTTCACCTCATCCGTTTCGGATTAGGTGTCAACATTCCCCCCCCTTAATCTGAAGGGATGTTGGTGAGTCCAAGCATCGTTCTGAATCTTTCAAGCTTTTCTCTTCCAAGCGCTTTGGTGAAGATGTCTGCAATTTGCTCGTTTGTGGAACAATGACGGAGATGAATTGTTTTGGCCTCAACATGATGTCGGATCAGATGATATTTAGTATTGATGTGCTTAGTACGATCATGGAACTTTGGGTTCTTGGCCAACTTTATTGCAGAGGTGTTATCAATCATGAGTGGAGTAGATTGTATTTGTTTTACTTGCAAATCTTCAAGAATTTTCCTGAGCCACACAATTTCTTTCGTTGCTTCAGCTGCTGCCATGTATTCTGCTTCTGTTGTGGAATTTGCTGGTACTGATTGTTTGCGTTATCTCCAGGAGACAGCTCCCGATCCAAGACTCATAGCATATCCTGAAGTAGATACCCCAGTTTCTTTGTCTCCATCGAAGTCTGAATCAGAGTATCCAATCAAGTTGAAGTCGTCCACCTGTGTATACTTGATTCCAAGGTCTTGAGTTCCCTTCAAGTACCTTAGAACTCTTTTTGCAGCAGACCAATGTCCCTCACAAGGCTTTTGCATAAACCTGGAGAGGATTCCAACAGCAAATGAAATGTCTGGTCTGGTAGTAGTGAGGTAGATGAGACTTCCTACAAGTTGTCTATACTTTGTTGCATCCTCAAATTCCTTTCCTTCAATAGATGTGAGCTTCAAGTTTTGTTCCATTGGAGTAGAAAGGGGATTGCACTATGTCATGCCAAATCTGTTTAACAAATCTCCAATGTATTTCTTTTGAGAAAGAAATATGGACTTTGGATGTTGGGTTACTTCAATGCCAAGATAGTAATGAACATACCCAAATCAGTCATTTCAAAAAAATTTCCTAATTCTTTCTTTATGGATGCAATATAGCTTTCATTGTTCCCTGTCATTAAAAGATCATCTACATATACCACAAGATATACAACTGTTTTGCCAACTTTCTTGACAAATAAAGTTGCATCATCAAGATCAAAATGTTTGAAGTTGAGTTTCAGAAGATGCTCAGTTAGTTTTTCATACCAGGCTCGTGGTGCTTGTTTGAGGCCATACAAGGACTTCACAAGTTTTCATACTTTGTGTTCATGTCCTTTCACAGCAAATCCTTCAGGCTGGGACATAAAAACATTCTCTTTTAGATCTCCATTCAAGAATGCAGTTTTTACATCCATTTGATGGACTTTCCAACCATTCTGAGCAGCTAGTGCAAAGAGTGTACGGATGGTGGCCCATTTTGCTGTGGGAGAAAAAGTTTCCTCATAATCGACCCCTTCCTTCTGTGCAAAACCTTTTGCCACAAGCCTAGCTTTGTGCTTGTCAAGTGAGCCATCAGCTTTGTACTTGTTCTTGTAGACCCACTTGCAGCCAATTGGTTTGGTTCCAAATGGAGGATCAACCAGCTTCCAAGTGCCATTCTTTATGAGGGCATCATACTCCTTCTGCATCACTTCTTTCCATTCATCATGAGAAGCAGCTTCTTTGAAGGAAGTTGGTTCAAAATCTGTAGACAAGTTCAATTCACAATCATAAGTAACATCCATATCAACAGGTGAATTAGAGTTATCTACATCACCTCCATCTTGTCGATTTGAATTTCTGGTCCCTGTTTTTCCAATTTCATCAGGATGAACACTTTCAAGTGTCTTTGTCAGCCACTTTGGGGGACCTTTCTGAGATGGTCCAGGCTGTTCTGTTGATTGAATTGGGACTGAATCAAGATTAAGTCTCCCAATTCTATCAATTACATCACTTAAAGCATCATCCGTTGTTGGAGTGTCATGCAGGGGAGATTGTTCTTCAGAAGGAGATTCCACATGTTGATCTAGTATAGGAATCCCCCCTTCAAGATGTGGAATCTGATTATCAAACTCTTGGAATGATTTCGGTTTTGTGAATCTATCCAAGCGATCAAGTTGCCGCTCAACAACACTGTCAGATTTGGATGATTCAAGAAAAATGACATCTCTAGATAAAACAAACTTTTTATTTACTTCATCATAAAGGCGGTATGCTTTAGATGTGTTTGAATACCCCAGGAAGATACACTTACGACTTCTAGCACCAAGTTTGTTTCTATGTACCTTTGGTATTAAATCATAACAAGTGGAACCAAATATCCTGAGATGTTTTACCGAAGGAAAATGTCCATACCACAATTCATAAGGAGTCTTGTTTCTTATAGCACTAGATGGACATCTATTCTTTATATATGCAGCACATAGAACAGCATCAGCCCAAAACATTGTCTTTACATTTTTGAAGAAAAGCATGGATCGTACCATATTCAAAATTGTTCTGTTCATTCTTTCAGCTACACCATTCTGTTGAGGATTATAAGGTACAGTTGTTTGATGTTTAATCCCATGTTGGCGAAGATAGTGTTCAAATTCATTTGATGTATATTCTTTTCCATTATCAGTGCGAATAGACCCAATATGAGATTGTGCATCATTTTCAATCCATTTATGAAAATTCTTGAATGTTTGAAAAGCATCAGATTTGTTCTTCAATAAGTAAACCCAACACATTCTGGTCTAATCATCAATAAATGTCATGATATATTTATTTCCATTTGCAGAAGGAACAGGCATTGGACCACATAAATCTGAATGAATAAGTTCAAGCTTCCTATGTGCTCTTGAATGTGAATCATGAAAACACTGTTTGCTATGCTTTCCTAGAATGCAAGCATCACATTGTTTATGTTTTCTAGGAATTGTAGGCAAACCAGCAACACCATTTTTCTTCAACAAGCGGAGACTATCATAGTTTAAATGTCCAAATCTAGCATGCCATAATAAACTTGATGGAAGTGCACCTTCTTCATGATGAGAAATATATGAGAAATGTTGTGCATGAGCAGAGGTTCCTTGCAGTTTAAGGAGTCTTTCTTCTTCTATACCCCTCATGACAAGTGAGTGGTCAGATGCCTTTCTTACCTCAAGCTTGCCATCAAACATGTGAATGGAGTGACCTTGCTGGCGGATGTGGACCAGGGACAGCAAGTTTCTCTTTAGCTGTGGGAGATATAGAACATGATCCAGAAGAAAGTCTGGAAGACCAGGCAGTTTAAGCCTGATTGTGCCAAGCCCTGATGGCTTAATTTTTGACTGATCTGCAAAGTATACTGCTCCATCAACATTGTCAGTGAAATCTTCAAAGAAATCTTTCCTATGAGTCATATGACAGGTTGCTCCTGAATCAAGCAACCAGTCATTTTTCGAAGAAGCAAGTGAAGCATTAAACAAATCTTCATTTACTCCAATGTTACATTGTGCCTCAATATAGTGAGCGGATTCAGGTGCTTTACCTTTGTCTGTGTCATCAGTTTTACCTTTCTGCTGATTTCTTCTCTGCTCAACTTTGTCCCATGGTAGCTTGCATGTAGAAGCATCATGTGATCCATTTCGTTTGCAGCGAATGCAATGCAGATCTGCCTTTTCTGCTTGAGGATGTCTGCCCCCCCTGCCTCTGAAGTATCTTCCTCTTCCTCTTCGTCCACCTCTTCCTCTTGTAGAATCTTGAGCAGGATGCTTTTCTTTATGAGCAAGGCAAACAGTCTCTTCAGAAGATTCAGGGACTGTTTTCTTTCCAAAGGCTTTCTCTCTTTCAGCAAACTTTTTCACAAGAGTGTCAAAGGTTATATCTTTAAGATTTCCATTTGCTTGTAAAGACTCAAGATAGTTAGAGTAGGTAGGATAGAGTGCTTTGAGAAAGGCAATAAGAGAGATATCCAGCTCAACCTTAGTGGATTTAATATCATGCACTATAGACTTTATTTCAGATGCAAGAGTAAGAGGATCATTATTTTTCAGTTCAAGAGTGAAGAGTTTAATCATGAGCTGAACAAATTCAAGTGCAGAATGTGTATCATAGAGTTCTTTCAGCTTTTGTAAAGCTTCAAAGGCAGTGGAATAGGATGAAATATGACGACTTACTTCCTCACTTATGGATGCTACGATCAATGCAAAGGCTTTGCTATTCTTGTTTTCCCAAATGGCGAGTTCTTTGTCTGATGTGGGCTGCATAGGGTCTTTATCTTCTTCTCCGACACACACTCCTTTCCACATCTCATTGTAGATAAGGGTGTGTTTCACCATCCGAGACCATTCAGAATAGTTCTCCTTGCCAGTGAGAACTATTCTGACCATTGAAATGATTGAATGCATTCTGTAAAAAAAAAATATCTCTGCCAAAAACACTTTTGTTGAGAGAGAAAAAAAAATCCTTATATGATAGCCTTATGCATTTTATTTTTCTTCTAACATTCCATCAGCATATATATATCACTGCTCACATATATATCATTGTTCAACAAAATGAGGGCGCTCAAATATATATCACTGCTTACATATATCACTGTTCAACAAAAAAGGGACGCTCATATATATATCACTGCTCACATATATCACTATATCACATGAAAACGCTGCGGTGAGGCCGGATTACATTGATGTGCAGCAGTGAAGCCATGAAAATGCTGTCACCATACCAAGAGTCTTCAATAAAAAAACCGCAATCACCATTAAACGCAGTCAACCATATACTACTCTCTTCAAAAAAAATGCAGTCAACAGATACCATGTATGTCAGTCTTCAATAAAGAAAACGTAGTCACCATTAAAAGGCAACAATATATCAATACGCAGTCTTCATGCATCAATACGCAGTCAACCATTAAAAAGGCAACCATACATCAATACGCAGTCTTCTTGCATCAATACGCAGTCAACCATTAAAAAGCAACAATACATCAACGCAGTGGCAGTCTTCAATACATTAATACAACGCAGTCATTCTGATACCTCCATTCTTACAATAAAAACTCAGTTTCGATATCTAACACTCTTTTTCAAAACAATTCGTCAAGTTTTTCGAAAAGGGGTACAGCACTGACAGTCCCTCGTGGGCGAATGAAGATATTTGGAAATACGGGCTGCGTCTTGGGAAATCGATACAGCATTTACAGTATTAAGTAGCATACAAAAATGTCAGCCATTCTTCAATACAAAAACAATATAACGCAGGCTTCAATGCAGCTTCAACGCAGCTTCAATGCAGCTTCTCGGTGGAACCTCCATGTCATATACTCCAATGTTTCAATAAAAAACGCAGGCCTCAATACAATACAACGCAGCGTTTCCAGCGAAAATACGATGGAAGGAAGAAGAGTTGTTGCAGTAAAAAACGCAATAAAAACGAAGCGAATAAAAGACTGAGCGAGTAAAGACTGAGGTAAAAAAACTGAGCGATACCACAGTCACCATTGCAGTTACCATTACGCAGTATTCAACAGCGCATCAACGCATAGATCTGGACAGTCATGTCAGACCAGAGGCGCTCAGATCACCGCCAGAAGCACGCAGTCTCAGGACAGAGGTAGGTTTCATGAAGCAGTAGAAACCTGGCAGAGGCAGGAGCTATTTCTGGGACCTGTGCTCTGATACCATGTCAGGCCAGGGTAACTCCAGCAATTAATGAGTGCAAGAAACAACTTGTGATTTTATTCATTAGACTATTATTATTTATACATATACAAAACGGATCAGTTCATCTTCTAGATGACTGTCAAGCTTCACCTCATCCGTTTCGGATTAGGTGTCAACATAGAAGCTTTGGCATGTTGTTAGAGTTTATTATCTTTCTTGGTTTCCCTTTGACACCCCTCAATTCAACTTCCTTTTCTTCCCAAAAAGATTTCAAGAAAAGTTCTTGAAAATTAAAAGCTATCGTACCCAAATATTATAGCCATTGGACTCCTAATAAAACATCAGCACCAGCCATTAGAATGGAAAGCATTGGGCTATTAAATACATATTCTCCCATGGATAGCTTGATATTATGGCACTTTCCAGAGCAATTTGTGGTTCCCCCACTTACAACCATCACTTGACACTCTGGTGTTGGATATAGGAAGCAATTCAATTCCTTGGCTATCTTACAATGAATAAAATTATGGGTACTACCCGAATCAATCAACACAATTACCTTTTTCTTCTTGATATTTCCTTCTATCTTGATAGTTTGAGGAGTGGTAATTTCTTCCAATGCATTACAAGATATGGTCGGATTCATTTCTTGATGCTCAATGCGATCTTTCACATCTTAAACATTTTTCTTCTTGATATGTCCTTCTATATTGATAGTATGAGGAGTGGTAATTCCGTCCAATTCATTACAAGATATGGTCGGATTCATTTCTTCTTTCTCGATGTGATCTATCACTTCTTGAATCCTTTTTTTTTATGTGTCCTTCTATCTTGCAAGTTTGAGGAGTGGTAATTCTTTCCAATGCTTTACAATATATGGTCGGATTCATTTCTTCTTTCTCTGGGGTGGATTCTTGGTGTATATCCTCTTCTTTTGACGTTTCTTGATCCTTTTCTTCCTCCTCTTCATAATCTATGTAAAAAAATTTCTTCTCAGCACACTTATGACCTTTAGTGTATTTTCTATCACAATTGTAAAAAAACCCTTTTTCTCTTTTTTCTTCTAATTGTTGTGGTTTAAACCTTGTAGGTTGTGGAAGGGTAGGAGAAAAAACACTTCCATGGACCATAATTATAGTTGTGAGTGGTGGGATTCCTTGTTTCCATAATTTCGCTTTCAATTTTTCTTGCCAACCTAAATACCTTCTCCAATGAATCAGGCACCCAAAAAAGAACCTCGTGTTGAATGTTATCCTTTAAAGTCCCTATGAAGACATCAACCATTTTCTTCTCTGGAATATCATTTACCCTTATATTCAATTTTTGGAAGTCCTTGGCAATGTGCTCTGTCACTGAACCCTTTTGTTTTTGATTTATCAATTGGCTAAAGAAGGTGTTTCTCTTTGTATCCTCATAATGTGCTATCATTTCCTCCATGAAATTGACCACGTGACAAGTGGTTTATGAGAAAAAAGCCCTTTATACCATAAAAATTGATTCGGTTCTAAATAATTAGATGCAATACGTACATTTTGTAATAGTGGTACACCATGTAGATCAAAATATTTCTCCATTTGTAGTATCTAATTTACCGGATCCTTGCCATCAAACTTCCTCGTCTCGCTTTTTCTTGCTTTTAGGAGCTCGATCTTGAAACGAATGTAACTCTATACTTTTGGATATTTAAGTTCTAAAGTTTTGGTTTGTAATAGCCCTATGAGTCCTCTTTCTAACCTCGCAAGTCTGATCAAGATTGGATTCTCCAAGGAAGAGTTATGTCAAATCTCCCACGGTGACCTAATTATAGACTTGTTCAATAGAGCAAACTTGTACAATGTGCCGCAGGTCACTGTTTCAACCTTAGGTTCTGAAAATGGTACCCAAAAAACTAAAGTCTGTGCTCTTTTTATAACTTCTTACGAAAATTCAATCTGATGCTCAGAGAGAAAGTTATGACGATTTTCCCAAGCTGACCAGTTTGGAATGTATTTCGGGGGTCTGAAAAAACCCTCACTTCCTCAGATTATATCTCCGAAAATATAACACGATAGGATATGAAATTAGGATCTGAGGTTCAGACCAATTTCTTCTCAAATGGGTTTTTTTTAGCTTCTGAAACTTCATAGCGAAAGAGTTATAGCGAAATTCCAAAATGCCCTGTTTGGATGAAATTCTGGAGCTTGAAAAAACCCTAGAATCCAAGGCTCTGATACCAAATGTTATGAAACCAACTCACAAAAAGATAGAAAAAATAGATGAACACCTTAGAAATCAGCCTCTTCGAGGTGGCAACCTCTTTTACATTACACAAATGAACAACTCTTGGATGATACAAATGATAATACCTCCTTTCTATATATAGGAGTCTAAGGGGTCATAATATAATGAGAGATGACATAACAATAATAATGTAAGGGCACAATAATAACAATAGTGGGCTTCTATGGGGCACAATAATAACAATATGGGGACTACATGGGCACAAAAAAATATAATAAGGGGGTTGTACTAATAACAATAAGGGGTTACACTAGTAGTATAGGGACCTAACACCTTCTGCTGGAATTTCTGGAGATTTCCTGAAAACTCTATCCTCCATGAACTTTGCATCCCATCTTATTACAATCTCCCTGCTGCTAGGAATGTATATTTTGTATTCCTTCAAGGTCTCGCTATATCCTATGAGGTACCCCTTTTCTGTAGTCTGGTCCAGTTTACTATGCTTCTCATCTGGAATGTGACAATATGCCACACTTCTGAATATCCTAAGATGACTTACCTTCGGCTTCTTCCCTATGTAAACATCTTTAGGCGTTTTCTTCCCTAATGCTCTATGAGGAGTTCTATTTTGGATATACACCATCGTGTTGCAAGCCTCTTCCCATAAGAATCTACGCATGTTCTGGTTATACAACATAGCCTTTGTTGCCCCAACAATAGTTCTATTCTTTCACTCTGCTACTCCATTCTTCTCTGGATTATATGTTGTTTTCCATTCTCTTTCGATGCCCTTTTTTGCACAAAAATCTGTGGTTTTTGTCCGTATACTCTCCACCATTATCTAAATGCAATACCTTTATCTTTTTCCTTGTCATGTTCTCTACGAGAGCCTTAAACTCTCTAAACCGATCAAAGACCTCATCCTTGGTCTTTAAGAAATATATCCAGGTTTTTCTAGAATGATCATCAATCAAGGTGACGAAGTATTCACCACCAATAAGATATTTTGTGGACATTGGGCCACAAATATCTGAGTGTATTAATTCCAATACGCCTTCCACTCTATTGTTACTTCTGGAAAAAGCTGATTTAACGTACTTCCCTAGTACACATCCTCTGCATACATCGTCATGCTCAGTACTAAGGACTAGAACTCCTGTAACAGTCTCTCTGAGCATCCTCAGTGCTCCATGGCGTAAGTGCCCCATTCACCTGTGCCACAATTCATTCAGTTCCTTTTCACAATTATGATTTTTGCCTATTAGTGCCATTGGAGATTCGAGTTGCAATTTATACAGTCTATTACTTCGAGCTACAATTTATCTCTTCTTCTTCCATCTTGGATGTTTGATGTATGCTTTCCTTCCAACGAAGTACACATCGTATCCCTTGTCCTATAACTGGGACACTAAAATCATATTCATTCTTAACCCGGGTACATGTAGAACATTAGTGGCTTGGATCTTGGTTCTTGAATCCGTCTGAAATGCTATGGTGCATCTCCCTACTGGAGTACACTTCATTATGTTTCCCATAGTAATCTAGAAGTCCATTTTCTCTTCTTGATAGCTCGAGAAATATCCTCGTACTCCAGTCATATGGGTTGAAGCCCCACTATCAATATACCAAACATCTGTTGACACTAAACTTGAAAAGCATGTGAATTATTCTTCCAATCTCGAAGATAATTCAAAGACAACTTGATTTTCCATCCTTCTTTGTGCTATATCGATTTTTGACTCTTTTCTGCCCCAGCAATGGTTGCAAAAAAATTGTCTTCACCTAAACACTGGTCTGCGTTGAATCTTTTATTGTGTTGCTCCCTCTCCTGCTGATAAATCTTGATATGGAAATCTTACCTCTTTGTCGACTCACTCAGAGAGAGATCTTCCATGAAAATCTTTCCCTTCTAGCTTGGACTACACAATCCCTCTGGGGATTTGATTTGCTTTCTACGCAGTACTTCAATTTTTCTCCTTCTCTTCAACACTAGCCCTTCTGGTATGCACTCCTGCTTAACTCAACCTGGATACCATGTGAAAATATCTAAATATAAATCCAACTGCAGTGACCGATATTATTTCTTCTACTTATTATTTCAAAAATAAGTTATTCACTACAAATATTGAAAGAAATTCTACTGCAACCTTCACAATTAAAATACCGTAGGAAGTAAATGCAAGGAAAAATATTAGCACAAGTATAATCACAATGACACTGTTATTTTTGGACAATTTTCCTCAGAAAAAACCCAATGTGGGAAAATCAGTGCAGTAGATGAGGGTTTCTTTATTGATCTTCAACAAAAATATCATGTACAAGATACAAATAGCAGAATATAAGAGAAATTTCTATGAGAAATTTTACAGACGATATTCTCACGCTTCTCAGCAAGATTTTGACTCTGGAGAGGACCTGTTGGCCCTTCTGCGTCTCACTACGTCAGCTTTTGTGTGGGGACTACGCAGTCCCAACGTCAGTCCCAATGCCACAACCTCAACGTTTCCCTTCTTTTCTCTACGTCTTTTTTCTGCTCTTTCACTCCCAACTGATGTTGATTCCCTCTCTCCTTCTCACCTACAACTCTCCCTCTGATTCGATTTCCTCTTGTCAAACTTCGATAAGTGAGAAAATCGATCTTACTTGGGTAACTAAGTATCTACTCGATGTGTCTTCTGAATGGCCATTGAAGTCCTTGTAATCCTCCAGTTGAGTAATCAACGAACCAAATTAGATTATAATCAATGGTTCAGATCATATTGACTTGATCCTAGTATTCTTCTATAAGTTTCACCCTCAGTTTAATTAATACCTTTTAATTATTTTAATTTCCTAATTTTAGACTTATGCACCCATTAAAAATAATTAATTATTTTAATAAAATTGTCTCCACCTGAAATTTCCCAAAACTATTTCTGGGTATTGCAGAATACATGTGTCCAAGCCTCCGTGCAAATTCTTAGGATTAGAGCACATAAATCAACAACTCGATTACGATGATCTTCAAAGTCAGATCAACATTAGCATAGTGTTTGCTAGCTTGCCTAGACCATAGAAGCCCCTCATATATGAGAAAATTGATCTGTGTATTTTTAGCAACTGGAGGTAACAATTAATTCAATTACCATTAAATTCTTGCGTAGGGCTTCACCACTGAAGGCACAACACCCCACCTCAATATCTCACATCTTCCTTCGTTTGCTAACATAAATTATGTGGTGGTATAAACATTAATTTTAGCTCCATCAAAAAAGAAAAAAAGTGAACCCATTGCTTTGAACTCCATTGTTTAAAGGCCAACTATCTTGAACAAGAACTTCGTGGGTTTCATGAGGAATTCTGTAATTTGTGTGTTTTTTGCTATGGAATTTTTTGGTTATTCTCTAGTAGAAAATCCTTATATGTTATTTTCATGGAATGTTATGGCACAACATGACCTATTGGTATTCCTCAAGAGGCATGGTTGATAAAAACCTCAGGCTTCTTTCAAAGGAAACAAATGTAGCTCATGTATGATTTACCAGGATTTGTCTAGTACCCATTGTTGTCATTGTAGGGAATTTTAATAAATGGGTAATTTCTCAACCTCCAAATTAACAGTATCACCAATTATAATATTATCATGACTGTATTTAACAACTTGGATTTTCCTTTATTATTATATTGTAAGTCATTTGGCCAGTTCTCTCTCATGTATTGGCAGATTAAGATTCATGGGTTCTTAGTGATGTCCTTAACACATTCTGTTATAGGAGTGGGATCCAACAGAGGAGGAATTCGTGGCAAGATGGAGTTTTGGGAACAAACTTCCCTAAATCTCATGATTAAAATTCTAAACTTCGTCGAACACCCGAGTAATCAGGCTTTACTCAGTTAATGCACGAGCTCTCTAAACACATGAAAAGATGAGATTGGTAAGAATACCTTCCTTATGATAAATAGTAGTAGAGTATTGTTATGTTTACTGGTAGCCTTTTTCCTTACAAGAATGGATCATGCCCTTTATGAAAATAAATGGACCAAAATATTAGCGTTTGCGCCTGTTATGAAGAGAAATGGACCAAAATATTAGCGTTTGTGTCTGCTATGAAGAGAAATGGACCAAAATATTAGCTCTTGGATTAAGTGTCATCCACGACATTTTCTCTGAGTTGTTAACCATATATCACAATTTTTCTTCTTTCATATTTTGTAGAATCTTATTTTGGTATTAGGTGGATTAATATCGATATCACTCTTCTAGCTTATTCTTCTCCTCATTTGTGCAATTGGGGCTAGTGAAAGTATCTAGATTATTACCACTCAAAGCATTCCCTTCATTCTTACAAATCCTGATCTTGCGGAGAATGATTGGAAAGGAATAGGAGACCTAGTACTAAAATCATGGATCGTGGCACATATATGTTCTCCTGAATCTATCATAACGAAATCAATGTTGATCTCATCAGTCGCACTAGTGGTCACAGTTTGCATTATAAGTTAAATAGTTGGATGGATTGTGCACTGTGGGCGTTCAATCATAGCCATTCGTGTTAGTGATGCAATGGAAAATTGGCATAATTAATGTGGCATAAATTAAGTAATGTGCAAGTGGACGAATTGACAGATATGTGGTGAGCTCCCAATGGATATGGACAAAGGATGAAACCTTGAAGAGAACCACTCCCTTAAAATACACCTTTAGTGTAATAATGAAGCTTATAGGAATGGTATAATTATGTGTGCAATACATATATTGGTAATGATCAAATCTTTTAAGATAAGAATAATATAGAAGGATGTTTAGGAAACTACATAGGTAAGAAAATATAATTTTATTAAAATATCCAAGAAATGACCACAACCACAAGGTGATTAATGAAACTCTAAATTATATTCATTGTGAATAGTATGATAACAGTAAACAATAATATATAACGAATATTTTAGGAAAGGCAAGTTTTCAAGAAAGTGGATACTATGTTAAATTTGTTTCCATTGTTTTCAAGGTCAGGGGGAGTTCCCACTAGTTAAATGATTGTCAAAGTGAGGGAGAGTCCTTAGTAGAGGCCATGAATGAAATTTGGTGATTCTTTCTTGAATTAAATTTGGCATTTCCACAAAGCATCCACACAAATAAAATCTCACATGAGTTGAAGGAACAGTTTGGTATGAGCTAAAGGTGCAATCAGGTATGTTATGTTAGAGTGGATCTGACATAAGCTTAGGCATGGAGTGGAACAATATAATGGGCCAAACTTTATAACTAAAATCTAAGGTTTTTTCATAAATCACCCAACCACTAATCCACCATTAATGTTAAGTAAACCTTGATTAAGTGTCTACTAGACAAGTTTACGAGAGCTTAAGTATATTAGGGTACTACAACATTGGTAATCAGATGGAATAAAGCAAATGATAGGTTGATACGACATGGCACCAATTTGATGTGGTAATAGTATAACGTGGAAAGGGAATGACATGGCACATCCATGTGGATGACATGGCAGTAGCCTAGTGATACATGTGGCAAGGAGAAATGGCATCTTTGGCTAATTGATTGGATGATAAGTAGGTGATGCATGGAAAGTACTTGTCATCACCCAAACACATGGTAGGTTTTGATTAGTAAAAACATATGACATGACGTGTGACTTGGTAGGTGATGTAGCTCATGTGGGGTCCTATACTGGGATATCAAAGTACGTTGAAATGGACCGAAAATAGAATGATTTGATATGAGAAGTCTCGATGTAATGAGAAAATTTTCAGCAGTAGCAAATCTAGTAAATCAGATATAAAAGTATATTAATTGATGTGGTATCAAAGTACCGAAATACCAAAGTACTAGAGTGAACACTTGTTGAAGCAATCTAGTACACAACAATCTGGTGTGATGGAAATAATGCCATTGGTTGTAATTTGAGGTTAAAAGGGCCATCATTTGTAGCTTTGTCTACCAGGCTAGTACAAAAAGGTCATGGTTCCACATGTCAGGAGTATGCCAAACATCTTGATCATGTAAAGCATGGTTACATTATGTCAAAGGGAGTATTTGAGCATCGACTAATCTAGATGTTAGCAAAATGTCCTCGTCAACAAGGACCCTATTATGTTCCTATACCAATAGGTGTCATAATTTTTGAATGGATGAGGTCAAAACTGTAATATGTGCATACCTTTGCTTTCTGCAAATGTTTTCCATATTTGTAAAAAATCAAAAAATAAAAAATGTAAAGAGGGTATGTCTTAAAAGAAAAATCAAAGGACAAAAAGAATGAAAAAAGGTCAAAAAGAAAAGATGAAAAATGAACCCCAAAGAAAAAGAAAAAGACCATGAAAGTGTGCAAGTCCAAATGCCACTACTATTTTATTTTTTGTGCAATAATGATTGTGTGCAACTTTTTATTTATGTAACAATCCATGGTAACCAAATAGTTTAATCTTGGCTATTCCATGTTTCCAATTTCATGCTTAGAGATAGAGAATAAAATCTGGCCAAATTGTTTAATCTTGGCAGATAAGTAAATAGGTAGAGTAAATAAAAAAAGAGCTCAACAGTTTAATCTGACCCCTTGGATGTAATAAGGATAGATTTAAATAGATTTCTATTGTAAAAGAAAAGAAAAGTTTGATAAGGGTCTGCCAGTTTAAGTGCACCATAATAAAAAGTAGAAAAAAATGGTAGGATGTGTAGATGGGTAAGTAGTTGGATGGTTGCAAAATTATGGTGATTTATAGGATAAAATCATGTCATTTACTTTCATCATCAAATTTCATAAAATATGGATGACAATGAGATAGTTACGAATTCAAGTGATTAATTTCCCCATTCATTTTACCTTTTCACTAATTTCCCACAAGCAAAAATCAAAGTACCTAAAACCTTAAGTTAAAGGGGCTCAGAGCATTTCTCTGACTTCTAGAGGGACCGGACCCTCGGCCCAATAACTTATAAGGTTTAAGTACTACAACCCCCTTACAAACATTCACTCCCTCCATAAACATTCATCTCACCTAAAAATCCCTTTTCTTAATGTGAAAACATCATTTACCTAGGGAAAGTAGTAAACCTTACCTGAAACCTCCTTTGTTTACATAAAAACCCACAAAAAGCATTAAGCCTAAGTTATGATGTGTAAATATGGATGTATAAATGTCAATACATCATGCTTAGTGTAATTTGTTTTTCCGCTTCCGTTTCATATTAACTTTAACTTTTATTATATTTAACTCCCGAAAAATAAACTCCTTTCCCGTATAGTTAATTAAAATCCAAAATGTTAAATATCTCGCCCCATGGTTTGAAATATAAACCATAATAGTAAATAATTAAATGGATTAATTAGTCGATTCGTGACTAATTAAGAACCATAACCCCCCGCCAAACCAAAAAGGATTAATTAATCAAACAATGATTAATTAATAACCTTCCTCCAATCATATCACCCCCAACGTCATTAAGCCACCCTAACCCGCAATTAAAATCTCATCGAGCCCCTCCATTAACTCCCTGATCAAATCACACTCCCTATCACTGTACAATTTGACCCCTTCAGATCTAACGGCTATCACTCATATCGAGCGGCCTCCGATGTCGACCTTTACCAGCCCGATGTGAGCGGTTTTATTATTCACCCGTCTGCTATGTGTCGCTCGGTGAATGGCATCGGGCAGACCTCTCCCAATACCACCAAGTACGCAAAGGTGGTGTGATAGATTCTGCTTACCGCCTCCACTTACCACCTTCACTACACGACAAAACGTCCCCTCCGTCAGTTGGCACCAACTGTCGCTTTCCCATCATACCCGCCAAAATCATTGACTTTACAAATAAAACTGAAAAAACTCATTGTTTTTGTTTTTTACCGAGAAAAGAACCTTTTGTTCTCCATGCAAGCACAGAGTACGTTCGAGTTGTCAACATACTACCAGCCATCAACCTTCCACAGCCACTGAACTCCAGACAATTGTGAAGACCTATGTGCCTCCTGCAAACGGTGCACCAGCACCATTGCTCCTTTCAAACAACCAATACCAAGTATTTACCCTATTCCGACTGAAGAACCCTGATTTTCGGCCGAACCTGAGCTAAATTTCTTTAAATACTAAGTAATTTAGTTAATTAAGCCACCTGGTAGTCCTAAAACACTCTGAAATAGACCAATTATTCCCAATTCTTCTGAAACCCTTTACTCTGTCCTTGAATCCACAAGAACCAAGGATGGAAGCCCCAATTGCACTAAATGTTATGCCCATTACTACTCCTCACCGGGATTTAGACCACCTTCCCCTCGCAGACAAAGATTTCCAAATAAAGGACACCTCAGTCTCAAAATCCCCCTGAAACTCTTCTGCAAGTATAGAGACCAGTACCTGAACCAAGCCGACTCCATTAGACTTTGGGAATTAGGTTTGCCTAAGTACCAGTTCCCCAGAGTGCATGTATTCCCAGAAATTGTACATTACTGCCACATGAACTATGATCCTATCCAAAGTGTCGTAAGAACTCCTAACCAGTCTATTCTATTTACTATCACTGTTGAATCCATCAACCAGATGCTTCAATTACAGCCAAGCCAAAACCTAACCCCTCTTTCCATTAGGGACATGTTGAACAGATACCCTACACTTACTTCAGTCAAACTAGCACAGTTGTTCCAGATTTTTATCAAAGAAGAACAGTATATACCAAAGGACCCTACTCCTTATATATTGACTATATTCTCCAACCTTGGTCGAGATATTATAGATATGATATCCAGTATATTAGGTTCCACCACTAGTGAATTCATCGATGAGATCATATTATCCATCATGTCAATCTATTCTCTTGGCCAACCACCAGCCATCATATTCGACTATGCAAAGTTTATTGCTGACAGAATGCATGATCAATTTATGAGGTTGGAAAATGAAAGGGTGTTCAAATATTCCTCAGTTCTGTATCATTTATTCTTGTACTATCAAGCTGATAGGTTTCCAATTACCCTCCAAAAACTCGATACTAAAGGAAACCCCAAATCAGTGATCTTCTGGACTTCTCTAATTCATCAGTTTGATTCTCAATACTCCTACACAGACTTCATAGACCTCTTTGTTTATCCTGTGGCAACCATGCTACTAGGAAGCCCTCCACCTAGAATCAGTGTAGACATCAGAAGGGTCTTGCAGTTGTCAAAGCAATACAAAGTAGGGGATTGGTACTTGTACCAAAACCATACAGAAATTAGAATCTATGGATGTGAGTTACCACCTTACAAAATTCCAAAGTACCTCCCCATGAGATTATTTTCTCTGGAGTACTACAGACAAATAATCAATTCAGATGAGGTGCATTTTGTTAGAACCAAGAAAAAGGCCCAACTAAGAATAAAAGATCATCTTGGCCCTTTCATTTGTAACAGTAGAGAAGCAGGAAAGGAGGCAGATGAAATCCTCCAAAGGTTGAAATTAAAACAGAGTTTCATGTGGACCTATGATCCCCACAGCTTTATTTGTAATAGGAGACAGAAAAATAAGCTATCTCCTTACATCCACCATAGGATCCCAAAAATTGAACAGTATGCCAATCAATCTGAATGGGTGGAAAACACATTAGTAGATCAAGATAGTACAGAGGTTACCGTTGACAATGTATGGATTTAGATAGGAGGCTTGATGAAGATTTATTTGTACAGGTGCGTGGAGAAACTCCAACTCAAAGGCAGTCATAGGAACACAGTGGACAGACTTCGGAGCAAGTAGGGCCATCAGGCCAACGAAGATCAACGGAGCAGGTAGAAGATTCAGAGCTACCTGAGATTTCAAAGGAGCTCAATCAAACAGAACAAAATATGAGCAATACCCCATTTTGCAGACTCCTCTAAATGAGGAGAAAAATCCAAAAAGAGACAGAGAGGAGGCCACTCCTTCCACCATACCTGTTAATCAAACCTATGCTAAGAGGCAAAGGTTAAACCCATTTTCTGAACAAGAATACACCGAGGAAACAATAGGCAACACAGTGGCAGAAAGAACTGATAGTGTGCATACTATCCCTTCAGGAGGTACACCATCTACCTCACAGTTCCAGGTATTAGAAAGGCAACAGAGCACAGAGGTATCTTCCTTCAGGGCTCCTTCTGGTCAGAGCCAGGATATCAAAGAAAAGTACAAAGAAATCAAGGCAAGGAACGAAAAACTAAAGGCTCAAACCTATGCTCATTATCTCAGACTGGCTCCAACGAACCAAACAAGGCTGATGTCAGCCTTTGACATAAAGGAAGGCAAGATGCAGATGAGATTTCTTAAGCCAACTATGCAACAACCAAGATCAATGGCTGACTATTTGAAAACTGATTTTGAAGTTTTGGCAAAGGATATTCACCCAATTGATCAAATAGAGCTACATAAGCAAATAGGTGAAATGGTCTACTCCATGTTGACCAACAAAGCAATCACAGCTCATCAACTACAGAACTCACTGAATAACACATCTGCACAGCTTCAATTGGAAAAGGCCTCTTCTCAGGCCAAAGACACCAGAATAAAGACTTTGGAAGACTTGGTCATAGAGCTGGGACATGATCCCAAGGATGTCAAAGCAGCAGAGCAATTAATAAAGAAGAAAAATGATGACATAGCTGCACTAAAGAAGCAGCTCAAGATTCCTCCTCTTCATCATCCTCAAATTGTTGAAGTTTTAGAAAAATAGAAGGAGGAAGAACTTATGGACCTAGTCCTTAAGTTGAATGATCAATTGAAGGAAACTGAGAAAGAATTGGAGAATTTGATACAGTCCAAACAGAGTGAGTTGGCCACCACTCCTCAGACTGTAATACCTACAGTTTCCACAATAGTACCCTCCACCCTGGCAGCTTCCTTGGCACCAACGATTCCAACAGTAATAGCATTACTAGTAGTAGGTACTACTTCAGCCACAGGTACATCGACCAGTATAGGGATAACAACAGAAAAGACAGATGAATTGGTTAAGGCTATGGAACAAATGAGCATCCAGGCCATAGAACTCAAGAAACTCAGAGAGAAATTCACAAGCCTAGAAACCAGTTGTTCACTTGCACAAATACAACACAAAGAAGAGACTCGGAAAAACCAAAGGATGGTAGAAAGAATAAGAATCCTTGAAAATGATTTGACTCTAGAAAAGCCATTGGGAGACATCAAGGATATACTGTGGACCAATATCATTCATTCCATCAATGATATTTGGCCTTCCATTCAAGTTATTTGTGAGCAAACTGAATTAGTCAAAATAGCCATGGAAGCCATACAAAAGACAAAGGAAGAACTGGGAGACAAACCTGAGGAATCAAATCAATTGATAGATTTTTTGAACAGTAGAAACATGTACCAATTGGATGAATTAGAGATTCAAGACAGAACAACAACCGTTATTGAGATAAAAAAAGGTTCTCTCTAAAAGAAACCTAAAGCTTAATTTAGAGAAAAGGTGTTAGAGCATTCAAGTAGACATTGATAGCTTCATGTTAAAATATGGCATTTTGAGAGAAAAAGGACTTCCTAGTCCTCTGGTCATACATGAAAAATTAATGACACAGGAGGATTACATTGAAAGATTGAATAAACAATCCAGGATCCAAGCTAGTTCTTCAGGAGTAAAATCATTGCCTACAGGAAAGGTACTTTATGATGGCCTGGAGAATCTGTTCTACATAGAACATGAAGTCAAGCATTTGTTCACCAGCAAACCCAATTTTTCCAAATATACAGAAGCTGATGAAGTCTACAAGAAAATGATCATAATAAAATTACCAGATAGTGAATGGTGGACCAGTTTGACAGATTTACTATAAGTTACTATAGTAAATCTAGAGGGTAAAGATAACTACCAAATGAAAACAGGTAATCTAGGATTAACCAGCACAAGTAAAGAGTATCAGTAGGTTAAAGATAAGAGTGAATCCAACATATAACTACCAAGGCAACTGCAAGAGCCAAATCCAAATTCCAGTCGCTAGCAAATTCACAAATAAAGGGACCGCAAGCAAATAGTTTTCCATTTGTCTCTATCTTCGTGTTGAAGATATCCGTTGTTTCCTAGAATAATTCTCATATGGTTATGAGATATTTTGTATTAAATTTTGTATAAATACTTCACAAGTTGAAGTAATTAGGGTGGATTAAAATACATTTCTGTAGACATATTATTTTTGAGCCAAGGAGCTTTGTACTCAAGACTGGACTGGTTTTGCTGGAAACGAAATAAAGCTGAGGACATTTCACTGGATTCGTGTGCACAGTTGGAACAAATTAGTATCATTTTCTCATGTTTAAATCTTGTTTTCTCTTTATGTCATGAAATATTCGTATGTGTTTTTTATAAAATCTTAAAAAGCAAACAAGGAATGATATCATCATAATTATCTTAAGTGCTCTCCGTTTTAACTGTTTGCTTTATTTGTGTTTTCTACTAAACTACCATTGTCTAGGGATTCTTCATTGCCCTTTGCTACTGGCCATCCTTCCTTTCTTCATCCCAATCCCGGTTAAGGATTCTTCATTACCCTTGGCCCTAGTTAGGACTTTCCATTCATTGAAACCTGCAGATTTTCTCTTGTTGTGTTAGCCTGCCCTGTGAACTCTTACCTCAGTGATAAATCAAATCCAGTTAAACCTTTCTTGATTGACTCCATAGCCCAATGGCTTAAATATTTTCTCTACCCATCTGTCTTCTTAATTCCACCACCCAATCAAAACAAAGAACCCAGAACATTAAGAACTAGCATGAAATCTTATTTAAACAAAGTTAAATCTTAAAGAGAGAGCCCTCTCTGGACTTAGGTTGGCTAGAAATTGAGTCTAAAATATTGGTTTGTGGTTACCTTGGGCCATTCCTTCTTTGATAACTTCTAAGGAAGAAACCTGAGTGATAACAGACCTGAACTACATATTCATTAGAGTAGTTCGATTAATACCATGGTTATAACATAGGGTCATGAGGGGCTAGTGTTTAGTTCTTGGAGCCAAAGGAAGTTTAAGAGTCAAAGAGGAAGCAAGTTCAAGTGTGTTTTTGATAAGTGGAAAAGAACTACTGCAAGAAATCAATAAAAAAGGAAGACAATTTACTTTGATTGATAAGCCTAGAGTTTTAATTACTAATACAAATTTGTGTGAATTGTGTGCTGAAATTATTGTTGATGAGTTTCCAAATGCCCTACCACCTATAAGAAACATCAATCACCACATAAAACGGATTCCAAGCGCAATTTTACCAAATAAAGAAACCTAGAGGATGACACCCAAGGAGAATGAAGAAATCAGAAATATGTTTCTAGAGTTGTTGAATAAAGAAATGACCAAAGAAAGTCTAAGCCCTTGTTGGGACGGGGTCCCCTAGAGTCAATTTTGGGGTTAAAAACCCATCTTTTGGGGTAGAAAGCCCAATATTTGTATGTAAAGTGTAAAGTATCCACAATTGTGGTCGCGGAGTGCGTAGATGTAAAGTTTCATAAAGGGTTTCCACCCTTCTGTTATGTAAGTTGTGTCGGCTTTAGAAGATCTACCCATGGTCCGCAGACCTTGGGTTTATATAAAAAGGACAGTCTTAGAAGAGTCTAAGGTAGATTTTGGTGATTGATGATGAATGTAATGGGTTAGTAAGAGCTAAGAGCGAAGAGTCGTAGAATAGAGGGGAGGATTTGTAGCTGTGTGCACAGAGGCCTAGGGTAGAAGTCCACAGCTGAGTGCGCGGACCCCTGCACCTGTGTGCGTAGGGTAGTTAGAGTCTGTAAGAAGATTTGAAGCATTAATAAAGAAGATTATTCTGGAATTATCTGTGTTTGACCTAATTACTTTTGTTATGAATGAATGTGATTATGTTATGACGTATATTGGGTTTATGTTTTAATGCAATATTTATGCGCAAATCTATATATTTTAAATTGTTATCTGAACGCACGTAATAATATCTATTTACATGAAGAACATCTTAATGCTTGTTAAAGTTATCAGATACTTAAGCCGATCTGGGCAAGAATAGGATTAGGAGTAATTAAAAAGGCACGTAAGGGGTTGATTCACCTATTTAGGGTACATGAAGGATAGTCGTAGACCTTCGTGAAGGTCTAGAGGTCGAATAAGAGAAGTCTATCGATAAGCCCTAAAAGGCTTATCGATCTGCGTGAAGGTAGGGTGTGGGTATAAAATGACATCACTACCATCTCTGGGTGCAAAAACTTGGTTCTTACATCCCCCGATACTGCTTCGGTGAGACTGCAATCCGTGCTCTGTGGATTAATGCTGAAAGGGCCAATAGTGTAGGGATTTGTTTGGCTAATCTAACGCTGAACCTGGGTCAAGACCCACTTAGCCAACAACCCTTATGTTGTACTTGGGTTTTTTAGTCCAAAGAAGGATGGAGGTTGGAGAATGTGCACCGATTCTAGAGAAATAAATAAGATAACTATCAGGTACAAATTTCCCCTACCCTATATGGATGACTTACTGGATCATTTGAGAGGTGCAAGATTTTTTTTTTTCAAAAATTAATTTGAAAAGTGGGTATGATCATATTAGAATGAGATAGGGTGATGAGTTGGAATAACCGTCAAAGTTAATGATGGGTTATATGAATGATTGGTTATGCCTTTTGGCTTAACTAATTCCCTCAATACCTTCATGAGGCTCATGAATGAGATCCTCAAGGATTTCATAAGTTTGTAATTGTCTATCTAGATAATATCCTTGTGTACAACAAAACCAAAGAATAAAATTTTAGATTATTAAAATTGGTGTTAAATCTACAACAAGAAAAAAATTTAATAAATGTGAAAAAATGTTCTTTTGTTAAAACCGAAATAGTCTATTTTGGGTTTGTAATTTCTTTAAAAGGGTTGAAAATCGACCCAAAGAAGATAAAATCCATTAAAGATTGGTCTTCTTTAAGGAATATCCATGAGGCACAAAGTTTCCATGGATTGGAAATTTTTTACCAAATGTTCAATTGAAACTTTAGTCTATGAATTGATAGTGGAAACTATTAAAAGAGAGTACTAACCCTTTAAATGGACAACATTAGTTGAAAATGCATTTAGATTGTTGAAAGAGAAAATAACAGAATAACCAATCCTAATACTACCTTATTTTCACAAACCATTTCAAGTGAAATGTGATGCCAGTGGAATGGTTATAGGTGTTGTTATATGCCAAGATGACAAACCCATCACCTACTTTAGTGAAAAAATGAATGAAACAAAGCAAAAATATTGTACCTAAGACAAGGAATTTTATGCAGTAATTCAAAATTTAAAGAAGTGGCAGCATTATCTTATGCCCAAGGAATTTATTCTCTATACTGACAATCATGCCTTGCAGTTAATAATCAGGTAAAAGAATTTGAACCAAAAACATGCCAAATGGGTAACATATATGAAAAAAAAAATGTTTTGAAATATATTAATAGGAATGTTAATAAAGTCGCAGATGCTTTGAGCAGGATATGTTTGGTTTCACAAGAACTTCAAATCAACACTCTGGGATATGAACACCTTCAAGAAATGTACAATCAAGATCCAAAATTTAAAGAAATTTATGAAACCTATGACAATCCCATAACTAGGGACCGTGGTCTTTGGATTGAATACACGGTTTAGGAAGGGATGTTGTTCAAAGGCAACCAATGGTGCATTCCAAAGGGTTCGATGAGAGACAATTTTCTGAAAGAAAAACATAATGGAGGACTAGTTCGTCATTTCCACCATGACAAAACTTATGATCAATTGATTTATTTTTATTATTGGCTAAGTATGAAGTATGATGTAAAATAATTTTTGGATAGATGTAGAATTTGTCAATATGCCAAAGGAAGGCAAAAGAACATTGGTTTGTATACCACATTGCCCATAGTTTCATCACTCCATGGGATGCCATTAGTATGGACTTTGTTTTGGGCTTGGCTAGAACTTAGAGAAGAACAGTTTTTCTAGTTGTGCATATATTCTCAAAAATGGCACACTTTCTACCATGTTCAAAATCTAATGATGCCACACACATTGCAAATTTATTTTTTAAATAATTTGTGAGGCTACATGGGCTACCAAGAAGAACAGTCTTAGACGGAGACACAAAATTTTTTGCGTAGTTTTGGAGGACTTTGTGGAAGAAGCTTGGAACAACCCTTGCATGCAACTCTGCTTATCACCCTCAAATACATGGGCATACTAAAATAGTTAATAGAAGCATGGGGAACTTGTTAAGAAGCTTAGTAAATGAACACAAAAATCAATGGGATCAAGTTCTCCCCTAAACTGAATTTACGTACATTGATTCACCTAGCATAAGCATAGGCAGGAGCCCATTCCAAATTGTATATGGCATGCATCCTAGAGGCATCTCAGAACTTAGAAACTTGGGAAAAGAGGAAGTTCGAATTGTTGACGCAAGGGAATTTTCCACAACCATGTAGATGCTACATGAACAAATTAAAAGGGATGCTACAAGAAAGAATCCAAACACAAGAAGAGAGCAGACTTCAAGAAAAGACAAGTCAATTTTGAAGTGGGAGACTTGGTTTTAGCACATATAAGGAATGAAAGATTTTCAAAACAAGAATATAATAAGTTGAAGCTAAAGAAGATTGGACCCTACAAAATTTTGAGGAAATTTTTAGCTAATGCTTATGAACTTGACCTACCACATGATATTGGGATTTCACTGATATTCAATGTTGCAGGCTTATACCCTTACAAGGAATCTGAAGCAGAGAAGGAGAGTTATTAAGAGGAATTTTCGTGGCAAACTCAGTTTCCTACAGTTAAGAAGTTGCAAACAGAAAAGATCCTTGACTAGAAGGTTGTCAAAAGAACTAGAAAAAAATATAGTTGTGAATATTTAGTTCAGTGGAAGGATCTCCCAATTGAAGATGCAACTTGGATGAGTGTTGTAGAGATCTAGAAGCATGGTGGGACAATTGAACACCTCATGGGTAGGAGCCCATGAAACTATTTTGTTCTATGGGACTATGATGTAGGAGAATCAAAGCAAAGAAAATGTGTATTTTCCATGTAGATATTTCTTCTATATTTGTAACTATTACAGTTATAATAGATTGAAAAATTAGTATGTTTGTTAGGATGAAGTATCCTCATGGGAAAAATGTATATATTACGTTAATGAGGTGGCATCCAGTCTCCTATAATTTAGACACCTGTAGGAATCTCGGAGAGATGTTGGTTACAACACCATTTTGTCTCATGGAGATATTTTGTTAGGGTCAACAGAAATAAAGAAGAGAGAGCCTTGATTTAAAAGTGGCTCAGACCCATGTGATGACGCCTTATCTATGTAATGATTCACAATCTGAAATATAATAGAAAGTGTGTAAGTTTCTATGTTTCATCGTACATATGAACTTGTGTTACCTTTATGTCTGCAAAAAGGGGCGTTAGTTGAATTGGGGTTACATTAACCTGTGACTAAAATAACAATGTCGTGAAATTTGTTGAGAGTTCGCAAGGTGGTAAAATTCATAGTGATGAGGAAACTCTCTAGGGTTGATTGTTTACATATTTGACACACATTAAGTCTATTTTTCAATGAAAAAATCGATCCCAAACCAATTTCGAGCATCATAGAGGAACAACAGAGTTTTAGGCATGAGGACGGAGCCGATTTTCACGCCCCCTTCCCCCCCTTCACTTATGTCATGGGTACCCCCCTTGCCCCCCTTCGCTGATGTAAGGGGACACCCCCTGCAATGACAGTGGATGATTGGATGTGATCACCTACGATTGGACAACTATGAATCAAATAGGCCAAAAGTGATGGGAGCACCTAAGGGCTTGGTCTTGTGGGGAATTAAAGAACCGTGGGCTAACCAGCAGGAGTTTATTCGCCACAAGGAACCAAAGGAAAGGGTTCTACTACATGGTTCAACTATGTCACTGTACTATACTAGGCATTATCTAAATAGTGGGAGTTTTGAATTGATACATGACTAGCATTGAACATAAACATTGGATTGTAATGAAAATGGTCTTGAGGTATTTGTCAAGTACAACTGAATATTCAATTTGTTATTGGAGTGATGTCTTATGGGATTCACACTCAGTGGATATACATGGTTATATGGATTCTAATTGAGAAAAAGGTGTAGATAGAAGAATAACTAAAGCAATTACATGCTTAGATTGTTTGGTGAAGCAATAAGTTGGACAAGCTAGCAACAAGCTATGATCTCTTTTCCCATTGTAAAAGCATAGTATATGGTAGCTACTCATGCCTGTAAGGAGGCTTTTTGGCTTAAATTTGTGTTCTAAATTAGGGTCAAGTTGGAGAGATAATACAATTCAATGTTATAACAGTTCCATTTGTTTGACTAAGAACTTGACCTTTCTTACAAAGAGAAAGCATATAAATATATAGTACCAGTTTGTTGAAGACATGGTAGAGGATGGGAAGGTGATAGTAAAAAAGGTTGACACTTCATAGAGTGTTACAAATGCATTGACAAAACGAATGAGCACATCTAAATTCAAATGGCATGCTTAATTATAAGTCTTGTCACCCTTGCACTCTAACAAGGTATATGACAAGGGGGGGAGTTGGATTGTGGCTATCATACACCTTGAACTCTTGCAATTGATAAGGTAATGATTTTTTAGCAATAGCATGGAATAAATGTTCTCATAACAGAGAATAAATGCATATCACTCGCAGTAAATGAATGTTAAGAAGAAATAGTTGGCCAATTATGTGTGAATATGTAATAATTGGAAAACCATAGTTTATGGTTTTGTTATGCACCTATTTATTTAATGTTTGACAACACAAACTCTCTAATGAATTGCACTCATTAAGTAGTTTGAATAATATATTGAGCATACTTTGGAATGTAAATTTTACTCATTAAGTAGTTGAATAATATATTCAGTATACTTTAGAATGTAAATTTTTTCTTGGTTTTCCCTAAAAATCATTGTGTAATATTTTTTTATTTTTTTAAGTGTTTTTTGTACTTGTGTTTTACAAATTATTTATTAGTGTAAAAAAAATATTTCTCATCTCTATTTTCTTTTAAATTATATATCAACACATTTTAATAATATGAACATATTTTACTAAGTTTACTAATAGTATATTAATTTATACCCATTTAAACTTAATTGCCATCCTATTTTTTCAAATTGTTAAAATTACAAATACTTATTTAAAATATGAATTATGAGAATCTAAAATATTTTGTTTTTATGACAGACACCAAGCCATTGTGTATACATGACAATACCGTGAAAATTGTGATCCACCTTTAAGAGTACATTGAACCCCATTGCAAGTCATGTGTTTTGTGAAAAAACCGGCAATTTAAAAAAGCAGATAGCTTATGCTTCTCATTTATGGTCAAGGAATGTCAAACACATTTTATATGGTATAAATTTAAGTTTGATCAACCATATTTTATATAATTGAGCTAATATATAAACATAAAAATTCAAGTTTGATAATTATTATATTTTTTGGTTAGATGATGATTTAAGAGATTAATTATAAATATATTGGATATTATTTTAGAGATTAATTGTGTAGAATAAGCTATGAAACTGGATTTGACCCTAACCCCTATCGTGTTCCAAAGCGGGTGAATCAGACACGATTCAGTGGAACACATGTCTTCTGGATCGTGTCTGATTGTATCCGATGGGACACGATCGTGTCCGGTCGGATTCCATCGTGTCCCTATCCTAGGACATGAATCCCCTTGTTTGGTGTGCCACGCGGCCCATAAAGGGTGGTTTTGGCCCATTTCACAATCACTTTTCACTTTCTTGTTGTGGGTGCGTGGGAGAAAATAGCAAAGGGTTTGGGAGAATTTTGGAGGCGATTCAAGCAACAAGTGCGTGCATTTTGTGTTCATTTTTTTCATTTTTATTACAGCAGTTTGCATGTGCATTTTTTTACAAGTTTGTGCATTTTTTCTTTATTTTTTTACAACATTCATGGCTCAATCAAGGGCAGCAGGGAAGGGGCAAAGGAAGAGGAAGAATGTACCCATTGGAGATGCCACTCCTCTTCCAATTTCATCAAGGTCTGCAAGTGTTCCCTCTATTGTAAGTGGAGCTGCAACAACAACTTCAAATGTTGAGGGAAGACAATAGGCTCAAGATAACAAATATCCCTTGTGGAAGTAAGTCACAAGAGAGCAAGGGTCAGGCAACAAGTTGAAGGGAGGAGAAAATGTTTGCTTGGAAATGCAACTATTGCAGCAATCATTTCATGAGCACATATTACGTGTGAAATCTCATTTGTTTGCTTTACCAGGTTGTGGAATTGCAACATGTACGTAGGTGTCTTTAGCTAAGAGAAAAGAAATGGAAAAAGAGGCCAATGTTGGTATGACAAAGGTGGCAACATTTAAAAAAAACCAAGAATGATGATCCCATTCCATTCTTGAGGGAAAACAACAACAAAATTCCATTTGAGAGTTTTGGCAGGGGACAAGCAATAAAAAGAAAGTTAGTGGCACTTGGTCCAATGGACAAGATTTTTCAGAAAGAGAAACGAGAAGGGTTTGATCTCACCATTGCATTCTTTTTTATATCAGAACTTCATATCCTTTAATGTTGCATGCTCACCTTTATTTATTGAGATGTGTCGAGCTCTAAATTAAGACACTCCATCAGGGTATGTGCCTCCTTGGCCGGAGAAGCTTAGAACTACATTGTTTACTAAGGCAAAGAAAGAGGTGGAAAAAATGTTTGAGCCTATTAAATTGGCATGATGGCCAACATATGGGGTTAGTATTGTTTTTTATCGATGGACAGATCCAACACACCACCCACTCATCAACTTCATGGTCTCTTCTTTCAATAGTTCAGTTTTCTTGAAATCAGTGGATGCACATGGACAATACAAGGATGCACAATCTATGGGTGAGTTGTTCATTAAAATTATTGAAGATGTAGGTATTGATTCTTGTGTGCAAATCATTACAGATAATGCACTTGTTTGCAAGGTTGTTGGCGTGATTGTGGAAGCTAGATATCCACAAGTATTTTGGACGCCTTGCATTGTGCATTCCTTGAATTTAACACTTGAATCTATTGCTTCTGGTATGCTTCGGATTGGAAGTATTATTGAGGATGTGCGACATATCCACAACTTTGTACAAAATCATACAAATGACCTCACAATCTAGAAAGAGTACACCAATCTATCATTGTTGAAGATTGTAGATACACAATTTTCCTCTTCATTCATCATGTTGAAGAGGTTCAAGGAGGTCAAGACCGCTCTTGGGGCCATGGTTATTTCAGAGTTTTGGTCTTTTTGGAGAAAGACAGAGCAAGCAGCCTCAAAAGGAGTGAAGGACACAATGATAGATGATGCTTGGTGGGAGAGGGTAGATCTACTTATTACTATCATGGACCCTATATTTCTTTGCTACGATTTGCAAATACAAGCTAAGCCATCCTAGGTGAGGGATGGTATTCTATGATTGAGTTTGCGAGGAGCATTATTTTATAGAGTGAGTGCCCCGAGTATGAGACATCATCAATGGCCTTCTTCACCACCATACAGGATATTCTTGTGAGCAGATGGGACAAGAATTGTACGCCTTTGCATTGTTTTCCTCACTCATTAAACCCAAAATACTACAACTATGAGTAGCTGAATGGTGGACCTTCTTGCAGATTCCCTCCTCACATGGATGGTGAAATTTCACAAGGGAGGAAGGATGCATTGAGGCAGATTTTTCAGGATAGAACATCCCTTAATGAGGTGGAGAATGTCTTTGTTGAATTCTCCACTAACACTGGTCGATTTGCAGGATATGATGTGATTAGAGACAGGGGGCTAAGAATCCCTATTCTTGGTGGGCAACAATCCCTCCTCTATAACAGCTAGCCATGAGGCTCATCTCTCAGGTGAATTCATCCTTTTGTTGCGAGACGAATTGAAGCACATATGGGAATTTGTATAGTGTCAAGAAAATCAGGTTTGAGCAGCGCAGGGCAAAGACAATGGTGTATATGTACACCAACCTTCGTCTTATTTACACGCAGAGGAATGAGTGGTTGAAGGGAAAGGAAAAGATGTGGGATGTCTTTCCTGATGATATGGTTTTGGATAACAGTGTTGAGTTGGCATTGTCCAACTTGGATCTTAATGAGCTAGTGCTATAGCCTGTCACTTTTGATGATGGTGATACTATAGAGGGGTCATCTTCTACACCAACAGATGAAGAGATGACATTGGATATAGAGAAGGAGGATGCAACAAAGGAGAGCAGTGGTGACCATGATGATGACAATGGTGTTGATGTTGATTTTGATGATGATGATTGATGACTCATGAGTTACCTACTACCTTGAGGCTTGTAGTCGTTTTGAATTTTCTATTTCTATTTCTATTTGCCATTGGAATTGCTACTACTTATGTAACACATTTTGATATTGATGACTTAATGAGAAAACGGCAGTATCTCGTCTTTCTCCTATTGGATCATTGATGAATATGTCAAAATTGTATTTGTATGCATAATGTTACTTTGTAAAACTTACATCTAGATGAACATTTATGTTTGAATCAATGAACTTGTATCATGAATGAGAATTTGTGCAAGAAATATCTAATTTTTAATATATATATATATATATATATATATATATATTAAAAATTAGATATATATCGTCTCCTGTTCCAGGGGGTCAACGTGCTTGTGTCAGACACTCGAATTTGTGTGTCCTTCATGCCCTGTGTCCCTGTGTCAAGTGACTTAGAGAATAAGTCATTAAATTATGAACAAATGTTGAAGATGAACTTGGTTGGAGGTTAGGAAACCTATACTACAACACTTAAATTTGTTGATCTTCCTCTATCTATCAACAGTCAAAACCACAAAAATGTTAATACAATATGATCATATTTATAATTATTAGTCTCAACTAATCAAATTAACTAAATTTTTCATGATTGTGAATAGTCTATAGCACTCATGTTCATGCAATCAAATTAACCAAATTTCTCATCATTGTGAATAGTTTATAACACCCTGTTGTGCTATACAACAACCCTCCCCATTTCAAAATTTCTATCCAAAACTTTAACATGAAATGGGGGCCCTTTTTAAAATCAATAATTCAATGATAATCGCAAGCTTGGATTTAATCACATAACACATGCATGTCCTTATGAAAAGGTCTGATCCGATATAAATATTATCCAAGACCTTTTTGTAAAACAAATGTAAAATAATATGTCACATCCTTTATTTAAAGGATAAGCTTAAAAGGCTCTCATTAGCAAATCGCCGATGCGATAATGCTATCGGAAATCGCATATCGCAAGTTGAATAAAGAAGCATTCCAAAGGTCTATGCCAAACCCCGATGCGATAATGCAATCGCAATCGGCCATCGCAGATACCATGAAACACATAACAAAAGCCCCTTTGGAATTCGTCGATGCGATTTCATAAAGGAAAAGTGCACTTTTCGATAAAAGGTTGTTAAATGTATATTAGCGGGTTTAAGCCTTAAATCAATAATAAATGAAAAACAGATGATTTGTTAATTATCCCGCCTTCTCATGATACCTCGCACCTTTATCACAATCGGAGCTACCTATGGTAACAGCTTGAGCTATACCTTTGAACCTCCCGATCTGCGATATGTGATTTTCGCTAATCACTGATCGGGAAAGCCAAGACATCCACTTTAAGAGATTGCTAGTAATATGTGCGATGCGACATATCATTATTACATTTAATTTCCACGATTGGCAGTTACGGAAGTCATTAATACAACAGTTAAGGTTGAATCCTTCGAGGATTTCATCTGTGGTAATATCTCATTTCGTATTACTTATCATGCTTGAATTACCATTAAGCTTTGTATTATGCATTGGCTTTGAATGGGTTTTTCTCTGTTACGTTCTTTTGTTTCCTCTGCAGAACAAGTCTGAGTTGATGAATCTGGCTAAAATGACAAAGAAATCAAAGAAACCAAAGGCCCCTGTCGTAGCTAAAGAAGAACCAATGAAGAAAGTCCTGATATCGGATACTACCTGCCTCGGTCTAGGCCAAGCTTCATGGGAGAGTATCTACAATTTGTTGGAAGCTGAGGATCCTGAAGAAATCAAAGAAGAAGCAACAGCAGATGCCACAGACAAGTCAGAGAATACTCTTAAAGATTTGGCCTACTCCTATCTTCATAGAATAGCAGCCCACGCCAAAGTTTTACCCTATAATGACGTGGTCAGATGGGTTATTGAGAGCATCAATATCACAGACAGAACTTTCTTTACAACTGATGGAAGAATGTTCGGGTCATTCAGAGCAGAAGATATCAAAGCAATGTACCATTTTCCCGAACTGGAGAAGTGATATAACAAAGCATTCTTGGAGGCTTTCGCCAAAGAAAACGCCATTGAATCAGACCCTATCAGACAATGGAGGCATTTTCCGACCAAACACAAGCATGAATCATTGGGTATGTACTCCATAGATTCGTTGGCATCTCCTTATTGTTATGCTGGTGCAATGATGTGCAGACTCTTCGAAGTCCATGATTCTGCTAAATTTTCTATAGAGATGGTACCATTAATGGAGGCTGCAATTAATTCCTGTATTATGGATTAGGCAACCATTTTGTCTGATAAAATGAACAATCAAATACTTGACTATAGGAAAAACATGTTTGTGACTACCTGGGTAATACCTCCATTTTACATTAGTGCTTATCCTATGGACACTATCTGTTTCAATTCTGAATATCTCATTCTAGGATGGAAATGGACTCCACAGGACCTGAACCCCATTCATATCTATCATAAGGAGCTGTGGAAAGCCCATTACAAAAATCATCTGTATAGAATCTGTCAAGGTTTCATCCTCCCCGTGTATTATGCCATATTCAATAAACCCACTCCTAGGTTGTCCGAGGAAGCCTCTGTCGACCTAACTGCAATTGGTAGTTGGTTTGGTGAAGAAAAGTTCACCTACATTAGACTTTTCAGCAACACTGCTAACCCTCATGTCCTCCCTTTATACATCCCAGATAAGTTACTTGCTAGAGAATTGGCATATCAGATAACAGTAGAAGGGACATCAAGGAACCTAAAGGAGTCTAAAAAGCATATGTGGCCTTCATTCCCCCTCCAATGTGGTGCTTTCACGCTGCATGATTTCAAACATGCAGAGAAGGAAGCTGAGAAAATAAAAATGTTAAAGTTAGCAATCATCCCAAAAAGGCAGTACGATCCCAAATCGGTTGCCTACAATGTCACTTCTCAAGCCAAAATCGCCAAGTTTGATCATGAGAGGGATATTTATGATGATTTGTTTGCTTCAGCCGAGGTATTTTCTCAGGTGAAACAACTGGCAAAAATCAAATTGGGAGCAGAGGGACTAGAGGAATTTTACAAGTTCAGGACACAGAGATTGGAAACGCTACCACTAGACTTGTTAAATACTACCTCTGTGGTTCAACCACAAGGCCAGTTTGAAGAGAAAATTAGTGAAAAGACTCCTGAGAAAGAAAGGACCCCAGAAAAGGAGCAGACACAGGAAGGAACTAGTGAGCCCCTTGATACGAATATTCATATTGATCCTAAGTTAATCAAGGAATGGGAGCAGTTCGACTCAATCATCAATAACCCGAATAAATCCCAAGAGCTCACTACGCCAGAAATGCCTATAGTGCAAAAGCCAGAAGTTATCACAGTTCCGATTGGAGGAACAAGCGGCCTACCTAGAATTCAGCGGGACATAGAGATTATTCCCGAGAATCCCACTAAGGAGATTGTACTACAAACTGAAGAAATACCACCACTTGATGTCTTCTACAGTCTGAAGCACAGGGTTGTAGTTAAAAGATAGAGGAAGAAGAGGAAAATTGATCAAAGTCCTCTTTTAACTCCTCAAGCAGAAATGATGAACGTGGTATGGAAAGCAGAAGTCGATCCCTCAGAGGATTTAACAAAGCTATCTCAGTTCACAGGAGCCTACACAACGACGACAATGGATAAAGCCACAGAGGTTAGCCATCTGATGAGGGAAAAGGATCAGACGATTACCCAACTTGAGGTGCAATCGGCAAAGAAACAACAAAAGATAAATCAGCTTGAACAGTAGTTAATAGAACAGAGGCAACTAAATGAACAATTAAAAGAGCAATTGAAGCTGGAAAAGTAGAGGATTGATGAGCAGACTCTCCATAAACAAAAGGAGTTGTCTCAAGAGTTGAGCAAGCTTCAGATATTAAGAGAGCAAGAAAAGAAGGCAAAGGAGGAACAAATCGCACAAATGAAAGAACATATAGAAAGGTATAAAGGTTATCCACAGGTAAGCGAATTCAGAACAGAAGCTTTGGAAATAACCAAAGCCTTGTCCCAATAGTTGGATATTCTTTGCCACAATATATCATTAGCCAACCCCTTATGCAATATCTCTACATCAATGATTGAAAAGGCAGTAGATGCCAGACTTGAATTAGATAAGGCAGATGAAAGGTTAACCAATTTTCTGTCCTGGCAAGATTCCAAAGAAGGAATGGCTACCAATCTGCCAAGAATACAAGAATCGCATAAGGAAATCCTGTTTTCCGAATGGGAGTCTCAGTTAATGAAAGCTGAAAGAGCAACGTCTAGATGTAGAGCTGCAACGAATAGTCTGATCGAATTGATAAATAACAGTTTGCATATGTCCAATTTGATCACTGATTGCTCTCCAGGAAGACTCCCAAAAGCAAAATCATTGGAACAACAATGGAAACAGGAGCTGGCACAGGGAAAAGCAGATTGGAGGAATCCAAAGCTTGACATGGGAAATGTTCTAGTTTTTCCTTGTCAAGCCACATAGCCAGCAGATGGCCATGAAGTGTCTTTCAGATGCAATCAACTGCATGATCTCCGAACTCTCTGATGCCACCTATACAACTCAGCTACACTCCAGGATGAGTCAGCCTCCAGAAATCCAACCTATGCTTGCAATCTATCAGTTGCAATCACAGGAAAAGAAGCCGATACAATGAATTCATTTCAACCGCCACAACACTGCTATTTTCAGGATAAATCCTAAATTTATATGTCTATAGTTAAACCAGCGCATAGCGATTTTTATTGATAGTTTGTTGTTATTTTTAGTATTTAAAGACCCTTTCATGTATTTAGAAAGGGTCCGCAATTTGTATTAAGACTTGACTTGGAAGTTGCACTACTGTACTTCCAATATTTTTTTATCAAAAACTGGACCAAAGTTCTGCATTTTTATCAAAGAGGCTTTTATAAGATTTGCACTATTGCATCTTTTGAAGGTGTTCCCAAATAGGAAGGCAGAATCTGAATGTTATTTACATCGGGAGAATTCAAATGCATACGGTACTATTATCTCTATTTTTGTCTTATTTCTCTATGTGAATGAACATTTTTCAACATTGCTATTATTGATATATGTATATGTTTTTCAAGCAATTCTTTAGCTTGTCATTTCTGAATGTTTTAGAATTGTTATCATTTGAATATATATGTCAGTGATATATATTATGATCAATGCGATAATGTTTTTATTATTACTTTGTTTAACTACTTAAACAAAGTAATTATCATATGAATGCATATTTCTATTTTATGAATAATTCATCTTTATGGTTATTTGTTTAACAAAAACAATCAAAAGTCATGTTGTTAAAAGAAAATACCCGGAATAGATTAGTTATCTTTATATATTTTTGCATTGTAGAATAGAATACCTATCACTTTCGTTATACATTACAAACCAATCACCCATTAACTCGTATATTACTGGAAAGTGATCCCATTACATCTAGTCTGGAGCCACCACACTAAACAGAAAAGAAGTTGCACTAAAATCCAGACTGGGTGGTTTTACCTCATGTTAATGTAGTGATGTTAGAAGCATCAACACACCCATGTTCATATTAATCAAATTAACCAAATTTCTCATAATTATAAATAGTCCATAACACCCATGTTCATGTAATCAAATTAACCAAATTTCTCATAATTATAAATATTCTATAGCCCGAGGTTCATGTTTATTACGAGTTATGTTCACGAGAGTGAAAAAATGGAATTGATACCCCCAGAAACTCGCACTCTTTTACTCGAATGTTTTTGTTTATGCATACCTATAACCAATGGAGATAAAAATGCAAAATACAATACCACGGGAAGGAGCAACTAGAAGTATAACTCATTCAATATGAGAAAATGCAGTTTTTTCTTGGCTATGTATAGGAATGGTTTTGGCCATAACCAGCTCCACTTACACGGCCCACAAGATTTGAATATGCACTAGAATTGACACTAAGGCTAGTCGAGTAACGCAGCTCCAGTAATGAAAACGTCTTTCATTTCTGTTGCATGCAATCCTCAATGAGGAGGAAGAAAGGTTTGCATAAAGCAAATTGCAGAAAAGTGACCGTTGCGCATCAGTCATCGGAAAATAAATTGCACAATATCATGAAAATGCCAAACGACCTCCAGCAACATTGTGAGAAGCCTATTATAAGTGGAGTCTGGAGGTAAGCAAAAAAAGGTTTGGTAGAAAAGAACCAACTGTAACACGAAATCTTAGTTTCCAACAGCAGTGAAAGTACTTTCGCCTTGGAGTTTACAACATACCAGGGATCAGTTTTTGTTTTTGGTTTGAATCAATTTTAACTATACAAAATTTCATATTCTTTATCCCATCCACAAGAAAAATTATTAGTAAATTAGAATATTTAATACCAACAATAACATCATGCTATAATGTTATGTTCAAATTTCTGGAAGCTTCAATAACATCATGCTCAAGAAAAATTATTACTAAATTAGAATATTTAATACCAACAATAACATCATGCTATAATGTTATGTTCAAATTTCTGGAAGCTTCAATAACATCATGCTATAATGTTATGTTCAAATTTCTGGAAGCTTCACCCATACAAGTAAAAAAATATAAACAATAAAAAAATAACTCCCATCACTAATTCTGCTCTCTAAAAATTTTAATATTTAAAATAGATTTACAAAAAATCCCACCCTTATTATTCTATTCAGCCCATAACTATCTAAACAACCCAAAAACTTGCATACTATTATCAACAATTCTAAACAATACAGAAACTTTCATGCTATTCCCATTAATGTTTTATTATATAATGTAAGTAAACTTAAAGTAAACTTAAACTATGTTTTATTATATAATGTAAGTAAACTTAAACTCTCGTATGTATATAAAGATAGATGAGCAAGGACTGCAACACTACTCAAATCAAAGATGAAGATCATGCAGAAACTTTGATCATCCCAATTCTTATGTTTTAATATATAATGTATGTAAAAATAAACTCTTATGTGTACATAAAATAGATAAGCAATATATACAACACCACTCTAATCATATCAAACACCACTCTAATCATATCAATGTTGGGTTCAATTTCATGTTTATTCTCTATTGCATTTTGTTCATCTGGGACTGGTTAAAGCTCAAACGTAAGAGATTCTTTATTAGAAATCTTTCCAGTTTATTTCTATAAGCTTTTTATAAAGTAAAAGATGTTATATGTTAATTCCAGATCTATATTTTATTTTAATGTCTTTTAATGAGATTTTAGGAATCCACAATCATAGTTATTATAATTTTAATTGAAGGTTGTAAGATGAGATACGCACTTATCATTAATCAAAATGTACTTTAACAATGTACTCATTCACAAACTATATTATATATTAATTAATTAATAAAAATAAAAAATAATTAATTAATAAAAATAAAAGATAACTCAATTAAATTATATAATAAGTATTATCAAAATAAGATATAGAATATATATAGGTTGAGCCAGTGGAGCATTTATGGGTTTTTTTTGCAGAATATATATAGGTTGAGCCAGTGGCGCATTTATGGGTTTTTTTTGCTCGTGACCATTACTCAAAGAGTACCTACCCATTGACCAACTGTATTATATATCAATTAACAAATATAAAAGTTGAAGAATAATAATTAGAAGAAGCAAATATTAAGACATATTCCTGTTCCTGTTCAAGTGGATTATATAATAAGCATTATCAAAATAAAATAGAGAATCTATAAATGTACACAGAAATGAACTGGTTATTGGAAAACTGATCTTAACAGTAATATATTGTAAAGAGAAACAACTTTACTCCTTGTATACATTGGCAACAGAAATACAAGAATATTCAAACCAGTACTACTCATTATATACATGTGAATGAGTCCTGATCTTAGCATCAACAGAGTGGAGATATATCTTAGTCCTTGTGTACATAATGCAACAGAAATAACAAGACTACTCAAATAAGTACTTATAAAAACCATTTCATACAAAAACCATAAAACCATTTCATCCCATTCAAATCAGTACTCATTATATATATGTGAGTCAGTGCTGATCTTAACTTTAAGATATTGTGAAGAGAAATACCTTTGTTCTAATGCATAGAAAGCAACAGAAACAGCAAGACTACTCTAATATGTACTACTTGTGCAACGGCTATTCACATCATCTACATGATTAGTTCATCAGTTCTGGGTGCCTGAGTTCATCAGTTCTGGGTGCCTGCCAATAACATCGGAGATGGGAGAGGTTGATTTCTGCAGTGGAGTCATGTTTTCCCACAACCGCTTGACCACACGGTTGAAGGTAGAGTTGCCAGCCACAAGTTCTTCCATAGACAAACCATTGGAATCGATCAAAGGCCTCAGTGACTTTTCCAATCCTGCTATGGAGTTTTCATAACCCGCTGCATTATTAGCAAGCGTTAAACATGCAATTTCTTCAACGTAAGCCCAGAGACAAGAGTCTTGAGTGAGCATCGTGGGCTGATCAGAGCCTGTAGGGGATCGCTGCTGCTGTTGAATCACATTATTTTCTTCCAACCACTTTTGGAGAATTGTATAACGACGAGGCCTGGCATTTCTGAGATAAGGCCCAGAGTCTTCGTTTTTTCCCAACCTGTAATAATTCGCGATGTCCAGTGGCTCAACTAGTAGCCTGTAGCGAGTGCCCAGTCTTATCCACACTTCACTACACTGGAAATCGTCCGGTAACTCATCCTTGCTGATCATCGTTATGATTTCGTCGAACCAGCCTGCCAGCTTCAGCCTGTTAAGGTTAGCATCAAAGTCTGTTCTATGTTGCTTCTTTTTGAACGAGTCGTAGTATCCAGTGCCATTTCTGAGACACTGCCCACGATACTCTTCTATTTCTTTGATGGCCACTTCTATCTTTCCTTTTACTTCATTCTCCAATTTGGTCAGGTTCTCCCTCTGCTGCTTCAAAACTTGTCCCGCAGCTCTGAGGGCAAGTCTTGCTGGGAAATTCTGCACAAATTTTGTCACAAAAAAACACAACTCTCAATTATTGAAACCAACAGAACTTTATTGCAGTATATAATCTACTTGAAGGTTCTCTTACATTATACACAAGACTTCAAGGAGAGATTTTGCAATGGGGTACTGACCCCTTTAAATAGGATCCAGTAATAATCCAGGCTAAATACCCCAAAAATATATTGAGATTGTGTATAAAGTTCTCTACTGGTTGTCATATTGTATAAAATTTTCAACTCATATGGCTTCATTCCCGCTAGTAATAGATTTGAAGAAAAAGAAGCAAGAACAGGGAAGAAATAAACTCCCATAGGGGAAATTCATTAGATTACAATATCCCCTAATATACATACAAATAGATTTGAAGAACAAGAAGCAAGAACATGGGAGCAATAAACCCCAATGGGGGCTCCCCAATGGGGAAATTCTTCATATTATAACATCCCCTATGTTATATTTCGTGTACAACTGGCCTCTTGCATAACTATAGGCAATGGTGACAATTATGTCAAATTAGTTATTTTATTTGAACCAACTACATGCTAGTTCAGCCACATGGTTCATCTCTAACTAACTTCATTTCTTGGATCACAAATACGAGTAACTTTGTTTCTTGGATCACAAGTACGTTGTTTACCAAGGCTATTCCCTTTCTCTGTTCTTCATTTCCATTTGTTCAACTTCTAAGTGATATAAAGAGATGTTCTACAGCTAAGGTGGGAAGATGTTTCTTCTCAAAAATAATTGCAAAAAACACTACTTATAAAAACCATTTTATCCTCAGATCCTAACCAGTCAAGCTTCTAATAGATCCAGGTTTAATATGGATCGCATATATTAGTTTGAACACTACATAGCATACACGGTATATGACAGGATCGTATACTGAGGTAGATAAGTTCAGCTAATAGAAACAACAGTAGATTATTACAACCACAAAACCAAAGCAAAGCATACATCCAGTTTATCATGGCAATGACACTGAAACTTTTATACTGCGGGCAAGAGAGAAAAAATGGCTTAAAGAATGCAAAGTAACAAGGTTTACCTGAACTCCAAGCCCAAGAGCTTCCAGTTGTATTGTCCTGCTGTCTTGATAGTTTGATCCTGTTTCCGACAAAGGAATTTCTGAAAGCTCATTCAACTTCACTATATTTTGCAGGACACTGGGCAAGCTATTTGAATAACCAACGTGCTCCAAGATGAATTCGTCACAACTAGCATCTGAAATTTGCAGGGCGGCATCTGAAAATTGCAGGGCGTAATAAAGAAAGGAAAACACAGCAAAATGATTTTCTATCCAAATCCCACCACGCTTGGAGCAGAACAAATAATGGCCAAATGGCCTATAAGGACTCAACTTCACTAGAGGCCTTACAGCAGCCATTAACGGGTTGTTGGGGCTCATGTTGGTTGCGCTACTATAATTCGCTACAGCGGAGCAATGCTGGAGTACAGTGCTCACAAACTCAGCACTGCCCTGTGGAAGGGCTTCTTCCATGGGTGTGTCAGTTGAACCATGTAAATCCCCTGCATTCTCCAGGTATCTCTTCAAATATGGTAAAAATGATTCCAAGGCCTCAGACACCGATATAGAAGGAGCCAACAAAACCCTAGAGATGACATCACGTCCTAAGACAACATGGCAGAACTGATCCGTCCACCCCTTGCGACGAACTCCTCGTGCGAGAGTTTCGTCCCCAATCAACGGGAAGCCAAACGTGATGCAGAAAAAAGATTTAGTCTTGCCAGGGTGCTGCTGCTGGTGCTTATCCAACATCCATAGCGTGGCCAAGGCAGCAATAGCTCCGCCCATGGAGTGACCAGTGAACAATACGTTCTTACGCCTTTCATATTCCAGAAGGGCCTGTAACAAAAAAAATGAAAGTTACAAAATGACAAATTCTAAAGTCTAGGGTTAGAGCCTGCATCAAAAATGGAAGTTACAAAATGACAAATTCCAAAGTCCAGGATTAGAGCCTGCAACAAAAATGAAAGCTACAAAATGACAAATTCCAAAATCCGGGGTTATTTCATATTCCAGGTGGCCCTGCAACAACAGTCAAAGTTACAAAATGATAAATTCCAAAGTGCAGGATTATTTTATCAAAGTTTGGTGCTCTAAAATGATAAATTCCAAAGAGCAGGGTTATTTTATCAAAGTTCAGTGCTCTACAACGAGGGTGGGAGTACAGATCCATGGGTTTTTGTGTATAACTTGGTGTATGTGTAACAGAGCAATAAATTTAAACACTTCATGAAAAATACAGGCTTGCAGTTCAAAGCTGAAAATACTGTTCTTCAAACAGGCACTTCACAGAACGAACAGGCTGAACATATTCATTATCTATAAAGGACTATATTGTCTTGCAATTTCAACCCCTTCTTCAAGCTTCAGGCCCTTACAGATTGAAGCTACTCAATATCGGTAAGGAATCACATACTAGCGCACGGGACTTCACAGAGCAAACAGGTTGAACATATTCATTATCTATAAAGGACTATGATGTGTTGCAATGTCAAACCCCTTCGTCAAGCTTCAGGGCCTTACAGATTGAAGCTACTCATTATCTGTAAGGAATCACATATTAACCCACGGGATATCACATTAAAGTGCAGATAACATAGTGGATAGGCTTAGTATACTGGTGTTGTGAAACTATTATATGTCAACATTTTATCTTGAAAATTTGCTAAGAGTTTACCACTGATTTCAAAAACCTTCTACTGAATTCTGGAACAGTTTTATAAGAAAATATACTTTAACAAAAATACTCCAAGCTAGATAAAAACAATATACCAAAATGAAACTTCAAAACATATTTATAAATTTGATAAGAAAATATACTAAAAGCAACTCCAAAACATATAATAAATAGACTATAACATTTAAACTAACAAAAACTATTGTGCAAATCCATGTTAACCCAAAAGTACTATTGTGCCATATCCATGCTAACCCAAAAGCATAGAGGCTAGCTTTATAGATTTTGGGCTACCTGAATCTATGTTCAGTTGGGGAAGTGAGATTCTTTGCAGTTGAAGTAAATAAGAGATCCATATATATTAAACAGATCTTCCCCACCTGAACTCTAGATCAGCATCTCACTATATAGTAATTGCACAAAACTTGAAATAAAGAAGCTAGGATGGTAAAAACCTCTTCTTGAAATCTGGAATTATTCAAGAGGTAGAGAAACTGGTTGAGCGAACCCTGATGCAGAAAGGCTGGTTGATTGTTCCCATCTTTCAGCCACTCCAGAAAACCACTTTGACATTCTCCAAACTTGGTTGCTGTTGCTTGGAAGACAGGGGGATCGAGAATGCCACGAAAAGCAATGGCAACAGTAGTTTCGCTTAAATCAGCCCTCACATAGCTGGGATCATCGCCTGCGCTTCTGTAAACATTGCGAGACAGATTGCAGGCACCCAACAAGTTTTCCGAGTAAAAAGACTCTGATCTAGCCATTAATCTGTTATAGAGTTCAACAAAACCAGTCAGCCAAACAATATCACATTACATTTGACCAACAAAAGCTGAAGAATATTATACCTCGAAAATGCGATGAGATTTTAACCTTGTTCCCGCACTTCAATGCCTGTGAACGAAAGCAGAGTTTATAGGCAGTGAACAAAACCAGAGTTTATTTTAATCAGACGAGAAACCATGGTAACGGGAAAGCTCGCAGAAAGAGAGAGCTGCCGTGTGAAATTCGGCTTTGTAGAAAGTCAAGTATATGGACATGAACCTGGGTACTTCACTGCAACAGTCACAATCGACTAATTTTATCTTAATCGAAGCCATCCCAAAGCTCACAAGTTTGCAGGGTTTATAGATAATTAATCAGTGACGACTGTAGCGCATCCCCGAAAGATTCGATGACGTCGCGTCTCACTCTTTCATTTTTTCTATATTTTAGTGTTATTTATCGAATTTTGTTTTGTAATATTTTGTATTTTGGTGTTTGAAATGAGTTCTAAAATTTAAATGTAAATGTCTTAATTTTAATGTTATTTATCAAAAAAAAATTAATGTTTTTTAAGTTATTTAAAATAGATTTTAAATTCATAGTTAAATTATTTATGAGGTGTAGAGTAGGGTGTCTGCTTTGTGAATGCACGGGTTATTTTTAAATTTTGTGGGTAAAAATCAATGATGGTAAGTGTTAGTGTGATTCAATAGAATAAGATTTTTCGTGAAATGCCCAAGTCCTTAAATGCTTCATCGTTGTTGTGACTCAAGTAGTAGATGAGGTCTATCAATCATCATCAAACTTATATAATTTAGAAAAAAAAAAAAAAAACAACAACAACTTTAAAAAAAAATTGAATTTTGTAAATTATATAAATTTGAATTTTATAAATTATGTATTCAAATCAGATTAGGGGTATTAGTCATCTCATCTAAGAGTTATATAATTTGAACATCTTTAAAAGCTTTTAAATTTTCTGACCTCTGATTAAATATTTTTGAATGTAGATTTCCATAGTTATAAGTGTTGGGTTGTGTTATATTATTTCTACAACTAGCTTTAGTAGGTGGTGGGCAAACCTACCTATGGTTTTGTGTATGGTTTCCACACAAAATTTTGGGCGCTATGGTTTTAGGGCCATGATATTCTGTAGGTCAGGTCAAGGGAACTACAGTTATGTTCTAATTTAGGGTTAATGGATTGGGGTTTATGGATGCTTTGGCATAAAAATATATGTATTGTAACATTGAAATGAACATAATGAAAAATCAATCTGGTAGTCCTTTATGTATATTTCTTTTATGTGTTATGCTATCGTCATTATTTATTTTCTCTTTTAAAAACTACAATAAATTATAGTGTAAAATAGTTTATGAATTTTTTTTTGAATTTTGATTATATATTTTTAAATGCAGATTTTCATAATTATAAATTATGATGTAGAATAATTTATAGAAATCAATATTATAAAAATATGACAATTAAATAAACACTTTAACCATCTTTAAATATTTTAATATTTAAAACAAATTAAAATAAAAAATAAATTATGAAAATATTTCTAAAATATCAAGAATTAATGAAACTTTATGATAATTAAATTTAAAATCTCCATTCACTAACGTAGAGTAATTTAACATAAACCCCAGACATAAACATGTTCGAGAAGAAAAAGAAAACCCACCATGGAGAAGAAAAAGTTGAGAATTTGCCGATATAACTTTCCATGTTGTTTCATGGAACTTTCGTGGAAAGCTTGGGTTGTCTCACAAGAAAATGCTAGTGTACAAAATTTAATAATATATTTATAAAATTTAATAATATATTTAACTATAATTTCAATTAATCTGATTATAGAGCATTTGAACTTAAAAATACTACTCTACAAAATTTAATAATATGTTTAATTATAAGTTAAATTAATCCGATTATATAGTATTCGAAATTAAAGTCGAGCTCGGTAGTTTAAATCGAAAGAATGTGTTCTCAGTAAAATGATGGTGATGGTTTAGCTGTTTTTTAAATTAAATTATAATTATAATTTTTATTTAAATAATTTTTTTTAATTATTAAAGTTATAACGCTATTATATTAAGATACATTTCAAACCAGGTGTATGAATGCGTTATTATTTAATATACATTAAGGAATATAAAATTTATGAATGTATAGTTAAATAAGTGTTGTTTAATTTATAGATTAAATAGTTTTTTTCATGATTTTTTATAGTTAATTTTAATTAAAATTTGATAAAGATTAGGGTTTTCATGGTGTTGAATACATTTATACATTCAAAAATGTATTTGAAATATCAAAAAATCCTGAAATTGTATTGTTGACTTTTGGTGAATTGCAATGAAAAACGTTATTTTGTCTATGTTAAATGGACTCAAAAATGTATTTTAAATAACAAAAAAACTTGAAATTCTATTCTTTCGGTGAATTGCCGTGAAAAAATTCATTTTGTCTATAAGTTAAACCACTTCGTTAATTAATATCTATTAAATATATTATATCTTGTAGAATATATTTTTTGGCTTAGTTTAATAATATAGACAAAATGCTTTTTTAACATTTTTTTTGGTTAATTTTAATCAAAATCTCTAGATAATTAAAAAAACTTGAATTTAAGTTGTTTAACCTAATATTCAAGTGCATCACATGTTTTTGAGGTGTTGAATCCATTTATGCATTCAAGAATATATTTTAAACATCAAAAATCCATAATCTTACTGCAAATTGTATCCGTAAATTCTGGTAAAAAAACATTTATCTATAAATTAAAAGCCACCATTAATTTTTTCTATTATAATATATAATTAAATATTAAAAATTATATATAAATTTAATTAATAAAAATATTTACATACATTGATACCTAAAAAAACATATTAATATGTTTACCTACGACATATCAAAACATGTGAATACATAAAATATACAACATATCAAAATATATGAATAAATAAAATATACAACATATCAAAATATATGAATAAATAAAATATATTATTATATTATACTATATGAATAAATAAAATATATTATTATATTATACTATGATATTAATTTTCTTTTCATATTATTTAATATTTGAAATAATAAATTTTTATGTTATATATAATATTTTTAAATATTTTGTTTTGAATTTAAATATTTTTAAAACCCATCAAACTTATGAAAAGGAAAATGCAATCCTTGTCAATAGAACTTGCTATGTAGCTGTATGGGTTTTGATAAGGGTAAAAAGGCTATGTCATTGTCAAAACAACTTGCCAAGGTAGATGATGCATAGAACTTTTGTAAGAAAAAGAGAGTTAATGGTTGTAAATAGAAATTGGTAGGATAATGTATGGAACTCTTAAAGAAGAAAACTTATTTTTTTCCCATAGAACTTGCTACGTAACTGTTTGGAATTTTGATCGAAAGTTATATATTTATCCCATTATAAAAATTATTTTTTATTAAATTTAATATTATATATAATTATAAATTATAAATTAATTTAAAATATTTTTTAATTTATAATATTTTATGTTAAATAAATTTTTTTTACCCTATGTTTTGATCATAAAATGGAATTTAATTTTTTAATGAAAAAACATGGGATTCTTTCTTGCGAAAGGTTATTGAAAGGACATTGAATTCTTCAATAAGAAATAAAGGACATTGTATAATGGTAAAGTGAGTCAAGCCATTTTTTTTTTAATGAAAAAAGACATGGGATTCTTTAAAGGACATTGAATTCTTCAATAAAAAAGGACATTGTATAATGGTAAAGTCAGTCAAGCCATTTTAACGAGGAAAGAAATTGGATCTTTCCTTGAAAAAGCTATTGTATCATTAAAAATAAAAAGTCATAATAAATATAATAATTTATATGGTAAAAGGGAAAAAAATTATTAATAAATATTAATTGTATTATTAGTAATTTTTTTAGTGCTTGAGTTTTTTTCCTTGAATTTTATTAATTATGCATTAAGGTGTTCTCTATGAAACTAATTTTCCTTCCGGGACACCTGTAACTTTGTGAATCGTTTATTGAGATGTTAAACGATTAAAATAGTATAGACCATTAGATTGATTTTCGGTATTAATCAGTTAGGGTATTAGTCAGTTACAATGTTATTCAACCTACTCAAACTCCAATCGTTCCGTTCTGCCTTTTACGTTACCACAGTCATAGATTTTCCACAAATTTCAGTGAGAATGCTTTAAAAAGTAGGTTTTTTGCAACAATGCGGAAACCAATCAGCTATAATTCACAATTACTATTAGGGCCCTGCTCCAAAATATTCTCTATAACACTGTGACGAGTCCCAGTCTTCTTGTTGGGGAGCAAGACGTTAGTGTTGGAGAGCTCTGTCCAGAGAAGAGTGGGAAGCGTACCTACAATTTGCATTGTCCCAAATATATTACAATTGCATTGTTGTAGCTCTTGGATCAAAATTCGGATCTGTGAACTGCTACCTACGTTCCTAGGTTTATCCATTTTTCAATCCTTCGATTATCTCACTGTCGCCCTCGCCGACAAAAACCCCTTGAGTAACAGGTATCTTTTTTCACATAGTTTCACATGGTTTATAATTATCAGAAATATCATGGGGTTTTGTAAGGATTTTATTTTGGTGAATTCTTAGCTTCCTTGTGCAAATCATCTGAGATTTCTTAGCATTTGCATCTTCCTTTCTTCTCGTCCTCGGATCTTTTATTATATCTTTTTGCAACTTCATTACATTTGGAGTCGTTGCATGTCTTCAAAAAGTCTAACTATGGGGTACTTACATCCTTTTGTATTATTTTGATCGAACAGTGTTGCATACACAACATTGGCAAGGGTGGTCTTTCCCATGTTGGAAATAATAATCCCAACCATTGCCTTAAACACACTGAAAAACAACATGCTTCTTTTATTATATCTTTTTGAAACTTCATTACATTTGGAGTCATTGCTATGTCTTCAAACAGTCTAACTATGGCGTACTTACATCCTTTTGTATTATTTTGATCGAACAATGTTGCATACACAACATTGGCAAGGGTGGTCTTTCCCATGTTGGAAATAATAATCCCAACCATTGCCTTAAACACACTGACAAACAGCATGCTTGCTGAGTCAACCACTGCACGATTTCGATTTTGTTTACAGGCAAGAGGACTGAAGTCAGAACAGAAGTACAACGTGGACCATTCCACAACACAACAGAGGAGTTCATGCATTTAATAAATTTTGGTAAATAGATATGGGCAAACATTTACTTCGCGACTGTTTCCCACACTCCACAACACCTGCAAGTTCAGAAAATCATTCACTATGTAAAATCGCCCATGCTGCATATTAAATATTTTCTTTGTCATGTAATTAATGTCAAATTGGTATGTTAAGATAATTATGGATGCAAAAGTCATTTGTAATGTTGGGCAAGTTAGAGAACGAGAGTCTTTGAGGTAGTGAGGAGAAAATTGTGGAGGAATCACCCATGTTGCATATTAAATATTTTCTCTGTCATGTAACTAATGTCAAATTTCTATGTTAAAATAAATATGGATGTAAAAGTCATTTGTAATGTTGGGCAAGTTAGAGAGCGAAAGTCTCTGAGGTAGTGCGGAGAAAATTGTGGAGGAAATATTGGTGGGCGCGCGAAAACCAGTTTCACAGAAGTTTACTCCGCAACCCAGTGATGTGTAAATCACAGTAAGTTTGCTGTGTTTCCACTTGGAGCTGTAGCCTCCATTTATGGCGCCAATGTATTTCTTTGCGTTTTAACATATAATATAAAGTGTGGCTAGTTGAGTTATGACATTAATCCCTCGCAAGTAGATTTACGACAACCTCTTTTCTTTTACTCTGTGTAAGATTTATGTTTAATTAAGTCCCTATGTGGTTGCGATATCCTCGCCGCAACCTAAGATTTACCTTGCCGCAACTAAAGCTGATTTTGCTTACTTTGCCGCAACCTATTTCTAAGCTCCTTTGACCTCATAAAAATTTTCTAACATGGTATCAGAGCAGGTTAATTTTTGTTAGTGTAAAAACAAGTGTTTTTACTAGCAATTAAAATTTGTTTTGAGGCAGAATTTTTGAAGTATATTTACGAGCAGGTAAAAAGTTTTTTCTTTCACTCAGAAATAGAAACATCAAGCACAAGCTTGACTAATCCTCAGATACCTCAATTTAATGGAAAAAATTATGATTATTGGGCTATTACAATAGCCCAATGGTTAATAGCATGTGTTTCCTCCTAAGAGGTCACAGGTTCAAAACCAGAGGGGGGTAGAGTATGTATGCCTTCATAGACTTAGCAGTAAAATTGTTGCGCGAAGGTGGGTCACTTGTCCCACAATCAAGGGGGTATCATACACCAATTTGGTGTCTGGCTTGGCTGTGACCTTAAAAATGAATATTATTAATATTATTATTACAATGAAGGCCCTGTTTTCGTCTCAAGACATTTGGGATTTGGTAACCAGCAGATGTAGCAGCATACAATGTGTTGTCTCAAGCAGAAAGGGATTTGTTAAAGGACAACAGGAAGAAGGATTCAAAAGCCCTGTGCTATATTTTAGAAGCAGTTCATGAAAGTATTTTCCCAAGGGTTGCAGTTGCAACGAAGTCCAAGCAAGCATGGGACACCCTCCAAAAAGCCTACCGAGGCATGGCAAAAGTTAAGACAAAAATCTACAAATGGTAAGGAGAGATTTTGAAACACTTTGTATGAAAGAGTCTGACAATGTAGACTCGTTTTTTACACATGTAATTGGGTTGGTTACACAAATTAGGTCTCATGGTGAGACACTTGAAGAAAGGAGAATAATTGAGAAAGTTTTGAGAAGTTTTCCAGTAAGGTTTGATGTCATTGTTGTGGCCATTGAAGAGACAAAGGATCTCTTGTAGAAATTCTGCAAATTCTCTACAAATCTCGCTCTAAGACTATGTAGAAATTATGCCTGTAGATTAACCCGATAATGCAATATAACCAAAGCAAAATACTATATCCTACTTCTACTATCAATTTGTGGAAGCTTAAAGATCGAGCTGAATCAGAGCTGAACAATATAACCAAAAGAAGAAGAAATCATAATACACATGAAAATACTTTGGGGAAAGCCTCAGGTAAAAACCCCACTATCTGTATTATCATACAAGGTGGAAATACATAGGAATTATAGAAAGCCTTAGCTCTCACAGCTAGCCAGCTCTCAGTACAATCCTCATAGATGCTCACAGGAAATCATGGCTTCTCACAAGCCTTCCTCTTTGCCCCCCAAGCTCCTATTTCTTGCATTGTTCCTAGTGGAATATTCTCACCTCACCAAGTGGAACACTGCTCTAACACACTGTCAGAACGGCGCAATCCTCCAAGGAATGATTCCTTCTGCATGCATGAGTTTTCTTTATAGGAAAACACATGCAACTGATAGTACACTATCCTTGACATTTAGTTCAATTGGGTCTTTCTCATAATAGACATGCATGAGTTACTGATGAGGGAATCTTCAGTTATCTAGAGTACACTGGTTGAGTGCATGCATGCATCAACTGACAGATAACTCACAATTAGTTCCTCAAACAGGTTGAAACTAATTTAACTGGACTTAACTCAGTAAACTATTAACTAATTACAACTCAAATATAACTCAATCTTATATCCTTAATTAAGGGATAATCTCCTTAATTTAAGGGATAACACTTGCATGACTTCAGAAATATTTCTAACTTGAATTTCTCCAACTAATTAATCCATAATGAATTAATTAATTATTTCCAAGCAATTGTTAAGATTAAAATCGATTTTAATTCACAATTTTAATTCAAGGACAAATTAAAATTGGAATATTCTAGATTCTATTTTTATCATTTCTTGTTGCTATTTTCAACATCTCTCACAGTTTTCAGTGGATGAGCTTCATGCATCACTTATTTCTCATGAACATAGACTGAATAGAGAAACAAGCTCCTCATTGGAGCATATCTTCAAGACACAAGTTTCCTTTGGTCAAGGTCGAGGCAAAGGAAGATCATATGCTAGAGGAAGAGGAAGAAGCCCACACAGAGGTGGAAGAAGAAACCCTTCAAGCTCAAGTGGAAGGGGCAGCAATCAAAATGCAAGTCAAGGCCCAAGCCAAAATCAAGCACAATGTCAGCGGTATGATAAATCTCAAGTCCAATGTCATTATTGTAAGAAGTATGGTCATTATGCAAATGAATGTAGAAATAAGTAATATGACATTAGTAACAAACCAAGTGTAAATTTCACAAAAGAAAATTAGAACCATGATAGCATGTTTTTAACTTGTAATGTAGCATAAGAAAAACAAAGTGATGTATGGTATTTAGATTCAGGGTGTACCAACCACATGTCAGGGAACATAGAAACATTTTCCACTCTAGATGAAAGTGTGAAATCTGAAGTGACATTAGGGACTGGTAGCAAAGTCTTTATCATGGGAAATGGAAGAGTTAATATCCAAACAAAGAAGGGGGAGAAGAAGTACATCTCAGAGGTTTACTTTGTGCCCGGTCTGAAGCATAACCTCATAAACATTGGACAGCTCATGCAAAAGGGATACAATGTCTTTTTCAAAAATGATGTGTGTACAATTTTGGATAGGCCTCTAAGGAGACAACTGATTGCAAAGACTCATATGACAAACAATAGAATGTTTCCCCTAAAGATAAGATCAGATTTGAAAGAAGAAGGTGCATAAGCACAACTATCAATGATACTCACAAGAGGATGGAAGAAAAGAGGCAGTTCTAACACAAGTGAACTATCAAGCATAGGTCAAATATGAAAACTGGTTATGGCATTTGAGATTTGGACATCTCAACTTTGTTGCATAGGAAAGGCATGGTGAAGGGACTGCCACTCATAGAAAAACCGAACATCCTATGTGAAGGATGTATCTTGGGCAAGCAACATAGAGAGAAATTTCCAGCGGGAGAGTCAATAAGGGCAAAGGCACCTTTGGAGATTGTCCACTCATATTTATGTGGACCAAAGTAGACACCATCAATCGGTGGCAGCCACTATGCATTGACCTTCACAGATGACTACACAAGGAAGACATGGGTCTATCTCCTAAACCAGAAAAGTGAAGTGTTTGAGCGCTTTCGCCAGTACAAGGCTCTTGTTGAGAAGCAAAGCGGACACTACATAAAAGTCCTCAAGACTGACAGAGGTGGCGAATACATCTCCAATGACTTCCTTCGATTTTGCAAGGAGCATGGAATTCACAAGCAATTTACAACAAGATATTCACCTCAGCAAAATTGTGTGGTGGAAAAGAAGAATAGGACCATTACGGAAATGGCAAGGAGTATGTTGAAGGAAAAACATTTGCCAAATGATTATTGGGCTGAAGCTGTCGCATGTGCAACATATATCTTGAATAGATGTCCAACCAAAAGCATCCAAAGCATAGTTCCTGAAGAGGCATGGAGTGGAAGAGAGCATAGTGTCACTCACATGATAGTTTTTGGATGTGTGTCTTATGCACATGTCCTGGATGAGTTGAGGAAAAAGTTGGATAGCAAGGGGGAGAAATGTATATTTGTTGGATACAATGATGAATCCAAGGCATACAAGCTCTACAAACCATCAACCAAGAAGGTCATAATCAGAGAATAGGAAGCATGGGATGGAAGTTTAGAGAAGACAGTCAATGTGAAAGCATGTATACCACATGAGGACAAAGAGGAATTAATAGCAACAAGTAATTCCTTAGCAGTGACTCCCTCTACTCCTATTCAAGCGCAACAAAGCAGGCAACAAGGAACAACATCAACATATAATAAGACATCGTCACGCAGTCAAGCAATTGCTTCTCCAAGCACGCCGCAAAGCACTACACCAAGTGACATGTCAAGCCCATCTTCAACAATCATAAGAAGACCAAAATTCAGAAATCTAAATGAAATTTATGAGCAAGATGAGGTTGATGTTAGCATTTTGGCACAGGTGTGGCGCTACGGTACAGGTGTTGTCCTTGATGGCAACTCTCTTTGATGACAGATCTCAATCCAGACTACAAGAATGAAGAGAAATTTCATATACGCAGGTTCATTAAGCCCAAGTTGCATATACACGCTGGTACGCTATATACTAAGTCGCGGATACGCATGCTAGCTATATACGAAGTCGCGTATACATGCAGTTTCATGAACAGAAAAGAGCGTACATGTCGAGAAGCTTTCCTTTGGTCCGTGGTAGTTAGTCCTCGGTACTTGAGCCTATGTTTTTGGACCAAGGTATCTCGACAGACGTGTTGATCCCTAGTTTTGAAGTTGATGGTATTGTGTTACTATGGTTTTGGATCGTGGTATTGTGAAGGGTCTAAGGCTATATAAGGAGAAGAAGATCATTAGGAAATTGCATTGAAAAAGTCTTGAATATCTGATAAAGAAAGAGATCTAGTATGCAGGTTCTGGGTTGCTTGATCTAAGCTAAGGAGAGATCACACTTGTTGATGGAAGACTAGATCTAAGGATAGATCGGGATCAAATGGTTTGAAATGAACTATCGTTATATGGTTGATTATGCGTACTTTTAGATCTGCATACTGACGCAATGTTATGTTCTGAGTATGACTGATGTCTGGTACAGCTGCAAGTTATGAGAAATTATTTTTAGATCTGTACGCAGGTTGTCTTTGGTAAAAGCGCGTGTATACGCGGGTTGGTTTCATTGAAGTAGCGTATATCTTTTGAAGCTTAATTTTTGGGGTTGCAGTTGGGTCTGACAGTTATCGCAGAGTTCTGTAGTCTGTTCTGTGTTCTCGTGACTGGGTGTTGACAGGGTTTCAGTGGTTCAGTGATTCAAAGATTGATGATGCTAGTATTGGTTGTTTTTTGCTTCAATGATCTGTTATGAAAGTTGTATGAATTGTGGTCTTCATATTGTAATGTTGTGCTTCAGGAATATCCAGTCTGAAAATGTATGAAAAGTGGTACCTGAAGGAAAGAAGATTGTAGGCCAGCACCTATGTACTAGTATCTTAGCTAGTACAAGAGCAAAGGGGGTTGGAGCTCCCTTCATGGAGAGTCTGGAAAACGAGAGAAGGTTGTAGCCTTCTGCAGGTTGTAGCCTGCGTACTGGTATAAGGCTGCACCAGTACAAAAGATTGTAAACTGAAGCTTCTTATTAAAGAAAGATAGAGACAACTTGCAGCAGGTGGTTTTCACCCACATTGGGTTTCCACCTTATATCATGGTGTTCATGTGTGTGGCTTTTGTGTGATGATCTGTTATGTTATACTGCACCTGTTTACTATTAATATGGTTAATAATGTCCTGATGCATTTACTGAAGATAAGCTAACTGAATCATAAGATTTCTGGTTATACGCTGGTTGCTTTAGACACAGTAGCGTGTACACGCTGGTTCACTTAACTGAAGTAGCGTTTATGTTTCTGAGTATGAAATTGAAAAAGTTTGATTGATCTGATAATACTGATTCACCCCCCCCCCCTCTCAGTATTATTTCCAACAATTGGTATCAGAGCAGGTCCTTCAGAGAAGCTTGATCGCTTGAAGGTAGATCGTTCATCATGAGCAACTACGAGAGAGAAGCATCAATCAGGCCACCGGTTTTTGATGGGACAAACTTCAATTATTGGAAGGTAAGAGTTACTGCCTATCTTTAATCTCTTGGTACAGAAGTTTGGGACATCGTAGAGACAGGCTACATTTTTCCTTCAGCTACTCCTACAGATTCAGCTGAGAAAAAGAAATATGAAACAAATGCGAAAGCAATCAGTACTCTATTGGGATGTATATCCCAATCGGAATTCATGAAGGTAATGCACTATAAATCCGCAAAAGAAATATGGGACAAAATTGTCACGAGCTATGAAGGAGACGAATAGGTAAAGCGTGTTAAACTTTAAACTCTCAGGATTAAGTATGAGACTCTCAGAATGTATAATGATGAAAGTGTGGCTAACTATTTACTTAGGGTAGATGAGATTGTTAATTGCATGAAAAACTTGGGTGAAGAAATAAAAGAGGCTATTGTGGTTGAAAAGGTTCTAAGATCATTGTCCCCCAAATTTGAATCTAAAGTGTCTGCAATAGAAGAAAAGGAAAATCTACGAACTCTTACTATGTCTCAGCTTCACGGAATTCTAACTGCTTATGAAATGAGAAAGGGAGGTCCATCAGACAGAAGAGAAGCTGCTTTCAAGGCTTCAGGCAAAGAAGATTATTATGAAGCAAGTCACGTGCCAAAAGATGAAGAAGAAGAATCAAATTTTGTCAGAAATCTTCAAAGGGGTTCTGGAAGGTTTAGAGGTAAGTTACCTTTTAAATGCTTTGCTTGTGGAAGAGTAGGTCATTATGCTGCCAAATGTCCTCACAAAGATAAGAATGACAAGGGAAAGGAACCTGTTAAATGGAACAAGAAACATAATGAAAAGAAGAAAAGCTATTACACTCATGAAGATAGTGATGGTCTTTCAAATAGTGACGAAGATGAACAAGGTAATAGATATAAACTTTTAATGGCTTTTGAAGACGATGACTACATGGATGCTATAGATGTAGAAGGCTTTTGTGAAGAAATGAATAATCTCAAAGTTTGCTTAGAAGAGAAAAGTGCTATTATTGATTCTCTACAATGTCAACTGGCTGAAAAGGAAAAACATCTTGAAGAATTGGAATGTGAGATTGTTTGTCTTAGAAAGGAGATTGAGAAAACAAAAGCGATTAATCTTAAATTTGTTAAAGGATCTGAAACCTTGGATGAGATTATCAATGTGCAGCGTTCTCCTCTGATCAAGACAGGTCTGGGATATAATGGAGAAACATCTCAAGCTTCTACCTCTAAAAGTTATCTTGATGCAGCAAGGAGGAGCGAGCAAAGGCCAAATAAAAGTCATCAGGTGAATCAGGGACAGTTTACCTCAAGAACAAATAAAGACTATCAAGAAATTTGGGGACAAGCTGCCTTAAGGACAAACAGAAGCTACAATCAGCCACAGGTAAAATCTTCCCAATTTGCCCCAAGAATGGATGTCAATAGAAGCTAAAATCGGTTGGATGATAGATCTGATTATCGCAGAAATTTCTTTAATGGCCAATGTTTTTCTTGCCATAACTTCGGTCACAAAGCAGCTCAATGTGTTGCCTACAAGACAATCATGACTAGAGAAGCTCAAAAGCAAAGAAGTATGACTGGAACCATGAAAAGGACTTATAACAACTTTTCGGTTCTTGAAAATGAAGTTGAATGCTCTATTTGTAATAACTTTGGTCATGAAGACTCTGAATGCAGGAGCAGGTTCTGGAAGACAACTCAGAAGGAACAAACCTCAAATGTTAGAACATGGAGAATAAAGGAACCGCAACCAGAAAAATGTGGGATAGCCTTTTATGCAGAAGGTCAAGAAAGTCTATGGTACATTGACAGCAGATGTTCGAAGCATATGACAGGGGACAAAGAAAAACTTGAATCATATACCGCATTAGAAAAGGGAAAGAAAGTTTCTTTTGGAAACGATATCTCTGCAGCCATAAAAGGAAAAGGCGTTGCTCCGTTGAAAGAGAAGGTCAAAGCTGGAAATGTTTTGTATGTTGATGGATTGAAGCATAATCTTCTGAGTGTCAGTCAGATGTGCGATCAAGGAACAGAGGTAATATTTAGATCAAATGGATGTTGTGTTCGTGATCTTGATACAGGTGAAACAGTGATCAAAGGAAGAAGGATTCCAAATAATCTATACATATTTGAAGAAAGACATCAACAATGCTATTTAAGCAAGGATGATGAACACTGGCTATGGCATTGGAGGTTGGGGCATCTAAGCTTTTCACAAATAAGGAAAGCATGCAAATATCAGGCAGTTCGTGATCTTCCAGATATCAAAATTCCAGACAACACCATATGCAAATCATGTCAGTTTGGAAAGCAAACCAGAACTAATTTTCCTGAGAAGGAAGGATCAGCTAGCATGCCTCTTGAGCTAGTACATACAGATACATGTGGTCCATTCAGAAAAAGAACACCTCCAGGAGAAGAATATTTGATATTATTCATTGACGATTTCTCTAGGTTTGTCTGGTTAGGACTTATGAAGCACAAAGATGAAGCATTCGAAAAATTCAAATCCTTCAAAGCCTTGGTTGAAAATGAATCAGGATACAAAATTAAGTGCCTCAAATCTGACAGAGGTGGGGAGTTTACCTCGAATGAATTTTTCGATTTCTGTGAAGAACATGGGATAAGAAGAGAATTCTCTACAGCTAGAACTCCTCAGCAAAATGGAGTTGTGGAAAGAATGAACAGAACAGTCCAACAAATGGCTCGTGCTATGCTTGATGAATCAGGTACTCCCGCAAATTTCTGGGGTGAAGCTGAACATGCTGCGGATATTATTCTCAACAAAACAAATGTCCGAGTAAACAACACTCAAACCCCTCATGAGCTTTGGTGTGGTGAGACTCCTTCGGTGAAGCACTTCAAAATCTTTGGGAGCAAATGTTATATTAAGAATACTGATGAGCAACTTGGAAAACTTGAACCAAGAGCAGATGAAGGCATTCTTCTTGGTTATTCTCCACATAGCAAAGCATACAAGTGCTACAATAAAAGACTTGGCAAAATTGTTGACAGCATTGATGTTGTGGTTGATGAGAAGGGATACATTCCTGGGCAAGTTCATCATGAAGACATCGAAGAAGATGAAGGCTACCCTCAAAGATAGAATGATGAAGAAGAAGAACCTCAAGAAGAACCAGAGGAGCAGACAAGAATAGAAGAGAAGACTCCATCCAGATATGTTCAGAAGAATCATCCAGAATCTCATATTGTGGGGCAGAAAGAATCAGGAGTACAAACAAGAAGAATAATTGCAGAAGCTTCAAGCTATTTGGCATTACTCTCTTCCACTGAACCACAAAATGTGAAAGAGGCATGCAAATATGAATGTTGGGTCAAAGCAATGGATGAAGAACTTGAGCAGATCGAAAAGAACAACACTTGGGAATTGGTTCTTAGACCAAAAGATAAGAATGTCATAGGGACAAAATGGGTCTTCAAAAATAAATTGAATGAAAATGGAGAAGTAATTAGAAACAAGGCCAGAATTGTTTGTAAAGGGTATGCGCAGCAAAAAGGAATAGATTTTGAAGAGACCTTTGCTCCTGTTGCAAGACTTGAGGCCATCCGAATGTTCCTTGCTCTCTCAAGCTTTCAAAACTTCAAGGTATTTCAAATGGACGTGAAATCAGCCTTTCTGAATGGAGACTTAGAAGAAGAAGTATATATTGAGCAACCAGATGGTTTCATTCTTGGGAATGATCCAAACCTTGTATGCAAATTGAAAAAGGCTCTCTATGGTCTCAAACAAGCTCCAAGGGCTTGGTACTATCGTTTGGACAAATATCTTCACCAACAAGGTTTTTCAAAAGGATCAGCAGATAGAAATCTCTATATAAAAGTTGAAAATAACAAATTGCTAATACTTGTTGTGTATGTAGATGATATTATCTTTGGCAGCAATGAAGAGGCTATGAGTCAAAACTTTGCCTTGGTTATGCAGAAAGAATTCGAAATGTCATTACTTGGAGAATTGACATACTTTCTTGGATTGCAAATCCAACAAAATGAAGGAGGTATTTTCTTGTCTCAAACCAAGTACCTCAAGCAGATCTTGAAGAAGTATGGCATGGAAGATTCAAAGCCAGTATGTACCCCCATGGTTATAGGATGCAGCCTCAGTGCAAATGATGAATCAGCAACAGTTCATCAACCAACTTATAGATCCATGATTGGGAGTTTGCTTTATTTGACAGGTACCCGACCAGATATTATGCATGCAGTAGGAATTGTTGGAAGATTTCAAGCCAACCCAAAGGAAACTCATCTTCAGGCAGTCAAAAGAATCTTCAAGTATCTTCAAGGGACTCAAAACTATGGCTTATGGTATCCTAGAGATACAAATCTCACTCTTCATGCTTACACAGATGCAGATTGGGCCGGAAGTGTGGATGACAGGAAAAGCACAAGTGGTGGTGCATTCTTCATGGGTTCCAGATTAGTATCTTGGTTCAGCAAGAAACAGAGTTCGATTGCTTTATCTACAGCTGAAGCAGAATATGTCGCTGCGGCATCTTGTTGCACACAACTTCTTTGGATGATGCAGACCTTGCAGGATTTTCAAATCACTTGCACTCCACCCGTCTCTATCTTATGTGATAATACAAGTGCAATCAGCATTTCAAAGAATCCAGTCATGCATTCAAAGACCAAGCACATACCAATCAAGTATCACTTCCTCCGGGAACAAGTGCTTGAACAAAAGGTCAAGTTGGAGTATGTTTCTTCTAAAGAACAAGTTGCTGATATTCTCACAAAACCACTGCCCAGGGAGACTTTTGAATATCTCAGACAAAAGCTGGGAGTAGTTGATGCTTCATCCTGCTGTTGAAGCTTGTCTGTTCTAAAGAAAAGTTGGTCTACGCGTGTTGTATAAGGGATATCCGCGTACATATGCTGATTTATGCAGGTGAAGTCGCGTATATGGAGTTCTAAACAGCAAGGGCAGACTCTGGTTGGAGAAGGTCTGAGATGGGTATGACAGAGTCCTTCAGGCACAGTTTCAGGGGGTGCAGCAGGCACAGTTCCAGGGGGAGCAACTTAAAGTCTAATAAAGCATTGTTGGCATTTAAATGCTTTTGGTTCTAGTTCACAACTGTTGTTGGTTTCAGGAGAAGGAGCACAGAAGGAAATCTTGGTTGCTGATCTAAAAGATGATTATCAGATGCTGCTGGTGACTTTCATAAGTCTTGGTCTAGATTTTTCGTCTCTATGTCATGTATCTCTTTTGTGATATCTCTTTTATGGTGTCAAGGTCATGTAACGGCCTATGTTGGTTTCCCCACTATGCCTGGGATGAATGATGTAATGTAATTGGTTGTTATATGTAAATTTCTGATGTATCCCCTCTTGGTTGGGAGTATGGATGTATGTATTGAGTCTTTTGGTGATAGGAAGGTCCTTTATGATGTATAAGTCTTGGTTCTTTTTGAAGAACATCTTTTACAGATCTTGCCTACAGTCAGGGGGAGCATGTTCAGCACAGCAGAGCAGAGATATCAGCATGTACTCAGGGGGAGCACAGCCCTTTGCCCTTGATGATGAAGGGGGAGAATGATTCTAAGGATCTTGGGGTTGCCATCAAGTCCAAAGGGGGAGATTGTTGGCATTTTGGCACAGGTGTGGCGCTACGGTACAGGTGTTGTCCTTGATGGCAACTCTCTTTGATGACAGATCTCAGTCCAGACTACAAAAATGAAGAGAAATTTCATATACGCAGGTTCATTAAGCCCAAGTTGCGTATACACGCTGGTACGCTATATACTAAGTCGCGGATACGCATGCTAGCTATATACGAAGTCGCGTATACATGCAGTTTCATGAACAGAAAAGAGCGTACATGTCGAGAAGCTTTCCTTTGGTCCGTGGTAGTTAGTCCTCGGTACTTGAGCCTATGTTTTTGGACCAAGGTATCTCGACAGACATGTTGATCCCTAGTTTTGAAGTTGATGGTATTGTGTTAGTATGGTTTTGGACCGTGGTATTGTGAAGGGCCTAAGGCTATATAAGGAGAAGAAGATCATTAGGAAATTGCATTGAAAAAGTCTTGAATATCTGATAAAGAAAGAGATCTAGTATGCAGGTTCTGGGTTGCTTGATCTAAGCTAAGGAGAGATCACACCGGTTGATGGAAGACTAGATCTAAGGATAGATCGGGATCAAATGGTTTGACATGAACTATCGTTATATGGTTGATTATGCGTATTTTTAGATCTGCATACTGACGCAATGTTATGTTCTGAGTATGACTGATGTCTGGTGCAACTTCAAGTTATGAGAAATTATTTTTAGATCTATAAGCAGGTTGTCTTTGGTAAAAGCGCGTGTATACGCGGGTTGGTTTCATTGAAGTAGCGTATATCTTTTGAAACTTAATTTTTGGGGTTGCAGTTGGGTCTAACTGTTATTGCAGAGTTCTGTAGTCTGCTCTATGTTCTGGTGACTGGGTGTTGACAGGGTTTCAGTGGTTCAGTGATTCAAAGATTGATGATGCTAGTATTGGTTGTTTTGTGCTTCAATGATCTGTTATGAAAATTGGATGAATTGTGGTCTTCAGATTGTAATGTTGTGCTTCAGGAATATCCAGTCTGAAAATGTATGAAAAGTGGTACCTGAAGGAAAGAAGATTGTAGGCCAGCACCTACGTACTAGTATCTTAGCTAGTACAAGAGCAAAGGGGGTTGGAGCTCCCTTCATGGAGAGTCTGGAAAACGAGAGAAGGTTGTAGCCTTCTGCAGGTTGTAGCCTGCATACTGGTATAAGGCTGCACCAGTACAAAAGATTGTAAACTGAAGTTTCTTATTAAAGAAAGATAGAGACGACTTGCAGCAGGTGGTTTTCACCCACATTGGGTTTCCACCTTATATCATGGTGTTCATGTGTGTGGCTTTTGTGTGATGATCTGTTCTGTTATACTGCACCTGTTTACTATTAATATGGTTAATAATGTCCTGATGCATTTACTGAAGATAAGCTAACTGAATCATAAGATTTCTGGTTATACGCTGGTTGCTTTAGACACAGTAGCGTGTACACGCTGGTTCACTTAACTGAAGTAGTGTATATGTTTCTGAGTATGAAATTGAAAAAGTTTGATTGATTTGATAATACTGATTCACCCCCCCCCCCCCTCTCAGTATTATTTCCAACAGTTGATAGCAGCGATAGTCTGAATTTCTTATTTGCATTATTTTTTCATGTAGATGACCCAATCCATTTTGAAGATGCAGTCAAAGAAGAAAAATGGGTTGCGGCAATGGAGGAAGAAATAGAAGTAATAGAAAAGAATGACACATGGGAGTTAGTGGACTTGCCGCAAGGAAAACAAGTCATTGGAGTGAAGTGGGTCTATAAGACCAAAAGCAACATTGAGGAAAAGATTGAAAGGCACAAAACAAGACTAGTTTTCAAAGGTTACAAGCAACAACATGGAAGAGATTATGCGGAGATGTTTGTGCTAATTGCGAGGATGGAGATGGTGCGTAGAGTTGTGGCGATTTTCGTGCAACATAAATGGAAAGTGTATCAGATAGATGTAAAATCAACATTCTTGAATGGAGTGTTGAAAGAGGAAGTGTATGTTGCGCAATCGCCTGGTTATGAGGTAGAAGGCCAAGAAGACAAAGTGTATTGGTTGAAGAAAACTCTTTATGGGTTGAAGCAAGCAGCGCGTGCATGGTACAACAGGATAGATTCCTACTTGTTGGACAATGGTTTTGACAAGTGTGACGGTGAGCGTACTCTCTACATCAAAGAGAATGATGGTAAGATTCTCATTGTTATCTTATATGTAGATGATTTAATTTTTACAGGTAGTGATGATTTTCTCATCGTTGATTTCAAACAAGTCATGAAGAATGAATTTGAAATGACTAACTTAGGGTTGCTAAGATATTTTTTGGGCATAGAAGTGAAGCAAATGGAAAATGACATTTTTATTTCTCAAGCAAAGTATGTGGCAAACATTTTGGAGAGGTTTAATATGCAAAATAGCAAGTTTGCACCAACTCCAACTGTCACGGGGTTGAGTTGAGGAAAGAAGATTATAGTAGCAATGTCAATCCGACATTATACAAAAGCATGATAGGCAGCTTGATGTATTTGACCGCCACTAGGCTGGATATAATGTATGCAGTGAGTTTGGTGTCAAGGTTCATGGAGACGCCAAAGGAGACACATTGGCAAGCAACGAAAAGGATTCTAAGGTATGTCAATGGGACAAAACAGTATGGCATTTTGTACACCACAACAGAAGATTTCAGGTTAGTTGGTTACACCGACAATGGTTGGACAGGAAGTGCCAATGACAGAAAGAGCACGTTGGGATATGTTTTTCATTTGGGTTCTGGTGTAATATCCCTCCCCTTAATAATAAATAATAAATAATAAAAATAAAAATATAATAATATAATAATAAATAATAAATAGTAAAAATAATGAATAAATAATAAAAAATAAAAATAATAGATAATACAAAATAATAAATCACTTAATAATAAATAATAAATAATAAAAATAAAAATAATAAATGTTAAATAATAAATGATATTAAAAATATATACAAGAAAATAAATAAAAATTAAAAAAATTAGTAATAACCATACTAAATAAGAATAAATAGAAATGAAAAAAAAACAGTAAAAACAAGAAAGTTAAAAATAAAATAAAAAGTCGCATGTAGACACATGGAGTATGTGCATGTGGTTCCCATCCAATGTTTGCTCTATTTATTAGATGGAGAGGAGGATGGGAGGCATTCCATCTTTCCAAGATTCTATCTTTCATTCTCTTGGGAGAATGGTGTTCTAAGACATAGGAGTCACTAGCAGTAGTACATTGATTGAGGGCTCGAGGATGGCCAGTTGTAGCAAATCCTTGCACAATTGAGCCTATGGTTGGGTGGAGAGTCATCCCCAAAACCTTGTTGCAGTAAGCCTACTTCTACCACAGGTAAGCACTATTCATAGTTGAATTTAGTTTATTAATTACATGTTTATTTGGCTAGGTAAGTGCCACTCTGATTTAAATTTAAGGTTAATTAGAAAATTTAATTAAATATTTATTTTGGGCTGTTACATATGGTATCAGAGCAGGGCTCAACCCTTAGGGCCTATGGGCATCTGATTTTTTTTTTTTTTTAGGATATTTAACTTGACTTGTTTTTGAAAGTTACAGGATGCTTACTGTCCTACGAGTAATTTCCATGGCAATTGAACTTTGGAATCGGGGTTTCTAGATTTCCGCAATTCTAATTTGTTTTCATTAATTCGTTAGCCATTTTTAACAATTGTTTGCAGGCTCTGCCACAACATAAACTAAGTGGTGTGCGTTTTTATGATAGGCATCAGATAAAGCTCGTTTATCATAAATTTATTTATTGTGGTTCTGAAGGATAATTTGTTTCTGCGATCATTTTTGTCCGGGAATTTTTTTATTTGTTTGTTTATTTAATTTTGGTATCATGCATATTTATTCTGCGCACTGCACACTACCACAATCAAAGGAATAACAGAACAATCACCATTATTTGCAATAAAATCCGCAGCAGAATGCCAATCATTCGGTATGACAATCTCTAGCATCTTCGACAAGCACTCCCACGACTTGAATTGCTAACCCATGCTTGTCAAAGAAACTCCGCACCTCATCGGAATCAAAAGCTGGGTGGGGCATTTTGGTGGTGGACTGATCGATTTTCGAAGAATAAGGCGTCGTGAAGACGAGGGTGAGATCGTTGGACTGTATGGCGAAGCTGCAATATGTCTGATTTCCAGTGCTCTAATCGGACAAACCCCATGAGAAGCGCTTGTAAGTATTTTCTATTTTTTTAAGTTTGTGGTATTTTCTATTTTTGAAATGAGATATCTTCTAGCTATTTGGAAAGCACAAAGATCAGTGAATACCGGTGAAGGATGGGAGACAATTAGGTGTGAGCTGTCTGTTCTATATAGTCGGTTTTGTAAGTTATCTAAACGATATTTGGACAGTGTAATATTTTATGTTCTGTTCTTTTACACAAGAGAGCTATGGGAGTATGAATGACGAAAGGATTTGACATTCATTGTATTTGTTTACTTTCAAGTTTTAACTTCCTTTGTTGGTTGTTCAATTCTTTGTTCTGTTTGATTCCCTCTAGGCAGGAGTAACTTTGTTTTATGGACCATGATCAATATTTCAACTCCGCAATGTTTCCTATTGTTTCTATGATTAAAAGGATGTGGATTCTCTAAGAACAATATTATGTTTACCCATAGTGGGAATCTTTTCATGGTTAGCTTGTATTGCTTATTGACCTTGTCTTGTATGGTAACTAAAATTGGGCTCAAGTATGTGGTGGGTTACAAAGCGAACCTTTGACCAGAGTATGGTTTTTGATCCATGCTATTCTGTTTCTTTCAATGTGGTTTGCCTATTCTCATTTTGATTCATCAATTTTGGGATACTTGTGTCTTTAGTGTGTTTCCTGCACTAAATTCCCCAAAATTTCTCTGCAAATTTTCCGTTATCGATTCGATGGCTCCTGTTCTGGGGAGACTGTTTGGTTATATATAGGAACACAGGCGAGGGATTATATGAGGTTGATTACGTGATGGTCTGTCCTGCCATGGATTAGATTTCCAAGTGTGCTGATTCGGTTCTCATGCATAATGGTTGTCCTATTGAACCCAAAACTCTTTTCAAATGGATACGGAACCTGATGATACAAACTATGATTCTAATTTTCATGCTTATGTTGAATTAAGCCCATCAGATATGGCCATAACCATTGCCACCCAATTTATTTAAGGGAATAAATCATGAATTATGGATCGCACGATCGATTATTTCATTATACAATAATTTGAGAATTATCCATCCACTTTCTTTGATGACATGAAAGATTGTTTGGTATATTTTGAGTGGTTGGTATTTTTGTTTTTATTTTTCAATTCATAAAATCATCTTTCAGCAAACGTTCTCTGACTTTTCCTGCACAGACTTGTGAGCAACATCTTCAAGGACATCGGTTTTTTGAATCTGCAGTCATGCAGTTTAGAAATGCATTTTCCCTCTTATTCCTGTGTATGAGGATCTACCTCTCTATTTATATCTGAATGTTATTTTGTTCCTTTGAAGTTGCCATGATAAAATTGATAGATAGATTGAACAGAAATACATGCAAATTTGGTTCTTTGGCTCTTTAAGGAAGGATATATTAGAAGTGTACAAATAGTTCACAAATACGTGTGAAAATTAAATCCATCATTTTTGTTTGTTAATACTCTATAGTGTGATAGCTGTGCTTTTATGTGCTTTTATCCTTAATTTGTGAGATTTCAGATGGTGATTTATACTTTGTTCCCTGAATGTAATCCTTGAAATTCAAAATTTAGCCTGAATTTAATCATGGTGCTTTGTTCTGACATTATTTGAGCATGAACATGAACCAAGTTACTTCTCTTATAGGTACTGTGACATATGTATAATGTTATATGTGGTTGTCACTTGTGCAATTGGAATAGGGAAATAACGAAAAGGCATGGTTCTTGCTTTTAATATCTTTTATATTGTCATTGTAGTCTGTTTTGTTTAGTGTGTGTAGATTTTTCGACATTGTTGTCGAATGGAACAATGGAATTTGCTGGAACGCGCATAGCCATGGCCGCAAGCTTACAATGTAACTGACTAATGTGAAATGCTGATTGGGGGTTGGGATTTTGTACACATGCAGGCAATTTTATGTCTTATCCAAGAAATCATTATGGCTGAAATGTATTGTAATTTAAGGGTTTTGATATGGTGTTTCCTTTGCGGATGCGCTTGCAGGCGAGCCATATTATTAATAAAATGATTTTATTTTGTGTTTTGGGGAGGGATAACCTTCCCAGTCATCTGATCTGGTTCTGGGTCGGGTGGCGGTGTCTCTTTTTGTTTATGGTGTGAAATATTTCTTTGGTTGTTTGATTTCTTAAATTCCCTTAGAGTCATTATTTAATAGCCATAAGAATCTCAAGATGCATTCAATAAATTTTTTTAACGATTTATTTTGTTAAAAGTAGTCCATTTAATTCTTCTAACATAAGTTATGATTGCTTAAACAGATACTTAAATATTTCACTCTACAGCACAAAATTTCAATTTATCTATATCCTTAAAAATCATGAATCTGTAGAATTAATAAATTTTCTTTCGAAATTCAAGTACCTTCTTAACACAATAATGCCACTAATATTCTTAAGCTTTAATCATTCGAATTTGGATTTTTCATTGAGACAATTCTCTAAGTTTTATTCTGACATCATTACTATCTTCTAACTCATGTTTTCCATGGTTTTATACTACAAAATTTGTGATTGTTGATAATTTATGGTTTAAGTATCATGATTATTGATAATTTATGATAAAAATATATCTTATTAAACTCATAACTCTGATAATAAGGATAACTTATTAACCTTATTAGACTTTGATAATAATTATTATTGAGTATATTGGTTCTTATTTTATGATGAATCTTGAGTTATAGTAGTGTTTTATTTCTCTTACAAGGTCTTTAGATCAACCTTCTTTTCTTCTACAGTTCATCAATTTTTTTTATTTTTATTTTTAATCACATTTTGATAACTGATCTGACTTTGGTAGACTGATATACTTGTTAAACTAGCTAAAAACAACTTAGTTTTTTTAGAATCATTACAAAAGTCTGATATTAAGTTATAGAAGTAAGATGTTGGGTCCCTATAATACTAGTGATTACCCCATTACTATTGTAGTTATACCCCTTATTTATATTGATGCACCCATGTAGTGCCCATATTGTTACTATTGTGCCACATAGAAGCCCACTTTGTTATTGTTGTGCCCTACAATATTATTGTTATGTAGGCTTTGATTGTATTGGGACCACTTAGACTCCTATATATAGAAAGGAGGTATTTTCATTTGTGGCATCCAAGAATTGTTCATTTATGTAATGTAAAGGAGGTTTCCCCCTTGAAGAGGCTGAATTCTAAGGCGAGGATCTATCTTTTCTATCTTTTTTTGAGCTGGTTTCATAACATTTGGTATCAGAGCTTTGGATTCTAGGGTTTTGCTGCTCCAAATAGGTCATCGTGGCATTTTCGCTATAAATTTTTTTCTGTGACGTTTCAGAAGTCGCAAAAAAAACCCATTTGAGAAGAAATAGCGCTGAACCTTGGGTCCGAATTTCAGATTTTTTCGTGCGATATTTGCGGAGATATGATCTGAGGAAGTTGGTCTTTTTGCAAACTCTTGAATTACACTCAAAACAAGTGACCTAGGGAAAATCGTCATAACTTTCTTTCTGAGCATCAGATTGAAATTTCGTAAGAAGGTACAGAAAGAGGACGGACTGTAGTTTTCTTTTATATATTTTTCAGAGTCAAAGGTTGAAACAGTGACACGTGGCACGTCGTACAAGTTCGCTCTACTGAACTAGTCTATAATCAAGTCACTGTGGGAGATTTCGCATAACTCTTCCTTGGAGAATCCAATTTGGGTCAGACTTGTGGCATTGGAAAGAGGACACAGAGGGCTACTACAGGTCACAAATTCAGAACTAGATAATCAGAAAGTACAGAGATACATCAGAGGCAATATCGAGCTCCTACAAAGTGAAAAAAGGTGTGTAGATTTTCTTTAATTTTTGCTTAAGCTTGGTTTGAAAATTTATTTTGAAGGAATTCAAAGGGCATATTAGAGAATTATTATCGGTAACTGATGCCCCGAGGAAAGAAAATGCAAACACCTAGTAAGGAACCTGAAAGCTCTAGCATGACTCATGAAGAAGAAGAAGAAATGCTACATGATATATCAAAATTACAAGAACAAGTGCAACAAGTGTCACTTGCACAAAAAGCAACAGAATCTAAAATGGATGGTTTAAGGAAAGATGTAGAAGCTAAGATGGATGGTTTAAAGAAAGGTGTAGAATCTAAGATGGATGGCATGGAAGCTAAAATTGATGGCATGGATGATAAGATGGATAAGTTGCTACAAGAAATAGTCACTAAGGTGAAAGAGTAGTAAAGGAAACTCATGATGAGAACAAAAGAAATGTTAATCATGATTCCATAGACTCTAATGTTGGATCGAAGACTCACCATGTTCCAAAAATCGATATGAGGAAGTTTGATGGCAAGGATCCCGCCACATGGATATTACAGATGGAGCAATTCTTCGATCTCAATAATGTGCAAAACACACAAAAGGTACGTATGGCAACTTTATATTTGGAACCAAATCAGTTTGTATGGTATCAATGGCTTTGTTCTCGTAAACAATTTATCACTTGGGCAATTTTTACGGAAGAATTGATAGCACATTATGAGGATACAAAAAGCAACACTTTTTTTAGCCAATTGATAAGTCTCAAACAAAAGGGTTCAATAATGGAGCACATTGAGGAGTTCCAAAAATTGAACATAAGGGTAAAAGATATTCCAGAGGAGCATAGGATTGATGTGTTCATAGGGTCTTTAAAGGATAATATCCAACATGATGTGCGCCTTTGGGAACCTGATTCATTAGAGAAGGCATTCAGGTTAGCAAGAAAAATGGAAAGCAAAATTATGGCAACTAGGAAGCATACCATTCACAACTATAAAGATGGAAGTGTTGTTGCCCATAGTCTTCCACAACCTACAAGGTTGACACCACAACAATTGGAAGAAAAAAGAGCAAAAGGGCTTTGTTACAATTGTGATAGCAAATACACAAAAGGTCATAAGTGTGCTGAGAAGAAATTATTCTACATAGATTGTGAAGAGGAAGAAGAAAAGGAGCAAGAAAGGTCAAAAGAAGAGGATATATTCCAGGAACAAAGCCTAGATGAAGAACAAATAAATCCGACCATATCTTGTAATGCATTGGCGGGAATTACCACTCCTCAAACCATCAAGATAGAAGGACAAATCAAGAAGAAAAAGGTAATAGTGTTGATTGATTCAGGAAGCACCCACAATTTTATTCATTGTAGGGTAGCAAAAGAATTGAATTGCTTCCTATATCCAGCACCAGAGTGTCAAGTGATGATTGCAAATGGAGGAACAATAAATTGCTCTGGAAAGTGCCATAATATCAAGCTATCCATGGGAGAATATGTATTGACTAGCCCAATGCTTTCCATTCCAATGGGAGGTGCTGATGTTGTACTAGGAGTCCAATGGCTACAATCCTTGGGTACAATAGCTTTTAATTTTCAAGAACTTTTCATGAAATTTTCTGTGGAAGGAAAGGAAGTTGAATTAAGGGGTATTGCAGGGAAACCAGGAAAGATAATCAGCTCTAATGGTATGACAAAGCTTCTAAAAAAGGAGCAAAGAGGTGTAATTGCACAATTATGTTCGCTAGATGTTTCCACATTGGAATCATCTATTTCTCCAGATCTCCAAAAAGTCCTGGACAATCATTCCAAGGTATTTGAGACTCCCAAAGGTCTCCCACCTATGCGTGATCATGATCATGCTATTCATCTGATTCCAGGAAGTGTTCCTCCAAACATCAGGCCGTACAGATATCCCTATGTCCAAAAAAGTGAAATTGAACGTATGGTTGCAGAAATGCTAGAGGCTGGTATAATTCAACCGAGTCAAAGTTCTTTCTCTGCTCCAGTAGTATTGGTGCACAAGAAGGATGGATCATGGCGCATGTGTCCGGATTATAGGGAGCTCAACAAGCTCACTATTAAAGATAAGTTCCCCATTCCTGTCATTGATGAATTACTGGATGAATTGCATGGATCAATTTACTTCACCAAGTTGGATCTTCGTTCAGGATATCATCAAATCAGAATGAAGATTGAAGACATTCCGAAAACGGCATTTAGAACTCATGAGGGTCATTATGAATTTTTGGTCATGCCTTTTGGCCTTACCAATGCACCTTCAACATTTCAAGGTTTGATGAATTCAATTTTCAAACCATTCCTTAGAAAATTTGTGTTAGTATTTTTTGATGATATACTAATCTACAGCAAGTCTTGGAAGGATCATGTTGAACATGTTGACAGGGTGCTACAACTATTGGAGGAGAAACAATTATATGCAAAAAGATCCAAATGTTTCTTTGGAGTCCAGGAGGTGGAATATTTGGGTCATATTGTATCTCATGAAGGAGTTAAGGTAGACCCTAGCAAAATTAAAGCCATTAAGGAATGGAAAATCCCCACATCCATAAAGCATCTGCGAGGATTTCTTGGGTTGACAGGGTATTATCGCAAGTTTGTTAAGAATTATGGGAGAATAGCAGCACCTCTAACAACATTATTGAAGAAAGATGCATTTTCATGGACTCCGGAAGCAACAAAGGCCTTTGAACATCTTAAAGAGGCAATGTGCCAAGCACCGGTCTTAGCTACACCGGACTTCACAAAAACCTTTATTGTGGAATGTGATGCTTCAGGAAATGGAATTGGTGCTGTTCTAATGCAAGATGAAAGACCCATTGCTTTTGAAAGTCGTCCAATCAAGGGAAAGTTTTTAAGAAAAGCTATTTATGAGAAGGAAATGTTGGCAATACTCCATGCACTTAAGAAATGGCGACCCTACCTAATGGGAAGACACTTCAAGGTAAAAACGGATCATGATAGCCTTAAATACTTTTTAGAACAAAGATTATCCTCTGAAGAGCAACAAAAGTGGGTCACAAAGATGTTGGGTTATGACTTTGAAATCATCTACAAAAAAGGGAAGCAAAATGTGGTGGCAGATGCACTCTCAAGAAAGGATGAGGATGTGGAAGCATTGTTGTGCGCCATTTCTATTATCCAACCAGATTGGATAAATGAAGCAAGGGAGGAATGGAAGAATGACGAAGAAGTGTGGGCACTTATTCGAAAGCTACAACAAGATTCCAGTACTTCTGATACATTTAGCTGGAAAAATGATTCGTTATGGTACAAAGATCGCTTATACCTCTGTAAGAATTCCCAGCTAAAACAAAAGATTCTTATGGAATTGCACACTTCTCCCTTAGGAGGGCACTCAGGATTTTTAAAAACTTACCACAGGGTTAAGAAGGAATTTTTTTGGGATGGCCTTAAATCAGATATTCAAAAGTTTGTGGCAGAATGTTTGGTTTGCCAACAAAATAAAGTTGAAACAATTAAGACACCGGGTCTATTACAACCTTTATCCATTCCAAGCCAACGTTGGGAGGAGGTTTCAATGGATTTTATCACAGGTTTACCCAAGTCTGAGGGAAAGAGTGTCATCATGGTGGTAGTTGACAGACTTACCAAGTATGCACACTTTTGTGCATTATCACATCCATTTAAAGCCAGTACAGTTTCTACTGCATTTATGGAAACAATTCAAAAGCTACATGGAAACCCAAAGATTATTGTAAGTGACAGAGATCCCATTTTCACTGGAAATTTTTGGACAGAATTATTTTCTTGTCTTGGTACTCAGTTAGCTCATAGCTCATCTTATCATCCTCAATCTGATGGGCAAACTGAGATAGTAAACAAATGTTTGGAAGGATATCTTCGTTGCTTTGTATCTGATAAACAGACACAATGGGTCAAATGGTTGCCTCTGGCTGAATGGTGGTATAACACTTCCTTCCATACAGCAACAAAAATGACCCCATTTATGGCACTTTATGGGTATCAACCACCATCCATCACATCATATTTAAGAGAAAATTCTAAGGTTCAGGCAGTGGAACATCACATCGAACATCAACAACAAGTCCTCCAACTCTTAAAGGATAACCTTGTGTTGGCACAGAATAGAATGAAACAACAGGCAGATCAACATCGCAGTGAAAGAAGTTTTGATGTAGGTGATTGGGTATTCCTACGGCTACAACCATATAAGCAAATGTCCCTCAAGCAAGCTAAGAAGGATAATAAATTATCACCAAAGTATTATGGTCCGTACAAGGTGTTGCAAAAGATTGGTACTATGGCATACAAATTGGAGCTTCCTGCAGCTTCTCGATTGCACCCAGTTTTCCATGTTTCATGTTTAAAGAAGGTTATAGGCGACAAGCTCCCAGTTCAAACAATATTGCCAGAACTTGACGAGGAAGGAAAAATTATATTGGAACCGGAAGCAGTCATAGAAACAAGAACTCGACAGCTACGAAATCGATCAATTTCAGAGTATCTTATCAAGTGGAAGAACTTATCCGCTGAAGATTCCACATGGGAGGATGAGAATTTTATGCAGAAGTATCCTGAACTACTCAAGCGTTGAGGACAACACTTTTTTGAAGGAGAGGGGCATGTTGGGTCCCTATAATACTAGTGATTACCCCATTACTATTGTAGTTATACCCCTTATTTATATTGATGCACCCATGTAGTGCCCATATTGTTACTATTGTGCCACATAGAATCCCACTATTTTTATTGTTGTGCCCTACAATATTATTGTTATGTAGGCTTTGATTGTATTGGGACCACTTAGACTCCTATATATAGAAAGGAGGTATTTTCTTTTGTGGCATCCAAGAATTGTTCATTTATGTAATGTAAAGGAGGTTGCCCCCTCGAAGAGGCTGAATTCTAAGGCGAGATCTATCTTTTCTATCTTTTTTTGAGCTGGTTTCATAACATAAGACCTAATATTAAATTAAGTGTAAGTTAAAGTTTGGTGCACTCATTAGTTCCTCATTGGCTTTCTCATGCATCATTATACACAACAGATTATTTGGTATGGATACAAGTCCTTTCCTATGTAGTTCTCTGCTCTCATTACATGGTAAAACCACTATCTCATTTTCTTGAGTTGTTTGTGCTTGCATAGCTCTCTCCATCATAACCATATAACAAATCGAAAATCTAAATGAGTCACATAATTAAAGATATAGTTTCGTTATGACTCATTGATTCATTGGAAAAGTATATAATCTTGTAATCTTGGATGGTGATAATCTACCCATAATTGACGATGTATAATTCTCTGAAAGATTGCACTATTGAAATGGTATACTGGCATGTTTTTTGTAACAAATCTTTAATGTTGGTGTAACTACTCACCACTTGTTCATTTTACAACATAGTTTACATAGCACTTGAAGTATTTGGATAAGTGAAGTTGAAATTTGTCACCAATTAAATTGCTCTAAAATAGTGAAATCTGTTCCAATTCACAATTGATAAACTCTGATATCTTATTACCTTTAGATGATCATTGTTCACTAGCATCTGTTCATTATTTTATTGTTCAATCTGATCTAAAAACACATAGATAACATTCCTTGAATGTTGATCATACTATTCACTAATTATTTGGATTGGATTGTTGTTCTCATTGTCCTTTAGCAATAGCAGTTGCTTGGCATTTCTCTGGTCTATTATTGCAAGAACACAAATCTCTCAATATGATCTTCTAATAAATTTAATTTTGCATTGCAATTGCCATTCAGATTACATGTATCTGCTCATTTACTACTCATATCATTTGTATATTAAACATCATCAAGCTACCATTGAAGTCCCCTTCATTCTTGAGTGAATTAGTTGGGTTTGTAGTATATATACATAAACCACAGGATGGTATATTTTAGTCTCAGAGGGAAATCATACAGATTTGGATTTCAGTTTAGAAATTGAGTATAATGTTACAGGTTAAATGTATATAGTGGATAAAGTTGTCTATAGAGAAATGGAAAGGAGAAACTATTTTTTTTTAAAAGGATGATAACTAATGATAGTTCATGTGATTATGGCCAACTTGGGTCAGATGTTTAACGTGTAGAGAAGAAGTATCACAACAGGGGTAAGAAATCAGTAAGAAGAAACAACCTATTTTAGAACATAATGGAAGAGTTTAGTATAATCATAACTTGGTACTCTAAAGGTATCACTATAAGGTCTATCTAAGGATAATGCACATAAAGAAGAAAATATTGGCAATCAACTAATGAAGTTGAAAAATCAGGGTAATAATGAAGGTTATTTTAAGGAACCTGTAAGGTATGATAAATAGAATGATTGGAGAAGATTTGTGTGCATAACAACATCTATAACAATGGGAGAGCCACATTGTAATGTTTTTCATAGGTGACTAACTATCTGACTGAATTATGGATAACAATATGATCATGAGATTTTAATATGTCGATGTCTTAAAACAGGAAAAGGTAAGTAGATTACACTTGGTAGCTATCTTAATGAATTTATTTATCAGGTATTACCAAAGTTGGAAATAGTTTTTTTCACGATATTTTTTATAGTTAACTTTAATTAAAATTTGATAAAGATTAGGGTTTTCAGGGTATTGAATCCATTTATGCATTCAAAAATGTATTTGAAATATAAAAAAATCTTGAAATTGTATTGTTGACTTTTGGTGAATTGCACTGAAGAACATTATTTTGTCTAAGTTAAACGGATTCAAAAATGTATTTTAAATAACAAAAAAACTTGAAATTGTATTGCGAGTGAATTGCCGTGAAAAAATTCATTTTGTCTATAAGTTAGACCACTTCTTTAATTAATATCTATTAAATATATTATATCTTGTAGAATATATTTTTTGGCTTAGTTTAATAATATAGACAAAATGCTTTTATTAACCTTTTTTTTGTTAATTTTAATCAAAATCTCTAGATAATTTTAAAAACTTGAATTTAAGTTGTTTAACCTAAAATTCAAGTGCATCACATGTTTTTGAGGGTATTGAATCCATTTATGCATTCAAGAATGTATTTTAAACATCAAAAATCCATAATCTCACTGAAAATTGTATCAGTAAATTCTGGTAAAAAAACATTTATCTATAAATTAAAAGACACCATTAATTTTTTCTATTATAATATATAATTAAATATTAAAAATTATATATAAATTTAATTAATGAAAATATTTACATACATTGATACATAAAAAAACATATTAATATGTTTACCTACGACATATCAAAATATGTGAATAAATAAAATATATTACTATATTATACTATGATATTAATTTTCTTTCCATATTATTTAATATTTGAAATAATAATTTTTTATGTTATATGTAATGTTTTTAAATATTTTGTTTCGAATTTAAATATGTTTAAAACCCATCAAACTTATGAAAAGGAAAATGCAATCCTTGTCAATAGAACTTGCTATGTAGCTGTATGGGTTTTGATAAAGGTAAAAAGGTTATATCATTATCAAAACAACTTGCTAGGTAGATGATGCATAGAACTTTCGTAAGAAAAAGAGAGTTAATGGTTGTTAATAGAAATTGCTATGATAATGTATGGAACTTCTAAAGAAGAAAACTTATGTTTTTTCCCATAGAACTTGCTACGTAACTGTATGGAATTTTGATCGAAAGTTATATATTTATCCGATTATAAAAATTATTTTTTTATTAAATTTAATATTACATATAATTATAAATTATAAATTAATTTTAAAATATTTTATGTTAAATAATTTTTTTTTTCCATATGTTTTGATCATAAAATGGAATTTCATTTTTTAATGAAAAAAACATGGGATTCTCTTTTACCGAAAGGACATTGAATTCTTCAATGAGAAAGAAAGGACATTGTATAATGGGTGAGTCAAGACATTTTATTTTTTTAATGAAAAGAGACATGGGATTTTTTCTTGCTAAAGGTTATTGAAAGGACATTGAATTCTTCAATAAGAAAGAAAGGACATTGTATAATGGTAAAGTGAGTCAAGCCATTTTAAAGAGGAAAGAAAGAGGATTTTTCTTTGAAAAAGATATTATATCATTTAAAAATAAAAAGTCATAATAAATATAATAATTTATATGGTAAAAGGGAAAAAAATTATTAATAAATATTAATTGTATTATTATTAATTTTTTAGTGCTTGTGTTTTTTTTCATTAATTTTTTTAATTATGTATTAAGGTGTTTTCTATGAAAATAATTTTCCTTCTAGGACACCTGTAACTTCGTGAACTGTTTATTGGGATGTTAGATGATTAAAATAGTATAGACCATTAGATTGATTTTCGGTATTAATCAGTTAGGGTATTAGTCAGTTACAATGTTATTCAACTTATTCAAACTCCAATCCTTCCGTTTTGCCTTTTACGTTACCACAGTCATAGATTTTCCACAAATTTCAGTGAGAACACTTAAAAAAATAGGTTTCCTGCAACAATGCGGAAACCAATCGGCAAGAATTCACAATTACTATTAGGGCCCTGCTCCCAAATATTCTCTATAAAACAGTGACGAGTCCCAGTCTTCTTGTTGGGGAGCAAGACGGGTCCCAATCTTCTTGTTGGGGAGCAAGACGTTAGTGTTGGAGAGCTCTATCCAGAGAAGAGTGGGAAGCGTACCTACAGTTTGCATTGTCCCAAATATATTACAATTGCATTGTTGTAGCTCTTGGATCAAAATTCAGATCTATGAACTACTAGCTACGTTCCTAGGTTTATCCATTTTTCAATCCTTCGATTATCTCACCGTTGCCCTCGACGACCCCTCGAGTAAGAGGTGTCTTGTTTCGCATAGTTTCACATGGTTTATAATTATCAGAAATATCATGGGGTTTTGTAAGGATTTGATTTTGGTGAATTCTTAACTTCCTTGTGAAAATCGTATGAGATTTCTTAGCATCTTCATCTTCCTTTCTTCTCGTCCTCGGATCTTTTATTATATCTTTTTGCAACTTCATTACATTTGGAGTCGTTGTTATGTCTTCAAACAGTCTAACTATGGCGTACTTACATATTTTTGTATTATTTTGATCGAACAGTGTTGCATACACAACATTGGCAAGGGTGGTCTTTCCCATGTTGGAAATAATAATCCCAACCACCGTCTTAAACACACTGACAAACACCATGCTTCTTTTATTATATTTTTTTGCAACTTCATTACATTTGGAGTCATTGCTATGTCTTCAAACAATCTAACTATGGCGTACTTACATCCTTTTGTATTATTTTGATCGAACAGTGTTGCATACACAACATTGGCAAGGGTGGTCTTTCCCATGTTGGAAATAATAATCCCAACCACCGCCTTAAACACATTGACAAACACCATGCTTGCTGAGTCAACCACTCCACGATTTCGATTTTGTTTGCAGGCAAGAGGACTGAAGTCAGAACAAAAGTACAACGTGGACCATTCCACAACACAACAGAGGAGTTCAGGCATTTAATAAATTTTGGTAAATAGATATGGGCAAACATTTACTCCGCGAGTGTTGCCCACACTCCACAACACCTGCAAGTTCAGAAAACCATTTACTATGTAAAATCGCCCATGTTGCGTATTAAATATTTTCTTTGTCATGTAATTAATGTCAAATTTGTATGTTAAGATAAATATGGATGTAAAAGTCATTTGTAATGTTGGGCAAGTTAGAGAACGAGAGTCTCTGAGGTAGTGAGGAGAAAATTGTGAAGGAATCGCCCATGTTGGGTATGTTCTGTCATGTAATTAATGTCAAATTTCTATGTTAAGATAAATATGGATGTAAAAGTCATTTGTAATGTTGGGCAAGTTAGAGAGCGAGAGTCTCTCATGTAGTGAGGAGAAAATTGTGGAGTAAATATTGGTGGGTGCATGAAAACCAGTTTTACAGAAGTTTACCCCGCAACAGTAAGTTTGTTGTCTTTTCACTTGGAGGTGGAACCTCCATTTATGACGCCAATGTATTTCTTTATGTTTTAACATATAATATAAAGTGTGGCTAGTTGCGTTATGACATTAATCCCTCGCAAGTAGATTTACGGCAACCTCCTTTCTTTTACTCTTTTTTTCTCTGCATAAGAATTATGTTTTAATTAAGTCCCTATGTGGTTGTGATATCCTCGCTGCAACCTAAGATTTACCTTTTATGTTTTAATTAAGTCCCTTTGTGGTTGTGATATCCTCGCTGCAACCTAAGATTTACCTTGCCGCAACTGAAGTTGATTTTTCTTACTTTGCCGCAACCTATTTCTGAGCTCCTTTGCCCTCATAAATTTTTTCTAACAAGTGTTTTTACTAGCAATTAAAATTTGTTTTGAGGAAGAATTTTTGAAGTATATTTACGAAGTAAAAAGTTTTTTCTTTCACTCAGAAATAGCAACATCAAGCACAAGCTTGACTAATCCTCAGATACCTCAATTTAATGGCAAAATTTATGATTATTGGGATATTACAATAGCCCAATGTTTAAGAGCATGTGTTTCCTCCTAAGAGGTCACAGGTTCAAAACCATAGGGGGTTAGAGTATGTATGCCTTCGTAGACTTAGCAGTCAAATCGTTGTGCGAAGGTGGGTCCCTTGTCCCACAAACAAGGGGGTCTCATACACCAATTTGGTGTCTGGCTTGGCTGTGACCTTAAAAATGAATATTATTATTATTATTACAATGAAGGCCGTGTTTTCGTCTCAAGACATTTGGGAGTTTTTTCTTTCACTCGGAAATGGCAACATCAAGCACAAGCTTGACTAATCCTCAAAGACCTCAGTTTAATGGCAAAAATTATGATTATTGGGCTATTACAATGAAGGCTCTGTTTTCGTCTCAAGACTTTTGGGATTTGGTAACCAGCAGATGCAGTAGCATACAATGTGTTGTCTCAAGCGGAAAGGAATTTGTTAAGGGACAATAGGAAGAAGGATTCAAAAGCCATGTTCTATATTTTCCAAGCAGTTCATGAAAGTATTTTCCCAAGGGTTGCAGTTGCAATGAAGTCCAAGCAAGCATGGGACACCCTCCAAACAGCCTACCAAGGCATGGCAAAAGTCAAGACAACAAATCTACAAATGGTAAGGAGAGATTTTGAAACACTTTGTATGAAAGGGTCTGAGAATGTAGACTCATTTTTTACACATGTAATTGGGTTGCTTACACAAATCAGGTCTCATGGTGAGACACTTGAAGAAAGGAGAATAATTGAGAAAGTTTTGAGAAGTTTGCCAGTAAGGCTTGATGCCATTGTTGTGGCCATAAAAGAGACAAAGGATCTCTTGTAGAAATTCTGCAAATTCTCTACAAATCTCGCTCTAAGACTATGTAGAAAATATGCATGTAGATTAACCCGATAATGAAATATAACCAAAGCAAAATACTAACCTACTTCTACTATCAATTTGTGGAAGTTTAAAGATCAAGCTAAATCAGAGATGAACAATATAACCAAAAGAAGAAGAAATCACAATACACATGAAAATACTTTTGGGAAAGCCTCAGGTAAAAACCCCACTATCTGTATTATCATACAATGTGGAAATATATAGGAATTATACAAAGCCTTAGCTCTCACAGCTAGCCATCTCTCAGTACAATCCTCACAGATGCTCACAGGCAATCCTGGCTTCTCACAAGCCTTCCTCTTTTCCCTCCAAGCTCCTATTTCCTTGTGTTTTTCCTAGTGGATGATTCTCACCTCACCAAGTGGAACATTGCTCTAACACATTTTCAGGACTCTGCAATCCTCCAAGGAATGATTCCTTCTGCATGCATGAGTTTTCTTTATAGGAAAACACATGAAACTAATAGTACACTGTCCTTGACATTTAGTTCAACTAGGTCTTTCTCATAATAGACATGCATGAGTTACTGATGAAGGAATCTTTAGTTATCTGGAGTACACTGGTTGAGTGCATACATGCATCAACTAACTAATAACTCACAATTAGTTCCTCAAACAGTTTGAAATTAATTTAACTGGACTTAACTCAATAAATTGTTAACTAATTACAGCTCAAATATAACTCAATCTTATATCCTTAATTAAGGGATAATCTCCTTAACTTAAGGGATAACTCTTGCATGACTTCAAAAAGACTTCTAACTTGAATTTCTCCAACTACTTAATCCATAATGAATTAATTAATTATTTCCAAGCAGTTGTTATCAAGGACAAATTAAAATTGGAATATTCTAGATTCTATTTTTATCATTTCTTGTTGCTATTTTCAACATCTCTCACAGTTCTCAGTGGATGAGCTTCGTGCATCCCTTATTTCTCATGAACATAGATTGAATAGAGCAACAAGCTCCTGATTGGAGCATGCCTTCAAGACACAAGTTTCCTTTGGTCAAGGTCGAGGCAAAGGAAGATCATATGTTAGAGGAAGAGGAAGAAGCCCACAGAGAGGTGGAAGAAGCAACCCTTCAAGCTCAAGTGGAAGGGGTAGAAATCAAAATCCAAGCCAAAATCAAGCACAATGTCAGAGGTATGATAAATCTCAAGTCCAATGTCATCACTGTAAGAAGTATGGTCATTATGCAAATGAATGTAGAAATAAGTAATATGACATTAGTAACAAACGAAGTGTAAATTTCACAAAAGAAAATGAGAACCATGATAGCATGTTTTTAACTTGTAATGTAGCACAAGAAAAACAACGTAATGTATGGTATTTAGATTCAGGGTGTAGCAACCACATGTCAGGGAACACAAAAACATTTTCCACTCTAGATGAAAGTGTGAATTCTGAAGTGGCATTAGGGACTGATAGCAAAGTCTTTATCATGGGAAATGGAAGAGTTAAAATCCTAACAAAGAAGGGGGAGAAGAAGTACATCTCAGATGTTTACTTTGTCCCCGGTCTGAAGCATAACCTCATAAGCATTGGACAGCTCATGCAAAAGGGATACAATGTCTTTTTCAAAAATGATGTGTGTACAATTTTGGATAGGCCTCCAAGGAGACAGCTTATTGCAAAGTTTCATATGACAAACAATAGAATGTTTCCCCTAAAGATAAGATCAGATTTCAAAGAAGAAGGTGCACAAGCACAACTATCAATGAACTCACAAGAGGATGGAAGAAAAGAGGCAGCTATCACACAAGTGAACTATCAAGCAGAGGTCAAAGATGAAAACTGGTTATGGCATTTGAGATTTGGACATCTCAACTTTTGAGGTTTGAATTTGTTGCATAGGAAAGGCATGGTGAAGGGATTGCCACTCATAGAAAAACCGAACATCCTATGTGAAGGATGTATCTTGGGCAAGCAACATAGAGAGACATTTCCAGCGAGAGAGTCAATAAAGGAAAATGCACCTTTGGAGATTGTCCACTCAGATTTATGTGGACTAATGCAGACACCATCAATTCGTGGCAGCCGCTATGTATTGACCTTCATAGATGACTACACAAGGAAGACATGGGTCTATCTCCTAAAACAGGAAAGTGAAGTGTTTGAGTGCTTTCGCCAGTACAAGGCTCTTGTTGAGAAGCAAAGCGAACACTACATCAAAGTCCTCAGGACTGACAAAGGTGGCAAATACATCTCAAATGATTTCCTTCGATTTTGTAGGGAGCATGGAATTCACAAGTAATTTACAACAAGATATACACCTCAGCAAAATGGTGTGGCGGAAAAGAAAAAAAGGACCATTATGGAAATGGCAAGGAGTATGTTGAAGGAAAAACATTTGCCAAATGATTATTGGGTTGAAGCTGTCGCATGTGCAGCATATATCTTGAATAGATGTCCAAACAAAAGCGTCCAAACATAGCTCCTAAAGCGGCATGGAGTGGAAGAAAGCATAGTGTCACTCACACGAGAGTTTTTGGATGTGTGCCTTATGCACATGTCCTGGATGATTTGAGGAAAAAGTTGGACAGCAAGGGGGGAAATGTATATTTGTTGGATACAATGATGAATCCAAGGCATACAAGCTCTACAATCCATCAACCAAAAAGGTCATAATCAGAGAATAGGAAGCATGGGATGGAAGTTTAGAGAAGACAGTCAATGTGAAAGCATGTATACCACATGAGGACAAAGAGGAATTAATAGCAACAAGTAATTCCTCAGCAGTGACTCCCTCTACTCCTATTCAAGCGCAACAAAGAAGGCAACAAGGAACAACATCAACAAATAATAGGACAACGTCATGCAGTCAAGCAAGTTCTTCTCCAAGCATGCCGCAAAGTGCAACACCAAGTGACATGTAAAGCCCATCTTCAACAAGCATAAGAAGACCAAAATTCAGAAATCTAAATGAAATTTATGAGCAAGATGAGGTTGATAGCAGCGCTAGTCTGAATACCTTATTTGCATTATTTTGTCATGTAGATGATCCAATCCATTTTGAAGATGCAGTCAAAGAATAAAAATGGGTTGCGGCAATGGAGGAAGAAATAGAAACAATAGAAAAGAATGACACATGGGAGTTAGTGGACTTGCCGCAAGGAAAACAAGTCATCGGAGTGAAGTGGGTTTATATGACCAAAAGCAACATTGAGGGAAAGATTGAAAGGCACAAAGAAAGACTAGTTGTCAAAGGTTACAAGCAACAGCATGGAAGAGATTATGCGAAGATGTTCATGCTAGTTGCAAGGATGGAGACGGTGCGTAGAGTTGTGGCGATTTCCATGCAACATAAATGGAAAGTGTATCAGTTAGACGTAAAATCGGCATTCTTGAATGGAGTGCTGAAAGAGGAAGTGTATGTTGTACAACTGCCTAGTTATGAGGTAGAAGGCCAAGAAGACAAAGTGTATCGGTTGAAGAAAACTCTTTATGGGCTGAAGCAAGCAGTGTGTGCATGGTACAACAGGATAGATGCCTACTTGTTGGACAATGGTTTTGACAAGTGCGACGGTGAGCCTACTCTCTACATCAAAGAGAATGATGGTAAGATTCTCATTGTTATCTTATATGTAGATGATTTAATTTTTACAAGCAGTGATGATTTTCTCATCGCTGATTTCAAACAAGTCATGAACACTGAATTTGAAATCATTGACATAGAAGTGAAGCAAGTGATGATTTAGGGTTGCTAAGATATTTTTTGGGCATAGAAGTGAAGCAAACAAAAAATGACATTTTTATTTCTCAAGCAAAGTATGTGGCAGACATTTTGGAGAGGTTTAATATGCAGAATAGCAAGCTCGCACCAACTCCAACTGTCACGGGGTTGAAGTTGAGCAAAGAAGATTGCAGCAACAATGTCAATCCGACATTATACAAAAGCATGATAGGCAGCTTGATGTATTTGACCGCCACTAGGCTGGATATAATGTATGCAGTGAGTTTGGTGTCGAGGTTCATGGAGACACCCAAGGAGACACATTGGCAAGCAACGAAAATGATTCTAAGGTATGTCAATGGGACAAAACAGTATGGCGTTTTGTACACCGCAACAGAAGATTTTAGGTTGGTTGGTTACACCGACAATGATTGGGCAGGAAGTGTCGATGACAGAAAGAGCACATCGGGATATGTTTTTCATTTGGGTTCCAGAGCCATTTCATGGGCCTCTAAGAAGCAGCCAATAGTGTCACTGTCAACAACAAAAGTTGAATATGTCGCTGCAACAACAACAACGTGTCAGGCAATTTGGATGAGAAGGATGTTGAGGGATCTTCGCCACGACCAAGAGGGAGCGACAACTATTTTCTGCAATAACACATCCGCAATTGCATTGTCAAAGAATTCGGTCTTTCACAAGAGGACCAAGCATATTGATGCTAAATATCATTTTATCAAAGAGTTGATTAACAATGATGAAATTGTGTTGCAACACTGCAGGTCACAGGAACAATTTGCTGATATTTTCACAAAGCCATTGGCACGTGAAAGTTTTGTTTATCTCAGAGGCATTTTGGGAATTGTCAATGGTGACCATTGCGATTAAGGGGGAGTGTTGGAAATAATAATCCCAACCACCGCCTTAAACACACTGAAAAACACCATGCTTGTCGAGTCAACCACTACACGGTTGCGATTTTGTTTGCGCGTGAGAGGAGTGAAGACATAATAGAAGGACAACGTGGACCATTCCACAACAAAGGAGTTCAAGCATTTAATAAATTTTGGTAAATAGATATGGGCAAACATTTACTCTACGAGTGTTGTGCACACTCCACAACACCTGCAAGTTCAGAAAACCATTTATTATGTAAAATAGCCCATGTTGTGTATTAAATATTTTCTCCGTCATGTAATTAATGTCAAATTTGTATGTTAAGATAAATATGGATGTTAAAGTCATTTGTAATGCTCGGCAAGTTAGAGAGCAAAAGTCTCTGAGGTAGTGAGGAGAAAATCCTGGAGGAAACATTGGTGGGCCCGAAAACCGGAGTTTTACAAAAATTTACTCTGTTTGTTGTGTTTTCACTTGGAACTTCAGCCAATGTATTTTTTTATGTTTTAACATATAATATAAAGTGTGGCTGACATTAATCCCTGGCAAGTAGATTTACAGCAACTTCCTTTGTTTTACTCTGTTTTTGCTCTGCGTAAGATTTATGTTCTAATTAAGTTCATGTGTGTGGTTGTAATATGCAAAAGTTTACTCCGCAACCCCATTGATCGCAACAAGTTTGTTATGTTTTCACTTGGAGCTGCACCCTCCATTTATGACGCGAATGTATTTTTTATGTTTTAACATATAATATAAAGTGTGGCTAGTTGTGTTATGCAACCTCCTTTGTTTTGTTAAGTAAAATTTATGTTTTAATTAAGTTGTGGTTGCGATATTCTCGCCGCAACCTAAGATTTACCATGCCGCCCAAGTTAACTTTGCTTACTTTACTACAATCTAATTTTGAGCTCCTTTGCCCTCTTAAAATTTTTCTAATACCCCTGAACCCATGGATAACAACGGCTATACTTCACTAAATTTGTTCAACAGGTCTTCAATTCCAACCGTCACGGTTTTTTTTTTACCGTTGTGGCCTTTTGAATCTAAAAAAAACTAAGACCCGTCCTATGATCCATAACTCTATACACTTTTCTGAACTCCTCCCCAGATGCAAGCACGTCATTCTTGTTCACTGATGTTGAGAAGAAACTTACTTTACATTCATGCATGCAACAAACAGTCCTCTGCCACATATACATACCAAAAACATGATTCAGGTAATGTGAAGTTATGCACTTTTAGTTTTTGACACATATGTCTAGGCCAAAATTATATCAATGTATATTTATGATTATGTGAAGCTATGCAATTTTAGTTTTTGGCCTAAATATCCGGAGCGAAGTTATAGGCGGGCACATAAAATTAATTTCAACACAGCATTTGTAAATCTCTATAAATCTTGGTTTTACAGGTGGTGAATGGAGCTGCAGCCTCGTTTTGTTTTGTCTAATCAAAGTATATTTTGGTGTGCACTCATTATGAAAATTTTATTTATTGCTTTTACCGCTCATAACTCTGTGTTTTTGCTGTTACGTGAAATTTGTTTCATTTTGTTTGTGAGGTCTTCGTTTTATCCTCTGCTTTTACTGTTAATTGGTATTAAAGGAGTTTGTTTGTTATCACAATAGTTTTATTTTGAGTGGGTTTATCTCAAGGTTTACGAGTGTGAGGAGTCAATATTATCATGAAAGAATATGTTCAATTGCTTTTTTAAGTGCAGGATAATCACATCACACAAAATGGTATAGATTTTTTCTTTTTTTTTTTAATTGGTATTAAAGCAGTTTGTTTGTTATCACAATAGTTCTATATTGAGTAGTTTATTTATTGGTTTATAAGTGCAAGGAGCCATGGTTTATCATCAAAGAGTATGTTCAATTGCTTTCCTAAGTCCAAGGAAATCACATTATACAAAATGGAATAAATTTTTTCAATTTTCCCTTTTAATTAAAATGAAATAGAAAACTATATGATTTTAGTGTTGAATTTACATGCTATAAATATCTTTGGTAGGTACAAGCTAATAGAATAAAGATATTGTCCTTTCTATATATAGATAGCTCTTTTAATATTTCCCAATAATAGATCTCAAATGGTCCACCCACCTTAATATTTCCCAAAAATAGATCTCAAATGGTTCACCCACCTGTAAATTGTGCTCTCTAGATATTTCCCACAAATAGATTTCACATGGTCCACTCATCTACAAATGGTAATTTAGACTTGAAAATTATTTATTTTTCATTGGTGATAAAGTTTTATCTTCCAATATTACTTAATATCATGATCATTTCAAAATCTAATATGAAAATGATTTAATTTGGTTCAAATGATAATTTTAGTGTAATACTTACCAATCATTTCATTAATTTTATAAAAAAAAATATATGTAATGAGGGTGTTCATCCAATTCAATATGACATGTTCTTCATCAAAAATTGATAAAATAATAAATTCGCTCCTTTGCATTGAAAATAAATTTTGAATCTCTTGATATTTCCCATAAATAGATCTCACATGGTCCACTCGTCTCCAAATGGTAATTTAGACTGGAAAATTGTTTATTTTCCATTGGTGATAAGGTTTTATCTTCCAATATTACTTAATATAATGATCATTTCAAAATCTAATATGAAAAATGATTTAATTTGGTTCAGATGATAATTTCAATGTAATACTTACCAATCATTTCATTATATATATATATATATATGTAATGACTTCATCCAATTCAATTTGACATGCTTTTCATAAAAAAATGATAAAATAATAAATTTACTCCTTTGCATTGAAAATGAATTTTGATTGAACTATAAATTATTTCACATTCACAATAATTTTCAAAAAGAGGTAAAATTTTATTTATTTATAATAATAAAAAACTATATTAACAATAAAAATAGAACAATGGTTAAATTTGTCCATTTTTTATTTTTTATTTTATTTTAAATTTCTTTTATATTATGGGATATGATTCATGTTAGAAAATGTTTGAGATAAATTTGATAACTTTGTAATGTAAAAGGGTAAACAATGGAGATGTAGAATGCGTAAGATATTTCTAATGATAAAATGTCAAGTATGTCTTTTATTTTTTAAATTTTTGTTTACATTGAATTTTTTTATATGTCAGGATTCTCGAATTTATGTCTAGGTTTTCTTTGCAACATCTGGGGCAATTTCTAGTTATATATGTTCTTTAAATAGAGTCTTTTTTTAGCCCTTTTTTTATCCATCCTAAACTTATCATAATTTCTATAAAATTTTCTTTCTATCACTATTTTGTTTATTCTATTTTCACTTACTAGTACAAGAGGAAATTTTCTTTCAATCACTATTTTGTTTATTCTATTTTCACTTGCGAGTATAAGTAGAGGGAAATTATGTGGAGGATTATCTATAATGAATTTATAATAATAAATATTAATTATATTATTAGTATTTTTTTAGTGCTTGTGTTTTTTTCATGAATTTTTTTAATTATGCATTAAGGTGTTCTCTATGAAAATAATTTTCCTTCCAGGACACCTGTAACTTTGTGAACCGTTTATTGGGATGTTAGATGATTAAAATAGTATAGACCATTAGATTGATTTTTGGTATTAATCAATTAGGGTATTAATCAGTTACAATGTTATTCAACCTACTCAAACTCCAATCGTTCCGTTCTGCCTTTTACGTTACCACAGTCATATATTTTCCACAAATTTAAGTGAGAACGTTTAAAAAAGTAGGTTTTCTGCAACAATGCAGAGACCAATCGGCGAAAATTCACAATTACTATTAGGGCCCTGCTCCCAAATATTCTCTATAAAACTGTGATGAGTCCCAGTGTTCTTGTTGGGAAGCAAAACGTTAGTGTTGGAGAGCTCTGTCCAAAGAAGAGTGGGAAGAGACCAATCGGCCAAAATTCACAATTACTATTAGGGCCCTGCTCCCAAATATTCTCTATAAAACTGTGATGAGTCCCAGTGTTCTTGTTGGGAAGCAAGACGTTAGTGTTGGAGAGCTCTGTCCAAAGAAGAGTGGGAAGCGTACCCACAGTTTGCATTGTCCCAAATCTATTAAATGCACATTAGACCACAAAACATATATCCAACTTTAACTCACCTCAAATAAAATATAATCAAAAGCATGTAATAAGTTATGAGAATAGTTCGTTTGACTAAGCTAGGAGGTGAATTAAGGCCCATATAATTACCCAGTGATGAGGCTCATCACCTCCCTTTCTAGCACCATAAAGTTCTGGAGGACATTGGAAACACCTTGAGAAAATTCAAAAAGATGGACCTAAAAGAATAGAGAAGGGTCGCTTTACCTTTGCAAGAATCTATGTAAAAATAGACCTCATCAAAGGTCTACCCTATCACATTTAGTTAAAACACAGAAATGTTCAATGAACCCAAGTTTTAGATTATGTGAATACAACATTCAAATGTCAAACTTGTTTCCAAATAAAAAAAATTTCAGAATACATGTTCTCGGGTAAAAAAGATCCAAAAAAAGAAAATGGGGAAGTGTACAAATCCAAGCAATGACAACCCTTTGATCCTTACCTAACAAAAAAAAAAGTGGAAAAAACCATGGAAAACAATCCAACCCAAACAAAAATGGTTGCTAATGCTCAGAATGCAACTAAATGACTGAACCCCAATGACATCAAACCTCTAGATATTCAATCAACAAAACAACAAGATAATGAAATACATAAAGAAAAAGGGATGGGGGCACAAAGCAAATAGAGAGCACATGCTTTAGAGACTTCTCACTCTGACAAAGAATCCCCACCGACCCCACGAAAGACATTTGAATGTGAGTTGGCTATAGTTGCAATCAACGCAACCTCAAAAAGTTAGTAAAGGGTTGGTAAAAAGTGCAGGGAAAAATAATAATAATAATAATTAATACCATACTTAATTTTCAATTTTTTATGTTATTTTTCTCTTTAACTTATAAGCCAAGAGGCTTATAATATGGAATGTTTTCAACCTATAAAAAAGTGTAATTTTATCCTGAATAAAATTACAAATATTTTTCTTCTCAAAATATATTTCCCACCTTTACTTTCTTTCTCATTATATCCATTTTTATAAATAAAAAAATAACATAACTTGTATTTGAAAATCAACCACATTCGGTGATTGGATATACTCTAGATATATCAACACATTTTATTAATAATATATTAACTTATACAACTTTAAAATTAAAAACCGTCCTATTTTTTCCAATCTGTACACATTAAGAAAACTGATTTAAAATATCAATTATGAGTAAGCTTGTAAAATAATGTGTTTTTGTGAGAGGACACCAAGCCATTATGTATACATGTCAATGCAGTGAAAACTGCGATCCCCCGTTGAGAGTACATTGAGGCCACATTGCAAGTCACGCCTTCCCGTGAAAAGAGCAGCTCTTCAAAAAAGCAAATAACTTCTACTTCTCGTCTACTGTCAAGGAATATCAAACACATTCTATAGGGTATAAATTTTAGTTTGATCAACCACATTATATATTGTATAAATTTATGTTTGATAAACCATATTCTTTATATAATTAAGCTACTATATCAACATGAACCAGCTCCACCTTTACCTTCTAGAAGATTTGGATATGCAGTGGATTTGATAGTAAGGTTAGTCAATCATTATTATGTAGATTGTTGATTCTGGGAATATTTTAGAATAAGATGATTAGGAGAGATCAATTGTTTGACGTTTTTTTTTACTATCAAATTTTAGAATATCTTAAAATCTACCATTCACATAAATTCAAGAAAGCTAGTTCCCCAATTCCAATAATAAGAATGTCAAACAAGTGTATAAAATCTTAAACTAAATGGAAGAAAAAGATGTACACAAAAATGATAAGGAATTAATAAATTAAAAATCATAAATAGCAAAGCATCAATGACTAAAGTAATTGGAGCATTAACAAATCCACTCTCCATATATGACTCCAACCAGTTAAGGTTTAGAGCATTGCACTAACGTTTTAGCATCCCAAACGAGATTCAGCAACATTCATTTCAGCCAATAACCATTCTAGACAATGCAGAAACTTTCATGCTTTTATCAACAATTCTAGACAATACAAAAACTTTCATCCCATTTCCCTTATGTTTTAATATATCATGTAAGTAAAATTAAACTCTTCTGTGTATATAAAGATAGCTAAACAATCTTTACAACACTACTCAAATAAAAAATGATGATCATACAGAAACTTTCAATCCTATTCTATATGTTTTAATATAAGACCTAATGCAAGCAAAACTAACTTCATGTGTGTATATAAAGACAGATGACAATCTCTACAACACCACTCAAATCAAAGATGATGATCAAGATAGGCCAGCTTATTTTTATTCTCTATTGCATTTTGCTCGTATAGGACTGGTTAAAATTTAAAACTTTAATGTAAGATATCCTTAGTTGGAAATCTTTCCAGTATTCATAATGGTTATTTAAAATTTTATTTACATAAGCATTTTATTAAGTAATTTTTTAAAAAAAAAATTCAGATTTATATTATCTATTAATTTTAAATTGAAGGTTGGGTAGGTTGGGCAGGGAGGTGACAGAGGTTTAGCTTTTGGGCTAGTTGAGTGGGTAAGATAGACAGATATTTTAGTAAATAACTATTATTCAAAAAATAAGTTAACAATACCCTATTCACAAATTAATTATATATATATATATATATATATTATACTACTTATTCACATACTATATTATATATCAATTAAAAAAAACTATAATGGTCCCCAAAAAACAGCCACATATTCATGTCAACTGAATTATATAATAAGCATTCTCAAAATAAAATATAGAATATATACGTTGGGCAGCTGCGACATTCATGAGTTTCCAGCTGGTGCACATTACTAAGAGTGCGCTTTAAGAGTCCACCAATCAAAAGACTATATTATATATCAATTAACAAAAATGGAAATAGTCAGAAAAATAAAATATACGACATATTCCTGTTCAACTGGATTATATAATACACATTATCAAAATACAGTAGAAAATCTATAAATCTACACAGACATGAACTAGTTAATAATATTCACGATAATCCGAACTTAATTCTCCTTCTCATTGAAGTGAATGCACCAGAAATAACAAGAGTACCGAAATCTGAATACTTATGCAATGGCTACTCACATCATCTGCATGATCAGTTCATCAGTTCTGGGTGCCTGCCAATAACATACGAGATGGGAGAGCTTGATTTCTGCTGTGGGGTCATGTGTGTCCACAACCACTTGACCACAGTGTTGAAGGTAGAGTTGCCAGCCACAAGTTCTTCCATAGACAAACCATTGGAATCAATCAAAGGCCTCAGTGACTTTTCCAATCCTGCTATGGAGTTTTCATGACCCCCAGCATTTTTAGCGCCCATTAAGCATGCAATTTCTTCAACATGAGCCCAGAGACAGGAGTCTTCAGTGGGCATCGTGGGCTGATCAGTGCCTGTAGGGGATGGCTGCTGCTGTTGAATCACATTATTTTCTTCCAACCACTTTTGGAGAATTGTATAACGACGAGGCCTGGCATTTCTGAGATAAGGCCCAGAGTCTTCGTTTTTTCCCAACCTGTAATAATTCGCGATGTCCAGTGGCTCAACTAGTAGCCTGTAGTGAGTGCCCAGTTTTATCCACACTTCACTACACTGGAAATCGTCCGGTAACTCATCCTTACTGATCATCGTTATGATTTCGTCCAACCAGCCTGCCAGCTTCAGCCTGTTAAGGTTAGCATCAAAGTCTGTTCTATGTTGCTTCTTTTTGAACGAGTCGTAGTATCCAGTGCCATTTCTGAGACACTGCGCACGATACTCTTCTATTTCTTTGATGGCTACTTCTATCTTTCCTTTTACTTCATTCTCCAATTTGGTCAGGTTCTCCCTCTGCTGCTTCAAAACTTGTCCCGCAGCTCTGAGGGCAAGTCTTGCTGGGCAATTCTGCACAAATTTTATCACAAAAAAACACAACTCTCAATTATTGAAACCAACAGAACTTTATTGCAGTATATAATCTACTTGAAGGTTCTCTTACATTATACACAAGGCTTCAAGGAGAGATTTTGCAATGGGGTACTGACCCCTTTAAATAGGATCCAGTAATAATCCAGGCTAAATACCCCAAAAATATATTGAGATTGTGTATAAAGTTCTCAACTGGTTGTCAAATTGTGTAAAATTTTCAACTCATATGGTTTCATTCCTGCTAGTAATAGATTTGAAGAAAAAAGAAGCAAGAACATGGAAGAAATAAACTCCCATAGGGGAAATTCATTAGATTATAATATCCCCTAATATACATACAAATAGATTTGAAGAACAAGAAGCAAGAACATGGGAGCAATAAACCCCAATGGGGAAATTCTTCATATTATAACATCCCCTATGTTATATTTCGTGTACAACTGGCCTCTTGCATAACTATAGGCAATGGTGACAATTATGTCAAATTAGTTATTTTATTTGAACCAACTACATGCTAGTTCAGCCACATGGTTCATCTCTAACTAACTTCATGTCTTGGATCACAAATACGAGTAACTTTGTTTCTTGGATCACAAGTACGTTGTTTACCAAGGCTATTCCCTTTCTCTGTTCTTCATTTCCATTTGTTCAACTTCCAAGTGATATAAAGAGATGTTCTACAGCTAAGGTGGGAAGATGTTTCTTCTCAAAAATAATTGCAAAAAACACTACTTATAAAAACCATTTTATCCTCAGATCCTAACCAGTCATGCTTCTAATAGATCCAGGTTTAATATGGATCGCATATATTAGTTTGAACACTACATAGCATACACGGTATATGACAGGATCGTATACTGAAGTAGATAAAGATCAGCTAATAGAAACAACAGTATATTGTTACAACCACAAAACCAAAGCAAAGCATACATCCAGTTTATCATGGCAATGACACTGAAACTCTTATACTGCAGGTAAGAGAGAAAAAATGGTTTAAAGAATGCAAAGCAACAAGGTTTACCTGAATTCCAAGCCCAAGAGCTTCCAGTTGTATTGTCCTGCTGTCTTGATAGTTTGATCCTGTTTCCGACAAAGGAATTTCTGAAAGCTCATTCAACTTCACTATATTTTGCAGGACACTGGGCAAGCTATTTGAATAACCAACGTGCTCCAAGATGAATTCGTCACAACTAGCATCTGAAATTTGCAGCGCAGCATCTGAAAATTGCAGGGCGTAATAAAGAAAGGAAAATACAGCAAAATGATTTTCTATCCAAATCCCACCACGCTTGGAGCAGAACAAATAATGGCCAAATGGCCTATAAGGACTCAACTTCACGAGAGGCCTTACAGCAGCCATTAACGGGTTGTTGGGGCTCATGTTGGTTGCGCTATTATAATTCGCTACAGCAGAGCAATACTGGAGTACAGTGCTCACGAACGCAGCACTGCCCTGTGGAAGGGCTTCTTCCATGGGTGTGTCAGTGGAACCATGTAAATCCCCTGCATTCTCCAGGTATCTCTTCAAATATGGTAAAAATGATTCCAAGGCCTCAGACACCGATATGGAAGGAGCCAACAAAACCCTAGAGATGACATCACGTCCTAAGACAACATGGCAGAACTGATCCGTCCACCCCTTGCGACGAACTCCTCGTGCGAGAGTTTCATCCCCAATCAACGGGAAGCCAAACGTGATGCAGAAAAAAGATTTAGTCTTGCCAGGGTGCTGCTGCTGGTGCTTATCCAACATCCATAGCGTGGCGAAGGCAGCAATAGCTCCGCCCATGGAGTGACCAGTGAACAATACGTTCTTACCCCTTTCATATTCCAGAAGGGCCTGTAACAAAAAACGAAAGTTACAAAAAGAAAAATTCTAAAGTCTAGGGTTAGAGCCTGCGTCAAAAATGAAAGTTACAAAATGACAAATTCCAAAGTCCAGGATTAGAGCCTGCAACAAAAATGAAAGCTACAAAATGACAAATTCCAAAATCCAGGATTATTTCATGTTCCAGGTGGCCCTGCAACAACAGTCAAAGTTACAAAATGATAAATTCCAAAGTGCAGGATTATTTTATCAAAGTTTGGTGCTCTAAAATGATAAATTCCAAAGAGCAGGATTATTTTATCAAAGTTCAGTGCTCTACAACGAGGGTGGGAGTACAGATCCATGGATTTTTGTGTATAACTTGGTGTATGTCTAACAGAGCAATAAATTTACACACTTCATGACAAACACAGGCTTGCAGTTCAAAGCGGAAAATACTGTTCTTCAAACAGGCACTTCACAGAACGAACAGGTTGAACATATTCATTATCTATAAAGGACTATAATGTCTTGCAATTTCAACCCCTTCTTCAAGCTTCAGGCCCTTACAGATTGAAGCTACTCATTATCGGTAAGGAATCACATACTAGCCCACGGGACTTCACAGATCGAACAGGTTGAACATATTCATTATCTATAAAGGACTATGATGTCTTGCAATGTCAAACCCCTTCTTCAAGCTTCAGGCCCGTACAGATTGAAGCTACTCATTATCTGTAGGGAATCACATACTAACCCACGGGATATCACATTAAAGTGCAGATAACATAGTGAATAGGCTTAGTATATTGGTGTTGTGAAACTATTATATGTCAACTCTTTATCTGGAAAAATTGCTAAGAGTTTACCACTGATTTCAAAAAGATTCTACTGAATTCTGGACAAGTTTTATAAGAAAATATACTTAAAAAAACTCCAAAGCTAGATAAAAACAATATACAAAAATAAAACTTCAAAACATAATAAGAAAATATACTAAAACAACTCCAAAACATATAATTAATAAATAGACTATAACATTTAAACTAACAAAAACTGTTGTGCAAATCCATGTTAACCCAAAAGTGCTATTGTGCCATATCCATGCTAACCCAAAAGCATAGAGGCTAGCTTTATAGATTTTGGGCTACCTGAATCTATGTTCAGGTGGGGAAGTGAGATTCTTTGCAGTTGAAGTAAATAAGAGATCCATATATATTAAACAGATCTTCCCCACCTGAACTCTAGAGCAGCACCTCACTATATAGTAATTGCACGAAACTTGAAATAAAGAAGCTAGGATGGTAAAAACCTCTTCTTGAAATCTGGAATTATTCAAGAGGTAGAGAAATTGGTTGAGCGAACCCTGATGCAGACAGGCTGGTTGATTGTTCCCATCTTTCAGCCACTCCAGAAAACGACTTTGACATTCTCCAAACTTGGTTGCTGTTGCTTGGAAGACATGGGGATCGAGAATGCCACCAAAAGCAATGGAAACAGTAGTTTCGCTTAAATCAGCCCTCAGATAGCTGGGATCATCGCCTGCGCTTCTGTAAACATTGTGAGACAGATTGCAGGCACCCAACAAGTTTTCCGAGTAAAAAGACTCCGATCTACCCATTAATCTGTCATAGAGTTCAACAAAATCAGTCAGCCAAACAATATCACATTACATTTGTCCAACAAAAGCTGAAGAAGATTATACCTCGAAAATGCGATGAGATTTTAAGCTTGTTCCCGCACGTCAATGCTTGTGAACGAAAGCAGAGTTTATTTTATAAGACGAGAAACCATGGTAACGGGAAAGCTCCCAGAAAGAGAGAGCTGCCGTGTGAAATTTGGCTTTGTAGAAAGTCACAGTCGATTAATTTTATCTTAATCGAAGCCATCCCAAAGCTCACAAGTTTGTGGGGTTTATAGATAATTAATCAGTGACGACTGTAGCGCATCTCCGAAAGATTCGAAGGACGTCGCGTCTGACTTTCATTTTTTCTATATTTTAGTGTCATTTATCGAAATGCAGTAATACGATTTTGTTGTGTAATATTTTGTATTTTGGTGTTTGAAATGAGTTTTAAAATAAATTTAAATGTCTTAATTTTAATGTTATTTATCAAAAAAAATAATGTTTTTTTTTTAAGTTATTTAAAATAGATTTTAAATTCATAATTAAATTACTTATGAGGTGTAGAGTAGGGTGTCACAAAGGTGCTTTGTTAATGCATGGGTTATTTCTAAATTTTGTGGGTAAAAATCTAGCGAAGGTAAGTGTTAGTGTGATTCAATAGAGTGAGCTTTTTAGTGATTTTAATAGCTTAAATGCCCAAGTCCTTCAATGCTCCACGGTTGTTGCTACTCAAGTAGTAGATGAGGTCTATCAATCATCTTCAAACTTATATAACCTAGCAAAACTAAAAAATAAAAACTAAATTAAACAACTTTAAAAAAAATATTTGAATTTTGTAAATTATATAAATTTGAATTTTATAAATTATGTATTCAAATCAGATTAGGCCTATTAGTCATCTCATCTAAGAGTTATATAACTTGAACATCTTTAAAAGCTTTTAAACTTTTTGGGTTGTGTTATATTCTCTCCACAACTAGTCTTAGTAGGTGGGCGAACCTACCTATGGTTTTGTGCATGGTTTCCACACATGATTTTGGGGTTTTAGGGCCATGGTATTTTGTAGATCCGGTCAAGAGAACTATGGTTGTGTTCTACTCCAGGGTTAATAGATTGGGGTTTATGGATGCTTCCACATAAAAATATATGTATTGTAACATTGAAATGAACATAATAAAAAATCAATATATGTATTGTAACATTGAAATGAACATAATGAAAATTCAATCTGGTAGTCCCGGACATATATTTGTTTTATATGTTATGCTTTGTTTTATGTGTTATGCTCTAGCCATTGTTTATTTTCTATTTTAAAACCTACAATAAATTATAGTGTAAAATAAACACAGATTTCCATAATTATAAGTTATAGTATAGAATAATTTATAAAAAACAATGTTATAAAAAGTTAAAAAATATGACAATTCAATAAACACTTTAACCATCTTTAAATATTTTAATTTTAAATCAAATTAAAATAATTTTAACTCAAGTTAAAATACAAATAAAAAATTATGAAAATATTTTTGATAAAATATCAATGATTAATGAACTTTATGATAATTAAATTTAACATCTCCATTCACTAACGCAGAGTAATTTAACATAAAACCCAGACATAAACATGTTCGAGAAGAAAAAGAAAACCCACCATGGAGAAGAAAAAGCTGAGAATTTGCCGATATAAATTTCGATGTGGTTTCATGGAACTTTCCTGGAAAGTTTGGGTTGTCTCCCAAGAAAATGCTATTGTACGAAATTTAATAATATATTTACAAAATTTAATAATATATTTAACTATAATTTAAATTAATCTGATTATATAGCATTTGAACTACTACTCTATAAAATTTAATAATATGTTTAATTATAAGTTAAATTAATCCGATTATATAGCATTTGAAATTAAAGTAGACCTCGGAAGTTTAAATCGAAAGAATGTGTTCCGACGAAAATGATGGTGATGGTTTAGCTCTTTTTTAAATTAAGTTTTTTTTTTTATTTAAATAAATATTTTAAAATTTATTAAAGACATTAATTATTGAAGTTATAAGACTATATTATTAAGGTACATTTAAAACAAGGTATACGAGTGCGTTATTATTTAATATATAGTTAAAATAAGGAATATAAAATTTATGAATATATAATTAATTAAGTGTAGTTTAATTTATAGATTAAATAGTTTTTTTCATGATATTTTTTATAGTTAATTTTAATTAAAATTTGATAAAGATTAGGGTTTTTAGGGTGTTGAATCTATTTATGCATTCAAAAATATATTTTGAATATCAAAAATCTTGAAATTGTATTGTTGACTTTTGGTGAATTGCAATGAAAAATGTTATTTTGTCTATAAGTTAAATGGATTCAAAAATGTATTCTAAATAACAAAAAATCTTGAAATTGTATGGCTGACTTTCGGTGAATTGCAGTGAAAAAAATTATTTTGTCTATAAGTTAGACCACTTCGTTAATTAATATCTATTAAACATATTATATCTTGTAGAATATATTTTTTGGCTTAGTTTATTAATATAGACAAAATGCTTTTTTTGACATTTTTTTTGGTTAATTTTAATCAAAATCTCTAAATAATTTTAAAAACTTGCATCACATGTTTTTGAGGGTATTGAATCCATTTATACATTCAAAAATATATTTTAAACATCAAAAATCCATAATCTTACTGCAAATTGTATCATTAAATTCTGGTTAAAAAAACCATTTATCTATAAACTAGAAGACACCATTAATTTTTTCTATTGTAATATATAATTAAATATTAAAAATTATATATAAATTTAATTAATAAAAATATTTACATACATTGATACCTAAAAAAACATATTAATATGTTTACCTACGACAAATCAAAATATGTGAATAAATAAAATATACAACATATCAAAATATATGAAGAAATAAAATATACAACGTATCATAATATATGAATAAATAAAATACATTATTATATTATAATATGATATTAATTTTCTTTTCATATTATTTAATATTTGAAATAATAAATCTTTATGTTATATATAATATTTTTAAATATTTTGTTTCGAATTTAAATATTTTTAAAACCCATCAAACTTATGAAAAGGAAAATGCAATCCTTGTCAATAGAACTTGCTATGTAGCTGTATGGGTTTTGATAGGGTAAAAAGGCTATGTCATTGTCAAAACAACTTGCCAGGTAGATGATGCATAGAACTTTTGTAAGAAAAAGAGAGTTAATGGTTGTTAATAGAAATTGGTAGGATAATGTATGGAACTTTTAAAGAAGAAAACTTTTTTTTTTCCATAGAACTTGCTACGTAACTGTATGGAATTTTGATCGAAAGTTATATATTTATCCCATTATAAAAAATATTTTTTATTAAATTTAATATTATATATAATTATAAATTATAAATTAATTTTAAAATATTTTTTAATTTATAATATTTTATGTTAAATAAAAAAAATTTACCATATGTTTGGATCATAAAATGGAATTTAATTTTTTAATGAAAAAACCATGGGATTCTTTATTGCTAAAGGTTATTGAAAGGACATTGAATTCTTCAATGAGAAAGAAAGGATATTGTATAATGGTAAAGTCAGTCAAGCCATTTTAACGAGGAAAGAAATTGGATCTTTCCTTGAAAAAGATGTTGTATCATTAAAAATAAAAAGTCATAATAAATATAATCATTTATATGGTAAAAGGGAAAAAAATTATTAATAAATATTAATTGTATTATTAGTAATTTTTTTAGTGCTTGAGTTTTTTTTCTTGAATTTTTTTAATTATGCATTAAGGTGTTCTCTATGAAACTAATTTTCCTTCCAGGACACCTGTAACTTTGTGAACTGTTTATTGAGATGTTAAACGATTAAAATAGTATAGACCATTAGATTGATTTTCGGTATTAATCAGTTAGGGTATTAGTCAGTTACAATGTTATTCAACCTACTCAAACTCCAATTGTTCCGTTCTACCTTTTACGTTACCACAATCATTGATTTTCCACAAATTTCAGTGAGAATGCTTTAAAAAGTAGGTTTTCTGCAAAGACCATTTTCTTCATCACTTCCCTTCTCAACAAACCATAGTGTTGAAGTAGTAGTCATGTCATCCTTTTATTCCTCGGAAAGTGATGTTTTAGTCCACATTTGGTTATCCTTCATACAACTACCTCTTTCATGTCATGCTTCTTTTAGGATCTTCCATCCAATCACATGATTACTAGTTGTAGGTGACATTTTACAACCCTATTTCAGTAGCCTTGTTTCAACTCAACCAAATGAGTTCAAATATAAAAATGAACTTTAAATTAAAGTTACCTTTTTATGATGGCCCTTTGTTATATAATCATCTTCATCAAGAACTAATCATCAACAAGCTCAAACATGGTTCCCTTTTGAACATTCAGAAAGTGATCAGGACATGACCATCAGACCTTTTGCAACTTGTTATCATATCTGTCATCTTGGTGTATATCAGCTCCTCAGACAAAATATCAAGACAACAACCAAATCATATCCTTCTTAAAGTGAACCTTGTTCATTTAACAAGATCATGCATACCTGAACCTATATATCATGTCTCTATCAACATTATGGTCTTCTTTCAAATTTCATGAGAGCCTTTAGCGAAACATTTCTCAGCCAAACATCTAGCCCTGCTCCTCATTTTTAGGATATCCAACAAGCTTCTCAAGAGGCCTGCTCTAAGAACATATAGAATGGATCATGGTAATTCTTCCAAGATGAATAATCCACCCCATGACATCACAAAGGAGGATCCAAAAATGATCCTTGTTATTGACTTGAAACAAATATCGGCTAGCTTACTACTATATCAGTTTTTTGAATTCTATCATACGCCGCTACTAATTCTTTTCAGGCATCCACATTCCCATGATTACGAATATGTCCTTATACATCAGAGTTAACAAGGATCCAAGGGTCCTTACTCTCCTCCTTCCATCATGCTTACCAAGACAAAGGATCAACTCATCCTTCATTCTTTACTTCTTGTACCTGCATCATTTATTGACAAGTACACCCAAGCAAAGTATACAATAACAAACACATGATGTCAATCTATGAATCCAAGGTCACCATGTGACTTAGAGGTTGAATTCCTAGGGTTTTCAAGTGAAAACCCTAGACCAAGGGTTTCATATATAACTTATCAACCTTATCCATGCCTACTAGACATGAGCCCTAGATTGTGCACAAACCCTAAAGACAGAGGGTTAGGGTTTCTTTGAGGGAACATAATTATGATTTCCAAATGACTAGGATTTTACTAGTGTCAACAATTTGAACAAAAAACCTTAGAACCATGCAATCAACAAGCCCTACAACAATATATGTTGGGCCCCTAACATAAAACTATGTTATACATACCTCATGGTTACATAACTATAGTGACTTGCAATTTCAGATGCCATATTTTCTTCATTGTTTTCCTTCAAGGTGTGCATCAACTCAAGATATATTTTCCTATTTTAGGAGCATTACACCACTGATATTCTACTTGTTTATCAATGATGCACACATATTAGAGCTTTGGCTGTAATAATATACCATTTCCCATGAAAGAAAAGAGGAACTTCCTTCAAAGAGAAGACTGTCACAATATTGTGACCCTATTATTACTTCCTTCAAACTTATCTCTCTCTGAATCCACCTTATGCTTGCAGCCTCCCTTCCTTTCCAACATGACCAAATATGTATTTTTTCACAATTGTCTATACACTAGGACTAGTGTTTCAATATAGACCCATATTCAACAATTATTTCAATATTGCCACTGTAATTTTTTGCCAAAAAAAACTCCACAAGTCGGCTCAACTAATATGAGAAGTTTGGATAGGCCTCCAAGGAGACAACTGATTGCAAAGGTTCATATGACAAACAATAGAATGTTTCCCCTAAAGATAAGATCAGATTTCAAAGAAGAAGGTTTCTCAGCAAATTTTCTGTTATCGATTCGATGGCTCCTGTTCTGGGGAGACTGTTTGGTTATATATAGGAACACAGGCGAGGGATTAGATGAGGTTGATTACGTAATAGTCTGTCCTACCATGGATTAGATTGCCAAGTGTGCTCAGTCGGTTCTCATGCATAATGGTTGTCCTATTGAACCCAAAACTCTTTTCAAATGGGATACGAAACCTGATGATACAAACATGATTCTCATTTTCATGCTTATGTTGAATTAAGCCCATCAGATATGGCCATAACCATTGCCCACCCAATTTATTTAAGGGAATAAATCATGAATTATGGATCGCACGATCGATTATTTCATTATAGAATAATTTGAGAATTATCCATCCACTTTCTTTGATGACAGGAAAGATTGTTTGGTATATTTTGAGTGGTTAGTATTTTTGTTTTTACTTTTCAATTCATAAAATCATCTTTCAGCAAACGTTCTCTGACTTTTCCTACACAGAATTGTGAGCAACATCTTCAAGGACATCGGTTTTTTGAATCTGCAGTCATGCAGTTTAGAAATGCATTTTCCCTCTTATTCCTGTGTATGAGGATCTACCTCTCTATTTATATTTGAATGTTATTTTGTTCCTTTGAAGTTTCCATGATAAAATTGATAGATAGATTGAACAAAAATACATGCAAAGTTGGTTCTTTGGCTCTTTCAGGAAGGATATATTAGAAGTGTACAAGTAGTTCACAAATACGTGTGAAAATTAAATCCATCATTTTTGTTTGTTAATACTCTATAGTGTGATAGCTGTGCTTTTATCCTTAATTTGTGAGATTTCAGATGGTGATTTATACTTTGTTCCCTGAATGTAATCCTTGAAATTCAAAATTTAGCCTGAATTTAATCATGGTGCTTTGTTCTGACATTATTTGAGCATGAACATGAACCAAGTTACTTCTCTTAAAGGTACTGTGACATATGTATAATGTTATATGTTGTTGTCACTTGTGCAATTAGAATAGGGAAATAACGAAAAGGCATGGTTCTTGCTTTTAATATCTTTTATATTGTCACTGTAGTCTGTTTTGTTTAGTGTGTGTAGATTTTTCGACATTGTTGTCGAATGGAACAATGGAATTTTCTGGAACGCGCATAGCCATGGCCGCAAGCTTACAATGTAACTGACTAATGTGAAATGATGATTGGGGGTTGGGATTCTGTAGACATGCAGGCAATTTTATGTCTTATCAAGGAAATCATTATGGCTAAAATGTATTGTAATTTAAGGGTTTTGATATGGTGTTGCCTTTGCGGATGCGCTTGCAAGCGAGCCATATTATTAATAAAATGATTTTATTTTGTGTTTTGGCGAGGGATAACCTTCCCAGTCATCTGATCTGGTTCTGGGCCGGGTGGCGGTGTCTCTTCTTGTTTATGGTGTGAAATATTTCTTTGGTTGTTTGATTTCTTAAATTCCCTTAGAGTCATTATTTAATAGCCATAAGAATCTCAAGATACATTCAATAAATTTGTTTAACGATTTATTTTGTTAAAAGTAGTCCATTTAATTCTTCTAACATAAGTTATGATTGCTTAAACAGATACTTAAATATTTCACTCTACAACACAAAATTTCAATTTATCTATATCCTTAAAAATCATGAATCTGTAGAATTAATAAATTTTCTTTCGAAATTCAAGTACCTTCTTAACACAATAATGCCACTAATATTCTTAAGCTTTAATCATTCGAATTTGGATTTTTCATTGAGACAATTCTCTAAGTTTTATTCTGACATCATTACTATCTTCTAACTCATGTTTTCCATGGTTTTATACTACAAAATTTGTGATTGTTGATAATTTATGGTTTAAGTATCGTGATTATTGATAATTTATGATAAAAATATATCTTATTAAACTCATAACTCTGATAATAAGGATAACTTATTAACCTTATTAGACTTTGATAATAATTATTATTGAGTATTGGTTCTTATTTTATGATGAATCTTGAGTTATAGTAGTGTTTTATTTCTCTTACAAGGTCTTTAGATCAACCTTATTTTCTTTTACAGTTCATCAATTATTTTTATTTTTATTTTTAATCACATTTTGATAACTGATCTGGCTTTGGTAGACTGATATACTTGTTAAACTAGCTAAAAACAACTTAGTTTTTTAAGAATCATTACAAAAGTCTGACATTAAATTATACAAGTAAGACATGATATTAAATTAAGTGTAAGTTAAATTTTGGTGCACTCATTAGTTCCTCATTGGCTTTCTCATGCATCATTATACACAACAGATTATTTGGTATGGATACCAGTCCTTTCCTCTGTGGTTCTCTGCTCTCATTACATGGTAAAACCACTATCTCATTTTCTTGAGTTGTTTGTGCTTGCATAGCTCTCTCCATCATAACCATATAACAAAGCGAAAATCTAAATGAGTCACATAATTGAAGATATAGTTTTTTTATGACTCATTGATTCATTGGAAAAGTATATAATCTTGTAATCTTGGATGGTGATAATCTACCCATAATTGATGATGTATAATTCTCTGAAAGATTGCACTATTGAAATGATATACTGGCATGTTTTTTGTAACAAATCTGTAATGTTGGTGTAACTACTCACCACCGGTTCATTTTACAACATAGTTTACATAACACTTGAAGTATTTGGATAAGTGAAGTTGAAATTTGTCACCAATTAAATTGCTCTAAAATAGTGAAATCTGTTCCAATTCACAATAGATAAAATCTGATATCTTATTACCTTTATATGATCATTGTTCATTGGAAATAATAATCCCAACCACCGTCTTAAACACACTGAAAAACACCATGCTTCTTTTATTATATATTTTTGCAACTTCATTACATTTGGAGTCATTGCTATGTCTTCAAACAGTCTAACTATGGCGTACTTACATCCTTTTGTATTATTTTGATCGAACAGTGTTGCATACACAACATTGCCAAGGGTGGTCTTTCCCATGTTGGAAATAATAATCCCAACCACCGCCTTAAACACATTGACAACCATGCTTGCTGAGTCAACCACTCCACGATTTCGATTTTGGTTGCAGGCAAGAGGACTGAAGTCAGAACATAAGTACAACGTGGACCATTCCACAACACAGCAGAGGAGTTCAGGCATTTAATAAATTTTGGTAAATAGATATGGGCAAACATTTACTCCGCGAGTGTTTCCCACACTCCACAACACCTGCAAGTTCAGAAAACCATTTACTATGTAAAATCGCCCATGTTGCGTATTAAATATTTTCTTTGTCATGTAATTACTGTCAAATTTGTATGTTAAGATAAATATGGATGTAAAAGTCATTTGTAATGTTGGGCAAGTTAGAGAACGAGAGTCTCTGAGGTAGTGAGGAGAAAATTGTGGAGGAATCGCCCATGTTGCGTATTTTCTGTCATGTAATTAATGTCAAATTTCTTTGTTAAGATAAATATGGATGTAAAAGTCATTTGTAATGTTGGGCAAGTTAGAGAGCGAGAGTCTCTCATGTAGTGAGGAGAAAATTGTGGAGGAAATATTGGTGGGCGCATGAAAACCAGTTTTACAGAAGTTTGCCCCGCAACAGTAAGTTTGTTGTCTTTTCACTTGGAGGTGCAACCTCCATTTATGACGCCAATGTATTTCTTTATATTTTAACATATAATATAAAGTGTGGCTAGTTGTGTTATGACATTAATCCCTCGCAAGTAGATTTACGGCAACCTCCTTTGTTTTACTCTATTTTTCTCTGCGTAAGAATATGTTTTAATTAAGTCCCTTTGTGGTTGTGATATCCTCGCCGCAACCTAAGATTTACCTTTTATGTTTTAATTAAGTCCCTTTGTGGTTGTGATATCCTTGCCACAACCTAAGATTTACCTTGCCGCAAATGAAGTTGAATTTGCTTACTTTGCCGCAACCTATTTCTGAGCTCCTTTGCCCTCATAAAATTTTTCTAACAAGTGTTTTTACTAGCAATTAAAATTTGTTTTGAGGCAGAATTTTTGAAGTATATTTAAGAAGTAAAAAGTTTTTTCTTTCACTCAGAAATAGAAACATCAAGCACAAGCTTGACTAATCCTCAGATACCTCAGTTTAATGGCAAAATTTATGATTATTGGGCTATTACAATAGCCCAATGGTTAAGAGCATGTGTTTCCTCCTAAGAGGTCACAGGTTCAAAACCAGAGGGCGGTAGAGTATGTATGCCTTCGTAGACTTAGCAGTCAAATCGTTGCGCGAAGGTGGGTCCCTTGTCCCACAAACAAGGGGGTCTCATACACCAATTTGGTGTCTAGCTTGGATGTGACCTTAAAAATGAATATTATTATTATTATTACAATGAAGGCCCTGTTTTCGTTTCAAGACATTTGGGAGTTTTTTCTTTCACTCAGAAATGGCAACATCAAGCACAAGCTTGACTAATCCTCAAACTCAGTTTAATGGCAAAAATTATGATTATTGGGTTATTACAATGAAGGCCATGTTTACGTCTCAAGACATTTGGGATTTGGTAACCAGCAGATGCAGTAGCATACAATGTGTTGTCTCAAGCGGAAAGGGATTTGTTAAGGGACAACAGGAAGAAGGATTCAAAAGCCCTGTTATATATTTTCCAAGCAGTTCATGAAAGTATTTTCCCAAGGGTTGCAGTTGCAATGAAGTCCAACCAAGCATGGGACACCCTCCAAACAACCTACCAATGCATGGCAAAAGTCAAGACAACAAACCTACAAATGGCAAGGAGAGATTTTGAAACACTTTGTATGAAAGGGTCTGAGAATGTAGACTCATTTTTTACACATGTAATTGGGTTGGTTACACAAATCAGGTCTCATGGTGAGACACTTGAAGAAAGGAGAATAATTGAGAAAGTTTTGAGAAGTTTGCCAGTAAGGTTTGATGCCATTGTTGTGGCCATAGAAGAGACAAAGGATCTCTTGTAGAAATTCTGCAAATTCTCTACAAATCTCGCTCTAAGACTATGTAGAAAATATGCCTGTAGATTAACCCGATAATGCAATATAAGCAAAGCAAAATACTATAACTTACTTCTACTATCAATTTGTGGAAGTTTAAAGATCAACCTAAATCAGAGATGAACAATATAACCAAAAGAAGAAGAAATCACAATACACATGAAAATACTTTTGGGAAAGCCTCAGGTAAAAACCCCACTATCTGTATTATCATACAAGGTGGAAATACATAGGAATTATACAAAGCCTTAGCTCTCACAGCTAGACAGCTCTCAGTACAATCCTCACAGATGCTCAGAGGCAATCCTGGCTTCTCACAAGCCTTCCTCTTTGCCCTCCAAGCTCCTATTTCCTTGTGTTGTTCCTAGTGGATGATTCTCACCTCACCAAGTGGAACACTGCTCTAACAAACTGTCAGGACTGCACAATACTCCAAGGAATGATTCCTTCTGCATGCATGAGTTTTCTATATAGGAAAACACATGAAACTATTAGTGCGTTGTCCTTGACATTTAGTTCAACTAGGTCTTTCTCATAATATACATGCATGAGTTACTGATGAGGGAATCTTTAGTTATCTAGAGTACACTGGTTGAGTGCATACATACATCAACTTACTAATAACTCACAATTAGTTCATCAAACAATTTGAAACTAATTTAACTGGACTTAACTCAATAAACTGTTAACTAATTACAACTCAAATATAACTCAATCTTATATCGTTAATTGAGGGATAATCTCCTTAATTTAAGGGATAACTCTTGCATGACTTCAGAAGGACTTCTAACTTGAATTTATCCAACTACTTAATCCATAATGAATTAATTAATTATTTCCAAGCAGTTGTTAAGACTAAATTCGATTTTAATTCACAATTTTAATTCAATGACAAATTAAAATTGGAATATTCTAGATTCTATTTTTATCATTTCTTGTTGTTATTTTCAACATCTCTCACAGTTCTCAGTGGATGAGCTTTGTGCATCACTTATTTCTCATGAACATAGACTGAATAGAGCAACAAGCTCCTCATTGGAGCATGCCTTCAAGACACAAGTTTCCTTTGGTCAAGGTTGAGGCAGAGGAAGATCATATGCTAGAGGAAGAGGAAGAAGCCCACACAGAGGTGGAAGAAGCAACCCTTCAAGCTCAAGTGGAAGGGGTAGCAATCAAAATCCAAGTCAAGGCCTAGGCAAAAATCAAGCACAATGTCAGAGGTATGATAAATCTCAAGTCCAATGTCATTACTGTAAGAAGTATGGTCATTATGCAAATGAATGTAGAAATAAGTAATATGACATTAGTAACAAATGAAGTGTAAATTTCGCAAAAGAAAATCAGAACCATGATAGCATGCTTTTAGCTTGTAATGTAGCACAAGAAAAACAAGGTGATGTATGGTATTTAGATTTAGGGTGTAGCAACCACATGTCAAGGAACACATAAACATTTTCCACTCTAGATGAAAGTGCAAAATCTGAAGTGACATTAGGGACTGATAGCAAAGTCTTTATCATGGGAAATGGAAGAGTTAATATCCTAACAAAGAAGGGGGAGAAGAAGTACATCTCAGATGTTTACTTTGTCCCCGGTCTGAAGCATAACCTCATAAGCATTGGACAGCTCATGCAAAAGGGATACAATTTATTTTTCAAAAATGATGTGTGTACAATTTTGGATAGGCCTCCAAGGAGACAACTGATTGCAAAGGTTCATATGACAAACAATAGAATGTTTCCCCTAAAGATAAGATCAGATTTCAAAGAAGAAGGTGCACAAGCACAAATATCAATGAACTCACAAGACGATGGAATAAAAGAGGCAGCTGTCACACAAGTGAACTATCAAGCAGAGGTCAAAGATGAAAACTGGTTATGACATTTGAGATTTGGACATCTCAACTTTCGAAGTTTGAATTTGTTTCATAGGAAAGGCATGGTGAAGGGATTGCCACTCATAGAAAAACCGAACATCCTATGTGAAGGATGTATCTTGGGCAAGCAACATAGAGAGACATTTCTAGTGGGAGAGTCAATAAGGGCAAAGGCACCTTTGGAGATTGTCCACTCAGATTTATGTGGACCAATGCAGACACCATCAATTCGTGGCAGCGCCTACGTATTGACCTTCATAGATGACTACACAAGGAAGACATGGGTCTATCTCCTAAAACAAAAAAGTGAAGTGTTTGAGTGCTTTCGCCAGTACAAGGTTCTTGTTGAGAAGCAAAGCGAACACTACATCAAAGTCCTCAGGACTGACAAAGGTGGCGAATACATCTCAAATGACTTCCTTCGATTTGTAGGGAGCATGGAATTCACAAGCAATTTACAACAAGATATACACCTCAGCAAAATGGTGTGGCGGAAAAGAAGAAAAGGACGTTTATGGAAATGGCAAGGAGTATGTTGAAGGAAAAACATTTTCCAAATCATTGGGCTGAAGCTGTCGCATGTGGAGCATATATCTTGAATAGATGTCCAAACAAAAGCGTCCAAAACATAGTTCCTAAAGAGGCATGGAGTGTCCCGGATGCGGGTGGTGACTTGGTGAGATAGGCAGGTGTCGGAAGGGGCATGTCACGTGGGCAGTCGTAAGCCCAGACATGCCACGACACACCCGACCGCAGCGACATTAAAGGCGATGGGAGGCTCTGCATACTCGGCTTCAATGCTGGGTTTATGGCTGGTTCAGTGGGCATTCATTGTGCAGCTGCGTTCGAGGCAAATGGCGCTCGTTATCTACGCTCCCCCGGTCGCCTGGATTCATTCCTGCAAGAATTCCGAGCAGACGTTGGCAGAGGAGGAACATTCCCTGGTTCAGAGCACCTATACTCCGTGGGATTCTGGTCCGAAGGTCAATTTGACAATGCAGAGGGAGAGGCTCAGGATGAGCAGTCGTAGGGGAGGTTCTAGGGGCCGCTTTGCAACCCAGTGTCCAGTCAATTCGCCCTCCTCCTCGGCGGAAATTGCTTATGAGCACATTCGAGGCTCGAACAGACCTGTTGGACGTGGCACTGTGCGTGGGTGGGGAGAAATTCCAGAATGCGGGCATTTGGAGCACCCGGCGGTTCGTTATCGAATTCCTTGTACGCTGGAAAACAATACTCTTATCGTTTCAGTCATGGTGGAACACTGCAACAACCACAGAGGGCCTCTGGACAATTTGGGCGTGCCAGTGGTCGATATGCAGGTTCCCGCGGTCGATATGCGGAGGCCTACCCAAGATCTCTCACCCCCAGCAACTCAAGTGGAGGAAGCAGGCCCTAGTGAGCCGGTTCAGAGGACGCTGCGCTCGGAAATGGGGGTCTCGCAAAAGCTCAAAGGGCAGGCGAAGGATATGGAGGTCTCGCAGAAGCTCAAAGGATCGGCGAAGGAGGAGCCCCATACAACCGATGAGGTCTAATTCCGCTGTCAATCCGTTCACTGCTGCCAGGAAAGCAACTCTTTGTTTGCCTCTCAAGCTCTATGTCGATTTACTGCTCTCTTTGTCTATTTGTCTATGTGTAATCCATGTCGGATTTTGTGTCCACCGTGTTAGTCAATGTGTCCATTGTGTCGGTTTGTCAATCCACCGTGTCAGTTCACATATCCATTGTGGCGGTTTACAGGATTATTGTGTCGATTCAATTTTGTAATGATGCTACTCAGAAGGGTCTTTCATGGAGACAATCTCGCTGGAGATGCAGGGCCACGGCCCTGGTGTAATTTTGCTGTAATTTTTGTTTTGTAATATAAATTAGCCTAGTCTTACAGAGAAAAAAAAAAAAGAGGCATGGAGTGGAAGAAAGCATAGTGTCTCTCACATGAGAGTTTTTGGATGTGTGTCTTATGCACATGTCCTGGATGAGTTGAGGAAAAAGTTGGACAGCAAGGGGGGGAAATGTATATTTGCTAGATACAATGATGAATCCAAGGCATACAAGCTCTACAATCCATCAACCAAAAAGGTCATAATCAGATAATAGGAAGCATGGGATGGAAGTTTAGAGAAGACAATCAATGTGAAAGCATGTATACCACATGAGGACAAAGAGGAATTAATAGCAACAAGTAATTCCTCTGCAGTGACTCCCTCTACTCCTATTCAAGCAAAACAAAGCAGGCAACAAGGAAGAGCATCAACAAATAATAGGACAACGTCACACAGTCAAGCAAGTGCTTCTCCAAGCATGCCGCAAAGCACAACACCAAGTGACATGTCGATCCCATCTTCAACAAGCATAAGAAGACCAAAATTCAAAAATCTAAATGAAATTTATGAGCAAGATGAGGTTGATAGCAACGCTAGCCTGAATACCTTATTTGCATTATTTTGTCATGTAGATGATCCAATCCATTTTGAAGATGCAGCCAAAGAAGAAAAATGGGTTGCGGCAATGGAGGAAGAAATAGAAGCAATAGAAAAGAATGACACATGGGAGTTAGTGGACTTGCCGCAAGGAAAAAAAGTCATTGGAGTGAAGTGGGTCTATAAGACCAAAAGCAACATTGAGGGAAAGATTGAAAGGCGCAAAGCAAGACTAGTTGTCAAATGTTACAAGCAACAACACGGAAGAGATTATGTGGAGATGTTTCTGCTAGTTGCAAGGATGGAGACGGTGCGTAGAGTTGTGGCGATTTCCACGCAACATAAATGGAAAGTGTATCACATAGACATAAAATAGGAAGTGTGTGTTGTGCAACTGCCTGGTTATGAGGTAGAAGGCCAAGAATACAAAGTGTATCAGTTGAAGAAAACTCTTTATGGGTTGAAGCAAGCAGCGCGTGCATGGTACAACACGATAGATGCCTACTTGTTGGACAATGGTTTTGACAAGTGTGACGGTGAGCCTACTCTCTACATCAGAGAGAATGATGGTAAGATTCTCATTGTTATCTTATATGTAGATGATTTAATTTTTACAGGCAGTGATGATTTTCTCATCGATGATTTCAAACAAGTCATGAACACTGAATTTGAAATCACTGACTTAGGGTTGCTAAGATATTTTTTGGGCATAGAAGTGAAGCAAACAAAAAATGACATTTTTATTTCTCAAGAAAAGTATGTGGCAGACATTTTGGAGAGGTTTAATATGCAGAATAGCTAGCTCGCACCAACTCCAACTGTCGCGGGGTTGAGTTGAGCAAAGAAAATTGCAACAACAATGTCAATCCAACATTATACAAAAGCATGATAGGCAGCTTGATGTATTTGACAGCCACTAGGCTGGATATAATATATGCAGTGATTTTGGTGTTGAGGTTCATGGAGACACCCAAGGAGACACATTGGTAAGCAAAGAAAATGATTCTAAGGTATGTCAATGGGACAAAACAGTATGGCATTTTATACACCGCAACAGAAGATTTCAGGTTGGTTGGTTACACCGACAATGGTTGGGCAGGAAATGCCGATGACAGAAAGAGCACATCGGGATATGTTTTTCATTTGGGTTCCGGACCCATTTCATGGGCCTCTAAGAAGCAGCCAATAGTGTCACTGTCAACAACAAAAGTTGAATATGTCGTTGCAACAACAACAACATGGCAGGCAGTTTGGATGAGAAGGATGTTGAAGGATCTTCGCCACGACCAAGAGGGAGCGACAACTATTTTCTACAATAACACATCAGAAATTGCATTGTCAAAGAATTTGGTTTTTCACACGAGGACCAAGCATATTGATTCTAAATATCATTTTATCAAAGAGTTGATTAACAATGATGAAATTGTGTTGCAACACTGTAGGTCACAGGAACAATTTGCTGATATTTTCACAAAGCCATTGGCACGTGAAAGTTTTGTTTATGACTTTTACCACTCATAACTCTGTGTTTTTGCTGTTACGTGAAATTTGTTTTATTTTGTTTGTGAGGTGTTCGTTTTATCCTCTGCTTTTACTGTTAATTGGTATTAAAAAAGTTTGTTTGTTATCACAATAGTTTTATTTTGAGTAGGTTTATCCCGAGGTTTACGAGTGCAAGGAGTCAATATTTATCATCAAAGAATATGTTCAATTGCTTTTCTAAGTCCAGGATAATCACATCACACAAAATGGAATAGATTTTTTCATTTTTTTAATTGGTATTAAAGCAGTTTGTTTGTTATCACAATAGTTTTATGTTGAATAGATTTATTTATTGGTTCACAAGTGCAAAGAGCCATGGTTTATCATCAAAGAGTATGTTCAATTGCTTTCCTAAGTCCAAGGAAATCACATTACACAAAATGGAATAAATTTTTTCAATTTTTCCTTTTAATTAAAATGAAATAGAAAACTATATGATTTTAGTGTTGAATTTACATGCTATAAACATATTTTGTAGGTAAAGCTAATAGAATAAAAATATTGTCCTTTCTATATATATATATAGCTCTCTTAATATTTCCCAATAATAGATCTCAAATGGTCGACCCACCTTAATATTTCCCAAAAATAGATCTCAAATGGTTCACCCACCTATAAATTGTGCTCTCTAGACATTTCCGACAAATAGATTTCACATGGTCCACTCATCTACAAATGGTAATTTAGACTTGAAAATTGTTTATTTTCCATTGGTGATAAAGTTTTATCTTCCAATATTACTTAATATCATGATCATTTCAAAATCTAATATGAAAATGATTTAATTTGGTTCAAATGATAATTTTAATGTAATACTTACCAATCATTTCATTAATTTTATAAAAAAAAAATTATATGTAATGAGAGTGTTCATCCAATTCAATATGACATGTTTTTCATCAAAAATTGATAAAACAATAAATTCGCTCCTTTGCATTGAAAATGAATTTTGAATCTCTTGATATTCCCCACAAATAGATCTCACATGGTCTACTCATCTACAAATGGTAATTTAGACTGGAAAATTGTTTATTTTCCATTGGTGATAAGGTTTTATCTTCCAATACTACTTAATATGATGATCATTTCAAAATCTAATATGAAAAATGATTTAATTTGGTTCAAATGATAATTTCAATGTAATACTTACCAATCATGTCATTATTTTTATATAATCTTTTTCATATGTAATGACAGTGTTCATCCAATTCAATATGACACGTTCTTCATAAAAAATTAATAAATTTTCCATTGGTGATAAGGTTTTATCTTCCAATATTACATAATATAATGATCATTTCAAAATCTAATATGAAAAATGATTTAATTTGGTTCATATGATAATTTCAATGTAATACTTACCAATCATTTCATTATATATATATATATATATATATATATATATATATATATATCTGTGTGTGTGTGTGTGTGTGTGTGTGTGTAATGACTTCATCCAATTCAATTTGACATGTTTTTCATAAAAAAATTGATAAAATAATAAATTCACTCCTTTGCATTGAAAATGAATTTTGATTGAACTATAAATTAGTTCACATTCACAATAATTTTCAAAAAGAGGTAAAATTTTATTTATTTATAATAATAAAAAATTATATTAACAATAAAAATAGAACAATGGTTAAATTTGTCCATTTTTTATTTTATTTTAAATTTCTTTTATATTATGGGATATAATTCATGTTAGAAAATGTTTGAGATAAATTTGATAACTTTGTAATGTAAAAGGGTAAACAATGGAGATGTAGAATGTGTAAGATATTTCTAATGATAAAATTTCAAGTATGTCTTTTATTTTTTAAATTTTTGTTTACATTGAATTTTTTTATATGTCAGGATTCTCGAATTTATGTCTAGGTTTTCTTTGCAACATCTGGGGCAATTTCTAGTTATATATGTTCTTTAAATAGAGTCTTTTTTTATCCCTTTTGTTATCCATCCTAAACTTATCATAATTTCTATAAAATTTTCTTTCTATCACTATTTTGTTCATTCTATTTTCACTTACTAGTACAAGAGGGAATTTTCTTTCTATCACTATTTTGTTTATTATATTTTCACTTGCGAGTATAAGTAGAGGGAAATTATGTGGAGGATTATCTATAATGAATTTATAATAATAAATATTAATTATATTATTAGTATTTTTTTAGTGCTTGTGTTTTTTTCATGAATTTTTTTAATTATGCATTAACGTGTTCTCTATGAAAATAATTTTCCTTCCAGGACACCTGTAACTTTGTGAACCGTTTATTGGGATGTTAGATGATTAAAATAGTATAGACCATTAGATTGATTTTCAGTATTAATCAATTAGGGTATTAGTCAGTTACAATGTTATTCAACCTACTCAAACTCCAATCGTTCCGTTCTGCCTTTTACGTTACCACAGTCATAGATTTTCCACAAATTTCAGTGAGAACGTTTAAAAAAATAGGTTTTCTGCAACAATGCAGAGACCAATCGGCCAGAATTCACAATTACTATTAGGGCCCTGCTCCCAAATATTCTCTATAAAACTGTGATGAGTCCCAATGTTCTTGTTGGGAAGCAAGACGTTAGTGTTGGAGAGCTCTATCCAAAGAAGAGTGGGAAGCGTACCCACAGTTTGCATTGTCCCAAATCTATTACATGCACATTAGACCACAAAGCATATATCCAACTTTAACTCACCTCATAAATAAAATATAATCAAAAGCATGTAATAAGTTATGAGAATAGTTCGTTTGACTAAGCTAAGAGGTGAATTAAGGCCCATATAATTACCCAGTGATGAGGCTCATCACCTCCCTTTCTAGCACCATAAAGTTCTGGAGGACATTGGAAACACCTTGAGAAAATTCAAAAAGATGGACCTAAAAGAATAGAGAAGGGTCGCTTTACCTTTGCAAGAATCTATGTAAAAATAGACCTCATCAAAGGTCTACCCTATCACATTTAGTTAAAACACAGAAATGTTCAATGAACCCAAGTTTTCGATTATGTGAATACAACATTAAAATGTCAAATTTGTTTCCAAATAAGAAACTTTTTAGAATATATGTCCTCGGGTGAAAAAGATCCAAAAAAGGAAAATGGGGGAGTGTACAAATCCAAGCAATGACAACCCTTTGATCCTTACCTAACAAGAAAGAAGTGGAAGAAACCATGGAAAACAATCCAACCCAAACACAAGTGGTTGCTAATGCTCAGAATGCAACTAAATGACTGAACCCCAATGACCTCAAACCTCTAGATATTCAATCAACAAAACGACAAGATAATGAAATACATAAAGAAAGAAAAAGGGATGGGGGCACAAAGCACATATAGAGCACATGCTTTAGAGACTTCTCACTCTGACAAAGAATCCCCACCGACCCCACGAAAGACATTTGAATGTAAGTTGGCTATAGTTTCAATCAACTGTAGAGCCTCTACTTTGCACTTGATTATCCATCATTACCTATAGTTTTCCCTCACTCATCTCTCTCTTTTGCCTCATTTTCCTTGCAAACCAACCCAGATCATTACATTAGATGTCTTTAAGCATGATTAAGTGAACTTTGCTAATGTGTGACTGTTTTGTTTAGATTTTGACATATTTACAGAGATTCCGCAGCTGTCTAGCAATTACGCAGCCATTCAGCGATTCCGCAGCCTTTTTGTTAATCTCAAGGTTCCACGTGTCATTTTGCAAAACGAGCCACATGGGCATGTAGGGATAAAGGTGCTCGAGTTTCCTGTGCTGTTATTTCGGTCAGCCACATCATCTACACCTCCGGTCAACGAGGGTCAAGCCACGGTCAACAAAGGCAGCTTAACGGTGTTGCGTAAGCTGTTGGGTCACGTCAATGCAACTGGTGATTTGTCCGTGTTACGCAGGTTGTGGGAGACATAATCTAACTCTGAATTCAATTCCCATAACGACCAGAACCTCCAGCTCATCCACGAGGCTTATGACGTGTTGCTGAACCTTTATTACGCATGACAGATTAGTTAAATTTCGGTTTCTAGCTTTATGCATTAGGCAATCGTTTAGATGCCTATAAAAACTAGCGTTTGCATACGCTTAAGGTTACTTTTTAGTTGCTGTGTTTTATGAACTTGTTATCATTTTAGTGCATTCCAAGACTCTGTTTTGATAGTGCTGTTCTAGCGCTCTTGACTGTAATTTCCTGCATATGGAGTAATAGAAGACAGCGTTGTTCTGACGTTTTCAAATCCTTGAGTCTTCTTTGGGTTGTATGAATGGAGGGCCCCCGTTCATGACTGCCCTTGTATAGTATTTTATGTTCAGCATTTCCTTATTTTCCATTCAGCATTTCCTTTTCTTTGAAACATGTACAACTTGATTTACTTTCATGTTATTTCATTTCCAGCCTTTATTTTAAGCTGATCAGTATTGTTCTTTTGCAGGTTTTTAACCCGGGATTGTTTTTGTGTTTATGTATTTGCTTTATATCTAGTGGTAGTTTCAGTTGACAGATTCAAAGTTGCTGCCTTTACTTTATTTTCATAGCTGATTTTTAGTTTAATTTCTCAAAGTTGTCTGCTAACATATGAATGGTCTCTTTATCACAAATTGTCTATCTTTTAGAGATCAGAATACTAATAAATTACAGCTGGCTTTGAGTACTTTTTAGACTAATCTTTAACTACTTTCTAATCGTGCTTTACATAGTACCATATGATAGAAGCAGAGAGTTAGAAAGAGCTGAACATTATAACTAGTCTTTAAAGTAGATTTTTCTCATTTTTTGATCACTTTTTAAACTCATCTTTAGCTACTTCCTAATCGTGTTTTACACAGTACTATGTGTTAGAAGCAGAGAGTTAGGAAGAGATAAACATTATCATTGGTTTTTAAAGTGATTTTCTTACCTTTTATTTGCAGCAGCATGAATGGTGTCTAATGCCATTAGAAAGTGGTTCTTTGCTTTCAGCTCATTTCAAGTTATTTATTTCTTTCAAGCTTTTCCTTTTCAGCAAGTAGTTAGAAACCACTGATCACACACCCTCACTCATCTAGAATTCACCTTACACACACTACCACTCATCTGTTTATAAAATCACCACTCCATCTTAGGAAGATAAATTAACCACAAACAACACCCCAAACGACAAAAAGCTCTAAGAGGTTGCTTAAGTACATATAGTACACCTTCACTTCATCAGCTTACGAGCCCTGGGTTGACAATTAATGACATCAATTTAGGAACACTAAATTGACTAAACATTTTGGCGCTGTTGCCGGGGAAGTGAAATTAAGTAGCCATATTCTTAGAAAAAAAACATAAAAAAATTTCAAGGAAAGAAGTTGATAACCTATCAAAGTATGCTCTCCTCTTGCACTTCAAGGTGATCTGGAGGATCAGAAAAGAGAAAGTTATTAATTTGGTAGTTTCTTGAGTATGCTCTCTTCTTGCACCTAGAGTGAACTGGAAGATCAAAAAAAGAACTATTAACTTGACTTGAAGAAAATAATAAAAAATGACATGCATAGAGCTAGAGATTCTAGAGGAAGGTTTTTAGCTAGAGCTCGAAGTTCAATTTTTACAAGTCCATCTGCTTCAAGGGATAGACAAGAGACACCTCCCTTATCTCCAACCGACACTCCTAGTCCTAGAATTCCTGGAATTCAAGAGCCAAGAGTTGACTCTCCTACACCTTCTATTGAATTTGAACCAGGAAGAGACTCTTCTCTTTCTCCTATAGAAAGACCAATTGTAATTGAGGAAGTGGAATCATCTGAAGAAGAAGGAGAAATCTCTTCTCATTCACCTTTTGTAGAGGAACCAGAAGATTTTGAAATACCTAGGAGAATCATCATGACAGAGGAAGAAGGAGGTGGTAGGGGTAGAGGTAGAGGTAGAGGAGGAGGAGGAAACAACAATAACAATAATGGAGGAAGAGGTCCCCTTGGAGGAGGAAATAGAGATGGGGATAATTCATTTGGGTTTCCCATTGTTAATGAGGATTCCCGATCCACTATGAAAAACATATCACCATCTGTCCTCCCTAAATTCCATGGGTTAAGGACTGAGGACCCTGAAACATTCTTATTTGAGTTTGAAGTGGTGTGTCGAACTTATGACTACCTGGATGACTCTCAGAAACTCAAATTGTTCCCTTCAACACTGAAGGATCAAGCCTTGAAATGGTTCATGGGGTTACTCACTCAATCCATTAGGACTTGGGATGAAATGAAACAGACATTTTTGGATAGGTATTTGGACTATTGTATGCCTACTAATCACAAGGACGAGGTTTTTAAAATGATACAAAAAGAAGATGAGAGCTTAGAAGATTTACTTGAAAGATTTCAATATAACTTGAAAAGAGCAAAAATGAGTACCTTGGATGAAGAGACCTTACAAGCCCTCTTATTAAAAGCCAATAGGGATGAATGGATAGACATCTTAAACATGATGGGGAAAGGGGATATTTCTCAACTTTCACTCAATGATATAGCAGAACTTTGTATCCATCTCTCAAGGGGCAAATCAAAAACTCCAAAAGGGCCTAGAGATCCTTCTCTCCTTAGGGAAAATAAATCTGCAACAGGATCAGTAAGTCGGGCTGAAATCGGCAGTATGCTTGATGAATTTAAAATTGACATCTTAGGGAGTCTTAGTGAACAACTTGATACCCTTAAGATTCACAATAAACAAAAAGCAGAAGCTGAGGCTTTGGCTATCTTTTGCCCGAAGTGTAGAAAGAAACATGCTTTAAGGGAATGTCCCTTAGATGCACACATTGTAGAAACATGTGTAATTTGCTCAGAAACTCATGAGACCAAGGATTGTCCTTCAATTCCTGGCCTCAAAGCAGTCTTTCAAGAGGATCCAGATACACTTGAATCTCTCTGTTTTATTGCAAGGAGACCTTGGCAAGGACAACAGAATCAAGGGTTTAACAACTCTATGAATTCTCAATCCCAACCAAATTGGAATCCTTGGCAACAACCTTGGCCTCAACCTCAAAATGCTTTTCAAGCATGGATGCAAAGCATGCAAAATCCTTATGGGAGATTTGCTCAGTTCTATCAATATCCTCCATCATTTCAAAATCAGCAAGCTCCACAACTTCCAAATCAAGGTCAACAACTATCATTGCCATACCCTCAACAACAACAACCTCCTCCACAAAATCAAAATTCTCAACTATCACTTCAATCCCAGCAGAAATCAAATCAACTTCCCTCTCAGCCATTACCAAATCCAAATAATAGGAACCCTCAAAATTCTTACATGAAGGAAGGTCAACCATTCCCTACCTATATGGTTGTTCCTCTCAATGAAGTACAACTCAGATCAGGTAGAATCTTAGATCAACCTTCTACAAGTGTTCAACAACCAAGCATTTCTGAGGAAGAATCTCTCAAAGTCAATAAGGGTTCTGAAGTATCACTTCAAAACCAAAATATCCAAAAAGAAAAAGAAAAAGAATCAACCTCTACAACTCCCATAGTTGAGCAACCTACACCTTTAGCTACACCTCCTTTTCCTGAAAGATTACAAATTGACAAAGGAGTGGAAAAGCAAATATGGGTGCCTGACTATAGTTTCCTAGATGAATTGAAGAATGTCTGTATCAAGATCCCCTTGTTACAAGCCATTAAGGAAATTCCCATTCTAGCGAAGACAATAAAGAAGTTGAGTTTGAAGAAAACAAGAAAGAGAACCAGAGATACAAAAAGGATACATCTAGTTGGAAAAATTGCAGACATTATGATGGGTAAGATTACCATGCAAAAATATGTGGATCCCGGTAGCCCTATTGTCAAAACTCATATTAATGGGGTTGAAATCCCAAATACTTTGATTGACTTAGGAGCCGCGATCAACATCATGAGTAGACAGACCATGGATTAGTTAAAGCTTCCTAACCTTCTCTTTACACCTACTTTACTGCAACTTGCAGATAGATCAATCATTAAACCTGATGGTGTAATGGAAGATATTCCAGTCTCTCTAGATTCTTGGGAATATCCAGTTGATTTTATGATTTTAACTCCCAAGAACAATCTAGGAGGACATCCTCTTATTTTAGGAAGACCTTGGCTGGCCACAACTGATGCTTTCATAAGTTGTAGGTCTGGGGACATGTATATATCAGATGGTAATTCCACCAAGAAATTCAACTTGTATCCTCCAGCAAAGGCAATAACAGAAATAGGAGAAGATGAGTGGGTTGATGATGAGGATACTATTCAACCTGTTTTAACCATCTCTGAAATCAGTGAGGATAGTCAAATTCTAAATACATTAGAAAATTTTGAAATACCTTTAGAATATGACTCTACACAGTTTCAGTTAGATGCAGACATTGAATATCTCTCCTCTAGACAGATGTCTCTCTTCTCAATGGAAGAGTTTGGTAGTTCTACAGTTGAAATCCTTCCAGGAAAAACATTGAACATTAACAAAAACTTGGAAAGACCACAACAAGAAGAATTAACTAAACTGTTGCAAAAACATTCCACTGCCTTTGCATGGGAATACACTGACATGAAAGGAATCGATCCTAAGACTTGTATTCATCACATTTATATTGAAGAAAACAGCAGACCTATTAGGCAACCACAAAGAAGGATGAATCCAAACCTTAGGGAAATCGTGAAAGAAGAACTCCAGAAATCGCTCAAGGTAAACTTCATTTACCCCATTTCAGATAGCCAATGGGTTTCTCCCTTGGTTATAGTACCCAAAAAGAATGGTAAATGGAGAGTTTGCATTGATTATCGAGAATTGAACAAGGCAACCTTAAAGGATCATTTCCCTCTACCTTTTATTGATCAGGTACTAGACACTTTAGCAGGTAAAAAGTATTTCTCAATCTTGGATGGTTTTAGTGGGTATAATCAAATTCAGGTAGCACCTGAAGATCAAGACAAAACCACATTCACTTGTCCTTGGGGAACTTTTGCCTACCGAGTACTCCCTTTTGGATTGTGCAATGCACCCGCTACATTTCAAAGGGCTGTACTAGGAATATTTTCAGATCTGATTCATGATTGTGTAGAGGTATACATGGACGATTTCACAGTTTATGGTAATACATTTGAAGAAGCTTTGGAAAATTTGGAAAAAGTACTGGTAAGATGTAAGGAAACAAATCTTTCTTTAAGTCATGAAAAGTGTTTTATGATGTTTACTGAAGGGATTGTTTTAGGACATCATATTTCAGGAGATGGAATTAAGGTTGATAGATCCAAAGTTGAAGTCATCTCTAAGTTACCTATTCCAAATTGCCAAAAGGATGTTAGAAGTTTTCTTGGGTTTACTGGGTATTACAGAAGATTTATTGAAAACTTCACTAAGATAGCATCCCCTCTTTTCAAATTGCTTACCAAGGACTGTGAGTTCAAATGGGATCCTGAGTGTCAATCTGCCTTTGAAGCTTTAAAGACTAGAATATCTGAAGCACCCATCTTAAGGGGGCCAAATTGGAAACTCCCTTTCCACATTTCTACTGATGCTTCAGATACAGCTCTAGGAGCTGTTTTGGGACAAAAGGATTTGATCCCTTATGCCATTTATTACACAAGTAAGAATTTGACTCCCACTGAGTTAAATTATACTGTTACAGAAAAATAGTTCTTAGCTGTGGTACATGCGATCAACAAGTTTAGACACTACATAACCGGCTATGAAACCTTTGTCCATACTGATCACTCTGCCATAAGATATTTAATGAAAAAACCTGTCACTAATGGTAGAGTTACAAGATGGCTTTTACTTTTACAAGAATTCAACATTACTGTGTTAGATAGACCTGGAAAACAAAATACAGTAGCTGATTTCTTGTCTAGAATCCAAAACACTAATGAAGATTCTCAAGTAGAAGATAAGTTTCCAGATGAATACTTGTTTGCAGTGACTACCAAGACTCCTTGGTATGCAGATATGGCTAATTATCTAGTTACAGGGAAGCTACCTCTACACTTATTTCCTAATGAGAAAAGGAAAATCATTCAGGAGAGTTCACATTTTTCTTGGATTTCTAATGAATTGTTTAAAACAGGGCCAGATTGTATAATCAGAAGGTGTGTTCGGGAAGATGAAATGCCTGACATCCTTAAGGCATGTCATGATGAACCATGCGGCGGGCACTTTGCTGACAAGAGGACAGCTTATAAAATCCTTTCTCTAGGATATTATTGGCCTTCTCTCTTCAAAGATGCAAAGCAGTATGTTAGAAGGTGTGACAGCTGCCAAAGAGTTGGGAAACCAACTCCTTCAAATGAAATGCCTCTACAGCCTCAGGTATGCATCGAACCCTTTGAGAAATGGGCTCTAGATTTCGTTGGACCAATTAATCCACCATCAAAGCAAAAGAAGTATATACTAGTTTGTACTGATTATGTTACTAAGTGGGTAGAAGAAAAAGCATTGCCTTCTGCCACTGAAAATTCAATTGTTCAATTTCTTTTTGAGGATATTTTCACTCGTTTTGGTGTCCCAAGGGAAATTGTGACAGATCACGGCAGCTAGTTTACATCTAAATTGATGGAGAAGCTGATGGAGGAATATAAGATCAAGCACAGAACATCTACTCCATACCATCCACAGTCAAATGGCCAAGTGGAATCTACCAATAAAGTTCTTGAAGGCATTATCACCAAGACTGTTCATCTTCATAGAAGAGATTGGGCGGAAAGGCTCCCTGAAGCCTTATGAGCCTATAGAACTACATGGAAGAACACAACAGGACATTCTCCCTATGAACTTGTTTATGGGAAGGAAGTCCTGCTCCCCATTGAGTTCCAAATCAAGACCTTCAAGATGGCAGTCCAATTGGGAATGAGCCTCTCAGAAGCCCAAAGACACAGAATGGACCAGCTAAATGAGCTAGATGAAATAAGACAAGATGCAATTCTAAGGACCGATCTAGTTCAGCACCAAAGATCTAAATAGCATGATCGTCATATCAAAGAAAGAAAGTTTCAGAAAGGAGATTGGGCTCTATTGTTTGATTCAAAGTTCAAAGACTTCAAAGGAAAGTTTCAAACTCATTGGCTTGGGCCATATGAGTTTGATGAAGTCTTTAGCAATGGAGCAGTTAGAGTGAAAAATATTGATGAATTTCATACTCCTCTTATTGTGAATGGCCATCGCTTGAAAATCTACCAAAAGCCATTCTCAAAAGAAGAGTTTGTCAAGTTGTTTAAAGAAGATTCTGCAATCAGGTTGGTGGAGAAGGATTCTTCTCCTCCATCAGCCTAATCTTTGGTTTTTGAAAAAAAAAAAAGGAAAAAAAGAAAAAAAAAAAAAAAGAAAAAAAAAAAAAAGAGAAAAAAAAAAAGAGAAAAAAAAAAAGAAAAAAAAAAAAAAGAATAAATGTATAAGCCTGAAAACCAATCTCTGATTGGCAGTCTTATGCAGAAAACCTGAGGTGAAAATCAGGGTCACCTGACACTTCATGTTTTCCAAGAAAAAACAATATCTCTCTCTCTTCCATCTCATTTCGCCATTTCATCCACTTCATTCACCATCTCATTCATTTAATCACTCTCACTCCACCTCATTTCTTTCCATCCATCCATCCATTCATTACATTTCATTCCATCAATAAAGTTATTTTTTTTAGACAACTAAAGTTGTTTTGTGCAGCCGGAGGGTACCACTGCAGTTTCCGCAGCTGTCTGGCAATTCTGCAGCCATTCAGCCATTCTGCAGCTCTCTGCACCTGCATAAAAAAAACACAGTCTGTTTGAAAAGAAATTTACAGTTCAGAAGTCATCAACAATAAGTGGAAAAGAGTCATGCAACATCAATAAAACAATGAAGGGTTAGTGACAAATGATCAAAGGCAATCCAAGCGCGGATATGAGGTATGATCTAAATCCTAAACTTACGGTTATCTCATTTTGCAAAGTTTCCGGGTTATGTTTCTTGCCATTTAATGTAATGATTACCAGTCTTTCCCATCATGCGACCAAAAATCCACGTATCCCCCACATTTATCGGTCATGTTCATCACGATTTTGAAACTCAATTGTGGCTGCTCCTCCATTAAGGTTTTTGTACCTAAGTGACGTAGACTACTGTACTACGTCTCTCTATGTCATAATCCCGCAGCCAAGTGTAAACCTATGACCGAAGCCTAAGGACCTAACTGTTTCTACCCATCATTTCATGACCCTCTTACGCTTGTATCATTCCATTCACGCTGTTTCATTTCCACAGTTCCCTTATTCCGTTGTGCTCACTACGCTGTTACCTTAACCATACTCTGTTTTACTTCTTCCTCTCTGCTAATTCTGATTATCAGTGAACGTATGTTACGACTGTTACATTAGAGCCGTAAATTTACTGTGTTAGGGCCACTGTTGAAACCGTGTAACCTTTTTTTCAAAAAGTTTTAGAACAGAGCCATAGAGCCAATGGGTAAACTCTTAAGAGCAGAACCCGAGGGTTCAAAATTTCTGGAGGGATATCCTCAAGTTAAAGAGGCTTTGCAGAAAGCAAACTGGCTCCAATGTATCCAGAAATTCAGAGGTTACCACAAAGAGGTTACGAAGGCCTTTGCACGTTCCTTCAGAGACAAAGACAATCAAGTGGAGATAGGGGACCTAAAGTTTACAGTCACTGAGAGCAGTATAGCACAAGCCACTTCACTTCCACAAACTGGAGAAAGATGGTTTAAAAACAGATCAGTACAAGACCAACAGTGGAAGCAAATCTTAAAGAATCCAGGTATGGATACCAGCATTTTTACAAAAGGGATTCCTGTTACTTATGTCAAGGAAGAATGGACAACTTTACTTTTATTAGTGCAAAAATTCTTTACTTGTGAGGGAAGGTTTGGAGTTTTATATGTTTACCATGCCAAAGTCATGATGCATTTCTTAGGAGATGATATTAACCTTCCATATTTTCTACTCTCAAGTCTTAGAAAAATGTGTTCAATTGTCCAAAGGAACCCAAGAAACATTGAACCACATCTGTATCATCATGGTCTTGTTAAGATGCTAGTTGAGGAACAGTTGAAAGCAAAAAGAGATACCTGGGAGAGATTTCTTGTGAGAAACCATTTTGAAGAAGCAGGAGAAACCTCTGTGCCTAGAAAGAGTAGAAGAAAAAGAGAAGAGGCTACCCCTGAAACTGTTGTCCAAGAGGAAACTGTCCAAGAACAGATTGAAGAAGAAACTGATGTACATCATTCTGAACATGAAATTGACCCTGAGCCTGCTGTGGACATTGGTCAAACAGCCCAAGGAATCATCACAGAAACCCTTTCAGAACTTGTCCAAGAAGTTGCTCAAAAGAGAAAAGAGAGTAGGAAGAAATAAAAGAAAGATAAAGGAAAATCCATAGCTCAAGAAACCTACCTCACTCCTGAGAATTCTAGTGAGGAAGACACTCAGCCCTTAGCACAAAGGTTGGCCCAACTCCATGAAACTGCCCTTTCCAAGAAGGTGGAATAACAAAAGCAAAAAGCACAAAAAGAAAAACAGAGCATCACCACCGTGAGAAGGAGCAGAAGGATACAAGACAAAGTGGGGGCCACAAAGGGTAAAAAGTCACTCATCATTGATTTGAGCACACCTGAAAAGGTTGCTACAAAACCTGACTTTGAGAAAAGCTCTCCACACGCTGAGTATGTTGAGACCAGTCCTCCACGTGAGGAAAGTCCTTTTGAGCATGAACCTGAATATGAACATGGATCCGAATTTGAATATGAGCCTACTCCAAAGAAGTCACCAGAGGTTGATCCAGATCAGTAGAAAGTTTATAATTACCTGGAGACGTTAGAACAAGCAGCTGCTGGTCCAAGCACTGTTCAACCTTTGGAGCAGCAAGTTCAATCACTGAAGCAAGAAGTATTTGAGCTGGAGGTACTAAATCGCCACATCAAACAAGAAAATTAAAAACTGAAGGTACAGAGCAATGTGGACAAGAAGGTCCAAGATAACACCATGCTTCATATGGGCCCGTGGCAAAAGGAAAAAAAAAGCTCAAGAAGAGATGCAGGAAGTTAAATAGAGCTTTGATCAATCTAAAATTCAGATGTTTGATGAAAAGACCAAGAGTCAATGTAGCCACACAGAGAAAGAAGAGAAGGCTGGATGTCTTAGCAGAGGCATCTCAGCGGGTGGACTGAACAATGTTTTTGATTGCATGAGGACATGCAATGCCCTCGTAGTGGGGGTATGTAGAGCCTCTACTTTGCACTTGATTATCGATCATTACCTACAGTTTTCCCTCACTCATCTCTCTCTTTTGCCTCATTTTCCTTGCAAACCAACCCAGATCATTACATTAGATGTATTTAAGCATGATTAAGTGAACTTTGCTAATGTGTGACTGTTTTGTTTAGATTTTGACATATTTACAGAGATTCCACAGCTGTCTGGCAATTCCGCAGCCATTCAGCGATTCCGCAGCCATCTGATGATTTCGCAGCCTTTTTGTTAATCTAAAGGTTCCACGTGTCATTTTGCAAAACGAGCCACATGGGCATGTAGGGATAAAGGTGCTCGAGATTCCTGTGCTGTTAGTTCGGTCAGCCACATCATCTACACCTCCGGTCAACGAGGGTCAAGCCACGGTCAACAAAGGCAGCTTAACGGTGTTGCGTAAGCTGTTGGGTCACGTCAATGCAACTGGTGATTTGTCTGTGTTATGCAGGTTGTGGGAGACATAATCTAACTCTGGATTCAATTCCCATAACGACCAGAACCTCCAGCTCATCCACGAGGCTTATGACGTGTTGCTGAACCTTTATTACGCATGACAGATTAGTTAAATTTCGGTTTCTAGCTTTACGCATTAGGCAATCGTTTAGATGCCTATAAAAACTAGTGTTTGCATACGCTTAAGGTTACTTTTTAGTTGCTGTGTTTTATGAACTTGTTATCATTTTAGTGCATTCCAAGACTCTGTTTTGATAGTGTTGTTCTAGCACTCTTGACTGTAATTTCCTGCATATGGAGTAATAGAAGACAACGTTGTTCTGACGTTTTCAAATCCTTGAGTCTTCTTTGGGTTGTATGAATAGAGGGCCCCCGTTCATGACTGCCCTTGTATAGTATTTTATGTTCAACATTTCCTTATTTTCCATTCAGCATTTCCTTTTCTTTGAAACATGTACAGCTTGATTTACTTTCATGTTATTTCATTTCCAGCCTTTATTTTAAGCTGATCAATATTGTTCTTTTGCAGGTTTTTAACCCGGGATTGTTTTTGTGTTTATGTATATGCTTTATATCTAGTGGTAGTTTCAGTTGACAGATTCAAAGTTGCCGCCTTTACTTTATTTTCATAGCTGATTTTTAGTTTAATTTCTCAAAGTTGTCTGCTAACATATGAATGGTCTCTTTATCACAAATTGTCTATCTTTTAGAGATCAGAATACTAATAAATTACAGCTGGCTTTGAGTACTTTTTAGACTAATCTTTAACTATTTTTTAATCGTGCTTTACATAGTACCATATGATAGAAGCAGAGAGTTAGAAAGAGCTGAACATTATAACTAGTCTTTAAAGTAGATTTTTCTCATTTTTTGATCACTTTTTAAACTCATCTTTAGCTACTTCCTAATCGTGTTTTACACAGTACTATGTGTTAGAAGCAGAGAGTTAGGAAGAGATAAACATTATCATTGGTTTTTAAAGTGATTTTCTTACCTTTTATTTGCAGCAGCATGAATGGTGTCTAATGCCATTAGAAATTGGTTCTTTGCTTTCAGCTCATTTCAAGTTATTTATTTCTTTCAAGCTTTTCCTTTTCAGCAAGTAGTTAGAAACCACTGATCACACACCCTCACTCATCTAGAATTCACCTTACACACACTACCACTCATCTGTTTATAAAATCACCACTCCATCTTAGGAAGATAAATTAACCACAAACAACACCCCAAACGACAAAAAGCTCTAAGAGGTTGCTTAAGTACATATAGTACACCTTCACTTCATCAGCTTACGAGCCCCGGGTTGACAATTAATGACATCAATTTAGGAACACTAAATTGACTAAACATCAACGCAACCTCAAAAGGTTGGTAAAGGGTTGGTAAAAAGTGCAGAAAAAAATAATAATAACAATAATTAATACCATACTTAATTTTCAATTTTTTATGCTATTTTTCTCTTTAACTTATAAGCCAAGAGGCTTATAATATGGAATGTTTTCAACATATAAAAATGTAATTTTATCCTGAATAAAATTACAAATATTTTTCTTCTCAAAATATATTTCCCACCTTTACTTTCTTTCAAATTATATCCATTTTTATAAATAAAAAAATAACATAACTTGTATTTGAAAATCAACCACATTCGGTGATTGGATATACTTTAGATATATCAACGCATTTTATTAATAATATATTAACTTATACAACTTTAAAATTAATTACCGTCATATTTTTTCCAATTTGTACACATTAATAAAACTAATTTAAAATATCAATTATGAGTAAGCTTGTAAAATAATGTGTTTTTGTGAGAGTACACCAAGCCATTATGTATACATGTCAATGCAGTGAAAATTGCGATCCCCCGTTGAGAGTACATTGAGGGCACATTGCAAGTCACGCCTTCCCGTGAAAAGAGCAGCTCTTCAAAAAAGCAAATAACTTATACTTCTCGTCTACTGTCAAGCAATATCAAACACATTCTATAGGGTATAAATTTTAGTTTGATCAACCACATTATATATTGTATAAATTTATGTTTGATAAACCATATTCTTTATATAATTGAGCTACTATATCAACATGAACCAGCTCCACCTATACCTTGTAGAAGATTTGGATATGCACTGGATTTGATAGTAAGGTTAGTCAATCATTATTATGTAGATTGTTGATTCTGGGAATATTTTAGAATAAGATAATTAGGAGAGATCAATTGTTTGACGTTTTTTTTTACTATCAAATTTTAGAATATCTTAAAATCTACCATTCACATAAATTCAAGAAAGCTAGTTCTCCAATTCCAATAATAAGAATGTCAAACAAGTGTATGAAATCTTAAACTAAATGGAAGAAAAAGGTGTACACAAAAATGATAAGGAATCAATAAATTAGAAATCATAAATAGCAAAGCATCAATGACTAAAGTAATTGGAGCATTAATAAATCCACTCTCCATATATGACTCCAACCAGTTAAGGTTTAGAGCATTGCACTAACGTTTTAGAATCCCAAACGAGCTCCAGCAACATTCATTTCAACCAATAACCATTCTAGACAATGCAGAAACTTTCATGCTTTTATCAACAATTCTAGACAATACAGAAACTTTCATCCTATTTGCCTATGTTCTAATATATCATGTAAGTAAAATTAAACTCTCCTGTGTATATGAAGATAGCTAAGCAATCTTTACAACACTACTCAAATAAAAAATGATGATCATACAGAAACTTCCAATCCTATTCCATATGTTTTAATATAAAACATAATGCAAACAAAACTAACGTCATATGTATATAAAGACAAATGAGCAACTCTACAACACCACTCAAATCAAAGATGATGATCAAGATAGGCGAGCTTCATTTTTATTGTCTATTGGATGATGATCAAGATAGGCGAGCTTCATTTTTATTCTCTATTGCATTTTGCTCTTATAGGACTGGTTAAAACTTAAAACTTTAATGTAAGATATCCTTTGTTAGAAATCTTGGATCACAATTACGAGTAACTTTGTTTCTTGGATCACAAGCACATTGTTTACCAAGGCTATTCCCTTTCTCTGTTCTTCATTTCCATTTGTTCCACTTCTAAGTGATATAAAGAGATGTTCTACAGCTAAGGTGGGAAGATGTTTCCTCTCAAAAATAATTGCAAAAAACACTACTTATAAAAAACATGTTATCCTCAGATCCTAACCAGTCAAGCTTCTAATAGATCCAGGTTTAATATGGATCGCATATATTAGTTTGAACACTACATAGCATACACGGTATATGACAGGATCATATACTGAAGTAGATAAGTTCAGCTAATAGAAACAACCGTAGATTATTACAACCACAAAACCAAAGCAAAGCATACATCCAGTTTATCATGGCAATGACACTGAAACTTTTATACTGCAGGCAAGAGAGAAAAAATGGCTTAAAGAATGCAAAGCAACAAGGTTTACCTGAACTCCAAGCCCAAGAGCTTCTAGTTGTATTGTCCTGCTGTCTTGATAGTTTGATCCTGTTTCCGACAAAGGAATTTCTGAAAGCGCATTCAACTTCACTATATTTTGCGGGACACTGGGCAAGCTATTTGAATAACCAACGTGCTCCAAGATGAATTCGTCACAACTAGCATCTGAAATTTGTAGGGCAGCATCTGAAAATTGCAGGGCGTAATAAAGAAAGGAAAACACAACAAAATGATTTTCTATCCAAATCCCACCACGGTTGGAGCAGAACAAATAATGGCCAAATGGCCTATAAGGACTCAACTTCACTAGAGGCCTTACAACAACCATTAACGGGTTGTTGGGGCTCATGTTGGTTGCGCTACTATAATTCGCTACAGCAGAGCAATACTGGAGTACAGTGCTCACAAACTCAGCACTGCCCTGTGGAAGGGCTTCTTCCATGGGTGTGTCAGTGGAACCATGTAAATCCCCTGCATTCTCCAGGTATCTCTTCAAATATGGTAAAAATGATTCCAAGGCCTCAGACACCGATATGGAAGGTGTTAGAAAACTAATAAACTTTAACAGCGATTCTGCATGCGGAAAGAACTGAAAAGAATCACTGAAACTTAATGCCCAGGGATACGAATTACCTCCACCCATTGGTGAAACTGTTGATGCAATTTCCTTCTGAAACACCACGCTCCAGCTGCACATGCAAAAAGGAAAGAAGACAACTAGTCTGAAGGCACTTCCGAGCTCTGCTATCTCAGCTAGATGGTGTAGAACTGAAGGGGATTGAGATACGAGCTTGGGGATCAAACAGATGAATATATAGCTAAGCTTCCATCAAGCTTCTAATAGCTATTGATTAGATGTCCCACAAATCAAGGTAGAGATCATATCAAAGTGATGGACCACTTCAGTAGCTCCCAATTATAAATTTAGTAATTGCAGTTGATTTTCTTAACTTAAGGAAACTACTGCAGTTGGTTTCCATAAGTTAAGAAAAGCTGCAATTCCATAAATCAAGGTAGCTTTTGTGTAAAATCAATGGAGCTTAACATTCTCCCACTTGGTCCATACTTCCAAACTTAATGTCTCAAAAACCATTGACAATCTGTATTAAGTAATAGATACATGAATCATGGCGATAAGTCCTCTTATGACGAGTATTATCTTCCATGTATTACTATGCATTTATTCTTATTATAATTTATGTGGCAACAATATCTTAATGAATAAACCTTATGTTTATTCTTGGCCCTTCTTAAATGAATTTTCTCAAATCAACTTAAGGTGCACATAAATATGAGAAAAAACATCACAATAATTAAGAATTTATTGTCCATAGAATGAAAAACTTCATAATGGAACCAAGTCCCATATTCAATACATGATCCTTGAATTTAGACGGTGGCATGCCCTTAGTCAAAGGATCAGCGATCATTAACTCAGTGCTGACGTGCTCAATGACCACTTTATTTTCTTTAACACGTTCCCTTATAGCTAAATACTTAATGTCGATGTGTTTATTTCGACTCCCACTTTTTTAGCCATAAAACCAGCAGCTGAATTATCACAATATATTCTCAATGGCTTAGATATAGAATCCATAATTCTAAGCCCAGACATGAAATTCTTAAGCCATACACCATGTAAAGTCGCCTCAAAACAGGAGACGAACTTGGCTTCCATAGTGGAAGTGGCAATCAAGGTCTGCTTGGCAAATGTATCCTGATGTTGATTTGCGTGAATCAACACATTCAGCAAAGTCAGAATCTGAGTAGCCAGTTACTTCCAAGTTGTCCGTCCGTCTATACATAAGCATGTAGTCTTTGGTCCCTTGAAGGTACCTCATTACTTTCTTTGCAGCTCTCCAATAACACATATTTCATTAAAATTGTAAAAATTTTATTACAAGGACATCACTAGAATTGAGTTTTTTGGTTGTTTTAAAATTCTAGATCTAGTATTTAATTCCAAATTTAATGAAATATGTGTTCAATGGTCTAAACCTGGATCACTCTGATATCGTCCCAACAAATGCAATGTCAGGTCTTGTGCAGACTTGAGCATACATTAGGAATTGATGATCTCTTAGGTCTAGTAGATCTTCTTAATGTTGTACCATCATATTCCTGAGAAGTATGTGGTTCAACTTGTTGTTCAAAAGTTCTTGGCAACTCTTGAACTCCTTGATCTACTGGAATATCGTCAGCAGCTTGTGGAACTTCAACAATTGGTTATTCAACACCAGTTTGTACTTGAGGGGTGCTATGAACAATAACCAATCTTTCACTTGAAGTGGAAGGTTGAGATTCTGAATGATCTTTCTCAGAAACTATGTTTCTGGTTTGATCGCTCCCACTGATCAAGTCATTTTCAAGAAACTTTGCATTTCTTGATTCCACAATCCTAGTGCTGTGAGATGGACAATAAAATCTGTAAGTATGTATGATTTCTAATATGTCTGAACTCCTATAGGCACCTTTCTTTGACTTGTTGGTCTGCTTTCCCTTTATGCAGTCCACACAAGTCTCAAGATCAGTAAAATCTAGAGTATTAAGTATTCCTTCATTTACCAATCTTTTAATTCTATCTATGGAGATATGACCTAGTCTCCGGTGCCATAATTTAGAGGAATCTTCATTAACAACACATCTTTTAGTGCCAGTGTGAACATGCATTGAATCATATGTGACATTGTTTTGTAAATTAATGTAATAAAGACCATTAGACAAACTACCATTCCCAACATAATCAGATTTATAGAATAGACTGAAAGATTTTTCTGAAAAGTTTAAGGAATATCCAAAAGGTACAAGCCTTGAAACTGAAATCAAGTTTCTAGAAAAACTTGGAACGTAAAAGGTCTTTTCTGACTCCAAAACAAAGCCACTACTTAAAGTTAAATAACATGTTCTTATAGCTTCCACATGCGAGCCCATCTTGTTTCCTGATAAGATGCTTTGCTCACTTCCTACTGGCTTCCTTAGGTTTTGCAAACCTTTGCAAGGAATTCAAAATGTGAATTGTTGATCCAGAATCAATCCACCATGTGTTAATATTAACATTAACCATATCAGATTCATAACAAACAAACGAGATTACTTCCTCAAGTTCGGGAATGTCAGAACGAATTTCAGAGAAATTTGCAGGTTGTACTACTGCATCAAAATAAAGAATCACATGCTTATGTCGAGGCTTAATAAACTTTCATGTTCTACCAATGTAAAACATGGTAAAAAGAATTGAATCAAATGACATGAAAATTGCGTGTGGGCTAAATTTTCAATTCAAGCAGATTCAATAAAACTTTATGATAAAACTTATTAATTCATAACTCCTGTGGGTAGGTTATGAAATTTTATCCTAATTAATTACATAAATATAATAAAAATTCTTGTGGGATAAAATTTATTATATTCAGTGTAATTAATTACAATTTAATGTCTAAATAATCTTTATGTGATCTTTGCTAATCAATATATAATTTTATTTAATTAAAGATGCTGTGGCTATACTCTAATTAATTAAAATCATATGGATCACTAGACATTATTTTGTTGCATAAACAAAACTTAACTAGAGAGAAAAATAATGTTTACTGAAAGGAGTAAGTCAAAATGACATTTTAATAAACTCCATAAAACTGTAATAATTCTCCAGCAAAATAAAAAGCAGTCAGCATTACCGAAAATGACTACAAATTGACTGTTCAATTTATAAACTTAACCCAGACATTGACTGAATCAGCTTTGATCTACTTTGCATTTGCATAGCAAATGCAGTTCGAAGACTAGCTGGCTTGACTTCAGGCTCCGTCCTTAAGTTTATAAAACAACAAAATAGACCATCAAACAAGCTATTTTGCTCACAAGATCTGAACCATGATTTATATCAACAACAACCTTTATTCACACACAAATATTGTTCCTTCAATCCATAAAAAAAGGAAACATATTTACTGATTTGTTGTGATATTATTTAAATGAAAATAATATAAATGAATAAATTATTTTCAATGATCAATTAATGAATTTGCTTGAAAATGAATATAATGTGGTTTAACTTTCCGATTCTTAAGGTCATGGATCAGCCAGTTGATGGAGGTGTCAATATCCAGAACCCCTGCAAACCACCGAGTATTTGGCAGGTAGATTCCACCAATCTTCCGACTCTTTTTATGATGTATGTGCATATCAATATAAGAAAATTGCATGAAGAAAGTGAAGGTTCGAAACTAACTCCACCATTAAAACAATAAGGGGAGAAGAAGAACAGCAGTGGAGAAAGCATCGAAGCAGAAGAAACAACACCAGCGAATGAAATGAAACGAAGCAATACAAAATTGACGATGAGATTCAGTCGAATAAATGAAAATAAAAATCACTTCAAAATATTCGAATCTCACACCAAGACAGAGGTAAACCTTGCTCTGATACCAAATGTTAGAAAACTAATAAACTTTAACAGCGATTCTGCATGCGGAAAGAACTGAAAAGAATCACTAAAACTTAATGCCCAGGGATACGAATTACCTCCAGCCATTGGTGAAACTGTTGATGCAATTTCCTTCTGAAACACCACGCTCCAGCTGCACATGCAAAAAGGAAAGAAGACAACTAGTCTGAAGGCACTTCCGAGCTCTGCTATCTCAGCTAGATGGTGTAGGACTGAAGGGGATTGAGATATGAGCTTGGGGACCAAACAGATGAATATATAGCTAAGCTTCCATCAAGCTTCTAATAGCTATTGATTAGATGTCCCACAAATCAAGGTAGAGATCAGATCAAAGTGATGGACCACTTTAGTAGCTCCCAATTATAAATTTAGTAATTGCAGTTGATTTTCTTAACTTAAGGAAACTACTGCAGTTGGTTTCCATAAGTTAAGAAAAGCTACAATTCAATAAATCAAGGTAGATTTTGTGTAAAATCAATGGAGCTTAACAGAAGGAGCCAACAAAACCCTAGAGATGACATCACGTCCTAAGACAACATGGTAGAACTGATCCGTCCACCCCTTGCGACGAACTCCTCGTGCGAGAGTTTCGTCCCCAATCAACGGGAAGCCAAACGTGATGCAGAAAAAAGATTTAGGCTTGCCAGGGTGCTGCTGCTGGTGCTTATCCAACATCCATAGCGTGGCCAAGGCAGCAATAGCTCCGCCCATGGAGTGACCAGTGAATAATATGTTCTTACCCCTTTCATATTCCAGAAGGGCCTGTAGCAAGAAACGAAAGTTACAAAATGACATATTCTAAAGTCTAGGATTAGAGCTTGCGTCAAAAATGAAATTTACAAAATGACAAATTCCAAAGTCCAGGATTAGAGCCTGCAACAAAAATGAAAGCTACAAAATAACAAATTCCAAAATCCAGGATTATTTCATGTTCCAGGTGGCCCTACAACAACAGCCAAAGTTACAAAATGATAAATTCCAAAGTGCAGGATTATTTTATCAAAGTTTGGTGCTCTAAAATGATAAATTCCAAAGAGCAGGATTATTTTATCAAAGTTCAGTGCTCTACAACGAGGGTGTGAGTACAGATCCATGGATTTTTGTGTATAACTTGGTGTATGTGTAACAGAGCAATAAATTTACACACTTCATGACAAACACAGGCTTGCAGTTCAAAGCGGAAAATATTGTTCTTCAAACAGGCACTTCACAGAACGAACAGGTTGAACATTTTCATTATCTATAAAGGACTATAATGTCTTGCAATGTCAAACGCCTTCTTCAACCTTCGGGCCCTTACAGATTGAAGCTACTCATTTTCTGTAAGGAATCACATACTAGCCCACGGGATATCACATTAAAGTGCAGATAACATAGTGAATAGGCTTAGTATACTGGTGTTGTGAAACTATTACATGTCAACTCTTTATCTTGAGAAATTGCTAAGAGTTTACCACTGATTTCAAAAAAAAATTCTACTGAATTCTGGACCAGTTTTATAAGAAAATATACTTAAAAAAACTCCAAGCTATATAAAAACAATATACCAAAATAAAACTTCAAAACATATTTATAAATTTGATAAGAAAATATACTAAAAACAACTCCAAAACATATAATAAATAGACTATAACATTTAAACTAACAAAAACTATTGTGCAAATCCATGTTAACCCAATAGTGCTATTGTGCCATATCCATGCTTGTTGGTAGAATGGGAGAAAAAACAGGAAAAGAAACAGCAAAGAAACCACAAATGACCAAGACGTGAAACTAAATCACAAAACTGAATTGAATGGAATTTTATTTAACAATGATTCTCCGTGTTTTTATTTCATGAGCATTTGATAGTTTTATATCACCAACTATCATTACATAACTAATTATTCGGTATACAACTATCTATTTACATTTTACCTAAAGTTACTAATTCGTTGTCAAACTAACAAACTCCACCTTGACAACAATTTTCCCATTCATCATCTTTCCTGCAAGCCAAGAGAAGCTAAACACCACCACAGCTTCTCTACTGTAACTGGCTTTGTGAATATGTCTGCACAATTTTCTCGTGTATGGACCTTTTTAAGAGCTACTTTTCCGCCATCGATCACATGTCTCAGAAAATGATACCTTACATCAATGTGCTTGGTTCTGCTGTGATAGGCAGGGTTTGTAGCCAAGTGAATAGCACTTTGACTGTCACAAAGTACATTCACTTTCTCCTGCGTTCTTCTAATTTCATCAAGCAGACCTTTTAACTAGATTTCTTCTTTACTAGCATCTGAAGCAGCAATATATTCGGCTTCGGTGTTGGACAATGCAACCGTGTCTTGAAGCTTTGACATCCAACTAATTGCTCCACCTGCAAGAGTAAAGATGTAACCTGTAGTAGATCTTCTTTTGTCCAAATCACCAGCATAGTCAGCATCTACATATCCGCAGACTGATCCTTCACTACCATTAAAGACGATGCAATGATCACTTGTGTCTCTTAGATATCGAAGCACCCATTTCACTGCTTGCCAATGTTCTTTACCTGGATGTGCCATGAACCTGCTAACAACTCCAACTGCATGTGAAATGTCAGGTCTTGTAGATACCATCGCATACATTAAGTTGCCTACCGCATTTGCATATGGTACATGAGACATATACCGCTTTTCTTCATTAGCTCTAGGACTCAAAACCGAAGAAAGCTTAAAATGGGAAGCTAGAGGAACATTAACAAGTTTCACATTATTCATAGAGAACTTTTCAAGTACCTTCTCCACATACTTCTACTGTGATAACCAAAGCTTACCATTTTTTCTGTCTCTGTGTATCTCCATGCCCAAGATATGTTTTGCTGCTCCAAGATCCTTCATATCAAACGTCCTAGAGAGTTGAGCCTTTAACCTGTTGATTTCTTCCATGATTTTGCTTGCAATAAGCATATTGTCAACATACAAAGCTAAGATAATGAATATGCCATTGAAACTTTTGAAGTACACACAATGATCATACTCACTTCTTATAAAGTTCTGGCTCACCATGAAGGAATCAAACTTCTTGTACCATTGTCTGGGAGACTGCCTCAGACCATACAATGATTTCCTGAGCTTGCAAACTAATCTTCTGCTGCGACCTCGTACAAAACCTTCTGGTTGTTCCATATATATCTCTTCGTCCAAATCACCATGTAGAAAAGTTGTTTTAACATCTAACTGTTCTAACTCAAGATTAAGCAACGCAGTTAGTGCCAACACAGTACGTATAGAAACAAGTTTTACAACTGGAGAAAAAATCTCATGAAAGTCTATACCTTCAACCTAAGAATACCCTTTTGCTACCAGTCGCGCCTTATACCTTTCAATACTACCATCAACTTTCCGTTTCAGCTTGAAGACCCATTTACATCCAACAACACTTCTCCCTTCAGGAAGCTCTACAAGATCCCATGTATTATTTTTGGCTAAGGAGTCCATTTCTTCTTCCATAGCCATTTTCCATTTCTCGCTATCTGTATCATCTACTGCTTCCTGATAACAAGAAGGTTCCCCATCTTCAGTAACCAAAGCAACAGATGAAGCAGAATCTTCATACCTTTTGGGAGTTTTACTTTCCCTTGTAGACCTTCTCAGAGCGACTGGTTGCTGAACTGGTTTAGAAACTTGCACTGGTTCAGAAGCTTCAATGGCTTCCTTTGTGTTTTCAACACCTTTGTCTCCAGAAGTCTCTCCTTCCTTTCGAATGTCACCGAAAGATCTAGCCTCCAACTGAACTCGTTGACTTGGCGATACATGTTCCTATTCAATTCTTTCAACATTTGATTTTAATAAAGAGGATTCATCAAATGTTACATCTCTACTAATGACTATCTTCCGCAATGTAGGATCCCACAACCTATATCCTTTCACTGCATAGTCATACCCAACAAAGACATAACATTTCGACTTTGGATCTAATTTTGAACGCTGATTTTTCGGAATAAGAGAATAAACATCACAGCCAAATATCCTCAAATGAGAATAGTCACAAGACTGACCTGTCCAAACTTCTTCAGGAATTTTACAATCAATTGCTACTGAAGGTGATCTATTAACTAAATAACAAGCAATAGATACTGCTTTTGCCCACAACTCCTTTTGCAAGCTAGCATTGGAGATCATGCTTCTGGCTCTTTCTATAAGAGTCCGATTCATACGCACAGCAACACCATTTTGCTGAGGAGTATAAACAACAGTTTTTTGTCTAACAATGCCCTCATCCTTACATTATTGTTCAAATTCAACAGAAGTGAACTCACCACCATTGTCAGTTCTTAGACATTTAATAGATTTGCCTGTTCTTTTCTCTACCATTACTTTAAATTGTTTAAAGACATTTAATACATCAGCTTTCCTTTTTAGCATATAGACCCAAACTCTATGAGAGTAATCATCAATGAACGTTAAAAAATACAATGCACCTCCATATGACACAACAGGGGAAGGCCCCCACAGATCAGAATGAATGTAGTCTAAAACATCTTTACTATTATGATTTCCAACTTTAAATCTCTGTTTACACTGTTTTCCATACACACAATGTTTACAAAAATCTAAATTCAAGGATTTCAGACTAGGAAGAGATTTACGTTTCATCAGTATATGAAGACCTTTCTCGCTCATATGACCCAAACGCTGATGCCACAGACGAGTACCTGCTTCTTCCTTTTTTGACGCAACCGCTGCTTCACCGACCTGAGTACTTCCTTTTAACCTGTAAAGATTTCCGACCTTTTCTGCCTTCATAACCATAAGGGCTCCTTTGAAGACTTTCAAGACGCCATCCTGACCTGTAAACTTATAACCATCTGAATCCAACACTCCCAAAGAGATTAATTTTTTCTTCAAATCAGGTATATGTCTAACACTAGTTAATGTCCTAACTGTGTTATCATACATCTTAATCCTGATATCTCCCATCCCAACAGTCTGACATGACATATTGTTACCCATAAACATAGAACTACCATTTACATTTTCATACGAAGTAAACCAATTTCTATGTGGGCACATGTGATGCGAAGCACCAGAATCTAACAGTCAGCTATCAAAACTCTGAGAGACATTACATTCAGGTGAAGTTTCATCTATCATACATAATTCTTCAGTAGATAAAACTTCGTCTATCATACCTGAATCGACCTGATTTGCTTCGTTCTTCGGGTTTTCGGACTCCTTCCGTTTCCAACAGTCCTTCTTCAAGTGTCCAACTTTACCGCAGTTCCAACATTTTGCCTTACACTTCTTGCCCTTCGATTTCGACCTGGAAGACCCCCTTGGTTTTTCTCCTCTTTCCTTTGAGCGTCCTCTAGCAACGATGGCTTCTGATGCAGCTGTTTCAGTGCCAGATTTCCTTCGTACTTCTTCAGACAAAAGAGCTCCCATGACTGATTCAAACTTCAAATAATCAGCAGAGCTGAAGCTGATTGAAGTTACGAAGTGATCCCATGATTCAGGCAGAGAACACAGCAAGGTTATGGCTTTATCTTCTTCCTGTATTTTGACTTCCATATCTGTTAATTGAAAAATTAGTGTATTAAAAACATTCAAATGTTCTGCAACGCTTGAACCTTCTTTCATTCGAAGACTGTATAACTGTCGTTTCAGATAAATTTTGTTGGTTAATGATTTTGTCATATAGAGGTTTTCAAGTTTTTCCCACAATCCTGACGCCATAGTCTCTTCAACAATGTTGAAGAGAGCTTCATCCGCTAGGCATAACCGGATGGTATTGAGAGCTAGGGCATCCAAGTCCTCCCAGTCTGAAGTAGTCATGGTTGCAGGTTTCTTAGTTGCCCCATCCAATGCCTTGTGCAACCCTTGTTGCACAAGCAGATCCTTAACCTTCAGTTTCCAAAGAGCAAAATTGCTCTTTCCGGTGAATTTCTCCACCTCGAATCTTGCATTCGACATCTTGGCCATTTTTCCTCCTAGGGTTTCAGACTTTCTAGGGTTTCTCCTTTTTTTTTAACTAGGATTTATATTTAAAAAAAATAACTTTTTTTTTTATTATTTACAAATCCTTCCTTTCTTGCAAACCCCCCCTTTGTTTTTCTGGTTTCAAAACAACCAAAAAAAAACTCTACCTGAACCCTTTCCCCTTTCTTCTCCACCAATATTTATATATATAAAAAACCTCCCCTTTTTATTTCCAGAATTTTCTTCAAATTACGCAAACTTTTATTTTCACATCTGTTTGGGAAAAAAATAATTAATTTCTGAGACAAATTTTTTTTTTTCAAAAAAAAAATACCAGCATTCAGATTTCAGATAGCTTTGGTAACCGCGCCCTCTCTGCTCCAGTACGCAGAGGTCTTCTCCACCACTTCTCCAGCAATCTGATCTTCACGGCTGGTCTTCAGAAAATATACGGCACAACATCAGCGTCCCTCACGCAAAGACAACAACAGCGCTGCTCCACCGACATAGAAAATACACTGCACAACAGCAGCACACTGCACAACAGTAGCTTCCCCTCTTTCACGCAGCAGATGTAGAGATATTCAATGCAGGACCAGCACCACGCATTGACAGCTCTAGCAAGTAGACTCTGCCTGGTTTTAGCGAACAACACGCAGGCACCTCAACGCACGTTCCTCTGGCTGCAATCTCTGGTCCACGCAGAACTAAACGACGGCTGCACACTAGGGGTACGCAGAGAACAACACGCAGCAGAAACAGAGAAGAGTTCTGGAATGACGGCTGCACACTAGGTTACGCAGAGAGCACCTCGATATTCGCCTCCAACTTGCTCTACAGTCTTTACGCAGCCCTTTGGTTTTTTTTTTCACAAATATTCGCCTCCAACTTGCTCTGCAGTCTTTACGCAGTGCTTTTGGTTTTTTTTTTTTTCACAAATATTCGCCTCCAACTTGCTCTGATACCATTTGTTGGTAGAATGGGAGAAAAAATAGGAAAAGAAACAGCAAAGAAACCACAAATGACCAAGATGTGAAACTGAATCACAAAACTGAATTGAATGGAATTTTATTTAACAATGATTCTCCGTGTTTTTATTTCATGAGCATTTGATAGTTTTATATCACCAACTATGGTTACATAATTAATTATTCGGTATACAACTGTCTATTTACACTTTACCTAAAGTTACTAATTCGTTGTCAAACTAACAATACTAACCCACAAGCATAGAGGCTAGCTTTATAGATTTTGGGCTACTTGAATCTATGTTCAGGTGGGGAAGTGAGATTTTTTGTTGTTGAAGTAAACAAGAGATCCATATATATTAAACAGATCTTCCCCACCTGAACTCTAGATCAACACCTCACTGTATAGTAATTGCACAAAACTTGAAATATAGTAATTGCACAAAACTCGAAATAAAGAAGCTAGGATGGTAAAAACCTCTTCTTGAAATCTGGAATTATTCAAGAGGTAGAGAAATTGGTTGAGCGAACCCTGATGCAGAAAGGCTGGTTGATTGTTCCCATCTTTCAGCCACTCCAGAAAACCACTTTGACATTCTCCAAACTTGGTTGCTGTTGCTTGGAAGACATGGGCATCGAGAATGCCACGAAAAGCAATGGCAACAGTAGTTTCGCTTAATTCAACCCTTAGATAGCTGGGATCATTGCCTGCGCTTCTGTAAACATTGCGAGACAGATTGCAGGCACCCAAAAAGTTTTCCGAGTAAAAGGACTCCGATCTACCCATTAATCTGTCATAGAGTTTAACAAAACCAGTCAGCCAAACAATATCACATTACATTTGTCCAACAAGAGCTGAAGAATATTATACCTCGAAAACACGATGAGATTTTAACCTTGTTCCCGCACTTCAATGCCTGTGAACGAAAGCAGAGTTTATAGGCAGTGAACAACCATGATAGCGGGAAAGCTCCCAGAAAGAGAGAGCTGCCGTGTGAAATTTGGCTTTGTAGAAAGTCAAGTATATGGACATGAACCTGGGTACTTCATTTTTTTTTTCTAGAAAGAAAATCTTGATATTATATTGAGGAGATATACAGACAAAAAGTTCAGGTGACCTGAACACCTTATGGCTCAAAAACAACTTGAAAGAGCTTGCAGTTTAATAGGCAGCATCTGTAAAAAGCCTCATGAGGAAGATAACCATCATATGACATACCCTTTTAACATGTAACTATAATCAGAATTTGAGAAGAAAAACAAACCCCATGGAAACCATTCAGCAGTTTGGGGAGTACAGAGCAGAGACTGATTGAAGGACAAAGTTAGCAGAAAGTGAGGAGTCTTCAAAAATTATCAGATTCTGCCACCGCCAAAGAGACCAGATGGTGATGGGCAGAATGGGGCGGAGAGATTTTTGGCGCCCCCACCAGGCAAAAGCTGCATCCACAGAGATGAAACATAGATGTTGAAAAGAGTAAAAATTTGCAAGGTCATACCAGATTTGTTGGGCAGCAGAGCACTTGAAAAAGAGATGAAAATTTGATTCCTCGTCCATCTTGCAGAGGGCACATCTGTTGGGGCCATGCCATGACCGCCACCTCAAGGAGTCCCAGGTTAGGTTCTTGTTGAAAAGAACCAACCAGGAGAACAAGATAATCTTGAGGGGGCAACGAATCTTCCACCAGAAGACTGGAAAGCGCCGCTTTGCAGGAGCATAGACAGAGATGAGGTCCGAGTATATATACTTTACGATTGCATGTGGAGCAGAGAAAGGGAGGGACCAGGACAGATGGTCAGCAACGTTGGAGCGAAGAAGGCCACCCCACTGGAGGGAGGATGAGAGATCAGACCAGAGGGGGATGAGGTCGATTGGGAGGTTAATATCATCGGCATCTCGGAGCACAGGCTGAGAACCATCCCATTCCTTAATGATTCGATCCCATGTATACAAGCCCGATCTTCGAAGGAAGAAACGAAGAGGTGGGGGGACCAGCAAAGTTCCTCTGAGTCCAGCGAAAGAGTCTAGCCCAATGAAAATCTTGCTGCCTGTGTGAATGTTCCATTTTAGATTGCTGAGGAAATATCGGTGGATCCTTCGAAAGCTTGACCAAATTGCAGAGCCTCGTTTGATGCCAATAGAGTCGAATCTGAACCAGTATTCGATTCCCCTGCCTTTAAGATATTTCTGCCTGACGATGTCGCTCCACAGACTAGATCCATATATACCCCTCCACAGGGATTTACAGATGAGTGCAGCGCCGAAAATTTTAATGTTCAGAATGCCCCAACCGTCTGAATTTTTCGGCAGAGAGAGAGAGTCCAGCTTTGTAAGGTGGATTTTATACCGATCGGCCTTTGCGCCCCAAATGAAACAGGAAATAATTCGGTTGATTGAATGTATAATGCATGGCGGGAGAAGGAAGAGATGTCCCCAGAAGACAGAGAGCTGTGCAAGAACGGATTTGACAAGGACGACCCTGCCTCCCAAGGAGAGGGTGCGGAAGCTCCAATTGGCGAGCTTATTGTGGAAGCGTTCAACAATCCAGCGCCAATCCTTCGACTTGTAGGAGCGACTCTTCAATCTGAATCCAAGATACTTTATGCCCTCTGAAAGCGACAAATGCTGTATGTCAAAAATCTGGGCAATCTGGGAGATAAGGAGATCATCAGCTCCATTATGGTATAGGATAGACTTTGCTTTGTTCATGGCCAGGCCCGATGCTCTGTGAAATCGATCCAGGATGGATTTGATGCATATCCAGGTAGCCATAGAGAGCATGGCAAAAATGAGCACGTCGTCTACGAAGAGGCTGTGGGACATCTTGATGTGCTTGCAGATCCTAATCGGAGAAAATTCTTTCAGGGCCACCGCGCGATTGATGTGGAGGCTCATGGCGTCGATTGCAAGTATAAAGAGGAGGGGGGACAGGGGGCAGCCCTGCCGAAGGCCCCTCTCAGCCTTGAAAAAATGAGAAGGCTGTCCATTCACCAGAATCGCATAATTTACATTTTCGATGCATCCCATAATCCAGCGAATGACTGCAGGAGAAAGCCCAATCTTGGCGAGAAGACATTGAAGGTATGCCCAGTCGATAACATCAAATGCCCGCTGAAGGTCGATTTTTAGGATGGCAGCTTTGGTGTTATTTACAGCGATGGAGTGAAGGCATTCCTGAGTGGAGGCGACGGCGTCATGGATGATACGACCTTTGAGGAAAGCATGTTGGTTTGGAGAGAGATGGCGGGCCAGAGTATCCTTGATTCTAAGCGCAATAATCTTTGTGATGATCTTGAAGGTGATATTGCAGAGGGAGATAGGGCGGAAATCAGAGAAAGTATCGGGCTCATCTTTCTTCGGAATGAGGGCTATGAGAGTTGAGGAGGTATGGCTATGGATTTTTCCAGAATGTTTGGAGGCAAAGACCATACTCAGCAGATCATTTTTAAAGAGATCAAAGAAGTGGACAAGGAAGCCAATAGTCCAGCCATCCGGGCCAGGGGCTTTGTCCTCTTTGAAAGTTTTCATGGCGCGAAGGAGTTCATCCTCGTCAACAGGACGGGAAATTTCTTCATTCATTGCATTATCGAACATCACAGGCATAGGATCAATCCCCCATCGGATATCATTGAAAGTGATATCACTTGATCTGTTGTACTGTTTGCTAAAGAAATTAACCGCGAGCCGAGTGATATCTCCTTGCGAGGTAGCCTCATTCCCCAATTCATCCTTGATTTTCCAGATGAATTTCCTTTCTCTGCGGCCATTGGCGAATTTGTGAAAAATTTTTGTGTTTTTGTCCCCCAACTCGAGCCAAGTGGCTCGGCTCTTGAGCCGCCATTTTGCCTCTTCCTGTTTTAGTAAAACAGATCTTCGCTTCTCTAGATCCCAGATGCGAACCTTCCTTTCGAGAGAGCAGGAGGAAAAATCAGTGGAGTCCATGTAGGACTGAATTTCCAATTGGATCCTATTTAGGGCCGCTCTGTCTTCCTGGTGTCGATTAAACTGCCATTTTTTGACCAGGGCTCTGAGTTCAGATAATTTTTCTCTGAAGGTGGAGAAAATGAGATTTGTTTGCTCCCGGGTCTTTATGTCTTTCCAAGCTGTCTGAATAAAGAGATTGAAGGCAGGGTCCAGGAGGAGACTATTGTCAAACTTGAAAGAGTAGCCCCTTTTGAAGATCTTGCCTGGCCACGTTAAATGGATGGGGAAATGATCAGATATCATGACATTCTCCACAGACAATTTTGGAAGTCCAAATTTGTGTATGAGGCTGAGGTGGATGAAGACCCTGTCCAGTCGTTTGGCGATGTAGGCCTTCCCTATTCTGCCGTTTGACCATGTCGGTCTGTTCCGGGCTGGGCAAATGTCGGCCATGTTCCTGTTTATCAGTTCAGTGGAGATGAGATCCGCCAGGGAGCTGTTCACCTTGCCCGTACCCCAAACCTCATTTGAAGACAATACAGCATTTGTATCTCCCGCAATGATAAGACTGTTTAGATTGAAGAGATCAGAGGCAAACACCCTGTGCCAAAAGGAGATACGGGACTTATACGGGGCGTATAGATTGAGAATGTTGATAGGTAAATCTATACCCCGGATTGAGACTGTGATGAGGATTCCAGCAAAGCAACTGTAGGCCTTCGCCTTGACCTTTGTCGGGTCCCAAAGTGAGATCATACCTCCTGAGAGTCCAGTCGCATCTATAGCAGCCATGTGCCAGGATGGCAGCATCTTGCGAAAATAAGACAGAGTTTCTTCCTTCCCATGCATCGTCTCCTGTACAAGAATTATTGAAACCCTGGAATGGAAGAAAAAATTCTTTAGCGTGTTGAATTTAGGGTCCACGCCAAGACCGCGGATATTGAAAGATAAAATAGAGATCATTTTGGAGCGTTTGCAGCCTTGCTTGCTCTAAGGGGCTGAGGAGATGTATCATCAAGAACAGGGACTTCGACTAGAGAAAGATTCCGGATGCCTTCGTTTGTTGCAATGGTTCTGCCTCTGAAGTGACGAGAGCTGCCTCGACCCCTCTTTCGGACCGTGATGTTCATGGCCGATGCCGGACTGATGACTGGCGAGCAAGGCCCAGGTTTATGGATCGTCAAGGGAGCAAGCTGAAGAGACTCCCTGACTTGCGAGAGGTCGAGGTCGCTGTCGAAAAGGTTGACAGGGGAGGAGAAGGGGGAGTTTGGAGGGGTGGGGCCGACTGACTGCATTTTCTGTTTTCCTTTATCAGGCCTGGCCCTCGGGGACGAAGAGGAGATTGGAATGGGAATTGTTCCAATAGAGAAATCCTTTTGGAGCAGAGGAGTATGCTGGGGGGCGGGGGGAACTTCCATCGGTTGCGGAGAGGGGACAGGGGGATCGTCGGGGGGTTCAGTAAATGGGGGGGATTGCATGACAAAAGGGGGAACTTGAGTCGGATAGGGGGGGGGTTTTACTATGGGATCCAGATTTGATAGGGGGGGATTAATTTTATCTTAATCGAAGCCATCCCAAAGCTCACAAGTTTGCAGGGTTTATAGATAATTAATCAGTGACGACTGTAGTGCATCTCCGAAAGATTCGAAGGACGCCGCGTCTCACTCTTTCATTTTTTCTATATTTTAGTGTTATTTATCGAAATTCAGTAATACGATTTTGTTTTGTAATATTTTGTATTTTGGTGTTTGAAATGAGTTTTAAAATTTAAATTTAAATGTCTTAATTTTAATGTTATTTATAAAAAAAAAATAAGTTATTTAAAATAGATTTTAAATTCATAATTAAATTACTTATGAGGTGTAGAGTAGGGTGTCACAAAGGTGCTTTGTTAATGCAGGGGTTAATTTTAAATTTTGTGGGTAAAAATTTAACAATGGTAAGTGTTAGTGTGATTCAATAGAGTGAGATTTTTGGTGATTTTAATGGCTTAAATGCCCATGTCCTTAAATGCTCCAGGGTTGTTGCTACTCAAATAGTAGATCAAGTAGTAGATGAGGTCTATCAATCATCTTCAAACTCATATAACCTAGCAAAAATAAAAAAACTAAATTAAACAATTTAAAAAAAAAAATATTTGAATTTTGTAAATTATATAAATTTGAATTTTATAAATTATGTATTCAAATCAGATTAGGCGTATTAGTCATCTCATATAAGAGTTATATAACTTGAACATATTTAAAAGCTTTTAAAGTTTTTGATTTTTGATTATATATTTTTGAATGTAGATTTCCATAGTTATAAGTGTTGGGTTGTGTTATATTCTTTCTACAACTAGCCTTAGTAGGTGGTGGGCAAACCTACCTATGGTTTTGTGTATGGTTTCCACACATGATTTTGGGCGCGATAGTTTTAGGGCCATGGTATTTTGTAGATCCGCTCAAGGGAACTATGGTTATGTTCTAATCTAGGGTTAATGGATTGGGGTTTGTGGATGCTTTGGCATAAAAATATATGTATTGTAACATTGAAATGAACATAATGAAAAATCAATCTAATAGTCCCCGATGTATATTTGCTTTATGTGTTATGCTCTAGCCATTCTTTATTTTCTGTTTTAAAACCTACAATAAATTATAGTGTAAAATAGTTTATGAATTTTTTTTTGAATTTTGATTATATATTTTTAAATGCAAATTTCCATTATTGTAAATTGAAATATAGAATAATTTATAGAAATCAATATTATAAAAAGTTAAAAAAAATATGAAAATTCAATAAACACTTCAACCATCTTTAAATATTTTAATTTTAAAAAATTAAAATAAAAAATAAATTATGAAAATATTTCTAAGCATTGATAAAATATCAAGAATTAATGAAACTTTATGATAATTAAATTTAACATCTCCATTCACTAACGTAGAGTAATTTAACATAAACCCCATACATAAACATGTTCGAGAAGAAAAAGAAAATCCACCATGGAGAAGAAAAAGTTGAGAATTTGACGATATAACTTTCCATGTTGTTTCATGGAACTTTCGTGGAAAGCTTGGGTTGTCTCACAAGAAAATGCTAGTGTACAAAATTTAATAATATATTTATAAAATTTAATAATATATTTAACTATAATTTCAATTAATCTGATTAGAGAGCATTTGAACTTAAAAATACTACTCTACAAAATTTAATAATATGTTTAATTATAAGTTAAATTAATCCGATTATATAGTATTTGAAATTAAAGTCGAGCTCGGTAGTTTAAATCGAAAGAATGTGTTCTCAGTAAAATGATGGTGATGGTTTAGCTGTTTTTTAAATTAAATTATAATTATAATTTTTATTTAAATAATTTTTTTTTTAATTATTAAAGTTATAACGCTATTATATTAAGATACATTTCAAACCAGGTGTATGAATGCGTTATTATTTGATATACATTTAAAATAAGGAATATAAAATTTATGAATGTATAGTTAATTAAGTGTTGTTTAATTTATAGATTAAATAGTTTTTTTCATGATTTTTTTATAGTTAATTTTAATTAAAATTCGATAAAGATTAGGGTTTTTATGGTGTTGAATACATTTATACATTCAAAAATGTATTTGAAATATCAAAAAATCTTGAAATTGTATTGTTGATTTTTGGTGAATTGCAATGAAAAACGTATTTTGTCTATGTTAAATGGATTCAAAAATGTATTTTAAATAACAAAAAAACTTGAAATTATATTTTTTCGGTGAATTGCAGTGAAAAAATTCATTTTGTCTATAAGTTAGACCACTTCGTTAATTAATATCTATTAAATATATTATATCTTGTAGAATATATTTTTTGGCTTAGTTTAATAATATAGACAAAATGCTTTTCTAACATTTTTTTTGGTTAATTTTAATCAAAATCTCTAGATAATTTAAAAAACTTAAATTTAAGTTGTTTAACCTAAAATTCAAGTGCATCACATGTTTTTGAGGGTGTTGAATCCATTTATGCATTCAAGAATGTATTTTAAACATCAAAAATCCATAATCTTACTGCAAATTGTATCTGTAAATTCTGGTAAAAAAAACATTTATCTATAAATTAAAAGACACCATTAATTTTTTCTATTATAATATATAATTAAATATTAAAAATTATATATAAATTTAATTAATAAAAATATTTACATACATTGATACCTAAAAAAATATTAATATGTTTACCTACAACCTATCAAAACATGTGAATAAATAAAATATACAACATATCAAAATATATGAATAAATAAAATATACAACATATCAAAATATATGAATAAATAAAATATATTATTATATTATATTATGATATAAATTTTTATGTTATATATAATATTTTTAAATATTTTGTTTCGAATTTAAATATTTTTAAAACCCATCAAACTTATGAAAAGGAAAATGCAATCCTTGTCAATAGAACTTGCTATGTAGCTGTATGGGTTTTGATAAGGGTAAAAAGGCTATGTCATTGTCAAAACAACTTGCCAGGTAGATGATGCATAGAACTTTTGTAAGAAAAAGAGAGCTAATGGTTGTTAATAGAAATTGGTAGGATAATGTATGGAACTTTTAAAGAAGAAAACTTATTTTTTTCCCATAGAACTTGCTACGTAACTGTCTGGAATTTTAATCGAAAGTTATATATTTATCCCATTATAAAAATTATTTTTTATTAAATTTAATATTATATATAATTATAAATTATAAATTAATTTTAAAATATTTTTTAATTTATAATATTTTATGTTAAATAATTTTTTTTTACCATATGCTTTGATCATAAAATGGAATTTAATTTTTTAATGAAAAAACATGGGATTCTTTCTTGCAAAAGGTTATTGAAAGGACATTGAATTCTTCAATGAGAAAGAAAGGACATTGTATAATGGTAAAGTCAGTCAAGCCATTTTGTTGTTTAATGAAAAAAGACATGGGATTCTTTAAAGGACATTGAATTCTTCAATAAAAAAGGACATTGTATAATGGTAAAGTCAGTTAAGCCATTTTAATGAGGAAAGAAATTGGATCTTTCCTTAAAAAAGATGTTGTACCATTAAAAATAAAAAGTCATAATAAATATAATCATTTATATGGTAAAAGGGAAAAAAATTATTAATAAATATTAATTGTATTATTAGTAATTTTTTTAGTGTTTGAGTTTTTTTTTCTTGAATTTTTTTAATTATGCATTAAGGTGTTCTCTATGAAACTAATTTTCCTTCTAGGACACCTGTAACTTTGTGAACTGTTTATTGAGATGTTAAACGATTAAAATAGTATAGACCATTAGATTGATTTTCGGTATTAATCAGTTAGGGTATTAGTCAGTTACAATGTTATTCAACCTACTCAAACTCCAATTGTTCCGTTCTGCCTTTTACGTTACCACAATCATTGATTTTCCACAAATTTCAGTGAGAATGCTTTAAAAAGTAGGTTTTCTGCAACAATGCGGAAACCAATCAGCTATAATTCACAATTACTATTAGGGCCCTCCTCCCAAATATTCTCTATAACACTGTGACGAGTCCTAGTCTTCTTGTTGGGGAGCAAGACGTTAGTGTTGGAGAGCTCTGTCCAGAGAAGAGTGGGAAGCGTACCTACAATTTGCATTGTCCCAAATATATTACAATTGCATTGTTGTAGCTCTTGGATCAAAATTCGGATCTGTGAACTGCCTACGTTCCTAGGTTTATCCATTTTTCAATCCTTCGATTATCTCACTGTCGCCCTCGCCGACAAAAACCCCTTGAGTAACAGGTATCTTTTTTCACGTAGTTATCAGAAATATCATGGGGTTTTGTAAGGATTTTATTTTGGTGAGTTCTTAGCTTCCTTGTGCAAATCATCTGAGATTTCTTAGCATCTGCATCTTCCTTTCTTCTCGTCCTCGGATCTTTTATTATATCTTTTTGCAACTTCATTACATTTGGAGTCGTTGCATGTCTTCAAACAGTCTAACTATGGGGTACTTACATCCTTTTGTATTATTTTGATCGAACAGTGTTGCATACACAACATTGGCAAGGGTGGTCTTTCCCATGTTGGAAATAATAATCCCAACCATTGCCTTAAACACACTGACAAACACCATGCTTCTTTTATTATATCTTTTTGAAACTTCATTACATTTGGAGTCATTGCTATGTCTTCAAACAGTCTAACTATGGCATACTTACATCCTTCTTTTGTATTATTTTGATCGAACAGTGTTGCATACACAACATTGGCAAGGGTGGTCTTTCCCATGTTGGAAATAATAATCCCAACCACCGCCTTAAACACACTGACAAGCACCATGCTTGCTGAGTCAACCACTGCACGATTTCGATTTTGTTTGCAAGCAAGAGGACTGAAGTCAGAACAGAAGTACAACGTGGACCATTCCACAACACAGCAGAGGAGTTCATGCATTTAATAAATTTTGGTAAATAGATATGGGCAAACATTTACTTCACGACTGTTGCCCACACTCCACAACACCTGCAAGTTCAGAAAATCATTCACTATGTAAAATCGCCCATGTTGCATATTAAATATTTTCTTTGTCATGTAATTAATGTCAAATTTGTATGTTAAGATAATTATGGATGTAAAAGTCATTTGTAATGTTGGGCAAGTTAGAGAACGAGAGTCTTTGAGGTAGTGAGGAGAAAATTGTGGAGGAATCACCCATGTTGCATATTAAATATTTTCTCTATCATGTAATTAATGTCAAATTTCTATGTTAAAATAAATATGGATGTAAAAGTCATTTGTAATGTTGGGCAAGTTAGAGAGCGAAAGTCTCTGAGGTAGTGAGGAGAAAATTGTGGAGGAAATATTGGTGGGCGCGCGAAAACCAGTTTCACAGAAGTTTACTCCACAACCCAGTGATGTGTAAATCACAGTAAGTTTGTTGTGTTTTCACTTGGAGCTGTAGCCTCCATTTATGACGCCAATGTATTTCTTTGTGTTTTAACATATAATATAAAGTGTGGCTAGTTGAGTTATGACATTAATCCCTCGCAAGTAGATTTACAACAACCTCCTTTCTTTTACTATGTTTTTCTCTGTGTAAGATTTATGTTTTAATTAAGTCCCTGTGTGGTTGCGATATCCTCGCCGCAACCTAAGATTTACCTTGCCGCAACTAAAGTTGATTTTGCTTACTTTGCCGCAACCTATTTCTGAGCTCCTTTGACCTCATAAAATTTTTCTAACATGGTATCGGAGCAGGTTAAATATTGTTAGTGTAAAAACAAGTGTTTTTACTAGCAATTAAAATTTGTTTTGAGGCTGAATTTTTGAAGTATATTTACGAGCATGTAAAAAGTTTTTTCTTTCACTCTGAAATAGCAACATCAAGCACAAGCTTGACTAATCCTCATATACCTCAATTTAATGGAAAAAATTATGATTATTGGGCTATTACAATAGCCTAATGGTTAATAGCATGTGTTTCCTCCTAAGAGGTCACGGGTTCAAAACCAGAGGGGGGTAGAGTATGTATGCCTTCATAGACTTAGCAGTAAAATTGTTCCACGAAGGTGGGTCCCTTGTCCCACAAACAAGGGGGTCTCATACACCAATTTGGTGTCTGGCTTGGCTGTGACCTTAAAAATGAATATTATTGATATTATTATTACAATGAAGGCCCTATTTTCGTCTCAAGACATATGGGATTTGGTAACCAACAGATGCAGCAGCATACAATGTGTTGTCTCAAGCATAAAGGGATTTGTTAAAGGACAACAGGAAGAAGGATTCAAAAGCCCTGTGCTATATTTTAGAAGCAGTTCATGAAAGTATTTTCCCAAGGGTTGCAGTTGCAACAAAGTCCAAGCAAGCATGGGACACCCTCCAAAAAGCCTACCGAGGCATGGCAAAAGTTAAGACAACAAATCTACAAATGGTAAGGAGAGATTTTGAAACACTTTGTATGAAAGAGTCTGACAATGTAGACTCGTTTTTTACACATGTAATTGGGTTGGTTACACAAATTAGGTCTCATGGCGAGACACTTGAAGAAAGGAGAATAATTGAGAAAGTTTTGAGAAGTTTTCCAGTAAGGTTTGATGTCATTGTTGTGGCCATTGAAGAGACAAAGGATCTCTTGTAGAAATTCTGCAAATTCTCTACAAATCTCGCTCTAAGACTATGTAGAAATTATGCATGTAGATTAACCCGATAATGCAATATAACCAAAGAAAAATACTATATCCTACTTCTACTTTCAATTTGTGGAAGCTTAAAGATCGAGCTGAATCAAAGCTGAACAATATAACCAAAAGAAGAAGAAATCACAATACACATGAAAATACTTTGGGGAAAGCCTCAGGTAAAAACCCCACTATCTGTATTATCATACAAGGTGGAAATACATAGGAATTATACAAAGCCTTAGCTCTCACATCTAGCCAGCTCTCAGTACAATCCTCATAGATGCTCACAGGAAATCATGGCTTCTCACAAGCCTTCCTCTTTGCCCTCCAAGCTCCTATTTTCTTGCTTTGTTCCTAGTGGAATATTCTCACCTCACCAAGTGGAACACTGCTCTAACACACTGTCAGAACTGCGCAATCCTCCAAGGAATGATTCCTTCTGCATGCATGAGTTTTCTTTATATGAAAACACATGCAACTGATAGTACATTGTCCTTGACATTTAGTTCAATTGGGTCTTTCTCATAATAGTCATGCATGAGTTACTGATGAGGGAATCTTCAGTTATCTGGAGTACACTGGTTGAGTGCATGCATGCATCAACTGACTGATAACTCACAATTAGTTCCTCAAACAGTTTGAAACTAATTTAACTGGACTTAACTCAGTAAACTATTAACTAATTACAACTCAAATATAACTCAATCTTATATCCTTAATTAAGGGATAATCTCCTTAATTTAAGGGATAACACTTGCATGACTTCAGAAAGATTTCTAACTTGAATTTCTCCAACTAATTAATCCATAATGAATTAATTAATTATTTCCAAGCAATTGTTAAGATTAAAATCGATTTTAATTCACAATTTTAATTCAAGGACATATTAAAATTGGAATATTCTAGATTCTATTTTTATCATTTCTTGTTGCTATTTTCAACATCTCTCACAGTTTTCAGTGGATAAGCTTCGTGCATCACTTATTTCTCATGAGCATAGACTGAATAGAGCAACAAGCTCCTCATTGGAGCATATCTTCAAGACACAAGTTTCCTTTGGTCAAGGTCGAGGCAGAGGAAGATCATATGCTAGAGGAAGAGGAAGAAGCCCACACAGAGGTGGAAGAAGCAACCCTTCAAGCTCAAGTGGAAGGGGAAGCAATCAAAATCCAAGTCAAGGCCCAAGCCAAAATCAAGCACAAGGTCAGAGGTATGATAAATCTCAAGTCCAATGTCATTATTGTAAGAAGTATGGTCATTATGCAAATGAATGTAGAAATAAGCAATATGACATTAGTAACAAACCAAGTGTAAATTTCACAAAAGAAAATCAGAACCATGATAGCATGTTTTTAGCTTGTAATGTAGCACAAGAAAAACAAAGTGATGTATGGTATTTAGATTCAGGGTGTAGCAACCACATGTCAGGGAACATAGAAACATTTTCCACTCTAGATGAAAGTGTGAAATCTGAAGTGACATTAGGGACTGATAGCAAAGTCTTTATCATGGGAAATGGAAGAGTTAATATCCTAACAAAGAAGGGGGAGAAGGAGTACATCTCAGAGGTTTACTTTGTGCCCGGTCTGAAGCATAACCTCATAAACATTGGATAGCTCATGCAAAAGCGATACAATGTCTTTTTCAAAAATGATGTGTGTACAATTTTGGATAGGCCTCTAAGGAGACAACTGATTGCAAAGACTCATATGACAAACAATAGAATGTTTCCCCTAAAGATAAGATCAGATTTGAAAGAAGGTGCACAAGCACAACTATCAATGAACTCACAAGAGGATGGAAGAAAAGAGGCAGTTGTAACACAAGTGAACTATCAAGCAGAGGTCAAATATGAAAACTTGTTATGGCATTTGAGATTTGGACATCTCAACTTTGTTGCATAGGAAAGGCATGGTGAAGGGACTGCCACTCATAGAAAAACCGAACATCCTATGTGAAGGATGTATCTTGGGCAAGCAACATAGAGAGAAATTTCCAGCGAGAGAGTCAATAAGGGCAAAGGCACCTTTGGAGATTGTCCACTCATATTTATGTGGACCAATGTAGACACCATCAATCGGTGGCAGCCACTATGTTTTGACCTTCACAGATGACTACACAAGGAAGACATGGGTCTATCTCCCAAACCAGAAAAGTGAAGTGTTTGAGCGCTTTCGCCAGTACAAGGCTCTTGTTGAGAAGCAAAGCGGACACTACATCAAAGTCCTCAAGACTGACAGAGGTGGCGAATACATCTCAAATGACTTCCTTCGATTTTGCAAGGAGCATGGAATTCACAAGCAATTTACAACAAGATATACACCTCAGCAAAATTGTGTGGCGGAAAAGAAGAATAGGACCATTGTGGAAATGGCAAGGAGTATGTTGAAGGAAAAACATTTGCCAAATGATTATTGGGTTGAAGTTGTCGCATGTGCAGCATATATCTTGAATAGATGTCCAACCAAAAGCGTCCAAAACATAGTTCCTGAAGAGGCATGGAGTGGAAGAGAGCATAGTGTCACTCACATGATAGTTTTTGGATGTGTATCTTATGCACATGTCCTGGATGAGTTGAGGAAAAAGTTGGATAGCAAGGGGGAGAAATGTATATTTGTTGGATACAATGATGAATCCAAGGCATACAAGCTCTACAAACCATCAACAAAGAAGGTCATAATTAGAGAATAGGAAGCATGGGATGGAAGTTTAGAGAAGACAGTCAATGTGAAAGCATGTATACCACATGAGGACAAAGAGGAATTAATAGCAACAAGTAATTCCTTAGCAGTGACTCCCTCTACTCCTATTCAAGCGCAACAAAGCAGGCAACAAGGAACAACATCAACAAATAATAAGACATCGTCACGTAGTCAAGCAAGTGCTTCTCCAAGCATGCCGCAAAGCACAACACCAAGTGACATGTCAAGCCCATCTTCAACAAGCATAAGAAGACCAAAATTCAGAAATCTAAATGAAATTTATGAGCAAGATGAGGTTGATAGCAACGATAGTCTGAATTTCTTATTTGCATTATTTTTTCATGTAGATGACCCAATCCATTTTGAAGATGTAGTCAAAGAAGAAAAATGGGTTGCGCAATGGAGGAAGAAATAGAAGTAATAGAAAAGAATGACACATGGGAGTTAGTGGACTTGCCGCAAGGAAAACAAGTCATTGGCGTGAAGTGGGTCTATAAGACCAAAAGCAACATTGAGGGAAAGATTGAAAGGCACAAAACAAGACTAGCTGTCAAAGGTTACAAGCAACAACATGGAAGAGATTATGCGGAGATGTTTGTGCTAATCGTGAGGATGGAGATGGTGCGTAGAGTTGTGGCGATTTCCGTGCAACATAAATGGAAAGTGTATCAGATAGATGTAAAATCAACATTCTTGAATGGAGTGCTGAAAGAGGAAGTGTATGTTGCGCAATCGCCTGGTTATGAGGTAGAAGGCCAAGAAGACAAAGTGTATTGGTTGAAGAAAACTCTTTATGGGCTGAAGCAAGCAGCGTGTGCATGGTACAACATGATAGATTCCTACTTGTTGGACAATGGTTTTGACAAGTGTGACGGTGAGTGTACTCTCTACATCAAAGAGAATGATGGTAAGATTCTCATTGTTATCTTATATGTAGATGATTTAATTTTTACAGGTAGTGATGATTTTCTCATCGTTGATTTCAAACAAGTCATGAAGAATGAATTTGAAATGACTAACTTAGGGTTGCTAAGATATTTTTTGGGCATAGAAGTGAAGCAAATGGAAAATGACATTTTTATTTCTCAAGCAAAGTATGTGGTAGACATTTTGGAGAGGTTTAATATGCAAAATAGCAAGTTTGCACCAACTCCAACTGTCACAGGGTTGAGTTGAGGAAAGAAGATTGCAGTAGCAATGTCAATCCGACATTATACAAAAGCATGATAGGCAGCTTGATGTATTTGACCGCCACTAGGCTGGATATAATGTATGCAGTGAGTTTGGTGTCAAGGTTCATGGAGACGCCAAAGGAGACACATTGGCAAGCAACGAAAAGGATTCTAAGGTATGTCAATGGGACAAAACAGTATGGCATTTTGTACACCGCAACAGAAGATTTCAGGTTAGTTGGTTACACCGACAATGGTTGGACAGGAAGTGCCAATGACAAAAAGAGCACGTCGGGATATGCTTTTCATTTGGGTTATAGTGTAATATCCCTACCCTTAATAATAAATAATAAATAATAAAAATAAAAATATAATAATATAATAATAAATAATAAATAGTAAAAATAATGAATAAAAAATAAAAATAATAGATAATACAAAATAATAAATAATAAATCACTTAACAATAAATAATAAATAATAAAAATAATAAACCATAAATGTTAAATAATAAATTATATTAAAAATATATACAAGAAAATAAATAAAAATTAAAAAAAATTAATAATAACCATACTAAATAAGAATAAATAGAAATGAAAAAAAAACAGTAAAAACAAGAAAATAAAAACAAGAAAGTTAAAAATAAAATAAAAAGTCGCATGTAGACACATGGAGTATGTGCATGTGGTTCCCATCCAATGTTTGCTCTATTTATTAGATGGAGAGGAGGATGGGAGGCATTCCATCTTTCCAAGATTCTATCTTTCATTCTCTTGGGAGAATGGTGTTCTAAGACATAGGAGTCACTAGCAGTAGTACATTGATTGAGGGCTCGAGGATGGCCAGTTGTAGCAAATCCTTGCACAATTGAGCCTACGCTTGGGTGGAGAGTCGTCCCCAAAACCTTGTTGCAGTAAGCCTACTTCTACCACATATAAGCACTATTCATATTTGAATTTAGTTTATTAATTACATGTTTATTTGGCTAGGTAAGTGCCACTCTGATTTAAATTTAATGTTAATTAAAAAAGTTAATTAAATATTTATTTTGGGCTGTTACATATGGTATCAGAGCAGGGCTCAACCCTTAGGGCCTATGGGCATCTAAATTTTTTTTTTTAGGATATTTAACTTGACTTGTTTTTGAAAGTTACAGGATGCTTACTTTCCTACGAGTAATTTCCACGGCAACTGAACTTTGGAATCGGGGTTTCTAGATTTCCGCAATTCTGATTTGTTTTCATTAATTCGTTAGCCATTTTTAACAATTGTTTGCAGGCTCTGCCACAACATAAACTGAGTGGTGTGTGTTTTTATGATAGGCATCAGATAAAGCTCGTTTATCATAAATTTATTTATTGTGGTTCTGAAGGATAATTTGTTTCTGCGATCATTTTTGTCCGGGAATTTTTTTATTTGTTTGTTTATTTAATTTTGGTATCATGCATATTTATTCTGCGCACTGCACACTACCACAATCAAAGGAATAACAGAACAATCACCATTGTTTGCAATAAACTCCACAGCAGAATGCCAATCATTCGGTATGACAATCTCTAGCATCTTCGACAAGCACTCCCACGACTTGAATTGCTAACCCATTCTTGTCAAAGAAACTCCGCACCTCATCGGAATCAAAAGCTGGGTGGGGCATTCTGGTGGTGGACTGATTGATTTTCGAAGAATAAGGAGTCGTGAAGAAGAGGGTGAGATCATTGGACTGTATGGTGAAGCTGCAATATGTCTGATTTCCGATGCTCTGATCGGACAAACCCCATGAGAAGTGCTTGTAAGTATTTTCTATTTTTTTAAGTTTGTGGTATTTTCTATTTTTGAAATGAGATATCTTCTAGCTATTTGGAAAGCACAAAGATCAGTGAATATCGGTGAAGGATGGGAGACAATGAGGCGTGAGCTGTCTGTTCTATATAGTCGGTTTTGTAAGTTATCTAAACGATATTTGGACAGTGTAATATTTTATGTGCTGTTCTTTTACACAAGAGAGCTATGGGAGTATGAATGACGAAAGGATTTGACATTCATTGTATTTGTTTACTTTCAAGTTTTAACTTCCTTTGTTGGTTGTTCAATTCTTTGTTCTGTTTGATTCCCTCTAGGTAGGAGTAACTTTGTTTTATGGACCATGATCAATATTTCAACTCCGCAATGTTTCCTATTGTTTCTATGATTAAAAGGATGTGGATTCTCTAAGAACAATATTACGTTTACCCATAGTGGGAATCTTTTCATGGTTAGCTTGTATTACTTATTGACCTTGTCTGGTATGGTAACTAAAATTGGGCTCAAGTATGTGGTGGGTTACAAAGCGAACCTTTGACCAGAGTATGGTTTTTGATCCATGCTATTCTGATTCTTTCAATGTGGTTTGCCTATTGATGAGCCTAAAAAATGGACAATTATTTGGGCTCATTCAACCTCCTAATTTGACTTAATCCACCATTCTCATTAGTTTATTGCATGTTTTCGATTATATTTATGTTAATAGAGTGAATTTGGTTAGTCATTATGCCAACAAGTCTAATGGGTGCTTTGTGTAGCCTTTTTGGTCAATTTGGAGACAAAATTGAAGGTCTTAATGAGCATTTGGCAGCCAAATTCGTGGGAGAACAAGCTAGAGGATTTGTATAAAGGTGTCCCCTTCATTTATGGGCCCTTATCTCGAATTCTCCACCATCAGCTCGGAGTTCAAGGGCCACCGAATCAATCAGCACAAGGGCAGCCAAGCAAGTCAAGTAGGACTGCTGTTAACTCCAAGTTTTGGGCAACCGAGTCCCTAAAGTTTAGGAGGACTGTTGGGTCCTCAATTTGTATAAATAAGAAGGCTTAGGGCCTCATTTTGGTTAGCCAGTGGATGTTAGCTAGTTAGCCAGTAGATAGTAGCTAGTGGTTAGTCATTTGGTAGCCATTAGTTAGCTAGTTTGTAGTTCGATTTTTATGCAATAGATTAGCTTTGCTTTCAGCTCATGTTCAAGTTCTTCTTGTGGACAGTTTTGATGTAACTCTTCATTTCTTGATCAATAAAGATGAATCCAGCTTTGCACCACCTCTAAATCTCTCTTAGGAGGCTGTAGCTCTTGGGGTTGGGCCCATCTCAAGCGCCGAGTACCTCCTTCGTTTATCTTTATGTGTTTGCTGCGTTCTTAAAATAAAATCTGCTATTTAGATTTAGATCTTGCTTCGTTATTTAGATTTCTTTTGATGGTTAAAGTAGCTTTTTATGTTTAGAATATATTGGTAGGATAATAACAGGAAAAAGCTCCAAAAAAGGGTCAGCAAACGCTTTTGGTTTCACCTCTTCCTTATTGGATCAGGGGCTGGAGTTGAAGTAACCATGCTGTCCCAAACAAAAACACTTTCTTTGCTTCACCATGCAATCATTAGTGTTTGAATCTCGTACGTAGAACTTGATATCAGTTTGGATGCATGCTTAGGTTTATGATCACTTGGTTTCATAGTTGTTTCACATGGTTTCACTGCAAATAAACTTCTGTTCATTTCCTTTTGCTGTTAGGTCAGATTAGAGTGAAGTAACTAGGTCATAGGTTTTATAACTAGATATTTGTTTTCTTGCATGTCTTTGTTTGTTCAGTTTGAGAAACCACTTGCAGAGTACCTGTTATCCTTCCTTACCTGCCCATACTCCATCCAACCTACCTGCTTCACCCTTCACTTATAACCCTTACCTTACATTTGCCTCATCCGCTTACTTTGCCATGATTCTCATCTTCTTGTGCAACATCATTTCATCCATCCTTGAACAAATCCAATCGCTCCTTAGCCTCATCCACCAAGTCCTAGACCTCTTCACACCCCTATTTCACCTTCATACTCATTCCTCCATCTTTTTCCCTCCATCCATGCTCCAAAATCCCATTTCAAAACATCCCGTAGAAGAATTACAGAACATCCTGTAGAAACCCCTACAGACTTGCTGTAGAAGTCCATAACCTCGGTTGCATGGCATCCTGACTTTGTGAAACTCTCTGAAAGGATGATAGGGATCCCTTAGACCCTCTCCGAGTCTTCCCAACCTTTTCCAAGCATTTCTCCTCCTTGATCCACCCCTGCACAGTGAAAAGCCAGTTAAAAGCACATGCATGATAATTCTAATAACTTAATCAAAAATACAAAAAGATGTTTTCTTCAGATAGTGATAACTTAGACACATGCATTTTACCTTCCTAGAAGTAATGGCATCTCTTCTCATAGTTTGCATTCTCATTTTTGCATCAGTAGGACTAGTTGGTAGAATTAGGGTTTGCTAGGGTTTGCATTTCTTTTTGGCTTTCAGTTTCTTTCCGCAAGTAGATTAGCTTCCTTTGAGTTAGCTTTCGTCCATCAGTTAAAAAGCTTCTTATAAGAGCTCATAGAAGTTGGCTTGAGCCCCTAGCGGAATTGTACCAGCTGACCAAGTGACAGCTGCGGCAAGAGCTAGTACTTGTGCATACAACACCGTCGCTTCCAAGTTTGTTACGAACTACCGGGTTGATAAAATTAAAGAAGGGAGTTCCAGGAGTTGTAGCATTATTGCTACAATACTGGGGCCCACCATCTTTTTGGCGCCGTTGCCGGGGAAGCGTCAAAGTATTAGTGATTGCCGCTTTTCTTCTATTTTCCACTACAATCTTCTGCTAAGTAGTTTATTTCATTTCCATTATGCAATTTCGTTTATGCAAAAGTAGATTAGCATTTCCCGCTTTCATAGATTAGCATTTCAATTCCGCAATTTCATTCTGCAAGCGTAGATTAGCATTTCAATTCTGCAAGCGTAGCCTAGCATTTCATTCCTGCAATTTCATTTGAGCAAAATAGATTAGTCATTTCCTGCTTTCATTTCAATTCCGCATTTTCATTTCAGCAAGATAGTTAGTTGTAGTTCAATCTATTTTAGTTTTTGCAGGTACAAGAAGAAAAATACAAAAATCAATCAAAAAGATTTCCTTTCATGCCTTGTAGGAGTAGAGATAAGTTAGAAAAATGATTTCACAACACCCCCCATTGCTTCACACGTCCAACCTTCTCTCTTCTTCGATGGCTGTGACTAAGAAGAACCCCTGGGTGGACATCAAGACATATTTAAAGAACCTCTAAGGAAGAAGAAGAAGAGACCATTCCTCTGGAGCAAATGGCTACAAGCAGAAATGTTGGGAGCAGTCCCTTGTCCAAAGATGAATTTGAAGATCAGATAGAAGATTTCAAGAGTGATATGAGGCAGTTTCTTGCCATGCAATTGGATACCCTGTGGATCCAAAAGAAGCAAGAGGAAGCCAAGAGGGCTTTGGTCATCTTTTGTCCCAGGTGCACTAGAAAGCATCCTAGGAACGAATGTCCAATGCACTCCCTAGAGGTGTGTTTCATTTGTGAAGAATACCATCCTACAGATCAGTGCCCTTCTTTACCCAGAATTAAAGCCACATATCAGATAGCCAAAGGAGCCACTGAATCACTCTATTATATGAACCAAAGGAGGCCACATGGACCTAGATCTTACCAGCAGGAACTGCAAGGGACACCCGAGACCTATTATGACCCCTATCAAGCCACATTGATGCCTTCTTGGGGTCCCCCTGCTCATCCTTCCTGGTTCACACCTCCTCCTTGTTCCTTCACAGATCCATATTATGCCCAACCAGCTGCTCATTCATTTCACTCTTATGCTCAGCCACAACCTCAGTGGAATGCACCTCATCAGGGGTGGAGGCCCCAATACAACACTCCTCCCGCTTATTTTCCTCCACCACCTGCTCATCCACAACCATCACCTCCTGCTCCACCAAGGCAACCCCAAATGCCTACCCAACCACAATGCCATCCATCTCCATCTCAATTTCACACCTCCACTCAACTACCCATACCATTTCCAAAGCCATACAATGGAGTAGCTCAACCCAATTGCAAAGCTGAGGCACAACATGTGCAAATGACTCCTTTTGAGCTCAATGATGTTCACCAAAGCTCAGGAAGAGTGTTGCAAAAGAGAGAATCTATTGACAACATTGAAGGACCAAAGGAAAAAGAAGGTTCCAAAGAGGAGATCAAAGAACCATGGGCTGCACTTGATGAAGAGAAGAGATCATAATCAGAGATCGAGAAAGCTTCCTCATGGTTACCATCAAATCTTCCATGTATTCAAGAGAAAGATCAACAAAAAGAGGAAGATGAGAAAGTCATGTTAGAAGGTGACATGAAACATGATCCAGATCAGCAAAAGAACCAAGGATATCAGAGCTATATTGAGATATGGTTTCAGACGGTCACTCAGTTGCAGCGGTACTCTCTTCCTCAGCTATGTTTGATCCCTTCAAGGTCCGATCATTTGGTCTCTGAGATCTGGATACCTATCAAAGCATGCATTTCGAGCCTTCACATCATTTTTTCTCTAATCTCGATGTGCACATGGCTCCATTGGAAGTATTCTTATACTTGAAAATGATTTTGTTTTTCAAGTAGGGTAGGGTAGAAAAAAAAAAAAAAATTTTAAAAAAAAATGAAAAAAGAGGAAAATAGAAATCTAAGGTGAAAACCTCCTCGGAGGCGCCTTAGATTGGCTCATTGATTGAAAACCTCCATGAGGCGGTCAATGGGTTGGAAAAAAAGAGAAAAGAGAATAAGATCTTTGGGTGAAAACCTCCCTTGGAGGCGCCCAAGGCAGGAAATTAGGGTGAAAACCTCCATGAGGCGCCCTAGTTGTTTTTTCAAAAAAAAAAAAGAGAAAAAGAAAAAGAAAAATAAAGCTAATCTCCATTGAATAATTTCATGTTGTAGCAATGACATTGCAGGTTGCAAGAAGGACGTTTCATGACAGGAGGAGCACTCAAATCAAGGTTAAAGGAATCTTTCTTGTGCCTTCTACAGGAAGCTCTGTATTTCTACAGGAAACATCCTGTAGAACCTTTGGACGAACCAAATTCAAGTCTAAAATGGAATCTGATGGTGGGAATCTGTTGATTAGGCCTGCAAGCACTTATGTGGCCATCCCTTGCCTTTCTCCATCATTTTTTCCACCTCATTGTGCTTCTCATTGTGCTTCTACAGGAACTTCCTGTAGAAATTGTGGGAAACTAGACATGGATTTCAAAAAGTGGTTTGGCGAACATGGTAGCTTCCTCAAGGGTTCATAAGTCCTCATGCAATCTTCCAACTCCTCCTCCATCATCTCCATACCTGCATCACAGCCCAAGCTCAGTTTTCCCTTCCATGCAAACACTTGCAAAATGCCTTGAAGAAAAAACACATGGAACAAAATTTGTTTTTGCCATAACTTGAAAACCATGCATCCATTTGACAAACCGTTTTATGGGGAATTGTAAAAGGGTGATGGCAACATGCTTGAGCAGTTTCAGCCAATTCCAGTGCACGGTTTCCAAGAAATAAGCCTCCATTACCATCAGACATTTTTGCATTTTCTCCATAACCGTGCATCCGTTTCAAAACTTGTTTCATGGGGATATGAATATGAGTGATGGTAACCTACCCAAGCAGTTTCAGCCGATTCCGATGCACGGTTTCCGAGAAAACGATCTCTGAAATATTCAGCCATTTTCCATTTTTCTCGAAATTCGTGCATCCATTGATCACGATTTGGCTATGGGAGATGCATCATGATGATAGAAACATGCTCAGCAAGTTTCAGATCAATCTGCTTCACCGTTTGGGAGAAATGGTGACAACAAGTTCTGGTTCTGTGACATTGCAGCAGCAGCAGCTTGAAGGTGCAGATTTGAATGTGGAAACAAATGCATGCAGCTTAGATCTGGTCAGAGGACACCTGCACAAGGAAAAGCAATAAAAAATAATTAGCGAAGCCCTCATGCAACCGAAGGATCCAAGCATGTAGCAGCAGAACATGAGCATGCAGCAGCAAAAAGCTTCACAAGCAGCCGTTTGACTTCAGGTACGTGACTAAACCTTGTTCATCTATTGCATGAATCTAGTCTAAGCATTGCATGAACGAATGGAATGGTGAAATTAAGCCATGAATGTAGCAAGACATCCAGTTCTCTAGCACTCACGAGAAAATCACGCAGCATGCGTGGATAGTCATTCACGTGGAAGATGAGAAACACAGGCAATGGAAGATTTGTTGAACTTCAGTGCACAAGGCATCAATTGATTAACAAATAGAAGAAGACATGTAGTTCATGATAGCACAACAGTTCATATGGGCCAGCACACATTTTTGCCACCTCACTCCACCAAAAATCACACAGAATTAATGAGCGCTCAGCCGAAACTTATAGATTGCTGTTAACTTGCACTTGCATCATGTTCAACTGAAGTATACATCCTCTGCTTCCTCAAAATGATTAACCTATCATCCTTCGCTGATTGTTTTGGCCTATTCAAAATTATTCTGCATACCAAGATCGTGCAGAGGCTTATAATAACGAGACATCCACATCTGTTTTGGGTCCATTTGAGTCCTACACAGTATAGACAAGTACCCAGACGATGCTCAAGTCTGGAAACCAATTGGGTCTTCCGAATATTGATCAGATCTGATTTTTCAAGCCCTCTTCAGCTATGGCCGAAACACAAACATGGACGAGGCGGGGCAGTAATCCAAAGCTTGAACAAGAAGTTATTGACATACCTCCAACTCCAACAGGAGAAGGAAAATATGGTGCATTTCCTGTGTCCCAAACTATTACAACAGCTCTCATTATTGCAGCTTGGTACTCTTCCAATATTGGTGTGCTATTGCTTAACAAATGCCTACTTAGTTTTTTTGGATGCAGATACCCAATATTCCTCACAATGTTGCACATGTGTGCCTGTTCATTTTATGGTTTTCTGGCAATTTCATGGTTAGAATTGTACCAATGCAGTTCGTCGTCTCCAGGAGACAGTTTCCTGAGATATTGGCACTGAGCTTCATTTTCTCCTTCTCGGTTGTTTGTGGCAATATTTCTCTGCGCTATTTTCCAGTCTCCTTCAATCAAGCTATTGGGGCAACAACTCCCTTCTTCACAGCAATATTTTGCATTTATAATAACATGTAAGAGGGAGTCTTCTATGGTTTATATGGCCTTGGTACCTGTGGTATTTGGCATTGTTATTGCAAGCAATAGTGAGCCATCATTCCACCTTTTTGGCTTTTTGGTTTGTCTAGGATCAACTGCTGCCAGAGCATTGAAATCAGTTGTTCAGGGGCTCCTGCTTACCTCTGAGGCAGAGAAGCTTCACTCTATGAATTTGCTCATGTACATGGCACCAATTGCTGCGCTGTTATTGCTCCCTGTTACTCTTTTTGTGGAGGGTAATGTATTAGCTATTGCTATTGAAAAAGCCAGAGAAAACACCTTTATCATATTCTTGTTTCTTGGAAACATGACCATGGCTTATCTTGTGAATTTAACCAACTTCCTTGTTACAAAACATACGAGTGCCCTCACGTTGCAGGTTTTAGGAAATGCCAAGGCCACCATTTCTTCCATATGATTGCATATACTTGCACACTCATAACAAGGCTGAGAATTCACTAGGAAAAGCAGCAGGCAGTGGGAAGAAGAAAAGAAGCATGGTTTCATGACAGGAAGAGGAATGAGGGAAAAGGACAAGCTGTTGAGGCCAAAGCAGGGGGTGGTAAAATAACACAAATGCCAAGGGAGAAGCGGTTGCAAGCACGAGCATAGAAGACTGAAAAAGGCCAAACAAGTAGGGACACGCCCAAGGTAGCCACAACACAGTTCAAGGAGAAGGCACCCCCAGCCAAGCAAGCAAAATCAGATTGGTTCTACAGGAAGTTAGCAGACTGTTTCTACAGGAAGACAGAGGACTGTTTCTACAGGAAGCCAGCGAACTGTTTCTACATGAAGTTTGAAAAGAGGGAAGCCAAAGGAGAAATCGGCCAAGATTTTAGCCAAGGAGGCCACCAGGGCTATCAAAGACGAGGAGAGAGAGATTGGTTGCTCAGAGGATGAGCAACACTTTCAGTAGGGGGGTGATGATGAGCCCCAAAAATGGACAATTATTTGGGCTCATTCAACCTCCTAATATGATTTAATCCACCATTCTCATTAGTTTATTGCATGTTTTCGATTATATTTATGTTAATAGAGTGAATTTGGTTAGTCATTATGCCAACAAGTCTAATGGGTGCTTTGTGTAGCCTTTTTGGTCAATTTGGAGACAAAATTGAAGGTCTTAATGAGCACTTGGCAGCCAAATTCGTGGGAGAACAAGCTAGAGGATTTGTAGGAAGGTGTCCCCTTCATTTATGGGCCCTTACCTCGAATTCTCCACCATCAGCTCGGAGTTCAAGGGCCAACGAATCAATCAGCACAAGGGCAGCCAAGCAAGTCAAGTAGGACTGCTGTTAACTCCAAGTTTTGGGCAGCCGAGTCCCTAAAGTTTAGGAGGACTGTTGGGTCCTCAATTTGTATAAATAAGAAGGCTTAGGGCCTCATTTTGGTTAGCCAGTGGATGTTAGCTAGTTAGGCAGTAGATAGTAGCTAGTGGTTAGTCATTTGGTAGCCATTAGTTAACTAGTTTGTAGTTCGATTTTTATGCAATAGATTAGCTTTTCTTTCAGCTCATGTTCAAGTTCTTCTTGTGGACAGTTTTGATGTAACTCTTCATTTCTTGATCAATAAAGATGAATCTAGCTTTGCACCAGCTCTAAATCTCTCTTAGGAGGCTGTAGCTCTTGGGGTTGGGCCCATCTCAAGCGCCCAGTACCTCCTTCGTTTATCTTTATGTGTTTGCTATGTTCTTAAAATAAAATCTGCTATTTAGATTTAGATCTTGCTTCGTTATTTAGATTTCTTTTGATGGTTAAAGTAGCTGTTTATGTTTAGAATATATTGGTAGGATAATAACAGGAAAAAGCTCCAAAAAAGGGTCAGCAAACGCTTTTGGTTTCACCTCTTCCTTATTGGATCAGGGGCTGGAGTTGAGGTAACCATGTTGTCCCAAACAAAAACACTTTCTTTGCTTCACCATGCAATCATTAGTGTTTGAATCTCGTACGTAGAACTTGATATCAGTTTGGATGCATGCTTAGGTTTATGATCACTTGGTTTCATAGTTGTTTCACATGGTTTCACTGCAAATAAACTTCTGTTCATTTCCTTTTGTTGTTAGGTCAGATTAGAGTGAAGTAACTAGGTCATAGGTTTTATAACTAGATCTTTGTTTTCTTGCATGTCTTTGTTTGTTCAGTTTGAGAAACCACTTGCAGAGTACCTGTTATCCTTCCTTACCTGCCCATACTCCATCCAACCTACCTGCTTCACCTTTCACTTATAACCCTTACATTACATTTGCCTCATTCACTTACTTTGCCATGATTCTCATCTTCTTGTGCAACATCATTTCATCCATCCTTGAACAAATCCAATCGCTCCTTAGCCTCATCCACCAAGTCCTAGACCTCTTCACACCCCTATTTCACCTTCATACTCATTCCTCCATCTTTTTCCCTCCATCCATGCTCCAAAATCCCATTTCAAAACATCCTGTAGAAGAATTACAGAACATCCTGTAGAAACCCCTACAGACTTGCTGTAGAAGTCCATAACCTCGGTTGCATGGCATCCTGACTTTGTGAAACTCTCTGAAAGGATGATAGGGATCCCTTAGACCCTCTCCGAGTCTTCCCAACCTTTTCCAAGCATTTCTCCTCCTTGATCCACCCCTGCACAGTGAAAAGCCAGTTAAAAGCACATGCATGATAATTCTAATAACTTAATAAAAAATACAAAAATATGTTTTCTTCAGATAGTGATAACTTAGACACATGCATTTTACCTTCCTAGAAGTAATGGCATCTCTTCTCGTAGTTTGCATTCTCATTTTTGCATCAGTAGGACTAGTTGGTAGAATTAGGGTTTGCTAGGGTTTGCATTTCTTTTTGGCTTTCAGTTTCTTTCCGCAAGTAGATTAGCTTCCTTTGAGTTAGCTTTCGTCCATCAGTTAAAAAGCTTCTTATAAGAGCTCATAGAAGTTGGCTTGAGCCCCTAGCGGACTTGTGCCAGCTGACCAAGTGACAGCTGCGGCAAGAGCTAGTACTTGTGCATACAGCACCGTCGCTTCCAAGTTTGTTACGAACTACCGGGTTGATAAAATTAAAGAAGGGAGTTCCAGGAGTTGTAGCATTATTGCTACAATACTGGGGCCCACCACCTATTCTGATTTTGATTCATCAATATTGGGATACTTGTGTCTTTGGTGTGTATCCTGCACTAAATTCCCCAAAATTTCTTTGCAAATTTTCCGTTATCGATTCGATGGCTCCTGTTCTGGGGAGATTGTTTGGTTATATATAGGAACACAAGCGAGGGATTAGATGAGGTTGATTACGTGATAGTCTGTCTTGCCATGGATTAGATTGCCAAGTGTGCCGATTCGGTTCTCATGCATAATGGTTGTCCTATTGAACCCAAAACTCTTTTCAAATGGATACGGAACCTGATGATACAAACTATGATTCTAATTTTCATGCTTATGTTGAATTAAGCCCATCAGATATGGCCATAACCATTGCCACCCAATTTATTTAAGGGAATAAATCATGAATTATGGATCGCACGATCGATTATTTCATTATACAATAATTTGAGAATTATCCATCCACTTTCTTTGATGACAGGAAAGATTGTTTGGTATATTTTGAGTGGTTGGTATTTTTGTTTTTTTTTTCAATTCATAAAATCATCTTTCAGCAAACGTTCTCTGACTTTTCCTGCACAGAATTTTGAGCAACATCTTCAAGGACATCGGTTTTTTGAATATGCAGTCATGCAGTTTAGAAATGCATTTTCCCTCTTATTCCTGTGTATGAGGATCTACCTCTCTATTTATATTTGAATGTTATTTTCTTCCTTTGAAGTTGCCATGATAAAATTGATAGATAGATTGAACAGAAATGCATGCAAAGTTGGTTCTTTGGCTCTTTAAGGAAGGATATATTAGAAGTGTACAAATAGTTCACAAATACGTGTGAAAATTAAATCCATCATTTTTGTTTGTTAATACTCTATAGTGTGATAGTTGTGCTTTTATGTGCTTTTATCCTTAATTTGTGAGATTTCAGATGGTGATTTATACTTTGTTCCCTGAATGTAATCCTTGAAATTCAAAATTTAGCCTGAATTTAATCATGGTGCTTTGTTCTGACATTATTTGAGCATGAACATGAACCAAGTTACTTCTCTTATAGGTACCGTGACATATGTATAATGTTATATGTGGTTGTCACTTGTGCAATTGGAATAGGGAAATAACGAAAAGGCATGGTTCTTGCTTTTAATATCTTTTATATTGTCACTGTAGTCTATTTTGTTTAGTGTGTGTAGATTTTTCGACATTGTTGTCGAATGGAACAATGGAATTTTCCGGAACGTGAATAGCCATGGCCGCAAGCATACAATGTAACTGACTAATGTGAAATGCTGATTGGGGGTTGGGATTCTGTACACATGCAGGCAATTTTATGTCTTATCCAGGAAATCATTATGGCTAAAATGTATTGTAATTTAAGGGTTTTGATATGGTGTTGCCTTTGCGGATGCACTTGCAGGCGAGCCATATTATTAATAAAATGATTTTATTTTGTGTTTTGGGGAGGGATAACCTTCCCAGTCATCTGATCTGGTTCTGGGTCGAGTGGCGGTGTCTCTTCTTGTTTATGGTGTGAAATATTTCTTTGGTTGTTTGATTTCTTAAATTCCCTTAGAGTCATTATTTAATAGCCATAAGAATCTCAAGATACATTCAATAAATTTGTTTAACGATTTATTTGTTAAAAGTAGTCCATTTAATTCTTCTAACATAAGTTACGATTGCTTAAACATATACTTAAATATTTCACTCTACAGCACAAAATTTCAATTTATCTATATCCTTAAAAATCATGAATCTATAGAATTAATAAATTTTCTTTCGAAATTCAAGTACCTTCTTAACACAATAATGCCACTAATATTCTTAAGCTTTAATCATTCGAATTTGGATTTTTCATTGAGACAATTCTCTAAGTTTTATTCTGACATCATTACTATCTTCTAACTCATGTTTTCCATGGTTTTATACTACAAAATTTGTGATTGTTGATAATTTATGGTTTAAGTATCATGATTATTGATAATTTATGATAAAAATATATCTTATTAAACTCATAACTCTGATAATAAGGATAACTTATTAACCTTATTAGACTTTGATAATAATTATTATTGAGTATATTGGTTCTTATTTTATGATGAATCTTGAGTTATAGTAGTGTTTTATTTCTCTTACAAGGTCTTTAGATCAACCTTCTTTTCTTTTATAGTTCATCAATTTTTTTTATTTTTATTTTTAATCACATTTTGATAACTGATCTGGCTTTGGTAGACTGATATACTTGTTAAACTAGCTACAAACAACTTAGTTTTTTTAGAATCATTACAAAAGTCTGATATTAAATTATAGAAGTAAGACCTGATATTAAATTAAGTGTAAGTTAAAGTTTGGTGCACTCATTAGTTCCTCATTGGCTTTCTCATGCATCATTATACACAACAGATTATTTGGCATGGATATGAGTCCTTTCCTCTGTGGTTCTCTGCTCTCATTACATGGTAAAACCACTATCTCATTTTCTTGAGTTGTTTGTGCTTGCATAGCTCTCTCCATCATAACCATATAACAAAGAGAAAATCTAAATGAGTCACATAATTAAAGATGTAGTTTTTTTATGACTCATTGATTCATTGGAAAAGTATATAATCTTGTAATCTTGGATGGTGATAATCTACCCATAATTGACGATGTATAATTCTCTGAAAGATTGCACTATTGAAATGGTATACTGGCATGTTTTTTGTAACAAATCTTTAATGTTGGTGTAACTACTCACCACCGGTTCATTTTACAACATAGTTTACATAGCACTTGAAGTATTTGGATAAGTGAAGTTGAAATTTGTCACCAATTAAAGTGCTCTAAAATAGTGAAATCTGTTCCAATTCACAATGGATAAACTCTGATATCTTATTACCTTTAGATGATCATTGTTCACTAGCATCTGTTCATTATTTTATTGTTCAATCTGATCTAAAAACACATAGATAACATTCCTTGAATGTTGATCATACTATTCACTAATTATTTGGGTTGGATTGTTGTTCTCATTGTCCTTTAGCAATAGCAGTTGCTTGGCATTTCTCTGGTCTATTATTGCAAGAACACAACTCTCTCAATATGATCTTCTAATAAATTTAATTTTGCATTGCAATTGCCATTCAGATTACATGTATCTGCTCATTTACTACTCATATCATTTGTATATTAAACATCATCAAGCTACCATTGAAGTCCCCTTCATTCTTGAGTGAATCAGTTGGGTTTGCAGTATATATACATAAACCACAGGATGGTATATTTTAGTCTCAGAGGCAAATCATACAGATTTGGATTTCAGTTTAGAAATTGAGTATAATGTTACAGGTTAAATGCATATAGTGGATAAAGTTGTCTATGGAGAAATGGAAAGGAGAAACTAATTTTTTTTTAAAAAGGATGATAACTAATGATAGTTCATGTGATTATGGCCAACTTGGGTCAGATGTTTAAGGTGTAGAGAAGAAGTATCACAACAGGGGTAAGAAATCAGTAAGAAGAAACAACCTATTTTAGAACATAATGGAAGAGTTTAGTATAATCATAACTTGGTACTCTAAAGGTATCACTATAAGGTCTATCTAAGGATAATGCACATAAAGAAGAAAATATTGGGAATCAACTAATGAAGTTGAAAAATCAGGGTAATAATGAAGGTTATTTTAAGGAACCTGTAAGGTATGATAAATAGAATGATTGGAGAAGATTTGTGTGCATAACAACATCTATAACAATGGGAGAGCCACATTGTAATGTTTTTCATAGGTGACTAACTATGTGACTGAATTATGGATAACAATATGATCATGAGATTTTAATATGTTGATGTCTTAAAACAGGAAAAGATAAGCATATTACACTTGGTAGCTATCTTAATGAATTTATTTATCAGGTATTACCAAAGTTGGATAAAATTTGATAAAGATTAGGGTTTTCAGGGTATTGAATCCATTTATGCATTCAAAAATGTATTTGAAATATAAAAAAATCTTGAAATTGTATTGTTGACTTTTGGTGAATTGCACTGAAAAATGTTATTTTGTCTAAGTTAAACGGATTCAAAAATGTATTTTAAATAACAAAAAAACTTGAAATTGTATTGCGAGTGAATTGTCGTGAAAAAATTCATTTTGTCTATAAGTTAGACCACTTCTTTAATTAATATCTATTAAACATGTTATATCTTGTACAATATACTTTTTGGCTTAGTTTAATAATATAGACAAAATGCTTTTATTAACTTTTTTTTCGTTAATTTTAATCAAAATCTCTAGATAATTTTAAAAACTTGAATTTAAGTTGTTTAACCTAAAATTCAAGTGCATCACATGTTTTTGAGGGTGTTGAATCCATTTATACATTCAAGAATGTATTTTAAACATCAAAAATCCATAATCTCACTGAAAATTGTATCAATAAATTCTGGTAAAAAAAAACATTTATCTATAAATTAAAAGACACCATTAATTTTTTCTATTATAATATATAATTAAATATTAAAAATTATATATAAATTTAATTAATAAAAATATTTACATACATTGATACACTTAAAAACATATTAATATGTTTACCTACGACATATCAAAATATGTGAATAAATAAAATATAAAACATATCAAAATATATGGATAAATAAAATATATTACTATATTATACTATGATATTAATTTTCTTTTCATATTATTTAATATTTGAAATAATAAATTTTCATGTTATATATAATATTTTTAAATATTTTGTTTCAAATTTAAATATTTTTAAAACCCATCAAACTTATGAAAAGGAAAATGCAATCCTTGTCAATAGAACTTGCTATGTAGCTGTATGGGTTTTGATAAGGGTAAAAAGGCTATATCATTGTCAAAACAACTTGCTAGGTAGATGATGCATACAACTTTCGTAAGAAAAAGAGAGTTAATGGTTGTTAATAGAAATTGCTAGGATAATGTATGGAACTTTTAAAAAAGAAAACTTATTTTTTTCCCATAGAACTTGCTACGTAACTGTATGGAATTTTGATCGAAAGTTATATATTTATCCCATTATAAAAATTATTTTTTATTAAATTTAATATTATATATAATTATAAACTATAAATTAATTTTAAAATATTTTATGTTAAATAAATTTTTTTCGTATGTTTTTTATCATAAAATGGAATTTAATTTTTTAATGAAAAAAAACATGGGATTCTTTCTTGCTAAAGGTTATTGAAAGGACATTGAATTCTTCAATGAGAAAGAAAGGACATTGTATAATGGGTGAGTCGAGCCATTTTATTTTTTAATAAAAAAAGACATGGGATCTTTTCTTGCGAAAGGTTATTGAGAGTACATTGAATTTTTTAATGAGAAAGAAAGGACATTGTATAATGGTAAAGTCAGTCAAGCCATTTTAACGAGGAAAGAAATTGGATCTTTCTTTGAAAAAGATATTGTATCGTTTAAAAATAAAAAACCATAATAAATATGATAATTTAAAAAAAAAAAATATTAATAAATATTAATTGTATTATTAGTAATTTTTTAGTGCTTGTGTTTTTCCATGAATTCTTTTAATTATGCATTAAGGTGTTCTTTATGAAAATAAGTTTCCTTTCAAGACACCTATAACTTTGTGAACCATTTATTGGGATGTTAGACGATTAAAATAGTATAGATCATTAGGTTGATTTTCAGTATTAATCAGTTAGGGTATTAGTCAGTTACAATGTTATTCAACCTACTCAAACCCCAATCGTTCTGTTCTGTCTTTTACGTTACCACAGTCATAGATTTTCCACAAATTTCAGTGAGAAGGCTTAAAAAAATAGGTTTTCTGCAACAATGCGGAAACCAATCAGCCAGAATTCACAATTACTATTAGGGCCCTGCTCCCAAATATTCTCTATAAAATTGTGACAGGTCTTGGTCTTCTGGTTGGGGAGCAAGACGAGTCCTAGTCTTCTTGTTGGGGAGCAAGGCGTTAGTGTTGGAGAGCTCTGTCCAGAGAAGAGTGGGAAGCGTACCTACAGTTTGCATTGTCCCAAATATATTACAATTGCATTGTTGTAGCTCTTGGATCAAAATTCGGATCTGTGAACTGCTACCTACGTTCTTAAGTTTATCCATTTTTCAATCCTTCGATTATCTCACCATCGCCCTCGCCGACAAAAACCCCTCAAGTAACATGTATCTTCTTTCACATAGTTTCACATGGTTTATAATTATCAGAAATATCATGGGGTTTTTTAAGGATTTTATTCTGGTGAATTCTTAGCTTCCTTGTGCAAATCATCTGAGATTTCTTAGCGTCTTCATCTTCCTTTCTTCTCGTCCTCGGATCTTTTATTATATCTTTTTGCAACTTCATTACATTTGGAGTCGTTGCTATGTCTTCAAACAGTCTAACTATGGCATACTTACATCATTTTGTATTATTTTGATCAAAAAGTGTTGCATACACAACATTGGCAAGGGTGGTCTTTCCCATGTTGGAAATAATAATCCCAACCACCGCTTAAACACAATGACAAACACCATGCTTCTTTTATTATATATTTTTGCAACCTCATTACATTTGGAGTCGTTGCTATGTCTTCAAACAGTCTAACTATGGCGTACTTACATCTTTTTGTATTATTTTGATCGAACAGTGTTGCATACACAACATTGGCAAGGGTGGTCTTTCTGATGTTGGAAATAATAATCCCAACCACCGCCTTAAACACACTGACAAACACCATGCTTGCTGAGTCAACCACTGCACGATTTCGATTTTGTTTGCAGGCAAGAGGACTGAAGTCAGAACAGAAGTACAACGTGGACCATTCCACAACACAATAGAGGAGTTCAGGCATTTAATAAATTTTGGTAAATAGATATGGGCAAACATTTACTTCGCGAGTGTTGCCCACACTCCACAACACCTACAAGTTCAGAAAACCATTTACTATGTAAAATCGCCCATGTTGCGTATTAAATATTTTCTTTGTCATGTAATTAATGTCAAATTTGTATGTTAAGATAAATATGGATGTAAAAGTCATTTGTAATGTTGGGCAAGTTAGAGAACGAGAGTCTGAGGTAGTGAGGAGAAAATTGTGGAGGAATCGCCCATGTTGCGTATTAAATATTTTCTCTGTCATGTAATTAATGTCAAATTTCTATGTTAAGATAAATATGGATGTAAAAGTCATTTGTAATGTTGGGCAAGTTAGAGAGTGAGAGTCTCTCAGGTAGTGAGGAGAAAATTGTGGAGGAAATATTGGTGGGCGCGTGAAAACCAGTTTTACAGAAATTTACTCCGCAACAGTAAGTTTGATGTGTTTTCACTTGGAGGTGCAACCTCCATTTATGACGCCAATGTATTTCTTTATGTTTTAACATATAATATAAAGTGTGGCTAGTTGCGTTATGACATTAATCCCTTGCAAGTAGATTTACGACAACCTCTTTTCTTTTACTCTGTTCTTCAGTGCGTAAGATTTATGTTTTGATTAAGTCCCTGTGTGGTTGTGATATCCTCCCTGCAACCTAAGATTTACCTTGCCGCAACTGAAGTTGATTTTGCTTACTTTTCCGCAACCTATTTCTGAGCTCCTTTGCCCTCATAAAACTTTTCTAACAAGTGTTTTTACTAGCAATTAAAATTTGTTTTGAGGCAGAATTTTTGAAGTATATTTACGAAGTAAAAAGTTTTTTCTTTCACTCAGAAATACCAACATCAAGCACAAGCTTGACTAATCCTCACATACCTCAGTTTAATGGCAAAAATTATGATTATTGGGCTATTACAATAGCCCAATGGTTAAAAGCATGTGTTTCCTCCTATGAGGTCACAGGTTCAAAACCAGTGGGGGGTAGAGTATGTATGCCTTCGTAGACTTAGCAGTCAAATCGTTGCGCGAAGGTGGATCCTTTGTCCCACAAACAAGGGGGTTTATACACCAATTTGGTGTCTGGCTTAGTTGTGACCTTAAAAATGAATATTATTATTATTATTACAATGAAGGCCCTGTTTTCGTCTCAAGACATTTGGGAGTTTTTCCTTTCACTCAGAAATGGCAACATCAAGCACAAGCTTGAATAATCCTAAAATACCTCAGTTTAATGGAAAAAATTATGATTATTGGGCTATTACAATGAAGGCCCTGTTTTCGTCTCAAGACATTTGGGATTTGGTAACCAGCAGATGCAGCAGCATACAATTTGTTGTCTCAAGCAGAAAGGGATTTGTTAAGGGACAACAGGAAGAAGGATTCAAAAACCCTGTTCTATATTTTCCAAGCAGTTCATGAAAGTATTTTCCCAAGGGTTGCAGTTGCAACGAAGTCCAAACAAGCATGGGACACCCTCCAAACAACCTACCGAGGCATGGCAAAAGTCAAGACAACAAATCTACAAATGGTAAGGAGAGATTTTGAAACACTTTTTATGAAAGGGTCTGAGAATGTAGAATCGTTTTTTACACATGTAATTGGGTTGGTTACACAAATCAGGTCTCATGGTCAGACACTTGAAGAAAGGAGAATAATTGAGAAAGTTTTGAGAAGTTTGCTAGTAGGTTTGATGCCATTGTTGTGGCCATAGAATAGACAAAAGATCTCCTGTAGAAATTCTGCAAATTCTCTACAAATCTTGCTCTAAGACTATGTAGAAAATATGCCCGTAGATTAACCCAATAATGCAATATAACCAAAGCAAAATACTATAACCTACTTCTACTATCAATTTGTGGAAGCTTAAAGATCAAGCTGAATCAGAGATGAACAATATAACCAAAAGAAGAAGAAATCACAATACACATAAAAATACTTTGGGGAAAGCCTCAGGTAAAAACCCCACTATCTGTATTATCATACAAGATGGAAATACATAAGAATTATACAAAGCCTTAGCTCTCACAGCTAGCCAGCTCTCAGTACAATCCTCACAGAGCAATCCTGGCTTCTCACAAGCCTTCCTCTTTGCCCTCCAAGCTCCTATTTCCTTGTGTTGTTCCTAGTGGATGATTCTCACCTCACCAAGTGGAACACTGCTCTAACACACTGTCAGAACTGCGCAATCCTCCAAGGAATGATTCCTTCTGCATGCATGAGTTTTCTTTATAGGAAAACACATGAAACTGATAATACACTATCCTTGACATTTAATTCAACTAGGTCTTTCTCATAATAGACATGCATGAGTTACTGATGAGGGAATCTTCAGTTATCTGGAGTACACTGGTTGAGTGCATGCATGCATCAACTGACTAATAACTCACAAGTAGTTCCTCAAACAGTTTGAAACTAATTTAACTGGAGTTAACTCAGTAAACTGTTAACTAATTACAACTCAAATATAACTCAATCTTATATCCTTAATTAAGGGATAATCTCCTTAATTTAAGGGATAACTCTTGCATGAATTCAGAAAGACTTGTAACTTGAATTTCTCCAACTAATTAATCCATAATGAATTAATTAATTATTTCCAAGCAGTTGTTAAGACTAAATTCGATTTTAATTCAAGGACAAATTAAAATTGGAATATTCTAGATTCTATTTTTATCATTTCTTGTTGCTATTTTCAACATCTCTCATAGTTTTCAGTGGATGAGCTTCGTGCATCACTTATTTCTCATGAACATAGACTGAATAGAGCAACAAGCTCCTCATTGGAGCATGCCTTCAAGACACAAGTTTCCTTTGGTCAAGGTCGAGGCAGAGGAAGATCATATGCTAGAGGAAGAGGAAGAAGCCCACACAGAGGTGGAAGAAGCAACCCTTCAAGCTCAAGTGGAAGGGGCAGCAATCAAAATCCAAGTCAAGGCCCAAGCCAAAATCAAGCACAAGGTCAGAGGTATGATAAATCTCAAGTCCAATGTCATTACTGTAAGAAGTATGGTCATTATGCAAATGAATGTAGAAATAAGCAATATGACATTAGTAACAAACCAAGTGTAAATTTCACAAAAGAAAATTAGAACCATGATAGCATGTTTTTAACTTGTAATGTAGCACAAGAAAAACAAAGTGATGTATGGTATTTAGATTCAGGGTGTAGCAACCACATGTTAGGGAACATAGAAACATTTTCCACTCTAGATGAAAGTGTGAAATATTAAGTGACATTAGGGACTGATAGCAAAGTCTTTATCATGGGAAATGGAAGAGTTAATATCCTAACAAAGAAGGGGGAGAAGAAGTACATCTCAGATGTTTACTTTGTCCCCGATTTGAAGCATAACCTCATAAGCATTGGACAGCTCATGCAAAAGGGATACAATGTCTTTTTCAAAAATGATGTGTGTACAATTTTGGATAGGCCTCCAAGGAGACAACTGATTGCAAAGGTTCATATGACAAACAATAGAATGTTTCCCCTAAAGATAAGATCAAATTTGAAAGAAGAAGGTGCACAAGCACAACTATCAATGAACTCACAAGAGGATGGAAGAAAAGAGGCAACTGTCACACAAGTGAACTATCAAGCAGAGGTCAAAGATGAAAATTGGTTATGGCATTTGAGATTTGGACATCTCAACTTTGGAAGTTTGAATTTGTTGCATAGGAAAGGCATGGTGAAGGGACTGCCACTCATAGAAAAACCGAACATCCTATGTGAAGGATGTATCTTGGGCAAGCAACATAGAGAGACATTTCTAGCGGGAGAGTCCATAAGGGCAAAGGCACCTTTGGAAATTGTCCACTTAGATTTATGTGGACCAATGCAGACACCATCAATCGGTGGCAGCCACTATGTATTGACCTTCATAGATGACTACACAAGGAAGACATGGGTCTATCTCCTAAAATAGAAAAGTGAAGTGTTTGAGTGCTTTTGCGAGTACAAGGCTCTTGTTGAGAAGCAAAGCGGACACTACATCAAAGTTCTCAGGACTAACAGAGGTGGCGAATACATCTCAAATGACTTCCTTCGATTTTGCAGGGAGCATGGAATTCACAAGCAATTTACAACAAGATATACACCTCAGCAAAATTGTGTGGAGGAAAAGAAGAATAGGACCATTGTGGAAATGGCAAGGAGTATGTTGAAGGAAAAACATTTGCCAAATGATTATTGGGCTGAAGTTGTCACATGTGCAGCATATATCTTAAATAGATGTCCAACCAAAAGCGTCCAGAACATAGTTCCTGAAGCGGCATGGAGTGAAAGAAAGCATAGTGTCACTCACATGAGAGTTTTTGGATGTGTGTCTCATGCACATGTCCTGGATGAGTTGAGGAAAAAGTTGGACATCAAAGAGGGGAAATGTATATTTGTTGGATACAATGATGAATCCAAGGCATACAAGCTCTACAATCCATCAACCAAAAAGGTCATAATCAGAGAAGAGGAAAAATGGGATGGAAGTTTAGAGAAGACAGTCAATGTGAAATCATGTATACCACATGAGGACAAAGCGGAATTAATAGCAACAAGTAATTCCTTAGCAGTGACTCCCTCTACTCCTATTCAAGCGCAATAAAGCAGGCAACAAGGAACAACATCAACAAATAATAGGACAACGTCACACAGTCAAGCAAGTGTTTCTCCAAGCATGCCACAAAGCACAACACCAAGTGACATGTCAAGCCCATCTTCAACAAGCATAAGAAGACCAAAATTCAGAAATCTAAATGAAATTTATGAGCAAGATGAGGTTGATAGCAGCGCTAGTCTGAATACCTTATTTGCATTATTTTGTCATGTAGATGACCCAATCCATTTTGAAGATGCAGTCAAAGAAGAAAAATGGGTTGCGGGAATGGAGGAAGAAATAGAAGCAATAAAAAAGAATGACACATGGGAGTTAGTGGACTTGCCGCAAGGAAAACAAGTCATTGGAGTGAAGTGGGTCTATAAGACCAAAAGCAACATTGAGGGAAAGATTGAAAGGCACAAAGCAAGACTAGTTGTCAAAGGTTACAAGCAACAACATGGAAGAGATTATGCGGAGATGTTCGTGCTAGTCGTAAGGATGGAGACGGTGCATAGAGTTGTGGCGATTTCCACGTAACATAAATGGAAAGTGTATCAAATAGACGTAAAATCAACATTCTTGAATGGAGTGCTAAAAGAGGAAGTGTATGTTGCGCAACCGCCTGGTTATGAGGTAGAAGGCCAAGAAGACAAAGTGTATCAGTTGAAGAAAACTCTTTATGGGCTGAAGCAAGCAGTGCGTGCATGGTACAACAGGATAGATGCCTACTTGTTGGACAATGGTTTTGACAAGTGTGACGGTGAGCCTACTCTCTACATCAAAGAGAATGATGGTAAGATTCTCATTGTTATCTTATATGTAGATGATTTAATTTTTACAGGTAGTGATGATTTTCTCATCGTTGATTTCAAACAAGTCATGAACATTGAATTTGAAATGACTGACTCAGGATTGCTAAGATATTTTTTGGGCATAGAAGTGAAGCAAACAAAAAATGGCATTTTTATTTCTCAAGCAAAGTATGTGGCAGACATTTTGGAGAGGTTTAATATGCATAATAGCAAGCCCGAACCAACTCGAACTATCACGGGGTTGAGTTGAGCAAAAGAGATTGCAATAGCAATGTTAAAGTTGGAAATAATTAATTCCTACTTGTCTATGGTTGTAATTCTCCATTTGAGGAGTTTGTTCCTATATAATAGGGATTTAGTTTTCTCTAGTTTAGTGTGTGGTTGAGAGAATCTCTCAACCACACTAGTGTACGTCCAAGATAGAATTCCTATCTTGAGACTATTGATTGTATAAATATCTTGTAATTTCCTCATTCATTAATTAATAGAAAATATATTGGTTGAGCTGTTTTTATCTTGGTATCAGAGCCTGCGAGGGCCTGGCCCCTCCTGGGCTGAGGGAAATAATTGGGAAATATATTTTTTGTTTTAGTTTTTTAATTGTCCATCATACGTCTAGACCTATGTGTGAGACCTGCGCAAACTTGTGAAGCAAATGCGTGTAGTGAATTTGGAGAGCGTCAGTGACAACTCTCGAAGAATTCATGGATCGTGATGACCTGGTGCCGACTGTGGAGACTCCTGTGGTGAAACCGATGTGAGAGGCAGTCGTTTGTGGATCGAATTCCATAGGTTCATTGCAACGACAATTAAAGGACCAGCGTTCAAGTGGAAAGGTTTGCTGGTGAGGTTGTGCGATTGCGACGACGATTAAAAATGTAAATTGTGTTGAGTGATTAAAGAGATGGAGCTTCTGTTCATTGGAACTGTCATCTGGTGGTCGTGGAGAGTTACGGAAGGTGCGATCCGACCCATAGAGACCTGTGGGTTATATTGGGTGGATCTGCGACATCAATTTTTTTTTTTTCTCTGCTAGAGTGATGCAGAGCCATCTCCTATTGGAATCGACTTAAGATTAGAGCTATCCAATGTTTGAGAGGCGTGAAGCCTGTATCTGCTGCAAGATCTGAAGAGATGTAACTTGGTTGAAGCAATACCGAGTAACGACGCCTGTTAATGATGCATAGCGCAATCCGCGGTATGTCTGCCAGTGGGAGGAAATGTGTGCCAGTGAATAAGCTGTGCTGCCTGGAATCTGCTGGAGAGTCGTGATAAACTTTCTGCGTGGATTGTATGCCATTTGATGGTTTGAATTAAGGTTTGCTTCTGCTTCGGATTTCATTTCTCGGTGAGGGAAAGGACAGAAGGAAAGAGTTCAGACGATGGGCACTGCACGCCGTCAATTTTCGTCTCTATTTCGCGTTTGCAGTTATCTCGCAATTTAATTGAAGATGGCTGATGCAGAGGATATCCAGCCCCTTGTCTGTGACAATGGAACCGGAATGGTCAAGGCTGGATTTGCTGGAGATGATGCTCCCAGGGCAGTGTTTCCAAGTATTGTTGGTCGCCCTCGTCATACTGGAGTCATGGTGGGGATGGGGCAGAAGGATGCATATGTACGTGACGAGGCTCAATCTAAAAGAGGTATTCTTACTTTGAAGTATCCTATTGAGCATGGTATTGTTCTTGATTCTGGTGATGGTGTCAGCCACACAGTTCCCATATATGAAGGATATGCTCTTCCACATGCTATTCTCAGGCTAGATCTTGCTGGTCGGGATCTGACTGATGCTTGGGTTGATTTGTGTATTTATCGAAATCATTTATTGAGGAACAATCCTGTGTGCTTAGATTGTTAAGAGTGGATCCTGGTTCGAATCTTGATTAAAATGTATAATGTCTCTGTGAATGTGATATTGTGTTGGGATCTATAGATATCCAAGAATGGAGCCGACCGCTTATGAGTTGATTTGTTTTCCATAACCAAAGATTAGTGTGACCTGATTCATAGAACAATAGGATTGATAGAGCGAATGAATCATGCCTCATCAATATATATTTTATCTGTTACAAGGCCGAGGTGGATACACATTGCCTATATGAGCATCAATTCACAGAATGATGCTATGGAAATGGGTGACCGAGTTGACAGTTTGAAGAAGCTTGTGTTGAGCCAAGGAATGTCCCGCTGCCATGAAAAAGAAGTATACGACATTACTTGGGACGGTGCCAACGTTTTGCCTCTGTCAGCGCATATGGCTATGCGATGCAAATGATGGATTTGTAAGACTCTTCTCAATAGAATCCATCGGGTTTCCTTTGGGACAAGTTTTGAAATTTTATTAAAGTTGCAATTGTTCTTCAATTGCTGCCAATTACTGTTGAATGCATAGAGTTTGTGAGCAGTCATCGCGTTTACGATGTCCTGCAACAATGTGAAATTGTTGTGGACACTAGCGATTGTTCATGGAGCCATGAGAAGGTTGAGGAGAATTGTGTTGGATATCTGCGTGTGGAGAACGAGTCTGGTGATCTGCACGAGTTGCAACATAGAGTATGGTTTAGTGTGTTATACATTACAATAAGCTTGGGATCTGACGATTCTGGATGGAACAAGTGGATGCTTGAGCCTGTGCACCATTGATCTCTTAATGTGTGTCACTGATAAGAGGATTGAGCACAAAAGGAACTCTAAGAACTTCCAAAATTTAGCAGCTTCCAAAATTTAGATGCTTTGATGAAGATCCTGACTGAAAGAGGTTATTCATTCACCACTACGACAGAACGTGAAATTGTTCGTGATATGAAAGAGAAACTTGCTTATGTAGTCCTTGACTACGAGCAGGGGCTTGAGACAGCCAAGACGAGTTCCTCCCTGGAAAAGAGTTACGAGCTTCCTGATGGGCAAGTGATCACCATTGGTGCAGAGCGTTTCAGATGCCCTCGATTCGGTTGGTTGAAACGAGAGGATCGGGTGACTACCTGCTAGAGCGTAGCTCAGGGTCTCAGGAATGGCTTCGGGACCGGCGAGAGGTCGAGCGGATTATGACTATCTCATAAAACTGTTGTTGATCTGTGACAGCGGTGTGGATTTGGGACACTGATGGTGTCTGATCGTGCAAGAGCCGAAGAGTAAAGGGCATGGTCGATTGCTGGAGCAAAGTTTGTGGTGTGTCTGCGATCAGAGAGTGAGATCTGAGCAAGTGACAGCAGATCGGTCAAACAGGTGGACTGGTTATGTTGGCAGAGGATTGGCGATGTTGCTGGTGTGTTTCTAGAGTAGCAGGCCAGCGTGGAGAAGATTGCTGGGTCTAGAACACTGCAGGATTGGAGGAGATCGGCCCGGTGGTGTGTGCCGAGCAAGCCGACCAATTGCAGATCTAGTTATGATTCATGATATTTCTGGACTCTAATAGTTGCTGTTATGTTTGGGAAATAATCATCTTTGGGCAAAGATAGAGAAATTTGATATTTTGTCAACCTGAAAGTTTATTTTTTATGTCTTGGAATCATGGATAATATTATTCGCCTTATTGAGCCTAGCTAACTCAATGTAGGCAAAGTTATTTTGTTAGAATTTGCAACTCTAACAAATAACAGGTAAAGCATGGAGCTCCAAGAAGTTATTTGACAAAGATGCCCAAGATGTGAACTTGGGATAAAGGAGCAGCAACAATGTTGATGGTGGACAACAAAGTAGATTTTTTGAGTTAGTGTGGCTTGTGGAATAGACTCCTTAGTATGTTATTGTAATAGTCTTTGTATGTACCAGAAACTCCAAATGTTGAGGTATTGAATGTAAGCCTTGTAAAGGCATTTGAAAGTTCGTGGTGATCTCAAAACCACTTTGTAATGGTTTGTGGTCAGCCTGAAACCATCTTTTGTCACTATAATGTGATGGTTGGTGGTGAGCCAGAAACCATCTATAGAGCCTTAGTGGCTACAGGAGTTGCCCGGTGGTGGCACGTGGAAATTTCTGCTCGGTGGCAGCAGATTTGATTGCCCGGTGGTGGCGAATTGGGGTTCCGTGATCGGACCTGCCCGGTGGTGGCATATTGGGAATTATCAATGGTGACCATTGTGATTAAGGGGGAGTGTTGGAAATAATAATCCCAACCACCGCCTTAAACACAGTGAAAAACACCATGCTTGTCAAGTCAACCACTGCACGGTTGCGATTTTGTTTGCAGGCGAGAGGACTGAAGTCAGAACAGAAGTACAACGTGGACCATTCCACAACACAACAGAGGAGTTCAAGCATTTAATAAATTTTGGTAAATAGATATGGGCAAACATTTACTCTACGAGTGTTGCCCACATTCCACAACACCTACAAGTTCATAAAACCATTTATTATGTAAAATAGCCCATGTTGTGTATTAAATATTTTCTCTGTCATATAATTAATGTCAAATTTGTATGTTAAGATAAATATGGATGTAAAAGTCATTTGTAATGTTGGGCAAGTTAGAGAGCGAAAGTCTCTGAGGTAGTGAGGATAAAATCGTGGAGGAAATATTGGTGGGCCAGAAAACCAGAGTTTTACAGAAGTTTACTCTGCAACCCTACTGATCGCAGTAAGTTTCTTGTGTTTTCACTTGGAGCTGCAACCTCAGTTTATGACGCGAATGTTCCTTTGAATGTTCCTTTGAATGTTCCTTTGTTTTTGCTCTGCGTAAGATTTATGTTTTAATTAAGTCCATGTGTGTGGTTGTGATATGGAGAAGTTTACTCCGCAACCCCAGTGATCGCAGTGAGTTTGTTGTGTTTTCACTTGGGGCTGCAGCCTCCACTTATGATGCGAATGTATTTTTTTATGTTTTAACATATAATATAAAGTGTGGCTAGTTGTGTTATGCAACCTCCTTTGTTTTGTTGTGAGTAAGATTTATGTTTTAATTAAGTCCCTTTGTGGTTGCGATATCCTCCCCGCAACCTAAGATTTACCATGCCGCCAAAGTTAACTTTGCTTACTTTACCGCAATCTATTTCTGAGCTCCTCTGCCCTCTTAAAATTTTTCTAACATTCTATTCCCCGAACCCATGGATAACAACTACTATACTTCTCCAGTGGAGAAGTTCTATAAATTTGTTCAATAGGTCTTCAATTCCAACTGTTACGGTTTTTAACCGCCGTGGCCTATTGACTCTAAAAATACTAAGACCCATCCTGTGATCCATAACTCTATACACTTTTCTTAACTCCTCCCGAGATGCAAGCACGTCATTCTTGTTCATGCATGCAACAAACAGTCCTCTACCACATATACATGAAGTTATGCACTTTTAGTTTTTGACACATATGTCTAGGGCAAAATTATATCAATGTATATGTATGTTTATGTGAAGCTATGCAATTTTAGTTTTTGGCCTAAATATCCGGAGCGAAGTTATAGGTGGGCACATAAAAATTAATTTCAACACAGCATTTGTAAATCTTTATAAATCTTGGTTTTACAGACGGTGAATGGAGCTGCAGCCTCGTTTTGTTTTGTCTAATCAAAGTATATTTTGGTGTGACTCATCATGAAAATTTTATTTATGGCTTTTACCGCGCATAACTCTGTGTTTTTGTTGTTACGTGAAATTTGTCGTATTTTGTTTGTGAGGTCTTCGTCTTATCCTCTGCTTTTACTGTTAATTGGTATTTTGTTTGTGAGGTCTTCGTTTTATTCTCTGCTTTTACTGTTAATTGGTATTACGGCGGTTGGTTTGTTATTACAATAGTTTTATCTTCCAATATTACTTAATATCATGATCATTTCAAAATTTAATATGAAAATGATTTAATTTGGTTCAAATGATAATTTTAATGTAATACTTATCAATCATTTCATTAATTTTTTTTAAAAAATTATATGTAATGAGGGTGTTCATCTGATTCAATATGACATGTTCTTCATCAAAAATTGATAAAATAATAAATTCACTTCTTTGCATTGAAAATGGATTTTGAATCTCTTGATATTTCCCACAAATAGATCTCACATGGTCCACTCATCTACAAATGGTAATTTAGACTGGAAAATTGTTTATTTTCCATTGGTGATAAGGTTTTATCTTCCAATATTACTTAATATGATGATCATTTCAAAATCTAATATGAAAAATGATTTAATTTGGTTCAAATGATAATTTCAATGTAATACTTACCAATCATGTCATTATTTATATATAATTTTTTTTATATGTAATGACAGTGTTCATCCAATTCAATATGACATGTTCTTCATAAAAAAATGATAAATTTTTCGTTGGTGATAACGTTTTATCTTCCAATATTACTTAATATAATGATCATTTCAAAATCTAATATGAAAAATGATTTAATTTGGTTCAGATGATAATTTCAATGTAATACTTACCAATCATTTCATTATATATATATATATATATATATATATATATATCTAATGACTTCATCCAATTCAATTTGACATGTTTTTCATAAAAAAATTGATAAAATAATAAATTCACTCCTTTGCATTGAAAATGAATTTTGATTGAACTATAAATTATTTCACATTCACAATAATTTTCAAAAAGAGGTAAAATTTTATTTATTTATAATAATAAAAAATTATATTAACAATAAAAATAGAACAATGGTTAAATTTGTCCATTTGTCCATTTTTTATTTTATTTTAAATTTCTTTTATATTATGGGATATGATTCATGTTAGAAAATGTTTGAGATAAATTTGATAACTTTGTAATGTAAAAGGGTAAACAATGGAGATGTAGAATGCGTAAGATATTTCTAATGATAAAATGTCAAGTGTGTCTTTTATTTTTTAAATTTTTGTTTACATTGAATTTTTTTATATGTCAGGATTCTCGAATTTATGTCTTACGAGGTTTTCTTTGCAACATCTGGTGCAATTGCTAGTTATATATGTTCTTTAAATATAGTCATTTTTTAGGGGTTTTTTTATCCATCCTAAACTTATCATTTTTTTTATAAAATTTTCTTTCTATCACTATTTTGTTCATTCTATTTTCACTTACTAGTACAAGAGGGAATTTTCTTTCTATCACTATTTTGTTTATTCTATTTTCACTTGCGAGTATAAGTGGAGGGAAATTATGTGGAGGACTATCTATAATGAATTTATAATTGTAAATATATTGTGAATAAATATTGAAAATGATATTTCATGGTCTTTTCAAAGGTAAGATCTAAATGTTCCTTTGTTCAATTAAGTTTTACAAAATGTGTTTTTGAGTAAGCAAGTTTTGACATCGGTTTGAGTGTAATATATGTCTTTCTAAACATTAAAAGTATTTGGATGTTTCTTACTCTAATAGTTTTTCCAATGCTCCAACAATTTATAACAAGATCAACTATTTCCCTCTCTTTCTCTTTGTTGTCAACGAGGGAGAGGAATACAATTTCTCTAGCTCAAAGTCTTAATTTAAATACTTATAACCATGAAGAGTTTTTAACACACCCAATTAAATGTAAACTCATATTGTTAAAATCTATAGGCATTTGCATCTCTATCCTTATTGTTGGCATTATGGCTAGTGTGTTAGCATTGATGTCAATCTGGACCGTGGTCTCATCACACTCTTGGTGATTGGCAGTAGAGTTGATGCGCCTCAATAGGTGATGAATTATTATGATATCTTGATGGTTGCAAAGGAGTTGGAGGAGGTTGGACAGGCTCTAGAGATAATTGGTAAAGTGATGAAGTAGTATGGTAGAGTTCTGGGCGGAGGATCTCAGATTTTATTCAAGTTTGTTTATTGTCATTGGGAAGAGAGCTTGCACAATGTGGAGATGTTGCAATTGCGCTAGGAAGTAGTGTTATCCATGCGATGATCGTCTTTGAGAAGTTGTGTCATCCTCGTGGTGATGCTTGTAGGTGAAGAAATTAAAAACCATGGGAAAAACCATTGAATTTCCCAAGGAATTTGTGCGAGTAAGGACAATTCAACATTCATTTGATGTGGTCAACAAATCCATCAATGAAATCCATGGATTTTCCTATGGTAATCACAAGGAAAAAAATCTATAAATAGGCAAGGAGTTCGATCAATCATGGTGTGCATTTCGTGAGATCCATAGACTCTAGCACCAAATAATAATGGCATACATTTTATGAATTGTTTTACTCTGTTCTAGAATAGGTGGGAGGAAGTGTGAATGGTCTTGGGTCAACTAGATATTTATGGTAGATTTGTGTTCTACAAATATTATCTTTTGCAAATGTTGATTGATCGAATGCACAAAGCAGAAGGGCAAAGGTTATATAGCAAAAGTCAACCCCTTGTTCACATAAAGGGTAGAGGTTGTTGTGTGCAAGAATAATAGCAAAGGATTGAATCCATAGATTGGGTTATGTATTGTTAGAGCACATGCATGGTTTTTTTTTTGTAGAGGTTGAGAGTTGTTAGTAAGGATTGTCATTATTTATTGCAATGAATAAAATTTAGTAGTGTCGTGATAGAATTGACACCTTATGTGACGCAGGAGCATTGACCCCATCCCTAGAAAAATCAACAATAATGAATTCTATAAGGCAAAAATGAGAAAATCACATCAAAAGTCAAGGGATTTGTTAAAAGCTTGAAATAATGGATATATGAGGGATCTTATGGATTATTTTGAGAGCTTTGTGCAAAAAATCAAGTTGAGAGCTTTGTGGAGAGAATTATGTTGAGAGATTTATGGAGAAGATCATGGATCTTGGAATGATCCACTTTATTGTAATTTCCTCCATAAATTGTAGCCTTTGGGCATTGAAAAGAGGTGGCCAATTGGATGAATATTAGACCTTCTAAGGCGTTATGTAATAGCATACCAAATAAATTAATTTTAATGCCTAGTTTATGTAATTATGTGTATGCCTGGTGATTTAATGCATTGATGGCTTGATCCATAAATCCATTAACTTTGTTTGATGAATTAACATTACATGTAGACCACAGGGTTCTTTAGCAGTGGAAGAGAGGATGAGTTAAGTTTGTGTGCTCATAACCCATAGGTCCATGATTGAGTTCAGTAAAAAGATTGAAAATGAAGAGACCCCCAAAATCGTTTTCATCATAGTGGTATTAGATCGCAAAAGATTCTTGCATATAGTGTGGAGGAGGAGAAGCAACGCAATAAGGTAGAAGTTGATTAAAAATTTGGTAAGAGATTTGTTTTCATTGTGTGGGTGACAGAAGAGGAAGGTGAGAATGTTTGCAACAATGTAGAGCAAGGAGTGCTCAAAGGGTTCCAGAGAAGAGAACTAGGAAGATGCCAAAAGCCCAAACTCAGGAGAAAGTTTGGTGAGGTATCGTGTAGCAAGGTGGAGACTTGTTACTGCAGAGGCATGTTACAACTCACGAGTTGAAGTTGTTATGTGAAGACCATAAATCATATGACCAGGAGGTCATAAGTTTTTGTACCTTGGCATCGACCCATCCTTCTAAAAATCATCAAGAACGACTTCTAGAGGGTGAAAATGAGAAAAGTGCATCAAAATTCAAGGGAATTTTTTAAAAGCTTAAAAAAATAAATCTATGAGAGATCTTAGGGATTATATTAAGAGATTTGTGAAAAAAATCATGTTGAGAGCTTTGTTTAGAGGATCATGTTGAGATATTTACGGAGAAGATCACGGATCTTCAAATGATCCACATTATTGTATCTATAAATTGTAGCCCTTGGGCATTGAAAATAGGCAGTCAATTGGATGACTATTATACCCATCGAGGTGTCATGTAATAACATAACAATTAAATTATTTTTAATGCCTAGTTTATGTAATTTTGTGTATGCATGGTGATTTAATGCATTTATGCCTTGATGCGTAGATCCATTGACTTTGTTTGATGAATTAACGTTACATGTAGAACACAGGGTTCCTTAGTAGTGGAAGCAAGGGTGAGATGAGCTTGTGGGCTCATAAACCATAGGCCTAGGATCGATATCAGTAAAAATATTGAAAATGAAGAGACCCCCAAAATCATTTTCATCATTATGCTTGTAAATTCCTGTGATGATGTTGTTACTTGGTACATTGATTAGCTGATGGTGCTTGCACTGTTGATTGTTTTAGAAGTATGCAACATGTTGATTGCTTTGAAAGAATGATTAAGTATTAACTAATGTATTATTGTAGAAAGGTTCATAAATTTAGTATTCTTGTATATGAAATATGTCATTACGATTTGGCAGAAGTATTGATGTATTTATCTTGAATTTGAGCCTTGTATTTGTTATGTCTTGGTTGTTGAGAGGGTTTCACAACTCGTTTATAAATTTATCTTGGTTAAAGTGATGAAGTTGTTTATGATGCATTGATGCTTATGAGTCTAATGTATGATGATTGAATGTAATGGTTTGATTTGAGTGATAAAAGGTGAGTCAAAGTAATGAAATTTTTGAGTATTGTCTTTTACCCCTGATGGTTAAGTCATGTTATTGATTGTCAGAATGTTGGAGAAGTATAGTCATGTTACTGAGGTAGGGTTTGGCATTAATGTCCTTGCTAAGAGAGAGGGATATTTAGCTATATGTTGATTCATGAGTATTTATGGTATGAGTAGAGACTTTTAGTGATTGTTTATGTATGCAGTTATGCCTTGCCAATAGTTGAGTAGGTTATTTCCGAGAGTTTTTGTTGATAGTTATGCAGACGTCAGACGTGTATCTTGTTATTGAGCAGATTTGATTGTTGATCAGAAATTCATTGCAGAGAGGTTTTGGTATATTGTTATTCAAATTGAGCATAATGTTGTATGTGGGTGCATTTTGAAAATTATATCAAGCATGGCCTACATGATTCGTGTTTGAGTTAGGTGGATCGAATGTGGAAGATTTTGAAACAACATCCACAGAGGGTCTAAGGGTTGGAGCCTTTAGTGAGGAGTGGTAGCTTGCTTCTAGTGGTGGCTGGTAAATATGATTAGGGAGTGGTGCCTTCCTTCTAGTCATAGTTGGAGAAACAATATGAGGTGATTGCCTCTAGTAAGTAGGAGCCTATGCACTAGTAGAAGTCTGATCTAGTGCAAGGTGTAATAGAATATTTTCTTTATAATAATAAGAAGAAGACATAGACAATATTAGTGTTTGTTTTTCCTAGTTGGGTTTTCCACCTAATATTTGGTGTTCCTATGTAATGATGTGCTTATTGATCCATGGATTTGCTTTATGGTGTATATGCTTTCATATATTTCTCACAATTTACATATGTTATATGGCAATTCTTAAATCGGTTATTCATTAACCTCGCAAAAGAAAAGTGAAAATACTAACTGCACAAAATACCGATTCACCCCCCTCTCATTATTTCTGACAATTGGTATAAGAGACGGTTCTCTCTAGTAAAGGTTAACTACTCGAGAGTTGATCATGGGGCATAGACAAGAATACGAAGAATATATTTCAAAAGAAGTAGAGTAGAAAACAAGCCATAAAAGTTCCAACTTCAGAAGAGCCCTTGTTTTTGTTGATCAAGAATGGTGAAGAATTACGAGGTACTACACTTTGTTTTAATTGTAGATGTGAAGACCATATTACATATGATTTCCCATTTCCTTGCACATATATTGATGATGATGCTCTCCAGATTGATGGATTAGGAGATGATAACCAATTGATTGAGATTGACCTTGTAGAAAGAAGTGGAGGTAACCATTTTGCAGAGAAATCAAATTCAAAAGGTGAAGAGAAATGCAAGACAGTGGCCCTAGAAGCGAAGATTAGAAAGCTCACAAATGAAAATAAAGATCAACGAAAATTCTTGCAATTTTTTTATGAAAAAGAGTGTGCCTACAAAAAAGAAGTCATTAATTTAAAAACTTAGTTGGAAGAGGAAAACATAGTCAAGGATGTCATAATCAAGCAACTTAAAGAAAGAATAAGTTATTATGAAACATTGAAAGTTGAGGCAAAATATGCAAGTGAAGAATTAGAAAGGACTAGCTCTAGTGCTCAAGTAACTTCAAGAAAATCATGAAATAGTGGAGCAACTAGTAGCAATGTGAATAAGGAGAATCGTTAGCGAAACCAACAATCAAGAAAGGAGAAAAAGAATGAGTCAAGAAAGGTACATTCACCAAGAAAATATATTGCTCCCATAATGAGAAATGTCAAGTGTTTCATTTTCTTGATTTGTTGCTTCATTCAACGAAAGAAGCAACAAATCAAGAAGAACCCACATGCAAGCATCCAAGGAAGATTACCCTCATCGTAAATATCATCTATATTCATATATAATAGTTCCTTTTATGGCCATTGTTTCTCATGCAATGAGTTCGGTCATACGGATATTGACTACAAGACCTATGTGAAGAAGAGGAAACTTGAGCCTCATCCTTTGTTTCTTGGTCATAAAGGGTGTTATGTGTGTAACCACATTGGGCATAAGGCCAAAGATTGCGAAATTTCCATGTGTTATAGGCGATCTAGACAAAGAGAGAAGAGCATGTAAGGCCATCTACACAAGAAGAAATAAGGTGATGTACATGTTAAGGTTCAACCCATTAAATTTTGGAGGAAAATGGAGTGGCAAGAGACTCCAACCAAAAGTTGAGGCCTGCATGGTCTCGGAGGGAGCATATGACCCCATCTTAAGTTGCATGCAGACCATTGGAGGTGTAGCCATATATGAGAGATTAAATGAAGAAAAATGTATGTGTTGGGAAGGTGATGAATGGGCTTAGGGGGAGCTACATGAGGTTTGAAGTATTGGTTTGTTTCTGATCTATTCTAATTTTTAGTTTGACATCATTTGGATCAACCATGTGTGATTGTGGATAACATGAAGCAATTTTCTTGTTGAAATCCTAATGATGTTTTTGAGACATGGTAGCCAAGCATATGCCCCCTTGTGCATGATGAAGGTTCAGCTAGGGTTTACTCTTATTTTCTTGATTGATATAGTTACTACTATACATGATAAAAACATGTGTTTCTAGTTTGCTTTTGTTTTTTTAGGATAACTTACAACTAGGGTTTGCATATACCTATTCTTTTGATGTTGATGCAAGATTTATGCTATAAATGTTACATTTGTTGAGGAAATTATGATCGAGAATTTGATAGAGGATTTGTGATGTGAAGATGAGTACAAAGCTCTTAGGGAGAGATTTTGAAAAGGTGTGGAGATCATGACACATGTCTAGGAGGATAATTTCATATGCTTCCAATGTTTCAATGGTTCATTGTTGCCATTATGGTCCCTTGCTAGAAGAAAATGGAAAAGACTCTACATGGAGAGACTTGCACTTATCTTACATTGGTTTATCACATGAATTATCATAGTTTGAGGAGTATGTAGTTATTTCCTATGCTATTCAAGATATTCATATGCTTCTACTATCTTGGATTTCGATTTCATCGTATGAATATAGAGTGCGTTGACCCTGATAGTGAGAGGTCAAAATCTATGATGAGTTCATGAGTTGTCAATGGTGCTTCATCACAAAATCCTATATTGTTGTTGTTGTATAAATCAATTTCTTACATAGCTTGTTTGGTGCCTTGTTTGGTGATGGTTGGCACTTTCATCGATGAGGGGGACTTATATGTTAATGTCACTATGACATCATATTTGTGTTGTTGCTACTAGTCCATATTATCATGTTGTTAATACCTATGTGGAATATAGTATTTATCTTGTGCTCTTGCCATGACTTTACTACAAAGAGATTATTGTTGGTGTTGAATGGTATTTGATATGCTAACCAATTTTATTTGATGTTATATTTAATGGCTTGTGTGGACTTTAGATGTTGCAGAGAACCTTCTTGACAACACATTTATGTTGTTGTTGAGATTTCAGATTATGGTTGAAGTGTTGAAAGTAGCCATGTGTTAGCATGTGCTATGGTATTGTACTTTCACTGTTGTTGCATAGAACACATATTATTGCTCATGAATGATTTGTATTTGCCTCATATCATTATGATGAGCATGCATAGAGGAGAGAACATGTGTGCATTTCTATAAATTGTGTATCATTATTATTTCATCCTTTGGTGCATTGGTCATAAAGTGACACATTGTGTCCAACATGTATTGTAGAGGTGTGTCAAGTTCAACTTTTTATGGGTTATTAGATGTCAAAGTCTTGTCTTGTATATCATTGACATATCCCTTGTCTCATTTTTGTATTGGGTCACTTGGTGGAATGATGTAACTTGGGTCCATATAGTCATGAGTCATTGGTTGGTGATATGCATGCTTATATAAGAGTTACATACTAGTCATATGTGTTGTTACATACTAGTCATATGTGTTCATCACGACCATGTATTTTCTCCAAGGATATTTCTACTTGTATTGCACACCATTATACATGATTGGCCAAAAGTTGGTCTCTTGCACTTGGTAAGGCAACTTATTGCAAAGAAGTGGAGAGAGTACGATTGCAACCCCATTATATGATTAATGGAAGCATGGTCAACGTGAGAGGCATGTTGTGTGGCCAAGTTCTTTGTTTCACATACTTATCTTGTAGGAGAAACATCAACTTCTATCAAAAAATCAGTTTTATCAACTTTGTAGTCAGCATGGTGTTGAGCATTGTAGGGGGAGTACTACTCTCAACCTAGTATTTCCCCTGGCCATTGATGTGAAAGGGGGAGAGAAGGACTTGATGACTTGGTGTTTTCTAGGAGGTTGACATTAATGCCAAAGGGGGGGATTGTTGGCATTATTGTTAGTGTGTTAGCCTTGATGTCAACCTGGATCGTGGTCTCATGACACTCTTGGTGATTTGCAATAGAGTTTATGTGCTTGGATAGGTGATGACTTATGATGATATATTGATGGTTGTAGAGTATTTGCAGGGGGTCATACAGGCTATGGAGATGCTTAATGAAGTGGTGAAGTAGTATGGCAGAGTTCTAGGTAGAGGATCTCAAATTTTCTTCAAGTTTTCCTATTGTCGTTGGGAAGAGAGCTTGCACAATGCAAGATGTTGCAATTTCAATGCAAAGAAGTGTTATCCATGAACTGATGATCTATAGAAATTCATGTCATCCTTCAACCGATTCCTGTAGGTAAAGAAATTAAAAAACCATGGGAAAACCATCAAATTGCCCAAGGAATTTGTGTGAGGAAGGATGATGCAATGCTCATTTGATGTGGATGATAAATACATCAATAAAATTCATGGATTTTCCTATGGTAATCACAAGGAAAAGAAGTTATAAATAGTCAAGGATTTCGATCAATCATGGTGTATATTCCATGAAATCCATCGAATCTCGCACCAAGCAATAATGGCATACATTTTATAAATTGTTTTACTCTATTTTGGAATAGGAGGGAGGAAGTGTGAATGGTCTTGGGTCAGCTAGATGTTTATGGTAGATTTGTGTTCTATAGAGATTATCCTTTGTGTTAGAAAATTATATATTACAGAGCAAAGGAACACATAAAATATTGTGGAAATATAAACACATAAAACACATAAAACAAGAGAGACACAAATATACGTGGTTCACCTAGTTTGGGCTACGTCCACGGAGAAACATCCAATCCTTCCTTTTATATTATCCAACAAACTGAAGAGATACAACCTACAACAGATCCGTTGTAATTCCCTCTTCGCTCTCAATCTCCTCTCTCTTCTTCACTCAGAATATAGATCTACATAGACACAATACAATTCCCTCATATATAGCGAGGGGTTGCCTTCTAGGGCAAAAAACCCTAATTAAACATAACTTCTACTGTCAGATCTCCGCTTAATGAACGACCCAGATAGACTACAAAATTACAACATTTTACAAGGCAATTTTACATCTATTTTTAGTTTGAGGGGCGCTACCCTCAATCCCCTCACTAGGGGCGGTTCCCAAAGGTTGCAGCCACCCCCTCCCCCTGGACCCCCCTGCAGAAAATATTTTACGGGTGACGTTTCCTGCCCATTACAAACTGGGGTCCAATGCGCCGATACCTTTGAATATAGAAGATAATCAGCCTCCACACCCAACAATTTGTAGATGTTGATTGATCAAATGCACAAACAAAAGGGAAGAGGTTATATAGAAAAATTCAATGCCTTATTCACATAAAGGGCATCGATTGTTGTGCACACAAATAATGGCAGAGGATTGAAGCTAGAGATCAAGTTATGTATTGTTAGAGCACATGGATGGTTGCTTGTTGTATAGGTTGAGAGTTGTTAGTGAGGATTGTCATTATTTATTGCAGTGAACAAATTTTGGTAGTGTTATGACATAATTAACACCTTATGCTTGTAAATGCCCATGATGTTGTTGATGTTTGGTAGAGTGATTATTTGATAGTGGTTGCATTATTGATTATTTTAGAATTCTGTAGTATGTTGAATGATTTGAAAGAATTATTAAGTATTGATTGATGTATCATTGCAGAAAGGTTCATGAAATCTAGTATTCTTGTATATGAAAGCATTATGTCATTAGGGTTTGGAAGAAATATTGAGCTCATAATATTGTTTGATGTATTTATCCTGAATTTGAGCCTTATACCTACTATACTATGCAGTAATTGTTGAGAGGGTTTATCAACTTATTTATAGAGTTGTATTGGTTAAAACGATGAAGTTTTCTATGATGCATTGATGCTTATGAGGATGATGTATGATGATAGAATGTAATGGTTTGATTAGAGTGAAGTCAAAGTGTTAGAGTGATAAAAGGTGATTCAAAGTAATGAAATTGCTAGAACATTGTTTACTACCCTTATGGCTAAGTCATGCTGCTGATTGTCAGAATTTGGGAGATGTATTGTTATGTTGTTGAGGTAGGGTTTGGCATTTGTTGAGAAATATAGGGAAGTGAGTTAGTGATTATTAATTGATTTCTTTGTAATTCTTGACATTTTCTTGTGAGCTATATTAGAGTATTAACATTATTATTTAGTTCTATTCATCATCAAGATAAATGTGATTAAGAAGATAACAATGCAAACACAAGAACACCAGATGTAGGCTGCTAGCCAAGGCCAAAACCTCTACTAGAGAGGGAAACCCACAAAAATCTCTTCTTATAGAATTTCAATGAAGACTTCTTGAACTTGACCTTGACCTTGACCAAACCTTCCAAGAGATGAGCCAAGAAAACCCATAAACAACTTCTCTGAAAAACAATAATGAATAAACCCTAGGTTATCCTTCAAAACTTGCACATGTAGGTAGTAGGGACAAAGTTTTATTTCCTTAATCACCTCCATGATCTTCAAATAACTTTCCTTGGATTTCCATGAAAACTTCACTCTCCTTCTTTCTTCCTTAACTAGAAAATAAAGATGCTTCACTTGATCGATGTGTCACAAATGAGGTGAGGCTCTTCTTTATATAGCCTTTCACAAGAGAAAATTAGGCCTCCTTGAGCCAACATGAAGAGGGTTGGACGACTCATTTCTTAGAGGCTTCTAGACATCACATTTCATAATAATAATTTTTTTTCTTTGTTACCTGAGCCCTCTAGGGGATAGTACATCATGACTTTGACCTTTTGATTTGTTAGAAAGACCCCTAGAGCACTCGTGCTTTGACCTAGGACCACAACATGATGGGAAAGGGACCCATTTCAATAATAATAATTTTATTTTACAATTTTTTCTTTTCTTTTGACAATTACATCAATAATTACATCAAGTCATGAATCAAGTAAAAATTATGAACACTGACAGTAGTTACATTTCAACACTCCCTCTTAACTAGGGAGGTATTCATAATTGACCATAGGTACAACGACAATACTTCCATTGAATTATTATCATAAGAAGAGTCAGATTAGTAAGCTATATTAAGCATCAACATTATGATCAATATACAACCAACATTATCAACATAGAAAGGCCTTGACTAACACACTCTATCTCTCAATAGACCAGATCACAATGCTGGGAGGTTTTATGTGGGACACCACACTACCTCTCAAGGCACATACCCCATCTGGATGTTCACAAGGTATGACCTTCTAGGGTAATTCTTGTCTTCGATTATCACATCCTCAAGAAATTTCCTCTTCGACTACTCTTACCTATTGAATTCCTTACCTCATCCTCAAAGAGTATTGGTCACCAAAATACTTCCTATCTTGGATTTCAAATCCTCAAGGAGTATCTGTCTCAGATGCTTACCCAATATTCCAGACACCATTCTCTCTTCATGGCCTTTACTAAGACTTACAGTTGTTAGTCCTGGTCTAGTGCATGACACATGAAGTAGAGAAATATATTCATCACTCCCTCTCAGCTAGGGAGAAGTGTCAATCGTCACCTAGTATGATAGTAGCTCTCTATCGTTATCATCACACATGTGAGATTTCTTACATGGTTCTTTATATACAACTTCATCATGGAGCCATTCTTCTTCATAACTTCTTTGTAGGGCATATACAATTTTCTTCATCACTTCCCTTCTCAACAAACCATAGTGTTGAAGTAGTAGTCATGTCATCCTTTTTATTCCTCAGAAAGTGATGTTTTAGTCCACATTTGGTTATCCTTCATACAACTACCTCTTTCATGTCATGCTTATTTTAGGATCTTCCATCCAATCACATGATTACTAGTTGTAGGTGACATTTTACAACCCTCTTTCAGTAGCCTTGTTTCAACTCAACCAAATGAGTTCAAATATAAAAATGAACATCAAATTAAAGTTACCTTTTTATGATGGCCCTTTGTTATATAATCATCTTCATCAAGAACTAATCATCAACAAGCTCAAACATGGTTCCCTTTTGAACATTCTTAAAGTGATCAGGACATGACCATCAGACCTTTTGCAACTTGTTATCAAATCTGTCATCTTGGTGTATATCAGCTCAGACAAAATATCAAGGCAACTACAAAATCATATCCTTCTTAAAGTGAACCTTGTTCATTTAACAAGATCATGCATAGCTGAACCTATATATCATGTCTCTATCAACATTATGGTCTTCTTTCAAATTTCATCAGAGCCTTTAGTGAAACATTTCTCAGCCAAACATCTAGCCTTGCTCCTCATTTTTTAGGATATCCAACAAGCTTCTCAAGAGGCCTGCTCTAAGAACATATAGAATGGATCATGGTAATTCTTCCAAGATGAATAATTCACCCCATGACATCACAAAGGAGGATCCAAAAATGATCCTTATTATTGACTTGAAACAAATATCAGCTAGCTTACTACTATATCAGTTTTTTGAATTCTATCATACGCCGCTACTAATTCTTTTCAAGCATCCACATTCCCACGATTACGAATTTGTCCTTATACATCAGATTTAACAAGGATCCAAGGGTCCTTACAGTTCCCTCCTTCCATCATGCTTACCAAGACAAAGGATCAACTCATCCTTCATTCTTTACTTCTTGTACCTGCATCATTTATTGACAAGTACACCCAGGCAAAGTATACAATAACAAACACATGATGTCAATCTATGAATCCAGGGTCACCATGCGATTTAGAGGTTGAATTCCTAGAGTTTTCAAGTGAAAACCCTAGACCAAGGGTTTCATATATAGCATATTAACCTTATCCATGCCTACTAGACATGAGCCCTAGATTGAGCACAAACCCTAAAGAGAGAGGGTTAGGGTTTCTTTGAGGGAACATAATTATGATTTCCAAATGACTATGGTTTTACTAGTGTCAACAATTTGAACAACAAACCTTAGAACCATGCAATCAACCAACCCTACAACAATATATGTTGGGCCCCTAACATAAAAGTATGTTATACATACCTCATGGTTACATAACTGTAGTGACCTGCAATTTCAGATGCCATATTTTCTTCATTGTTTTCCTTCAAAGTGTGCATCAACTCAAGATATATTTTCCTACTTTAGGAACATTACACCACTGATATTCTGCTTGTTTATCAATGATGCACAAATCTTAGAGATTTGGCTGCAATAATATACCATTTCCCATGAAAGCAAAGAGGAACTTCCTTCACAGAGAAGACTGTCACAATATCGTGACCCTACTATTGCTTCCTTCAAACTTATCTCTCTTTGAATCCACCTTATGCTTGCAGCCTCCCTTCCTTTCCAACATGACCAAATATGTATCTTTTTCACAATTGTCTATACAGTAGGACTAGTGTTTCAATATGGACCCATATTCAACAATTATTTCAATATTGCCACTGTAATTTTTTTGAAAAAAAACACTCCACAGGTCGGATCAACTAATATGAGAAGTTCAATCTGTACATACAGATTGAACTTCTCATATTAGTTGATCCGACCTGTGGAGTGTTTTTTTTCAAAAAAATTACAGTGGCAATATTGAAATAATTGTTGAATATGGGTCTATATTGAAACACCAGTCCTAGGGTATAGACGACTGTGAAAAAGATACATATTTGGTCATGTTGGAAAGGAAGGGAAGCTGCAATAATAAGTGGATTCATAGGGAGAGAAATTTGAAGGAAGCAATAGTAGGGTCACGATATTGTGACAGACTTCTCTCTGAAGGAAGTTCCTATTTGCGTTCATGGGAAATGGTATATATATATATATATATTTTTTGATCACGTCAGTGTAAAAGGCACAAATTATGGATCTCATACCATAAAGACTTATAATATATCCACAGGTCAGTGTATACTCTTATGAATGACGGTGATTGATGTTATATGAATACAACTCTTCGAAGGCCTATATTGCATTTCATATAGTTTGATATAGGTTTCTTCTTGACTTTCAAATGCCTAGGACTGATGAAAAACTAGTAGCCAAGGCACAAATTATGGATATCATACCATAAAGACTTATACTATATATCCACAGGTCAGCGTATACTCTTATGAATGACAGTGATTTATGTTATATGAATACAGCTCTTCGAAGGCCTATATTGCATTTCATATAGTTCGATCCAGGTTTCTTCTTTGCTTTCAAATGCCTAGGACTGATGAAAAACTAGTAGCGAATTTTACAGGAGGTCTCGACTCCTTGTATCAAGAGTATCTTGGACCTCACGCTCAGGTATAGAGATGATTTTGTACAGATGAGTTTCACTTGACAGTGAGGCTATGATTTCAGTTTTATGCTCAAAATATCCCTTGATCAATCTTCGTATGCATAGGAGTAATGCGAGTATCTTGAAACTCAGAATTTTGGTTCCATAATGACATTTATGTACAGGAGGAATACCACAGAGTTATACTTCAAAATTTTTGGGCTAATGATATAAAGTTATGCTCCTTTGATGCCACAAAAATCTCAGACCATATATATGATATTTCTCTTTTGTAAGGTCACTGTAGATGCCAATATATAGTGATTTTAGAGTATTTCTTCCATCAAATTCATTGATTAATAATTAATAAGGAGTACATACCAGAGGCAAATTTTTGCTCAGGAAAGAAGGGGAAATCAGACCTTGTGGTCTTATTTAGATCTTTGCTCCTTCACCAAAATGTGCAACCTTTCATATGTTTTTTGACTAGCCTCCTGATCCCTTCAAACTTAATATTATATGCCTTCTCTTTACAAGAATAGGCATGCGGCCTTGTTTCAGATAGAGAACCACAGAGAAGAAGAATAATACAATGAATCCATAGCTTTGATTGCTTGATTGATGAATTCGGTTTAAGGAGTGAAGATTTTCTAGCTATCCGACAATCTTCAAAACTTTTTTCTCCTTCAAACACATAACTTTTGTGCCTACATTCTTTTTAGAGTAGGTCCACGATTTTGTTACAGAGAAGAGGGTTGAAAATAGGTGCCCAGAACTTCAATTTGATTGCAAGTGTGCTTAGCCTAGACAAAGCTATTAGAAATGCCTCTCGGTCTTCTAGAACAAGACTTGATTGCCTTCCAAATGCCCTTGTTTTTTTTTAAATGTTAGCATTATTATTTTTGCAGTTAGAGCTTGTAATTTAGCCCCAAATATTGATCCTTTAGCCTCCATAAATTCATTCTAGGGTAAATGATTTCCTTGACATGATATGACACCAAACTGATCTTATTTATGCCCTCTACCCAAAACCTTAGCTACCATGTTGAGAAATATAGGGCAGTCAGATAGAGTGATTATTAAACTTATTGCTTTGTAATTCTTGACATTTTCTTGTGAGCTATATTAGAGTATTAGAAATATTATTTAGTTCAATTCATCACTAAGACAAACTCCAATAAGAAGACCGAAATGCAAACACAAGAACACAAGATGTAGGCTGCTAGCTAGGGCCAAAACCTCTCCTAGAGAGGAAAACCCACAAAATCTCTTCTCATATAATTTCAATGAAGAGTTATTGACCTTGACCTTATCCAAAAATTTCAATAGATGAGTTAGTCAAACCCTTAAACAACTTCTCTAAAAAAAAAATTGAAGAAAACCTAAGTTCTCCTCCAAAACGCGCATGTGTAGGCGGCAGGGATAAAGTTTTCGTTCCTTACTCATTTCATTGATCTTCAAAGAACTTTCGCTGACTTTCCAAGAAAACTTCACTCTCCTTATTTCTTCCTTCACTATAAAACATAGATACTTCACTTGATCGATGTGTCACAAATGAGGTGAGGATTTTCTTTATATATCCTTTCATAAGAGTGAATTAGGCCTCCTTGGGCCAACATGAAGAGGTTTAACCAACTCATCCCTTAGAGGCTTCTAAACATCACATTTTACAATAATAATTTTTCTTTTTGTTACATGAACCCTCTAGGGTCTAGTACATCATTACTTTGACCATTTGACTTGTCAACAAGACCCCTAGAGCACTCGTGCTTTGACCTTTTCACAATTTACTTATGTTATATGACAATGCTTAACTCAGTTATTCATTAACCTCACAAAAGAAAAGTGAAAATACTAATTGCACAAAATATTGATTCTCCCCCACCCATCCTCCGTATTTCTAACACTTATTTTAATAGAACAATTGTCAATGATTTCCATAGAGATTTTGGTTTATATACAACATATTAGATCAAGCTCAAAAGTGGAGGATGTATGGATATTGTTTGCTTGGTTTTTGTCCTTTTCCCAAATTATTATAATTTTCTCTTTTTGACCCAATTTGGACACTCAAACTAAAACTCCAATGGTATACTTCATGCTCTCGATAATACTATAACAAATAATTTTCTTTGTGTTGTAGAAAATCCTGTAGATTCACAAGCTCATGCAATTTACTAAAGCACGGGACAAGAATCTACTTCTACTTTCAAGCAACAGAAGCCAATAGATCGATGAAAACAATAAGAACAAGAAGAAGATAAACCAATGGCACATAACACAAGATGTAACTGGGGAAATCCACTGGTCAAAAACACGTTATATGTATTTCATATATCCAAAATATGAGTGAATATACAAAGCTTGTTCTCACTAGAACAATTCCGCACAAGTATGCTCAACTCTCTCAACTCACAAGCTAGGTCTTGGCCAACACTTAGCCAACTTCGTAACTCTCCAAGCCCCTAATATCTTGCATAATTACAAGGATGAATAGCATATATTTAAAGGGAATTCATGCTTCCAAAACTATGCAATCCAAACATAGGTCCTTCTCTGATTGTATGCATGATATTTACAACTCAGTAAATCATACAACTAATAGTACAATGTCCTTGCACTCTAGTCTCAAATGGGTCTTTCTCAGAATCGACATGCATGAGTTTCTGATGAGGGAATCTTCAGTTAAGTAGAGTGACATTTGTGGATACACTAGTGCACCAAGTGATTGTTAACTCTCTATTAGTTCCACAAACAGTTTGGAATTAATTTAACTGAACATAACGCAGTAAATTGAGTTATCTAATTTCCAACTCAATTTAAACTCATACTGGACCCCTAAAACTTAGGGAGAACATATACATGACTTCAGAAAGACTTCCAACTCGAAATTCCTAAGTTAATTAAACTTACTATTTACAAGTTGCTATGAGAATAGAATTCGATTTTAATTTTCAGTTTAATTCAAGGACAAATTAAATTGGAATTTCTTGTTTCCATTTCTCAACACTCCCTCTCAACAAGAAATGGATTATCAACTACCCCGATTCTGTCTTTGTGAAACTCGAATTTACATCTTGACAATGCCTTTGTCAAAATGTCAACATCTTTCTCCTCCATGTGAATGTATTCTAACAACATAATCCATCTCAATACACAACCTTTGAGATGATGATATCAGATACCAATATGCTTGAACCGATCATGAAAAACTGGATTTTCAGAGAATTTGATACAACTCTGATTATCGAAGTAAATAACAGTTGGATCCATCTATTGACTAAACAAACCAACCAGGATCTTCCTCATCCAGATGGCCTCACATGTTACCTGACTCGCAACCATGTACTCTTCCTCTACCAAACTGAATGCAATTGATATTTGTTTCCTGCTATACCAAGAAACTAACACTGACCCTGTACTGAAGATTCCTCCTGATGTGCTCTTCTAGTTGGATGGACTCCCTACCCAATTTGCATCGGTGAAGCCTTGAATCTTAACTCCCTCTATCCATCTGTACCATAATCCATATTGAGAAGTGACCTTAATGTATATCAACACATGCTTTGTCGCCTTCCAATACAACTAACCATCACTTGACTAAGCTGGTTAATTGCTTAACACATCCAGTCATGTGTTCACCAAGTACATGAGTGAACTGACAAGCTGTCTATAAATAGTAGCTTCCACTACTTGCCCTGAAGTATCATCCTTCTTCCTCCAGTTACCTGCTAGAGGAGTCTCCATGGGTTTGCTGCTCTCCATGCGGAATCTCCTGAGTATCTCGTTGGCATACTTGCCCTGAGACACAAACAACTCCCCATATCCATACCATACCTCCATGCCAAGAAAGTAATGCATGAGCCTGATGTCCTTCATCTCAAACTCTCTTGCAAGGTCCTCCTTGCAAGACTTGATCAACTGATCATCACCTATCAATATGAGATCATCAACATAAAGTATAATGATTAACAGTTTACCTTCCACCATTATGTGGTACAGGTTCGCATCTGCTTCACTCTTCGTGAAGCCCAACCCAGTGGAGTAGTTATCTATCCTAGTGTACCATGCACGAGGTGCTTGCTTCAACCCATACAACTCTCTCTTGAGCCTGCACACATGCGACTCATGGTCAAAGGTCTCAAAATCATCAGGATGCTTTATGTACAACTCTTCCTCAATCATGTCATTAAGGAAGTTTATCTTTACATCCATCTGATGTATCTTCCAACCCATCTGTGATGATAGTGCCAATATAGATATGATTGATGAGTACCTTGCAACAGGAACAAAGGTCTCATCATAGTCAATCTCATCTACCTGTGAAAATCCACGGGCCACAAATCTAGCCTTATGCTTCTCCACACTACAATATGCAGCTTGCTTTACCTTGTAAAGCCAACGAGAGCTCACCATGGACTTATCCTCTGGTCTCGGGACCACATCCCAAACACTGCTATGAACTATGGAGTCATACTCCTCCACCATGGCATCAAACCAAACCAAATGTTGGACTACTTCCTTAAAGGAAGATGGCTTTATTACAACACATTCGCCCATAAGAGCCATGTATCTAGTGTATCTCTAAGGTGACCTCCTCTGCCTGCGCTAAGAAGTGGGTGCTCCCACATTCTCCCGTGCATCATCCAACAATTTTTCATCCTCTCTGGTGCACTTTATTCCCTCTCTAGAAGAATCTACCTGAGTGGATGTCTCCACTCCTAGATCCTCTGCATGTGGCTGCTCCACATCAATCTAAGGCTCTTGAACCTTAGGAGCTAAAATCTCCTCATCCGCATGTAGCTCAAGCTCCCTCTCAAGGGAAACTTGCATGGCCTTCTCCTCATCGAATCTGACATCTTTGCGAACCACTTTCATCTTGCTGGTCTGCAAGTACACCCGATAGTTGTGAGTTGTATCAATGTACCCCACAAATATCCCCAACTCGTTGTTGGCTCAAGCTTCTTCCATGCATCTTTGGTCACATGGCAATATACCAATGACCCAAAAATCTTGAAGTGACCAACATCTGGCCTCTTACCGGAATAAGCCTCCTTTGGTGTCTTCATCTCAAGTATCCGATGTGGGCTACGGTTCTAAACATAAACCATTGTGTTGCATGCCTCAACTCACAAGTGTAGTGGTAGGCCCTGATCATGCAACATTGCCCTTGCTGCCCCTACTATGCTTTTGTTCTTCCTCTTGGCCACCCCATTCTGCTGAGGGTTATGGGGTGCCGTCAACTCCCGTTTAATCCCTTCCGCTGCACATAAGTTCTTAAACTCATTTGAGACATACTCACCACCATTATCACTCTGTAGAGCTTTAACCTTCTTGTCCAAATCTTTCTCCACCAATGCTTTAAACTCACAAAACTTTGTGAATGTTTGATCCTTTTTCTGCATGAAAAATATCCAACATTTACGAGAATAGTCATCAACAAATATAACATAATACCTGTGTTTGGTTGTGGATGCTATCGATAATGGTCCACACACATCTGAATGGACTCGCTCTAGAATAGCCTATGCTCGACTGTCTCTATCATGAAAGGAAGACTTGGTGTATTTTCCCAAAGCACACCCCTTGCATGTATCAACTTGCTCAAGCGTACCTTTGGGAAGACTGGTAGAGATCTATTACAATATCTTCAAATCCCCATGATGCAAGTGGCCCAATTTCATGTGCCACAACTCACCAACGTCTTGGATCTACACCCTTTCTTCTTTTGTGCTCAAAGTATCACACTCCTCTACCTCCAACTTATAGAGATTCTTTACCCGAATCCTTATCTTCTTTACTTGACTCGTGGCTATGTGTCGAAGGAACACCTTTCCTTTCGAGAAGATTACACCATAGCCTTTATCCTTAAGCATGACAACAAATACCAAGTTCTTCTTTAGCCTGGGCACATACATAACATTCTTCAAGGTGAGTGGAGCCCCATACTCCCTCTCAAAAGTAATCGTGCCCAATCTAGTAACACTATACTTCATGTTGTCACCCATCTCGATATGCATATGGAGATCTTTCTCCTCCAGGTCACTGAATAACTCTTTGCCATCAGTCATTGTTGGCTTATTGGGGCCTGACCCACTCTATATTAAATTACAATATTTGAGGGTGGACAACCCTTTGACTTGACTTATTACAATTCATGCTCCGTGCACTACACGGAGCCTTTACAATACCATTACCCAAAATTGTGGGCTTTAAGCCCAAAAACCGTTACGCGGGGGATCCGCTGCCCAACAGGCCCCCAACACAATCATCGTGACTCGTCCCGAGTCACTCGCCTGGTGCGGTGATCTTCGCGTGGAGTTCATCTAGCAATCTTTGCGCTTCGCTTACATCCGCAGCACATTCTTTCGCTGTCTGTTGTACCCGTTGTGCACGTATCTCTGATGTTTCGTTATCAGGTGAAATTCCTCGCCTAAGTGCATATACACCCTGCATTTGTGCCAACTTTCCTCTCAATCGTGGCGGTGACCGTGAACGCTTCCTCGAGCCAAGACTGGATGGGTGCTTTAAGCCCTACTTCTTTCTGGCGTGCAGCGTCCACCTGTTCTTTCAGAGCCTGGGCCTCCCTCATCTTTGCCAATTGTTGGGTAAGGGCAACCATCTACGCGGTCCCTCAAACATTGTCATAGGCCTGCTGCAATTCTCGCGCTTGTGTCTCTAACTGCTATAGCATTGGGTCCTCCTGTAGTGAAGTGAGCGTGAAGAGGGATTGGTCCAACAATCCCATGCAGTCTTGTACAACGTGCTCTATCTCTTTCAACCCCGATTGAATGGCACGGTGGCACTGCACTCTAACTTTCGGGGGTGTAGAGGACTACGCCTTTAGTCGCAGTTCCGCGATCTGCAGATTCAGCTCCAACTGAACCTTCGCGGCCTCCTCCTGGGTTCTGCGGGCTCCAGCTACCAGTTGATGAATCTTTTCCGCGGTTGGGAGTGCCGTTGGCACGACCAATTCCCTTATTTGGAAACTAACCAGGGATTAGAATAAACAATGGAGGAGGCCTATAACAGCATTCCAAAGTTACGCGGAGCCTTTACAATACCATTCCCCAAAATTGTGGGCTTTAAGCCCCAAAACTGTTACGCGGGGGATCCACTGCTCAACAGTCATGTGGAATGAAGCTCCACTATCTAAGTACCATACACTTCCCATCATTGATGACACCATGCATGTAATGAGGGAAAAGTCCAATTCGAATTGAGAGGCCAAAGCCTCACTTGTCGCTCCTCCTGAGGACTTCTTGAGTGGACAATTTGTAGCAAAATGGCCCAACTCATGATAATGAAAGCACTTAAACTTTGTCATGTCTTTCTTCTTACCTCCATGATAAGAATCTGATTTGGAATGGGAAGCTTTCGCTTCCCCTTCTTCACCTTAATCACTAAGGAACAACTCTCTTCATCATTAGTCTTTGATGAAGATCCATCCCTAATGTTCCTCCTGATCTCCTCCTGCATTAGATCCGACGACAGTTGTTCCCAATCAGGCAGCCTCTTCCGACCATTAACAGAGTCCTGATAACTATGCCAACTCTTTGGGAGTCCTAGAAGAGCAAGACTCACCATATCATCTTTGCCAATCGTGATTCCAACACTTCCAAGTTCATCACGACACTGAGTGAACTTGGTCAAGTATTTTGGAATCGTCTTGCCTTTCTCCATTTTGACTTTTTGAAGTTTGTCCTTCAGTGCCAATTTCCTTTGGTCATGGTTGTTTTGATACAAGTCCGTCAATGTTTTCCACATAGCATACAGAGTTTCCCTGCCATGGAGACTTGAGACAATGTGGTCTTGAACTCCCTCAAGGATTATCCGCCTCACGTTTTCCACACACTTCTTCCATTTAACCAAATTATGTGCATCCGATGTTGTTGGCTTAAGAATTTCTTAATCAACGAATTCCTCCAAGCCATCATTCTCTCGCACAACCTCCATTCTATCCCTCCAGGCTATAAAATTTGAGTTGCCTTCCAAGGCATACTCAAGCTGCAAACTGTAGAATGCCATATGTCGATCATGAAGTATGTATTGCAAATCCAAATTTCACCTGCAACCCAAAACTCAAAACTTCGAAATATCCTCTAGCATATTGCTCTCAGCTTTGATACCATGTAGAAAATCTTGTAGATTCACAAGCTCATGCAATTTACTAAAGCACAGGACAAGAACCTACTTCTACTTCCAGTCAACGGAAGCCAATAGATCGATGAAAACAATAAGAAGAAGAAGAAGATAAATCAATGGCACATAACACAAGATGTATTTGGGGAAAGCCACTACTTAAAACCCCGCTATATGTATTGCATCTATCAGAAATATGAGTGAAGATACAAAGGTTGTTCTCACTAGAACAATTTCGAACAAGTATGCTCAACTCTCTCAGCTCACAAGCTAGCTCTTGGCCAACACTTAGCCAATTCTGCAACTCTCCAAGCCCCTAATCTCTTGCTTAATTCCTAGGATGAATAGCCCATATTTAAAGGTAATTCATGCTTCCAAAACTACGCAATCCAAACATAGGTCCTTCTCTGATTGCACGCATGCTATTTACAACTCAGTAAATCATACAACTAATAGTACATTATCCATGCACTCTAGTCTCAATTGAGTCTTTCTCATAATCGACATGCATGAGTTTCTGATGAGGGAATCTTTAGTTAACTAGAGTGACACTTGTGGACGCACTAGTAACCAACTAACTATTAACTCTCTATTAGTTTCACAAACAATTTAGAACTAATTTAACTGAACATAACTCAATAAATTGAGTTATCTAATTACCAACTCAATTTAAACTCATACTGGATCCCTAAAACTCACGGAGAACATATACATGACTTCAGAAAGACTTTCGACTTGAGATTTCTAAGCTAATTAAGTTAATTAAACTTAATTAACTATTTACAAGTTGCTATGAAAATATAATTCGATTTTAATTCTCAGTTTAATTCAAGGACAAATTAAACTAGAATTTCTTGTTGTCATTTCTCAACATGTGTTCTCTTATGAAATAAATAATGAATATTCTTAAGAAACCTAGTTGTTCACCAACCCCTCATCCTTCTCCATCAACTTGAAGACAACCCGATAAACAAATTACAAAAATTGACACCCTAAAAATGATATATTTGTGTGTATTTTCATCTATATGAATAATATATAAAGTATATACCTTTGCAATGATGGTTATGCATTAATAAACTATGCAAATTCTAATCATTCAAATAAGCTTACCTTCACAACTCACAATGACTTGGTTAAAAAACCATCGCTCTAAACCATAAGGTGTCAATCAAGTGATATAGGGACATCTTAGCCCATGTTCAAGTCACGTCTAAACTTGATAAGTGTGGCTTGTAGGTGGATGCATCTATCTTAATGGTTAGAGTAGTCATTAGTTAGAGTTAACCTTAATTCACTCCTACCAGACCTTTGAACGGTTTATTGATTTCACTTGTTAAAAATAAGTTTCCTTTCATTTTAAAAGTAGTTGATAAATTTTAGCTTAATCACACATTTAGAAAAATCCTCAAGTAAATACTTTCAACATGTAAAAAACTACTTGTATTTAGTGAAGCTTCAACAATTTCCATGAGATAACATCAACCAAACTTTACTATTTTATAAACTCTCAATAATAATAATAATAATAATATACTTTATAAAGATAAAAATATAACAAAACTTATGGATAATATTTATTGATTAACCTTCTTCCTCATGGAAGAAGCAAATTCCTAACTTTGTCTCTTAAAATGCATTTACCTCTAGCACTGAATCTTACAATGAAAAACATGTTTCCAACATTGTACAAAACATTTAAAATCATCACGCTTGAAGCTAATATGCCTCCTCTAGATTTCAAATTTAAGAGAAGGAAAAGTCCAAAAATAATGTACATATTATCACGAAATAAATATAAGTCATAGAAATATTAAATCCTAACATTCAACATGAAAATTTCCATAATATTTATATATAAATTTCCATAATAATTAATATATATATATATATATAAGTAATTGGTTAATTTATATATATAATTATATTTTTTATATATTTTTATAAATACATAAAATTTAAATTTATTGGTTTTTTCAAATCAAATTTGTGTATAAAAATTTGCAAAATCATATAAAAATGTACATTTTTATCTTCGCAAAAATAAATGATTGGTAAGAATGTTCACATTTATTTTCATCCCAAAAAGATGTCCAAATATGATGGACAAATGGTAGGTAGAGGAGCACATCTTTGACTTAAGTCTCCACCACAAATATAAATATTTATTTAAGAAAAAGTAAATAGCTAAAAGTAAAGATATATTAACTATCATTTAAACATAATTGATTTCTTAACTATATAATTGTATTAACTTTTCTAAAAAGGATTTGTAAATTTGAGTAGTTATAAAAAATAAAATATTATAAAGAATAGGAATTAACATTAACGGGAATAAAAATAATGCTTACACTAGAAAATAAGTAAAGTTGGGTGGTTGATTGTTGAGTTTGAAAAATTTTCTCAACAAGCAATTTGCAATTTTCTGTTTAGAATCTATTGGATTTTGAGTAATATTTATATAACTTGTAATTTGGTTATGGATAATTAACAAAAATTGATTTTTTTTAAAGTAATTTGTACATTATATCTCCTCCATTTTTCCTGTTGGTATCAATGCCTATATAATCTTGACTCCCTCAAGGGAAAGCCCAGGAAGATATTTTGAGGTTTTGTTTTCTGTACGTAGATTAAGGGTAGGAAGCCCAGGAAGATATTTTGAGGTTTTGTTTTCTGTACGTAGATTAAGGGTAGGACAAGTATTATTGTGTGTGAGATTTGAGCGTTCCGTGTTTGTCAAACAAGGTCGGCCACCTGGTTAAGGGTAAGCCAGATATTATTGTGTGTGAAATTTGGGTGTTCCGCGTTTGTCAAACCAGCTCGGTTGCCTGGTGAATGCATATACATAGAAAGCAAAAAACGATCACTGTTACTGGCCACAAATTGGGGCGTCCTCGCTCTGCTTAGTGCCTATGAAGTCGCAACCAAGAAAGTTGTACAACGTATACCCGATAACCTCTGTTCGGTAAACGCCTGCACTGAGTGGTGTTTTCTTTGGCCATGAATGTCACTAGTAGCGATAAACGCCTGTTGCCATGGATGTCATTCAGTAGCGGAGACGACTGTCTTTTTTCAAAGAATTTCTCCGTCCGTCTTGGTATCACCACTCAGACAGTACATTCAGACACATGAAATTATGGGCTAAAAGACGCCGTCTATACTCGAACGAACGTTACATGATTTTTACGTGGTGTAAATTGGGCATTGTTAGTTGCTTAGTTGCTCGGGTTTGTCGGTTTTATCTGAAACATGAAACATGGTTCTTAGTGGACATCTTTATCTTGATTGCTGATTGGCAGAATATTTGGCGCTCTTAATTATTTGACTGTGACATTTCTATATGATTAATAAATATTCGGCGAACCAGCAATAAAGATAAGTTCGAGGATTCCTAATAAGGTATGTCATTTCTTGCGTGTTTATACCATAGTTACCAAATTCGCCCATTAATTCGGTTCGATTGCCAAACAATTCGCCTAAATTCGATCGGATTAATACGTGTTAATTTAGATTAATTTACTGAAATAGCTAGATGCGAGCGCCTCTCCTTCCCTTCTTCTTGCCAGGAGGTAAGCCGAACTAGTGCTGACCTATATTAAGTTCTGTACCTTCCCTCTATAAGAAACGTTCTTGAAAATAAAAAATAAGAAACGTTTTTGATGAACTGCAATAGATAAAAGAGGGTATATATAGAAAGCACTATAACTAGATATTAAAACTATAGAAAGTAATAGTGAAATTAGAAAAATTATGGCTTTTTAGTCACGGGAACTTAGCAATGAGCAAAAGGGAACTCAGCAACCAGGAAAAGAAAGAATGATATATAAAAAAAAACATAATGAGATGCCAAAAATATAGAAAATAAAAGTAAAATTAGAAAAGTTATGTTTTTTCAGTCTTCCCAATTTAGTTACGAGGAAAGGAAAGAATCTTTGAAAGTGTTTGATTCTTTTATTGGTGTTAGTTTTTTAATTTATGGAAAGATGATATATTATACTGAGAAATTATAGACAAATTTGTTTTATAAATGTTGTTTATTACATAAATAAATTTTTAAATCAAAAAAGATATTATATTTGAGATCTGAAAAAAAAAGTTTTGGAAGAATTTTGTTTAGATGATTTTTACTTGTAACATTGTTATATTATTAAAAATATTAATTAATAAAATTTATTTAAAATTTAAATTAAATAAAAAATGGAATTAATAAACATACTACTCTTTAAGATGTTTATTATCGAATTTTTTCGAATTAGATATTTTTAATTCAAATTTTTATCATATTATATATTGTACCGAATTCGAATTTGAATTCGAAGTTGGTAACTATGCTTTATACTTAGTGGTGCTGGCCAAATCCAATGACGCCTCGTCCCATAACAGAAGAGGAATTATAATTTCTAGTGTGGGATCATGTAACTCTTTGCACACAAATTACACATGAATGCGAGGGCATCGAAACTTGGAACCGTAAACGCTTCTGCTTTACTCTGCTGGAACTCAACGTGTCATTTTGGAAAAGTAGGAATTCGTGGATATCCATCATGTTTGTATTTGTATTTCAAGGCATTGCAGAGAGTGAAACCAGTTATAACATCGTGCCCCGGAAATAAATCTCTTTGTATCTCGGGATTCAATGGAGCGATCAATGCGTGCGTCTTGACATTAACAACAACACAATCTCCGGCAATTGCAACAATTTTTCCACCTGCTTCCACCGCACTGATAACCTTATCAGTTTTCTCCTCTTTTTTTGACATCGGTCAACTGGTTAAGAGAACGACGAATGGGCCTGGAACATTGTTGGCGATGTTTATAGTGGTCAGGTCTCTTTCAGCAATGGGTTGGCATGTTTGGTCCTCCGTGCATTATGTTTCTTGATTCTATCATTGTGTGATTTTTTTTCAGTGAAATTGGGTTTTCATTCCAAACAAAATTATGTTTGTCCATTTAAAGTGTAAAACTAATTAATGAACAGTGAAACATAATTAAATTAGTGGTTTTTTTCGTTTTTTTTGGGCGTTGAGAATGTATAACTAAGTTAATTGTGTGAATTTGTTGTGCTGAGGGCTTCAAGAGCATCAATTACAGGTTATGTTATGAGATCCCTATATGTAGAGAGGTCAATTGCATAATTGACTGATGAATATGCTTAGTAATCAGACAACTCACCTATACAACAATCAAAAGTGTAGTTCTCTACATTTTGATAGAAGGGAGTTTATCCATAGGGTGGTCTAGTATCGAGGTTTTCCTTCAGAGGATCAAGAAGTGTCAATTATACAAAGTTCATCAAAGATGGTTAAAGGTAATTATGTCTTACATGAGTTGAATGGGAAGCTCGAAGATTGTGGTGGTGAAAATAGCGTTGTTCGGGAGACTTCAAAGTGGGGATAAGTGGCGAGGAAGGCCAGTGAGACAGAGGTGACTTGAACTGTAAGTTTTTGTAATGAGGTAAATGTAAGATTAGGGGGGGACTTGGAAATAATGCTTACATTAGTAAATAGGTTTAAAGATTGAGTTGTTGGTTGTTGAGTTTTGTTGAGAGATTTTCTTAACAAACAACTCTTTTTTAAGAATGTGTTCGATCTCATGAACACTATTTATATCGCTTGTAATTTGGTTTTGGGGTGAATAACATGAATTGTTTTTTTAAGCAATCTGTGCAGTGTGTCTGCTCCTCCATTTTTCTTGTAAGAATTATCCTTTCTTGATATCCTTTATATCAAAGGATATGATATAAAAGATATTAAGTGATATAATATATTACGGTATGAAACAATAAATTTAATATAGTTATAAGTGTTACATAATAGTTTGTCTTTGCTGCGTAGTAAAAAATTATATACGTGATATTGACCATTATTTGTAAAGTTATGAACTTTATATAGAAAGTAACTATTAGATATCAAACATATGATATAAAAGATATTAAGTGATATAATATATTACGGTATGAAACAATAAATTTAATATAGTTATAAGTGTTACATAATAGTTTGTCTTTGCTGCGTAGTAAAAAATTATAGACGTGATATTGACCATTATTTGTAAAGTCATGAACTTTATATAGAAAGTAACTATTAGATATCAAACAATTGACATCTCTATACAATAGGAAACACGAAAAAAACATTACAGTATATGTTCAAATTAGTAAAGCAAATTCTACTAGTATGTTTGTAAAATACACACAAATACTAATGACATGATTTCAGATTATAATGCTACAAATTTATTTTGTCTTGGTATGTTTATATATATATTTAAGAAATCAAATTCACAAAAATCTTTGTTGATATGTTTATATAGAAAATAATGTTTGATATTTAAAATGTTATTTTATAAAATGTATAGTATAATTTTTTAATATTAAAATACATTTTTTTATATAATAAAATAATTTAAAATAGTAAAATTATAATATTTTATTTATTTTATTTTAAAAATTTTATTAGGAAACATATCTTTTATCTACTCAACCTAGAAAAGTTTTGGGAATCCCAAAGCAAGAAAGAGAAGAAATTGATAATAATGATGATGATGATGATGATGATAGTGGTTAATGTCCACTGAGACCAAATTGAAAAATAAAAAGAAATTCAGTCCTTTTGAATGATCGATTTAATACTCCTCTTGATTAATGATCCCAATTTGATAAAATAATATTAAAAAAAAAAAAAAAATGAGATTTAACCTAAGGCTGAGTAGAAAATATTTGATACTCAAATTTATTTAGTTCTCCCATATAATTATACGAGATAGTACAAGGAAATCCAACTCACTACTTTGTTGTCTGTTATTAATGTTGAATGCAATATATATATATATATATATTAAATAAATGCATTATGTTAATATATATGTTATTTCTTCTTTACAAAATATAAATACATGGGATATTCTATTTACAGAATATATACACCTGATTTTGCACTAAAGTTTACAGAAATTCGATCTCAAACCTACGACCATACGAAACTCTGTAGACAGTACGAATCGTTTTGGTGGTATGGTGTACAAGTACTTTGTATTTAGAGCATCCATACTTTCACATAACTGAATACATGCAAGGATAGCTTACTTTGAAAATCTCATCCTTTGTTGTGGTAAAATTATGTTAATGACGACATGACATTTATATCTCAAGAACTTGGACCATTGTTAATTTTTTTCCTTGGAAGGATAGATTTAATTTAGAGTAAGATCCGTTCAAATTGGACTAGTTTGTTAACACTGGGATTTTATGTTTTTTGGTTTATTTTTTCTCAGGCATGTTATAAAAGGGAGTTGTTTTGTGATTTCAATAAATTTATCTAGGATTTTAAAGAAATTAGATTAGAAAAATTTACTAGAAAAGCTTCCAAAAAATCTTAGTAAAGACAACTTTATAAAAATACTATTGTGCTAATTGCAGACGAGGACAAGGAACACAAAACCTCAAACATATCGAAAATATCTAAAAACTAAAAAAAAATGTATTATCTAACAATAAAATTCATGATTGCTAAATAAGAAGCAAAACCTTTGCACCATATATTTTTTATTTTTTTTAGGAAAGTAATACTAATTCGAGTTGTCTTTAGTGAAACTTTTTGGAAGTCGTTCCGGTGGGTTTTTCCAATCTATTTTCTCTAAAATCTGGCAAGAATTTATTGAAATCACAAGCTTGATGGGTAACACTTGCACAATCGAAGTGCCCTAGGGGTTTTTCATGGTGGTGAACCCATATATACATGTTGTAGCGGTTGCAACACCCTCCACAATTTTGGCTTGCATCCAATTTCGAAGCCTTCTTTGATGTTTGCAAACAGTCAGGGTCATCCCATGAGCTCGTGTCGAGTCTTTGCACCCTCCTTGCTTGACTATTCACCGTACATCTCTTAGCATGTTGGTCACAATGCCATGCTTGCAGTCATGTTTTGGCTATGTTCACAGTCCATTTTCGTGTGTACAAGTTGTATTCGCTATGTAAGCATCTATCATACTCGCACACGAAGTTGTATGCAATGTCGCACAAGTGTCGCCGCAGTCGTTCAACGATCTATCTCAAGAGTCGCACTTGTCGCTCACTCCCGTTGGTCAATCACACTGAGCATATGTTGTCTTGTTGGTTTAAGGTGTCTTGTCGTCGAGTCATGTTGAGTGTGTGTTCACAAGGTCATGCATGCACAAGTTCACTCTCTCACACACTTAGTCATTTTGTAGAAACTTTGTCGACTGAACCACCCTCCAACAGCCGGACCTCCATTGAGCTGCACTGCACAGTCTCCGCCTTCAATGATCAAGTACTGTTGTCTAGAATTGTGCAGAGCTTGAGGTTGCCTCCCAGGCAGTATGCATTGCGCAATCATGGAATCAACTCGACTGATTGTCACCCAGAACAGTGCAACAGTTTCCTAAGAAGCCATTTCAATCTGCGCTGCCCACAACTAGATCCATCAAGCTTCCCACTGTTCAACTAGAGAGTTTGACCAGGCAGTGACCCTAGGATTCTCTCCTCCAACAAATTGTGCAGAAGTTGTTGGCATGCCTGCCTCTGCTGACTGAAGAAATTGTGCAAACATGAAGGACAGGCACCTGGTGCCTGTCATTGCACTGTCCCCAAAATTTACGCAGTTCTGTTAGCCAGTCCCCCTATCAGCCGACCTGTTGCTCCTCTTGAAACTACACAGTTTTCTTGGACTGTCCTCCAGCTTCTTGGCACCCCGCTCAGCCCAAAAACTGCGCAGACATGTCCTATAGGCCAGTGCCCAGTTGTTAGCAGTTTTGGTCAGCAAGCTCCCGCAGCCTGCTACCAGCCTCCCTGGAGAATCTGCGCAGTTTTCACTGCTAATTTTCTCCCTGCTACCTGCACTGCCTCCCTGGAAAATTTGCACAGTTCTACCCTCCAGCCAAGCCAAACCCCACAGATGGTCACTGTTGTTTTGGACTGCTCATCTCAGCCTCCCAATGACCTTTATGCAATTTTCCTTGATAGTGCCTCAGAGCCCGCATCCCGACCTGAAATGTGCTCTACGTAGTTTCAAAGCCTTGTCCTCTCTCCCGGTCACCTTCACCCGAAAACAAAATGTGATGCATCATGGTAGACTAGGAGCTTTCCGGATTTGATGTCCTCTCATCATGAGTGATTGCAGATACAGGTACATGGATGAGACATGGCGTGACGATGAACTAGATGAACAAGGAACGCATGCTAGGAGACTTGCTCACGAATGGATGAACACATGAAGCATGCCAAGTACCAGCGAAGGGGATACATGCACGTGCAACACTAAGCAAACACCAACACCATCGAAGACTCCGCACACCTTGGCATGCAGAGGTGAAGCTATGATACACCAAGAGCACACTCATCACTCAGCAACACTGCAACTTGAAATGGACACCACCATCATCATGAACATACCAACATTATCGTGTCGAGCCATGTAATGAGTCATATTGGCCACATCACTATTGTGGGCCATACTGTTGTAATCAATGTAATGTAACGTGGAAGTCCAAGAGACCCACATGTAAAGTTGAAGAGTCATGTAAGTAAAATAGTCATGAGGGAAGTCGAATAGTCACAAGGGTCAGTTTCACCCTTGGCTATATATACCCCTTATTTGTACATGCAAAGGACTTTTCATCTGTAGTTTTTTCTTTGAGGAGTGAGAAGTGGCTCCAACACCCCACTATCGGGGTTAGTGATATATGGTGTATCGACGTGTCTTGGAACTTTCACTTAATTCAGAAGCCTGATAACAGGCCAACACATTTTCACACATGTATTGTATTCGTTTGTAAGACTATTATTTGAACACTTGTAATGCATGTTGCACTAACCTGTATTAAGATAGTTGAACTATTTCGATTGTTTTAGTACATATCCTATTGGAAATGTGTTCTATCAATGGTTAACACTGTCTCGCCTGACAGAATCATTCTCGTAAACTTGTTATAATGACCGTCACACTCGTGTGGACTATTCCACTGGGTGTTGTACATGCTGTCTGTTCACTGTGTGTTTGTAACTACCACATCTGAGTGGATTACTCTGTCGAAATTTGCGCATGTCCTGCTGTGTTGTGTGTCTCTAAAAGAGTTGGGATTATTCCCTTTCTACTTGAGACTCACTCTCACCCTTTCTCTTTGCAGTGAAAGAAACTTGACACAAGCAACACTAAGCACTCACCAGGCACATGAACCTCATCGTTAGAAGACAAAGCAAACCACTCTCATGTGCTGACAAGCAAGAGCTAAGGCAAATCTTTAAGATAATGGAAACTAGGCCATCATACTGGATGGGACTCCTACACCAAATGGTGTGAGGTCTAGTTGGGACTTCATACTAGGGAGATCCCCTGAATGTTGGTGGGTCCAGCACCGTCAACATTTCTGGCTAGAAGGAGGGCCGCCAGTTGTTTATGGTTGAATGTCCTCTCACCCCCACTCATCAATCATCTAGTCAAGGCAGTAACTCGCACTCCCTCTCACCTACGCGCAACTCTGAAATTGATTACTCCTCACCTCCTAGACGTGAACATGAAATTTCATATCAACATCTCTGCTTTGTCTATCCCATCACCCGTCAGTTTTCCAAAGCAGTCAGACTGATCCTAGGAATACAAGATCTTCCATACACATCAAGGAAGACAAAGATCACTCCCATAGGAGTTGTTGTAGCATTGGTGGAAGAAGAATTTCTGGCCACACTCGAAGGTCTGGTAGAAGCTGTTGAGAATAGAGAGGAACCTCCATTTTTCCGATAGGGAGAACAGGACACCCTCATGATCTTGGGCTCAGACTTTAGTATAGGAGGCAGAGGGGAAGGTAGCGAAGGAGGCAGAGGTGGAGACGAACCAACAGACTTAGAGCCGGAACCATCAGATTATGGAGAAGGAGAGGAGGACGAAGAAGAAGAAGACATAGATGACCAAAACTTAGAATGGATGACTCAAGGACCATTGGCTCTCCTGGGTGTTTTGCACAAGATGCCAAAACGTTCAGAGAGGATGTTGACAAAGTATGACCCTGACAAAGCAGTAAAGGTTGAAGACCACTTGGACAACTTCTACCTACAACTGCAGACACTTGAGGTATGGTACGATGACGTTGCATGCAGATTGTTTCTGTGTACCTTGGATGGCCGAGCAGCGGTATGGTATCACAACCTTCCTGTTAACTCCATCCAGAACTGGGGTATGTTTAAAGGAATGTTTTTGGAAAAATTTACTCATGACAAGATCCCTACCATGCTGTTCAAAGAGTTGGGCTATTTGAAGATGGAGTCGAAAGAGAAAGTAAAATATTTTAATCAGAGGTTTTTGCACATATTGAATAAGTTTGTAGCAGACACAAAACTTCATGTCTCCATCACTGTTGACTATTATACATCTGCACTGCCAACCAGTATTGCACAGTTTGTTAAGCGAGTTGTTAAACCAATGTTACTAGAGAACTATGAAGAGGCGATTGTTGTGGAAAAAGACCTGTGCGCGATTGGAGTCATGAAGGATGATGAACCAGCAAACGCCTCCAAAGATGCGAGTAGGAAGCCCTAGGCTGCGACAAGCAAGGGTAAAGACAAGGAAGAAAGTGACATTGCAACCCTTACTCGTCTTGTCAAGAACTTGACAACAGAGATGTCAGAGCTAAAGAAAAAAACTATTAAGATATCTGCTAGTAGCCGCCCTCCCAAACAACATAAGGGAAGCATGTAATCAGGCAGCAACTGCTTCCCAGCTAAAACTGTGCAGAGCTCCAGCTCAATGTTCCACGCGAACATGTTCATGAACTCCAAGTTTTTCTCATTCCATGTAGATTGCCACCCGGAAGGGACTTGTCTGGAACGGAAAAGAGTTGCGGTCTCGATGTGTGTCAATATGAAAAACACGGTAAACAATGCACAATGTTGACTGGAAGATGAATATGATGAGGAAGATACTGCATCTGATGAGGCACCAAGCACTGGCAGGTGATCAACATGTATCAATGCTCGCAAGCAACACATAAAATGAACACCGAGGAGCAGCCCCCAAAGAAAAGTGGTCGATACAATATTAGATGTCAAGGGGCTCCCCCTATTACTGAAGAAGTGTGAGAAAAGTTGAAACTATTGATGAGGAAGTTTGATCCACCATCCGTCACAAAGCAGAAATCTCAAATCAATTCCAGAAAGACAACTACCGACAAGAGTACATCCATGAGCAGTAAACTTCATCAGACTCCACCGGACAGTACAAACATGAGTCTAACCCCAGACATCTCTGTGATTTTACATGCTCTGGACTACAATATTGTGGAACATATGAAGAAAACTCATTCAAACATCTCTTTGTTCGAGTTAGCTAAGATCCAGGGTCAGCGGGATATTCTGTTGCGCGCATTGGGGAAAACATCCACAGACAACAAAACCTCTACTAGTAAGGGAGCAAGCACATCTCCCAGTTCACTCACAACTATGCTCAACACACTTCGGATAGAAGAAGCAAACTCTGTTTTCCCTCCATCCTTGCTTTCATTTGAAATTTTTAACTGCAATGTTCACAACTATTTGGTTGATTCTGGCGCATCATCCAACATCATGCCACTCCCCATTGCCAAGAAGATCAATGCGCAATGGATTAAGACATCTACACAGGTCATCCAACTAGATCGAACGTGCGTACCAACCATTGGTGAAATTCGAGATGTGATCATCTGATTATCTCACGACGACTGAGCTCACTAGTGCATCAACATTTTCATTGTGGACATATCGAAAGTGTATGGTTTACTTCTTAGAAGAGACTGGTCCAGCAAGTTGAAGGGTACTTTGCTACACACTAGTCACACTTGTGGCTTCCGTACCAGGGAAAAATCAATCAGATCCAGGTGTTATCTGAGAGATACATGAAACACAATTTCACTCCCATTAATGGTGAGAACGAACCGTTGGATTTCACAGAACTCATGTTCGACAACTACCTCTTGGAAACCAAGTTGGGGAGTTATCTCCCACAGCCAACTCCAACCCCACCAGACACACAGTTGGGTCTCCTTCCTTGCCCAACTTATGGAAATGGAACTTCTACAATACATTGTAACACTAGTAGTAGTAGCGATAGCAGTAGCACTAGCCCGCCAGGCAGTGCATGTGCAGACAAGTTGTGGACCATGTATTTTGACAAATCAAAGACACAGGATGGCTATGGAGTCGGGGTTGTCTTGATAGACCCGAAGCATAGGAAACATTTGATCTCAAGCCGCTTGGAGTTTGAGTGCACGAACAACACTTCTAAATATGAAGCACTCGTATTGGGCTTGTACAAAGCCATTAGCCTCAATGTTGTTGTGCTCAAAGTGGTAGGTGATTCAGAAATCATGGTACGACACGTACATAGCACCATACAATGTTTTTCACCTCATCTTGAAATTTATTAGCAAGAGGTATGACGATTAATATATAAATTCCAAGCTTTTAATATCATTTTTGTGCCAAGAATGCGTAATGCAGCTTCCAATGCCATAGGAAACAAAACTATTAGGATGTCACTGCTTAGGGATAAGTTTCTTGTTGAAATTTTGTACAAGCCTTCTATTCCTGATAACATAACTAATCTATGAGTTTTATATGATGATCAAGATGTTCTACACTTCATGGCTAACGTGTTGAAAATAACAACAAGAAATGTTAAAAATAGAATCCATAAATTCCAATTTAATTTTTCCTTGAATTAAATTGTGAATCAAATTGTAATTCTTTTCTCATAGCAACTTGTAAATAGTTAATTAAGTTTAATTAACTTAATTAACTTAGGAATTTCAAGTTGGAAGTCTTTCTGAAGTCATGTATATGTTGTTCCTATATTATAGGGGTCTAGGATGAGTTAAGTATGAGTGGTAATTAGTTAACTCAGTTTATTGAGTTAAGTCCAGTTAAATTAGTTCCAAACTGTTTGAGGAACTAATAGTGAGTTAACAGTCAGTTGATGCATTAGTGCACTCAACTAGTGCTACTTCAGTTAACTGAATATTCCCTCAGCATAAACTCATGCATGTCGATTAGAGTGCAAGGAAAATGTACTATTTGTTTTAGATTTTTCTGAGTTGCACTGATAGTGTATGCATTCAGGAACTGAGGAATTTCCCTTTAAATACAGGCTAATTCTCTCAGGAATTGTGCAAAGAATTAGAAGCTTGATGGCTTGGAAATTTGGCTAAGTATTGGCCAAAGGAAGTCATCAAGTGGATGATAGGAAATACTTGTGCAGGTTAAGCTCAAGCTTGAGCAGAGAATATTGTATTGATCTCAATTATTTGACCAAGGGTGCATTGGAATAAAGACTTGGAGAGCTTGTGAAGAGGCTAAGATTTGGACTTGAGCTTTCTTATGAGTTGGAGATTGAATTTGCTAAGTGATAGGATTGTTTTCGAGAGAACAAGCATTGTAATTTCATCTTGATTTTCTGGATTAATATAAAACAGATAGTGGGGTTTTGAGCTGTGGCTTTCCCCAAATATTTATTGTGTTATGTGCCCTTGATGTTCTTCCTCTTGTCGATTGTTGTTTGCTAGATATTTATGGGCTTCCACTGTAAAGAGTAGAAGTAGATTATTGTCTCTTGTTTTAGTAGATTACATGAGCTTGTGAATGTACAGGATAATTCTACATGGTATTAGAGCTGGATTGTTTTTTTGGACCGCGAGTTTGCATAGAAAATATAAAAAAAATTGTGCAAAATTTTCAGAAAAAATAGCATATTTGGATTCTTTGCGAAAAATACCCAAATTCAAAAAAAAATCGGCCGAATCAGAGTTCGGATGAGGGAGATATCGCTGATTTAAAATCATCTCTTTTTCTAGAAAATTTGGTGACGGCGGGATAAAGGAAGATATGGTGAGCCTTGCTCTTGTTGGACTCCCAAAGAGTTGGCATAGTTATCAGCATTATGTCAATGGTTGGGAGAAGCTGCCAGATTGGGAACGATTGTGGTCGGATTTGATGCAGGAGGAGATCAGGAGGAACACTAGAGATGGGACCTCTTCCAAGGAAGTGGAAGACGATTTTGCCTTAGCGAGTAAGGAGAAGAAGACCAAGGGAAAGATGTCCCAAGGCGAGGAGGGTAGGAAGAATATGGACTTGACGAAAGTCAAGTTTTTTCACTGTCACGAGCATGGGCACTATGCCAAGAATTGGCCATAGAAGAAAGCAAGCAAGAAGGAGTCGACAATAGCGGCAACAGGTGAGGCTCTAGCTTCACAATTTGAAATTGATTTCACTCTCATTGCATGCATGGCTGACACTGCCATGGGAGGCATGTGGTATCTTGATAGCGGTGCCTCATTGGAATAAATATCTCTGTAGCAATTTTTAGGAGAAATACCTCAAGCAGAGCATAGAGTTTGGAGATTACAAGAGGTATAGAGCTATCAGGATCAATACGATTACCTTTTAGAGGGAATCTGGCTCCCATCTCAGGATCACAGATGTGATGTATGTTCCAGGAATAAATAAGAATCTTATTTCAGTCATAGTATTGGAAGACTGTGGCTATGATGTGGTTTTAGTAAGGGAATGGTTTTCCTTAGACACATCACCACAGGACAGGTGAAACAGAGCGGTGCACAAGTCAAGAACTCGTATGCTCTTGAGGTTCAAGATGCATGCAAATCCTTGAGTAGCAAGGCAAAGGTTAGAGACTTGGTGGTTGAGAGGGAGAGTAAATTACCTCTTGACATGCTACCCCATAAGAAGCCTATGAAGCAACTTCAGGAAGTTGTGGAGCAACCACAAGTAGAGAAGCTGAGAGGAGACCGAGTGGAGAGATCCACTCAAGTAGAGAAGAAGTAGTCTCGGACAATTGTGGAGCAACCATAATTGGATAAGCCAAGAGGAGACCGAGTGGAGGCATCCAGTCATGCAGAGACCTCCAGTCGGGGGAAATTTCGAGCCAAGTGGGCAGAGGGATCACATGCAATCATACCTCCAAGTGTGAGGTGAGGTGATTTGAAGTAATAGTCCCAAGAAGGCTGAAAGCGGGCATGGTCTATTGAGTGGTTTTATAACATGGATCGTACCTTGCTACGGGAGCCCAAAGTACATAAGAGCATGAGGAATCAGTGGGATTGATGCAGTTAGAGATCAAAGTGACAAATGCTAGAGCAGTCAGATACTGAAGAGCATACAGAGGGTTGTCAACAAGTATAGAAAGATAGAGTCAACAGAAGCGCAAAGTTTTTAGTCAACAGAGGCAATAATAGTCAAAGACTTTGATGACAGAGGCATCATTTTGATTTAGGTTGGGTGATTTTTTTTTCTGGATTTGCTGGAGCTACAACACTCGAGAGAAGTGTTGCATGCAGAACATTCCAAAGGTTCAAGATCGGGATCAAGTTGAATTCCTTTCTTGTTGAGAGGGAGTGATGAAAATAGCAACAAGAAATGTTAAAAGTAGAATCCAAAAATTCCAATTTAATTTGTCCCTGAATTAAATTCTAATTATTTTCTAATAGCAACTTATAAATAGTTAATTAATTTTAATTAACTTAATTAACTTAGGAATTTCGAGTTGGAAGTCTTTTTGAAGTCATTATATGTTGTCCCTATATTATAGGGGTCAGGATGAGTTAAGTATGAGTAGTAATTAGTTAACTCAGTTTATTGAATTAAGTCCAGTTAAATTAGTTCCAAACTGTTTGAGGAACTAATAATGAGTTAACAGTTAGTTGATGCATTAGTGCACTCAACTAATGCTACTCCAGTTAACTGAATATTCCCTCATCATAAAATCATGCATGTTGATTATGAGAAAGACCCAGTTGAGAATAGAGTGCAAGGAAAATGTACTGTTTGTTTTATATTTTTCTGAGTTGCACTGATAGTGCATGCATTCAAGAACTAAGGAATTTCCCTTTAAATACGAGCTAATTCTCTCAGGAATTGTGGAAAGATTTAGAAGCTTGATGGCTTGAAAATCTGGCTAGGTATTGTCTAAATGAAGTCATCAAGCAGAGGATAGGAAATACTTGTGTAGGTTAAGCTCAAGGTTGAGCATAGCATATTGTATTGATATGAATTCTTTGAGCAACGGTGCATTGGAATAGAGACTTGGAGAGCTTGTGAAGAGGCTAAGCTTTGGCCTTGAGATTTCTTATGAGTTGAGATTGAATTTGTTGAGTGCTAGGATTGTTGTAGAGAGAACAAGCATTGTAATTTTATCTTGATTTCCCGGATTAATACAAATCATATAGTGGGGTTTTGAGCTGTGGCTTTCCCTGGATATTTATTATGTTATGTGCCCTTGATTATTGTTTGCTCGATCTTTATGGGATTCCGTTGTAAAGAGTAGAGGTAAATTCTTGCCTCTTGTTTTAGTAGATTACATAAGCTTATGAATCTACATGATAATTCTACACAATGCTAATGTCGTCAAGGACACAAAAATTGACGAAGATGAGCATGAGTAATGTCTGCAAGTTGTAGCTCATGAAAAAAAAGAAAACCTCATCCCCAAGGGTGTGGTATCTCTCAATAAGATTTATGCCTTGCAAAACCACTTCCAAGGGTCAAGAAACAACAAAACCCATAGTTCCACCATGATGTATGAACAAATCAGCCTAGGAACAAACCACAATCCGAAGTTTGTGAGTCTCAGTACATATTGCACACTGCAATATTGACAAGCTTTTGTCCGCTTGTTCAAATAGTATCAGGATGTGTTCGCGTGGACATATGATGATTTGAAAATACAACACGCAAATAATCCAACACGTGATTCCAATCAAAGAAGGGGTCAAGCCATTACAGTAGAAACTGAGGAAAGTACATCCATCTCTTGAACCCCTTATACAAAAAGAACTAACTAAGCTGTTGGATAATTAGATCACTTACAGAGTTCGTCATTTTAAATGGCTTTCTAATTTAAGTCTTGTACATAATAAATTCGGGGAGATCCGCTTATGAATTAATTTCCATAACTTGAACCTCGCCCCGGACAAAAACAACTACTCCATGCCGTCAATGGAACCTATGTTACACACAGTATCTGGAGCATGAATGTTATCTTTTCTCAATGGTATTTCGGGGAACATCTAGCTTCCAATAGTGGAACCTAATAGTTTGACACTATTTCAGGAGAAGCTTGGCCCACACATGTACCATCTGTAATCACTTGATGGGAGGATTGAAAACCTTCTTATCAACGAACAAGATATCAAACACTACTTTTAGTAAGCTAGGGTTGCGCCCTGTGCCATGTACATAGTCTGTTTACTGCTTATCTTTTCACTTTGCTTTACTATTTTTGTTCTGTTTTTTTTGTTTTTGTTTTCTTAGTATCATGATATTTTTTCTTTGTCAATAAGTGTTGCCCTCTACTGAGTTCTGGCTTTTGAATGAGTATGTGGCTGAGATCCAAAGAGTCTTGTGGCACTACAACACTTGGCTAGTCTTGCATTCGTCTTATCTGTGCTTGGTTATAACCTTTGACTGATGAAGTCTTGACAGAAAATATGAGCCGTCTGCAAGGGAAGCTTGGGTCCAACCATGAACCTGTGTCCACACTGGGAAACCCCATGCCTATACTCAACCTTCTTCTCTATGTGTTCAAGCTCATCCAACTAGTAGAAACGAAGAAGGGGAAAATCTAAACGAGAAAACCTATATCAGAGGTCTTACATGCTTCTCTAAAGGAACAACCTCTTATGCTCTCAATAAGTTGGGATCCCTCTTCCGCCCCAAAAAATAAATAAGTGCCTATGCACAATCCTCTTTTAACAATACAAAGGCGAAAGAAGAGAAAGTCTTCATGCTTAGATAGGTGAAGCATGCAACTCCACTGGGGTACTGACCAGGCTCGCTGGCAGTGGAGCAATGCATGTGTTCCTACTTGACTCCATCTGGGTACTGTCTAGGTCTGCTAGCAGCGGAGCAACACGAGAGATGAAAACTTATAATTTGAATATTTTTAACTCACGAGCCAAACTACCCTTCCTGATTTTGAAACACTGTGATCAAGATGAAAATTGTTGTTGTGTTTGACTGAGTTGGAAAAAGGTGAACCATGTCTATCCATGGGGTAGGTGGGGAAGCTGAAGTAACCCGCACAATGATTCAAGACTCCCTGATAGACCAAGGCCCTCTGTTGCCAATGGACCAAAATAGAGAAGTTGGTATTCAACTAGTGTGTTGCCAAGTGTTGTAGCGACACCCTCCAAAATTTTGGCTTGCATCCAATTTCAGAGCCTTCCTTGATTTATACGAACACTCGAGCTCATCCCATGAGCTCATGTTGAGTCTTTACACCCTCCTCGCTTGACCGTTCACCGTACATCTTTTAGCATGTTGGTCAAAATGTCATGCTTGCAATAATGTTCTAGCTATGTTCACGGTTCGTCTTCGAGTGTACAAGTTGTATTCGCTATGTAAGTATTTGTCGCACTCACACAAAAAGTTGTATGCAATGTCACGCAAGTTTCGTCGCAGTCATTCAACGATCTATCTCAAGTGTCGCACTTGTCGCTCACACTTGTTGGTTAGTCACACTAAGCATATGTTGTCTTGTTGGTTCGAGGTGTCTTGTCATCGAATCGTGTTGATTGTGTGTTTGCAAGGTCATGCATGCACAAGTTCACTCACTCACACACTTAGTCATTTTTCTGAAACTCTATCAACCGGACCATCCTCCAACAACTGAACCTCCGCAGAGCTGCATTGCGCAGTCTCAGCCCTCAATGATTAAGTACTATTGTCTAGAATTGTGCAGAGCTTGAGGCTACCTCACAAGCAGTCTGCATTGCGCAATCTTGGAATCAACCCGATTGAATGTCACCCAAAACAGTGCAAAAGTTTCCCAAGAAGCCATCTCAATCTGTGCTGCTCGCAAGAAAATCTATCAAACTTCTCGCTGGTGAACTGAAGATTTTGACTAGGAAGTGACCCCGAGCTTCACTCCTCCAAGAAATTGCACAAAATTTGTCAGCATGCCCACCTCCGCTAACTGAAGAAATTGTGAATACATGAAGGATAGGCACCTGGTGCTTGTCACTGCACTGTACCCAAAATTTGCGCAGTTCTGTCAGCGAGTCCCATTGTCAACCGACCCGCTGCTCCTCTTGAAAACTGCACAGTTTTCTTGGATTGTCCTCCAGCTGCTTAACACCTCGCTCAGCCTAGACACTGCGCCTACATGTCCCGTAGGCCAGCCTCCCAGTTCTGCATAGTTTTGGCTAGCAAGCTCCCGCAGCCCACTGCCAGCCTCCCCAGAGAATCTACACATTTTTCATTGCCAGTGTCCTCCTTGCTACTTGCACTACCTCACTGTAAAATTTGTGCAATTCTTCCCTCTAGTTGAGCCAGATCCCGCATATGGTCACTGTTGTTCCATACTGCTCATCTCATCCGCCTAGTGTTCTCTACACAATTTTCCTTGATAGTGCCTTGTAGCCTGCGTCACAACATGAAATGTGCTTTGCGTAGTTTCAGAGCCTTGTCCTCTCTCCTGATCACCTACACCTGAAAACGAAAGATGATGCATAATGGTAGACTAGGAGATTTCTAGATTTGATGTTGTCTCGTCATGAGTGATTGCAGATACATGTACATGGATGAGACATGGCGCAATGACGAACGGGATGAACAAGGAGTGCATGCTAAGAGACTTGTTCGCGAACGGATGAACACATGAAGCATGCCAAGTACTAGCAAAGGGGATACATGCACGTGCAACACCAAGCGAACACCAAGACCATCGAAGACTTCGCACACCTTGCCATACGGAGGTGAAACTATGATACACCAAGAGTACATTCATCACTTAACAACACTGCAGATCGACATGGACACCACCATCAGCATGAACATACCAGCACTGTCGTGTCGAGTCATGTCATGAGTCATCTCGACCACATCACTACTATGGGCCATACTGTTGTAATCAATGTAATGTAATGTGGAAGTCCAAGAGACCCACATGTAAAGTTGAAGAGTCATGTATGTCAAACAATCATGAGGAAGTTGAACAGTCATAAGGGTTAGTGTCACCCTTGGTTATATATACCCCTCATTTGTACATGCAAAGGACTTTTCACCTTGGCTCCTCCCACATAGCCTGGGGAGTCTATAGTCTTTTCTTTGAGGATCGAGCAGTGGCTCCAACACCCCTCTATAGGGGTTAGTGATGTATGGTGTACCGATGTGTCTTGGAACTTTTGCTTAATTCAGAAGCCTGATAACAGGCCAACACATTTTCACATATGTATTGTATTTTTTTGTAAGACTATTATTTGGACGCTTGTAATGCATATTGCTTTAACCTGTATTAAGACAATTGAACCATTTTGGTTGTTTTAGTACATATACTATTGGAAATGTGTTGTATCAGTTGTTAACGTTGTCTCACCTGTGTGGACTATTCCGCTAGACACTCGACAAAATCATTCTCGTAAACTTGTTATAACGACCATCGCACTTGTGTGGAATATTCTGCTTGGTGTTGTATATGCTATCTGTTCACTATGTGTTTGTGACTTCTGTATCTGAGTGGACTACTCCGTCAAAAGCTATGCATGTCTTGCTGTGTGTGTGTCTTTAACAGAGTTGGGACTATTCCCTTTCGACTTGAGACTCACTTTCATCCTCTCCCTTTGCAGTGAAAGAACCTTGACACAAGCGATAATAAGCACTCACCAGGAACGTGAACCTCGTTGTTCGAAGAGAAAGTAAACCACTCTCATGTGCTGACAAGCAAGAGCTAAGGCAATTCTTTAAGGTAATGGCAACTGAGCCATCATACTAGATGGACTCCTACACCAAACAGTGTGAGGTCTAGTTGGGACTTCATACTGGGAAGATCCCTCTGAATGTTGGTGGGTCAAGCATCGTCAACAATACAGTAAAAAAACCAGTTTAAATAACACAAATCAAGATTTCACCTCAAATTTTCCCACCACCACCAGAAAGTCACACTAAAGACAACTCCATAATAATTTCTATTGTTTATTGGGAAAGAAATGAGATTAAGACTATTTAGTTGCGTTATTTTATTTTTATATTTAAAAGGTTGTAAAATAAATATATTTTTAATTATCATAGTTTTAATAAGGTAAAAGTTATTAAAAGTTTAGAAAAGTTAATAATATAATAAAAGTTTAAAAAATAATAACGGATGAATTATAAAAACAAAAAGTCAATAATATAATAAAAGTTTTAGAAGGGAGTGATGAAAAACATGTTCACTCTTATCTTTATATAATAGGGATATAATAAAAGTTTTGAAACTAAGATTTATTGTGGTTGTACACTTGATAATTCAAGAAAAAGTGTTTTTTTATCTTCAATCCCTTTCATGTCAAAGAGAGATTTTTTTTTTTAGACTCACAAGGTTTTAGGAATTGTCCAACCCCTTATTTCACTATGGAGCTTCTAATAGTTTATGCCTATTATAACAATTTTATTTATTTATTTTTAAGTTAATTAAAAATATTGGTTTTTATTAAAGCTAATTAAAATATAGAGATATTTTTGATATTTTTAAATTAGAGTTCATCACCTCCTTCTACTATTTTAATTTTCTTTATGCTCTAACTATTTATCACACCATAATTTCTCTTTAAATTTAGAGGAAATAACTTTTGAATATTATCATTATTTGTGAAGTGACTTCTTTCTCAGTATCTCATTGAATTAGCCTAGAGTTAACATCTTTATGCCAACTCCACATGAGTTACATGTGGTTTTTACAAGATTTTGAAATAACCTTAGGAAGTCTCTTGTCTTCCAAATTGTTTATCTAATTCTTGTACATTGATTACCCAATCATAACCATGCTCTCAATTGGATAAAGACTCACTTCTATGATGAGGATTGGATGGGGTGTATTTCCTTTATTTTTAATATAACAAGTTATAAAAGCACTTTTGGATTTGCTCTGTATTTCTCCATGGTGTTATGCTACTACCCCAAGCTTAGCAACCATATAAGATAATGTGAGTGGAAAGGGTCTCCAAAAGGAGCTTCTTATTATTCAAAAGTATAAGGAATATTGATTTAGCATTATTTTCAAGTCCATAATGAACTTTCCACCCTCCATTTATCCTTTTATCAATTCTATAGTTCCAATTAAACTTGTGATGAATATTAATTCCTAAATATTAATATGAAGTCAATTTTTCCAAGTTGTCATTGTCATTTGATTATCATAACTTTTGTTTTGTCACATTTACTAAAGGCAAAATCCTTGATAATCTTTAGTTGTTAGTTGAGATCATAGAGACTCCTTAAGATAATAATTTTATCAACATAAAGAAAATGATAATTGTTATGCCAATTACGTGCATATTGACACATCTAGGTTTTTCCAAACAATCCTTTGACTTGATGATTCATATATTAAAAATTGCAAAATACATGGGACAACCTTGATTAACTCCTATATTACAATTAATTTCTTTAAATTAGTTCTCAACATTATTAAACTTAGACAATATTTTTTTATTATAGTCTCTTGATTTGAAAAATAAATTCTAAATCATTTAATCTACTTTCAAATATTTATTTTAAAATCAACTAAATAACAATGAAAATAATTTACAATTAATAACTTTTAAAATCATTTTGATTTTTAATATTTTTCTTTATTCATTATTTTTTACTTATTTTTAGTTATTTTTGAAATTATCCTTTTCCATTCTTTAAAAACTTTTGTTGGTGTACATGCACCTCGTTTGCCTTAATTAACTTCAGTTAAACTCTAGTTCTTGCATGTGATATGCACTTAGTTAGCATTAGTTAAATCTAGTGCTTACATGTAGTGTGCACTTGGCTTTAGTGATCCGAATTTAAACAGGAACACAACAAATTACATATATAACCATAAATACAAAGGTGCAGTAGAAATAACACTTCATTTCATTAATATCAAATACTAAAATATGCTTACAAACATAATGGAAATAAGACTAGCTCAGGCGATGGTAGCTTATCTCTGAGAAGAGATGTGGCGGCTACATGCCTCTGAACTATGTTACAATGAGGCTCAAGGGCATTTTTATTATTGAAAAATAAGAGAAAACCATAAACAACCAAAACCCTAGCCCGAGGAGATGTAACACCAAGAGTTTATGGGCCCCGTTGGGGTTAGTTGGACAACCAACTTCCCAGGGTTGCGACTTGGTCATATTATCGCCATCTGACGCACATGATACCCCATTGGAAAGACTTCTCTGAGGACTACGATAGAAAATACAATATTAGAAAAAAACTTTGTAGTATCACTTTGCCAAAAAAAACGTGGTTTAGGGCCTCAAAACAGCTCCAGAAGTTTAGGACCCGAAAAATTGCTAAAAATAGTAAACTGTGCTACAATTAAGGAAATTGAAAAACTGAAAGAAACAATGGTGGGGGTCCAAGTGGAATTGGCGGGTGATGAAGGAAGTTGCTGGAAGTTGCATCCTGAGCTGAGACCTAAGAGGAATGACAGAAAGGGGAAATAGAAGGTCGTTGCCACTGTGCAGCAAAGCCAAGATTCCGAGCCAGAGGAAGATGGGAAAGTCATAGCTACGGGATTTGCACGAGGTAGGCCCATTGACTTGGGGTCTGACTCCGGTGACGAGACGAAGTTCGCAGCCTTTGGGATCGCGACAGCAGGACCCATCGATTTGGGGTCTGATTCTGGCCATGAATCAAGAATTTCAACCAATATAACAAAAAGGACACTTCCCTCAGCAGAACTTGAAGAGATCAACCACCGCCTTCAAGCAGAGAATGCCGAGCTAAGGAGGCTTCTACAGGAGACAGGGGATGAAAACCAAAGATTACTACGCCAGTTGCAGGCCATGGAGCGAAGCTATCGCGAGGTAAAAAGCGATTCTCCAATTTCATATGAATTTCATGATGATGAGTTTGCTGCTTTTGAAAAACATACTACAGGGATTGGATCCAAGCTAATGAAGAAAATGGGATATCAAGGAAAGGGCCTCGACACCCAAGGCCAAGGCATCATAAACCCCATCAAAGTCAAGGAGTTGCCACGTTATGCAGGACTCGGATACGTCCGAAAGGAGATGGGGAAAAACTCTGATATGGCCAGTAACCAGCCAATGACAGATGATGAAATTCCTTCCTCACAATCCAGTGATAGTGAAGGCTCCATGAACACCAAGGGGAAGCGCCCCAAGACAGCCTCGAAGGTTTGGAGGAGAAAGAATCGTTGTAGTCATTGTAACAAAGAGGGACACCAGCAAACCACATGTCTGATGCTTCATGCTTTGGAACCATCGCCAGAAAAGCCGAAAGATGAATATGTGCAACCGATACAACCACCCCGTCCACGATGGTCTGCTTTATTGAGTTGGTTTTTTTAAGGGTAATAACTTGTTATGGCCACCATTGTAAATCATTTGTTGCATTTTAGTGTAAAAGTGATGAGATGTTTCCATCACTTGGTCAGCAACAATGATGTATGGTCATGTTTGAGTTGTATTTTGAGTTGCATGTTAAACTATGAAAGTGATGTTTGGCCTTATGAATGTAAATCATGGGTTGCAGTGATGATGTGTTTTCCATCACTTGTTGGAGCAACCATGATAAGTCGGCCTTGTTGTCATAGCTGGGGTATTGAGTCCATCTTATTGTAAATTTGACCACCGAGTGTGATAAACTCGTGGCAAGTATGGGACATTTTGGGTCATTAGTTTGGTCATGTTATTTGAAAAAACAATGTACTACAGGTTGCAGAGGTAGCAGGTGTCGGTTCGTCGCTTAAGGCTCCGAAGGACAAAGGTGAAGGAGATAGAAGCGAGACCTTTCAGGGCACTTGTGATGTAGACAGGGTATAGAAGAAGTTGCAGAGTATCTTTCATGCTTTTGGAGGACCAAAAGCTCCTCAGTGGGGAGGATTGATCCAGGAGGATCTCGAGACACCAAGGGGATGGATAAAGGCTCGAAATTCAAAATGGCAGAAAGGAGAAGTTGATGGCATCAGTTGAGAGGGCTCGTCTTCTTGATCGCGATGGTGTGAACGGTTTGTCAATCTGAGCTCATATGCAAAAGATAGAGCTCTTCAAAGTTTGATATGACAGAGGAAAAATGGGGCCCACAGTGCGCCACATGACATCCCAGTGAGCACGTGGAACCCACATGGCAGCCCGTCATTAGCCTCCTAAACCTGCACAAGAAAACATTTTGGTTATAATTGAAAAATCAAATCAAAAAGAAAAATAACCAAAATCTAAAAAAAATATATAAAGATCAAAACCATATCATAATATGGTAAAAGTCATAACCATATACTATACATATTAAACCACCATATCAAAAAGGGTTATAACATGAACCATAATATAACCAACGTATAAAGTGGCAACCCATATATTCACATAATATATTATATGGTTGTTATAACGTATGAAACCAAACCATATGATAAGACCAATACATAAACGGTTAATCCAACGAAGGTTCAAGTCAAACGGTATATGGTTATGCAACAAAGGTTCCAAGCTGACAATGTAACCATGCCAACCCATGTATGGCACATAAACCAAACAAAGCCCAACGCAGATTATGGTTGAACCAACGTATCATGGTAAACAGGATATGGTAAGATACGCATGGCTTGGGGGCAGCCACGTGGTGGTCCCGCCGCCCCACATAAAGCTTCAACGTACAGCCTAAGTTTAAAAAAGGATGCCATAGGTTGGGGTGGGTAAGTGTGGTCCCGTGGAGTACGGGCCCACTCCCCAATCAAAGACAAACAAATATATATTTTATATATTATGGCATACGGTTTATTAAAGTTGGTAAATGGTTATGTAAAAATGGGTTTTGATAAATATAACCCATAACCATATTATGGCTAAGTCTGCCCAGAATTATTTAAACTCATTTTTTTACCATTTGCAAGAGAGAGATCAACGGGCACAGATTTTGAGACCAGGTGGCAGAACCCTGAGCAGCGGAGAAAAACTGGTGGAACCTTTGCTTGAGCAGCGTTTTTGCAGGAAGGTGATTTTGGCCTAGACTCAGAATTAGGCAAGTTTTATATGGATTTTGCACCTCTCGGCGACAAGAATCCATTGGTGGTGTCAGTTTCTGCAACATAGCTCTCCAATTTTCGGGCACTTTTCAGCATGGAGGTATAATGCTCCATTTTGTAAATTGATGAATGTAACTTCTTTTGATGCCATTTTTAATGAATGAAGGCCTCCCCATTGATCGAGCAGGGCCTGGAGACGTAGTCCAAGAGGGACGAACTCCGTTATCAAGTTCTTGTCTTCTTGTCTTCTCATGCTCTCCTTCTTCTTTCTCTCACATGTGCACATTTAAAGTTTCTCTTTGGTTAAGCTACAAACCGTATATGTGATTCTTTTAATGCATCTATAAACAAAAGATAACTTGGATCAACGAGTGGCCACCAATATCCACCTGGATCATTCCTCCCGCCTTAGGAAGAAATGGTCCCCATTGCGTTGAGTTCCTCCATGAGATGAGGAAACTTTTGCTGAACTTGGTCCCTGGTGAGCAGTTCTGCAATCTTTGATGTGTCCAGTAATGGTGGGAAGCATGGTCAAGGGCGGTCCATACTGAACACTCAGTGCAAGCCAAGGAATGGGGAAATGTTGTGCTCCAAAGCATTGTTTCCCACAACCTTGGTAATGGTGTAAGGACCATATCAGAGTGTTTTGAGATTCCGATGGGTTCTTGTAAGGTGTTCTTTCTGCAAATGCAACCAAAATTTTTCGCCCACTTGAAACTCGTGTGACACCTGATGTTGATCATGTCGTTGCATGTACTTGGCATTTTCCAGAATGGAGCGGCAATGTATCTACCTGATGGGTAAAGGTGCTCCGGGAGTCAGATCGAACGAATGCTTGACCTGACAGTATAACGGTACCCCTTTTAGTGAGGAGAAGATGTCCTTGTATCCTTTCATGATCATATCTGCTTGCTTCTGCTGCGTGGAGGAACCCTTCCTGGGGGCCATGGATGTGGCTATGATCTTCCCCTTACTTTGAGAGTGAACCAGAAAGAAAATAAATTTCCTAGTCTGGGAGATGATCTTACTGCCTTTCTTAGTAGAGATCAAAGAAGTGGCGGTAGGTGGGGCTACCTCCAGTATCCTATATAATGTATTACACAAAGAAATAAAAACTACGCGAGGCCTTGACTCATACACAACATGTCGCTTCCACTAGTATGGTTGGCCTAATAATACATCACAAACATCAAGAGGTGCAACATCACACAATACCTCATTTGTGAAGGGCTTGATGCCGTAGGGTAGGTGAAACCGTTAGCGGACTCAGAGATCTCATCCTTGGTGAAGTCACTTGATGTTGTACAATTGCGGGTGTGGTATGGTTTGTAGTCCCAGCCGCTTCATGACCTTTGTTGAAATGAGGTTCTTTTGGCTCCCACTATCAAAAATGAATTGCAACGACAAACCCTTCACCCACATCTGTGAGTGGAAAAGACGCTTCCCCTCCTCTGGATCTTCGGGCTCATTCTTCTGGATCTTGGCGGTGGCAACAGTGGTGCTGGGCTCTGCGTCAATGATCTGCTTCCCTTTTTCATTCCTCTTGTTGGGTTCTAACTCAAGGTTGGAACATGCATTTGATTCTGAAGCCTTCAACTCGGCCACCAACGACTGCTTGGTCCGACACTCACTTGTGTTGTGAGTGGGGCTCTTATGGAACTCACACCACTTTCCTATGTCCTTCTTTGACTTCGTGGTGTTGTTCTTTTCTTGCGGCTTCGACGGGTTTTCTTGGGTCACCCCGTCTTGGCTTTGTCCTTGGTTTTTCGGTTTGGGGAAGCCTTTCCCTTGCTTTAGATTCGTAGATCCAAAGTCTCGCCTCTTCTGTTTAAACTTCTGCTTGATATTGAAAACGTATCGGTACGCCATGCCGAGCGAGGAGATGTCCAGGAACTCCATCTAGTCGTGGATGTACCTGTGTATGCAACCGCGATATTTGAGTACCAAATGTCGCTCAGAATCCTTGATACCCAACTTTGTGCAAAGGGTATGAAGAATATTGGTAAACTCTGGCATGTCTTGCTCCCTTCCCTGCCACAGTGTGGTCCACTTTATGTATTTATCCTCATAGCTTCTGACAGGGTAGTACTGCTCCTTGATGGCATCCCGGAATGAATTCCAAGCGGGTGTGGCTGAAAATAGTGAGGCCGTAATTTCATCCTTCTGCTCACAGTAGGTTTCTCACCAGTCCTTGACATGGATGGCGGCTTTGAGAAGAGAGAAAGTAATATTTTCTCGGCTGGAAAAATCATGAATATAAAATACCCTTCTAGCAGATTTAACCATTTATCTACAACATTTGCATCTATCCAACCCTCGAATATGGGGATTTCAAAGTTAACTTGTACCTTAAAGGGTGTGGCATTTCCAGAGTAGCTACTGGTAGTAGACGCGTCGCCCCTAGGTAACTGCTGAAGGATCTGGGCAAAGTTGTCCATCATCGTGTTCCTTTGTCGCTTGAGGGCTTCTTTGAGAAAGATTTTGATAGGATCTCTTGCCCTCTCATCTTTCTTTTCATCTGCCATGGGAGGCTGTTGGGATTTGTGAGGCTGGTCTTGCAAAGGTTCGACCAATTCAAGCCCTAACTCCTTATATCTTGACCTCGTTGGGGACATGCAAAGAAAAACAAAGAAAGAGCAGATTGCTTTGATACCACTGATCCAGATTTAAACAGGAACATAAAAAATTACAGATATAACCATAAATACAAAGATGCAGTAGAAATAACACTTCATTTCATTAATATCAAACATTGAAATATGCTTACAAAAAGAATGGAAATAAGACTAGCCCGAGCGATGGTAACTTATCTCTGAGAAGAGATGTGGTGGTTACACGCCTTTGAACTGCGTTACAATGACACTCAAGGGCCTTTTTATTATTGAACAATAAGAGCAAACCCTAAATAACCAAAACCCTAGCCCGAGGAGATGTAATACCAAGAATTTATGGGCTCCGTTGGGGTTAGTTGGACAACCAACTTCTCGGGGTCGCAACTTGGTCATATCATCTCCGTTTGACATGCATAATACCCCGTTGAAAAGATTTCTCTGAGGACTACGACAAAAAAGGAATTTAGATAGAAAATCGCTGGTATCACTTTGCCAAAAAAAATTCATTTAGGGCCTCAAAACGGCTTCAAAAGTTTAGGACCCGAAAAAATGGTAAAAATAGTAAACCATGCTACAATTAAGGAAACCGAAAAACTGAAAGAAACAATGGTGGGAGTCCAAGTGGAATTGGCAGGTGGCCACCAATATCCACCTGGATAATTTAGTTAGCTAACTCTATCACTTGCAAATGGTGCATGTACACATTAACATAACATAAAGCACACTTAGCTTTAGTTAGCTTTAATTAGCCTTAGTTATTTCATGTACAACTAAGCTTAACGTAGTTTCTTCATGTATTGGTTCGCAAATTAATATTGAGTAATCGAATTCATTCTCTGTTCAAATTTTATTTTTTAATTATTGCAAGTTTGTGCCATTATTCTTCAGCTTGATCCGTATCTGTTCTCTAATAATTTTACATGGTATCAGAGCTACAAGGATCTAGAGAAGGTGCATGAACTGTCTTTTGATGTTTTGAAGATCAAAGAATTGGAAATTGTTGAGAGATTTGATTTGCGGATTAGAATATTAGAGAATCACTCCTACAACTTCAAGGTGAAACAATGGAGTTCCCATCTTCAGCTATTCTCACTCCGTATAACTACTTCCAATGGAAGTGAGAGAATTTGCTTCACCTCAGAGGAAAAGGCTTGTATCAAATAGTTATGGATACAAAAGTTGAACCAAATTCCGCCATTGAAAAATCCAAATACTTCAACAGGATGGACAAGGCTTTTGGTCTTCTATTGTTGTCCATATCTCTAGCATTGTGTTTCCATGTGGACACATGCAACACTCTGAATGAGGTCTGGACAACTTTGGAGAATTTATTTGGAAAACAGGATGAGATGTGGGCTTATATTCTCGAAAATGAGCTAAATTCCTTAGATCTAAATAGCTTTTAGAATATTCAAAATTTCTTTATGAAATTCAAATCATTGCTTCTTCAATTATAGGATTGTGGGATTGATAAATCCAAACAGGAAGGTCAATTGATCCTTTCTATTTTGTCTAAATTAGGTCTTGAATATGCTTTTTTTGTTTCTACATTTCATACAATTAGACTTGCAACTAGAGATAAATGGAAAATGCCTAAACTTGATGCATTTATTGAGTCTCTCATTCACGAGCAGGATAATCTCATAAATATGGGTTCATTAAAGTATTAAAATGCACATGCACTTGCGATGCATGAAAAAGGAAAGTCCAACTTGAAACCAAATCAATAATCTAAAGACAAAGGAAAGGCAAGAGATCTAGATCCAAGAAAGGGAGGAAATCCAAAACCTCTAGATGACTCTTCCAACTCCAAGGGTAAGAAGGGAAATAAAGGAAACTTCAAATGTCCTTATTGTTACAGAGGCTATCATTCTGAATCCTCTTGCATGGAGAAGACTATCGATATGATGGCAAAGAATCTTATAATATTGGTCATCACATTCTGGAAAGTGCCAAGAAGAAGACAAAGGAAAAACCATCATAAACAAGGGGTAATGGTCATGCTTTATTTTCCCTTCATTCTACATCACAAGAATGGATCATTTATTCAAGAACTTCGTATCATATGGGTTCTTCAAAGGAATTTTGTTCTTCTTTACATACATACTCGAGACCTCCTATTCTCATTGGGGGAAGTTCTATAGTTGAAGCAACTGGACAAGGAAGAGTGCAATTTGAAGATGGAAGTTTTGAAAATGTATTACATATTTTGAGGCTTTATGTGAATCTTCTTCCAGTTTATCAGATGACACACACTAGCACTGGAAGGAAAGTGGAATTTACCCCAGATTCTGTGAGATTTTATGATATGCAAGCCAACTTGAAGATTGCATCTGGTAAGGTAAATGATCAATCTCGTATGTATACATTTTCTAATTTTGTTTCTCAATCAGATTCTATTTTGCTACTTACGCATGCAAATGAAGAAAGTAGGATTTGGCATGAGAGATTTGGACACTTGAATTTCATATATATGCAACAACTTAGCAAGCAAGGGATGGTTAAAGGATTTTCGGCCATTGAATTTTCAAATGGTGTTTCTAATGGATGTGCTCTTGGAAATCATCCATAAGACAAGTTCGAGAAGGGGAATGCATGGAGAGCCTCTTCACCTTTGGAGATTGTACATAGTGATCTCATGAGTCCATTTCCAATAACCTCAATGAGAAAATCAAGATATGTGTTGTCACTTATAGATGATTACATGAGATTCACTTGGGTTTATTTCCTAAAACTCAAGTTTGAATTTTTTCAACATCTAAAGATTTTCAAAGCACATGTGGAAAATCAGTGTGGAAAATGCATCAAGATCCTCTGCATAGATAATAGGAAGGAATATGCAAACAAATATATCCAAAATCTTTGTAATGAAGCGGGCATATAGTCACAACATACAATTCCTTACACTCCACAACAAAACAGGGTGGCTGAAAGGAAGAATGAATATTTGAAAGAGATGGCCAGTTGCATATTGCATGCAAGATCTCTTCCATCAAAATTGTGGGCTAAAGCTATCAATTGTGCCTCATACATCCATAATAGATCTCCTCATAAATCTGTTATTGGAAAAAAAACCTTTTGAGGCTCGGATTGGCATGCAACTTGGAGTCAGTCATTTTGCATTTTCAGATCTTGAGCATGGGCCCGCATTCCTACAAAGAAGAGAAAGGCTTTGGAGCCTCATAGCAAGGAATGCATGTTTGTTGGATATTTTGATGAAGTCAAAGGGTACAAATTGCTTGATATCAACACTGAAGAGCTCTTTATCGAAAGGAGTGTAAAGTTTGAAGAAGATGCTTTGCATGCACCACCAGATGAACCTATTACAAAGTTGCCCTCACCACTAATTGATGAGTATGCAGATGATACTTTAGATCAAAATTTTGATCTAGATGAGTCTTTTCCTGTGACACCTATTGGACCACTAGTTGTTAAACATTGAGATAATACTTCCTCATGTAGTTCATAAGATTCTCAACCACCTTCAGCATAAAAATGGCGCACCATGAGTGGTCTCTTAGATGTTCTTGCCACTATAACTCAGGTTGAGGAAGCTCCATAAACACTTTTAGCTATGGATCCATGCATGCCCATGCACGCTTATATGATGCATGCATATGATCCACATAATTATGTAGAAGAAGTTGGGAATCCTAAATGGGAAGCAACTATGGATGAGGAATACAACTCTCTCATTGAGAACCAAACTTGGGACCTAGTTCCACTACCTTCCAATCATAAACTTGTTAGGTGCAAGTGGGTTTACCGGACCATGAAAGCAACATATGGCCAAGTTAGTCGATATAAAGCATGGTTGGTGGAAAAAGGTTTTCAACAGGTACATGGTGTTGACTATGATGAGACTTTTTCTCTAGTGGAAAAAATGGATTCCATTCAGCTAGCTCTCTCCATTGCAGCAACAAGAGGATGGGAGGTCATCATATGGATATGAAGAATGCCTTTCTTCGCGGTGATCTCGAGGAGGAAATCTACATGGAGTAGCCACAAGGATACATGCAAAATTCATTTCTGGTATGAAAACTAAAGAAGTCTCTCTATGGCCTCAAGCAGGCACCTAGAGCATGGTATGAAAAGATGGATTCCTATTTATTATCCCAAAATTTTGTACGTTGCAAATATGATTCTATTGTTTATTTGTTGAAGAAAATTGACTCGTTAATCATAGTAATCTACGTAGATGATCTTTTATAACAGGTAGTTGAGCTTCTTCCATTGATGAGATTAAAATTACATTGCATAAGTGGTTTTCTATGATAAATATGAGCTTGCTAAATTTTTTCCTCCATAGTTAATCAAAATAATTCAGGATTATAATTTCTCAGCCAATGTATACTAGAGATATTTTGGCATGATTTCATATGAGTGATTGCAAGCCAACAACCACACCTTTCTTATTAGGGATACAACTTGAGAATGGCAAAGACACACCATTGGTTGATTGCACATCATACCGTCAGATTATGGAGAGTCTTTTTTATCTAACTCACTCCCGTCTTGATATTTCATATGCTGTAGGAGTAGTTTCCAGATACTTGCAAGAGCCACATGAGTTACGCTGGAAAGCTGGAAAGCACATCCTTTGATATGTCCAGGGGATAATCACCTCTGGGATTCATTATGCAACAAATTGTTCTTTGGATCTCATTGGGTTCACAGATTCAAATTGGGTTAGCTACAACCTTGATTGCAAGTCCACCTTCAGTTATGTACTTAGCCTGGGATCCGACCCAATTTGTTAGTCAGGCAAGAAGCATGCTACCATTCCATTATCATCAGTAGAGGCCGAGTATAGAGGAGAAACCAATGCCACTATTTAGATCATTTGGCTATAATATTTCCTTTATGAGCTTGGTATTGGTGTCCATCGTCTGATTGTCATATGGTGTGATAATCAAGGTACACTAAAGTTTTGCAAAGATCTAGTGCAATGACAATGGACCAAACATATCGAGATCAACATGCACTTCATTAGAGAATTGATTCATGATGGGATCATCGATCTGCAGTACTATCCCAGTAATTATGAGTAGACCATCGACATCTTCACCAAGATATTGACTGAGCAAAAGTTTCAATTTCAGCAAGATTGTCTCAGGGTGAAGGACAAAACTTCCCAACAATTGTCTTTTCTCTACTTTTTGCATTATATTTTGGTGGCCTTTTCTTCCCACTAGGTTTTCCCTCTTTCCTCCTTTCATGCATTATACAGGGGTACCTAAAATGGCCTTGTTACCAAGGCTTGTTCATTTTGCATCACACTCACCTAAGTTATGCTTAAGGGGGGGTGTTGGTGTACGTGCACCTAGTTTGCCTTAATTAGCTTCAGTTAAATTCTAGTTCTTACACATGATGCACGCTTAGTTAGCTTTAGTTGAATCTAGTGCTTACATGTGGTTTTCACTTGGCTTTCGTTTGTTAACTCTAGTGCTTGCATGTGGTGCATGTGCACATTAACATAATATAAGGAACACTTAGCTTTAGTTAGTCTTAGTTATTTCATGTACAACTGAGCTTAATTTAGTTGCTTTATGTATTGGTTCTCAAATCAATATTGAGTAATCAAATTCATTCTCTGTACAAATTTTCTTTTTCAATTCTTGCAAGTTTGTGTCATTATTCTTCAACTAGATCCATATATGTGCTCTAATAAATTTCAACCTTCTACATCCTTTTTGAAATACTTACATAAATTTTACATCGACATAATTCTTTTGAGCATAAACTTGTGACATGGCAACACCCTTATACCTAATATTATACACTCCTACCCTAGTCACATAGGTGAACATATTACACAGATATATAAAGCTAAATAAAATGTGTTGAATTTAATTTACTAATTCGGTAAGTTCTTCACATAATTAAAATCCTTATCTCAATTAAGGGCAGCTTTTGATCAAGATGTTTGGAATATTTCGGTTATCTCTTCCTCATGAAAGGTACGGATTATAAATAATGAATTATTAATTATTATTTAGAGTTTAATTAGTGTCTTTAATTAAAAAAACTATTTAATTGATGATCATAAATTAGGGAAGAATAAAATAAAATATTTATTACATATTATTTTATATATAAATATTTTAATTTCTCCTTTTAATTATTATCTTATATCTAATGTTCCTATACTAATCCGTGCTTTTTTTTGGGTTAAGAAAAAGAAATTTGAAACCTAGGTTATATTTTGAGCAAAATTAGTACATATTTTAATGAAAGTCGTGCTAGGATAAATTTTTAGACATACATATTCTTGCTCAAAATTGGACAATAAAACCCATGGGGACCAACTTCCCCACTTAACCATGAGACCACATAATTAATAATAATTTATCAAACATAAGAATTCTACAAAAAACAAAACAAAGCAAAACAAAACACTAATTATATAATATTTATTTCTGATGATAAATTAATACTAATAATAAATAATAAAATTGAGATTTCATAATAATATATTTTTCTCTTCATAATTAATAATTTTCTCATAATAAAAAGTAATTTTTATATATAATTTAAATAATTTATAATAACAATTTCTTATAAATAAATTTATTAATAAAATAAAATGATTGATAATAGTAATTTATGATAATTTATAGGAGTAATAACAATACTAATAATAAATCATAAGTATTATAATGGTTATAAATTAGTATTATTTAAAGTTATTTATAAATAATAAATAATAATAATAATTAATAAATGTTATGTTATGTTATAATAAATATTAATATTATTATAAGAGATAATTTATTAATATTTATTAATTTAAACAAAGCAGCCGACCTTCTTTTTTCTTTTTCCCTTAATCAAAACAACTTACCTCATAACTATTTATATCTTGTAATTGAGCTCTTCTTCTATCAACATTCAATAAGAGTCCTGATGATGGATCCTTGTTGGAGTCTGAAACGTTGACAGAAAAATGGTTTTTACTGTGGGTTCTCCTGTCACAAAGTTAGAAAATGTATTTTTGTTTGTATATGAGATTGTGATTTTAATTAAAATGTATTTTTGATTGTATTTAAAAATGTTTTTGATTGTATATATAAATTTAACATCCTACAAAAAAATAGTTAAACACAAACAAAATCTCTACCAAATTTTAGAAAAATCTAACTCCAAAATATTTGGAAAAAAACCAAAAAACATATATCATATAGACGACTGATGGTATGGAGGCTTGGAATCAAGAAACAAAATAAGGTGTCCATCTAACTTACCTGCGATAATTGAACACAACAAGATGGCAGTATAGCCAATCGGGATGATCTTGGAGGAGGGTGTTATTGTTTTTACTGGAAATGAGAGACAAAGAAATATAAGTAGGGATATTTAATTTATAAGCAAGTTGTTTTTGGTGAGACTTTTTGGAAACTCTTCTGGTTTAATTTCTCTAAAATTTAACAGAAATTCATTGAAATCATAAGTTTGATAAATAACCTTTACATAATAGAAGTGCCTTGAATTTTTTTAAGATGTTGAATCTATATTTATAATAAAAAATTAATTTAAATGAGACAAATTAAAATTTCGCCACAAATATTTCTATTTGAAAACTAAAAAAAATCACACTAAAAACAATTCTATTTATAAACTTCAGATGCTGATGCCTTGCCGACCCAGTCCAAGCATTGAATGATCACTCCATGCATTGAATGATCAATGTATCATGGCAATTTCCGTTGAATCTCTCATCGCAATAAATAGGTGGAAGTTCTCGATTTCTGCAAGAGTTTAGAGTTTGAAAACTCTGCCATGGAAGAATTTTTTAAGCGTCTAGGCCATTGTTTTTTAAGGTATTCATTCATTTTAAAATAATACATGGAAACCAATTAGAACTCTGGCCGATCATTGAAAAATTCAACACGTTTGTCTTTATGGAGGAAGGTATGACTTAAAAAAAATATATTCTTACGAAACAATTAAAAAATTAAAATACTTTGTCTTACCTTTTTATCACAACCTCCATTTTCTCAAATTACTTTAAAACTAAACTCTCACCGATCAATAATAAAATAAAAATAAAAAAAATTTCTAGCACACTCTCTGTGTAGGATGCGGGTAAAAAAAATAAAAAAAATCCTACAAAACATTTAAACTATTAAAATAATGTGTCTTTTTTCTTTTTGATTTTTTGGATCACACCCTATTTTTTTCTCAAATTACACTAAAATTATTTCAGAATTTCGTTGTTCTTTACCATGTAGTTATGGGTCACTATTCCCTAGAAGCTCATTTACTCTCCCTTTCTTAAAGGATATGAATTGTAGTGGGAAGATTGGGTGCGCGCTTGGGCAGAGAAGGATTTAGAAGACACAAAGAGAGTAAAAGCTTGATGCTGGAGGATGGCACCCTAGGACGAGTCTAGAATACACAAAGAGAGTAAAAGCTTCATGCTGGAGGATGGCACCCTAGGATGAGTCTAGAATATACAAAGAGAGTAAAAGCTTCATGCTAGAGGATGACACAAAGGAAAATTCTAGATGGCGTTTCTAGGCGTGTTACGAAGAAGCGACGTTGGTTTACGATTAAGGTAATTTTATAGGAGTTGTTTAGGGAGGCGGAAATTGCTCTGACGGTTAAAAGTGGTCAGAATTTAGGCAAATTTTTTTCAAAATCTTGTAGAGGCAGTGTTTGAATCGTGTTTTTATGATAGAAATAGATTCAACACCATCAAAAACATCTAGAGCACCTAAAATTATGAATTTAGACAATTTTTATTTAGATTTACAAAAATCCCTGCCAATTTTTTGCAAAATATAACCAAAATATTCATAATTTTCAAGGCAAAAAAACATAATTTTTAGACTACAGCTAACTCTATATCCCTCTCTATGTTAGTTTCCCAATTGGTTTCAAATTCGAAAGATGGTAAGCTCTCACGTGAATGGACGAGGTTGGAGGAGGACACACACATTTTTTAAGGTCATTGTTGGAGGGTCTGACCCTGCACCTCCGGAGTCCGGAATCTTGGTCATTAGCTTTAGGAGAAGCGAGTGTATGGGAGTTTTCTCATTTAAGTTTTAGTAAAATATTTAGAAAGAGTTGAGAGGTGGTGGTGGAAAGTGCTATTAGCAGAAATGTTTTTTGGGCAACCAAGCCACATTTTTCGTTTAAGGGTCCTAAGCTTGAGTGTATCTTAGGGTGGCTGCCAGAGTCTAAACTGTCAACATAGAGAGGTGTTGCTGACCCCTGAGCTTAAGTCGATTGCAGATTCCTCGAATATTCGGGAATCTGACCAACATGGGCACGGTAAAAAAATTGACCACACCCATGTTAGTCCATTCCCGAATATTCGGGGAATCTGCAATCGACTTAAAGATGCCCGTTGCTGACAGACTAGTGGTGAGAAAGAATTTACCAGGGGGAAGGACGAAAATTGTCATGTTTTTTTGGTTCTTTTGTCTGGTGCGAAGCAGAACAATTGTGACAGAGATAGTTGCGAAGTCCACAACTTGGATCTTGGTGGTGGGAAGTTGAAAGGGGGTGGTTTGCCATAACCTCCTTGATTTTAGTTCTAGGCACGGAGTATTGTGACTTGGTGAGTTCAAATTGTGTGTTAGGAACAAGAGGATGACAATATCCAGACATTTTTCCTAACCTCAAAACCATGCAGCGATAGAGGGGCCGCCCAAGGAGGGGAGTGGGACCTCGAGGTGAGGAGCGGTACATGGAGAACAAAATCGTCTTGGAGAAGCAGTTAAGCAACAATGCATGCTATGTCACGGAAGAGTGAATTTCCTCCACCAAAAGCCTAGATTCATTAAGTGATAATGATAGTAGAAGTTGGATTGAGATCATCATGATGACAGGAACACGATAATAGAATTTATGAACCATCTCCAACAAAACCAATGGCAAAAGTTGGATCAAATAGACTCCCTCTGATGTGGACTGTAGGAATTTACAGGGTAAGTTCCTCAGAAAGAACACCAAAAGGACACCGCTCACAACCAGATCACAGATCAATACACCATTATTTTTGACGTGGTTAAAACCTTCAAAGACGGAAACAGTCCACGGCTTGAGCCAACGTGACCACTTCAGGAAATTTATTAATCAAAGAATAAAAATTTACATAAGCTTCTCTCATGCACGGATTACCCTACAAATGACCCTCCATGCGCTTTAAATAGAATTCATGGACCAATCGGGTGTCAAGCCACGGATCAAGTGTCGGCAATACCGAGGAGAGAATGAACCGTCGGATCACTACATACCGTGACCGTCGGATTGTAAGTTACAAAATGTACAACGGTAAAGAAACACACTTTACCTAACTCTATACCTAACTCTACACTAGACCAAGTTGAACTTAACTATATCCTATGTGTCGGAATATCCTAACATCCCCCCTTAAGAACAACTTGGGATAGGATTGAAGGATTTACAAATATGACACAATAGGAGAAGGAAGGAGGCAGTAGAGCCTATCCCCCCTTAGTGACAACTTCCTGAACTCCAACCATAAATCGAAGTTTAGTGAACTTCGCCTCTGTGAGAGCCTTTGTGAAGATGTCTGCAACTTGATCATCTGTTGAACAATATTGCACTTCAAGAACATGGTTGTGAATGAGCTTTCTGATGAAGTGCATGTGCAGTTCAATGTGTTTGTTGCGCTGATGTTGGACTGGATCTTTGCATAGCTGAATGGCACTTTGATTATCACACCAAAGTGTAGTCGGATGTTGCTGCTCAAAGCCAAACTCTGACAGGATCTGAAGAAGCCACAAGGCTTCCTTACTAGCTTCTGCGGCACCACGATACTCTGCTTCTGCTGATGAAAGAGAAATGGCACCCTGTTTCTTGCAAGCCCATGTAATAGGTCCTGAACCAAGAGTGAACACATAACCGGCAGTAGACTTCCGATCATCAGGGTCACCAGCCCAATCAGAATCATTGAAACCAACCAATAGAGGAGATGCTTTGGCACCGTAATGAATGCCAAACTGAACTGTACCTCGAACATAACGAAGTATTCTTTTAGCTGCTTTCCAATGACTTTCACGGGGGTTTTGCATGAACCGAGCAACAAGGCCAACAACAAAGGAAAGGTTAGGATGAGTATGGGTTAGATACAAAAGTTTTCCTACAAGTTGACGGTATAAGGTAGCATCAACTTCAGGAGAAGTACAAGTGACTGAGAGTTTGACTCCAGACTGAAAGGGAGAAGGGGTTGGCTTACAGTCTTCCATATGAAAATGACGTAGAATATCACAAGCATACTTGGACTGGGAAAGGGAAATACCCTCCTTGGATTGCAAGACTTGAAGACCGAGAAAATAGTGTAAGTGTCCTAAGTCTGTCATTTCAAATTTCCTTTTGAGGCTAGACTTCACATGGTTTATAAGGTTGGGATCACTACCAGTAAGGATAAGATCATCAACATAAAGAACAAGGATGATAAGGGAGTTGCCCACTTTCTTGGTGTAGACAGTATTGTCAGAATGACACCTAGAAAAGCCAGATTCTAAAAGAAAGCTATCCATTTTGGCATACCAAGCCCGAGGAGCTTGCTTGAGACCATAAAGGGATTTCTTAAGTCGACAAACAAGGCTGGAGTCTGTTTGTATGAAGCCAATGGGTTTTTCCATATAGATTTCTTCATGCAAGTCTCCATGCAAGAAGGCAGATTTAACATCCATCTGATGGACTTCCCATTTGAAAGAGGCAGCAAGGGAAAGAACAAGGCGGATAGAGTTCATTTTGGCAACAGGGGAGAAGGTTTCAGTGTAGTCAATGCCTTCAACTTGTGAAAAGCCCTTAGCAACAAGACGAGCTTTATGTTTATCAACTTTCCCATCTGGTCCATACTTGGTTCTGTAAACCCATTTGCATCTAACAAGTTTTCGTCCCTTTGGTAAAGGAACAAGATCCCATGTATCATTTGCCAATAATGAATGATATTCTTCATTCATAGCTGCTTCCCAATCTGGATGTCCTGAAGCTTCTGCAAAGGTGTCAGGATCATAATTTACTGGAGCTTGAGCCAGTAAAGAAGAGGCTCTCTCGAACTGAGAACGTGTGCGTCGCTGATCTGTAGGATCACCGGCAAGATCACCTGCTGCATCTCGAGTAGCACGAACCCATTTTGGAAGCTCAGGAGCTGAAGGAGGATCCTGAGATGGTGGGGGAGGATTGTCATCCTCAGTTTCATCATCTGAAGAAGAAATGTTTTCAAAGGTAGAAGAGATAGGGAGAGGTGGCACATCCACCGAACTAGGCTCGCAGGCCGATATATTTTCATCAAATTTTACATCTCTTCTAATGATAACATTTTTGGACTAAAATGGAATAAGTCTATAACCTTTGACATCTTCAGAATATCCAACAAAAGTACATTTTTCACTCTTAGGTTCTAAAGCTTTATGCTTTTCATCTGGAATATGGGCCCACGCTTCACTTCCAAAAACACGAAAGTGACTTACATCTGGTTTGATTGAGCTTCATGCTTCTTCTGGAGTGATATTCTTTAAAGCCTTAGTAGGAGTGCGATTTATTATGTAATTTGCACAGTTAATTACTTCTGCCCAAAAACTAAGACCAAGTCCTTTAGATTGTAGCATACAATTAGCCATTTCCTTTAAGGTGCGATTCTTCCTTTCAGCTACACCATTTTGTTGTGGAGTATATGGAATAGTATGTTGCATTTGAATTCCATTCTCAATGCAATAGTTGATGAATGTGTTTTTAACATATTCTCCGCCATTATCAGATCTTAACTTAAGAATTTGATGTCCAGATTGTTTTTCAACAAAGGCCTTGAAGGCCAAAAAAGTGTTAAATACTTCACTCTTGAGTTTTAAGAAGTATACCCAAGTGCGTCTGGAGAAATCATCAATGAAAGTTAATAAATTCTTGCAACCAGAGAATGACACAATTGGAAGTGGACCACATAAATCACTATGCACAAGCTGTAAAGGGGCTGAGGCGTGCCAAGAGGCACGTTTTTCAAAACTGTCCCGATGATGTTTTCCGAGTACACATCCGGAACAAACACCATCTCTGCAAGATACCATAGGAAGACCTGTCACCATATTTTCTTTACATAGATGCTGAAGGGAGCGATAGTTTAAGTGACCAAATCGCTCATGCCAAAGTTTGCTCACTTCATCGTTATGAGCAACAAATACTGAGGGAAGATTTGATGACCCAAAGTTGTGAAACTTATACAACCTTGTAGAATCATCAGCAATGCCAGTAGCCAAAATCTGTTTAGGATCTTTTAAGTCCTTGATTACAACATCATGAGGTGAAAATTCAACGATTTTACCTTCACCTGAATGAGTTATCTGATATACAGATAGAAGGTTTCAGGATAAGTTTGGAACACATAATACATCATTAAACTGACCATTGTCTAGATGAACAGTTCCAGTCCCTACAACATTAAGAGATCTATCATCACCAACATATATATTTTTGGTGTTACAATCATTTAAAGAAGAAAACATGGCTTTGTTTTTGGCCATGTGATAAGAAGCTCCAGAATCAATGAGCCACTCATGAGAATGAGAAGAAGAAGATACATTTAATGCATAGCCAGACCGAGATGCTTGACAACCACATGCAGAAAGTGCCATTCCTGAAGATGAAGTTGAAGTTGAAGATTGCCCCAAATGGATGTTATGCTTCTTCATTGCTGCTTCCAAGGTTTCCATCTTCTTAAAGCATTTTGATTCTAAGTGCCCATCTCGATTACAAAAATTGCAATGTCTATCAGTCTTCTTCCCTTTGTTTTTATTTGTCTTATCATTTTGTTGAAATGATTTTTCATTTTGGGGCTGAAATTGCTTAGGACCCTTGTTTGGTTTAGGACCATTCTTTTTAGGATATGACTTTTTAGGATTCTTTGAATTTGGTTGCTGCTGGGCGGCTAACGCTTTCTTGGAAGAGTTTCCAAGATTAAGAAGACCAAGGTGTAAGAGTTTTTCTTGTTCTCTTATTAAAGAATCACAAAAAGAGTCAAAGGAAGGGGGCTTGTAGTCTTTTCCTTGAGAAATGAAGGCTTCTCTTGTAGAATGGAAGGTGGAAACAAATACAGAGTAGGCTGGTCCCAACTTAGTAAGGATGGAATAAATAAGGTTACTATCTTCTTTCTTAACCTTAACACCTTCCAAAAGATATCTAAGGGTCTTGAACTTAGACAAGAAATATTCAACGCAAGAAAAATTATTAGGGTCCAATGTAAGCAACTCATTTTCAAGTTGATGGGCTCTAATTTCATTTTTAATCCCAAAAACTTTATTGATTTGTTCCATTGCTTCATGAGGAGTTTCAAGTTCTGCAATATGGAATCTAAGATCTGGAGAAATAGACATCCCTATCAAACCACGTGCTTGATCTTGTCTATTTTCCCATTTAGCAGCCTTGTCTTCATCTTTCGGTTTCTTTTCTTGGCCTGTGGCTATTCGGTAGAGACCTTTACTTCTAAGTAAATCCTCCATGTAGGAAAACCATTGGAAGTAGTTGGTGCTGTCAAGGGTAACTTGGTATTGACTTTCCATTTCAACAGAAACTGAAGCTGAAGATGCTGAAAGTAAGTGTTCCAATGGATAGATATCGAAAAATTAGGCTGGTTTAAAAAAACGGCTTTGAAAAAGGCTTCCGGATGAAGAAGTTATGGCTTTTTAAAAAAAAGTTGAAGTTGCCGACGAAGTGCGGGAATGTGCGGAAATGAAAAAGTCCGCCCCCACAAAATGGAGACTTGAACCCAAGGAGAGAGAGAGAGAGAGAGAGAGAGAGAGAGAGAGCGGCGGGGGGGGGGGGGGCTTTCGGTTGCGTGGTTGCTTTGAGAAAGCTCTTTTTCCCTACAAAACAAAAAACACAAAACCCAACACGGACATGCAAAGAAAACGAACCTTGCAGCTCGAAGTTAGCTTTACCCAAAAAACTAAATATTTTCAAAAATTGAACCTTGCGGCTCAAAGTTAGCTTTAGCTGAAAAACTAAATATTTTTCTCAATGTTTCTGATTTTCTGAGATCACACTAAGGTGCAGGGAAAAGAGCATACGCATGAGAAAAATCCTTCCTTTCTGTTTCTGATTTGCCCAGATCGCACAGAGTCGCAGGGCAAAGAGCATACATAGAAATTAAAGGTATAGATCCGGTTAAAAAAAAAAACTAAATAAACCGAAACCGAAATAAGCAGAGAGATAATAACAGTAAACTGCAAATAAACACTGTATACCTCCAGATCTTAAAAATGACGCAGCTAGGGCCACCAGAAACCTTTTCGCGTGAAACGAAAGGGGTTCCTCACTGGAACAGATGCTCCGAACACAACAGAGCAGTCCTCTCGGCCCGAAAGCAGTCACAAACAGCAGATCTAGGAAACGACAGCCGGATGCAGTTCTACCGGCTTCAGATTTGGATCACCAACGGACGCGGCCCTCAAATAGCTCTAATACCATGTAGGAATTTACAGGGTAAGTTCCTCAGAAAGAACACCAAAAGGACACCGCTCACAACCAGATCACAGATCAATACACTAGTATTTTTGACGTGGTTAAAACCCTCAAAGAGGGAAACAGTCCACGGCCTGAGCCAACGCGGCCACTTCAGGCAATTTATTAATCAAAGAATGAAAATTTACATAAGCTTCTCTCATGCACGGATTACCCTACAAATGACCCTCCATGCGCTTTAAATAGAATTCATGGACCAATTGGGTGTCAAGCCACGGATCAAGTGTCGGCAATACCGAGGAGAGAATGAACCGTCGAATCACTACATACCGTGACCATAGGATTGTAAGTTACAAAATGTACAACGGTAAAGAAACACACTTTACCTAACTCTATACCTAACTCTACACTAGACCAAGTTGAACTTAACTATATCGTATGTGTCAGAATATCCTAACATGGACAAAAGTGCATTCAGGAGTTACTGGATCATATTGAAGGGAGAGTAGATCACATGGAGCTTCATGTGCATGAGGCCTTCCATCGACAATATGAAAATGGCCAAGCAGACCAGGTTCCAGGAAAAATTGTGGGTTAATAATGGGAGTTAGTTGTATTTAGATTCTGGGTATTTTTTGAGCAAGTTAGACAATCAAGATACATAATAAAAGTTTTTTGCTTTTTTATGGAATTTGTTTTGTCTCTACCATTGACCAACAAATCCAGTAAAAATAAAGTTAATAACATATTTTTCAAAAATTTCTAACAATATAACATTTTCAAAAATTAATAAATATTTTCAATTATTAAAAAAAATTTATAAATAAAATTATATATATATATATATATATATATATATATATATATATATATATATATATATATATATATATAAACTTTCATCCATAGTTTACACTTCATTTATCTCGTAATATCAACATCAAAGAAAATAATGTGATTGACTCATCATATTTGAAACAAATTAATGGGTCCTTTTAATACAAACTACTCTACTCTACTCTAATTTAGTTATGTTAGATGATCCAAAAATAAATTATTATCATAGGTTATAAAGTTGGAATAAAATAATTATTAATTTAAGATATTAAATTAATAATTATTATTCTAGAATGTTTAATTATTTAATGGAGACATTTAGAATTAGTATATTGTTGTAACAAGATATGACTCTCCAAATGTGTCGTATCTTAGGCTCTATTTTAGGAGATTTGTTCGCTAGTTGGTTTGAATAGCATTTATTGTAAATAGACACTTGTTATTTAATAAGTGATCCATAATTAGAGGTAGTTAGGACATTGAGCTTATAAATTGCTAATTGCAAGAGTGTTTGGTTATTCGGGTGTAAACTCTTGCAAAATCAAATATGTAATTGTTTTTTTTTTTAAATAAAATTACGTGTCTGAGGATACTTCTGCCATTATTGTGGTAAAATCAAATATGTAATTGTTGTTTTTTTGTTTTTAAATAAAATTATGTGTCTGAGGACACTTCTCCCATTATTGTGGTATCAGAGCTCCAGTAATGCTGTAGTTGATGTGAATAGGAGATTCCAGCTCTACAAGTTTTTGGAAAACTCCATTGAATTGATCAACGGATGATTGGTATGAATTTGTCTAGTTTTATGTTCAAAAAAAAGAAATTTTATTATTTTAGTGAATTTTATTTTATTTTTTTTATTATTATTTTTTTTTAAAATCTGAAAATCAATTGTAAGAATTACTGTTGCCATCGTGTATTGTCAAATTGAATGCCTGACCCATTATTGGGAAAGATTTTGGAGAACAACAAGACACTTGCAGAGTCTAGAGTTCCTGTCGGTGAGCTTCCTGGTGGGCTGTACATTCTTCTTCATAGCTCCACTTGACAGAAGGGGGAAAATGATCGGTTTTTGAAGGGGATGATCATTTTCTTCGACTGATCGTCCGCTCGTGTGATAGCCATAGCAGGTTTCCATGCCGCTGCTTTTGAAGAAGTTGCGTGTTTTTCCACTTCTAACAAAGAGGTCGCAGATCCGCTAAAGCTTCTTGAGAGTCACTGTGAATTATTTCATTCTTTTTTGGGGCCGAGTTCTGGAGGTCTACGCCCATTTGGACTGTTTCTTCTCATTCAGTGTGGGAATACGAGGGAATATGAGTATCAACTGAGAGCGTAGGATTCATTCACATGTGATAGTGTAGCTTTTCCTTAACCTTTACTCAATCATTGGCGGAAATAGACTCTGCACTTGCTGAGTGCGGAGAGCTTCAAGACTGTGTTTTGTTTGCTTAATGTGGATCGGCGCGTTAATGTGGATCTGCGTTGGAAAATTATACGAACTTGATTGAAGGTGGCCTTCTCCTACATGCCATGGTTCTTATGATTGCAAAGAGTGATACCCTTGCGAATTTTGATGTTGTGCATTTAATAGATTGATCGAACTGTATAGAGGTTCTAGATAATTGATATAGCCAGAGAACGTTCTGATTAAGCTCTCCAACCTCCTTAGTTTCACGAAAATTGGCTCCGTAGATACCTGCGAAGTGACTCCTCCGTTACCTCGGGCAAAATGAAAATCAGAAATTTATATAATCTGGTTTGTGTTCTTTTAAATTGGATTTCATATGGTTTTAATTGATTTCTTTCTGCATGCTTACGTGGTTTCTTTGCGCATTGGGTCTGCTGCCAAGTCACTTTGTACTCTGCTCCTCTTGAGGTTGAATCAATATCTACAACTACTACGTCGTTGTTTGGAATAGGATTACATGAACTGCAATTTAAGTTGAATATAGAGGATTGTCTGTCTAATTGGGTATTTGCGCGATTTTTTGCAGTTTGTTTTTTTTCCAGCAAGAAGCCAGCGTGAGCCAACCTGCTAGCAAGAAGCCTGCCAGCAAGAAGCCAACAGAAGCCAACCTAAGCCAGCAAGAAGCTAGCCTGAGCTAGCTAGCAGCGAGCGTGGAGGACAGCCTGAAACAAAAAAATTTAGCCTCTTAAAGAGTTTTTTTATTTGAAAGTTTAAAGCTGAATTGAAGCCTGAAGAAGCGAAGAAATAAGAAATATTTTTTAATTTTGTAATGTTAATGGAGTGATAAGGATTTTCCGTTGTTTGTAATTTTGTAAATTTTGTGGAGAAATAAGGAATATTGTATTTTGGAGAGATCTGGTGATTTTTTAATTTTGGAATTTATTGTTTGTGGAGTAATAAGGTGATTTGTAAATCTTTGGAGTAATAAGGGGATTTCAATTGTAATTTTTTGAAGGGATAAGTGTAACTCAAAGTAATTTTACTTTGAGGGGGGTAACTTTTTTTTACCAAGTTTTGCAAGAGCATCGTTGTAAAAGTCAAATTTTGAAAGTTACCTTGTAATTTTTGAGAAATTGACTAGAGCCAAGTGCAAAGCTCAATCATTTTTCTCCTGCTTAAATGATTATATGAGGGTCAAGGCCAAGCCCCGATAGTTCGTGTTTTTGTGTGGTGTGTTGCATGTTGTGTTTCCCATCTTGACATTTTTTGTTCTGATTCTTAGTGTGAAGTTTAAACACTACAATGTCCAAGTTGATTAATTTGTTTTCTGATTCCGACAAACTTGAAGGCACAAAATATTATAAAACATGGCACTGTCTCATCGAAAGCACTCTCATTTATAATGAATTATGGCAGGGTATATGTGATGGAGATATTAAGCCAAATAAACCCACAGATGCAACTGCACTAGCAAAATGGGAAGTTAAGAATGCTAAAGCCTTAGCTCTTATTAAATCTTCTGTCAATGATGAAATGTATGTCCATATAGAAAATGCTACAGATGCATGGTCTGCTTTGAAAACTTTTAAAGACATCTTTGATACTCAGCCTGAATCAAAGAAAGTTGATCTATAATTAAAATTGTTACAACAAAATTGACTAAAGGAGGTGATGTACTTGAATATATCTCAAGACTTAAGAATATTAGGCAGGAAATAATTAATGTTGGTTTTCTAGCAATAGATGATAGTTTAATGGTAACAATTGTAATTGCAGGACTTCCTTCTTCCTACACGCATTTTTTGGAGACTCTACAATTAACTGGGAAATTAGAGAAACTAAAGTTTGATGAGCTCTGCAAAATGTTGACCCAACATGATAAAACCTTTGGGAAGAAGAAGAAAGTTGGTGAAGATGTTTTTTTCACAGAGGCCAGCACTAGTACATCATCAGCAGACAGTTCACGAGGCAGAGGCAGAGGGAATTAGAATCAAGCAACACATAATGTACAAAGTTGAGGTCGAAGTCAAAGCAGAGGAAACAACTTTAATAGAGGCAACAGTTCAGGGAGGAGTAATTTTCAAGGTAGAGGAAACAACCAAGGAAGTGGCAATTTTCAAGGACAAGGAAATAATAATCAAGGTATAGGACAATCTCAACATAGAAGTCAAAGCAGAGGCAGAGGACAATCTTCAGGAAGAGGAAGAGACTTAAAGTCAAATTGTGTGTCGAAGATGTAACAAAGTTGGACATTATGTTGAAGATTGTCAAACATCTCTTAATAAAATTCCCATGTTTCAGCAGCACTCAGCGCAATTTGCAAATGATCAAGATGATAATAACTCAGAATATGTTTTTACTTCCTCGCCAGCATCACAATTTTATTATCATCTTAGAAGTGATTATGAAGATGTGTGGATCTTGGATTCAGGGGCAACTCAGCACATGACTTGTCGACGTGATTTTTTTGGAATTTTCAAGATTGCCAGCTTAATTCCATTTTTCTTGCTGATGATACAAAACATACTCCTTATGGAAAAGGAGCAGTTAAAGTTTTTCTCCCCGGCATTGGAGAAAAAATGATTTCCAATCTATGGTATGTACCAAATTTTAAGAAAAAATTGCTCTCTTTAGTCACGATTCGACAAGCAGGACATCAGGTGATTATGGAAGATGATATAGTCAAGATTACTTCAGTCAAACAGAGCTTGAAAACTGTCATGACAGGTTATGAAGATGGAAAACTGTTACGAATGAAAGGGACAATTATTCCAAGGCATTCTGATTTTGCAGGGGCAGTGACTACAGGTATTTCGCCTATAAGACTATGGCATGTAAGATATGGACATTTAAATTTTGAGAGTCTTTCTCAATTGCATAAGCAAGGAATGGTTAAAGGACTTCCCACTTTCAAAAGGGAAAATGCAAAATGTGAAGCTTGCATTTATGGCAAACAAAGTCGAGAAAGTTTTCCAACAAGTTCATGGCGTGCAAACAGGCGGCTGCAACTAGTGCACAGTGATGTTTGTGGACCACTACAAACTTCATTTGGTGGTTGCAAATATTTCCTACTATTCATTGATGATTTCAGTAGAATGACTTGGGTTTACTTCTTGAAGAACAAGTCAGAAGCATTTGGGAAGTTTAAAATTTTTTGCCAACTTGTTGAAAATGAAGTCAAAGAAAAGTTAGGTACTCTCGAGACGGATAATGGGAGAGAATTCACTTCAAATGAATTCAAAACTTATTGCAGTGAAAATGGCATAAGGTGACATATTATTAATGTTTACACTCCACAACAAAATGGAGTAGTCAAAAGAATGAAACACACCTTGTTAGGAATAGTGAGATCCATGTTAACTTTCAAGAGGTTAAGTCCAACATATTGGGCAGAAGCAATACATATAGCTGTCTGCTTAAGAAACAGATCTCCAACTACTTCTTTAGATGGAATCACACCTTATGAAGCTTTGTTTGGTTTCAAACCTCGAGTTAAACATCTTAGATTTTTTGGATCAATATGTTATGCCTTAGTTCTGAAAGAAAAACGAACTAATCTTGACTCAAGAAGTTTAAAATGCACAATGATTGGCTATTCTGATGAGAAGAATGTTGGCATTATGATACAAGTGTTGTCCTTGATGGCAACTCACTCAGAGACAGGTACAAGTGATGACAACTTGATCAGAGGACAGATCTCAGTACAACAGGACAAGAAAGAGATATACGTAGGTTCATTAAGGAAAACTAGCGTGTACACGCATGTTGGCTTCAGGAAAAGCGCATACATGTGAAAAGTACCTTTGGTCCGTGGCGGTTAGTCCTTGGAAGTTTGGCCTATGGTTTTGGACCATGGTGTCTCGACGGGCGTGTCGATCCCTAGTTTTGAAGTTGATGGTATTGTGTTACTATGGTTTTGGTCCGTGGTATTGTGAAGTGTCTAAGGCTATATAAGGAGAAGATCATTAGGCAAAGGGAAGGAAGTAATGTGTGTCTGATGAAGTGAGAAGATCTGGTATTGCTGGTTATCTGTTCGGGACGCTTGGCAAGGGTCGGATCTGACAGCGAAGGTATAAGTAATTATTTCTAGATCTGCACGCGGGTTGCCTTTGGAGAAAGTGCGTATACACGCGGTTTTGGTATATCGAAGTAGCGTATGCATAATAAGATTTGATATTTCAGGTTGATGTTGATTCTGGTGGTTGTTGCAGAGTTCTGGGCTCTGGTTTGTGTTCTGTGTTCTTGATGACAGGGTTTCAGTGATTCAGTATTGGGTGATCTAGAGAATTGTGATGCAAGTATAAGTTGAAGATTGTATTGCAGCAGTGTTTGTTTTATACTCATGGATCCAGTTTGAAAATTGATGAAACGTGGTCCCTGTAGGAAAGAAGGTTGTAGCCTTCTGTAGGGTCAGCACCTACGTACTAGTAAATGGATCAGCTAGTACAAGAGATGAGGGGGTTGTAGCTCCCTTCCAAAGGTAGTTGGAAAATGAGAGAGGGTTGTAGCCCTCTGCAGGTTGTAGCCTGCGTACTGGTATAAGGCTGCACCAGTACAAAATATTGTAAACTGAAGATTCTTATTAAAGAAAGAAAGAGACGACTTGCAGCAGGTGGTTTTCACCCACATTGGGTTTCCACCTTATATCATGGTGTTCATGTGTGTGGCTTTTATGTGATGATCTGTTCTGTTATACTGCACTTGTTTCCTGTTAATATGATTAATAATGTTCTGATGCATTTACTGAAGATAAGCTAACTGAATCATAAGATATCTGGATATACGCTAGTTGCTTTAGACACAGTAGCGTGTACACGCGGGTTCGCTTAACTGAAGTAGCGTATATGTTTCTGAGTATGAAATTGAAAAGTTTTATCTGATATGATAATACTGATTCACCCCCCCCTTCTCAGTATTATTTCCAACAAAGAAAGGGTACCATATTTTGACCAATGGAAAATTTATTGTGAGCAGGGATGTCATCTTTGATGAAACAGAATGTAAGAGTGCTGAAGAAATCGAAAGTATTCTTCAAAAGTTAGAAACTAAGGGCAATAAAAGAAAAGGAAAAATGCGAAGTCAACCAACTTCACCAAATTGGTATGAACTTGATTTTCCTTCCTCTGAAAATGAGTCATCTAGTCCATCTACTTCAACAACATCATTTGGGTCTTCTAGCAGTTCATCTGCATCTCCAAGTAGCATCAGTTCTTTTGACAGTGATTCTTCAGACTCTTCACCTGAACGACGAACATCAGTTTATATTAATACTCTTTACAATTATGGAGACTTTTCGGAATCGCAAACAAGTGAGCACCAACTACTGAAATGGGTAGTTCAACTTTTGAAAGATGTAAAGCCTGATGAGTAGAATAAAACAGGGACCAGAAGGTCACAAAGAAGTGAAGGTAAGTTTGCCTTGACAACAAATGATTTTACTGAACCTTCCACATACAAAGAAGCATTAAAACATAAAGAATGGCAACAGGTTATGGTTGAAGAATATCAAGCAGTAATTGATAACAACACTTGGAAACTTGTTGGTTGTCCATCAAATGTTAAACCCATAGGACGCAAATGGGTTTACAGAATTAAGTATAATCAAAAGGGAGAACTTGAAAAGTATAAAGCACGACTTGTTGCAAAAGGTTTTGCACAGCAGGAAGGCATTGATTATGAGGAAACTTTTGCTCTTGTAGCTAAATGGAACACCATCTGATCACCACTTGCATTGGCCGCTCAAAAAGGATGGAAAGTTCATCAAATAGATGTGAAAAGTAATTTTCTTAATGGGGATTTACAGGAAGAAGTGTATATGACTCAACCGCCAGGTTTTGAAATTAAAGGGAAAGAACATAAAGTCTGCAAATTGATTAAGGCTATATGGATTAAAACAAGCTCCTCGAGCTTGGTATGCAAAGATGGATGAATACCTTAAGAAAGTTGGGTTTCAACGAAGTGAATCTAATGATACTTTGTATGTGCGACAACAGGGAAAATATCTAGTAATTCTTGTTATGTATGTAGATGATTTGATCATTACTGGCAACCATCATGATCATATTGCACAGGTGAAAAAGGAGTTACATGCAGGTTTTAAGATGACAGATTTGGGATTACTTCACTACTATCTTGGAGTTGAAGTCTTCTAACGTCCACATCATATTTTCATTTCTCAGCTTAAGTATGTAGCAAATTTTCTTCAACAATTTGGCATGCAGGATTGCAAGCCCGTTCTCACCCCCATGGAGCAAAATTTGAAACTTACAAAATTTGAAGGGGGGGAAAGGTGGACAGTACTACTTACAAACAGTTGATTGTCATCTTGATTTATTTGACAAACACTCGCCCTGATCTATCTTATGCAGTCAATATTCTTTCACGTTTTATGTAGGAACCGTGAGACAGCCACTGAAATGCAGCCAAAAGAGTTCTTCGATATATCCAAGGAACAAAATATTTTGGTCTTCTTTACACAAAGACTAAAAACTTTGTACTTGGTGGATATTCCGATGCCAACTTTGCTGGAAGTATTGATGATCGAGCATCAACATCAGGTTATTTAATGAACATGGGGTCAACAATAGCGTCTTGGAGTTGTAAGAAACAAGCTACAGTGGCCACTTCTTCAGCAGAAGCAGAGTACATTTTAGCATGGGAAGCAACATGTGAAATTGTTTGGTTGCACAGAGTTTTGTAGGACTTGGGCACTTCTCAAGCAGAAGCTACATCATTATTCATTGACATCCAGTCAGCCATCAAACTTGCCAAGAACCCAGTTTTTCATTCAAAGACAAAGCATGTGGACACCAAGTATCATCATATAAGATCTCTCATTGCCAAAGATGTCCTGAAGCCAGTTTATTGTCCTTCCGAAGATCAGATCTCCGACATTTTCACGAAACCACTTGGCAGAATAAAATTTACTAAGTGCAGGGATGAACTTGGTATCTGTTGTAATGTATCTTTGGATCATAGGGGGGAATGTTAGATGATCCAAAAATAAATTATTATCATAGGTTATAAAGTTGGAATAAAATAATTATTAATTTAAAATATTAAATTAATAATTATTATTCTATAATGTTTAATTATTTAATGGAGACATTTAGAATTAGTAGATTGTTGTAACAAGATATGACTCTCCAAATGTGTCGTATCTTAGGCTCTATTTTAGAAGATTAGTTAGCTAGCTGGTTTGAATAGCATTTATTGTAAATGGACACTTGTTATTTAATAAGTGATCCATAATTAGAGGTAGTTAGGACATTGAGCTTATAAATAGCTCATTGCAAGAGTGTTTGGTTGTTCGGGTGTAAACTCTTGCAAAATCAAATATGTAATTGTTTTTTCTGATTAATAAAATTACATGTGTGAGGACACTTTTGCCATTAAGTTAGTGGTTTCATCTTTATGAAACATAGTATTTTTTTGATGTATGAAACATGGTGTTGTCACTCTTGAATTCTTCATTTTTAAGGTAATTGTAATAAAAATTTTCTTATAAGTTTTTTGTAAATAATATTACTCAAATTACAATTAAATAATGATTTAAGGGTTATTAAGTATTTGTTCATATGAATTAGGTAGGTTTATTTTTAATTTTATATTTATTAAATAAATATTTAAAAGATCAAGTTTCTTAAGGTGTAATACTTTTTAAAGTGTAAAATTTGAAGAAATATTTGAATCTTTTAAATATTTAGTAGATCTAAAATTAAAATAAACTTACCTAATTTATATAAACAAATAGTTAATAATCCTTGAATAATTATTTGGTTGTAGTTTAAGTAATATGATTTACAAAATAGTTATAAAAAATGTTGAGTTACAAAAGACATTAAAATTATATATATATATATATGTATATGTATATGTATATGTATAAATTTCATGGGGAAATATTTACACACCTATTTCATTTTGAACAAAACACTAATAAAAGAAATATTTTAATTATAAGAAAATTTTATTTTTCAATAGTTTTATATAATATATACATAGCTGGCATTAAAATATATTAATTAATATAGATATTTGATTAATTACATGTCTTCTCACAGTCAAAAGTGAAATTATATCTAAACGTCTCCTTCATTTTGAGTTGTAGTATCAATAATTAATAATACTTGTAATAAAATTAAGTAATTAAATATATTTATTTTTGTTATTATTTGTTATAGTTGATATTTAATTCTATCTTAAGTTGGAAGAAATTACACATCTTCCTCATATTGAGCTATAGAATTTGCCTTGATGCAATAAAAATCTAAACAAATAAAAATGCTTACATGTTGAGAGATTTGCTCCATCTCTAGATTTAATAGAATATATATATATATATATATATATATATATATATATATATATGACATTGAACGGTGAGCAAAGAATATGGTGATGAGAAGTTGCTGAAAATGCATACAAACAAAGTCAAGAAGACTTGCAGAATGAAGAAGAGACCATGAAGAATTGGGAAATCTAAGTGTACATAAATAATGGCATGGTTGTGATGTGCATGTTGACATGGTAGAGTGAGGTGATGTGGTGAAGTGATGGTTATGTGGTAGTTGAAAGTTGGCAAAGTGAGTGTTAGAGTCTTTCATAAGGAATTGTATTGACTTAATACGATTAGAATATGGGAGTGGGTTAGAGGTAGGAGTAATCTATACCCCTACCTAATTCCTTTTTTATTGTGTATTAGGTGGGGGTTAGAACAAATGATCTAATCACCCAATAGTCATCCCTATCTCCCTTTGCATCCCATCTAGATTCCATTAACCCAAATCACCAACAAACATCATCATTTATACCCACTATTTCTAATAGACTTACAAAAGCAGAAGAAATATGATAAAATTTACAAACATCCAACCACCATCCTGATACTACAATTGAATGGCCTCCAATCATACTATCTCCAATTAATGAATACAACACAAAAGGTATCCTTTCTATAGATTTCCCCATACTTTTATCGAGCATAGTTGCAATTCTCAATCAACTAAGAATGAATGCAATTTAAATGCAGGAATACACACTCCACATTATACTCTACCATGACAATAGATTAAACAAGCACCTAAGGTTTCGCTGCAGCCCACACAATCCTATGTTGTGCCAATATAGTTAGGAAACAACCTTTTTGGCTACTCCCTTCATGCAACAATATATTTTTGGCATAATGTTAAAAATGAGCTAATAGACACAATGTCACAATTCCATGAAATCGATTTGTTCTCACCTTTCGTTGTGTTGATCCAAAGGAATAAACCCTTGATGATTTGTCCTAATGTTCTTAAGATTGGAGTTTTGTTTGTATATGAATATAAGAAAATTTTATGAGTTCAAGGCTATATAATAATTTAATAATACTAAAAGTTTACATTTTCACTTCCAATTTCTCATCATTCAAATATCTAATTTTTTTAAATATTTATTTGAAATTTCACCTAAAGGCATATGTCCCGATTATTAAATGTCACCCAACAACAACAATATTAATATTTCATTTTCATTCAAATTGTAACATATCACATTTGTCTTCATTTATGCTCTACTTCCATATGTTATCCACTTACAATATTTCCTTTGCAACATCTAGTGCAATTGATAGTGTATACATAATTGACATTGAACTAATACAACTTGAGTGGGCTTAGTGGTTAGGAGCATGCTTTTCCTCCTACGAGGGCATAGGTTCAAAACTAGAGTGGGTAGAGTATGTATGCCTAAGGGTACTCAATAGCAAATCCCTTGTCCCAGAAACAAGGGGGTCTCATACACCAATTTGGTGTTTGGGTTGGTCATGACCTTAAAATTGGATAATAATAATAATAATATAAAATATATATGAAGTTTGTATTAGAATATTTTAGTTAACATAGATATTTAATGGATTACATGTCTTCTGACAATCAAAAGTTAAATTCTCTCTCTCTATCTCTCTCTCTCTCTCTATATATATATATAGACACACACACAATTTTAATTACATTATTTATTTATGGAATGTTGATATTAAATTATGTTAATATTTCGTTTATGGTTGAGAGAGAATTATTATTATTATTATTTTCTCAAGCACTAAGCTTGACCCTAAGGGTGTTCAATAACAAAGGTGCTTTAACAATAGAGGCTCGATCAATTGAACTAACTATGGGGGATTTTGAAATATTATATTTGTTATTGATATGTTATTTTAAATAGTACATGTCAACTCTATGTTAAGCACACAAATAATTACACATCTCCTTCATTCTGAGTTGTAATATCAATAATTAATAATACTTTTAATTTAAATTATATATATATATATATTATTTTTATTTATTTATTTTTTATTATTATTATTATTATTTTTTTTCTGAGGAGAAAATCCGTAATTTCCATTAATTTCAGAAAATTACATGTTGTAGATGCTAAACGCATATGTAGAAGTGTGGGCAAAGCCACTTACAATAACTATACTTCAAGAGAAGTATATAGAAAAGCCCTCAGACAGGGCATCAAGTAAAATGGGTATGTAAACCCCATACCAGTCTGGAGATAGAGCAGTGGAGGATAGCCATACCCATCAAAAACAAAAACATCATAAAGAAAACAGCTCCTGAGGAATGTGTAGAAAATTATAATGGCTGCCAAGACAAGGAGGAGAGGCACGAAATGAGGTAGAGAGCAGCAAAGGTAGCCACTCCTCCCCCACCCCCTCAAACTCTCCTCCTGAAACCGAAGAAACCAGAGGAAGAAACCACCCATACATCCTCAGCAGCCTGCAGAAATCAACCAGAAACAACCATGATGAAGCGGCACGAAACGATGCAGAGACAGTCTCCACACCCCAGTTCCCTCAATGCTCCAGATAACTGTAGAGGAATGCCAGCGAGCGACCAAAAATAGGACCAAAAGCCTCAGCAAGGGAACCCATCAGGTCCCAACTAGAGCAGAGGCGATTCCGGGGGCAGAGGCGGCTAGGGCAGCCACCTCGCCCCCATAAAGAATAAATCTAGAGACCAAAAATACCCCACACCCGTGCCGCGGCTCAGATCAATAACGCCAAAGGCCAACTCCTTGGTTAAGCCGCCAAAGCAGAGCAGCGCGGAAGGTCGAGCAGTTGACCGCCGAAAACCAGGAAAAACAAAACACACGCCGCCGCCTCCCGACTCAATGCACGAAGCTAGTCCCCCGGAACTCTTCCGATGATCTCAGAGCCCAATATGAGCGGACCTCCAACCCTGGATCGTCAGAGCCGAAGACGAGGAAATGGACTTAGAGCCGCGCTATGGAACAAGGGTTCGGATCTGCAGGAATGGGGGTAGTGGAGGCCGAAGATGTATCCCCGCCACAGGCAGTGCAGGAACCGCAGAACTGCAAACCCCAACTGAATCAGCGAAACCCGACACTGATATTACAAAAAGCAGACTTTGGCCACACGACAAAGCGTCGAAGCACAAAACAGTGGCGACAAGAGGCTGCCAGAGACCACACCAGAGGCGGCCCTGCCGCCGCAAGCGCAACAGCGGTAGCAAGAGTCGAATATATATATATATATATAGATATATATATATATATATATATATATGAATTCTTTGTTACCTTTCCCACCTACTTCACCATATGACTACTTACCTTTGGAGTGAATGTTCCAAACAACCATCCAACATTCACCGGTGCCCCTTAGAGCTCTTGGATTTACTGCCTTCCAGACAACAACGTTCACATACCTGCCATTAACATAAAAGGCGTAGCCATATTGAATTCTTTTGAGGCCTCATTCTATTTATATCCTCTTTAATAGAAGCATATAAGGCTATAGCACAATGGGCTATAGTTAGAGACAAAAGATGAGGGAGCAAAAGCTAAGACAAAAAAAAAGTATAAACCAAATAGAATTCTTTGTAAAAGTACCAGCTAGAAACAAGGCACAAGCTAGAAGAAAGGTAGTGCTTTGTGGGGCTTGTGCATCAGGCGGGTACCCAAGGATAGGTAGTGTCCCAAGAGTCCAATCAAGCTCGATCTATTGTAAAGAAAGAGAATCCCTTCCATGTTGTCCCCTTCATTTTGAGAGTTGAGAATATATATATATATATATATTTTTTTTCTTTTATTATTTACCTTGTCCAGAACTAAACCCCAGATAAACCAACTACTCTACTCCTCATGGGTAGAAAAGTATTTATATTATTACATTATTCGCTATTTGATTCTACTTATAAATTAAAAAAACAAATTAATGTAGGGATCTTATGGGTGGCATATGGTATTTACATAATTATTAATTTGTTTAATGCAAATCATAGAAACTTATTCATGTTCTTACTTCATTCCATAATTATAAAGAAAATCAAAACCCTTTGAGTGTACATGTCAATCAAGAAAAGTTAAAAGAAATTAATGTTAGGTCATCATATAATTTTTAATTTATCTAGTTTATCTCATGTTTGATAGGAAAACCAAATTATTTGAGTGCATATTTCAATTAGAAAAAAGTTAAAATAAATGAATATGAGGGGAATATGGTAATCACATTATTCTTAATTTGTAGCACGCTTTTTTATTAGAGTTATGATTACACTGCGAGGGGGAATCAGTTTAATGGATAATTTAACTGATTTAAACAATTGATGATCATTGAAAGCATAACAATGCATCAATAAATAAAATCATCACGTCAACACATGAGAACATCAGATGTACATTGAAACCCTTGTTGGAGAAAACCAAAAATATTTTATCTTCTCTAATATTTAGTTATATCAATTTGTAGACACCAACCCCCAAAGATATGCAAGAACCAATTTGTTGTAAGCTTCAACTTGATTAAGGCGTCAACTTCTAGAAATCTGCAAGTACCAACTTGTTGTAGGCTCTAACCTCTAAAAATATACAAGAACCAACTTGTTGTAGGCTCCACTCTATGAAATATGCAAGCACCAACTTGCCGTGGGTTCCAACTTAATTGAGGCACCAACCTATGAAATATGATAGCACCAACTTGTTGTAGGATCCAACCTAATTGAGGAACCAACCTCTGAAATATGTAGTCTCCAATCTTATTGAGAAACCCACATTTGATAGAGCCACCCACCTTCTTCACAAAAACATAGTGGACCACTTTTCATAATCTTTCAAACTAAATCCATAAGCTCAAAACACATAATCAATGCAATTTCAACCAATTAATTTTGTGTATCAAGACTAAACATGTTCATATGACCCATAACATTTTGACAAAAATAAAATAAATACAACTTTTTTTCCCTCAAAAACTTGTCTTCATGACTTTTCGTGTCCCCCTTTTAGATTACAAAACAATTCTTCCATTTTACCCCTTTTCAAAAATCAAATTGGACCTCAAAATGAATGAAAAAACATTATAGGAAGTAACAATTCAATAGAATGAACCTTTCCAATTTACAGTCTACAAAATGTGATTTTTTGGTGTGCGTTTGAAAAAATGCACCTTAGCAGTCTGAAAAAATGGTTAACATAATACACTTCCAAGAAAGAAAAAAATTGGCGAGGCCAACAAGATTCAAACCAATGACCACCTGCGACGCAATTAGTCTTCGTACCAATTATCATGCTAGGATCCTTGTTTATACTGTTCGCAAAAATTGTTTTATAGTGAATCAAATCATGCAACTAAAACCAAGTGCCAAAGCCAAGGCTCAACCTCACAAAAAAGTGCCACACAACATAAATTGGAAACCATGTCACCAATAGGCCAAGAAACAACCTGGCAACAAAGTGCCAAACAATATATCTTAGATGGTAACCATGCAATCGATAAGCCAAGAATACATAGTGTTAACATCTTGTGCCTCAGATGGTAACCATTCCACCAATAAATCAAGACTTGACCTCATGTCCTCCTGCTACCCAGAATCACAATGCCTCGCTCTAACCACGAATCCACACCTTTATTTGTTTCATATCATAGCATAAATCATATGTCAATTCCATCATATCATATTCATATATATACATGTGTAACTGTTAGTTGAGTCTAATATACAAACTCACATATGACCAATTTTTGCGCTTAGATCATGGCAAGCATATCCCCTTGGGCTCACCCTTTTTCCTCCATATGAGTGTGCTATGTGACCTAGTCCCTAGGGGTCCATGGTCAATCATGTTATGATGTCAACATGACATCATCATGCCACATGGCACTCTCTGAGTGGTACCATGTGTCACTCAAATTTGGCCCAATCTGCCATCCAAAATTGTTGATTGGACATGCCATGTAGCACCCTATCATGCTACCATGTCATCAACTGTAATGCTACATCACTACAACTATACTTCTATGTCATCCTCCACGTCATCTCATGTTGCCACATGTTAACCTACCATTGGATGAGTTGGCTACATCATCCATGTCACATGTGTCATCCTACTGACATGTCAATCTGTCATTGGTCCAAATGACAAGTTAACATACCACTAAAGTGTCCACATTGTCCACTAGGCAGCGTTGTGTCATGTTTTCATTAGTGTAGAGGTTCCATGTGGTGTAGGTCTAATGCCATGGTGGGGGGGGGGGGACCTCCATTAACTATGACATAAGTTTGTGCTCCATCCACCATGTATCAACCACATATCATCCATAACCACCAGATTTTCTTGAAGTAACGTCATGGTTAATGTTGTTAAATAATGCCCATGTTCACATTCCATTAGCCACCAATTGCGCATGAGTGCATAAATATTCCCTGAAGATGCATATAATTTAACAAATTTTGTGTTTTGATCCTTTTTAACAATGTCACTTTAAAACTGGCTTATCTTCTCATTCCAGAGGAGTTTTACCAAGTATAGTATACCACTGGAAATCTCTCAAAGACGAATATCCAACCAAACCATCTATATACTCATTTGATCATCATAACTTCAACAAAATACTCAATAATATTCATGCCATGATGTCTTCTTAGCATCACTAATGTGTCAATCAAATGCTTGGTGATATTCCAAGGCATTGTACCTTCTTTGACATTAATGACATGACATTGTTTGTCATCAATGAAAACCATATGCCCAATAATCTCCTTCCTTTTGCATCCAAGACATCAAAACTCGTTTGATATCAATGAAATGACAGTGGTTGTCATCAATGACAAGACTAATGTGTCAATCAAATGCTCAGTGATATTCCAAGGCATCGTACCTTCTTTGACATTAATGACATGACATTGTTTGTCATCAATGAAAACCATATGCCCAATAATCTCCTTCCTTTTGCATCCAAGACATCAAAACTCGTTTGAAATCAATGAAATGACAGTGGTTGTCATCAATGACAACATCATGTCCAACAATATCTTCCTTTTTCATTGATGAAAACACCACTAGACGTTGATGGTCATTGATGGCAATGGATTAAACTCCCCTTGTCAAGATGCTATTCCATAATGCACTTTATTTCATTATTCAATGTCTACTTTCTCTCCCCCTTTGAAATCAATAACGAAGGGTCTCACTAAAAATGGTTGCTTATTTAGAGACCGCTTAATTCTGAGCCAATGCTATAAAACTATTCCTGTATACCTATGGACCTTCTTCCACTATTAATGAGATCTCCCCCTATGGATAAACTCTCATCTTGTAAATGTCTATTATCGTGTTGTAGTCATACTCCCCCTGTGAGTGGCTTGGAAGTCATCCCTATATTTTACATTTGAGACAACCTACACAAAAACTTGATCGAATACAAGTGTCTCAATATCGAAGATGAATCAAATTTTAAAAATAAAATTTTCAATCTTGATTTATAGAATAAACATTCAAGTAGACACTCCCCCAACATAAAAACATTAAAACAATACCATTCACACCAAAAACAAAACTATCAAGACTATCTTAATTTTTTATTACCCAAATCTTTCAACTTTCCTACCTAAACGGAACGTTTACAAAAATCTTTGCCAACAACTTGCAGTTGTTGAATGACTGCGTCGATATTCCATGGTAGATTACATCGATCCCCAAACTTGCATAAACTTTCAGTACATCTGGGCTTTGTTGGAAAATCCTTTATTTTCCTTTCTTCTTTTTCTTCAGTGAGGTTACCACAAAATCTGCAGGTTGCAGATTGTCTCCGACCATATTGTTGTTCACTCCTATTTTATCAACGTCTGCAAGATGAATTAAATTATAATTAGTTTTTTTTTTTTGTTTTTGTTTTTTTTTTAAGCTTTGAATAAAAATGGGGTTATCTAATTATTATTTGTTTTGGAGTTTTACATATACTTTGAGGAAATAATTTCTATTAAATTGTGATTTTATTTAAAATATGTTTTCGATGCATATATGTGTTCAACAAAACACTTGAATTATGAAGAATTCATGACTCAAACTTTTGATTGGAGTAAATCTCTACCAAGTTTTGGAAAATATAAGTAAAAAATAATTCCAAAAAATCCAAAAACATAAGATAGAGCCGGGATTGTATGAAGTCTTGGAATCAAGGAAAAAATTAAAGTTCATCTAAATTACCTGCAAGATGGCAGTACAACCAATCGGGATGATCTTCGAGGAGGGTGCCATTTTTTTCATTGGAAATGAGAAACAAGAGAAATACATGTGAGGAAGTTAAATTTATAAGCAACCGATGTTGATCCCCTTACCTATCATACTGTTAGGCTCTCAAAGCACTAAGCACTGAATGATCACTCCATGCATTGAATGATTGATTGCTCATGACAATTTCCGTTGAATCTCTTGTAAATTTCAATGCAATCAATATGTAGAAGTTCTCGATTTCAACAAGATTTTAGAGCTTGAAAACTATGCCATGGAAGAATTTTTTAAGCGTCTAGGCTATTGTTTTTAATGGTGTTGATTCATATTAAAATAATACATGGAAAAAATCTTGCCAATCGTTAAAAAATTCAACACTTTTGTCTTTATGGAGGAGGGTAGGAGTTACAAAAAAATTTCGTACCAAACATTTAAAAAATTAAAATACTTTGTTTTACCTTTCTATCACAACCTATTTTTTCTCAAATTACTTTAAAATTAAACTCTCACCAACCATAAAAAAAAGGTTCTAACACTTCCTCTTTGTGTGGGGAGCGGGGCAAAAAAAATAGTCTTACCAAACATTTAAAATATTAAATCAGGTTGTCTTTACTTTTTAATCAGATCCTCTTTTTTCTCAAAATACTTTCACCTTATTTCCCCTTTTTGACTTTTTATTTTTATTTTTATCACACCCTCTTTTTTCTCAAATTACACTAAAAGTATTTCTGAATTTTGTTGTTCTTTACCATGTAGTTAAGGTGAAGGTCATTTTTCCCTAGAAGAGTATTGATTCTCTCCTATGCTTAAAGGATATTAATTGTAGTAAGGAAGATTGGGTGCGTGCCTCAACGAAGAAGGATCCAAAAGATGCAAAGAGAATAAAAGCTTCAAACTTGAGGATGACATAGAGGAGTATGAACAATGTAAACTTTGAAACAGAAACTATAAACTCAAAATGGGAACTCTGGCCAAAAAACGCCAAAAAAACATCAAAAACAATGCTAAAAACGAAAAGTGTGTATACTGGAATGGTGGTTTTTTTTTTTAGGGCTAATTTTGAACATGTTTTAAAAATGGCAGTGAAAACAAAATTTTCGTGCAAAATATAGCTTGAAAACGAAAAAGTGATTATACTGGAATGATGATTTTTTTTAGGGTCAATCTTCAAAATTTAAAAAAAATGCTAGTAAAATGATCTAACAACATAAAAGTGTCTCATAACTTCTCATTTAACACCATATGGAAATCAAAAATTTTATTTTAAGAGACGATGCATACATCAGTTAGATAAATTGTCTTAAACAATTATTCAAAATCACTCATATTTTCTTGCATGCCATCAGAATTCACATCTTCAGATGAGTCACTGGATGCTGATGAAGATGTTCCATATTCTTCTCTTTCATCAACTAGTGCCCCATCTGAGTCCACATGCATGCCCATCATTTCAGGTTTCAAAATTCTTCTAGATCTACGATTGGTTTCAGCAGACTCCCATCTCAATACTGTTCCTTCTGGTAACAACCTTTTCAGAATTTCTATTGTCTTGAAGCAAAGAGTTCCCCTCTTTGTTAAATTGAAGTCATAAACAAGTATGTCAACATCCTCCAATTTCAATATGTCTGTGTGGCAATGATTTATATTCGTACCCTTTCTTTTTCTCTTTCTGCCATTTTTTTGTCAACTACCATCTCTGGCTTATACACACCATTGAATGGGTGTGTATTTGTGGCATACCAATGTACTTCAACACTTGTAACATCCTCATTTTCTGTAAATACCTTTATAACTTTAGCAACCCAAAATGGATAGCCATTGAGATCTCCATCTGCTAGCACTGCGATCATGCAACCCTCCTTAATATCTTGTACTGAACCCCTGTAAAGGTCTTCCATGGCTTCACGTTGTGCACGAGATCTTCTAGAACCAATATACATCTCTCTTTCCTCTGCCTGTGAAGAATTAATGATACCTTGAGATTATTGTTGTTCAACAATGTTTATTTCCTCATGTGCATTCGACACATTTTGTGGCCAAATAAATGGATTTTTCAAAGGTATATCTTCATTTGTTCTTGTTGAAATGATATCACTTTGATTATTGAAAAATGACTCCCACCAAACTCAATCAGCAATGTCAAAGTACTCATATGTATATCTAATACATTTTTTTATTTCTTCTAGGCAATCAGAATAATTTATATCTCTGTTTTGTTTGCGTGCATTATGAACTTCACCAACTGATTGTAATAACAATATTTTCGATGCAAATATTGGATGATCTGGAATGAACTTCAAAAATTGCAAACCTTATAACGGTGCCCATTCTGTAGTAGTTGAATACTTCTTGCCCCATATTAGTGTTTTCCCATCAATTTTTTTGATACGAAATTGATGTTGGAAGCTAATGTCATTAAGTTGTTCAATGCATTTCCCCTCGCCATATGATCCCATAATAAACCTTCGCATGTCAACATTTTCTTCCAACACATCAAAAGTAGGCTTTGGCATGTATGATTTCTTAATACATTCAATTAATGATGGCAAGCTCCCAGCTTCCTTCCTCCTCAATGTGACTGAAAAATGACTGAACATCTGATGAATATGGTCATGAGTGTGCCGAACAAGAAGGAAACCAACCTTTACCTTCTGAAAAATTCTCAATTCAACAAGCATGTTTAAATATCCAAAAACAACCTAATTTTTGTTTTCACGGCAAGTGTTGTCCAATTGTAGATACAAAACTTTAGGAAGATTACCAGACCGATGAGAAAGCACATATGAATTATGGTTATGGTCAAATTTGCATCATTATGAATATTTGGAGCTGTGAAGTACACCTTTAGCAACATTTTCCCATTGAAGACCATACAACCGACCAAGTGATACTAAATAAAATTTTCCTCCTGTAAATTTTTGGGTGTGCGAACAAAATGTGTTAAAAGTGTTTTCTTCTGGTCCATACCATCAATTATCAAACCCAAATATTTATTCGGATTATCATAACACTTCTTTCGATGCTTGTACAACTTTTTCAGTTCATTTGTTTGTTGTTCGTGATGCTCCTGAAGTTCTATGAAAATTGAATCTACACAACATAAAAGAAAGCCATTAAGAAATATGTTTTCATACTTGATGAATATACAATCTTAAAAGTTAAAGTTATGAATGCCTACCCCTCTCTGACCCTTCACATTTGTCCCTTTTTTATTTAAGAGAAGCACATGTACTGTAAATCCCCATCCTTGTCTTCTTAGGAATACGGACATTGTTGAATTGTTTCTTACATATCTTCACAAAATATGGATATGTAATAAACTAGCCATGTCCCTCAGCACCTTTTGCATATTCTTTGTATAAGTTGTAGATTTCGCATCTCGAAAAATTATCTGGAATATGTATTGTCTTTCTATTTGGCATACACTCTCATGCTTCGAAAAGAAACCTTTATCCATGACATTGCAATGTTTGATAATGGCCCAAATTGTCTTTTATGACGTATTTCAGAATAAAATGTGGGATCCTTTTCCAAATTTTCTTGAATTCTCGAGAGATGAAAATTCCCAATCGAATGAAACATTTTGAAAGCTTTTCTATAGGTAAATAAAGTCTTAATATGATAATCATAACCTGACAATGTAGATTGCATGCACCCAACTAAATATGAATTTTGCATGCTTTTATTCATTGACAAATATCTCTCCCTGCTCTCAAATGCAAATTTGAAATCCATATGTTTCAAGCAATCTTTTTGGCAACATTCACTTGAAATGAGTGCGCTGATAGAACTTCTTCTCGTCAGATATTCTGCTCTACCCCTTGTATAGCTAGAACATATTGCATTGATACGAAAAGGTCTGGTCCTTCTCCTCGATACAATATTTCTTGGCAACATCTCCATCATTAGATCATCATTTGTATAAGGATTTTTATCATCATTAAGATGAATGTTATCCACACTATGATCAGCTGTGCTTTTCAAATACTGACTTGGAGGATATTCTTCATCTTCCCTTTCTTCAGTGCTACTGTCATAGTCAATAGAATTCGGACTTAATGGAAATTTTGACTCGATGTTTATTGGATATTCTTCCTCATGTGCATTTTCAGTGCTGCTCTCACGGTCCATAGAATTAGGACTAAGTGTATCATTTTGTCCTTCATCACTGCTACCTTTATACTCATTAGAATTAGGACTAAGTGCATCATCATGTCCTTCATCACTGTTGCTCTCATAGTCCTTAGAATCAGGACTAAGAGGACATTGTGACACTCCATTCTTTTGAAATTCATCATCGCACTCTTCATCACTGTTGCTCTCATAGTCCTTAGAATTAGGACTAAGTGGACACCGTGACACCATTATTTTGAATTTCATCATCCCGCTCTTCATCAAAGCTGCTTTCATAGTCCTTAGAATTACGACTAACTGGACACCATGGCATTCCATACTTTTGAAATTCATCATCCCGCTCTTCATCAAAGCTGCTCTCATAGTCCTTAGAATTAGGACTAACTGGACACCGTGACACTCCATACTTTTGAAATTCACCATCATGCACTTCATCGCTGCTGCTCTCATAGTCCTTAGGATTAGGACTAAGTGGACACTTTGACACTCCATTCTTTTCAAATTCGTTATCACACTCTTCATCACTACTACTCTCATAGTCCTTAGAATTAGGACTGAGTGGACACCATGACACTCCATTCTTTTGAACTTCACCATCTTGCTCTTCATCATTGCTGCTCTCATAGTCTATAGAATCAGGACTAAGTGGACACTGTGAGACTCCATTCTTTTGAAATTTGTCATCAAGCTCATCATCACTACTGCTTTCATAGTCCTTTGAATTCTGACTAAGTGGAATCTGTGACTCTTTATTTATTTGAAATTCTCCATTCCCTCTTTCATCTGTGCTGCTCTCATAGTCCTTAGGATTAGTACTAAGTGGAAGAATTGACTTTCTATTCATAGTGGAAGAATTCCCACTATATTCATCCATATGAATAGAGTTGTTACGCGATGAAGATGTTGATGCTATATAAATCTAAACTTCACAATCAGGACAATCCATCCCTTTCAAATAGAAGATGTTGAATGATACAAATGGAGAGTCTCCTAAAGATATTCTATAGCTTAGAGAATGAAATTTTCCCTCCAAAATTTTTTGCGAAAATATTTTCCTCCTAAAAGTTTGTGAGATATATTTCACTTCATTATTTTATTATGCAATTTAAGGAAAAATATAAACTTATTTTTTTTTTTATGAAATAAATCATTAAAGTTAAAATTGTAAACTACAACTTCTACCTTAATTATTTTAATAGTCAAAGTATATAATGTTTACTAAACAATTGAATGTTTTTTAAAATTTTTATAATACATTTAGAAACAAGATAATCCCTCATTCACCCCGCTATAAAACAATTCCAAACTGTTCACTTTATCATATTTTCATTCAACGCTATAAAAAAATTAACATGTTAAAATTTATTAAAACTAATTAATCCCGCATTCACCGTATGATAAAACATCTTTGTAGTTTCACTAATATATTCCATTATCACTATTACTCAAGTTACATAAAGGTTTGCTAAGGTTCGTCAAAAGACTTGCAGCGAATTTGTGGAGCAGCTACATTGGGATCAACAACATATTCAACGAAGAATTTTCGCAATTGAAAGGCCAGTTAACTTTTTTTCCTTGAAATTTCTCATATTAAATTAGTTTAACGAAGTAGATTTTTTTTCTAAACTTAAATTTTTTTGTCAACCAAATTAAGAAATATTTCCATCATGAGCGTGGTGGGCCGAGGGCAACCCCATCCTGCAATCGACCAGCCACTAGATTTTTTTTTATAAACTTAAAATTTTTTGTCAACCAAATTAACAAATATTTTTGACGTGAACATGGTGGGCCGAGGGCAACCCCATCCTGCAATCGGCCGGCCACCCACTCCCTCCGCACACCCTTCCGGGCCCCTCCCCAAACTCAGCAACCCCTTTCCCCCTCACCCCGAAACCCCCCTTCCGCCTGACCTCCCTACCCCACACGACACCCCTACCCAGCCCCCTACCTCACTCCCCTGGAGCCACCCACTTTCCCCCCTACCCAACTCCCCTTCCCTTCCCCCTCACCTCGCCCCTCGTTTCTCCCCACCTCCTACCCCCTACACGCCCCCCTTAACCCCCCACCACAACCCCCAATTCCCCCTCATACCCTTAACCCTACCCCATACCCCCAAACGCCCCACTTAACCCTACCCCCTACCCCCCATACGCCCCCCTTAACCCCCCATACCCGCCCCCCCACCCCCCACCCCCCATACCCGCCCCCCCACCCCATACGGCACCCCCCCGCTCCCCCATATGACCCCCACCCCCCATACCCCCCCCGCCATACGCCCACTCCCCACCCCCCATATGGCCCCCTCCCCCTATACCTGCCCCCCCACCCCCCATACGGTCGCCCACCCCCCACCCGCACCCCCCCCCATACCCGCCCCCCGCCCACCCCCGCCCATACCTGCCCACGCCCACCCTCGCCCATACCCGCCCCATAGCCCCCCCCCCCCCCCCACCACACGCCCACCCCCCCCCCCCACACGCCCACCCCCCACCCATACCCGCCCTGCTCCCCACCTGGCCCTGTCCCATCCCCACTGCTCGTAACCCCGCCCCCCGCCCCACCCATCCCCGCTGCCCGTAACCTCGCCCCCCGCCCGGTCCCCTCCCATCCTCACACCGCCCCTCCCCCTCGCCCTCCACCTCCCGACCTCCTCCCGCTCGGACGACCACCCGGGCGCTCCTGCGGGCCGGCGGGGTGGCGCGGGGCGGGCCGCAGCGCCACCCCGACGGCCCGCCCGAGGGGCTACCGAGGTGGCACGGGGCGGGGTGCTGTGGCTTGTCCCGCCCCACCTCGGCGGCCCGTCGGCCCGCCCGGGGTGGGGGGGGGGAGGGGGGATGCCGCCGCCCGCCCCGCGCCACCCTAGCGGCTCGCTGGCCCGCCCGGGGTGGCCGTCTGATTCCGGGAATGCTCGTCGCCCGCCCCGCACCACCCTGGCGGCCCCCGCCCACTCGCTCCGCGCCACCCCGGCGGCCCGCCCGGGGTGGCCGGAATTAGACGGCCACCGCAGGCGGGCTGCCAGGGTGGCATGGGGCGGGGTGGGTGGTCGTTCGAGTGAGAGGAGGTCGGGAGGCGGAGGAGGGAGGGCGAGGGGGAGGGGGAGGGGTGGGACAGGGATGGGAGGGGGCCGGGTGGGGGGCAGGGATGGGTGGGGCGGGGTCGGGCGGGGTTACGGGCGGCGGGGATGGGTGGGGCGGGGGCCGGGGTTACGGGCGGCGGGGATGGGTGGGGCGGGGCCGGGCGGGGGGCGGGGTTACAGGCGGCGGGGATGGGTGTGGCGGGGCCGGGGTTACGGGCGGCGAGGATGGGTGGGGCAGGGCCGAGCGATGGGGATGGGCAAGGGTGGGTATGGGTGGGGGTTGGGGGGGGGGGGCGTATGGGGGGTGGGTATGGGGGGTGGGTATGGGTGGGGGTTGGGCGAGGGTTGGGGGGGGTATGGGGGGTGGGTATGGGTGGGGGTTGGGCGAGGGTGTGGGGGGGGGGTGGCGTATGGGGGGTGGGTATGGGTGAGGGTTGGGCGGGTATGGGTAGGGGGGTGGGCGGGTATGAAGGGGGGGGGGGGGGGCATATGGGGGGTGGGTATTGGGGGGGGGGCGTATGGGGGGTGGGCCATATGGGGGGGGGATAGGAATGGGGGTGGCGTATGGGGGGTGGGCCGTATGGGGGGTTGGGGGGTGTTAAGGGGTGCGTATGGCGGGTAGGGGGTAGGGTTAAGGGTATGAGGGGGAGTTGGGGGTTGTGGTGGGGGGGTAAGGGGGGCGTGCGGGGGGTAGGAGGTGGGGAGAAACAAGGGGTGAGGTGAGGGGGAAGGGAAGGGGAGGGGAGAGGTGAGGTGAGGGGGAGGGATGAGGGGTTAGAAGGAGCTAGAGTGGGGGGAACGAGGGGTGAGGGGATGAGGGGGAGGGTGCGCGACCCGGGTAGAAGGGTGAGGTGAGGGGGAGGGTTGATGGGTAGAAGGAGGTAGAGTGAGGGGGGGAACGAGGGGTGAGGTGAGGGGGAGAGGGGGTATGAGGGGGAACGAGGGGTGAGGGGGAGTGCTAGGTAGAGGGGGGAGAAGGGGAGTGAGGGGAGAGATGAAAGGTGAGGCGGGGGTGGGTAGGTAGAGTGAAGTGAGGTGGGGGTGAGAGGGGCAGGGGGAACTAGCGGTGAGAGGGAAGGTTGGGAAGGAGGAGGTGGTGAGGGTTGAGGGGGATTCGGGTAGAGTGAGGGGGAACAAGGGGAGTGAGGGGGATGAGGGTGAGGGGGGTAGCGTGAGGGGAGAAAAGGGGTAGGGGTGGTCGCAGGTAGTGGGTGGGAGGCGGCGGCTAAGGTGAGAGGAAGGGAGGAGGGGTGGATGAGGGGTGAGTCCAGGGGGAGTGAGGTAGGGGGGTGAGGTAGCGGAGGGGGGGTTAAGGGGTAGAGGGAAGGAGGGGTAAAGGTGGGCTGGGGTAGCCGTTCGATTGCGGGGAGGGGTGGTTCAGTTGGGGGCAAGGCGGGTAGGAAGAATAGGTGGAAGGTGGGTAAGGGTGGGCTAGGCTAGTGGACGTTGCGGGGAAGGGGGTAGGTTGTTGGGGGTTGGGGAGAGCGGAAATGGGGTGAAGTGGAATTGGGGTTGTGGGCCAGTAGTGGGGCTAGTGTGTGGAGGGGGGCATGGAGGGGAAGTGGTTAGGGGGTGGCGTGGCGTGGAGTGGGGGTAGGGGGAGGTGTGGAAGGGGGGTAAGGGTGCGGTTGGATGGCCGTCCAATTGCGGGGTGGGGTGGCGTGGGTCGGTTGAGGGGGAAGAGGGGTAGGGGGCATGCAGGGTAAGTGGTGGGGAAATCGCCCGCCACTCCGTGGATGGACAGGGTGGTGTCAGTGGGCTTCTGCCATTTCTTAATGTTAATATTTTTTTAATTTCAATTATCTGATTATACAAATTAAAAATTTAGGATATATTTTCGTTGTGGATTTAAGTTAATATGTTTTCGTTGTTTACTAATTTGTGTTTCTATTTTTCAGGAAAATGGCATCAAAGAAGATTTCTGTGAATATGTCTGGACCAAAGACACTTAAAGGTGCATCTTCAAAAAACATTGGTGAACGAACTCCACCTGAGCTCATGGCTAAAAATCTTTCAAGTGCCTCAAATGATAAGAAGATGATTTTAGACTGGAAGAATTCAAAAGAGGTGAAATTCCCATCAAGAATATGGTATGTGAAAGAAAAAGAAAGTCAAAGTGTGAACATATAGCTATATATTGATATACCGAATGAAAATGGAATTTTTGAGCTGATGGGAAGAGTCATAGATATGTGTTCGGTACCAGACACTGAAGTTGTTTACATACTTACAAAAGCTCCCAAGTCACATGAAAGGATTAAATATCAACTAACATATTCATTGTATGACACGAGAGAGGTATCTACAAAGTTGTGTAAACAAATCGTAAATGAGATGAAACAAAACATCATAAGTATTGTCATTTATATTTGTATTTTGTTTTCTTGAAAGTGTCTCGCTATATTTTTTTAATTTTGTTTTTATTGACATATGATATTTTATTAGGCAGAATTTTGTTGAAAGTTGTTCAATTAGGTTGGGAGGCATTCATTGCATAGAGCATGATATCATGAAAGTTGTCAGTAGTTTTTACTCAATGTCAGAAGAAGATATGGAAAATAGGCAAAATGTAGTAATTGATGATGCTACAAAACTACATCCAAAGGATCAGAAAAAAGGCCTCTAGTGGACAAATCTAGCAAGGGTAAACAAGTTACTTTTGATGACAATGAAGTTGAAACTGACAGTGAAGCATATGTTGCTGTTACTGAAGATGACATTGGAACTGAGAAGAGCCATAAAAGACTAAAAGTAACAACGCCAAAAAATAAATCTGTTGAGAATGTTATGACGAATAAAAGTAAAGTTGAAGATTTTGAAGTAGTCATTACCAGCAGTCAAGAACCTAGTGAAACTGCAAAAGAAAGCAGAAAAATCATTACACCAGGAGCTGATTTAGAGGATGGCATTATCAAAACAAAACAAAATGCCATTCGACAGAATTTGACAAAGAAAAACTTAATTGATGGTGGTCGTACATTTCAGCTTAATTTCAGACAAACCTATAAGGAAAGTGAAGGACAATGTCAATATCAAGTCAGAAAGCCACACCATTTGCATGTTCACAACTTGAAGACATTGATGAGGTATAACCCATATGCTCATGTGGTTAATTATGTGCTTCTTGTTGATCTAGTTCAAGTTCCCAACAAAGAAGCATTTGATAAATCAAAATGTTTTGAATACAATTATTATGTGCTTGGGGGGAACCATTCTGTAGAAGCTCAAAGACAATTGATGGAGGAATATCCCAATAACCCACGTTTTGAAACAATGAAATGTATCATTTATGCTGGTTTATCGGATATAGAAGCAAAGTTAGTGGCATGGGATCATAATTTAGATAATGAATATAGAATGTCTATGACTTTCATCCAAAGGGTTAGATTTATTCATAGTGAATTTCAAGAAAAATGTGGTGGAGATAGGATAAATGTTACTGCAGATTTCCGAAGGGAATGTTGTATGGAAATAGGCTATCAAATTGAAGAGAAACGCAATTCAAAAGGTGGAAAACGCAACCTTCCTAGTGACATATTCAGAGGTGTTGATAACATTTTCCAATTGGCATTTAGAACTGGAGATGTTTGGAACTTGATTGATGAGATTTTTAGCATGTGGGAAAACATTGGCATTAAAAACCAGAAGGTTAAAAAGTCTAAGCCATTGATATGTGGCGGCAGTAAATTAGGTCCTGACTTGAAGCAGCTTCCAGAAGATATGACTATCACACCTTGGAGAGCAATGCAAGGAGTGAAAGATGAAAAAATTATCAAAACAATATTATCTCGTGTGAAGTCAGGGGAATTATCATTGGAGGAAATGTACGAGGAATTTCAAAAGTAAGTTTGTTGAATTATTTTTATTTATTTCTAGATTATAATTTTCTTTTAAATAAAACATGTTGTTCTTGGTAGTATTTGTTATACATATCATTATATTGACTTTTGTTACTTTATCTATGTAGTCACAAAGTTTACATGAAAATTCAAGAACAAATGGTTAGATTGTTGAATGAAGATAGTTGGGATGATGTCGTACGCAACTATCCAGATTCAAGTTCTACATCAACATTAAAAGCTTTTTATCTTGCATTTAAAAATGTATCTTGATTTACACATTCGTTTTTATTCATCTGTGTATTATTTTTAATTTATAACTTACACATATATTTGTTTATTTTATAAAAGATGAAGAAGGATGATAATGGAGCACCAACTAGCTTCAGAACCTTTATTGAAAAAATAAAGACCGAAAGACTGAGGAAGCAACGTGTTAAGAATGTTGAACTTGATGCAACTCTTACTCATTTCATTTGGAATGGGCTAGACACTGTTCAATATCAAGTAATACAAGGCGACCGTGAAGACATTGCTAAACTCATACCTAAAAGGGAGTATGCCCTAGTTATTGCAGATATTCCCCATGGTTTCAATGTTCCAAATATTGACTATGATAGTGACCCTTATACTTATCAAGTTTTTAGTAAACTGGTTGCAGGATTTGTAGAAGTCACGTCATCACCATTATGGAGATTTGTGACATTTCATTCAGACACACAATTGGCAATGATATTGTCAAGCTTCAAAGGGAAAGCAAATTCAAGGATGCAACTTACATGGTAAGACGTTTAAAATGTATATGTGATTAATGTTGAAAAATTCATTTATGTACAATTTGATTGAACTTTTACTATTTCATGTTACAGGCAAAAGTCAAATCTTCTTAACTGTGATGATCAAGTATTTATAAATGATTGTGAGTTCATTCATATTGATAGTTGGGCAAAAGATGATAGTTGTATGTCTATGATTTTTAATCGGGTGGACGGAAAGAGTCATATCCAAATACTGAATTATGATGTTGTTGTGAGAAAACTAACATATGAAGACAAAGAAGCAAAAGGAGAGATAGTTAACATTTATCAAAACCCACAATTATTGATTAACTATCTTATAGACATATGTTCAAATGAAGGAGATTGGGTTTTGGATTTATTTTCTGGCTCAGGGAAGTTTTATTATATAGAATTGAAATTTCAATATGTTATTTTTTTAATTAATATGTCATTGTACTAATTTACTTCATTATTTCTTTTGTGCTTGATAACTAGGTACAACACTAGCATGCTGCCTTCAAAAAGGAAGAAATTGCATTGCAATTGAAAAAGATCCATTACAATGTGATTTCATTCAGCAAATAATTAATGCTCTTCAATTTCTTCCAGATGCAATGCAAGAATTGGGTTGAAGAAAGGGGACTTCAGTGAATCACGTGTTGCAAAAAAGGCAAAGGAACCTCAACCACCATTACATGGGATGTTTGGAAAGACATACATTGGGAGATTGGCAGACATGAAAGATCCATTAGAAGACGAAAATGAGCAAAAGGAAGCAGAAAATATTGAGGAAGAAAACAATGATGAAACTCTAGAGGACAAAGAGTTTGGATTACGTGACATTGTTGATTAAATTTAAGTTATGCTTGGAAATCAAGCTCATTTTTTGTAACTATTAAGTAGTTATACTTGCAATGTTTTGACTTTGACATTTTATGAGAAGAATATACACTCAATTGAGGTTGTTATGCGTTGAATATTTGCAATATGTGATTTTCGCATTAATTTTTAAGTTAACCATTATTTTTTGAAAAAAAAAAGTGATTATTATTATTTTTTTGATATGAAATTCATAAAAAAAACTATTATTTAACTATTTTTAGTTAAAATTTTCGTATAAAAATTGTGATTTTCGCATGTCAATTGTAGCAAAAAATTATCAAAACGTGTAGTTTTTTAATTATATTTATGTTAAAAATGGCTATTTTTATGTCAATTGTTAGAAAATATTGTTTTTTAGAAACAATTATTTCTTGTGGATTGAAAAATTAATTAACAATGTATAAATATGTAGAATATTGAAAATTCAAAATATCAACCTTCTTTTTTAAATATGCGAAACAATAAAAACCTCACTACAAAAAAAATAAAATTAAAATAAATACAAGAAAATATGAAGAAAAAGACCACTTCAAAGATTATTAAGTTTACAAAATAATTATTTACATTTCATACATTAGAAAATAAAAAAAGTTAAAAAAACCTTTTAAAAAAGAGTCTAGTGCAAAATTACCATTTTTTAAAATCAGCATAAAAAACACTACCATCATAAAACACAATGTACATAAAAAAATTTATAGTGCCAAAAACTAAGCTTTAAAAAACACATGTGTGTTCTGCATAGCCCCTTTTCGAAATCGAGTCAGTTTTTTGCTATCTCTACAAAACGGGTAACAGTATGGGTTCCCGTTTCAAAGTTTACATTGTTTATGGATGAAGTTTATGGGCGTGTTATGAAGAAGTGACCTTTGTTTATGACTAAGGTAACTCTGTATCCCTTTTTGTGTTCATTTTCCAACCAATTTCATAACTCGAAAGCAAGTAATCTCTGATGTGAATGGGCGGCGTAGGAGGAGGACACCCACGTTCTTGAGGGTCAGTGTTGGAGGGTATGGGTTCCTGCACCTCTAGAATCCTAGTCATTAGCTTTAGGAGAAGCGATTGTATGGGGGTTTTCTAATTTTAGTTTCAGTAAAGTATTTATAAAGAGTTCAGAGGCGATGGTGGAATGTGTTATTAGTAGTAATTCTTTTTGGGCAACCGAGTCATAATCTTCATTTGAGGATGCTAAGCTCGAGTATATCTTATGGTGTCTGGCAGAGTCTAAACTATCAACACAGAGAGGTGTTGCTAATTGACTAGCGCTGAGAAATAAGTTTCCAGGGGGAAGAGAGAAAAAGTCTCGTGTTTTTCTGGTTCTTTTGTCTAGTGAAAAGTGGAAGAATTGTGGCAGAGATGGTTGAGAAGTGTTTAATTATAGAAAGAAAATGACTCATTTGACTTGTGAATTAGTGAAATGGAGAAATTCAAATTTCCACACCAGCAAGATGATTTGGGTTGTAGTTAGTAGGAGTGACATGGCCAAGCCACTTAGTTAAGTAAGTTAGTTCAAGTTTGTGGGCAAGACGTAGAGTTCTGGATGAGTTGATTGCTAAGATTTAGCAATCTAGTGGATTCGTAGTTAGTGAAATTCAATTATATTAGCTCTAGTCATGAATAAAGTTAGTAGGAGTTCAGTTGAGTAGTTGTAACTGTTGTTAACTCACTGATCTCATAGTTAACTAGTCAATTTACTAAAAATAACCCTAGTCATGCATGCAATTCAAATTGCCTAGTTGAGTGGAGGAAAAATGCATCAATGTAATCATTATTATATACTATTGAGTGTACAAAGTTTTCATGTAGTAGGTGAGCTAATTTCCTCAGGAATTGTGCAAGGAAATAAGAGCCTCCTATTCTTTAGGAGCACGGAATGTGAAAGAAAATAGGAGGAAGTTGTAGGCCTATTTTGGCTAAGTGTTGGCGAGAGCAGAGTTAGAGCAGGAGATCAATATTGCAGTTCAGATTGAGCTTCAAGGATTGAAGAAATCATTGTAATAAATCCATATTATCATCTGATATAATACAAACAGAGGATGGGTTTTTCCTAGTTGTTCCCAAGTAAAAACTGTGTTCATTGTAATTTAATGCTTACATGTGTTTCTATTGTATGTTTTCCCTTTCGCAGATTGAGTAGAAGAAATTTTGTCTATTGTTCTCAGTATGATTTCATTAGCAACTTTTAATTTTGAGTTATTTGTACATGGTATCAAAGCCATTGAAAATTACATAGAAACCAAGTTCCCGATCTTCTCTAAAAAAAATTGAATAACAGATTTGTGGCGCAAGAATTTCCTTCAGTGCGGAGCAATCTCTTTCTATGGATTGAGGCTTGAGTATGCATTGGAAGGAACTTTGAATTTCATAGCTTGGAACGATAGGATGGAAGTTGTGCTAGATGAAAATGGAGTATTAGAGTACACACAAATTGATATTCCAAAAACAACAACATCAGATGCACAACAACTGGCTTAGTGGAAGAAATATACAGCAAAAGCCAGGAGGATTATCTTGGTGTTGATGGTGTTGGACCCACCAACATGTCAGGGGATATCCCCAGTAAGAAGTCCAAACTAGACCTCAAACTATTTGGTGTAGGAGTCCCAACAGTGGGTCATACGATATCGCCTTGACCGCGGATATGTGCAAAGGCAAGTAAGATGTACCTGTTGGTAGCAAGGGTGTGACATGCGCAACAAGCCAAGGAAGGTGCATGAAAGGTTCTAACACATGGAAAATGAGGTGAGTGCACCCCTTGGAAACTTGTGGAAGCACGCGGCTTGGAAGGGAACACATGAGCGAAGATGCATCAACAACTGGAAAGCAAGTAAGCTAACAATCCAAAGTGATGGTTAAACCAACAACACATCTCAGTAAGATTCATACATAGTTATACAGAAAGAGTTCATACATGCATGTGTAAGCAAACATATACATATATCATTAGAGTAACCAAGATAGCTGAAATACAATAACAACATAGGCATGAAATGTGTTGGCACTGTTATATTAATAAGTGAGAGTTCTAATAATATAGTACAACCATGACCAACCACTAGTCTCGGTAGCGGAACGTTACAACCATTGTTGCCTTCTCCTCCAAAGAGATGTACTAGATTTGCATTATGGAGAAACCAAGGCTCATTACAATACTCTCCAAGCTTTCTTTAAGATACTTCTATTGGAAGCTTGGTTGACTAAAAGGCTCTACATTGAGTTATGAGGTACTATATATAGAAAAGGGTGTGGTGGCCCTTTACATTCCCCTTTGTGATTGTTCACCTACCCTCATGACTCTTCAACTACTTTATGACTGTTACATTCAATTATTGACACTTGAACATCCGCTTTACAAGATGTTACATCCAATCTATACTTGTACCCATGTGAGACAAAATGGCTTGAGCAAGCCATGCAAGACATAACTAACACTCAGACAATTGTGGTAAGACCAAATCTTCGACATCCTTGCGATGATTGATGGTGGTGAATTGATGCCAAGCTTGGCCGTCTGTGATGGTGTCCGTACCCTCAATGGTGACATCCTGCTGCAAGCGAACTCTTTCCTCCATTGCATCTGGGTACACTAATATGGCTCCTCTATCCAACTCGTCTAATAACACGTGCATCATTATCTTGAGTGTAGTTGGACCAGCAATATACTGATGCATAGTGTCTGTATTGATATCCAAGTGTGTGCTGGTGACCATGTGCATCAACTTGTCGAAATACATGTTCAACTCCAGTCGGACTTGCTCCTTGTCTTCACTTCAGTGAGTGTGCGAAATGGGTGGGATTGCATGTGTGCGCATAATGACATCCATGGTCCTTAATATCATTGCATGTGATCGACGACACTTCTCACCCTGTCTATTCCATGCCAACTGCTATATGGGTCCATAACCTGTATGGGCGCAGTTTCATCAGTTTGTGCATGTTGCGCCTCACGTTGTGCCTGTTCCTGCTGCAACTCCTTCTGTTGTCTGTGCAACTCCTGTTCTTCCTTGAGTTGTTGTTTCAACACCTATAACTCTTTCTTTGTTTCTCTCTCTGGCTTTGCGTGATCCTCTTGTCACGTTGTCAGCTCATAGCCTCAATCTCCAAAGTTTCTCTCATCATAAGTGGATGTTCTTGAGCTTGCTACTTTGTTTCGCCTCTGCGCTGTCAACAACCTTCCTCTTTCATTTGTCACATGCAGGTGTGCTCCCTTCTGCTGCTGTTGATGGTGCTGATTGTTGTGACACCGCTTCCATTTCATCTTGATATCCTTGTCCATGAACAACTTTATGTATTCATAGCTAGGCAAGTTCATATACACTTGATCGATTTCATCCCTAGTTGTGCTCTAAACAATGTCTTCAACTCTTGTTTCCTGGAAGCCATTGTAATTGTGCTGCTGAGAGGAAGACGAGCACTTGTGACACCTGGAGACATCACAACAATCATGACAAGCAATATGTCAGTCAAAAACCAAAACAAATTGGAGGATTGACATACAACATACCTGTGTGACTATCTGTGAAGATTGTGCAATCTTCACCGAGAGGCTGGGAGACTGACTACCAAAACTATGTAAGGCACAGTCCGAGCTATCAGGAGGTTGAATGACTGCTGGAACTACGAGATACATCATCCAGACTAGCCTGTTGAGTATTGAAGCTGTGTAATGCGTAGTTTCAGTCAGCAGTGACATGCAAACTAGCAAATTGCATTGCGCAGTTTCTGGGGCCAACGAGGCACTACCTCATAGAATTGCACAATGTAAGCCTGAAGGTCAGTGCGAGGACAGACTTGCACAATTTCTGGAGGGAAGGTAGAACCTTCACTTCTAGAAATGCGCAATGCTAGCTGGGCAAGGCAAGGTTCGGGCTAAGGCAACCCAGACCTGCCGACGGGCGACTGAAAACATGAGAAGTCTGAATGCATGGTGATACTGAGTGTAAACAAGAGTGAATGATCATGCATGCAAACAACAAGTGTAGGATTCAGAAAATGGGAAAACATGCATGTGTGTGAAACGGGTCGCTGCAATGACGAATGTTGGTGCAAAAACAATGTCATTCATGCAACAACAGTGAGATGCGAAAGGAAACTGAAACGATGCTCCTTCAAGCTAACATACATTAAAACAACAACAATTGCTCATTAAAATTGAGCATACAACACTCACACAAAGTGAAACACAAAAAGTAATAGAAATGCAGCGCAAGACATGAAAAGCAGATATACCGTGAAACATCTAAGCTAAAAGTGCCGAACACTCCTCGATGCAACGTGGGATGCTAGAGCTGCAAGGTCGATGTGAGGAATGAGATTTGTAGTGTCCAGTTCATGAATTTTGATAAGATTGAGGTTTTGTTAAGATAGTCTTCGGCAAAATCACATAACCAATCTTTTGTCGACGCGTTTCGAACCAACCAGTGTGGTTCATCGTCAGGACAAGTTGAAGAACCAATCTGGCTTAGCTCGATTAAATATAGTGTGCAGAGACTCCAACGGCTAAAATTCTAACGGCTAATTTGACCTAATGAACCTGGTCAAATCACTAAAATAGTTAATTAATATTTTTCTAGAAATAGTTAAAATTGGTAAAAAGGAATTCATTTGTTAATTTAAAATAAATAGATATATTATTAATATTATTTCTATTAATAGAATCTATAGTATAAATGGTTATTATATGTTAAATGATTTATTATTATTTATTATTTAAAAAATTGAATAATAATAATATAATTTTAAAATAGATATATTATTAATATTATTTCAAATCTCTAGTATAATATTAATATTTTAATTATAATGGTCATTATATAATGATATATTACTATTCCATTATATTATTAAATAATTATTATTTAATATTAATAATAAATAGATATACTATTAAAATGTTAGTTAAATAGATATATTATTAATATTGTTTCAAATATTAAGAGAATCTATAGTATGATACTCATATTTTAATTATAATGGTCATTATATAATATATATTAAATGATTTATTATTATTCAATTATTATATGGTAATAAATCACTACTATTTTTATAATTTAGTTACATTAGGTAATTAAGTTAGATTTCCATTATTTAGTTCTTTAAAATATATCATATTCATTATTTAAATATAATGGTCATTAAAATAAGTTATATAAAGTAATATATGTTTATCGAATACTTTATAACTACTAAATGATTTTTAATCCCAAACAAATTGTTAAACCATTATTCTTCCTAGAGTCTTGTTATCCTAGGTAAATGCCATTGTTAATTCATAATAGTATCAATAATATTGGTAAATCAAAATTTTTATCCTTTAAACTTAATGTTCAAATAATCAATGTTAGTTCAATAATAGAGGTAACTAAGACCTTAGGTAAATCAATTGTTACCTACAAGGTTGAAACTAACCTTATTGGTCTATCACAATTTATCCTTTAAACTTAAGGTCAAGATACCATTAACAATCGATATTTATTCAATATTTATTTATTTATTCAATATTTATTTATTCAAAAAATATATTAAAGTCAACTATGTCATAAGGTAAGTATTATTATTATTTATAAGGATTAAGAAAGGGGGTCTTTATAGACATTGATAAAGGGAAACTCAATGTATAATTAATAAATCTATGAAAAAATAATAATAAATGCCCAATGGTATCACAAACCGGTTAAGGATAATACACTAATAAGCCGAGACTGATTCCTAACTTATTAAAAACACTCCAAAAAATCAGACAAATCTGCCAAAAGAAAATTAAAGGAAGGGGAAGAAAGAAACCCTAAGACCAAACAAAAACGGGGAAAGAGGAGGCTAGGAAGACAAGGCTGGGACCCAGCAACTGCTGATCTTCCAACGATCATCCCTATTAAGATTGTTTGGCCTTTTCTCAATCTCCAGGGCCTCTCTAAATTTACGATGGTGAAACTGCGCAAATTTGGCAATGACTTGAGCCTCCTCGATACATACATGATGCATAGTCTTCCCCGCATGCTCAGCCAGGGCCGAGGACTTGGTCCTACCATGTCTTAAATCCGCTGAATGCTCGCTAATCCTCTGATTGATAGAGCGACCAGTCTCACCAATATAAGGGGTGCCACAGGAACATGGAATGACATAGATGCCCTTCAAGTCCTTAGGGTCAATCGGGTCTTTCACAGACCTGAGGGAGCCACGAATAGTATTGAGAGGTCTGAAAGTTGTGGGAACATTATACTTCCGCAGAATCCTCGCAATCCTGTCCGTGGTTCCTTGGATGTAAGGAAGATTCACACCCAAGCTATGATCACTAGGAACCCTTCGGATTGAAGGCTCCTTCTTGGCCCTGAGGAAGGCTTTTTGACCGACATGCCTCTTGTAACCATTCTTCTCAAAGACTTCTAGGAGGTGAGCCTTCTCCGACTCCAGGCTTTCCTCATCCGAAATTCTAACAGCACGGGTGGCAAGTGTGCTGAGAACTCCTATCTTCTGAGCGGGAAAATGATGCGACGAAGCATGTAAGTATTGCTCAGTGTGCGTCTTCTATCTATACACCTGATGAGAAAAGGAACCATCCACCTTCTTTGAGATGAGAACATCCAAGAACAGGAGACAACCATTATCTTCTTTCTCCATCGTGAATTTAATGGCGGCGGATTGGCTATTGAGGTGACTGAAGAAACGATCCAGCTCTTCAGGTCCATGAGACCAGACAACACCAGTGTCATCAACGAATATTTTCCAAAGCTTTGGTAAGAGGCGAGAGGAGGCCAAAGCCTTAGACTCAAACTCCTCCATGAAGATATTAGCCACGACAGGGGACAAAGGGGAGCCCATGGCAACTCCGCAAGTCTGCTCATAGAATTCTCCCTCGAAGCTGAAAAAGGTAGAGACACTTGGCGAGAGGTTTCTGAAATGAGCTTTGCTTGTAACCTCCATCTGCTAAAAATAAATCCCTAGATCTAGGAATGCATTTTGCATGCCGCCTTTTGCTATTTTGGGAAGAGAAGCCCATGCATGCAAATAATTTTTTCTCGGTCCCGAAGGTAACCTGTCAACCTGAAGGTACATGCAATAACCTACTTGATTAAGAGAGGGATTTGTGCAATTTATGAGAGAAACGGGGTTGGCTGTCCCATAGGGATTACGCAATTTTTGGGAGGAGCAGGTGACTGCTTCCCAAAATTACGCAATTTCTGGGATGAGCTACAGTGCTGGGCCAGATTGCTTAATTTTTCCAAGGAAGACTGTCTCACTGTATTGTGCAATTTCTGAGCCCAGCAGGCTGGCCAACAGATTTGCACAATTTGTGCAGGGAAGGTTGGTTCCCCTCGAGAATTGCACAATTTTTTGAGGGAGCTTCTCAGCCAGCAACTAGCCCAAGTCCAGAATGGCAGCCTGTGAGGGGAGAGAAGAAAACTAACTTGCACAGGCTGGAAGGCTGCTAAAAAACCAATGAAGCCTATATACTTGACAATGCAAGACATACTGCTAAGTATGGTTGGTAGGGAGGTTCCAAAACAAAGATAAGGAAAAATTTTGGAGGGTGGTTGTAGTCGCTACAACACTTGGCAACACAACGACAGAACTCCAACTCTCTGAATGAACCTTGTTTGTTAAAAGCAAGTCTAACACCTCCGGAAGTATTGTTCAATTATTTGTTCGTCTTGGTTTCCACAGTTGCTCCATTGTAAGTTGACATACATTCCAAGCCAAGCCAACATAGTTTTTTTGATTGGGGAGGAGGGGTATATTGGTGCACAAGCCATATGGTCATTAGAGTTTAGGTTTCATCTTTGGTGTTGCTCCGCTGCCAGTAGGCTTGGACAGTACCCTGACAGAGTCACACAGGAACACAAGAATCGCTACGCAGCCAGCGATCCTGGTCAGTACCCCAACGGAGCTACTTGCATCACCTCTTTGTGTAGGAAGCCTTTCTATTCTTTCACCTTATTCATTTTCATTTTTTCGAAATTTTCCACATTTTCCTTTTTTCATTTTCCTTTTCATAACTGTGCATAACACTCATTCATTTCAGAGGTGGAAGAGGGATCCTGGCTTATTGAGAGCAGACAAGGTTGTTCCTTCAGAGAAGTAGTTTATATATACCTCTGACGTGCTTGTTAAGTTTTTCCCCCTCACCTTACTCTACTTGACTGAGCTAATAAGGATTAACCCATAAACAATTGACTAGAGTAGGTGACACTAGTTAGCATGCAAGCGTTGTGTTCTCACCAAGGTTCACTTCGAACAATACATATTTTCCATCAACGTATCATGGACTGACAATAACAAGTTCTTCATAAAGAGGCATGATGACAGATAACCAAGTATTGATAACTACACAAGTCCTCTTGTACCTTACCCAGCTTGTTTCAAGAGTTGCACACGGTTTCATGAAAAACTAACCTACGAATGTAAACAGGCAACAAACAACAAGACAAAGAAAAATCAGAAGTAAGTGCGTAAGAAAACAAGTGGGAAAACAAACAAACACGCAAAGTAAGAAGCAAGCATGCATGCAAGCAAACAAACCAACAACAAACACTACTACTCTTAAGCTAACGGTGCATGGGTCTTCTCACATGAAGTGATACTTCCAATGCAACCACCGGTGCATTGGTCGACCCATGTTGGTGAAGGTATGGTTCGTGAATAGCACAACAATGCGAACCAACAAACATGAAAGATGTAACAATGAAGAGAAACACACTCTGAGCTTAAGTGTGTCCACAGAAAAGAAGTAAGTGAAAGCACATGACATGCACTCTGTGGACTTGCCATGGTGCTGTGCTACAGTGTGTGCAGATGTTAAGTGTATGCATTCTCTTGACTGTGACATGCAAGAAAACGTGAGAAAGGTAGATCGCTTACATTGTGCAAGTGTGCTTGCTATGTAATATTCCTCCAATGGATGAGCGAAGGGATCGTGTAGTTTGAGTGGAGGAAGCGAAATCTATGTGTGAGATTGATCTTCAATGCATATAGATGAGTGATGAGGAGCCTTGGGTGTTTAAAAAATTTCCTGATCGGAAGTGAAACCAACCTGAGGAGAGCGAGGGCTTGACATAACCATCAGCTCATGCTGAAGTTACTTGATAGTTTGTGAGGTTTCGACTTCTTTTATAGATAGATCATCACAGACCAGTGTCTTAGACAGATTATCAACGATTGAATCAACATCGTGATTGGATGAAGAAATAGAGAGATCATGACAACCAAGATTAGAAAATTTAGGATGTTTGTGGACATCCTCATGATTTGATGAATCGCACAGAGGGGTAGATGAGAAACAGGAATGTTCAACCTCTGCGTTTCTAGAAAAAGTAGATGAAGAATCAAGTGGATGTTAATGAATGATTTTTCCTCTCTACTGTCGAATGATGGACTGACATCCAGTGTGTTCCGCGAATGATCAACAATGGGTGCATCTGTAGACGGAGATATACATGCGAAATCATGGATGGAAGAATCACCAAATATGTCAGGAGAAAATGCAGGAGGCTCGGAGAGAAGGGAGTCATCCTTTGCTGAGGATTGATGCTCAAGCTCCGAGTCATACTCCTCATAAATGATAGTGCAGGTTGGTTGTACAGCACCAACTCCGTCAATAGCTTGATCCTAGTTCACAACAAGTGTAGAGTCCAGAATGGAAGAACAAAAGATAGTGTCATCCAGAGGATCATCAGAATACGAAGACAGAGGTTGAGGTACAAAATAAATGTGATAACCCATGGGATTCGCAACCAAGTCTGCACAGGAATGGAGTGAAGTGACGTTGGGAGGATGTGACGGTTCAACGGATGTGTGTGCTTGTTCTCCCACATCACTCTGTAGTGGTGGAGCTCTTTGATGAGGGGACGATGGACAACCACTTATGATAGTAACTGTGTCTGTTTGTGATTATGCAACTCCATCACTGAAGTATGCTGAGTGGGGTTTGAGCTTGAACTTATTCATGGGATTGATAGATTTGATAAGGAAATATTCAAATCTATCCATGAGATACTAAAATTTTATCTGAATTTTCAGAGCTTCAAACATGAATAGATGGAAGCGCTCCAAAAAATCAATAGGTGATTCATGCGGGGCCTTCTGGTGTTTTAACACTCTTTTATTAAGTAATTCAGGATCAAAATGGTGGAAAAAAAATTCGATTAGATCGTTGAACTGCTTGAATGAGTGTACAGAGTTATGAGGTAGTGTGCCACACCATTGCAAACAGTGGTCGTGAAGTGTGTGTGCGAGCAGCGAAAAAAGCTTTGTTTCATTAAAATCTTCCATGCCTTGCTTGAGCACATGGAAGTCATCTAAGTGCTCATGCCAGGCCACTTTGCCTTCACCATCATACGTGATTTTTGACAAGTGATCCCAAAACTCCCTCTCGATGTGAAAGATATATCCGTTCGATAGACATTTCAGAGGGCGAACTATAACAAACTCCATGATAGATGTGAGAAGACTCAAAACAGACGATGAGGATTCAGCTTGTCGTCTAGCCCTCCTTCTAGCACTATAAATGTTGACAATGCTGGACCCACCAACATGTCAGGGGATCTCCCCAGTAAGATGTCCCAACTAGACCTTAGATCGTTTGGTGTTGGAGTCCCAACTGTGGGTCAGACGGTATCGCCTTGACTGCGATTGCGCATAGATGCAAGTAAGATGTCCCTGTTGTTAGCAAGGGTGTGACATGTGCAGCAAGCCAAGGAAGGTGCATGAATGGTTCTAACACATAGAAAGTGAGGTGAGTGCGCCCCTTGGAAACCTGTGGAAGCATGCGGCTTGGAAGGGAACACATAAGCAAAGATGCATCACAAACTGCAAAGCAAGTAAGCTAACAATCCAAAGTGATGGTTAAACCAACAACATATCTCAGTAGGGTTCATACATACTTATACAGAAAGAGCCCATACATGCATGTGTAAGCAAATAAATACATATATCATTAGATTAACCAAGATAGCTTAAATACAATAACAACATATGCATGAAACGTGTTGGCTCTGTTATATTAAGAAGTGAAAGTTCCAAGCATACAGTACAACCATGACCAACCACTAGTCCTAGTAGTGGGATGTTACAGTCACTACCACTTGCTCCTCCAAAAAGATGTACTAGCTTTGCACTGTGGAGAAGCCAAGGCTTGTTACAATACTCTCCAATATTTCTCTAAAATACTCCTATCAGAAGCTTGACTGACCAAAAGCCTCTACAATGAGTTATGAGGTACTATATATAACAAAGGGTGGGGTGACCCTTGACATTCCCCTTTGTCATTGTTCACCTACCCTCATGACTCTTCAACTACTCTATGACTGTTACACTCAATTATCGACACTTGGACTTCCAATTTACAAGATGTTACATCAAATTTGCACATGTACCCATGTGAGACAAAATGGCTTGAGCAAGCCATGCAAAAAATCACTAACACTCGGACAGTTGTGGTAAGACCAACTCTTCAACATCCTTGCGATGATTGACAACGGCGAATTGATGCCATGCTTGGTCATCCGTGATGGTGTCCGTGTGCTCAATTGTGACATCCTGCTGAAAGCAAACTCTTGCCTCCATTGCATATGGGTACAATGATATGGCTCCTCTATCTGACTCGTCTGATAAAAAGCACATCATCATCTCAAGTGCAACTGGACCAACAACATACAGATGCATAGTGTCTGTGTTAATCTCCAAGTGTGTGCTGGTGACCATACGCATCAACTTATTGAAATACATGTTCAGCTCCAGTCGGACTTGCTCCTTGTCTTCACCTCGGTGAGTGTGCCAAATGGGTGGGATCGCATGCATGCGCACAATGAAATCCATGATCCTAAGTACCCTTGCATGTGATCGACAACACTGCTCACCTTGTTTGCTCCATGCCAGCTGCTGTATGGGTCCATAACTTGTATGGGCATAGTTTCATCAGTCTATGCATGTTGCGCCTCCTGCTGTGCCTGTTCTCGCTGCAACTCCTTTTGTTGTCTATGCAACTCCTCTTCTTCCTTGAGTTGTTGCTTCAGCACCTATAAATCCTTGTCTGTTTCTCTCTTTGCCTTCACGTGATCCTCTTGTCACGCTCTCACCTCATAGCCTTAGTCTCGAAAGCTTCTCTCATCACAAGTGGATCTGCTTGAGTTTGCTACTGTGTTCCGCCTCTGTGCTGTCAACAACCTTCCTCTTGCATTTGTCACATGCATGTGTGCTACCTTCTGCTACTGCTAATGGTTCTTCTTGCTATGACACTACTTCCATTTCTTTTTGATATCCTTGTCCATGAAAACTTGATGTCTTCATAGATAGGCAAGTTCATAGACACTTGATCGACTGCATCCCCAATTATGCTCTGAACGATGTCTTTGACTCTGCTCTCCTAGAATCCATTGTACTTGTGTTGCTGAGAGGCAGATGAAGATCTATGATACCTGGAGACATAGAAACACTCATAACAAGCAATCTTTTAGTAAAAAACCAAAACAAACTGGAGGATCGACATGCAACATACCTGTGTGACTGTTTGTGATGATTGCACAATTTTCACCGGGAGGCTAGTAGAATGACTGCCAAAATTGTGCAAGGCATAGTCTGGGCTGTTGGGAGGCTGACTAATTGCTGGAACTACCCAATGCACAGTCTAGCCTAGCTTGCTGAGGACTGAAACTGTACAATGCACAATTTTAGTCAGTAGTGACATGCAAACCAACAAACTGCATTGTGCAGTTTCTGGGGCCAGCAAGGCACTGCCTCCAAGAATTGTACAATGCAAGCTTGGAGGTTAGTGCTAGGCTAGACTTGTGCAATTTCTGTAGTGAAGGTAGAGTCTTCACTTCCAAAAATGTGTAATGCTAGTCGGGAAAGGAAAGGTCTGGGCTAAGGCAGCCTGGACTCACCGATGGGCAACTGAAAACATGAGAAGTCTAAATGCATGATGATACTGAGTGTAAACAAGAGTGAAGGATCATGCATGCAAAAAACAAGTGTTGGATTCATAAAATGGGAAAACATGCATGTGTGTGAAATGGGTCACCGCAACGGCAACCGTTGGTGCAAAAACAATGTCATGCATGCGAAAACAGTGAGATGCGAACGGAAACTGAAATGGTGATCCTACAAGCTAACATACATTAAAACGACAACAAGTGCTCATTGAAATTGAGCAGACAACACTCACACAAAGAGAAACACAAAAAGTGATAGAAATGCAGTGCAAGACATGAAAAGCAGAATTACCTTGAAACAACTAAGTTGAAAGTGTCGAAGACTCCTTGATGCAATGTGGCATGTTAGAGATGCAAGGTCGATGTGAGGAATGAGCTTTGAAACATCTGATTCATGAGTTTTGATAAGATCGAGGTTATGACGCACATGCCACAAATCTAGGAAAAAGCGATGCTTGGCAAGGGGTTTCTAAAATGAGCTTTGCATGTAACCTCCAGTTGCTAAAAATAGGTCCCTAGATCTAGGGATGCCTTTCGCATGTTGACTTTTTCTATTTTTGAAAGAGAAGCCCATGCATGCAAATAAGTTTTTCTCGGTCCCAGAGGGAACCGGTCAACCTCAAGGTACATGCAACATCCTGCTTAATTGAGAGAGGGATTTGTGCAAGTTTTGAGAGGAACTGGGTTGGTTGTCTGAGAGGGATTGCACAATTTTTGGGAGGAGTAGGTGACTTATGCCTAGAATTGCATGATTTCTGGGCTAAGCTGAAATACTGGGCAAGATTGCACAATTTTCCCAAGGAAGATTGTCTCACTGTATTGCACAATTTCTGAGCCCAGTAGGTTGGCCAGTAGATTTGCACAATTTCTGCAGGGAAGGCCAGTTTCCCTCTAGAATTGCTCAATTTTCTGAGGGAGCTGCCTAGCCAACAACTAGCCCAAGTCTAGAATGGTAGCCTGTGAGGGGAGAGAAGCAAAGTAACCTGCATAGGGTATTGAAAAACCAAGGAAGCCTATGTACTTGACAATGCAAGACATTTTGATAAGGATGGTTGGAAAGGAGGCTCCAAAAGAAAGCTGAGGAAAATTTTTGGAAGGTGGTTGTAACTGCTACAACACCTGGAGGGAGTCAAAGATCATGTGATTTCAAGTTTTCATGGAAATAAGACTGCTTATGAAATGTGGAAAATCATCACAGAGGTATTTAAAATAAACAATGATGCTAGGAAATTGGCATTGAAAGATAAGCTCAGTAACATTCAAATGCAGAAAAATGAAACCATTGTTAAGTACCTATCTAGATTCACTCAGGTCATAGATCAACTTGGAGGAGTAGGAGAGAATATGCCACCATATGATCTGTGAGATTAACACTCCTTTGTCTTCCGAAGTATTTGCACAACTAAGAGGATTGAGTTAATGGTAGAGACAAGAAAAAATATTTGGAGATACTTTGGTTTGACTTGGTGCACGAGGAGATTAGAAGAAACACTCGAGATAGTGTCTCATACAGAGCCGGTGAGGAAGACAACTATGCTCTAGTTGGAAAAGGAAATAATTCCAAAGGCGAGAAGGCCAAAGCAAGGTAGAATCTCGCCAGAACCATTGCAAGAATAAATACCTCAGTAGAATTAAATGCTTTGACTACCATGAGTATGGACACTATGCAACCAAATGTCCACACAAGAAATCCAATAAGGTGTCTGCTGTAGGAGTAGGAGGAGATGCCATCACATCAAAATTCAAGTCAGATTTCACACTCATTGCTTGCATGGCAAGCACAGTAAGAGGGAGTGAGTGGTACCTAGACTCCGGTGCTTCACTTCATATGGCATGAAATAAGGATTTCTTCAACAACTTAGAGGAGAAGGACCTTGTTGACGCTACGACCAACAGCCTCCAATTTTTTCCCTGCATGTGAATTTTGGAGCCTACTGAGGATCTAATGATCTATTCAATTCATGATCAATGAATGTTATGCTATGTATTTAAGCCTTCTTCTTGGTTTTTGAGTGTCGAAGTCACTTGCATATACATACTCAGTCTATAACAAGTTCATATCGCATTCTTTTATGCAAGCTTGAACACTCATAGTACAATCCATAAATATAATTCCTATTCAATATTCAAATGATTTCAACAATCAATGCACACTTTCAATTGGTAGTCTCTCAATTTTGGTTGTGACTATACTTCTATTTTAGTGAGTTTTTAATTATCGCTTTTGCATACCTTCACTTTCGAAAGTGTCGTTTTCATGTTTATGGCTGTCACTTTTGCTTTCCTTCACTTTAATAAGTTTCATTTTCATGTTATCTACACTCTGGCATGTGACACTTTCAATTGCCTTGGAATTTTGTAAGTGGTGTTTTCACTTTACTCTTACCATTGCAAATGTCATCTTTTGGCATGGGAAGCGTCGCATATCACATAAGCATAGTTATGGTTCACTTCAAGGGGTAACTTTGGTGCCCATAAGTTGTATTTATCTTATAGACATGTATCACACTCATTCCCAAACTTTCATGCACCATCGCACAAGTGTTGTCATTGTCATCGCAAAGTGCATCTTAAGTTTCACACTTGGAAGAAGGTGTTGTATTGCCGTCACATTGAGGGGATCATTTTGTTTGTGTTTTTTGAGTGATCAATGTTGTGTCATCAATTTTTATGAGTGTGTGATCATGCTCAAGTTTTATCCTTTCTTACCTTGACCTCTTTGACCCCACACTTAGTCAAATTTTTGCTTGAGCAACAATCCTTAACTCAGCCCTCTGGAACTATGCATTGTGTAGTCTCAACCCTCAAGCTTATCCCTTGCCTCTTGGAACTGTGCAATGCATAGTTCATGCCTTCCAAAAATTCACACTGTGCAGTCTAAGTTATCAACCCTAGTCCCTTGAGATCCAGAACCATGTATTTCAACCTCCTAGTCACCTCCTTCTACGCATTACACAATCTCAAGCCTCAAGCCTATAGCCTAACTACTTGAACTGCACAATTACACAATCCACTAGCCTCTCTCTCTCTCTCCATGAATGTGCAATGGGAAACCTCAAGCAGAAAGCCTCAAGCCTCAAGTCTACCTCATTAAGCTCCTCAATTACACAGTCACTCTACACTGGATTTCCTAAAATGCATAGTATATAGTATCAAACCTCAGTCCTTTCTCTTGGCCTCTTGATTTGTGAAAGTGCACAATCCCCGATCCATTATCTTAGTCCAGTACTCAGTTCCAACTCAGTTAGTGAGTTACTAAAGCATGTTAGACAAGGAGTTTTCAGACTGATGTCGTCTTGTCATGAGTGGATTTTAGTTGCAAGTATTATGTCTTGCCATAACAAGATGATGATGAAGGAGAAGAAGAATAAGACACCTATGCAGTGACAAACACAATTTGATCATTGAAGAGAAGATTAAGATACACCAGCTTTTGAGAGAAGATCAAAGATTAGGATTGCATGAATACTCCATTTCAATCAACCCCTTGGAGGTTGAATATGTTAGAAAATTATATATTACAGAGAAATGGTACGCATAAAATATTGCGGAAAAAAAAAACACAGAAAACACATAAAACAAGAGAGACATAGATATATGTAGTTTGCCCAATTTGGGTTGCTTCCAACGAGAAACAACCAGTCCTTCCTTTTATATTATCCAACAAAATTAATAGGTACAACCTACAACAGATCCGATGTAATTTCCTCTTCACTCTCACACAATCTCCTCTCTCTTTCTCACTCAGAATACACACACCTATACAACCGCAATACAATTCCCTCATATAAATCAAGGGGTTTCCTTTTGGGGAAAACAAGCATAAATTAAACATAACTTCTACCATCAGATCATCCACCTAATGATTGACCCAGATTGATTATGAAATTGCAATATTTTACAAGGCTGAAACAAAGACCTATGAATTAGGAAGGTAAACAGGTTCCACACCCAACAAAATATAAAGCACAAGAAATATCCATCATGAAGATGCAAATAAAGTAGCAAAAGGAGTAGCTTGGCAATGACACATCATCATGAAGTTCCATGTCATCATTTTCAAGAGTCATATCAAGAGTCACATGTGGCATAACGTATTTCCACATCATTTATGGAATGTAATTATGTAATTATCCAAAATTATAAAATGTAAATATGTGGAGAACCAAGGGTCCCGCATAGAATATGAAGGGTCACTATTGAGTTCTAAAGTCATATAGAAGCTCAAAGGTCATGCAGAGATTCAAAAAGTCATTGTAGAAGCTCAAAAGTCATGAGGGAGGTTAAGAGTCACATGGGTGGTGAAGAGTCACCCAATTTGTTATAAATACACTTTCATAACTCAAGAAAAATGACTTAGGGGACATTTACTTTCACATTGGCTTCTTTGGAATAGGCATAGGAGAGAAGATATTTCTTTGGAGAAGAAAGTGGTGACTTAATGTTCCACTATTATGGTTAGTGTGTTAGTGTGGTGCTTGTATATCTTGGTATTTCCACTTAATATATGAAGCTCGATGAGCCAACACATTTTCATGCATGTATTGTGAATATTGTAGGATTATTATTTAGATGTTTGTGATACATGTTTCATTCATATGTTCTAAGGAAATTGAACTATTTTGGTGGCTTTGGTACTTATGTTGTTGAAGATGTGTTGTATTTGGTTTTATGATCGTGGTTTGCTTGTGAAATACTTTCCATACTAACTTGTGATCCTCTTATGTTCTTGTGTCTCTCTCTTAGTATGGCACTGTTACTTTTCTTCTATAGGATCACTCTCTTTCTCCTTGCCATGAATGTAACTTGTATACATGGAACTTGTATGCCTCACAATGTCAACTTACTTGATTTTTTCAAAGAATATTTATAGAACCTCTTATGTTAATAATGGCAGCCAAAGAAAATCCCTACTCCATATAATGTGAGGTTTAGGGCTCCTAATCCATACAATGTGATGTTTAATTGGGACTTAACATTAGGGATACCTCTTTGGTTGACGAACTTCCAGTATCAACAGTTGGTGCTAGAAGGAGGGCCATGTGACAACCTATGCCTATTGAGTCTATTTTAAATCTTATATTAAATTGTTCATTTCCAAATCATAATCCCATAATATTTTTCTAACCTATCCCCTTGTAAATTTTCCATATATGTACAACAGTTTCATGATTTATCTCAATTCGTGTTTGATGGTGAGGGTGGTACATTCATAGCCTAACATATATCTGATTTTCTTGATTTTTTCAAATATGATGAAATCGATGACGAAGATGTTGTTTTTATATTATTCACCCTCACTCTTGAAAGTTGGGTTAAGGAGTGGTCTCCAACTTTACCATTTGTTTCCATTCATTTATTTGATCAATTTTTCAAGGAGCTTCATCAGGCCTTTGACAGGTGCGATTATCAAGATGTATGTAATAGGATCGATCTACTTAGAATGAAATCTAGAGAATCTGTAGAGGATTTTCTTAATAATTTTTTTCACCTTTTCTATGAATTTCGTGAGGGAGTGATTTATTCAGATTTTATCAGTGAAAAGTTTCAGAGCTTGATTATTCTCACCTTGAAATATTTCTAATCTAAATCCCCAGATGATGTTGCTCTTCCAACTTATGCTAATCATGAGACACCCCAAATTTGTGAGGAGGAACCTACTAGTTCATTTGTTCCTTGTCATCCTTCTTTTATAGTACCAATTTGGGTGCCTCCTAGTGATGATGTTAAAGTTAGGAATTCTGAAATAGAATTGTTGATCCATCCATTAAACCTCCACCCAATTCCCTTGATTCATATCATATTGAGGAGAATTTGGAATGATTTAGCAATTACACAGAGTCAGAAGTAAAAGTTGATCCATTACTTTTTAAAGATTTAATTAATGTACATAATCCTAACCTTGAAGATGATCCAATTGAACACAAAATTTCCTTAAGGGATATTTTCAACCTGTACCATATATATCTCATGATTCCTTGTTTCACAACACACTTGATCAATCTACTTCAATTTTTAATGATGTTCAACCTATTATTTCAAGAAACAATCAAGAAAAAGGTAGTTTCATTTCACAATCAGAGAAAAGTGTTGAATATATGATTCATCTTTCTTCCCTCTATCAAGATGACAATATCACATTCTCAGCTAATCACGCATCTCCTAATATTGATAACATGTGAAATGATCTCAAATCTTTCATACAAGTTGAGAAATTGGACTGCCATCACCATGACACATGTTTCCATTAACGCATATGGTGATGGATATCTAAGTACATTAGATGATATCTTTCCTTATTTTGAAGGCTTAGATTTGTGAGTTATCGATTTGGAACATGTTTCTCATAGCTTGAAATCTTCATTTGTGCGATGGGAGCCTCTTTCAATTCAGAATGATTATGGATTTTTCTTGATCCACGCATCTTCAGATGAAAAACCCGAAAGGGTAAGTTTTTAGGTTGTTGACTATTTGATATACCCTATTGAAGAAAAGAAAGATCAATGTAAGTGTTGCACTAGTATGCATGTCTTTAATACATATGATGATGAAGATAATATCATGGAGAATAACATGCATGTTGATCTATTTCTCTGACAAGCTCAATTTTACTTTACAACTAGTGTTTCTCCTCCTCAGATTTTTCATGTTTCCTCACTTGTAGAACACTACTCATTGTACCCAGATATGTGCGATAAGTTTGTTACAACAACAAATTTTTATCCTGCTGGTCATGGTCGCAATCAGGTACAAGATGGAGGATGAAAATATTGAATCTATTATTCATGATATATTTAATTGTAAATATTTTATAAGTCAGGAGGAAGTTGTTACAATTCTAAATGATCAAGGGAGTTTTCCAATTGATGCATCTCAATTTTCCATCCATCAAGAATATGATATGTTTAATATTGAGTCTGATCAAACCAATGGAATTAACATGATTTTCATTGATATATTTGATGATAGTGGTGCATATATATGTGTTGATTTGTCTAAGCCACCCAAATTTGATGATCCACCATTAGAAAGTTTACAGACCTGTCAGGAAGTCGAGGAACTTCAGCGCTTGCTGATGATTATGTCAGGTTCTCACAATCTTGTTGTAATCTTTGAACTAAGTCGGATCCAAATTTCCACACATAAATCATTCCCCAATAGTTTTCCACTAGTTATGGGTTCATTCATAAATAACTTTCATTATTTTCAAGTTAATCTTCATGATTTTCATGATAGCATTTCTGATTAGATGAAATATGCTTGTTTGGTTAATCCTTCTTCATCATGTGAGTCCCATGAATCACACTCAAGGTTGGAGAACACATATTTCACAGATCCCCATAGTTTTAAAGCCTTTCATCTTGATTATCAAGACAAAGGTCATTCTTCTATGGAAGATTTCTCCCCTTCAAAGCCTTCTCAGATTCGTCACCTTCTTATCAATTTTGTGCATGTCATGAATCTAATCATATTCTTCACACAATCTCTCTTTTGAGTGATGGTAAATGTTTGAGTAATTCGGGGAATCAAGACCCATGTGTCATTATGAATACCTAGTTTGAGTTAACCCTTGCTTCCAATCTTTCACCAACCTGGTATCCTAATTGGTTTCTTGAATTTGCGATGTCAATGATTATTTTAAATGCCTTAAGTTTTCATATTATTGACACAGTGTATAATCATATACAAATGGAACCAATGGAGAATCAAGGATCTTACAATCACTAATTTGATCATGGTGCTGGTTCTAACAACCATCTCTCAATCAATCACTCCCCTATTAAAATATCTTATGATAATTGTCTTACATTGTTTGATTTTGTTGAACCCAGTGATCTTCGTGGTTCATCATTTCACTGTTTAAATGCTTGTTGGATAGTTGAGACACTTCAACATGAGTTGACGGTTATGTGAGGTTCTCACCATCTTCACAAAGTTTCTGGATGAGATCATATTGAATTCCCCTCAGAATATTCTATTTGCTATTCGAATGCATTAATTGAAAATTCATTTTCACATGGGAATCGGGGTTTTCAAATTGAATGTTATGAATATCAAGATCCAATCATTGAATGGTTGGAGAAATATTACATTGCAAGCTCCGTTGCCAAATAATAAGTTTTGATCTTTTCTGATGGTTGAAAAAACTGAAAACATGAATGAATATACTTCTGCAAGCATCCTTAAAGGTTTTTATGATCGCCATTCCAAGATAAAAGGTACAACTCAAAACTAGTTAAAGCTAGTAATTATGGTACATGTTTATGTTGATAAGCAAGACCTTCAATTCATTATGCAAGTTTTTCAAGTTGTAATATTTTCTTGTGCACAATGCTTTATTGCTTTTAATTGTGTATATCTTTGTGATTACAAATCAAGAGTAGTTATGGTGGCTACATTGGACATTCCATTATACTTAACCCTCAAATTCTAGTTCGTTAGGATAGGAGTAGGTTTTGTTTTACTTACACACTCATCCCTGCATTTTCCCTCTTATGTGTCATTTTCATGTGTTTGTTTCTTTTGCTTGCATTCCATGATTATTTTTAGTTAAGTTTTACTTCCACCTTAATTTTGATTTTTATTTTGCTTATGTCTTGTATTTCTTTTGACTCTACAAAAAAATGCTCTCACTCGACTCAAAAGACAATGTGGCAAAACTTCAAAAGGGAAATTTTGATGATGAAAAATGCTTGGATTATATATCATCCTATTCTCTATTTTGGGTTTACATATCTTTAAAGTCAATGATGTTTGAATGGAAAATACGATCCATTCAAGTGAAAAGCCTTTGGTCAAACCATAAATCCTGTATATATTCTAGGATATTCATTCCTTGACTTGATGTTGTAATTAAATGGTGTTCTTCTTGATGATTCAATTGAGTAGAAGAAGGGAAGGGGAAAATGAATAGTGAGAAAACCAATATCAGAGGTATATATAACCTTATCTGAAGGAACAACCTCTTTTTCTCTCAATAAGTCGGGATTCCTCTTCCACCCTAGTGAAATAAATAAGCGTCGAAGCACAATTCTATAAATAAATAAATAAGAGGGTGAAATAAGAGAAATGATTCCTGTGTAGAGAGGTGAAGCAAGTGACTTCATCAAGGTACAATTTAGGTTTTCTGATAGTGAAACAATGTTTGTGTTCTTGTAGTGACTACGCCAGGGTGTAGTGACTTTGCTAGGGTATTGTCTAGGTCTGTTAGTAGCGGAGCAACACCAAAGATGAAAACTAAGACTTATTATCATAAACTCGCAATTTATATTACCTTTCTCCTTAACTGAATCAATTGCGATTTGGTAAGCTTTATGAATTTGTGTAGCAGAGAAAAGGAATATAGGAGACTATATCCATAACCATTCGGATGGGGACGCCAAGGTAATCCATGTGACGAATAAATACTTCCTAATAGAAAGAGGCCTTGTACTTTAGTGTGTCACCAAGTGTTGATGCTGCGATAAACACCCTCCAAAATCTTTCCTAGATTTGAATTTTGGAGCCTACTGAGGATCTAATGATCTATTAGCTTCATGATAAATGAATGTTATGCTAAGGGTTTAAGTCTTCTTCTCAGTTTCTGAGAGTCAAAGCATACACATGTTTAGTCCTTAACAAGTTCATGAGCGCATACTTTTACGCAAGCTTGAAAAATCATAGCACAGTCCATCATGACAATGCCTGTGCAATTTTCAAACTATGTAAACAATTAGTTCACACTTTCAATTGGTAGTCTCTCACTTTTGGTTGCGATTGTACTTCTATTTTAGTGAGTTTTTCCAACTGTCTCTTCCACACACCTTCACTTTCGCAAGTGTTGATTTCATGTTCACGACTTTCGATTTTGCTTTCCTTTACTTTAATAAGTGTTATTTTCATGTTATCTACGCTCTGACATGTGTCACTTTCAATGTCATTGACATTTTCCAAGTGTTTTTTTCACTTTTCTCTTACCGTCACAAATGTCATCTTTTGGAATGGGAAGTGTTGCATATCGCATAAGCATAGGTTCATTTCAAGGGGTAACTTTGGTTCTAGTGAATCCTATTTATCATATAGACATGTATTACACTCATTCCCAAAGTTTCATGCAATGTTGCACAAGTGTCATCACTGTTGTCGCAAAGTGTATCTTAAGTGTCATACTTGGAGGAAGTTGTTATATCTATCACATTGAGGGGATCATGTTGTTTATGTGTTCTGAGTGATCAATGTTGTGTCATCGGTTGTTTTGAGAGTGTGATCATGTTCAAGTTTTATCCTTTTTAACGCTGACCTCACTGATTCCACACTTAGTCAAATTATGAAAATCTCTTTCCCAAGCAGCACTCCTTCACTCAACCCTTTGGAACTGGTCATTGCATAGTATAAAACCTCAAGTTTAGCCCCTTCCTCTTAGAAATACACAATTCACAATTCCTACCTTCCAGGACTATGCATTGCACAATCTCAGTGCTCAACCATGGTCCCTTGAGCTCCAGAACTATGTATTTCAACCTCCTAGTGAGCTCCTGCACATTGTGTAGTGTCAATTGTCAAGCCTCCAACCTGACTCCTTGAACTGTGAAATTGAACAATCCATTGGCTCTCCCTGTCTCAAACTAGGAATTGGGAAACCTCAAGCCTCAGGCCTCAAGTCCACCTCCTTAAGCACCTCAATTGTGTAGTGACTCTTCCTTGACCTTCGTCAAAATGCATAATGCATAGTATCAAGCCTTATTCCTTTCTCTTTGCCTCTTGTGCTATGAAATCCTTGATCCATTCTCTCAGTCCAACACCCATTTCCAACTTAGTCAGTGAGTTCTAGAAGCATGTTAGACTAGGATTTTTCAAACTGATGTCGTCTTGTCATGAGTGGATTTTAGTTGCAGGTATTATATCTTGTCATGAAAGGATGATGATGAAGGGGAAGAAGAAGGATACCATTATAGAAGACACCTATGCAATGATAAATACAAGTTGATCATTGAAGAGAAGATGAAGAGACAATAGCTTCTGACAGAAGATCAAAGATCAGGATCACATGAAGACTCCATGTCAATTAGCCCTTGGAGTATGAATACAAATCACATGCAAGATCCAGCAAGAAGATGAAAATAAAGCAACAAAAGAAGCATCTTGGCAATGCCACATCATCATGAAGTTCCATGTAATAATTTTCAAGATTTATCTCACGAGTCATCTCAAGAGTCACATGTATCATAGTGTCTTGACACATCATTTGTGGAATGTAATTATGTAATTATCCAAAATGAGAAAATATAAATATGTGGAGAACCAAGGGTCTCACATTGAATATTAAGAGTCACTATGAGTTCTAAGGTAATATAGAATCTAAAAGTTCATATAAGAATTCAAAAAGTCATTGTAGAAGCTCAAGATTCATGAGGGAGGCCAAGAGTCACATGGGGGTTGAAGAGTCATCCCACTTGTTATAAATACACCCTCATAACTCGATCAAAAGGACTTAGGGGAATTGTACTTTCACCTTGGCTTCTCTAGCATTGGCATAGGAGAGAATCTTTCTTTGGAAAAGAAAGTGGTGATTTAATGTTCCACTATTGGGGCTAGTGTGAAAGTGGTGTACTTGTATATCTTGGCACTGTTAGCTCTGCTACATTCTGTGACATTTTATGGATCAAAAACAGGTGTGGCAGTGCTGGTTATGCTTACAAGGGACCAGCATTTGTCAGTCTTCTCCTACTCCTCCATTCTCCTTCTATTTTCTTAAACCCCCGCCATCTCTATTTTCTTCCAAAGCCCTGCATAAACCCATTTTCTTTAGCTCCCGGGTGCCAAGTTTATACTGCCATGTAGCCATGATCCTGTAACCGAGCACTTTTGCAGGCTCTTTTTCACGTCACATCCCACTAAAACACGTGCTTTAAACCCACACCGTCCGATCTATTCCGCTGCGAACGGATGACATTCACAACTCTCGATCCCGTAAGTTGCACACGTAATAACCCGTGGGGAAAGCGGTTTGCCGCCGGTCCCATTGGCCATGCATCAACCGATGAATGGGATCGCACGAGTCCGTACGAATATCGCCCACCTCCGAAAGGCGGTGCTGGGAATACCATTTACCGCTATCCCACCCGTCCCCGCTGATTAAACCCTGCACAGCTTCCACCCCCGATAACCGTTGGATCAGGCCATATGAGATCTAATGGCCCTCGTCTATCCCGATCTCACGTCTCCTAATAGCCACTACAAATCAATCTCTGCCATTCATCTACTTCATCCAACGGCCTGTGATCATCTTCCGCCTCACCTTCCTGATAGCCCCTGTCGTGTTGTCTCCGTCGTTGATCTATGTAATCCGATGGTCTGCATTGTTCCTCTGTTCACTCTGTCCACCCACCATGAAGTCCACACTCTTTTGACTATTTTGTGCTCCCGGAGGACAACGACGACCAACTTCCAGTACCCAAGCAGTTACTCCTCAACGAATGCATTTAACAGGAAGGATGGCTGAGAAGAAAAAGGACAACTTCGACAGATTTCAGCATTTACCAGTTATGGAACTTCTTCCATATGGCACCCTGCCTGCTCGAGAAGGATAACAGAGTATCTAAAAAGGCCAATTTTGTTCATTAAAGCACACAGTTTGCAGCAGAGACCCATATTAGATAGTTAATGTGGTTGGTGGTCCATTATGACCCCTCCTCGTATAGGATAGCAGAACATTTTTGTAAACAAACTCTATATATACCCAGAACACAGAAGTAATGAGGGTTGATGGTTGTAGTTAGATGTAAGGTTCAACTTATGGAGACTATAACTACTGTGATACTTGCAACGTCTGGTCTTCATTTTCAGCTAATACAAGCTTCTTTTGCTGTTAATTTCTCACTTTCCATTTCTACTATGTTCTAGGTTGTGCCTGTTATGTATTTTTCATGTGCCCTTGATGTTTAGCATTAGAGAGGCTGTCATCCCACCTCTATGTTAGAATCCAGTCTATATCATTGAATGTGCTATGCAGCTTTCTGTTTACTTAGTGCCAGAGAGCTGTCATCCTGTCTGTGCATTAGGAAATAGATTTGCAGACCTCTTTACTGGTTGCAGCCAGCCATCACATGGTCTTGTGCATCTGCTGGTGTGGTCAGTATTCTCCATGTTCACTTAATCCTCAAACTGTGAGTAATTGGTGGTCTAAAGCCTTGTAGTCTGGGGGTGTTCACCCATGTCTAGGGTTAAGCATAGTAGAAGTGGTTATCTGGCTTGAATATGCATCATTCCTTCCATTCATCCATTTCCAACTTTTGTTGAGTTTGTAATGTTCCCGAGCATCTCTGAGATACAACCTAGGAGAGTTTCTTGGGGTGATAATAGGCACTTCAACTTAACATATGAAGCTCGATGAGCCTACACATTTTCATGCATATATCATAAATATTGTAGGACTCTTGTTTAGATGTTTATAGTATATGTTTCGTTCATATGTACTAAGGAAATTGAACTATTTTGGTGGCTTTGGTAATTATCTTGTTGAAGGTTTATTGTATTTGGTTTTATGATCATGGTTGGCTTGTGAACTACTTTGTAGACTAACATGTGATCCTTTTATGATCTTTTGTGTATCTTTTAGGATGGTACTATTAATTTTCTTCTAGAGGCTCACTCTCTTTCTCCTTGTCATGAAAGTAACTTGTATACATCACAATTGTATGCCTCACAGTGTCAACTTACTTGCTTGTTTCAAAGAATGTTTGTATATCCTCTTATGTTAATAATGGCAGCCAAGGAAAATCCCTACGGATAATGGAAACCAACCATATTTAAGATTGGGGTTCCTACTCCGAACAACGTGAGGTCTAATTGGGACTTCACGTCGGGGATACCCCTTTGTTTGACAGATTTACAACACCATCAATAATTGAAACTAGAAGGAGGACCAGATGATGAGGAATACCTGTTGAGTCTATTTTGAATCTGATCTTAAATGGATCATTCCCAAATCATAATCCTGGAATTTTTTTCTATAATAGACCCATGTTAAAAGTTCATGTAATAAATTTAATAAAGGAAAAATAAGACCAAGGTCATGGGACACGTATTCCAAGTGGAACGTTGGACAAAACATCCTAGTGGGTGTTCATTTTGGTTTATTATGGCTAAGAAATTGGTAAATTCATTGGAAAAGGATTTGAAAAGGAAAAGAGACATTAATTGTTATTTTATTTATGAAAATAAAGGAAATTAGGAGAAAGCGAAGATGAAAGGTCACTTGTTTTCATTAGTGGAAAATTGAAGGAAAATAGAGAAAATTGAAGAAAATAGAGGCGTCATTAATAAAAAGGCTTTTGAGGATCAATTCACAACCTTTTGTCAGTTCAGTTTTGGAGCTCTCTCTATTCTTTCTATTCTCTCACACATAGAGAATTCTTGGAGCACTCTTTCTTTTGGGAAATAAAGCAAAGGAAGGTAAAGGAAGGACAAGGGAAGCAAGGGAAAAGTAAGGAAATGTTGTTTTCAAGAAGCTTCAATAGGAATACTTGCAGGTAATAGGTTGCATGTGTGATTTCCTAAATGGTTTATGAATGTATGGTACATGTATGTATGTATTTGGTTCTTTTGTTGTCATTGGAATGGGTTTTTCCAGGTTTTGATAGTGGTTTCAACATTCCCTTGCCATTTTTAGATAACCATGGTGTGACGGGGTTTGTCATTCAGTTGAATTTTAAATTTATGGATGGTTTTGGAACCAGATGAGGTGGTCCCAAGAAAAATTCCCAAGGCCCTAGGAATCCCTTTACCGGTTTTGGCGAGATTGTGGTAAAGCCTGAGGGTGGAGATGGGAAAATTCCTCAATGTATTGGCAAAAAAATTTGGAGTGATGCAAGCTTGTTTTGGGCCTAGGAATCCCTTGAATGATTTTGGTGCGATTGCGGTAAATCCTGGTTGTTTATGTATTGTTTGGGCCTAGTGATCCCTTGACCATTTTTTGCGGGGTTACGATAAATCATGGTTGTTTATGTTCTTGTTTGGGCCTAAGAATCCCTTGATTGGTTTTCGTGGGATTGTGGTAAGTCCCACATTCATGCTTGGAATATGGCACAGAGTGATTGGATAAAAAAAATATTTGGTTCAACCCAATCTATGGTTGGGTTGTATGTGGAAGTCCCTGACTTGGTTGGCTTTTGCATATGTTAATAAGCTCTCTTAAACTTGTATTTAATGAGTATTGTTGGGAATGGGATCCCCCAAGGACAGTTTTGGGGCTAAAAGCCCATGTTTTGGGTCAAATTTTGTAATAAAGTTGTAAAGTCTCTGCATTTTGTGGTCGCGGAGTGCGAAGGTGGCATGAGTCAGAAAGGGTTGTCCACCCTTATTTTGTAAAGTGTAAAGTTGGTGGTAAAGATCTACCGATGGTCCGCAGACCATGGGATTGTATAAAATGAGCTAAGTAAGTAAGCTCTAAGTAGTCATAAGTTTTTGGTAGTAGAAGACAAGACTTGGAGTCTTGGTAGAGAAGTCTAAGTTTTAGGCCTTAGCGTAGGTAGAGCCTCTGCAGCTGAGTGCGCAGATGCCTACGATGGAAGTCCACAGCTGAGTGTGTGGGACCATACAACTGTGTGCGTAGGGCCGATAGAGTCTATAATAGTATGAAGATATCAATAAAGAGAAGTATTCTACAAATTTTGTGTATCTATTTCTTGTTAATACATATGGTTTATTGCGTTTTGGGTTTAATATATAATGTTCATGTGATGCGCGAATGTAAGTGACTGTATTAGTTAATCAAATGCAAACAAGAATAGTTGTTTACATGGCACTAATTGTGATCGTTTAATAAGATAAGTAATATGCTTAAGATAATTAGGGAATCTGTACAACACACTGTCCTAGCAGTGCGAAAGTACCTGAATCGTAGGTTAGTGCTGTGCGAAATTCAATCGTACCCCTTCACGGAGGTACTGAAGGGCGGAATAAAGGGCTAGACTGAGAGAGCCCTAGAACTTGGTGACCTGCATGAAAGCAAGAACTAAAGGTATAACCCGACATCACGATGATATCAGGGTGTGGAAACTTGGTTCTAGTATCCCCCCATACTGCCTTGGGTGAGACTTCAATCCGTGTTCCACGGGATGATGCTGAAAGGGCCAGTAGTGTAGGGATTTTTTTGGCTAACTAATGCTGAACTTGGGTTAGGCCTCATGCCACCAACAAATGATTTTGTTACCAGCACCAGAATCTTCATAAGAGATGTGTGATGTCGTATCACTGGAATCCAACTAAGAAAGAGATCAAAGACTAGTTGGATAGGAAGATCCACGTATTCGCGGCACAGGAGAACATAAATCCATGACTAACAAAGGAATAGTGGTTGGAAAGGTACTTGTATACAAAAATTCACGAGATCTTTTTTTGTTCCTTTCCGGTTGAGTTATACAAGTGGATCGTGAAGCTAGCGGACAACCAAGGAAGTTGGATACTTGACGGTCCTATTATCTGGACTCTGGAGCTGGTATAGAGACTGGAAGCCTCTGAGGATAAGATCGGTCGTGCTGTCGATCATTGGCTCGATTGCATCATAGGAGGATTTGTGACTAAATTCACGGTCAATACCTCAGTTAGCTACAACGAGGCGGAGCGACGCTTTTTCAAAGGTCCGCGAGGTAAGTACTTGAAGTCTTTGAATACCTGGATTAAGATGTTATTGTGCGAAAAACGGGTTATCCATCTACCTTGATGTTCAGAGCTATGCAAAGTGGAAATACTTACAGGAACAAAGGGATAAAGGGTCTTGAATATAGTCCATTGATTTCACCTCCACTAGGTGACGAAGAGGGAGTAGCTGTAAGAACCTTGGTGAATATTCCATGTAAAAATATATAAATACCATGGATGATGGGACGCGTATTCCAAGCTGAATGGTGGGCAAGGCATCTTAGTGGGTGTTCATTTGGTTGTTTATGGATAAGTAAATTGGCAAAGGCAATGGCTAAGGCACTATTAAAGAGGAAAAAAGGCTTTTTTGGCACATTTATTTATGAAAATAATGGAAAGTAGGAGAAAAGGAAGGTGAAAGGACATAGGTTGCATGTGAGGAGGAAATTGAAGGAAAATAATGGAAAATGAAGAAAATAGAGGCCTGATTAATAAAAAGGCTTATGAGGATCAGTGGAAGGACTTGGTCAGTTTAGCTTTGGAGCTCTCTCATTATTCTCTCTCTCTCTCTCTCTCTCAGACTCTTGGAGACTTAGAGTTTTCTTGGAACATTCTTGGAGGGTGTGGCATACTTGGATTCTTGGAGAAAGAAGGCAAAGGAAGAAGGGAAAGTTAAATAAGGCATTGACATCAACAACTACATCAGATTTACTTGTAGAGTGGTACTGGAGCATGGTTCAAACACTTGGACTGGATGGGCTCTATCATAGGTAAAATGAAGAATAAAGGTTAATTTTTAGACCTTTCTGTCATATTTGTTATAACTTTTCTTTTGTGGAATATTAGAAGTTGAAATTTTTTCCATACTGAAGGTAAATCTTACTGATAATGTGGTAAGATTTTCAGATATTGGTTCACAATACTTTAGGAATTATGATCTAAGGAAGATGACCTTCCTGAAAGCCCCTTTAAACAAGTCATGTTGGAATTTCTGCAATAACTTTTCTTCTGTAGGCTTTCAGAAGTTGAAATATCATTCACATTGAGGGGAAATAGCAATTATTATGTGGTATAAATTTTAGATATTGGGTCACAATATTTTAGTAGATATGAGCAGAGGGAGTCGAGCCTTCTGAATGCTCCTAAAATCAACTCTCAAACAGGTCACGCTGACATTTTTGTTATAACTTTTCTTCTGGGCACTCTTAGGAGCTGAAACGTTTTCCACAATGAGAGGAAATCCCATGGATATTGTGATAAAAATTTCAGACATTTATTTGCTATATTTGAGGAGATAGACCAGTGGAATTCGAGCTTTTTGGATACTCCTCTAATTGTGCACCAAATAGGATTATGTTGGTATTTTTGTTATAACTTTTCATCTATGAAATATCAGAAGTTGAAACTTGAACCATACTGAGGGAAAATACCATTGATCATATGGTTAAGTTTCCATAACTTGTACTACTACAATTTAGGATATATGCATTGAATAATTCACTATATTAGTTTGCATGCAAAGTGTTTGATGAAATGCTTAAATGGTTCAATGATTAATTGCATACAAACTGTTTGATAAAATGCCCTAATGAGTATGTTGTATGTGGTTGGGGATACTATTGATGTGTAATAGTATTTCTATAGTTGATATATTCTTACTTGTATGCAAATATTTTTCTATATTAGTTTTCATGTAAAGTGTTTGAATAAATGCTTACATGCAAATGTAATAATATAGTAGTTGTTTGTGGAAAATGTAAAAGTATGGTAATTGTTTGAAGAAAATGTTATTTTTTCTTAGATAGGATAATATTGTAGTATGATAATATGGATGTAGTTGATCTATGCCTATTTGCATGCAAATAATTTGAAGAGTTGCATGTAGGGAATTTGAAAGGTTGCATGCAAGGAATTTTAAAAGTTGCATGTAAGGAAACGGAAAAGTGGCATGTTTTTAGTTATGATGTTACAAGTGGAATAAGTGCAATATTTTTGACTTAGTCTCATACAAAGGTATGAGAAATAAAAATAAATTTCTTTTCAAGTATGGTTAAATTTAATAGAGATTTGTAGGTCCCATTTCCATAATTGGACATTGGAGATCAGAGCATTATAGTAGCTTCCTCCTTCTACCTTAATGTGGACCATGGATAGTAAGGGGTTATGCTTATAGGTTGTTAGTATTGGTGAATGCTGATTTCAAATTAATAGACACGGTGTATTGATTTTTGGAACATGTGACTGACTGTGTATGGATTATATGTCGCTTGCATGATGATTTCATGATACCTACTTACATCCTTATATGTTAGGTTACATTTTTGAATATTTTGATTACATGCATCAGTCTTGGAGGTTGACTACAAGAATTGATCGATTATGTTCGACTACATGTGGTTATGCATATAGGTTTAGAATTTCTTATGCATACTGTTGGTTTCATGTGGCAATGTGTACAATGGAGTAATGGTTGTTGTCATGCATGAGGTCATGGTTTGTGTAGTTGATATGGTCATGCATTGATGACTGGACTCTAGCTGGAATGATGTGTATATGGTTTGGTACTCATTTTTTGTGTGTGTATATGCAGTTGTTATGCATGTATGGTCTTGTTTATGATTATGTGTGTATAGTAGGTAAAGCATGCCTTGTGAAGTCATTGTATGCAATTTAGGTCATTATGATGCTATTGGTTGTTATGATTCTAATGTGTTGGCTGAGATAGAGCAGGAGATGTAGATCATTATAATGAGGTTGCAACATTGGACTCTAGGGTAAGAGACGATCGTCATACAGGTATTGTATGTTCGACATGCAGGTATGTAAGTTAAGGATTTTATATGCGTTATGCTTATATACATTAGGTTTATGTACATGTCTTTTGATGTTATGGTTACATTCATGATAGATGTTGGTTGATTAGTGTAGTCATATGCATATGTGTCAGATAGTCAAGAATGATAGTAACTTGTAGTTGTATGCATTGCTATTGTTGTTTTATATTAGATAACATGATGATTATGCTATATGTTGCTGATGAGTATGTTATAGGTTAACTTGTTGATTGTTATATGACAGTTAGCTTGATGATTCGGTTTTATGTTGTTGATGAGTATGATATATAGCTTATTGTTTTTATATGATATTAACTTGATGATTAGGGTCATTTCATTGAGATATTGATGTTATAATTTGGATTGTTCATATGCGTGATGGTTATGTTCATTGCCTTGAAGATCTTGATGTTTTATGTATTGTGTTAACCTAGTTTGACCTATGCAGATGGTTATGGTTGCGATATTCAGGTATGATCCGACATATTTTTCAGATGGTGTCATACTAATCTAGATTGACTTTGCATATGTGTATGAGTTTACGATATGAACATGTTAGTTAGATATTGTTATGGATATCATGATCTTATGAGTGCTTGAGCTGATGTGTTGTAAAGTTATATCTTGCTAACTAGATTGATTGTACATACAAGATCACCTCCCCTGAGATACATTAAGGTCTCAGTTGCTTATGTCATATATTTGGTGCTTGACTATTGCTTTTGTCATCTAGTTGATTTATTTAACTTGGTATGAATGTTTGATGAATTTCATAATATGAGTATGTGTTAAAATGATCTTGTTTTAAGATGATTGTACTAAAATATATGTGTTGAGATAGTTGATATGTACTTGAGTATAGTAGGTGATAGTTGTAGTATTATGACTGATGACTATGAGTTGACTATGGGTTATGACATGATTATTAGTCTTGGTAACAGTGGATTTCAAATTGGTAAATATGATTTTCTTGATATTTGGAACATGTGTTTGACTTGTGTGAGCAAGATGTAGGGAGTTGCATGGCAAGAGAGGTTGCCATGAAATCTTGAAGATGGCTCAGGTTGAGCTTTCCTTGGGAACCATAGGGATTGAGTCATGGTGTCAGTCTTGTGCTTTTGGTCTTTTGAGTTTGATTTGCAGTTTTTTTATGTCTCGTGCAAGGCCTTTCCACTTTGCTGTAGTGTCATATCATTATGGGATTTTGTGGTCTTCTTCTTGGTTTTTTTCTTGTCTTCTCTTTTATTATTTTGAGTCTTGGGAATTGGTTGGGAAAGATGAAAGTTGATGGAGCTCAGGGAGAGTTGTGTGGTACCCGAAAGGTAATGTAAGGTTCAGATTAAGCTCAGTGCATGCGCAGCGGAAGGTAAGGCTATGACAGTCGGTTGGACTGGCTGTGTCCATTGTGGTAAATGGATGGTAGCAATATAGTCATGTGATAGGTAACATGAAAAGGTAAATTAAATGGTTTTGAGGCATCACATGCCTTGGTTATGTTGGGAAATATTGTTCTTAATGTTGCGCATGTGTTGCATGAATAAAGGAATTTCTCTTAACCTAGACCTTATGTTATCTGGTAATTATGTTATGATCATGATTATGCTGATGTTTATATATATATATACATGAATGTATGTATGTCGTTGCCTGAAAAGGTGATGATTGTTATATATGTATGTATGTATGTATGTATCCATGTATATGTGTTACTGTTTGACAGGGTTGTCAGGGACCATTCTTGTGAAGGAATAATTTCTTACGTAACTGAATGGCATGAAGAGGTTCCTATTTCATGAGGAATCAAGTGGGAAGAGTAGTCGTGACAAATATACGAGGTCAGTATTATGTGGTTATGAGGAGATATTATGTGATTATATTATGTCTATGTTATGGATATGTTATACCAAGGGATACATCAACAAATTGAAAGTAGTGTGGTCTGCAACATGCTAGGATGAGCATGGATAAGATGCTAGAAGCAAGGCTTCTTGGTAAGAACAATGTGGTTTTGGATGTGTGGTACTATGGTTGTGCATATGTTGTACATGTTGCATCTATGATGTGTGCATTTGTGGTGTTGTGTATACATAGCATGTGTAAATGTTATTTATGCAATGTTATGTATAGGATGGTAAAAATAGGGTTGTGTGAATATTGCATATGGGGTGTTTTATACATATTTTAATGTCTTCATGATGTATATGCGGCGTGTGTGCATATGGTGCTCTTTGCATGTTGGATATGCAGTGCTGTGTATGGATGATGCTATGTACATGTTGGATATGCAGTGCTATGTACAAGTGGTGTTGCGTGCATGTGGTACATTGGTACTATGTACATATGGTGTGGTGTGCATGATTTTCCAAGTGGTGCCGTGTGTGTGTGGTACTATGTACACATTGTACAAGTGGCACTATGTGCATGTGGTGCTATGTACATGTCGTGCATATGGCGTTGTGTACATGTGGTGTCACGTACATTTCGTATGTGTGGTACTATGTACATGTGGTACTATGTAAATGTGGTATTGTGTACGCATTATATAGTGGTGTAGTGTACATGTGGCATTGTGTAGGTGGTGCCATGTACATGTGATGTTGTACACACATTGTGTAGGTGGTGCGATGTATCGATGGTACTGTGTACATGTTGTACATATGGTACTGGTGCACGTGTGGTATTGTGTGCATGTCATACATGCTATGTTGAGGGCATGTGGTATTATTATGTGCATCATGTAGTCATGGTATTGCGACATGTGTACTTGCTGTGTTGTACACTGGCTGTAGGTGTATTATTTGTACGTCAGGTGTAGGTGCATGTATCGCATGGTGTTGTGTGTCAGGTGTGGCTTATGTGTGTAATGCACACTATGTGTCTATTCACATGGTTGAGGAGAAGGCACTGGGTGTTTGTCGGGTGTAGAAACCAAGATGGAGTGCATATGGAATAAAGACGAAGGTAGAAGTAAGGACTGATGAAGGATAAGTATCAATATATTATTTCAGTTTTACTATGCATGTGATTTGTGATTTTGATATATGATGACCATATGTGATCTATGATTTTGGTCTATGATGGTTACATGTGATTTTCATCTATGATGGTTGTGTTTGAGCTAACCTGATGTGATATCTTTATACATGTTTATTTGGTCAAATATGCTAGTTTGAATTGTTGTGATAGGAAGCAAACATGATTGCAAATGTACCTTATTGACAAGCTACCCATGAGGTATGATGTGAATTTATTTCAATTTATTTTAGATTGAATGGAATTTATGTGCTTGGTACAGGAATGCATGAACATGCCCAGTTGAGAGGCCAAAAAATACTGCAAGAATTAGCAGTAGCAACAAAGGAATTGAAATAGACAGCAATATGTTGGTAAAGCACTTCAGGAGCAGAGCCATTGTGGGACACTCATACCCAATAGTGTCCATTGATTGCCATGAGCAAGCTATGACTGGTATGATGTGTTGAGGTAGGTATATGTCTTGGTTTTTGTATCTTCTGATGCAAGGAATCCTTGCCAAGGGATGGATTGCCAGGGATGGGGGTGCCAGCGGAACTTGGAAGGTGAGTGACTGCACGGAAGGCGTGATCGGATTCCTGAGGGACTATGTAGCAGAGAAGGGAAGGTCATCGATGGATTTGTTTTGGTCATTAGCATTTCTAGATGGAAGCAGATGCACATTGGGAGTGCACCTTGGAACAATGAGCTAGTAACTATTCGCTGAGAGGACAAGTGGCGTAGGATTATAGTGTTGGACATTGGATGCAGATTTGAATTTGCAATGGATTCTGGACTTCCTAGGAAGGAGGTGAACCCTGGTATTACTTTGCAGGTGGAGGTGTGAGCCTCTAAATTCCCTTGTTGCGGATTCATATTATTTTATTTGCTGGTTGAGCAAATATACATATGTGTATATGTATATGTGGTTATTGTAAATACCATAATGAGCTATGTTATAAAGCTTCAATATGCGGTACGGTTTTTATTTGGTCATGTTGTCATGATATTTTGCTTTTGAGTGGGTCATTCATTGTAAATACTGCAACGAGCTGTGTTATATAGCTCCATGGCCAATATGTTTTTTTTTTTTTCCAGCAGTCATGTTGGTTATAGGTGTCATTGGACATCGAGGACAATGTTCTCCCAAGGGGGACCGTTCTGTAACAGCCCTGGTGAAAATTCCATGTAAAAATATATAAGTACCACAGATGATGGGACACATATTCCAAGCTAAATGGTGGGCAAGAAATCCTAGTGGCTGTTCATTTGGTTGTTTATGGCTAAGGAAATTGGCAAAGGAAATGGCTAAGGCACTATTAAAGAGGCAAAAAGGCATTTTTGGCACATTTATTTATGAAAATAATGGAAATTAGGAAAAAAGGAAGTTGAAAGGTCATAGGTTGCATGTGAGGAGGAAATTGAAGGAAAATAATGGAAAATGAAGAAAATATAGCCCTCATTAATAAAAAGGCTTATGAGGATCAGTGGGAAAGACTTGGTCAGTTTAGCTTTGGATCTCTCTCATTATTCTCTCTCTCTCTCTCTCATACTCTTGGTTACTTAGAGTTTTCTTGGAGCACTCTTGAAGGGTGTGGCATACTTGGATTCTTGGAGCAAGAAGGCAAAGGAAGAGCAGGAAAGTGCAAGAAGGCATCAACATCAGTTGCTACATCAGATTTTCTTGCAGGTACTGAGTTGCATGTATGATTTCTTCACTAGTTTTGGCATGCATGGCACATGCATGTGGTTTCTTGGTTATGATCTATCATTGGCATGGAGGATGGCCAGGATTGACAGTGGATTGCCTAGCCTTGCCATTTCCTGGATAGCCATGGTGATTGTGGGTTTACTTTCATTGATTTGTTTTGGTTAGTTCTCATTTTTCCATAGCTTGGGTTGAGTTACTAGTCCTAGAAGCTCTGGTTAAACAAACACTCTGGAAGCCCTGAAACAGCTTGGGTTGAGTTACTAGTCCTGGAAGCCCTAGTTGGACAAATGCTTTGGAAGCCCTGTATAAGCTGTGGGTTGAGTTACTAGTTCTGGAATCCTTGGTTGGAAAAATGATCTGGAAGCCCTGGAAGGCTTGGATGGAGACCAATATGATGATGGTTTTTGGTGATGTCCGATCGTGAGGTGGAATCACTGTTTGATGGGTTGAGGTGGGTGGCCTCTGGAAGCCCTGGATGAGTTTTGATTGATGTCTTCTATGAGATCCCACATTCATGCTTGGAATATGGCACGGGGGTGATTGGCTGAAGAGAGACTTGGCTCAGCCAATCTATGGTCGGGTGGAACGTGGTAGTCCCATCTCCGGTTGGTTCATTGCATTTATTAATGAAAAAAATTCATTCCCTTGATTTTCATGTGAAAATGTACTAATGTATATATGGATTTTGATGGCTGATATGTTTATTTCTGTTCCTATTATGTTTTTTTTATATGCACATTTACCCTAGAGGTTGTTACAGTAGTGTAGGATTCTTCGCAAAGTGAAATTCAGTTAATAAGACAAGGATTCTTGTGACTGCCATCTCCACCCACACCACCTCCAACATCACCACCATCACCTACAACTTCACCCATACCACCACCACCTCCACTGCAGTTCAGCATCGCAAATTCAGTGAAGCTGTCTTTGTTTAAAGGCTTGGGAAATGAGGACCCGGACTAGTTTTGGTTCATTGTGAAAGTTTTGTGGGAAGCGCAGGGTGTTACAGATGATCACGTGAAGAAGGAAACACTGGTTAGTGCTCTGTAGGATTGCGCGCTAACCTAGTACATTAAGTACTCTAATGATAACCCATACGCTAGAGTGGCAGACATCCGGACCATGTTGAATAAAGAATTCAATAGGCCTAAGTCCGAGGCACAATCGATTGTGGGGTTCAAGGAAATCATGATGAAACCAGGTGAGACACCTTGGGAATTGGATCAGAGGTTGAAATGTAAAATGCGCGAAGCTAATATGAACTTAACAGACGGACAACACCGCGAGTTGTTCATGGCTTCGATCCTGCCACACCTACGGGCCGTGCTATCACAATAGAAGATTACGACTCAGGCAGAGGCCTTAGAGATTGCAATGAGACTGCATGAAACACCGATGCAAGATTTGAATCTGGGGGTTCAGCAGATCCATGCATAGTTGCAAAATATTTTCCTTGAAATGCAAAGTTTGAAGCAGGATAGAACAGTTCGACCGGAGGTGTGCGAAGAGGTATGGTGCCTGAAATGTAAAGGTCAGGGGCATGACAAAGACCATTGCCCAGTCTTTGCGAACTATATTGCAGGAGGAGGACCAATGCCTTTGAGGTCGGAAGCCCAAGCAAGACCAAGCACAGGGCCTGTGTTGTGGTGCGCTATATGTCAGGTAGCAGGAAAACACACGATGGATAATTGTCATTTGCTACAGAAGTTTGTATAAACACCGCAACAACTATTTTGCAACTTCCGTAGGTCGGTAGGGCATGATGAGCAAAACTTCAGAAGTTATGAATTGATGATGGACAGAACACCCGCCTATAGGGTTCAGGTAGAAATGTGGCCCCCTGACCAGAGCACATGGATGGCTTGAACAGGCTTTCAGGGGTGCAGATGAGGACCTAACAGGGTTGGGGACAACTAATTTGCTACAATTGCAGATGACTAGGACACTATGCCCACGAATGCACTAACCCTACATGACCGTCATGCAAATATTGCACTTAGTTTGATCATGAGATAAAAAATTGTCCTACGCTAATATCGAGGATACGCGACAAAGGAGCGCTACCACCTCAGCCGACACAGAACCTGCAGATGATGAGGTATGAGCCTCATGAAGAGGATCCGAATGTGAATATAGTGCTCCAAAGTGGAATTGCAATAGGGGATGATAAGGGGAAACAACCCGAAGACAATGCATGGGTTCACAAAGCTCCGATGAAGAAGGCTAAGTTTGATTTGGAGCGCGCATGTGAAACATTCATGGAAGCAAAGAAGAGCTTCGCTGAGGCCTATACCTTAGGGAGAAAGGATAAGCCTAATCAGGAAATGGACCCTTCTATGCTTACGACCTTTCTAGAGACCTGCATGAAGTTGATGCGCAATAGCAAGGCTGTGAAGGGATTACAACAACTTATAAATAGATGCACTAGAAACACTCCAGGTGAACCACGCATTGTACGAAATATTGGTAAGCATAAAGCAAGGACCGGCTGAGAAATGAGACTGACCACGTAGATAGGAGAATATGGAATGGATCAGGTTATTTTGGATCTAGGGTCAGATGTGAACATCCTACCAGGTAGACTTGGGAGCAGATGGGAAGACCCACGCTGCAGTGGTCTCTGATTCAGTTAAGGATGGAAAATCAACAGAATATCATCCCCATGGGGCGGCTACAAGGGGTGACTATAGATATTGAAGGCGTGAGCATGTTGGTTGACTTTGAAGTAATAGAAATTGTGGATGACAACAACCCCTACCCTGCGCTCCTTGGCATTGATTGGGCTACTGATATGAACAGGGTAATCAACCTAAAGAAGTGAAAAATGATTTTTGAGAAGAAATCGCTTCGCATAATATTAACTCTAGATCCTGTTGAAGGATCATGCTATACTGAACCAGTTCGTGATTATGAGAGTGATGACGATTTGGACTGTATATATAAGATAACAATGCGAGACCAAGATTGGGTGAATTCGATAGTGGATGGATGAATTACATGGGATTGCGAGAGTTGCTACACCTTGGACTCCCATGAAGAATTAGAGCACTGGCAGAATCGACTACATGAAGTAACCACGCTAAGTTTTAACATGATGACCTGGTCACTGCACTATGTGTTATTAGAGGTAAGGAATCTGCCCACTTATGATGGCCTGAATGATGTAGATGTATTTCTGGATGCATTTGAGAGGGAGGTACCAGAGAAGCAGTGCTTCCAGGCTTTGGACTAGGCACTGCACGCTACGCCTGCAGGGTGGTGGGGTATGCACAAGGGTAGCTTTGATGAATGGCGCGAATGTAGGAGGATGATGAGAACACGCTTTGGGAAACTGAAGGTACGAATGACAGACAAATATGATGGGAAGGATGATCCGTGTGCACACTTGGCTAGATGGGCTCAAGCTTATGGAGTGAAGCCCCAACCAGAATGGGTGCACTTGTTCTGCCACACCTTGGATGTCATCCCGATGAACTGGTACTTAGAAATAGAGCTCTACCATGGTACAAGTGAATGGGATATTCTACGCGAAGGATTCATAATGACATTTAGCTTTGAAGATGGGTTTGACTGCATCGACGAAGCGCTACAAGAAGTGAAAGCAGCAATGTTCAGGATATGGCAAGATCCACTGGATCTGATTCAAACCAATTGGACTACTCAGTTGAGTCACACACTGGAATGTTATAACGTGACCGCTGGAGATGAAGATGAGGATCTGCGCAAGATTAACATCCTTGAAATAGAGGGTCACCACGAGGTTGACAGACAGTAGATTAAGAATCCTGATATAACTGCGCCACTGAAAACAAAACAGGTAAATATTGGTACAGAGGCAGAACCCAAATTAGCGAAGATTGGAGATTACTGGGATGATGTGACAGTGGATAAGGTCGTTGTATTGCTCCGCGAATACTAGGATTTGTTCCCTACCAAGTTTACGGATCTAAAAGGGATAATAGGAGACCTGGGCATTATGAAGAATCTGATTGGGTAATCCCAATGGTGGTACAAGAAAAGAAGCAAAAATATGAAATAAGGATATGCGTGGATCTCAGGAAGTTTAGTGATGCTTGTGTACATGATCCTTTCCTGACTCCATTCACTGCTGAAGTGTTGGACAATGTAGGTGGTCAGGAAGCATATTCCTTCATTGATGGGTTCTCTGGGTACCATCAGATCAAAATCATGCCAGAGGATAGGATCAAGACAACCTTTGCAACTGAGTGGGGATGTTTTCAGTACATTGTAAGGCCTTTTGGATTGAAGAATGCGGTTTCGATTTTTTCTCACGTAGTCATTGTTGTGTTCAAGGACTTTATTCATAAGTTTATGGAAGTGTACTTTGATGACTAGACTGTGATTGGGCTGGTGAAACACCATGTGGAAAGTTTGTGCTTGATGCTAGATACCCGTCAAAAGCACCAGATCGCGCTCAATCTAAAGAAGTGCCTGTTTTTTGTTCCTTTTGGGACTCTGTTGGGTCATGTCATTTGTAGATGGGGACTGATGGTAGATCCCATGAAGATCACGGTGATACTTAACTTGGAAGCGCTGAGGAGTGTGAAACAACTGCATGCAACCTTAGGAAATACTGGGTATTACAGGAGTTTATCAAGGGATATGGCCAGATCACCGCGCCTATGGAGAAGTTGTTGAAAAATGATGTCACTTTTTGTTGGAACGAGGAGTGTAAGAAAATCTTGGGTGTATTAAAAGAAAGATGGTCACCTCACCGATTTTAGTCTTCCTGGATTGGAAGAAGGAGTTTCATGTACATGTTGATGCGTCATGTATAACGCTGGGAGAAGTGATGACATAGGCTGGCGGAGGAGAATTGGACCATCCTATAACGTTTGCAAGCAGAAGGTTATCCAAGGTGAAGAAGAACTATTCCACCACCGAGCGAGAGGGGTTAGTCATGGTGTACACACTCCAAAAGTTTAGACACTATTTTCTGGGTGGACACTTTAATACGTATATGGATCATTCCATGTTGAAATACCTTGTCAATAAGCTTGTTTTGGGGGGGATAATCTATAGATGGTTGCTATTGTTCCAGGAATATGATTTTGAAGTTATTGTGAAGCCTGGACGACTGAACACAGGACCAAACCATCTGTCGTGCATTGAAATAGGGGAAGAGCCCACTAATTTGGAAGAGGGATTATCTAATGTGTAGCTATTTGCAGTGTGTGTCGCGGATGATCATTTTGAAGATATCATACACTTCCTAGTGACAGGAATTGCCTTGGAAGGTTACACTGTCCAACAGAAGAAGGTGTTAGTGGTGTGTGTGACAGACTTTTCTGTCATTGCTCGACATTTGTACAAAATGGGGTCTGATGAAATATTGTGATGATATGTACTAGAGTTTGAAAGGAGTAGTATCCTTGCGGATGCTCATGGGGGCATTTCGGGAGGTCATTATGCAAGAAGAGCGACGCGCAGAAGATTCTACGCACAGGGTTGTGGTGGCCAACCCTCCATCAGGCTTCAAAAGCTTACTGCAAGGCGTGTGATGTATGTCAAAAGACGGGTAGGCCATCATGGAGGGATGAGCTGCCTTTGAATCCACAGATGACGTTACAACCCTTTGAGAAATGGGCGATAGACTTTGTGGGACCCATTCAGCCCCAAGGGAAGAATATGGGAGCATAGTACATGATCACCGCGATGGAGTATTTGACTTGATGGGCGGAGGCACAACCTGTGAAGGATTGCACAGGTGTGACTGTTGCGAAGTTCCTCTTTGAGTATGTATTGATGCGATTTGGGTGTCCAAATATTTTGATGAGTGATTGCAGTACGCACTTTCTGAATGAGACGATCAACGCACTGACAGAGGAATTTTAGGTATATCACCAGAAGAGCATGCCTTATCACCCATAGGCTAATGGGACAGTGGAAGCATTCAATAAAGTGTTGGAGAATGCATTGACCAAGGTTTGTAATGCTTAGCGAAGTGATTGGGACCTGTGCATAATCGCAATACTATGGGCCTATCAGATGACATGCAAGAAGTTGACTGGACAGACACCCTTTAGGCTTGTATATGGTGTTGAAGTAGTGATGCCCATGGAATACATTGTGCTTAGTCTGCGCATAGAGGCACTCACGGGTATGAAGGATCATGAAGCCTTGGAAGAGAGGCTCACACAGCTGTCTGAGCTTGAGGAAGAGAGATTTGTAGCTGGATTTCACCAACAGGTCCAAAAGTAGCGCGAAAAAGCATGGCATGATTCGCACATTAAGCTGCGCACCTTTAAGGTAAATGATATGGGTTTTAATATGACAGTAAGTTTGATAAATTTCTAGGGATGTTTAGAATGCACTAGTTAGGGCCCTATGTCATTAAGGAAATTACCAATGCTGGAGCGGTTCAGTTGGTTCATTTCCCTTCCTAATAAAGGTGAATGTTAGCAGATTGAAGCCATACATCGGTGGTCTGGCCATGTGACTATATGAGGGTAGCACAGTCTTAGCACTCTTGGCAGCTAAAAGGAGGCACGGGACTATAATCTACATTGGCCAGGTTGGGGAGCTGTGCAATTGGAGGATTGTGCGAATCAAGGAAGTGTCATACGGTTCGCAACAGCGTGAAGGGAGTTGCGCTACCCAGGGGGAACTCACGCAGGATGGCAGGAAAATGACTGTTAGAGTCACTGTTCATGATTTGATGATACAATTGTGGCTAAATGGAGTGGGCGGCCGACATTTAAGATGGAATTTATGGGTAAAATGCTTGAAACTTTGCCGCCAATCTGGCATTAATGAAGCGAATGTAGGGGAATGGTTGAATTTGAATTCAAAATGCCCTATAAATTACAGGTGGCCACCCAGCGAAACACACTTGGCATTTTGAGAATTGAGTTGTTGAGCTCTCAGGCGCACATGAACCGAGAATTCTTCGAGGCTTTGATGGTGAGTTCGGTGTTTGAGCAACTATCAGAGACGACACGAGACCTGTTGAATAGCGTTATGTTGACACCTACAACAGCTATGGAAATCGAAGCAATGAAAGCTGAGGAGGCTGTGTTGAAAATAGTTGGGGAGGCAAAAGAAGCTGCTCCAGAGGTTGCCGAAGTATTAGTGGAAGTCCCAAAATGACCACAGACGCCGAGACCAAAGTCGACCCTAACCAAGGAGAGCGCGAAGGATAAAAAGGGAAAGCAACCTATAATACCAGTGCACATGACACCGAGAAGAAAACCACCAAAGGACAAGCCCACCACACAGGAGAAGGGCAAAGCCATCAATCTGGAGCCGGAGTAGGAGGAAATAGAAGACATCCCGATGGATGAAGAGGACTTGGGGATAGATATGGAGGAAGTTGAAGCCCAGGGTGCTGACCCTATCACTCAGTTGCCTGATTACATCCCTCTGTGCAAGGGAAAGACTAAGGTGCCAAAAGATATCGATGAGAGGAAGGTCCCCTTGCAGACCCATTTTTTGTCAGATGAAATTATCTTCTAAGGACCGTGCTTGGGGTGGGTTCCTCTGTTAAATCTCGAAGACTGGGACTTAGCTGACCATGAGAAGTTCTCGCACTTGGAAACTGAGCAGATAATGTGTCACATTATTGACACAACCATGGGATGACCGCATTGGAGCCACGGAAGTGGCTCAGAGGAGTAGACAAGGCAGGTTTTCTCAACTTGCTATGGGTGTCGCACTACAACCGCACCCCGATTACAATCTTGGTCATCAAGCAGCTATTATGCTTGGTGCATGATGGGTGTCTGTGGCTAGAGGAGCCAATACCCATCACTGACAGCTTGATCCATAGGATCATGTGTTTTCCCCACAAAGGAGAAAATCCAGCCATGATGTTAGGCAGAAAAGGTGGCGAGCAGGCCCTCGCAGAGGCCATGAAGGAGAAATTTAAGCTTGTGAAGAAGTCACGCAGATATGCCATATCAAGTATCAGTGATCCTGCAGTCAAGGTGGCCATGCAGATTTTGGCTGGGAAGGTGATGAGGAAGTGTCACATCGATGACGTGTCGACACCTGTTGTCGTGCTAGCAGCTCAGTGCGCCGAAGGAGTCCAGTTCAATTGGGCGCACAATATTTGCGGTTAGTTTCTTGCGAACTACCGCGAGGCACCGGAGCTAAGAAAGACGTTCCACTACGCGTGGCTCTTGTTTCCTATTGTGTTGGTAGCATGGGAGATGCTAGAGGACAACCAATTCCCCTCAGTGATGTCGAACCTCCCAGAAGCAGTGAAGTATGCTTCGCTTTGGGTGACCAAGGATGCGCAGCACATCAAGGACAACAATATCTTCTGGATCTTGATGGAGATGAACATCTGCATGGCCATTAATCGCAAACCGCTATTGTCGCCGACTGTGTTTGCCAACCTGTAGGGATATGCGGAGTTTAAGGCCATTTTTCACCATGTGTCCATCAATGTGTGGAAGGACCCTGTGCAGAAATGGTATGACTTGCCTTACCTGGCAACAAATGATGCCATTGATGCAGTACTTGATCACTGGTCAACAGAGTGGCACACTACAACAGACTTGGCGGTGGGAGGGAGCAAGTCCGCCGCACAACGCAAGAAGGAGGAGGCCAAGCTCAAGATGACGTAGTTGGCCAAAAAGAGAAAGAAGGAGGCCACTGACACGGCCCAAGCAGAGCGGGATGCTGCTCTGTAGATAGAGAAACAAACAGCTGGATCAGAGCGGGGCTCTGGCAAAGGTGTGAGGTCGCCTTTGTCAGAGAGAGAGGAAGAGACAAACAAGCAGACAAACCAGCACGACGTGGACCCGTAGGCGACGTCTACCTGCATCAAGTGTCCAAGGGAGCAAGAGAAAGGAGGATCGAGGAAGAAATCCAAGGCCACTGAGACGTTGTTGGACCCAATTACCCTCACAGAGGGCAATTTGCACGACATCGAAGACACGGTGCGGGATGTCACTGCAAAGGCCCTACAACAGTTTGAGAAGTAGCAACAATTAATATTTGGGGCTATCTAGATAAGTTGCCGAGATGCTGCGCACGAAGTTCTCTAGTGCAATAGTGCTGCCCGATGGAGCACTGACCATGAAGAATGAAGCTGACAGACCCATTGTCAATGCCCTTAAGGGAGTAGGGTTGAATCTGGTAGTGGTCCCTCATGAGGTGCTCCACCTATTGCAAGATGGAGTGATCGTGGAGCTGACGGCCTGTGAACACCGCCCTCTACAGGTGATCAGCGAGTAGCGGATTAACAATAAATAGATGGCACTAAAGAGAGACTCTGCCATCGCTATCGTGAATGAAGTGACCACGCAAAACAAGTGAATAATTTAGGTCATAGAAGAGGCATGCCAAATGGTCCTAGAGTTGGCCATTCCTAAGAAGAACCGGTCGAGGTGCGTGTCCCCAAGCTGGCTACAAGGGTGTGTGACGCTCGCACAGAGATGGCGAGGGTTCAGATGGAGTTGAACCTACAGATCACCGAATTACAGTTGAAGGTCCAACCTTCAACTCCACAAGAAGTAAAGGAGTAGCGTGCAACCACTGTCACAGAGGCAATAGTGGCGATTGACAGTGTGGTAGCAGACTGCACACAAATTTTTGAATAGTCGTTCGAGGTCTTGACGAGCCTACAAGAGGACCCTAATGTACAACGACTGGAGACGGAAGCACGAGAACTGCAGCAACACTATGACGAGGTAAAAGACACAATGCAAACTGTTGCGCTCACACAGAGACTAGCAAAGCTACAGGAGGCCAAGCAGTTGAAAGAGCAGGTAGATGCAATACAACACAAGGAGGCAGTAATGAAGGCGCGACTGAAGCCTTGGCTCGATGAGGCTTACACAGTCACATCCTCTATTGAAGGAAAGACTGTGACTCTACAAGAAACTCAGCAGAAGATTTAGGCCGACAGTTTAGGAGCAGTGACTGATCAGATGGTTGAAGAAGCAAAGCAGGTGGCTGCGCAATGCACTGCCGATGTTGCGGTCATACAGGTTGAGCTGCGAGGTCTTCGCGCTAAGATATCTGTGTCTGTAGAGGGACTCCAAGGTGAGTCATGATGTTTATGTTGGGGGCCTGTTGAGAATGGGATCCCCCAAGGATATTTTTGGGGCTAAAAACCCATGTTTTGGGTCAAATTTTGTAATAAAATTGTAAAGTATCTGCATTTTGTGGTCGCAGAGTACGAAGGTGTCATGAGTCAGAAAGGGTTGTCTACCCTTATTTTGTAAAGTGTAAAGTCGGCTGTAAAGATCTACCCATGGTCTGTGGACCATGGGATTGTATAAAAAGAGCTAAGTAAGTAAGCTCTAAGTAGTCATAAGTTTTTGGTAGTAGAAGACAAGACTTGGAGTCTTGGTAGAGAATTCTAAGTTTCAGGTCTTAACATAGGTAGAGTCTCTGCAGCTGAGTGTGTAGAGGCCCAGAGTAGAAGTCCACAGCTGAGTGCACGAACCCCTGAAGCTATGTGTGCATGGTGGATAAAGTCTGTAATATTCTGAAGATATCAATAAAGAGAAGTATTTTACAAATTCTGTGTATCTATTTCTTGTTAATGCATCTAGTTATATTGTGTTTTGGGTTTAATATATAATGTTCATGTGATGCGCGAATGTATGTGACTGTATTAGTTAATCAAATGCAAGTAAGAATATCTGTTTACGTGGCGCTAACTGTGATTATTTAATAAGATAAGTAAGACACTTAAGATAACTTGGGAATCTGTACAATATGTTGTCCTAGTAGCGTGAAAGTACCTAAACCGCAGGTTAGGGCTGTGCGAAGGTCAATCGTACCCCTTCACAGAGGTACCGAAGGGTGGAATAAAGGGCTAGACTGATAGAGCCCTAGAACTTGGTGACCTGCGTGAAAGCAGGAACATAAGGTATAACCCGAGATCACAACCATCTCATGGTGCGGAAACTTGGTTCCAGCATCCCCCCATACTGCTTTGGGTGAGACTTTGATCGGCACTCCGTGGGCTGATGCCAAAAGGGCCAGTAGTGTAGGGATTTGTTTGGCTAACTAACGTTGAACTTGGGTTAGGCCCCATGTAGCCAACAAGTATTTGTACTTGTTATTGTGGATTTGATGGCTATAATATCATGGCTATTATTTTGGTTATAAGGATGGTTTCATAATATGTTGTAGCTATGGCTCGTTTCATGTTTTGATTGGTTGATGAATGGTTATTGAATGCATGAGCTAATAAGTGTTATTGTAGCTAATATGAGAGGGCATTGGAACTTCTTGATGATTCTCAAATAAGTATCTGACCCCTATTTTTAGATATGAATTCATGACCTGTAGATTACATGTTCTCAATATTCTTGATGAAATGATTGTCATGGTTAGGCCAAGTTTGTAGTTAAAATTTATATATTTATCCTTGTCATTAAGTTATTTATCATTCTAGATAGTCTCACTGAGTTCTAGGAAATAGTCTGGATGATGACTTGGAATGTAGGCTCAGAATCGAGGACCCCATCCTTTGAACTGAACATTTTGGGTCATTACCACTACTTGATAGGTGTATGCATGCGGTTGGAGGCCCTAAACCACATGTAGGCCTTGTCATGCATGTAGTTTGGAGCCCAGTTTAACAAAATGGAATTCCAGCTCAGGATTTGGGCACTAGGAGTGGTTGTTTGGCTCCGAGGTATCCTGTAGCTGTTGAGAAAGGTTAATATGGTTTCAGTTTTTCAATTCCACTTCCTTAACTGTATTTAGGAGGTTGAGTCATGTCGAATTGTTAAAAATAACACGAAGAAAAATCCTAATTTAATTTGTTCCTTGAATTAAATTGGGAATAAAATTGTAACTCCACATCTCATGACAACTTGTAATAGTTAACTAAGTAAATTTAACTTAGTTAGCTCAGTTAATTCAAGTTGAGGGTCTAACTAAAATCATGTATAGTGTCTCCTCCAATTAGGAGCACTAGTTGAGTTTATTTTGAGTTGTAATTATTTAATTCAGTCTAACTGAGTTAAATTCAGTTAAACTAGTTCCAACTGGTGGAGGATATAGTGGGGTGCAACCTCCAGTAATGGGGTACAACCTTCCGTAGTGGTGTCCAACCTATAGTAGTGGGGTGCATTCTGTAGTAGTGGGGTGATGTGTGCAGTAGTGGGGTGCAACTTGCAGTAGTGGGGTGTTTCTTGCAGTAGTGGGGTGCAACCTACAATAATGAGGCGTTGCCTGTAGTAGTGGGGTGCAACCTACATAATGAGGTGTTCCTTACAGTAGTGGGGTGTAGCCTATGGTAGTGGGGTGTTGTATGTCGAATAGTGGGGTGCTTCCTGAAGTGTAATGTGGTGTTGCCTATAGTGATCAACCAGTAAAATGAAGATTCACTCATAATTAACTCGTGCATGTCAGATCAGAGAAATACCCAGTTGAGATTGGAGTTTAGGAATAATGTACTATCAGTTGTAAAATAACATAAATTAAACCTATGGTGCATTAAATCAGAGGGAGGCCTATCAGAATTGTGCAGTTCATAATTGAGGAATTTACCCCTTAAATAGGGGCTAATTCCCAAGGGAATAGTGCAAGGAAGTAGGAGCTTAGAAGGCTAGGAATTTAGCTATGTCATGGCCAAAGGCAATTAGTCAGGCAAAAGATAGAAAATACTTGTGCAGGTTGACCTTGAGGTTGAACAGAGCATATTGTATTCATCCATATTCTTTGACTAATGAAATATACATATAATAGGGGTTTTTAGCTGTGGATTTCCCTATAAAATCATTGTGTTATGTGTGATTGAATTCTTTCTCTTATATGCTTCATTATTTCATCGATCCTTTATTATTTCTGCCGATGACTAGAGTATATTAAACTCAATTAATTTAGCATATTATAATCTGCATTTTGAATCTACAAAGAATTTCTACATGGCATTAGAGCTAGATTTTGTAGAAATTTCTACATGGTATCAGAGCTAGAATTGTAGAAATTTCTACATGGTATTGGAGCTGAAATCACAATAGAAGAGAAGAATTCAAATTTGTCCTTGCAGGTGAATAGAATTTGAAGAATCATTCTTTAGAGCTACCATGATGTCATTCTATAGATTGAGACTTGAATATTCCCTTGAGGATAGTTTGAATTATATTTCTCGGAAGGATAGGATGAAGTATTGGAAGATAATAAGCTGAATGAATTCATACATCATGATATCCCAAAGCCTCCAACATCTGATGCTAAAGATCTAATAGAGTTGAAGAAGAGTGTAGCAAGATCCATGAGGATTATCCTGAGGGTGTGAGAGACCACATAGTCTTGAAAATAAATGGAAAATAGACTCCTTTTTCTATGTGGAGGACCCTTAATAAGCTATTTGGAAATAGTAGTGAAGCCAAGAAACTTGAACTGATGAGGAAATTGAGGATTGAAGCCAATGGGTATGAGGTAGTATTTGGAGATGGGAAGGCCTATTGTTGGGCACTGGAGAAGGTATGTTATTTTCATTTACTTTGTTATATTTTCTTCAAAACTCACAACCTTTTCACATCATGAGCTAGGCATATGACACAAGAATATGATAGAATCTAGAAGATTTATGTGTAATATGAAATAGCTAATAATTACCCTTTTCTATGCAGAAAAAGGAGAAAACGGAAGACTGTCATCCCAAAAGGAAGAACGAGACCAAATTAACTACTGTCCCTTCGGCAGGGAACCACGTTCAAACAAGGCAATCCAAATTGCAGCGTAACAGCCAAAAAAAGGAAAAGTAAATCTCTAATTGATGCAAAAGAACAGAAGGATAATTGCAAATTAACAACTTGGAGAATCCCTCAGGATCCTTCAATCCTGAGGGATCGCTATCTTAACAATTCTCTGTATTGTTGGTATCGCCGCTCGGCTGTTATAAGAAGGGGCAACACTGCTAGCCCGAGGAGGACTGGTTGTTATCTTTTATGTAATTCTCCTTTGTATTTGAAACTTTGATCATCGATTCTCGTTGAAGATCGATCCACTGTAACTCTGTTTTGATGTTTTAATATAAATCTGGTTGCCATTCCATCTTTGATTCTGGAGTAATTTCAAGCGGTGTGTCCCTGGAGGCTAAGGGCCTGACCCTGGTGGATCACTCGCTCCTATATCATATTTCTGATTCATGTGTGGTTTGATTTCTTTCATTTACTCTGTTCAGTAATCTGATGCGCTTTACTGTTTTACATATCAACTCTGTTATATATACTTGGTTAAATACTATTGTTATCTGCAACAGGAATGCTATGTTATCATTCTAACGTTGTATCGCATTGTTGTTCCTTTTGAAAATTGATATAACATTGTTGTTCCTTACAGATTTCCATTCGATTACAGTTCAACTACGCTGTATGTTCCTAAATCGGTACTACTGTATGATTTATTCTTAAATCGTGACTGCTATTCATTCGGAATTGCTGTTTCGTTAAAGTTGTCGTTCCATTATAATTGTTGTTACTTTATAGCTGTGATTCATGCGTATTGTATCGAAGCTCAGATTACTGTTCCTTTTGATATTAAGTGTGTCACGTGTTTAACTTGGGTTGCTGTACATTCAGATCTGAGTTGCTGTTCTATACTTTATTTATAATAGTCTGATGTTCCATTTCTGTTTGTTGTTCAATTCGAAAGCTGTTACTTAATTCCTGTAGATTATAATTATTGCTGCATTCATTTCCGTAGATTAAGGGTTTGCTGCTCAATATTGTTAAATAGAGATAGTTTCTGTTCTATTTCCTGTCAATTAAAGATTATCATTGCTTTGGTGTGCAGAAGGTCTGAGACTATAGTGAACATCTACATACGCTGTCTAGTTCCCAGTTTGATGATCCTTACTTTGAGTGCCTTTTCGATTATATCAGTTTACAGAGGGAAGAGTTACTCTTACTATACCCTTGACTGATAAATTGTTTGAGCTTTCTGAATGCATGATTTGAGTCCTACGTTTCTTTTTGCAAATAGATTTCATTCCAAGCATCCGTTTACTCTTGTATTGAGAGCACTATACTACTAGCATTACTCTGACAAATGACCGCCTCAAACTGAGTACACTCTTTGAAATAACAAATCGTTCCTGGATTGACAATTAATGTAGGGTAAATAGAGGTAAAAAAGACCCTTTTTACTGTTCGACATTTTTGCGCTGTTGCCGGGGAAGAGTGTAGTCATTTGTTTCTTTTCCAGAGTGATGTAAGAACCTACTAGGAGAGAACTGGATTTTGAAAACAAAAGGTAAGAACCTACGTACAGAGTATGTAATAGCCCTGCTCCCCTGCCCGCTTTCCTACAGATTTGTTGTTGTTTTTTGGGGTAGAAATTAATAGTTGATTTGTGTGCATGACTAAGTAGAAAAAAGCCCGAAAATAATCCTAAACCTCTACCCAAGCCTGATAAAGCTAAGGGGCCGGTGACTCTTGGTTGATCGAACTTTATAGATGAAATCCTTAAGAAAGCAGAATCTCAGCCTTTAGTAGGACCTAGAAAAGTTGCTTCTAGACAACCTACTAGTTCCCTTCAGGCCATAGGATCACCATCTGCAGCCTTTGCTGAGGTGCATAGTCACACCGAAGAGCAAGATTTTCAAGAAATTGAGAATTCTAGCCCAAAATCATTACAAGAAGGGAACCTTAGCAACCTCTGTGAAGGTAGAGGAGAAACTGGGGAAACTGAAGTACCAAGATCTCCTCTTGGGATAATTCAGCCATTAAGTAGCCCAGATAAGGGAAGTGCTGCAAAAATCGTTTATAATGAAGTTAAAGTATCTCAAGAACCAGAATCCCCCCAGACATTAGGCACTCTCATCATCCCAGATAAAGGAAGTGTTGTTAAGGCCATTCTTGTTAAAACCATTCTCCCTCTACAACCTAGGAATACCCTCCTAGATATCCCAGAAGGTTATTGGCATATATTTGACCAAATGGCCCAGAACCAGCCAAACACCCAAACTTCTACACTGCAATACCCCATTGCGGATATTGCAGCTAATGCACCTATGAAAGCAATCCCTCTCCAACATATCCCTACATTCCATGGCCTTACATCAGAAGATCCGGATGCATTCCTATTTGAATTTGATGCACTGTGTAGAGGATATGACTATACCACCGATCCCTAGATACTGAAATTGTTCCCCTCTACATTAAAAGGGGCTACTTTAAGATGGTTTATAGGATTGGGTGGTGGTGTTATAAATAACTGGGATCAAATGAAAGAGTCTTTTCTAAAAAAATATCAGGGTTATTGCAGGTCTAGAGAATTAAAAGATGAAATATTTCAGATGATAGCTAGACCGAATGAAACATTAGAAAAATATGTTGAATGTTTCCAGTATAATCTTCAGAGATCTCCTTATGCATCATTACCCTTACCTGATAATGTATTAAAAACAACATTAATTAGGGGAATGAAAGAACAATGGATTGAAACACTAAATATTATGGGAAAAGGAGATATTTATCAGGAAAATTTTGCTGACATTATTAATTTCTGTATCAAGAGCTTGAGAGGCAGCGCAAGACTAAAACCAGTGGAACATGACAGGTTTACAAGAGATAAAAAGATCTCTGCCGAGGGAGTAACTCGCGCAGAAATTGGAAATTTATTAGAAAATTTTAAAATTGACATATTGGGGACACTGACGACACAACTTGATATTATGCATGCCAAACAAAAGCAAGCAGAGGCAGAACCAAATTTGGCATTCTTCTGTCCCAGATGCAGAAAGAAACACAGCCACAAGGAGTGTCCATTAGATGCAGTCCAATTTTGCGCCATTTGTACAAAATACCATTCTACAGAGCGCTGTCCCTGACTTCCTGGATCGAAAGCAAAAGAAGAGCCAGAACCGGTGTACCTACTCAATCAGCGCCGTCAATGGTAGCTGCGACAATCAGGTATGTTCCTAGACCCAGCTTCTTATTTTCAGCCTCCACAATATCATGCTCAACAATATAATACAATGTGGAAAAATCAACCTCCATTCTCAAATTGGTCACAACAACCATTTCCTTCATCATCGCCATGGCTGAATCAAGCAAGCCAACGCAATTGGCCAAATTTTCCCTATACCGCACCATATTGGCAAAACAATGTATGTCCAACACAATGGTCCCCTCCTACTTCACAGAATCAAGCCTAACAGACAAACTGGCAAAGACCGATGAATCAGCCAGTAGGAACCATTCCGCTCCCTCAACCTACGCTGCCAGCATTACAACAAAACCCCCAGTCTAATTTAAGACTACAACTTCCAGCCCAACCCAACCCTAATCCAAATAACAGACATGTCCAATCTATTCAAATAATTGAAACACCAAAGATAGCAACTGATCTAAGGGAGTGTAATGATATTTAATTAAGATCTAGGCGCATCATTGAAATAGAGGGAGATAAAACCGTTCAAGTTGAAAATTAGTTACCTATAGAACAACCACTACAAGAAGAGGATGTGATCAGACAACAAACTCATAATCAAGTAATCACATCTTCCCCTCCATTCCCAGAGCGATTAACTATACCTCGACCTCTACAACATCCTGATTTCGACATTCTGGGAGAACTTAAAAATCTGTACATAAAAATTCCACTCCTCCAAGCCATCCAAGACATTCCAATATATGCAAAGACCATTAAAGAGCTATGTATAAAAAGCCAAGGAGGAGAATAGCAAATAACCCAATAGTCCAAGTAGTTGGTACCCTATTTGATCTATTATCAGGAAAAGAAACACCCGTTAAATATGAAGACCCAGGAAATCCAATAGTAATAGTACAAATCAATGGGCAAACCTTTTCAAATGCCTTAGTTGATCTAGGGGCTGCAATTAATATCCTAACAATCACCACTTGTCAAAAACTGGGCATCACATCGGTAGAACCAACCTCCACTTTATTAGAACTGGCTGACCGATCTGTGGTTATGCTAGAGGGCACACTACATGATGTCATGGTATCTGTTGATTCCTGGGAGTATCCTACTGAATTTCTGATAATAAACCCCAAAAACCGACTTGATGGACATCCATTGATTTTAGGCAGACCTTGGCTTGCAACCGCTGATGCTTATATTAGCTGCCGACAAGGTAGTATGACCATAACTAGAGGAGCTAATATCAAGAATCTAGCTTTATATCCTCCAGCCCAGCCAAGTGTTACAATAATAAAAACTAACAAACATCCTGTATCATACCTCACCAAAAATATTAGATCCCCATTAACCATAGAAGATGCCCTCGATTTCAAAGACCAAATAGAGGATGATGTCATTAACAACTTTCTTAGCCAGACTAAATCCAGATCCCACATACAATGTCACATGATAGAAGCAACATTTGATAATGAATTAGAAGAGGACCCCCTTAAAGATACTCATGACCAAACAATACCTACTACCTCTGTCTCAAATAGAAAAATTGTAGAAATTGAGCCAGGAAAGACTTTAAACATCAATGCCAACCTGACTTCTGAACAAGAATACAAGCTAATCCAACTACTAAGGAAATACAAAGAAGAATTTGCATGGGACTACCCTGACATGAAAGGAATTGATCCCCACTTATGTACACACCACATTTACATAGAGAAGGATGCAAGACCCGTTTTCCAACCACAAAGGAGACTTAACCCTCATCTAAAAGACATTGTAAAATCTGAACTTCAAAAACTTTTAGATGTAAAATTCATCTACCCTATCTCTAATAGTAAATGGGTTTCTCCACCTGTTGTGGTGCCAAAGAAGAATGGAAAGTGGAGAATTTGTGTGGGTTGTAGAGAGATAAATAAAGCAATACAAAAAGACCACTTTCCCCTTCCATTCATTGACCAAGTATTAGACACTTTGGCAGGAAATATATTCTTTCTTTCTTAGACGGCTTCAGTGGATACAATCAGATTCAGATTACCCCTAAAGACCAGGACAAAACCACTTTTACTTGTCCTTGGGGAACATTTACCTACAGAGTTTTACCTTTTGGCCTATGCAATTCCCCTGCCACATTTCAAAGGGCTATCCTCAACATCTTTTCAGATTTAATAAATGAAGGGCTTGAAGTATACATGGATGATTTTACACTGTACGGGGATGATTTCGACCCAGCATTGGACACACTAGAAAAAGTACTGTAGCGATGCATTGCCACTAGGTTCTGTCTGAGCCATGAAAAATGTTATATGATGATGACTAAAGGACTTATTCTAGGCCATTATATTCCAGCAGCTGGAATATAGGTAGATCCGGCCAAAATTCAAATAATTTTGTTAATACCCACTCCTACCACTCAGATAGAGGTACGCAGTTTTCTTGGGTTCTCTGGTTATTATAGAAGATTTATAGAACATTTTTCTCATATTGCTACACCTTTATATGCACTGACAGAGAATGTTGACTTTGTTTGGACAGAAAAATGCGACCGTGCTTTCGAGAATCTAAAAAAATTGGTGTCAACAACCCTAGTACTCCGAGGACCAAATTGGGACCTGCCATTTCAAATTTCATCAGATGCTTCAGACACAACTATTGGAGCAGTCCTTGGGCAGGAAGAAGATAAAAAACCATATGTAATTTATTATATTAGCAAAAAATTTTCGCCTACTGAATTGAACTATACTGTTATTGAAAAGGCTGTAATACATGCTGTCAATAAATTCAAGCATTACATTACTAGATATCCTGTTATCTTGTATACAGATTACTTTGCCATAAAATATTTAGCAAATAAACCAATAAAAAACGGTAGAGTAACCAGATGGCTGATTTTATTGTAGGAATTCAATATCACAATAAAGGACCGACCGGGAAAATAAAATCCTGTAGCTGATTTTCTCTCGCGAATGTCAAAACTAGTGGATAAAATTGCGGTCGAAGATCAATTCCCAGATGAACATTTGTTCGCTGTTACTATTAAAACACCATGGTATGCTGATGTTGCAAATTATTTAGCAGTAGGTAAATTACCAAAACATCTGACCCCCGGTGAACGAAAGCAGATTGTCCAGCGTAGTACTCGATTTTCTTGGATTGGGGGCTACCTATTTCATACAGGGGCGGATATTCACATCAGGAGATGCATCTGCGAAGACGAAATTTTTGACATTTTGAAAGCTTGTCACGATGGACCGTGTGGAGGACATTTCGCTGATCAAAGAATTGGACACAAGGTCTTGCAAACAGGGTATTATTGGCCTACGATCTTCAAAGATGCAAAGAAGTTTGTTCAAGCTTATGACAGCTGCCAAAGAGTAGGATGCCCTGGACAGGATGATGAAATGCCCCTGAACCCACAGCTAGTTATTGAACCCTTTGAACGATGGGCGCTTGATTTTGTTGGTCCAATCAACCCATTGTCAAATAAGAAAACATACATTCTGGTAGAAACATAATATGTCACCAAATGGGTTGAAGCAGAGGCATTGCCGAGAGCTACAGAGGATTCTGTCATTCAGTTCCTGTTCCACATATTTGTGCGATATGGCCTCCCAAGAGATATACTTACAGATGGTGGACCACAGTTTGTTGGTAATAATATTGCTGCAACACTAAAAAACTATCATATCCAACATAAAATTACTACTCCATACCACCCACAGGCAAATGGTCAAGTAGAAAGCACGAACAAAATAATAGAAGCAATACTGACAAAAACCATTGCGTCACATAGACGCGATTGGGCTGCAAGACTGCCAGAAGCATTATGGGCATACATAACAACATGGAGAAGTACTACCAGTTATTCACCATACCATTTAGTATTTGGAAAGGAACCCATCTTTCCGATAGAATTTGAAATACAAAAATTACGAACAGCATAAGAGGTTGGTCTAGATTTAGACGAGGCTCAGACTAATAGATTACAACAGATAAATGAGCTAGATGAAATCAGGCTCTCTGCCCTTCAACATACTGTGTTAATACAACAACAACGAGTCAAATGGCACGATGCCCTCATTAAAAACAATGTCTTCTGCGAGGGAGATTGGGCACTCTTATATGACTCTAGGTTCCAAGATTTTCCCGGGAAACTTTAGACTCACTGGCTGGGACCATACGAAATCCAGAAGGTACATGATAATGGCATCATTACTCTAACCACCATTGATGGATCCAGATATACCTTTAAGGCAAACGGTCACCGAGTTCGACTATACCGCAAACCACTTACTTGGGAATCCTTCTACTAGCAACTCCGCGAAGACTCTGACATGCAGATTCTGGTTGAGGAAGAGAAATCTTCCTACCCTTTGGTTAAGTAATTCGACTACTCTTACAAACTGTACATAATTATTTTGTTTTGTATATATATATTTTTTCTTTTCTTTTCTTGTAGATGTATAACATTGGCACTTTGCTTTTCTTTCCGAAAGGAACAACATTTTCACCATTTTTCTATTCCTTTTTCAAGGAACGACACTTTTGCACCTTGCATTTTCACCATTCTGCTGTTCCTTTTTTAAGGAACAACACTTTTGCACTACTGCTGTTCCTTTCAAAAGGAACGACATTTCCGCCGTTCTGCTGTTCCTCTTCAGAAGGAACAACACTTGCATTTTTTTTGTTGTTCCTTTTCCCGAAGGAACAACATTTTCGTTTCTGCTGTTCCTTTTTCAGAAGGAATGACACATTCTTGTTTCTGCTGTTCCTTTTTCCGAAGGAACAACATTTTCGTTTCTGCTGTTCCTTTTTCCGAAGGAATGGCACATTTTTGTCACTGCTATTCCTTTTTTCGGAAGGAACAACATTCTCATTTTCTGCTGTTCCTTTTTTCCGAAGGAACAACATTCATGTTTTTTGCTGTTCCTTTTCCCGAAAGAACAACATTTTTGTTCTGGAAGACACATTTTTGTTTCTGCTGTTCCTTTTTCCTGAAGGGACAACATTCTCATTTTCTGCTGTTCCTTTTTCCGAAGGAACAACATTCTCATTTTCTGCTATTCCTTTTTCCCGAAGGAACAACATTTTTGTTCTGAACGACGTGTTTTGTTTTCTGCTGTTCCTTTTTGCAGAGGAACAACACTTGCGATTTCCGCTATTCCTTTTTCGAAAAACACAACATTTTTGCATTATTTCGCTTGCGCTTGTTTTCCTTGCTGATATTCTTCTTAGTGCAATACAGTTAAGAGTTTTTCTTCCTTTTTGCTTGCAATTTTGTACATAGCACTTGTTTTATCTTTTTCTTTTTGTGTGTGTGTTCTATCATTTGGATCACTTCTGAAACACGGCTATACACTTATGCAATGAATATGAGAACTAGAAGATGCTGAAATCACCAAATTACATAAAAATTTGATATCTTTACAAGAATTTGCTCTGAATTGATAAGAGAAAAGAGGAAAGGACACAACTATTGATTATCTTGCTGTCACTATTCTACTAATACCGGTATGGTTGGTTATCTTTATCATGATGGTTCCTTCTAAACTCTCATAATCCTCTTTGATCACCATTAAGAATAAGAATGAAGGGCATATTTTTCTATTGAGATGTTAAGACTTCTTCCACCATCCCTACTCTTAAGGAGTGCTGAACCACCCTTTGTGTATAAATAGGGAAAGTACTCTATAAAAAGAAAAAGTAATAAAAAGAAAATTTATTATATAATTTTCTAACATGGTTTGTCAATGAAGGATAGGGGGTCTCATTGGGAGCCAGCCTACCATGATCATAAGGAAGAAAGTGAAGTGGCATTCCCACTATGGCCACCACACCAGGGATATGATCCAAGAGGCACATTAGGAAAATAAAAAAGTCCTTGGAACAGGAGGTCTCATCACGAGCCGACCTGCCCACCTTTCACTCCTTCCTAGTGAATGGCATTATGATTTATCTGGTTACCAAGCCAGCACAATGGCCTCCATTTTGACATTCCATAGCACTGTCCTAAGCATACACAAAGGATCATGGTTCCATGGGTGAAATAAACAACTCTGTCAAGGTTATGGACACCTGTGGGTAGCAGAGCTCTGTTGATGGTATTGAGGTCACATTCTTTATACACCAATAGCACTTATGAATCCCTTCTACCTTTGTAATGGGTCAAATAATATTATGAACATAATTCTTTCGAACCCCTAATACATGAAATCTATTATAATCAATCATGACGGAAAAGGTTGATGATGACTACACTAAACTTTTTGTGCACGTCAGCTGTCCTATCCTCCAAATCTCACATCATATCACGATATTCTCTTATTTATTAAGAGATTTTATGATATACCTTGATTTTAGTAATCCACTCATTCTTGTAAACATGGAATCTCGATATATGTTGTTCTTTTCTGACCCTGTAGCATGTTAGTCCAGCATACCCCTCCCTCATTTGACGGTTGAGGATGACCTATCACATTGCAGGGGGGGAGCAGGTGACCTCATAATTCACTGGCATACGTGTCAGTTTTTCATTTGGAGAACTTTTATTTGGGAATAACAAGGCTTAAAGGTATATCGTTTTCCAATTTGCATGGCTTGCTGTTTCAAAATTATTTCCGTGTTATGCTCTGCAACAATTAGCAATAATTTGAACTCTAAACAAGCTTGTTGTTTCGTCATTTTCTCTATGGTTGCTAACAGCTTGAACAGCCTGTTGTTCCATTGCCATCTCTATGTTTTTACAGTTTGCTAAGCATGGGAGGAAGATCAATTCATAGAGAACCACAAGTGTTGACAGTCTCTGCTGTCACATGGGAAATTCTAACAAAGGCAGGATGGATAGTTTATCTCGATTGTCTGCAACAATCCAACAAGACCGTGGAAATTGAATTTTTGCAGAACCTACAAGAATATCACTCCATGGTAAGGGGGGAGACAGATATCAGTCACCGACGACATAATTGTAGAAGTTTCGGGACTGCCAACCGCTGGATCTGTGTGGACTCTGAAGAAAGTAAAGCTGCGAGACGCCATCAAAATCTTCCAAGATGAAGGTTAGAACCTGACTCGAAGTGGAAAGGGAGTTCTACCAGTAGCCTTTAGAGAACCGTGGGCAGAATTGGCAAGAGTCATCCAGAGCTACATCACCTATGAAGGTAAGAAAGATGTGGTAAGACCACGACACCTTAAACTTTTAGCCGTATTAAAACAGAAATGCTCTATGAATTTGCCTGCATTTTTAAATTCTTTACTACATGATGTTGCCCGAAGCATGAAAAAATCATGACACGTAGAATTGGTAGTAAGTCACCATGGGCTGATACGACTGATAGTTAGCTACAGTCTTGCTCAGCAACAGAGCAACTGGGAAGAACTAATTTTTACAATAGATGGGGGACTGGCTTTACTAGCCCCCAAACGAAAGCATACTGCAAGCACATCAAATAGACCATTGAAATGAAGTAAATCCATCAGATTGGCATGGATCATAGAGAGACTGGAAAATTCCCAAGGGAACACCAGTCAACCGGTGGAAATAGTTGATTCAGGGGATGAGCAACCCCCACAATTGGAAGGAGAAGAGAACGAAAGAGAATTGAACGATGAGGGAGAAACAAAGGAAGAGACCGAACAATTTGGTCAGGTTGAAGAAGAAACAGAGCAACGTGAGGAAAACCCGTTGCAAAATCCGCTGCGAGAGGATGAATTGGCCCAGATTTTGGCCAACATGGGAGAATATACTCAACCTCTCAGCCCACTAAACCTCCACACTAAGGAAGAGCCACAAGAGCACTCTGTTCATGATAAGAGTGCATCTGAAGAGTTATGTGACGAGAAAGAAGAAGAAGAAAATCACTCCAGCCGTGATGAAAGTGCATCTGGAGAGAAAAATGATGAAGATGAAGAAGACGAACAATTTGTTCCAAGTCGGAATACACTAGAAGAAGTCTATGAAGAAGAGGTTACCCAGGAAATTGCAGAGCAAGATAGGGTTTCTACCCACGAACAACCTAATCAACAAAATAATGATGAAGTACCCCAAGAGAAAAATCAAGAAATTGGTCAAGAAGAAAGTCTAGGCCTGAGTGCGCAAACGGCTGTTCCTTCCAATAAAATAGAAGAAATCAAAAAATTACGAAAGGAACAACAAAGAATGCTTAATTTAATTGCACAAATTCGACAACAAATCAGGATTCTGAAGATGGGGAAGAGAGTGAAAAGGACTTTGGTGGTAAGGCATGCAACCACTCCAGCGAAACCCCTCAAGAAAAAGATCAGGAGGACTCAAGTCCAGCCTGCTGTTCAAAACCAAAAGGAACAGCATTCAGCTGTTGCCCATGTTGAAGTACAAACAAATGACATAACGGCCCGCGACAAAGAAATTCAGACAGAGGCATAATCCTCTGAGGAAATTCAGACCATAATTACGGAACAACGTAATAAGAAGATTCAAGTGAACCTCCCGCTTAAGACTACTATGTGGGACAGTGATCTGAGGACAGTAACCCTACGAGAGGGTTTGATGCAAGCCTAACAAGTAGTAGAAAAACTTATGGAACGAATTGTCTCTCGAGAAAAGTATGAAGAATTACAACATAAGCTAAGGAATGTCAATTTATCTGAAAGTCAGGCTTTTGAAGGATGGCGAAAGGAAGAGGAAAGAGTCACAAAGGTAACTCATAGGTTAGATGTAGTTATCAAGCAAATGGATACCTTATGCTCTTTGTACACTGACGTCCTAGCATGTAGAGTGCCTGCTAAGAATTATGCCTTGTTTTTAATGGAATGATATTTGTAATTGAAAATTAAAGCTGTTAAAGGAGGAGCCCCGATAGAAAAAAATACCGTTGACGATTTCATAAATTGTTGTAAACACTATGGGGTAAAGGTTCAATGATTATTATGCGAGTTCTATTTGCACAACCTTGTGTTAGATCAAGAAAAAGAGCAGAACCCTGGCCCTTTCATAGGGGACATCCAACCGCACACCTTCATTTCGTTTGGAGTTAATCAAATAAAATGGCTTAAAGCCTATAATGCCTTCCAAAGAGAAGAAAACAGATTGGACTTATGGGTAAGAGCTGAGCCTAGAGATCTATTGTAGTTATGGAATAACCATAGAACCCTCATGAGGACTTCGGGCGTGATTGAAGCATTAGGACCCATTCATACAACAATCAATCGGCAAGGGATAGAATACTTTTTTACCATCAAAGACCTTGCTATTGCAGCTGCTAAATTTCGATATTAGACCTCTAATACGAATATCCAACTCAGGGAACCGTTTAATTATGAGAAATTTAAGTTTGCTACTGATTGATTGAGCCTATATGGTGATCTTATTTTGAGGGAAGGGCCATCTTGGTTAGGCTATAGGTTTCGCAGTCCAGTTATCTGGCACCCTGCACCTGGATACCAAGCCTTGTATGAAATGCCTAAGGGTCAGACAGGACATCTTTTTGAGCACCTAGCTAGGCATCATGGTTGTAGACCTCCTCATGAGATCCCGTCTCGAGCCTACTCTCTCACCGCCTTGCATGTCAACTACAATGTTTTCATGAGGGCATGAAAAAGGGTAAGTAGGGGGGTGTGTTGGGCACTAGAGAAGGTATGTTATTTTCATTTACTTTGTTATCTTTTCTTCAAAACTCACAACCTTTTCACATCATGAGCTAGGCATATGACACAAGAATATGATAGAATCTAGAAGATTTATGTGTATATGAAATAGATAATAATTACCCTTTTCTAAGCAGAAAAAGGAGAAAACGGAAGACTGTCATCCCAAAAGGAAGAACGAGACCAAGTTAATTGCTGTCCCTTCGGGAGGGAACCGCGTTCAAATAAGGCAATCCAAATTGGAGCGTAACAGCCATAAAAAGGAAAAGGAAATCTCTAATTGGTGCAAAAGAACAGAAGGATAACTGCAAATTAACAGCTTGGCGAGTCCCTCAGGATCCTTCAATCCTGAGGGATCGCTATCTTAACAATTCTCTATATTGTTGGTATCACCACTCGGCTGTTATAAGAAGGGGCAACACTGCTAGCCCGAGGACGACTGGTTGTTATCTTTTATGTAATTCTCCTTTGTATTTGAAACTTTGATCATCGATTCTCATTGAAGATCGATCCATTGTAACTCTGTTTTGATGTTTTAAAATAAATCTGGCTGCCGTTCCATCTTTGATTATGGAGTAATTTCAAGTGGTGTGTCCCTGGAGGCTAAGGGCCCGGCCCTGGTGGATCACTCTCTCCTGTATCATATTTCTGATTCATGTGTGGTTTGGTTTCTTTCATTTAATCTGTTGTGCTTTACTGTTTTACATATCAGCGCTGTTATATATACTTGGTTAAATACTATTGTTATCTGCAACAGGAATGCTATGTTATCATTCTAACATTGTATCGCATTGTTTTTCCTTTTGACAATTGATATAACATTGCTGTTCCTTACATATTTCCATTAGATTACAGTTCAACTACGCTGTATGTTCCTAAATCAGTACTACTGTATGATTTATTCTAAAATCGTGACTGCTATTCATTCAGAATTGCTGTTTTGTTAAAGTTGTCGTTCCGTTCTAATTGGTGTTACTTTATAGCTGTGATTCATGCATATTGTATCGAAGCTCATATTACTGTTCCTTTTGATATTAAGTGTGTCACGTGTTTAACTTGGGTTGATGTACATTCAGATTTGAGTTGTTGTTCTATACTTTATTTCTAATAGTCTGCTGTTCCATTTTTGTTTGTTGTTCAATTCAAAAGCTGTTACTTAATTCCTGTAGATTATAATTATTGTTGCATTCATTTCTGTAGATTAAGGGTTCACTGTTCAATCTTGTTAAATAGAGATAGTTTCTGTTCTATTTCCTGTCAATTAAAGATTATCATTGCTTTGGTGTGTAGAAGGTCTGAGACTATAGTGAACATCGACATACGCTGTTTAGTTCCCAGTTTGATGATCCTTCCTTTGAGTGATTTTTCAATTACATCAGTTTACAGAGGGAAAAGTTACTGTTACTGTACCCTTGACTGATAAATTGTTTGAGCTTTATGAATGCATGATTTGAGTCCTAGGTTTCTTTTTGCAAATAGATTTCATTCCAAGCATCTGTTTACTCTTGTATTGAGAGCACTATACTACTAGCATTACTCTGACAAATGACCGCCTCAAACTGAGTACACTCTTTGAAATAAAAAATCTTTCCTGGATTGACAATTGATGTAGGGTAAACAGAGGTAAAAAAGACCCTTTTTATTGCTCGACACCTATCTCAAGCATATTGCTTCATGTCAACTCAAGAAATTTTGTGTCAAGTTTGAAAGCCTCTACACATTATAGGAATATGCATGCAAAACCTTGAGGAGCAAGGCATAGACTAGAGACTTGGGGGTTGAGAGTGAGCATGAATTATCTCTCAACATGCAGCCTCCGAAGCAGCCTCAGAAAGTTGTGGGGCAACCACAATTGGAGAAGAAGAGACGAAACTAAGTGGAGACATCCACCCAAGTGGAGACCTCCAATAGGGGAAATTTTTAGCCAAGTGGGCAGAGGGAGAACATGCAACCATACCTCCAGGTGTGAAATGGGGTGATGTGAAGCAATAGTCCCAAGAGTGTAGAAATTTGGGCAGGATCCATTGAGGTGTTTTTTGTCTCATGGATCATTACCTTGCTACGAGGGTCCATAGTATTCAGTAGGAGGAGGATAAATTTTAGTAAGATACTGACGAGTGTAGAGTAGAGTTGATAGCAGAGTAGGATGCTCAGTAGCAAAGTCTGCAACATCACAATTTTCCTAGTAGACAGTTGCAGACACAGTTGATTCAATTTATTTAGTTTGGATGCTTTTTAGTTGCAGATGTTGCAGTAGAAAAACCAACAACGACAAGAGTTGCATTCAAAACATTCTCAAGGTACCAAATTAGGATAGAGTTGAATTTCTTTATTGTTGGGAGGGAGTGTTGAAAATAGAAACAAGAAATGTTAAAAATAACATCAAGAAAAATCCTAATTTTATTTGTCCTTGAATTAAATTGGGAATAAAATTGTAACTCCACATCTCATGAAAAATTGTAATAGTTAACTAAGTTAATTTGACTTAGTTAGCTTAGTTAATTCGAGTTGATACAGTCATGTAGAGTGTATCCTACAATTAGGGGCACTAGTTGAGTTTATCTTGAGTTGTAATTATTTAATTTAATATAACTGAGTTAAATTCAGTTAAAATAGTTCAAACTAATGGAGGAATTAGTGGGGTGCAACCTACAGTAGTGGGGTGCAGCTTGCAGTGGTGGGGTGTTGCCTACAGTAGTGGGGTGTTGCCTGCAGTAATGAGGTTCTGCCTGTAGTAATGGGGTGATGCCTGCAGTAGTGGGGTGCTTCTTGTCAAATAGTGGGGCACTCCCTGAAGTGCAGTGTGGTGCTTCCTGTAGTGATCAACTAGTAAACTGAAGATTCACTCATAATTAACTCATGCATGTTAGATCAGAGAAAGGCCCAGCTGATATTGGAGTTTAGGGACAATGTAATATTAGTTGTAAAATATCTGAATTGAACTGATGGTGGAGGTAATAAGAGGAAGGCCTATGAGGATTGCACAATTCATAATTGAGGAATCTCCACATTAAATAGGGGCTAATTCCTAATGGAATAGAGCAAGGAAGTAAGAGCTTGCAAGGCTAGGAATTTGGCTAAGTATTGGGCAAAGGTAGTTAGTTGGGCAGAGGATAGGAAATACTTATGCAGGTTGAGCTCAAGGTTGAGCAGAGCATATTGTATTCATCCAGATTCTTTGACTAATGCCATATATGAATAGAAGGGGTTTTTAGTTGCGACTTTCACTAGAAAATCATTGTGTTATGTGTGATTGAATTCTTTATCTTATATGCTTCATGATTTCATTGATCATTTATTGTTTCTACCGATGAGTAGAGTATATTCAAGTCAATTGTTTTAGCATATTAAAATCTGTAGTTTGAATCTACAAGGAATTTCTATATTGTATCAGAGCTAGATTTGCAGAAATTTATATAGGTCATGTCATAGTAGCCTTCAGCTCATGTTTATCCCAAAAAATCGACAAAAGTGGGTAAATGTGGGAGGGGTCGGTTACAAGTTGGTATCATAGCATGGTTAAATACTTGGACTAGATAGGAATAATGTGTTTGTCATGCATGCATGTCAGTGTCTATGTGGTTTTTATGCATGCATTTTCATGATTATGGTTGTCGTGCATGAGGTCATTATGTGTAGTTGGTGTTATCATGCATGATGTTGATATATTGATATGATTATGTATATACATGTATCATGCTAATCTGGTTGATTTTGTAGATGAGATACCCTCCCCTAAACTTCACTAAGGCATGCTAGTTATGTTTGTATTTGGTTTATCTGACATATTATGTTTATAGTAAGAAGCGGATCAAAGATGACTAGAAAAATGGTGGATTGCAATTCGTGAGACTATCCTTACAAATCAGGTGAGTAGCCATGATAGGGGTACTCTTATAACATAGAAGAAACTTTGAGATGTTTTAAGGCAGAGATCAGAATTTTCAATGTAGATAATGACATAATGATTCAGTCACAAGAAATAATTGTCAAGGCATAGGAAAAACAAACAGATGTCAATGTAGTCATCCTTTAGAGTTTCTCAGACTTACAGAGACATGCACAACCACAGATAAATTATGAACAAGAAGACAATACTAATGGGGCATATGGTAGTAGGTCTCATGGTGGGCACATGTCGAAAATGGATGACACAGTCAAAGATGGTAGGTTCTTGTATACACCAGATAGGAGAGGTGATGGATATTGGTTCTACTCTAGTTCTAGTTTAGACAGGCATCATGGTCATCATCAATATCATCCTTATAGGAGGATTGATAGGGGATACTTTCCAAATGATTTCACAAAAGCTAATCCACCTACATTCGATGGAGAGTTGAAGAATCAAAATATGCATAGGCATGGTTCCTTGGAATGAAGAAATTATTTAAGATGCATGACTACACAGAGAACATGAAGGCCAATATATCTATTTTCAGTCTCAAAGGGAAAGCAAAAATTTGGTGGGAATATGTGAAACGTGTCAGAGACATCAGGGCAAAGGAGTTGAATTGGCATGAATTCAAGAGACTCTTCAGGAAGAAGTATTTTTCAGAAAGATACTATGATGGAAAAGTCAAGGAGTTCTATGATATGAAGATGGGATCAACGATAGATGAGGAGTACACAATTAAGTTCCTAGAGTTTTTGAGGTATGTGTTGTATCTTAAGGATGAGAATACAAAAGTTTAGAGATTTATCAGTGGATTTCCATTAGAATTTAAGGATCAGATTGTGTATGATGAGCCTCGGTCACTAGAGCAAGTCATTAGGAAATTGAAGCATTGTTATGAGGAATCAAATCATAAGCCCAAATCCAAGCAAGGTGGGAAAGGGAATGATAAGACTAAAGGTAAATGATCATCGAAGTGAACAAGACCTCAGGATGCAGGTGAGGAAGACAATGTTGCTCCTTACAAGAAGTTTAATGCAGTTGAGAAGGGATATGGGTCACAAGTTAGAGATAAAAAAAAATATAGGTGATGGTAGGAAACAATTGTAGTGTTGGATATGTGGAAAGGAGCATCTCAAGAAGGATTGTATGCCATATCAGGGTGGTAGACCCTAGATCTACAGTGCTCAGGAGGCATAGAAATTTGGGGATGTTGGGAAGAGAATTCCTTAGATCTATGCAACATTTTATAATAGGCAGGCATATCACTAGGCATTTATCATTGAGATGGAAGGTAAGCTCTATGATCGAGTTGTTTTTATTTTGATTTACCCTAGATCTAATTATAGTTATGTTAACCCTAACCTGGTGGATAAGTGTGGTTAGAGGAAAGAAGTGCATGCACAATCTTGATTGGAGTAGTATCAACTACCAATATAAAAATAAAACAAGAAAGCTAAAAATATAAAAATATATCTATGAATATCGGGTAGGAGGAAATGAAGGGATGTTCTATAAAAAAAAAGAAAGTTCTTTTAAGGGTATTGATGAGTGGACCAAGAAACATGATTGGTAATTGTCATAGTGATAATAGTTGAAGTATAGAAGGAATGTTGCTAGAAATTTTATAAGGATACCTTGAGAAGGATTGTGTACATATTGACAAAAGAAGTGAGAGTCAATTAATAGAGGTTGATTGATTTGCACTCATTGTTTCATGAGTAGGATTTCACATAGAGAAACTTATATATATTATAAACTTACATAGAGAAACTTATCAAGTTTTGTTCCCATAGTGTTTAAGGAGGTTGTTTCCACAGAACACCACCCATTTAAATTTTTCATGGACAATGATGGTAGTAGTGTTTCCAACTGTTTCAAAATCTAAAATAAAGATATTATTTAATGAGCAAGAATCTCTTGTCCAAATTGAAGAAGGGTGAAATTACCATAAAGCAATTTTTTTTGGTATAAAGCAATCAAATGGTATTGAGATAGGAACTCGACGAGATAAGAAAATATTTTTGGTGGATGAAGTGCTAATTGTTAAATAAGTCAACATGGATCAACAAATCCTCATGATATAAAGATTAAATCATGATGAAATAGGTATTTACATTATGGAGATACAAACAAAACTACAATGGACAATTTATCGTATCTTATAACCTAAACCATAACCTATAATTATATTATGGATACCTATGTAACAGTGATCCAGGTGGATGTTGGTGGCCACCCACCAACCCATTTGGACCCCCGCAACTGTCTCTTTCAGTCTTTTCAGTTTCCTAAATTGTAGCACAGTTTACTATTTTTAGCAGTTTTTCGGGTCCTGAACTTCCGGAGCCGTTTTGAGGCCCTAAACGACGTTTTTTTGGGAATCTGGGGGCAACATGGGTCCATGGACCGATGTTGCCCTTCCCAAAGTGGTAGTTCTCAGATAGATCTTTCTAACGAGCTATCGTACGCGTCAAACGGAGATCGTATGCCAAAGTTACGACCCCGGGAAATTGATGTACCAATTTACCCAAACGGGGCCCACAATTTGGCGTTTCATCTTCTGGGGTTAGGTTTCGGGATGTGAAGGGTTATCCATTGTTTCTCAACAATAAATAGGCCTTCGAGCCTCATTGTAACACAGTTCAGAACAGTTCAGAGGCATGTAGCCGCCACATCTCTTCTCAGAGATAAGCTACCATCGCCCTAGCTGGTTTCTTTCCATTTCTGTTTGTAAGCATATTTTAGTATTTTACAGTAATGAAATGAAGTATTATTTCCGCTGCATCTTTGTTTATATGGTTATCGCATCTCTGTATTTATGGTTATCTCTGTAATCTATTGCGTTCCTGTTTAAATCCGGATCAGTGGTATCAGAGCGGTCTACTTTTTCTCTGTTTTTCTTTGCATGTCCCCAACGAGGTCGGGATATAAGGAGTTAGGGCTTGAACTGGTCGAACCTTTGCAAGACCAGCCTCGCAAATCCCGACGGCCTCCCATGGCGGATGAGAAGAAAGACGAGGGGGCAGGAGATCCTATCAAAATCTTGCTCGAAGAAGCGCTCGAGCGGCAAAGGAACGCGATGATGGATAGCTTTGCACAGATCCTTCAGCGGCTACCCAGAGGCGACGCATCGGCTTCCAACAACGACTCGGGAAACGCCACACCGTTTAAGGTACAAGTTAATTTTGAAATCCCCATCTTCGAGGGTCAAATAGACGCAGATGCCGTAGATAAATGGTTAAATCTGCTAGATGGGTATTTTTCTGTTCACGAATTTTCAAGTCGGGAAAAGATTGTTTTCGCTCTTCTCAAAGCAGCCCCCCACGTCAAGGACTGGTGGGAAACCTACTACGAGCAGAAGGATGAAAATACAGGCTCACTATTTTCAGCCGCACCCACTTGGAATGACTTTCGGGATGCCATCAAAGAGCAGTACTACCCTGTCGGAAGCTATGAGGACAAATACATCAAATGGACCACACTGCGACAGGGACGAGACCAAGATGTACCGGAGTTCACAAACATTTTTCATACCCTTCGCACACAGTTGGGTATCAAAGATTCTGAGCTGCATTTGGTACTCAAATACCGCGGCTGCCTACACAGATACATCCAGGAAGAGATGGGGTTCTTGAACATCCCCTCACTCGGCACATCATACCGATACGCTGTCAAAATCGAGCAAAAGTTCAAACAGAAGAAGCGAGACTTTGGATCTGCAAATCCGAAGCCGAAAGGACAAAGCCAAGGCGGGGTAACCCAAGACAACCCGTCGAAGCCGCAAGAAAAGAACAACACCACGAAGCCGAAGAAGGACACAGGAAAGTGGTGTGAGTTCCACAAGAGTCCCACTCATAACACAAGTGAGTGTCGGGCCAAGCAGTCGCTGGTGACCGAGTTGAAGGCTTCCGAATCAGATGCATGTTCCGACCCTGAGCCAGAACTCGACAAAGGGAATGGCAAAGGGAAGCAGATCATTGATGCGGATCCCAGCGCCACTGTTGCCACCGCTAAGATCAAGAAAAATGAGCTCGAAGATCCAGAAGAGGGGGAGCGTCTTTTCCACTCATAGATGTGGGTGAAGGGTTCACCGCTGCGATTCATTGTCGACAGTGGTAGCCAAAAGAACCTGGTTTCAGCAGAGGTCGTGAAGCGGTTGGGCCTACCGACTACACCACATCCATAGCCGTACAGTATTGGGTGGCTTCACAAAGGACGAGATCTGAAAGTTCGCCAGCAGTGCCGCCTTCCCTACAGCATCAAGCCCTTCACAGACGAGGTATTGTGTGATGTTACACCTCTGGATGTTTGTGATGTATTACTAGGCCAACCATACTTGTGGAGGCGACATGCTGTGTATGAGTCAAGGCCTCGTGCTGTCATTATTTCTTTGAATAATTCATTATACAGGATACCAAAGGTAGCCCCACCTACTACCACATCCTTGATCACTACCAAGAAAGGCAGCAAGCTCATATCACAGACCAGGAAATTCATCTGTATGGTTCACTCCAAAAATAAGGGGAAGATCGTTGCTACATCCATGACCCCTGCAAAGGGTTCCTCCATGCAGCAGCAGCAGAAAAGGGATACGGTCATGACAAAACACAGGAACAACTTCTCCTCACCCACATGGGTACCACACAAGTTTCAGGTGGGCAACAAAGTCTGGTTGCATCGACAGAAAGAATGCCTTACCAGAACCCATCAGAAGCTCAGACCACTCCGACATGGTTCTTACAGCAGTACCAAGGCTATGGGGAACAATGCTTTGGAGCACATCATTCCTCCATTCCTTCGCTTGCACCAAATGTTCAATGTGGACCATCGTCGACCATGCTTCCCACCATCACTGGACATATCAGAGATTGCAGGAGAAGTTCAGCAGATGGAGGAACTCAACGCAATGGGGACCATTGCTTCCTAAGGGGGGAGGAATGATCCAGGTGGATGTTGGTGGCCACCCACCAACCCATTTGGACCCCCGCAACTATCTCTTTCAGTCTTTTCAGTTTCCTAAATTGTAGCATAGTTTACTATTTTTAGCAGTTTTTCAGGTCCTGAACTTCCGGAGCCGTTTTGAGGCCCTAAACGACGTTTTTTTGGGAATCTAGGGGCAACATGGGTCCATGGACCGATGTTTCCCTTCCCAAAGTGGTAGTTCTCGGATAGATCTTTCTAACGAGCTATCGTACGCGTCAAACGGAGATCGTATGCCAAAGTTACGACCCCGGGAAATTGATGTACCAATTTACCCAAACGGGGCCCACAATTTGGCGTTTCATCTTCTGGGGTTAGGTTTCGGGATGTGAAGGGTTTTCCATTGTTTCTCAACAATAAATAGGCCTTCGAGCCTCATTGTAACACAGTTCGGAACAGTTCAGAGGCATGTAGCCGCCACATCTCTTCTCAGAGATAAGCTACCATCGCCCTAGCTGGTTTCTTTCCATTTCTGTTTGTAAGCATATTTCAGTATTTTACAGTAATGAAATGAAGTATTATTTCCGCTGCATCTTTGTTTATATGGTTATCGCATCTCTGTATTTATGGTTATCTCTGTAATCTATTGCGTTCCTGTTTAAATCCGGATCAAACAGTCCAATAAATAAATATTTAACTTAACATTAATTTAAATGAGAGTGGCCCTTACCTAGCCCAATAAACATGTAATTAATTAACTAAATTCAAATTGAATGAATAGTGCTTACCTGTTTACCTGTGGTCGAAGTAGGCTTACCGCAACAAGGTTTAGGGGACGACTCTCCACCCAACCGTAGGCTCAATTATGCAATGTCTTGCTACAACTAGCCACCCCCGAGCCCTCAATCAACGTACTACTGCCAGTGACTCCTACCATTCTCCCAAGAGAATGAAAGACAAAATCTCGGAAAGATGGAATGTAGGAATGCCTCTCATCTTCCTCACCATCTATTAAATAGAACAATATTGGAAGAGGAACCACATGCACACACTCCATGTGTCTCATGCAACTTTCTTTTGATTTCTTTCTTTTTGATAGTTTCCTTTTCTTGTTTTATTTCCTTCTTTTTGATAGTTTCCTTTTCTTGTTTTATTTCCTTCTTTTTCATAGTTTCCTTATTCTTATCTAGAGCTTTAGTATGGTTATTACTATTTTATTTATTTTCTTTGTATATATTTTTAATCTTATTTATTATTTATTCATTTATGATTTATTATTTTTATTATTATTAAGTGATTTATTTATTATTATTTATAATTTTGTTTATTATTAAGGGGAGGGATATTACATACTCTCCCACTTTAAGGAACTTCGTCCCGAAGTTAAGTTCAATTATTTATTATTTATTATTTAATTTACTTCATGTTGCCAACACCCTCTGCTGAACTAGTATAACCAGCAGGCATCGAAAGTCCCCAACACCCCGGGAAATCTCAAGGAATCTTTGTCCTTTTTCCCACTTTCGGCACCAAGCTAAGCCTGACCCAGTCTGTATCCTAGTCCAAGGCTGGCCCCAAGGCTCGCGCCTGACTCAGACCTCATCTGCCCCAAGGCAGGCATCCGGTCCGGTACTCAATGACCCCGGGCATCTCGCAAGGCTGGCCCACTCCCTCCACAACTACTAAGGCGCACAGCCCCAGGCATCGAAGTCCTTTACATCCCTTCCAAACTTCGGCATCCCAATCCAATAACAGGCACCTAGCCTAGAACATCAGGCACTTGGCCTCCTCAAGATGATCCCATAGCTCTTCAAGAGCTATCCATCAAGAGTTATACACAAGACAAAGGAACCACTGGCATATGTAGTGTTGATTGAGTTTGTCCCCAGCCCATATGATGTTACTTATTCTCCCTCGTGCGTATGGGCTCGCACGAGATAACCAGTTAAACTGGCCCTCTCGGCCCATTTGTGGAGTCCTGTCAATCATCACACCTCAACATGCAACCAATGCATTAGCTATAACATCATAGTATCATAGAAAATAATCCACATGCCAAGTCTTCCATGTCATCATGAGCATATTCATCATTATGAATAATAACGAACTGCATGCTTATGCATGTCATAAATTTGTATGAAACTATCACATGCTTCACCTCATGAAATACCATCATAAGTTATGACATCAACATATTTACATCAAAGACATATCATGACTTCACATAATAAATGAACCACATGTCACTAAGCCTCATATTATAGCATCATAATTCCTATGCCACATTATGCATATCATATCCATCATGAGTATTCAACATTAAATACCTATCATCACGTAGTAAATGAATATGTCAATATACCTAGACATAACATCATAATGCCTATGCATATTATCATCATCATAAGTATACATCATCACTATTGTAACAACTATATAAATATGAACCACATGAGCATGATCACCCTCATACCATCATATCATGAAACATTGTTAATCTGAGATACATTTCAATACAAATATAGAATAATATTCTATAAGTATTCTTATCATGATTCATCAATTTCATTTACTTGTACAAACATTCAACATCCATTTAGGATTTATGTTATCTCGTTAGTGTTATTAGTGTCATGTTTCCATCAAGATACCAATTACTTTTAGATAATCTTTTCATGTTATTTATATTAGGTATACTCATCTAAGTACATCATTAAATTTCAAATTAGCCTCACCAGCTTCAGTTTTAATCTCTCATCACTTATTCTTCCTTCCCCAATGAAATTCATTGCTAATATGTTACCATTTGTATAATCATTTAAATCATCAATATCAAGTTAAAATTCCATGATCACTATACATATTTTTCTTATCCAAATAGCACACATACAAGAGGTCATCTTATTTAAGTCTTATTTTATGCTTAATCTACCTGCATGAGGGCTTGTTGCCCCCTCATGATTTATTCATTAGTTGCATAATTTTCATTGTTCATCCTAAAAAGATTTGCTTTTCTCATCAAGTTTCCACTTGATCTCTATTATCGTAGATTCACCCATGTTCAAGTTGGAATAGGGATTCTTCCACTTTAATTTTCACTCATTAAATATTCAGTTTAGACTTTGAATGATTGGAACCACTACCATCATTATCATCACGGCTCGCCATCCGGTAGAACCAAATCCGGATCGCCTTGGAAATCCATACCCACATATGGATACTCAGAAAACGCCATCTCCTGGCGCTCGAACCACCTAAAGAAAGCCTCAGTGAAAGTAATCTGAGGTTGACCTGCATGCCTAGACATGTGGTCAACCCACCTCTGCATGCGTGGCTCGGTCGGAGAAGGCAAGTCAAGTATGATGTATTGAGGCTGCATCAGTGGGATTTTCTCCAAGGCAAAGGCAGTCAGAATAGAACCAAATCCAAAGTTCTTCAGCTTCCCGTCCTTTATCTTGGTCAATTGACTTTTCATCTGAACAAGTACTGCATCACACCAGTTGAATACTTTCGGTTGGAGACACTCCAAGGCGTGCTGCATATAAGACCTGTTGGCAACATGTAAAGCTGCGCTACCGGCCATCCTACCAATAGTAAACAGAATGGACCTGAGATCCCGATCAGTAATCTCATGGATAACAATCTTGCCGTCTCTGCTCGGCTGAGAACCTTCCCTGCAATACTGACGGACATAATCTCTGGTGGAATCAGTCCCTCGGGCCGTACCTGATAAGGAAACAGAGGCACCACGTATTGAAAACCCAGTCAAGAAGTATATGTCCTCTATGGTCAAGGGGATGGTCTTCCCCCTAATCTGGAACACTTGGTTAACAGGATCCCAAGCATTAAGCATATACTGCAGTAAAGAAATCTGTGCTCTCATACTAGAGATCCGGAAAAACTTCAGTAGGCCACAGTTCCGCAGCGCGTTCACCGTGACCAGGTCATGGAGGGCAATCATGTCCTCCTCTTCATGTTCTCGTTCTCGCCATGTAAGGGACATTTTGCTCAAGTCACCCTGCAAAACAAACAAGAGAGAGAATGAGTTCCTGTTTTGGTGAAAAACTGGCGAAAAATCATCAAAAATAACCTCAAAACTCAGTCCTTTTGAGCCCAGCGCAGGCAGGAAGTCTCCCACTTGCGCTGAGGGTCAGACTGCCCTAAGGCAGCTTGACTTTCAGCGCAGGTTTCGAAAGGGAAACCTGCGCTGATCCTAGGGCGCCCTGGCAAAACCCCAGGGGCTCAGAAAGACCGGAAAACAGGCTAGAAACAGGAAAAGGAAACCATGAAAAGAAAGAGCTAGGGTTTAGCTCCTACCTGGTCCAGACGGCGCCGAAAATCGTCCGCAGAATCTCCCGGAATCAGCTGGTGAAAATCAAGGGGGAAGAGGCACCTCTAGAGCTCCAACAAACCAAATGCAAATGAAATGGTAAATGAGAGGTAAAAACTCCTTTTAATGGCTTTTTACACAGTTTAAAGTAAAATATTAGGGTTATAATCTCATTTTCATGCAAATATTATCCATTTCTAACATAGTTTGTTGCAGCAATTGAAAATACAGTACTACATTTGAAAAGAGAAAAGCTAGTAATGGTAAAAAATAAAAAATTTGACCACAAATCGAGCAGTTTTAGCATAAAGTTCATGCTCGTTAAAAAATAAACGCAAGATCCGAGCAGTTTTATCGCGGTCTTCATGCTCGTTAAAAAATAAATATAAGCAGTGAGCAATGTTTCCTCCAGAGTTTAAGCTCATTTTTAAATAAAAAATGAACCTATTCCGGTAAATAACCATTGTGATCGAAAATTTATCAGCCATAAAAGCCTTGGTCGTGTTTGCACCCGCCACCTCCATTCCATTTGGCCTATCGTTCACATCCATATGATTGTTTACCCATTTTGAGGAACAGCTGCGAAGAGTGATTTCACTTAGCCATCCTTGTGACACTGCCGTGATTGGAAAATTCCAACTTGTACCTGGAATCTGCTGCTATCCCTGTTTATCACTCGTTCCTCAAAAGACGAGTCTTCTTTGAGCTCTTTTCATCTGACTCATAAAATATGAAAAGTTTGCTGAGTTTTGGCCTTCCAGCTCGTTAAAAGGACCGGAAGAGCTATCCCTCCTCTAGATTTTAATCTTTTTGGACCTGAGGGATTATTGCACAAAAAGGTCGAGCGCTTGTTTTATTCGGCTCGTTAAAGTTATCGAAAATTCATCCCTTCTGTATTGTTTTATACTTTTTCGGACTTAAGGGATTAGATGACGAAAAAGGAATTGTGGAGTTAACTTTTTGTACCTTTTCAGACTCTCTAAAAATGAAAAGGACCGAGTTTTCCTTGTCGTTAGACTCGTTAAAATGATTAAATAGCGACAAACTTGTCTTTAGACGAGAACGAGTTTCCCTATCGCTAGGCTCGTTAAAACATAGCGATGGGCTTGCCCGAAGGGCAGGTTATAGAACAAGCATATGTTATCCTCCTCAAGCTTGACAAAAATAAAGAGGTACTGGTCAGAAATGACTGGGGAAAAATTGGGAGAATCTCGAAAAGCTTTGATGGTAGCAAGTCGCTCTTGAACATGACACTTTGTCCTCCGTACCACATCAGGTTGGGTCGTTTCATTCACCGGTCTCATCACCATGGTCCTCGCCAAACCATCCGTATTTGGGGTAATGCTACCGATCCATCACATTAGTGTCGTTATATGTTCAAGAGATGTGTTCAGAAAAGAGTCAACCGTGTCCCATCCACTGCCATACATTATCCTTCATCCACCCATGATCGCCACCCTGAATCATATCTCACAGTTTGTTTTCACCTCCACTAAAGTCATTAGCTCCGTTCCGTGTCACTGATGTGGGATTCATTAAGGCCCTCCTTTGACGGATCGCTTCTTGTCGACTTCAGCTCATTATCCAAGAAGTTGATCTAGGAACACCCCCCCCAGTACTTTGAAGCTTGCATGCCTCAATGGCAAGTTTCTCACTTCCGGCGACAGGTATACATCAATGACCTTCGACCAGAAGATTTTGCATGGTGTTCGACGCCAAGTCCTTTATTCACACCACGTGAATTGTACTGTAGTACCTTGAGGGTCATTGTCATTATTGGTGATTCCTTTCGCGCTTGTTAATGGTTTACATTATTGACCAGTAATCAAGCGATGTCTTTCCATGTTCGACTTCAATGCAATTCTCACATGGATCGACTTGTACTTAGAGTGAAGATCGAACGAGATTGAAGACCCCGGATCTAGTTTCATCCATCCGGGCTGCGATATATATTCAGGATATAAAGACATTTGATATGTACATTGTTGCAGCAGATGATCATCCTACTCAAAGGATGATAATTTCAGCAGAGAATTATCAGTCTATCATCAGACGGTCGTCTGTTATATGTACCAAAATGAATTTATAAAGCTGAGCATGGGAATGCCCGCCTCAGCTAGATCATGAAAGCAGAATGAAAAATAATGTATTGTATTGTATTTTATTGCAGGACACCTCTCAGCCGATTGAATGAACTTCGGATCCTCCTAATAAAGCATTTCACCCGATAAACGACCTCATACTTTAGGGGGCAACTGTTATAGACATTTTTGTGCCTAACAGCATGGAGCATGAAATGTCGATAATCTGAGGGATCCAAAGTCCCTAAACATGTTGTTCTTACCCTTAGAGGAACAAGGTCTGCAAACCACAGCACTGAAAATCAGTTCTCCACTCAAAAACACTCAAAAACAGGCTATTTCTGGATCATGTTAGCTGTTCCACTGAGCATCTGCGCTGAATGTCAACTGCTCCTCCTTGTACCTGCGCTGAAGGTCAAAACCAATGAAGGCTACCTGCGCTGGGCGAGATTGGCCAAGTGGCACAGTCATTCTGCAAGGTGTCAACTGCCGAGGAAGCTTCCAAACTGACACTTGGTTCAAGGAATTCGCCCTATGATGAGTAAGAGGGTCTTGATCTCCAAGTGGAAGCAAGATTCTCCAAGGGGACTCAAGAACTGAAGATTAACTAAAGTGGGAGAGGACACAAGCCAGCTTCAGGCCAGTCTCAAGATGACTCATCCTTTCTCCAAAACCCTATATATAGAGCTCTCTCATGAGGTCTAGAGGAGGCTGGAATCTTGTGCAAGTAAGGAAGTGCTGTTGGTTTGTGATTAGAGCTATTGGGTGTTTGCTTGAAGGAGGTGAAGAGGAGATTTCTTTCAGCTGGGAGGTGTTGCTGGATTGGGCCCATTGTGGTTGTAACTCTCTCAGAACTTTACTTCTATTATCAATAAAGTATTCGAGATTCTTCTATGTGCATATGTCTTTATGATGAATAGATGTTTGTACATTTGATTTATGCTAATCCTATAATCGATTATGGATGTATGCTTCTTGTAGTTTCCTTTTCTTGTGCTTTTACAGGATCTGTGTGTAGCTGGGCCGGTGAAAGGGCAAGGAGCTAGGAGCAAGTGGCAAGGAGTGAAGACTGGATCGACTATTAAGCGCAAGATAACGGTTAGTAGATCATCCTTTTCTTCCCTCTCTCATCTCATAAAGAAGAAACTTTGAATAGCTTTACATTCAGTTGTTGCTGGAGTACTATCACCTTCAGAGTAGGGATAGAGGCATTCTGCATTAGATACTTTTCCCCCCAACAATTAGAATCACATTACATGGTAAAACTACTATCTCATTTTCTTGAGTTGTTTGTGCTTGCATTCTCTTATCATTTTCTAAACACTATTTCATAAAAATAAAAGTGATACAACGGTTCTCTCCATTACAACCGCATAAAAAAGTGAAATTCTAAATGAGTCACCTAATTAAAGGTATATAGTTTTGTTATGACTCATTGATTCATTGGAAAAAAATCTTGTAATCTTGGATGGTGATAATCTACCCATAATTAACGATGTCTAATTGCTGGCATGTTTTCTGTAACAAATCTCTAATGCTGGTGTAACCACTCACCACTAGTTCATTTTACAACATAGTTTTTGAAGTATTTGGATAATTGAAGTTAAAATTTGTCACCAATTAAAGTGCTCTAAAATAGTGAAATCTGTTCCAATTGACAATGGATAAACTCTGATATCTTATTACCTTTAGATGATCATTGTTCACTAGCATCTGTTCATTATTTCATTGTTCAATCTGATCTAAAAACACAGAGATAACATTCCTTGAATGTTAATCATACTATTCACTAATTATTTGGGTTGGATTGTTTTTCTCATTGTCCTTTAGCAATAGCAGTTGCTTGGCATTTCTCTGGTCTATTATTGTAAGAACACAACTCTCTCAATATGATCTTCTAATAAATTTAATTTTACACTGCCATTGCTATTCAGATTACATGTATCTGCTCATTTACTACTATATTCTCAATAGCAAATCGTACAGACTTGGATTTCAGTTTAGATGTTGAGTATAATGTTACATGAGGTTTCGTGATTCAAGTTTAATTACATATAGTGGATAAAGATGTCGAAAGAGAAATGGAAAGGAGAAACTTGCTAGTGATAGTTCATGTGATTGTGGCCAACTTGGATCATAGAGAAGAAGTATCACAACAGGGGTAAGAAATCAATAACAAGAAACAATCAATTTTAGAACGTAATGGAAGAGTTGGTATAATCATGACTTGGTACTCTAAAGGTATCACTATAAGGTCTATCTAAGGATGATGCACATAAAGAAGAAAATATTGGCAATCAACTAATGAACTTGAAAAATCAGGGTAATAATGAAGGTTATTTAAAGGAACCTGTAAGGTATGATAAATAGAATGATTGGAGAAGATAAGTTGTGTGCATAACAACATCTATAGCAATGGGAGAGCCACATTGTAAAGTTTTTCATAGGTGAGTAACTATATGAATGAATTATGGATAACAAGACGTATGATAAGGAGATTTTATTATGTTGATGTCTTAAAACAAGGAAAGATAAGTGGATTACACTTGGTAGCTATCTTAATGAATTTATTTATCAGGTCTTACCCAAGCTGGAAATAGTAACAACATTTTTTCAAGGTATATCAGTACCATAGGAGAGGAGGAAAAACCACAATGATTGGAGGTGAGAAATTCAAGTCAATTTAATAAAATAGAATGAAGTGAAGAAACTTCCATTTTTGAAGCCAATAGACATGGAATAGTAGGAAATCAAGACAGGGAGAAAAATAAAAATATATCTATGAATATCGGATAGGAGAAAATGAAGGGATGTTCTATCAAGAAGAAAGTTCTTTTAAAGGTATTAATGAGTAGAGCTAGAAACATGATTGGTAATGGTCATAATGATGATCTACATATTTTAAAAATGTGAAGGTGTGAAGTTGCATGATGACCAAATGATAATAAACAAGGAAGATATAGGAAGGAATGTTGCTAGAAATTTTAGACGGATACCTTGAGAAGGATTGTGTACATAGTGACAAAATAAGTGAAAGTCAACTAATAGAGATTGTACTTGACTCATTATTTCATGAGTAGGACTTTCCATAACGTTAAAAGAGGTTGTTTCCACATTTAAGTTTCTCATGGACAATGATGGTAGTAGTGTTTCCAACTGTTTCAAAATCTAAAATAATGATACTATTTAATAAGAAAGAGTCTTTTGCCCAACTTGATGAAACTGAATTTTGAGAAAGAAATCAAGTGGTATTGAGATACGAACTTTACGAACTCGATGAGATCAAAAAATATTTATGTGGATGAAGCGCTGATTATTAAATAAGTCAACATGGATTAACAAATCCTGGCAAGTAAATTAAGCATGATATAAAATTAAATCATGATGAAAAAATGTTTATATGCAATTGCATATAGCAGTATTGGAATCAGTAAGCCAAAGGGTAAATGGATGTAAAATCAAAGAATTTTAATTTTGAGATAGATGATTTAAATAATGATGCTATCTCTAGGAAGAATATATGACGAGAGATTAAGACTCAAGATGATGAGGCTCATGTGAAATTTAACGATGTACTTAGATGATTATACCGTTGGTGTAAATAATCAACTACCTAGTAGAAAGAAGTCGAATTGATTATTGAAAAGTAATTGACAACTTGATGAAAACATATTGACGATGTTTCATGCTATCATGGTAGGAAGATAATGATGTACATATGGTTCTTATAGTGATAAGGTATCCATACGATAGTAGCGATATGCAGAGGTATTATGATGTTATGTCAAGATATATTGACATATTCATTTACTAAGTGATGATATGTATTTAATGTTCAATACTCATGATGGATATGATATGCATAACGTGGCATAGGAATTATGATGCTATAATATGAGGATTATTGACATGTGGTTCATTTATGAGAAGTCATGATATGTCTTTAATATAATTATGTTGATGGTATAACTGAAGCATGCGATAGTTACATACAAATATATGACATGCATGAGCATGCAATTCCTTATTATTCATAATGTTGCAATTAACAAAGATGAACGTTCTTATGATGACATGCAAGAGTTGGCATGTGGATTATTTCCTATGATACTATGATGATATGGTTAATGCATTGGATGCATATGATTCACATGACTCCAAAAATGGGCCGAGAGAGCCAATTTATTTGATGATCTCGTGTGAGCCCATACGCACGAGGGAGAATAAGTAACACCATATGGGCTGGGGACAAAACTCAATCAACACTACATATGCCAGTGGTTCCTTTGTCTTGTGTATAGCTCTTGATGGATAGCTCTTGAAGAGCTATGGCACCATCTTGAGGAGGCCAAGTGCCTGATGTTCTAGGCTAGGTGCTTGTTATTGGATTGGGATGCCGAAGTCTGGAAGGGATGTAAAGGACTTCGATGCCTGGGGCTGTGCGCCTTAGTAGTTGTGGAGGGAGTGGGCCAGCCTTGCGAGATGCTCGGGGTCATTGAGTACCGGACCGGATGCCTGCCTTGGGGCAGATGAGGTCTGAGTCAGGCACGAGCCTTGGGGCCAGCCTTGGACTAGGATATAGACCGGGTCAGGCTTAGCCTGGTGCCGAAAGTGGGAAAAAGGACAAAGATTCCTTAAGATTTCCCGGGGTGTTGGGGACTTTCGATGCCTGCTGGTTATACTAGTTCAGCAGAGGGTGTTGGCAACAGGAAGTAAATAAAATAATAAATAATAATATAATAATAAATAATAAATAATACATAATTCAACATAACTTCGGGACGAAGTTCCTTAAAGGGGGAGAGTATGTAATATCGCTCCCCTTAATAATAAATAATAAATAATAAGAATAATAAATAATAATATAATAATAAAGATTAAAGAATTTTTTTTAGGGGAGAACAGAGCTCTGGCGATCACGGCGCAACCTAACCTAGGGTTTCGCTGAAACCTGCAACGACAGGTCTGCCAAGACTGAAACAGCAGGCGGGAGCAGCAGAGGACACGCTCTGAAGACGCGCTAATAAGTTCAAGGCAGAATGCACGACCCTCAGGGGGAGGGCCACGGGCCTCCCCCAGACTGGGAAAATCGAGAGCAGCCAATCCCGGATCAGGAAATCGATAAGGGGACACAAAGCCAAGACACAGATAACAAACTGCAGAAAGGAAAGGAAATCGAAGGGGATGATAATCACAGGGCAAGTTCCTCAACTTGCAAACCTGTAGCAGCCCACAGGCCAAGAGTGGACTTTCCAAGCGAACGCATCAACGCCCGGATTCAGTACATGCGCGACCATGCGCTAATCGGGAAATTTATCGGCATCTGGCCAACGGAGAGAGCACTGAGAAACTGGATCAATATCAAATGGCACCCCAAAGGGCACATATCCTTGCATCTAGGAGCCAAGGGCTTCTTCACAGCAGTTTTCAACTGCTTGGAAGACCGAAATAGGATACTGGATGGAGGCCCGTATTTTTTCAATTCTGCTGGGTTATTCCTCAAAGGTTGGGTCGAAAGATTCAACCCCGACAAGGAGGATCTGAGTTATGCGCTAGTGTGGGTAAGGCTTTATTCACTTCCTTGGGAATACTGGGAAGAAAAATCACTACAAGAAATTGGGAACTCTATTGGAGGGTTTGTAAAGGTTTCAGAAGAAACAAAGACCTGCAGATACACATCCTATGCTCGGATCTGCGTCTACATGGATCTAAAGCAACCGCTGCCAGACTCGGTAAGTTTCTTTCATGAAGACTCTGAATGGGTTCAAGTTATAGATTATGAACAGGTGCCCTTTAGATGCAGGAAATGTCATGAGATAGGGCATCTCTACAGAGACTGCCCTAGAAACAAGATACCCAACGCTCAGGAAAGCCCTGAGAATCAAACAACAGATGGCTACACGAAAGTCACAAACCGAAGGAGAGGGAACAAGAAAACAAAAAGCAATGCCAAGATCAACTCAAACAACAAGACAAAGCCTATGACAAGCAACAGTTTTGGCATTCTGGAAACGGACGAGGGGCAAGAACCAGAACCGGAAAAGGCGCAAGAAAAAGAGAACCATCCAGAGCAACCAGAAGCATCATCAGGGCAAAAAGATAAGAAAACCCAAAAACAAACAAGCTTCATGCAACCAGCCAAATCTCCGCTAGGATCTATACAAGAAATGGATGTGGAGTATACGCAGTCCAATGAGCAATTGTCGCACGAGCAAGAGAATCCCTCTCAAACATTACAGAATATGGAAGAAGATTCAGAACACTTAGATATAGGGGAGCTGGATATTCTGGGTTTGGAACTTGCATGTAAGACAGGCAACTTTGAAAAAATTCCGGAAAAGCAAGTGGATAACCTAGTTGAAGTCCTGAATCAAGCACATAAAAGATATTCGCTAGGTGTCCAGAAAGGCAGTTCATGGGATGGTAAATTCCAAATTAAGGACAACAAAAAGAGAGGCAGAAAATCCACATTGGAGAGAACCATCAAAATTGGAGAGATATTAGTAGAGTCAGGGAGGTACGCCAAACTGACCAAGTACTTCAACCCAAACTCCCATCGTACCCAATGAAGCTAATTTCATGGAATATTAGAGGCCTAAATGGCCCAAGGAAAGGCAGATTATTAAAAAACATGTTAATGCAAGAAAAACCGAGTATCCTATTTTTGCAGGAGACGAAATGCAGTACTACATTTTTGGAAAGGGTAGCAGCAAAAGCTTGGCCAGGCGGGTTAGTCACAGCAGTGGATGCTCAAGGCGCCTCGGGAGGACTGGCAATCCTCTGGGATGCACGAGCCATTCACCTCAATAACATACACGCTAATAGGAATTTTATACAGGCAACATTTCACCTCATAGGTACAAATGCTCATGGTGTGTTAACAAATGTCTATTTCCCTCAGGATACTGCCCAGAAAGCTCATATCCTGAATACTTTGTCAGATCTCAATAAGGAAAGGCCACATCCCCTGTGGATCTCTGGAGGAGATTTCAATATGATAGTCAATATGGCAGAGAAACAAGGAGGCAATAGCAGAACAAACAATGATGGCAATTTTCTCAAAGACTTCATTATCAACAACTGGTTAATTGACATTCCCACTAGCAATGGCCTATTTACTTGGACAAATAAGAGAGACGGTTTGCAGCAGATCGCCTCGCGTCTCGATCGATTCCTCATTTCTGATAATGCACCCTATATGGGAGGCGAGTTCACAGCTTCCATCCTCCCCTTCTCAGGATCGGATCATTGGCCGATAGAGCTGCAATGGAACAGACCTGGTAATCATCTTAAACGTCCTTTCCGATTTGAGGAATTCTGGTTAACTCATCCAGATTTTGAAGAACTGGTCAAGTCCACTTGGATCACATTCAACCCAGACGCAGGCACGAAAATGTCTATGTTCCAACAAAAACTCAAGCACTTAAAAGGAACCATCAAAAAATGGAACCATGACAAGTTTGGAAACATCTTTAAAGCTCAAGCCAGCCTTAATGAAGAAATGAAGAGAATCCAGCAAACTATCATAACAGTTGGGTGCACGGAGGAACTCACCAAACAAGAGCAGGAAGTAGAAGAAAAGATTCTGGAAAGAGATAAACAAGAAGAGACTTTATGGCGGCAGAAATCAAGAATTCGATGGCTGAAAAATGGAGAGAGGAATACAATTTTTTTTCATAAAACTACTGTACATCACCGAATGGTAAACAACATTACCCACATAAACAATGAACAAGGAGGAAAAATCGAAACGCATGCAGGCATTGAAGAGGAATTCATCAACCACTTCAAGAAGGTTCATCAGGAGCCTAATATCAATAGAATGCCGGCCATCAACAAGCTTATACAGAATATTCCCAGAATTATAACAGAGGAGCACAACAATCTTCTAATAAAGCCAATAAGCCTTCAGGAAGTTGAAGAAGCAGTACAACAAATGAAGGAAGGGAAAGCGCCAGGGCCAGATGGCTTGACAGCGAACTTCTTTCACAAATTTTGGGAACTGATTAAAAATGAGGTTTGGCAAGTGGTCGAGGAATCTAGAGCTCTCAGATGGATGTATCCGGGGTTTAATGCCACATTCATAGCCTTAATTCCAAAAGGAGAGTATTCTAACACCCCTGATAAGTACAGGCCTACTGCATTGTGCAATACAATCTACAAAATCACTTCAAAAGTCATAGCCACAAGATTAAATCCGCTGCTCCCGCTCATCATCTCGCCTGAACAATCAGGATATGTGGAGGGTCGTCAAATAACTGATGGGATAATCCTAACTCATGAGATAATCCACTCCCTAAAAAGGACCAAGAAGCCAGGTATGTTGCTTAAACTTGATTTATCCAAAGCTTTTGACAGTCTCAGCTGGGCGTACATTCAAAAAATTCTTATTGCCTTTGGCTTTGCGCACTCATGGGTAAGATGGATTTATAACCTGTTATCTTCAGCTTTCTTCTCTGTGTTAATTAATGGTATTCCTTCAGCAACATATAGACCCTCAAGAGGAATTAGACAAGGTGACCCCTTGTCTCCCTTTCTCTTCGTGATAATGGCTGAGGGATTAGGCAGAGCTATCACTGCAGCCAAGCTTGACAGGCATTTAAGAGGTCTTTCATTTAATAACTCCCCTGCCTTCTCTCACCAGCAATTTGTCGATGATAATATGGTTTTTGGTCACCCCTCAGTGCAGGAAGCTCGCCGTCTCAAATCCATTCTTTCCACCTTCTCCGATGCTTCTGGTGCCTTAATTAACCGAATCAAATCTCAAATTTTCTTCTTCAATACTCCTGTTATTACCCAACGAGCCATAGGACGAATACTGGGCTTCTCTTCAGCCTCACTCCCCTCCAAATATCTAGGCGCCCCTCTTATGGCTTCTGCCCTCAAGCACTCCTCATGGAAGCAACTGTTGGAAAAGTTAGAATCTCGACTTTTGTTATGGACCAATCGAGCTCTGAATATGGCCAGTAGAGCTGTTCTTATCAAAGCCGTCCTCAACTCCATGCCCCTTTATCTGTTCTCTATCATGGCAGCCCCTAAATGGGTGCTAAAAGAGATTAAGAACCTCCAACGTAACTTCTTGTGGGGAGGTTCAGGACAGAATAGGAAATGGGCCTTAATTAAATGGGAAAAAGTGTGCCTTCCCAAAACGGCTGGAGGTATTGGCCTGAGAGACCCTGAAAAAAGCAATAAAGCAATGGGAGAAAAAATTTGGTGGCGGTGGCTTGCTCATCCTCACACTCCCTGGGCTTCCCTGTGGACTGCAAAATATGCAAGCAACTGCCCCCTGGAAGAGAGAATTCGCATGACTGAGACAAGTATGGGATCGGCAATCTGGAATTCAGCCACTCAACATAGGAACCTCATACAAGATCACAGTTTTTGGGAACTCAAAAATGGAGCCACAGCTCGCTTTTGGGCAGATTCGTGGCAGCAAATGCCAAAAATTCGTGACATTCTCCAAGATCTCCCAATTGCTGAGTGGGAGGTAAATGAACATGCCACTGTCAATCAATTCTGGAATGCAGCCACTGGTCAAGACTTCAGACAATGGAAAACTGCGACTCAGATCCTCCCAAACAGTCCTCCCCATACTCAGCATATATTGGAGACTGAATTACAAAAGCGAAAAATAAGAATATCAGAAGGAAGGGACACCCTTCGATGGGGATATGGAGAGAAAGGAATTTTCTCTACAAAGGAGGCGTACAATATAATTATACAAGAGCAGCTAAACAAAGAACCCATCTGGGGAAAAATCTGGCACAATTCCAACTAGCCAAAAGTCTCTACTGTTTTATGGCTCCTCTGCCACAACAGAATCCTAACATGGGATAATCTCAGGAAACGGGGATTCTCTGGACCATCCATCTGTTACATGTGCAGGAAAGAGGAAGAAACGACCCTTCATCTCATGCAAACTTGTCAAAGAGGAAGGAAACTCTGGGAGAAAGTTGCATTCCGTTTTCAAAAAGAGGGAAGAGTACACGGAGACCTCAATCTGACTATACGTAACTGGAATCAGAACCCCTTTAAAAGCAACCTCCTTAATACCCTGTGGCACCTTATACCTGGCCTGCTGCTCTGGAACATATGGAAAGAGCGCAATAGAAGGATCTTCAAGGATCAAACCATGCCGCTGGAACAAATCTGGAGCAAATTTCATCAGAACATAATGGAGACTCTCTCAATCAAAGAATGGCACTCAGAAGATTTTCCAACATCACCTCAGGAAAAAATCAATATGGGACAATTGGAAGATACAGTTCAACCAGAACTTAAAGGCCACTAACAAAACCAACAAGGGCAATCAAGAAGCTAACACCTGGCATCCTCCGCCCCTGGGCATGATCCAGCTCAACTTTGATGGAGCATCGAGAGGAAACCCAGGGAAAGCAGGATATGGAGGGGTTTTCAGAGACCATAGTGGCACTCCTCAATGTATCTTTATGGGCCCGATAGGATGGGACACCAACAACTCTGCAGAACTGGAAGGACTTTGGCGCGGACTCAATTGGCACATGAAAGAAATCTTTTCCCTCTCATCATCGAAGGAGACTCGCAAATCATAATCCGGATAATGACAAAGCTACAAAATGGCTCAACCATTCATAAGGTAAGCAATAGTTGGAGAATGAACCAGAGGCTGGAGCTAATTACTCATTGGCTTAACCAATATCGCGCAATAGTTTTCAAACATACACGACGGGAAGGCAATAAGCTTGCGGATCTACTAGCAAACTTTGGAGCGGATGCAGAGAACGAATTCTTTGAAGGGACAACCGAGAGCCTCAACTCCAGGGATCAAAGTGCTCAAATCCAGGAAATTGTCACTCAGGAGCAGACTCAGATAAGGCACCAGCACCCGGATGCGGGTGAAAGACCTTAGTCATGATGCCAACCAGCGAAAGGTGGACGTCGGGCGGCTTCTATCGCGTGCTGTCACGCGCTAGACCGCACAGAGCAGATGGGCGTCTTTATACCAAGGCGGGGGACTTCATTGTGAAGTCGACCTGCAGTCAGTCTGCAATTAATGTGTTTTTGGTATTTGTAAAGAGCTGGGCTCATTCGAGCGCCATGAAGTTCTCATTCACCTGTTCGGCTCTACGAACTTGGCAAGTCGCTCGGGCATGGAATGAAGGTAATTGCCAGGTTCAGGGCAGAAGCAGATCGATTGCGTCACGCCTGTGGGGATTTTGTATAAGCTTCTCTTTCATCCTGTTCGTGCGGGGTTGGATTATGCAAGGGTATGTCTCGGCCCCTCCCAGAGCATTCATTGATTACTTCCTGATCTGCGTTTCTTGCCCTTCGTTTGTCACTTTCAGTGTTGTTGGAGTCCTGTCAACTCTGTTCATCATGCCTCGCTCTAGGGGTCTTTCCCGCCGTGGTCGCTACTCTGGCACCAGAGGGTAGTCCTCTCGTCCAGCCCCGGAAGCAGTGGAACCTTTAACCGCTGCTCCTCCCTCTCCCAGGCCTCTAAATTTGCACAATGCCATCCCGATGAATTCTCAGCAGTCATCTAGATATATGTTCCAGAGTAGTCTTAATAAGCCCCTTGTTATTGTAAATTTCACCATCTCTGTCTCCGAAGAACCCAATAGCACGCTTAGCCCTTCTTCTCCTCTGCCGACTGTCAACGCAGAAGCTAATGTGCTGTTTGGGGATATGTCGGGCGTGGTCTTTCAAGCTGTTCACATGCAGGAGGATCCTCCAGCAGAAAACCAGCATTAGATGACTCCTGAGCCGATTTTGCAGCAACCTGTAGACAATGTCATCCAGAGAGAAGATACTCCCGCACCAGAGAAGGCAGTTGCCCGCAAACCGGCTCGTATCAATTCTGGATGGCTGCATTTGGTCACTCACCCGGACGGCACGCCTGTGTTTGACGAGAATGGCATGGTTACCTGGCTTCCTTCTCCCAGCCCGGAGAGTGACGAAGTGCTGGATTCTCCAACTCAATCTGGTTAAAATCTTGTCTCTCTGTTCTGTATGGTCAGTTCGACTTCATTTTGGCATGGCCGGAAATCAAATTTTGTTCTTGAAGCATCATAGAGCCTCTCTGGGAAGAAATTGGCTCAAACTGTCTTTTTGTCATCCAAGCACGAATGATATTGTACTGTTCCTTTGTTTTTATGTCCAGACTGGCAGCGCAGAAACAATTTTTGTAATCCAAGCTCAAAGCTTGAATAGTCAAATCCATGAGTTTTTGGAAGGGGTCAGCAATGGCTACCTCTGAGGTTGCGACCTCATTGTAAATAATTTTCTCCTTTATTAATAGATTTAGCATTTACAGATAAAAAAAAAAAATAATAATAAATAATAAATAATAAAAATAATTAATAAATAATAAATAATAATAGAAATAATAAATAATAATAAATAAATCACTTAATAATAAATAATAAATAATAAAAATAATAAATCATAAATGTTAAATAATAAATGATATTAAAAATATATACAAAGAAAATAAATAAAAATAATAAAAAAAAAATAGTAATAACCATACTAAAACTCTAAATAAGAATAAATAGAAATAAAGCAAGAAAAATATCAAAAAGAAGGAAATAAAACAAGAAAAGCTAAAAATCAAAAGAAAAGTAAAGAAATAAAACAAGAAAGCTAAAAATCAAAAGAAAGTTGCATGTAAACACATGGAGTGTGTGCATGTGGTTCCCCTTCCAATGTTGTTCTATTTAATAGATGGTGAGGAAGATGAGAGGCATTCCTGCATTCCATCATTCCGAGATTCTATCTTGCATTCTCTTGGGAGAATGGAGTTCTAAGACTTAGGAGTCACTGGCAGTAGTACGTTGATTGAGGGTTCGGGGGTGGCCAGTTGTAGCAAATCCTTGCACAATTGAGCCTATGGTTGGGTGGAGAGTCGTCCCCAAAACCTTGTTGTCATCTGGGAAACATTGATCACAGATAATATAGGTATGTACTTATTTGTTGATTCTGATTTTAATTAGGAAATTAATTTTATATTTATTTTGGACTGTTAAAGTAGTTGGCTACAGGTACTAAGAAAATAGTTCATCATTGGGTAATATCTTATGCATTTGAGTAGAATTGTATGCCTACATAATTGCATTTGAATGTGATTCTATTGGGTTTGTACAATATACTTTTAGGTATGGATTGGTTGTATATTCATAGGAATACGGTGGATTGATATGATAAGGCTATTGAGTGCTTGGATGACAATGAGGAAGGTAGAATACTGCAAAGAAAGAAGAAGCATATATCAGTTAGAATGGTCACAACTATGCAGGCTAAGCGTAGTTGCAAGAAAAGGTGTGTGTTGTTTGCAGTGCATGTTTCCAGTGATAAAGGTAAGGATTTTGAGGATGCATAAGTATTGAAGAGGTATCCATTTTTACAATAGTTACAGGATGTATTCCCAAAAAATATTTCAGAGTTGTCTCCTCATAGGGAAGTAGATTTTTCTATTGTGTTGGTACCAGGGGCAACACTAGCATTGAAGACACCTTATAGGATGAGCACTCTAGAATTAGTTTAATTGAAGTTACAGTTGAAGGAAATGCTTGACAAGGGATACATTAGGCCAAGTGTGTCGCCTTGGGGTGCACCAATGTTTGTTTTAAAGAAGAAGGATGGAAATCTCATGTTATGCATTGATTATAGGCAATTGAATAAGGTGATGATCAAGAATAGGTACCCTTTGCTGAAGATCAATGGCTGTTTTGATCAATTGAAGGGAGCAGTAGTGTTCTCGAAGATTGATTTGAGATCATGATATCATTAGGTACACATCAATGAAGAGGACATATATAAGATTTCTTTCCAGAGTAGGAATGGGCATTATGAGTTTGTTGTAGTTTCTTTTGGTTTGACTAATGCTCCAACTACTTTCATGTGTTTGATGAATAGTGTGTTGTGTCCTTATTTGGACAACTTTGTGGTTGTATTCATTGATGATATATTGATATATTTTAAGAATAAGGAAGAGCATGCTAGACACTTAGAATTAGTACTGAGATTGCTAAGAGAGCATTAGTTGTATGCCAAACTTAGTAGAATCCATTTCTTTCAGACAAAGGTACGTTACTTGGGACATGTTATTTCCAAGGTAGGCATAACAGTGGATTTGGAAAAGATCAAAGCTATGATGGAATGGGCAGCTCCTAGGAATGTGGATGAGGTCAAATAATTCACGGGGTTAGCAAGTTACTATAGCAAGTTCGTCAAGAAATTCTCATAGATTTCCTATCCTATTACATTGTTGCAGAGGAAAGGAAAGAAATTTGAATGGGCAGGGGAATGAATAACTATTGTTGAGAAGTTGAAGCAGTTGCTTACAAATTATCCATTTCTAAAGATTGCAGATTCATATAAAGAGTTTGTTGTGTGTATAAATTCTTGAAACCGAGGACTTAGTCGAGTCCTAATGCAAGAGGGACAAGTGGTATGTTATGAGTCAAGGAAACTGAATGAGCATGAGTAGAACTATGTGACACATGATCTTGAGTTTGCAATGATCATCCATGCATTAAAGATGTGGAGACACTATCTTCTTTGCAGGAATTTTTTATTAATGAATGATCATAGTGGGTTGAGATACTTGTTTGACCAACCTAATATGAATGGCAAGAAAACTATATGGTTGGCCATGCTTAGTGAGTTTGACTTTGAGATCAGGTACATCAAGGGTAAGGAGAATAGGGTTGTAGATGCTCTTAGTAGAAGAGTATAGGTAAATCATATAACAACTATGATTTCATATGGGACAGATTTACAAGATTAGAGGTTACAGGTAGGACAATAGGATGACAAGTACAAAGAGCTTAAACACAAGTTACAAAAGCAGGGTATAGGTGAACAAGATGTGGACTATCATCTCACGGCAAATGGTTTGGTGAAATTTAGAGACAATATGTATGTGCTAGACAACATCAAGCTCAAGAAGCTTATCTTGAGGGAATTTCATGTTAATCCATATTCATGTCATCTGGGATATCATAAGACTCTAACAACTATGAATAAATTCTATTATTGGCCTAATTTGAATAAAGAGGTAGTTGAGTTCATCGCAAGGTGTTTGGATTTTCAACAGGTAAAAGTAGAGTGTAAGCATCTAGGTGGTATACTACAGTCGATTCCAATTCTAGAGTGGAAATGGGAGGGAATTTTTATGTATTTCATTACAAGATTTTCGAGGACATCTAGACAACATGATTTCATCATGGTTGTGGTTGAAAAGTTGAGTAAGGTAGCTCACTTCTTTCCAGTAAAGTCTACTAATTCAACTAGTAAGGTAGCTCAGGTCTTCATCAGAGAGATAGTGAGGTTACATGGTATTCCTAGGAATATTGCATTAGAAAGATATTCTAAGGTCACGTCTAGGTTTTGGAAAGATTTATTTGTAGGTTTGGATACAGATTTGGCCTTTAGTACAACTTATCATCCAAATATAGATGGAAACAAAAAGAGGGTTAACATGATTTTGGAGGACATGTTGAGGATGTATGTTATGCATCAACAGAGGAAGTGGTAGAAGTATCTTCCACTGGTTGATTTTTCTTACAACAATGGGTATTAGGAGTCATTGAGGATGAGTCCATTTGAGGCACTTTATGGGAAGAGTTGCAATACTCCCATAAGTTGGAGTGATCCAGTGAACAAGGAACTGATAGGAACATACATGTTGGTAGAAATGGAACAAGAAATGTAGATAATCAAGAAAAATTTAAAGGAAACATAGGATAGGCATAAGAGTTATCCATATCAACAGTGGGAATTTAACGAGTTTTAGGTTGGTGAGCATGTGTACTTACACATCAATCCCAAGAGGAACACCTTGATGATTAGATCATGTGCCAAGTTGGCACCTCAGTATTGTGGGCCTTTTGAGATCCTTGAGAGGATTGGACTACTGGTCTACAGACTTGCACTATCTCTGAAAGTGAAAGACTATGATGTTTTCCATGTGTCATTGCTTAAGAATTATGTGAAATATTATTATCATGTGATTGAATGGTCTTTATTGCAGGTGGAATTAGAAGGAGAATCCTAGCTGAACCTCAGTGCATTTTCAGTGAAAATGACTCATGCTTTGGAACTGAGAAATTGAGCAAGTTATAGTGCAATGGAAGCAATTTGGGCCTGATGAAGCTACATGGGTGATGGATGATTATATCTAGGCTATGTATCCTTCATTTTTTTTCGATTGAGGTGAGGATTTTTACTGTATGGCATATTATATGTATCGTCGTTATTGTAAATACCGCCATGAGCTGTGTTATAAAGCTCAAATTAGTTGTATGGTTTTCGTGTTGTCATGTTTTTCATGTTGGTTTTTCTTTTCAGCAAGTTTCTCATTGTAAATACTACATAGAGCTAAGATATAAAGCTACATGGGCAATATATTTTGATTTTCGGCAGTTTTGCTGGTTGTAGGTGTCTTAAAACACCGAGGATGGTGTTCCCCTAGGGGGGGGGTTTGGAAAAACCTCGTGTTAAAGTTCATGCAATAAAGTTAATAAAGGAAAAATAAGACCAAGGTCATGAGACACATATTCCAAGAGGAATGTTGGGAAAAAAATACCAGTGGGTGTTCATTTCGGTTTGTTATGGATAAGGAAATTGGAAAAGGCTTTGAAAAGGAAAAGAGGCAATAATTGGTATTTTATTTATGAATGTAAAGGAAATTAGGATAAAAGGAAGATGAAAGGTCATAGGTTTGCATGACAGGAAAATTGAAGGAAAATAGAGGAAATTGAAGAAAATAGAGGCCTCGTTAATAAAAAGGCTTCTAAGGATTAGTTCACAACCTTTTGTTAATTCAGTTTTGGATCTCTTTCTATTCTCTCTATTCTCTCACACTTAGATCCTTCTTGGAGCACTCTAGCATTTGGGAAAGGAAGCAAAGGAAGGCAAAGGAAAGACAAGGGAACGAAAGTAAAAACAAGGAAAAGTTGGGATCAAACAACTATAGTAGGAAAACTTTCAGGTAATAGGTTACATGTGTAATTTCCTAGCTAGTTTATGAATTCATGGTACATGCATGTATATATTTGGTTCTGTTGTTATCATTGGCATGGGATTTTCCAGGTGTGATAGTTGTTTCAACCTTTCCTTACCATTTTCTGATAGCAATGGTGTGATGGGGTTTGTCATTTGATTGAGATTTGGATCACCTGATGGTTTTGGATCTGGGCGAGGTAAAATTCCCAATGGCCTAGGAATCCCTTGACCAATTTTGGTGGGATTGCGGTAAAGCTTGAGGGTGGAGACAGGAAAATTCCTCAAGGTATTGGTGAAGAAATCTGGAGGCATCCAAGGTTGTTTGGGCCTAGGAATCCCTTAATATATTTTGGTGGGATTGCAGTAAATCCTAGTGGTTTATGTCTTGTTTGGGCCTAGTGATCCTTTGACCCGTTTTGGTAGGATTGTAGTAAAGCCTAGCTATTTATGTTCTTGTTTGGGCCTAGGAATCCCTTGAATAGTTTTGGTGGGATTATGGCAAAGCCTGAGGGTGAAGGTGGTTTAATCTCTGTGAAGCCTTGGTTGTTTTGGTCTTAAGTACCACATTCATGCTTGGAATATGGAATGAGGGTGATTAGCTGAAAGAAATATTTGGTTCAGCCCAATCTATGGTTGGGTGGTACCTAGAAGTCCCTGACTTGGTTGGCTTTTGCATATGTTAATAATATATCTCTTCCTCTTGTATTTCATGAGTATTTGTGCTTTTTATTATGTGGCTTTGATGGATATTTTATCATGGTTATTATTCTGGTTATATGCTGGTTATAAGGATGGTTTCATAATAGTTTCTAGCTATGGATCCTTTCATGTTTTGATTGTGTTGATGGTGATAGAACCACTAACATTCAAGGGGTCTCTCTGATATGTGGTCCCAATTAGACCTCACACAGTTTGAGATAGGATCCCCATCCGGAACGTGGCCCCGGTTTCGGTTTCTTAAATATTTTCCTTGTCTCTAACTATCAGCAGGAGAGAGGGATGCACATGTACTTTTGAAAAGCAAGTGAGTGTGCTTGGTGAGTGTTCAATTATAGATGTGTCAAGGTTCTTCTATTGCAGAGGGGAAGAAAAGCGAGCCTCTATGATAGAGGTAATAGTACCACTCTAGCATAGACACAAATGCAAAGGAAGGATTTGTTTAACATCAAGTGGAATAGTCCACAAAGACATGATGGTCATTACAACCAACACAAAGGAGAAAGATTTGTCTAACATCCAACGAAATAGTCCATGAGTATGCGACAAGAATAACAACCATTACAACGCATTATCAATATGATATGCACTAAAATAACTGAAATAGTTCAACTACTTTAGCATAGGTGAAAACAAACATGAATTACAAACATTTATAGAACAATGTTACAAATATTCATAATCCATGCATGAAGAACGTGTTGGCCATTAGGCTTCATATATTAAGTAAAATTTCTGAGACATGTATAAAATGAACACCACTAGCTCCAATAGTGGAGCTTTGGAGCCACTCCTTGCTCCCCACAAAGACTAGTCTGTCTCTATAATGGCTTGCAGGAGGAGCCAAGGTGAAAATTTTTTTGCTCATACAATGAGGGTGTATATCTATAAAGGGGTGATGCTTCACCTTCCATGTGAATATTTAACTACCCTAATGAATTTTTAACTTCTTATGACTTTTCGAATTTACATGATTCTTCATATTTTGATTGTGTCCTTTGGACTTCCACTTTAGAATACATACATGATCTGCAATAATGACGTGGCATATGAAAACTCAAGACATGACATTGTTGACATGGACTACTCGATGACATGGCAATGTCAAAACACTTTTTCTACTATTTGCTATATGTCTTCATGAGGATGCTCTTTTGTTCACCTTCACATGGCTTAGAGGTAAGGAGTATTTAATGATATCAAGTCTTGAGTTGTGATCACAAACTAGTGTCCTTTTTCTTTCGCTTGATTGATCAACTTGCATAATTGGCTACAAATATGTCTTTCAACATGTTTCCCTTCTCCATCTCCTTCTTCATCATCATGTCATGGTATGATAGTGTACCCGCATCTGCAATTTACTCATGACGAGATGACATAAGTCTAATAAACCCCTAGTCTAAGATGGTGCATGTTGATCCACTGAATGAGCCAGAATTGGGTTGTGGGTTGAGGGAGAGGCTCAATGACTGCACAATCGCTTAGCTCAGGCAATGAGGGGTGAAGCTTAAGCCCTAAGTTTGTGTAATGTGCAGTTCAAGCTAGACTGGGAAGCTGACTGTGCAGTTTTGAGACTCAGTTAGCTGAGTTGAGGGGTTTTGCATTGCTTCGGCCAATTGCACTACTCTGGGAGGAAAATCAGGCCTAAGAACTACACAGCTCAAGAGCTCAAGGGCTGAGCATGAGTTGAGATACTACACAATGCACAGTTAGGGCTAGGTTGGAGTGTTGGATTGCACAATTCTAGGTGCCAAGGTCTAGGCTTGAGCACTAGAACTATGGAGTGCATAGTCCTAGGAGGAAACAATTATGCATTGCATGGTTTAAAGGAATAGGGTTTCAGCATGAGGGTTGGAACTGCACAATGCACAATTCAAGAAGGCTAGATGAGGCTAGGTTGCTGGGAAATTTCTGGAAAATGGCTAAGTGTGGGATCAATGAGATTGATGTGAACAATGATATGACTTGACTGTGATCACACACTTAGAACACTTGAGTAAATAAAAAAATAGATCATCGATAGTTCTGAACCTCTTTGTGATAATATGGCCTAAGAGATTTCCCTCAGACACTGTGAAAATGATCTTTTTGTGATTAAGGGATATCCTGTATTTGCGAGATCAGCGGAAAATTTTCTTCAGATGACGTAGGTAGTCATATCTCTTCTTAGAAAAAACCGTGACATTGTCCAGATATACTACTATTCTATTCCCGATGAGTCCACAAAATTCAATGTGCATGGTGCGTTTAAATGTCACACAGACATTGACCATCCCAAATGGCATTCTTTTGAATGCAAACATGCACCACTTCATGTAGCAATTTGTTTTGAGTTTGTTAAGATTTGAGACCATATCCTGGTTGTAATATGAATATTCATCTAACAAAAACAATATTTCTAACCCTGATATTGTTTGCAATATCTGCTCCATAGAGGACATAGGAGAATTATCCTTGTCTGAGTCATAATTCAACTTGCAGAAATCTACACATAAGCGGATTTCCCCAAACTTCTTTCGTGCTGGGACCATATTGGATACCTAGGTATAATGTCACACTTTAAGTATGACCCGAGCATCCAATAACTTCCTTAATGCCTTTTGAATCAAAGGCTCAAGCGTCTTATGTACCTTTCACAATTTCTGTTGGAAAGGCTTGGCCCCTTCTTTGATTAGAATAACATGATGAATTATTCACTTGTCATAAGTTTTGAGCTTGTCATATGTCCACATGAAAACATCTCGATATTGCTTGAATAAGTGGATGAAATATTTCCACTCCTGTGGCATGCAACAAGTACTGAGATTGAAAAATTTCAGATCTTTTTCTGTTCCAAGATTTATTTGCTCATGTGACAATGTTGAGCTATGGGTTTTTTCATTAACCGGCCCTTGAAATTGATTCTATAGGTCATACAACTTCTCAAGTGATACCACGCCTTTCGACAAGGGATTTTCCTTGCTTGTGAAAGCTGCATCCTACAATTCTTTCTCGTGCTCGTTTTCATTAAAAGTTGCATGCTTGAACACATCAACGTCTTCCATGAAGGACAATATATATTGGTCATCATCAAAAATGCGTAAATTAGTGATATTTTTAAAGATGGATGGTTTATTAATAATATCTATAGAAAAAGTGTCCTTAAGCGATGATAACCTAGTGACAACATTTAATAATGCATCTAAAGTTGTATTACACGTCCTAGGAACAAAACTAATATTAAAATCTTGGAAATGAGAAATCAAATGCCATGCCTATTATTGATAACCTTTTAGATGAGGTGACACACAATGTATAGTATCACATACTTGTCGTATGACAATTTCTGAGTCACCTACTGCTTTGAGGACTGCAACATTGAGGTTAATGGCTCTTTGCAAACCCAAGATGAGTGCTTCATATTCTATGGTGTTATTCGTGCACTGAAAATCCAAGTGGATGGAGATTAGACGTTTCCTCTGTCGCAGGTCTATTAAAACACAACCAGTTCCAGATCCCTCCTGCATCTTTGAACCATCAAAATATAATGTCCAAACATCGTATGTACAAGGAATATGTACTGCACTAGTACTACTATTACTAATAATACTAATTGTACAAATGTCATTTTCACTAGTTGGACTAGGAAGGAGATCCAACTGTGTGTTAGGTGGAACTGGGGATGGCTGAGCAAGATATTAACCTATATCAGTTTCAAGAAAGCAATTTCCAAAGATAAGATCTGCGAAAGCAACTGACTTATTTTTGCCTTCGAAGGGAGTAATCGTGTGTTTCATGTACGACTTTGAGTTCACCCAGATCTAATTGTTCTTGCCTTTGTACGGAAGCCACAAATGTGACAAGTCCGTAGAAAAATACCCTTGTAACTTGTTGGACAAGTCTCTGCTCAACAATAAACTGTATGCTTTCGGAATGTCCACAATTACTATATTTATTCATTAGTGAACTTTTTCATCAGATTATAAGCATATTAACACATTTCTGAGTTCACCTATAGCATGTACAAGATTCTGAGCTAGATGAATGATCTATGCATCTATTTTACCCCATTTTGCATTGATTTTATTTCCTACGTATAAAGGCATTACATTTACTACATCAGAATCAACTAAGAAATTATGTATATTGTAATTGAAAATTTCAAATGTTAACAAAAATGGACGGAAAAGTGGGTTTGCATCTAATGTTAAGGAATTAAGTACAAATTTGAGGGAACTAGAGGACTTTCTAGATCCCTTCTATAAAGATGCATCGTTACATGAGGCGAACTGTTTGAGTGTGTAGACAAGCAATTCATGTTAGCTCACAATATTTTTCAGTTCAAAGAGAGAAATGTTTATGAGATATATCTTCATATCTTCAACTATGTTATAATCCAATGCGGGAGACATTGCCAAAGTGTCTAGAGGAGTAACTTGGTATGCTACTTCTGGGATGGTGGACTTAATTTTTCTATTTGCGGTAACATTTTTCATAGTAGCTGTATTTCCAGACTTATTCTGAGTGTTCTGAGCTGAGTTAATGAGCGATGTAAGATTTCTCAGCAAGTTCTCTTTCAACTTCTGCCTCATAAAGTCTAGTTCAGATACTGGCCCTTGGCTTCTTAACTTGTATTGAATTTTTTGTTGTTGGTTCGGGGCCTCACTCAATGGCTGTTCTTCGACACTCTTCTTCTTAGTTTTGAAAACACAACTAAGTGTATTTACCGTGTGTACGACATTCACAGTTTCTTCAGCTGCAATGTTATCTTCCTTCTCTTCCATTGGCTCAACCTTCTCATCGCAAGTCTTGTATCAATAAAATGTGCAAAAAAAGCATGCATGCTGTGGTTCCATTGTGGGCATGTTTTTTCCAAATGATATTCTTGATGAAATGAATAGTACTGATCCATGCCCATACTCTCAACATTCAGAACAATGTTCGAGCTTTGTGTAGACTTTGCCAGCTAGTTACTTCTACTATTGGAGTTATCAACCCTTCTCAGAAATTTCAACTTAGGAGGCTTGTTGCTCACGGTGTTCTCACTTGACCTTTGTTTCAATTTTTCCAACTCATTTGACAAAAACGTGATGGTGCAGGTCAAGCTCTCAAGATCTGTTTCTTCCTTCTCCTTGGCCTTGCTTACGAAGGCTTAAGACCTTTATCCAATGTCTGTGGAGTATTTTAATGGTTCATGATCTACGATGAATCTAATCTCATGCAAGTCCTTTTCAACTGTGATTTCCTCTTCGTATTTTTTAGCAAGTGTCTCTTTCGTAGTTCTTTTCACGAACTATGCAATTTTGGTTGGTAAGGAAGATGTGTAATAGTCAATCGTGATGGAGTCATGAGGTTTTGCATTTTTCATAAATTTGTTCAAAATGTGATTAAACCTCTGATTGAAATCCTTCACTTTCTCTCTCTGCTCCATTGTAAGACTACCCATCTCTCTCAACAACATGGCAGGGGTTTCATCATCAACGAATTTTTCAAGAAATAGTTTTTTTAAATGCCGCCAATTTTGGATTAAGTTCAGAAAAAAAATGTGGCACCATATAGTTAATCTACCATCTAAGATACAAGGAAAAGGTTTACATGCAACATCATCGTAACATACGTCTAGCATTTGCAGATGTAGGTTAAAGTTGTCCAGATGGTCCTCTCCTTTCACTACTTTGTCAAGGTCATACTTTGTTAGCAGTTTCTCTAAGTTTTTGGGCATCTTGTGTAACATAGCTGGCAATGCAAGTGGACCTGGATACATCCAATCCAATTATTGGTCTACCATGTCTTTGTCTAATTCTTCTCCCTCTTCGTCAGAATCTGATGGATCTTCTTCTTCTTCTTCACCGCCTAACACACATAAAGTATCGTTTGAGTGTACAATGTTGTATTTGTCACCACCTTTAAAATGTGGAGGTTGCTATAATTTTCTTGCATTCTCTACAAACTTTTCCAACTCTTCAGGGGTGGTGAGGACCAAATCTTCAACTATTCAAACCACTATCCTAGTAGGAGTGGTTGGGTTCTTCTTTGGAAAAAACAGAAGATTGTGTACTCCTAGAATCAATTCGATAGCTCTATTAAAATTGTGAGTTATATGGTGGATGGCTTGGATATGGTCATCAGAGATTTCACAAGATTGTACAATATTGGGTTAAGAAGGATACCAAATATAGGAATATGCGCAGGGGAGGTCATAGGAATATTATTTCCTTGACTAGAGGTTGTAGGGTTTAGGTGGGTGAGGTTATCAACCATAAAAATCTGGCTGGCCTCCTTCTAGTGCCAAAAATGTTGATGGTATTGGACCCACCAACTATCAAGGGGTCTCCTTGATATGTTGTCCCAATTATACCTCACATATTTGGGATATTACCCCCATCCAGAATATGGCCCAGTTGTTAGTTTTGTAAAGATTTTCTTTGGCTTTATCTATTAGCAAGAGAGAGGGATGGACATGTACTTTCAAAAAGCAAGTGAGCATGCCTGGTGAGTGTTCAATTGTAGTTGTGTCAAGGTTCTTCTACTGTGGAGGGGAAGAAAAGTGAGCCTCTAGGAGAGAGGTAATAGTACCACTCTAGCAGAGACACACATGCAGAGGAAGGATCCGTCTAACATCCAATAGAATAGTCCACAAAGACACGGCGATCATTACAACCAACACGAAGGAGAAATATTTGGCTAACATCTAGAAAAATAGTCCACAAGGATGCGACATGCATAACAACCATTAAAACACATTCTAAATATGATAAACACTAAAATAACCAAAATAGTTCAACTACCACTACAAGAAAAAAGGTCATTGGTGAGCGTCATGCTTATGATTGACCTTTAAGGTCCATCACCAATGTCTCATATGGTGACAGTGCTTAAAAAAACGTTGTCGTAAATGTATATAGTGATGGTCCTTTAATGTTTGTCACTAAAGCCATTTTCAATGACACTTTTGGTGAGGGTCATTAAAGGCCAACCACTAATTCTCTCTTTGGTGACACTTTTGGTGAGGGTCGTTAAAGGCCCATCACTATTTCTCTCTTTGGTGACACTTCTAGTGACAATATTTTATTGGCCCTCACCAATTCTCTTTTTGGTTACTTTTGGTGACAGTAAAAAAATGTTTGTCATCATTGATCATTCCAATGAGTTTTTGATGACGCTCTGTACCTGTTACTATATTTTTTGTCAAAAGATAGTGATTTAAGACCATTGTTGTGGAGTCCTTTTCATTATGTGTCCAAGGCCATAGTGGTTAGAATCAACCAATTTGTTAAGAATTAATTAGTGTGTATCATTTCCCTCAAGTAATAAGAATATAGTTTTCCTATGAGTCAACACATGATTCATCTCTATTAGGTTTATTATCTAGAAAATTCCCTTTAGATAAAGTTCCACTAGTGTGTGTAGGAACTATAATATTTAATACATAATCAAGATCTGTCAATTCTATTAATGAGAGAGACCTAGCACTCCTCAACACTCATGGCACACCTTAACATGCTTTGGCACACACTAACATTCCTTGGCACCTCACATGTCTTGGAACATCTTTGTACCTAGAACACCTTGCCATGAGTAGGATGCCCAAGCACATGTTGGCATTCCCTAACATAGCATAACACTCCCCTAGCATGTGTTGGCATTCCCTGTAGTCCCAAGAATGGCCTGGAATACCTTGGAATAATATTGCATTGACATACATTAACACTTGACACACATTGGCACTTTTGCGACTTGGGAACCCAACCAATTCATTAGAAAAAAATATTGTGCCCAACCCAAAGTCTCCCTTTCTCTAAAATTGATTTGTCCTTGCCTTATCGCAACCATAGGCTTGCCTCCTACAAGTCCTATTCTTAACTTCTCCTGAAACACTTCCTCCTTGGGACACTTGGAATTCACTAACACTCCTTGGGACACACGCTTATTCGTTCATTTCCAAGAATTTTGACCTAGTTCTCCCTTGTGTTCCCATGACAGTCCCTAAAACTCCTCATCATCCATTAACATTGTATGCCATGTGTTAGCATGCCTTTTCATTCCTTGGCATGCCCTGACAATCCTTGCTATCCTGACCTCACAACTGCCTTTACTTTTTTTGAGACTTGGGAACCCAACTAAGTCTTGCCTCGACTACAACAACTTAACCAAGTTATAGTTACTACAACTAGACTATGCCTTGTGATGAGCCTCATCATTGGGTAATTATATGGTCCTTAATTCACCTCCTAGCTTAGTCAAACCAACTTTTCTCATAACTTATTATAGGTTTTTGATTATATTTTGTTTATGAGGTGAGTTAGAGTTGGATATTATGCTTATTGGAATAATACGCATTGAATGCAGGATTAAAGGAGAGAATCAAGGAAATTTGGCAAAGAATAAGGTCGAAAATCGAATGGGACAAGGGAGAGGGATTGTAGGAGGTAAATCCTCCTCATTTACTACTCCTCCATTCATCACATCAGCTGGAGTGCAAACAACCAAATCACAAGGATTAAAGGGCATCTGAGCAAGTGAAAGACAAAGCACCAGTTTATCTCGAGTTTGGGAGCTGAGCCTCCCTAATTTTAAGGAAGTCGTTGGGGACTTCAGTTGTATAAGTAGAGAGGCCTAGGACTTCAGTAGGATTTAGATTTTCATTGTAAAACTCTAAACCATTTTCAAGCTCCAAACTTGTGAAAGTTATATTGATGTAATTTGTTGTTTTCATAATAAGAATGAGTTTTGTTTTGAGCTAGCACTAGTTAACTCAGAGGGCTGAAGCTCTTGGGTTAGGGCCGAACCCTAGCACCCAAGGCTCCTCTTTCTTGTATATGTATGTTTAGTGTAGTTTCATAGCTTCATTGTTAATTTTCTTTTTGGATGCCTTTCCATTACAAGTAGTATAGATTAGATTGGTTGTTTATTAGCTTGCTTCCATTTGTGCCTGACTTCAGTAGCAGGTTAGCAGGGATAAAATAATCACCATAAGGTTGTCATCAGATGTCTCGGCCTCACTCCTCCCTCTGGGATCATGACTTCTAGTTCTTTCATGAGCTTTGGAGTTTGATGTCTTTAAATTAGTATTTGGTTAGTTTTGCAAGGTATATTTCCATTGTCATATTTTTCATCTTCATTTCTGCAATAGATCTCATCCATGCTTTCATTCCTTTCAGCAACTTTCCTCATGCATAGTGTAGGTAGTTAATTCATTAATTCTGCTTTTCTAGTTTATGAAAATGTTTCTTGTTTGCATAGATTTTTGGAAGATATACATGTTTTATGCAGAGAAGGTGCTTCAGGAGGAGACTAAGAATTCATATCCAGCAACCACCTTCCACTCCATCCACCTTAGCCATCCCTTGTTTTCACCATCACCTTCACTAGTTTTTCATCATTTTTCATAGAAATTCTTCCAAGCACATTGAGCGAATCCAGCCATCTACTATCTTGGATGTTGACTTATGAGTGATCCTAGACCTTCTCCCACTCCATTCCACCCATCAAACACCTTTCCTAGGCCTTCCATCACCTCCAACACCTCACATTTTTCTCTCGGCTGTATCCTGTAGGTTTCTAGTACACCCTATAGGTTTTCCTGAAATGGCCTGTTTTGAGGTCGAATTGATGGAAAACCTCTAGGAAGTCAGAAAAATCCTCCCATGGGTCTCCCCCACCATCCAACCATCTCATAACCCTTCCAGCCATCCTCAAACATCCTTAATTCACTTGCCACATCAACTGAGGCAATTAGTTTGCATACTTGATTTTGCACAAAAAAGACAAAAAAGCAAAAACAAATTTAGTTCAGTCTCTTTACTTGCACATTAGTGATGTTTGATGATTCTTACTTCTATAACTTAGATAGTAGCATTTGGTTCATGTTGATTTAGCATTTCTGCCAAGAATAGGTTCTTAGCGATTAGTTAGGAAATGGTGTGATTTAGCATTACATGTCGACCTTCTCCATTATTGTAGTAGAGTAGCTCTCTCTTAGAAAAGATTCACCTTTCTTCCATCAAAAAATCAAGCTTCTTCTGAATCCATAGAATTTCGGCTTGAAACCCTAGTGGTCTCTCGCCAGTTGAACATGGACAATAGGTAGAACCATCACTTTTACTTGTGTATACAACACTGTCACCTCCAAGTTTGTACGGACCCTAGGTTGATAAAGTAAAGCCGGTAGCCCAGGAGTTGCAGCATCTTTGCTGCAATACTGACGGTGATCACTTTTTGGCACCATTGCCGGGGAGGTGTCTGATTAAAATGTGATTCCTTCTTTCTTTTCTTCTATTTCTTGTCTTCAATATTCTGCCATTAGTTTATTTCTGCAAAAGTAATCTAGTTGTTTCCTTTCTTCCATTTTGCATTTTCTTCATTCCTTTCCATTTTGCAAGAAAGATTTCAATTTAGCAAGTAGCTTTTTCATTTTGTCAGTAATCTTCATTCAATCAGCAATTTCAAATCTGCAAATTACTTTCCAAGTTTGAAAAAATACAAAACCAAGCCAAAAATATTTCCTTCCATGCCTCGTAGGAATAAGGACAACTTAGGGAAATTTTTGCCAAATACCCCCACTACATCAAACAACCAACCTTCCCTCTTCTTCGGTGGCTGTGAATTGGAGGAACCCTTAGGTGAGAAACTTGACATATTTGAAGAACCAACAGGGGAAGAAGAAGAAGAAGAACCGATTCCTACTGAACCAATGGCTGAACATAGAAATGACAGAGGCAATAGAGAGAGAGTTGAGGGTGCCTTCCCCATCAAGGAAACCAATGGGGACACCAAGATGAAAAATATAAGCTCCTCTACCCTCCCTCATTTCCATGGCCTGACCATAGAGGACCCTGACACTTTCCTATTTGAGTTTGTTGTTATATGCCGAACCTATGACTATACAGATGATGAGCAAAAGTTAAAGATATTTACATCTACCCTCAAGGATCCAGCATTGTGCTGGTTCATGGGTTTACCTCAAGATAGCATCACAACTTGGGCTTAGATGCAACAGGCCTTTAACAACAAATATCAGGACTACTGTTGGTCAAATGATACTAAAGAAGAAATTTTCAGGATGACCATAGGCAATGATGAATCCCTAGAGGATTACGAAGAAAGATTCCAGCTTAGTTACAAAAGGACTATGTGCACACTTGACCCTGAGTCACTAAAGCTGGTCCTGCTTAGGGGAGTAAGGGAAGATCTTCTGGATACCCTACATTTGTTCATAGGAGGAGATATCTACCAATTACCCTATGAGGATATCAAGACTGTCTTTAGAAACCATTCTAGGATAGCTAGGAAAAATGGTAGGGGTAGTTAACCTATGGTCAGTACATCGTCTTCCAACTCATCCATCAAGGGTGAAATTGGAAACATGCTGGAAGATTTCAAAAGTGAGATGCTGCAAACCCTTGCCTTGCAAATGGACACCGTGCACATTAAGAGGAAGTAGGAGGAAGCAGAGAGAGCCTTGGCCATTTTTTGTCCTAGATGCACCAGGAGGCATCCTAGGAACGAATGTCCAATGAATTCTATTGAAATTTGCTCAGTCTATGAAGAAAACCACTCCACAGACAAGTGCTCTTCTTTATCTGGACTCAAAGATGTATATCAAGGAGCTAAAGAGGTCACTGAGTAGCTCTGCTACATAAACCAAAGGAGACCTCAGGGGCCTAGACCATACCAGCAGGGCATGCAAGGGTCGTCCCATGAATATTACAACCCCAACCAAACCACAACCTTGCCTTCTTAGGGACCCCCTTCTCATCCTTCCTGGTCTACACCCCTCCTTGGTCCTTTGCATCTCAGTATCAATCCCAGCCAGCCAACCAGTCATTTCAACCTTATGCTCCGCCACAACCTCAGTGGAATGCACCGCCCCATGGGTGGAGGCCCCAATATAACAATGCTCCAACTCTATTGCATCCACCACCTGCCCAACGACAGATCCTATGATCCGGATTTAAACAGGAACACAACAAATTATAGAGATAACCATATACACAAAGATGCAGCGGAAATAATACTTCATTTCATTAATGGAAAATACTGAAATATGCTTACAAACAGAAATGGAAATAAACTAGCTAGGGCGATGGTAGCTTATCTCTGAGAAGAGATGTGATGGCTACATGCCTCTGAACTATGTTACAATGAGGCTCAAAGGCCTATTTATTGTTGAGAAACAATGGAAAAACCCTTAACATTCCAAAACCTAACCCTAGGAGATGAAACGCCAAACTGTGGGCCCCGTTTGGGGGTAAGTTGGTACATCAACTTCCCGGGGTCGTAACTTTGGCATATGATCTCCGTTTGACGCGTACAATAGCTCATTAGAAAGATCTATCCGAGCACTATCATTGTTGGAATGGGCAACACCAGTCCATTCCATGGACTCGTGTTGCCCCTGGATTCCCCAAAAAACGTCGTTTAGGGCCTCAAAACGGCCCCGGAAGTTCAGGACCCGAAAAACTGCTAAAAATAGTAAGTTGTGCTACAATTAAGGAAACTGAAAATGCTGAGAAAGACAATGGTGGGGGTCCAGGTGGACTTGCCAGGTGGCCACCAATATCCACCTGGATCATTCCTCCCCCCTTAGGAAGCAATGGTCCCCATTGCGTTGAGCTCCTCCATGAGATGAGGAAACTTCTGCTGAACTTGTTCCCTGGTGAGCCACTTGCCCTGCTGAAGGAGTTGGCCCGCTTTGACAACTCGATATAGTTGGATATTCTGTTGGCGAGTGTTCTTGATCTGTGTGTCCATGATCCGATCAGTTGCAGCTTGTTCCATGCAATCTGGATTTAATTCTGTGGGTTTGAGCTATTCTGCAATGTCGGATGTGTCTAGGAATGGTGGAAAGTATGGCCGAAGGCGGTCCACATTGAATACTGGGTGCAGGCCAAGGAATGGGGGAATGCTGAGCTCAAATGCATTGTCTCCCATAGCCTTAGTAATGGTGTAAGGACCATATATGGAGCGCTGATAAATTGGTCCATTGGGTAGCGGCGCACTTGGGGTCAGATCGATGGAGTGCTTGACTTGACAGTGCAGAGGAACCCCTGCCGGGGAGGTGAAGATGTCTTCGTACTCCTCCACAATCTTGTCCATCTGTAGCTGCCGTGCAGAGGGACCCCGTTTGGAGGCCGCGGCCACTGTCTTCTTCTTCCCTTGAGGGCGTATCATCAGGAAAACAAATTTCCTGGTTTTGGAAATGATCTTACTGCATTGTTTTGCAGTAATCAAAGAGATGGCGGCAGGTGGTGCTACCTCTGGTATCCTGAACAACTTATTTCCCAATGTAATAATAACAGCACGGGGCCTTGATTCATACACAACATGTCGCTTCCACAAGTATGGTTGTCCTAGTAATACATCACAAACTTCAAGGGGAGCAATGTCACACAATACCTCATCCGTGAAGGGCTTGATGTTGTATGGAAGGCGACACTGCTGGCTCACGCGAAGATCTCGCCCTTGGTGAAGCCACCCAATGGTGCATGGTTGTGGATGTGCTGTGGTCGGTAAGCCCAACCGCTTCACGACCTCTGCCGAAATGAGGTTCTTTTGACTCCCGCTATCAACAATGAACTGTATCGGGGAGCCCTTTACCCACATCTGGGAGTGGAAGAGACGCTCCTCCTCCTCTGGATCTTCGGGTTCATTTTTCTGGATCTTTGCGGTAGCAACAGTGGCGCTGGGATCCGCATCAATGATCTGCTTCCCTTTTTCATACCCCTTATCGGGTTCTGACTCAGAGTCGGAACATGCATCTGATTCTGAAACCTTTAGCTCAGCCACCAGTGACTGCTTGGCCCGACACTCACTTGTGTTGTGAGTGGAGCTCTTATGGAACTCGCACCATTTTCCAGTGTCCTTTCTCGGCTTCGCGGCATTGCTCTTTGCTTGCAGCTTCGGCTGGTTGTCTTGGGCTGTCCCGCCTTGGCTTTGTCCTTTGTTCTGTGGTTTAGGGGCACCTTTCCCCTGCTTTGGATTCGCAGATCCAAAGTCTCGCTTCTTTTGTTTAAACTTCTGCTCGACCTTGACGGCATACCGGTATGCTGCGCCGAGCGAGGGGATGTTTAGGAACTGTATTTCTTCCTGGATGTACTTGTGCAGGCAGCCACGGTATTTGAGTATCAAATGTTGCTCCGAATCCTTGATACCCAACTTTGTGCGAAGGGTATGGAAAAGATTGGTGAACTCCGGCACGTCTTGGTCCCTTCCCTGCCGCAGCGTGGTCCACTTTATGTATTCATCCTCATAGCTTCCGACAGGGTAGTATTGCTCCTTGATGGCATCCCGGAACGAATCCCAGGTGGGTGCGGCTGAAAATAGTGAGCCAGTACTTTCATCCTTCTGCTCGCAGTAGGTTTCCCACCAGTCCTTGACGTGGGGGGCTGCTTTGAGAAGAGCAAAAACAATCTTTTCCCGACTCGAAAATTCATGAACAGAAAAATAACCCTCTAGCAGATTTAACCATTTATCTACGGCATCGGCGTCTATCTGACCCTCGAATATGGGGATTTCAAAATTAACTTGTACCTTAAAGGGTGTGGCGTTTCCAGAGGAGCTGCTGGAAGCCGATGCGCCGCTTCTGGGTAGCCGCTGAAGGATCTGCGCAAAGTTGTCCATCATCGCGTTCCGTTGTCGCTCGAGCGCTTCTTCGAGCAAGATTTTGATGGGATCTCCTGCCCCCTCGTCTTTCTTCTCGTCCGCCATGGGAGGCCGTCGGGATTTGCGAGGCTGGTCTTGCAAAGGTTCAACCAGTTCAAGCCCTAACTCCTTATATCCTGACCTTGTTGGGGACATGCAAAGAAAAACAGAGAAAAAGCAGACCGCTCTGATACCACTGATCCGGATTTAAACAGGAACGCAACAAATTACAGAGATAACCATATACACAAAGATGCAGCGGAAATAATACTTCATTTCATTAATGGAAAATACTGAAATATGCTTACAAACAGAAATGGAAATAAACTAGCTAGGGCGATGGTAGCTTATCTCTGAGAAGAGATGTGATGGCTACATGCCTCTGAACTGTGTTACAATGAGGCTTGAAGGCCTATTTATTGTTGAGAAACAATGGAAAAACCCTTAACATTCCAAAACCTAACCCTAGGAGATGAAACGCCAAACTGTGGGCCCCGTTTGGGGGTAAGTTGGTACATCAACTTCCCGGGGTCGTAACTTTGGCATATGATCTCCGTTTGACACGTACAATAGCTCATTAGAAAGATCTATACGAGCACTATCATTGTTGGAAACTCGTGTTGCCCCCGGATTCCCCACAAAACGTCGTTTAGGGCCTCAAAACGGCCCCAGAAGTTCAGGACCCGAAAAACTGCTAAAAATAGTAAGTTGTGCTACAATTAAGGAAACTGAAAATGCTGAGAAAGACAATGGTGGGGGTCCAGGTGGACTTGGCAGGTGGCCACCAATATCCACCTGGATCATCCTACACTCTGCTCCACCCAAGCAACCCCACATGCCTACCTAGCCAAATCCGAACTCGAACAATAGGCAGGATCAATAAGTATACAGTGGAGAGACATCATATCCAGCTTATGCTGTGGAAATCTAGGAGATTAACCTACGATCTGGGAGAGTTCTCTCAGATAACCAACCTCCACCTCCACCTATGTAGGTTGAGGAGGAAAGAGAGGAAATCAATCTTAAAGAGAATCCACCATTTCCTAAGAGATTAGCCCAACCACTCCAGCCTACCCTAGACGAGATTGAACTTCTGGGAGAATTGAAAAATCTATGTGTAAATATTTCACTTCTCCAAGTAATAAAATATGTTCCTATTTACAATAAGTTGATTAAGGAGAAGTTATTTAAGCATCCACGGAGGTGAAGAAGGGATGCCCCTCCCATTAATGTCATTGGACAACTGTCCAACTTTACGTTAGGACAGGTAATCTATCCAAAATATTTGGACCTTGGAAGCCCTGTAGTAGATGTGCACATCAATGGCACCATTGTCCCACACACTCTGATCGATATTAGGGCTGCCATTAATGTGATGACCAAGGACACCATGCTCAAGCTCATCCTCCAAGGTTCATTGAGGAAGACTACAATAGTTCTACAACTTGCAGACCGCTCCATAGTAACCCCTTAGGGGATTGTGGAGGATGTGATGGTATCCATTGAATCTTGGGAGTACCCTGAATATTTCCTAGTTCTCCAGCCTAAGGCTAAGAAAACTAGTTACCCTCTCATCCTTGGGAGACCATGGTTGGAAATTGTCGATGCTTACATTAGCTGCAAAGCTGGGAATATGACCATCAAGAATGGGCATATGTCCAAGCAATTAGTCCTATACCCTCCTTCTCAACCTTCTCTAGAGCATGATTTACCTTTATGGTTGGAGGAGGAGGAAGAAGATGAAATTTATTCCACCCAACTTTATACTTTAGAAGCAACCATGGGAGGAGGACAACAAGATGAGGATGAATGAATTGAACAACTACTCCAAAGTCCAACTCCCAGTTCATCGCCCTTAGAAGATGCAGTAAAGGAAACTCAGAACAATCATCCAATTTGTTATACTCCTATACCAATAGGTGTCATATTTCATGATTGACTTGTTGAGCTCTGTAATATGTTCATCCCTTTCCTTGTTGCAAAGGTTTCCATATTATCAAAAAATAAAAAAATGTAAAAAATGTAAAGAGGGTATGGCCTAAAAGAAAATTCAAAGGGTAAAAAGAATAAAATGGACAAAGAAGAAAAGTGAAAGAATTGAACCCCAAACAAAAATAGACCAGGAAAGTGTGCAAGTCCAAAATGCCACTACTTTTTCATTTTTCTGCAAATAAAGCATTGTCTGCAACTTGTTAATTCATGCCACAATGGATGAATGACCAAACAGCTTAATCTTGGCTAGTTCATGTTTGAATTTCTTGTTTTAGAGATAGAGAATAAAAATATGACCAAACTGTTTAATCTTGGCAGATAAGTAGATAGGTAGAGAAGCAAAGGAGCTCAACAGTTTAATCTGAGCCCTTGGAAGTAATAAGTGTAGACTTAGATAGGCTTACCATGAGAAGAAAAGGAAAGTTTAAAAGGGTTTGCTAGTCCAAGTGCACCCAAAGAAAGAAGGAAAAAATGCTAGGCCAACTAGGCAGGGTAGGTAGATTGGTGTTGCAGAATGACACTTGTGACAGATTTGGTCTCAAATTGTGTTAATCTGTATCTCTGTCTCAAGTGCAAGGCAAACATTTGACTTGGAGTAGCTCAAGCTAGGCATGGTTACATAACTAACTCCCCTTCATACTTTTGCCTAAATATTTCACTAATTTCCCCAAAATATTGAGAATTTGTTCTTAATATCACTCATCAAACCACTCGTTCCATTTCATAACATTTGCCTAAGTAAAAACCCTATTTTACTAAGGAAAGTGGCAAATACATCATATTAATCCCTCTTCCCCTTTGGCCTAAGTTTTTTAACCCTATAACTTAGCGCTTTCCACTTCAAGATTCATATTAACTCTAACTTATATTATTTAATTCTCGCTTTATTGCTCGATCCTGTATTGTATAAATATATTAAAAACCCCACATATTAATACTCCTACCTTGGTCGAAATATGACCATATCGCTGTTTAAATAGGGGTTAATAAGTTTGTTTGGAACTTATTAAGAACCCTCCCCGCACGCGCAAAGGGATTAATTAACCTCCGGTTGATTAATAACCCAACTCCCCCGACCAATGAAAATAACCCCGACACATTAAAGCATTATTTTATTATGGTCGGGCCCACAAATTAACCTCCCGCTGTCTCCAACGCGCATCTATTGTCTGATCCTCGTTCGCTCATCCAACGGTTGACGATCATTTCGAAACCCCCCTTACCGCTGAACCTTAAGTTGCAGGGCACCGGTGGTTTTGGCGCCCGTACTTTGCCATGCGTCGCCCATCCGGGGTGCTCGCTCTCCTCTGGCCCGAAACCGCCCAGCCCCAAAAGCGGTGCGGGCGAAACCGCTTACCACCCCCCCGTTGACATCACCGCCACGTCATCTGTCCCGTACCCCTACTTACGTCATCCATCCAATCAAATAAAAAATTCCCGCCAAAACTTCATTTTGTCAAGTGAAAGGGTAAAAATATCATTTTTGCTGTATTTTTCTGCATACAGTGCTCCAGGCATTAAAATCGACCGAGTTCACAGTTTTCGACTGCCTCCTGACCAGAAAAGCTACAACGCGAGCTCTGCAGCCTGCCATTCAACCTACATAGTGCAGTCTCCCTCTTTAATACGGTTTGTACCAGCATCGAGGGACTTCCAAGCTCGCAGAAGAAAAAACTAAAGGGATATACAGGGATATTTTTCTACCCTAAACAATGGACCTTCAGAGACAAGATTTACTAGAGAAAAGTGGTGAGAGGACACATTAGCAGTTTTGTTTTACCAGAACATGATGGACAGAGATGAACAGGGTTCAAAACACCGTCAAAGAGTATCAGATCAGCATTAAACTGTATCAGAATAGAGATGAGCGGGGAAAACAAGTCAAAGAGTATCAGATCAACATTAAAGGTGTCAGATCAGAATTAAAGAAATCATATCAGAATTAAAGAGCACAGTTAAGTTAGGCAGCTGGCGCAGTGTTACTACAGAAGACATCTGCCAGCAGAATTAAAGAGCCTGCCTCCAGCACAACACCAGTTTACCCTTTTCCTATCATAAAGACTAGTTGTTTCTATTTTTTGTAAACTCTTATCAGTTAAATCTAGATATTATCTCACAGTTGTTATGAGATATTTGTTGTACATATTTTGTTGTATAAATACCCCCTCCATGAGAGTTTTGAGGGTGGTGTGTGGATTTTCTTAGACTCTGTTGTAATACTGAAATTTTGGAATAAAAAGCTGTTGGAAATCAAACTGTTGCATGGCCTCCTGGATGAAGAATTGAAGCATAGGACTTGTCATAGATTTCTTGAATCAACCACTGGATCAATAAGTCCTCTATATCTTGTGTTTTACAGTTTTTTGATTTTTTATATCATCTTTGTTTCATAATCTGAATGATAAAGAAAAGGATTAATTTCATAATATGCTTGGTTGCACTCTGTTTTCAGTCTTTATTGTTCTCTGTGTTTTCTTCAGAATTAGAATAAGCAGTGAAATCTTAATTGCTCATGTTTCCTGATTCTTTCATGTTGATTATTTGTTAAATAATTCTTAACTGCTTCTTATTGGTAATCATCCATTTTCCCTCATTCAGTAGGTTGAAGGATTCTTAACTGCCCTTCACCCCATTTGAGCCCATTCCATCTGTTTCAAGCCTTGATTTGTTCCCTATTTGACTACCTTGCGCTGTGCAGCCATGCTCTATTAAGAAACCAAATCTAGAAGGCCATGTTCTTTGACTCCATTAGCCCAATGGACTGAATTACTCTGTTTTACCTCTCTGTTTTCAATTGAATCTCACCACCCAAAACTCAAACAAAAACCCTTGAACTTCATAACTAGCCTAATACCCTCCAAAACAAAGCTAAATTATAAAGAGAGAGCCCTCTCTGGATACAGATTGGCTAGATTCTGTATCTAAAAGATTGGTCTATGGTTACCTCGGCATCCTTCCCTTTCTTACAACTTTGGGGAAAACCTGAGTGATAACATCATTGGCAACTCCACTGGGGATCTGAATAAATTATTTGTTACTATTGTTTATTTCATAAGCTACAGATGGAGCCTGAAGTTAGCCAGGTAGCCTTTGAAACTGCTTTTGTTTCGTAATGGCAAAAGTAAATGAATGCTACTTCAGTCTATCTCCAGTCTAGCTTTTAGATTGGATAGTTGGTTTCAGATACTTGATTAGTTCCTCTTTTCAAATAAGTCTTTAGGAAAGTTCAAAATTCCCACATCTAAAACCTCCTAGAAGAGACTGTTAAAGTTGTATTATCAAAGCTATTTCAAGAAAAAACCAAAAACATACCTAGAAACTGGCTTCAGAAAGGATTCATTACACCAGATCAAATCCTGACCCTAATCCCCCACCCGTGTTTGAGAATCCTAATCTGATTCCTAGGATTCTTAGAAGACAAGAGAGCCAAGAAAATTCTGTTAGTTCTCGGCCTCTATATAGATCAAAATATTGTCCTGTGAGATGGATCTACCCTCAGGACGAACCTCATGATAAGTACTTGAAAACTCTTTATTTAAGACCTTTTCAGAATCTGGGTTAACCCACACAGTTCAAAACCCAATATTCATTGAAAATTTGCAGATTGAAGTTGTTACTTCACACCTTGACAGACATTTGCAGAACTCTATTCAATCCGAGCTTACCTCTGAAAGAACACCAAACCTTTCTGTGATTACTACAACTTCTCCAAGTTCACCATTAGCACCTCAAACTACCCTTTCCACTCCTCCATCCACAACACACATTCCCATTGTTATCCCTACTCCTCCAGTTGTCACATCTATTTCTACAACCATGGCAAACCGATATACTCCCCTAAACTTACCTGCCAATCCAAGGGCTCTGCCCCAAGACTATCAAAGTAAAATCACTTATTTTGAAGGTACTGGCACTTACACAGCTCAACAACATACCAAGAAAATGACCGACTATTTTGAAAGTTATGAGATTGATGCTGATGATGTTAGAATGAGAGTATTTGTTCAAAGTTTAACTGCAGATGTTAGAACCTGGTTTAGAGCCCTCCCTGCAAATAGTATCAATGACCCACAAGCTCTTTATCAAAACTTCTTGAACAGATGGGAAAAGAAGAAAGATCCTCTCCACATTTTTTCAGAATATGAAAACCTAAGAAGAGGCACACAAGAAATTGTCCAAGATTATTGTACCAGATTCAATAATGTCTACAATGCTATTCCTCAAAATCTCAGACCTCCTCCAGATTTGGCCTTGATCAAATTCCCTGATGCATTTGATTCTGATATGGCATACCAACTTAGGGAAAGAGCTCCTCGAAACTTAGAAGAGATGCAGAGTATAGCTGTCAGTGTTGAGGCCAACTTGATATCTAAACGATCTAGAGCCAGAGCTGAAAGAAGGACACCTTTCAAAGAAGAACCTTCTACCTTTGAACAGAAATTAGATGCCATTATTAAAGGAATGGATAGACTTGGAGATAGAGTAGAAATGATTGCGAGAAAATCCCCTTGGGATGGTCAACCAAGCAATACTGGGAGAAATCCAAATTTCAGGAAGAACCAAAATCCTAACACTGGAAAGATAGGGCCTGACCAAAATATTAGGCCCCAATTTCAAGAAAATTATGCTGAAGCCTCAACTTCTGATGAACCAACAGAAGACACTCAAATTAATTTGATGCGACTCAACAATAAACAACAAGTTTTCTTGACCCAAGAGGATCAAGAAGCTCACATTCTTAAACAATTCCAAACCCAGTCAGGTGAATCATTTGACTTTAGGGAGGGATATGATATAGCCATTTATGAAGTCCACAAACAATCTGAGGAGCAGAAGAATAGATGTCCCTGAAACCAGCAAATAAAAAGATGCCAAGAAGTCTAACAAAGGTAAGATCAATAACCCCCCTGTACATATTCTTTCTAAAACAGGCCCTAACCCAAATAATCCAATTGTTGAAGATGTATCAGATAATCAACCACCTAACAGACAACCTTCCACTTCTATTCTTTTCAAAGGAAACATAGAAGAGCCTCTAGAACTTGGTTTGGAAACAACTTCAACCCATAATCCCACTCTTGAAGAGGAAAGAAACGCAGAAAATCCAGCTGTCCAAAACACAAAAACTCAGACCGAAAAACCTTTAAATCTTAAGACAGAAGTAGGAAAACTAAAGAAAGTTGTTCCATTATCAGAATTAGCTAAACATAATGTCTACAAAAGTCAAATGAGCAGATCACTCAAAATTTCTGTGAATGAAGATTTAGTAAATGTTTTTGATGACCAGCCTGAATTGATATTTGGCCCTGGAGTAAATGGAAAAACAGTAGAGGGAGAAGTTCCTCCTTTCTATGTAGGTTTAAACATACATGATAAAATACTTCATAATGCCATGTTTGATTCTGGTGCTTCCCATAACTTAATGCCTAAATCTGTAATGGAGAGGTTAGACCTTGACATCACCAAGCCATATAAAGACCTTTTCTCTTTTGATTCAAGTCAGGTCAAATGTTTGGGTTTAATCAAAGACTTATGTGTGTCACTAGTCCAATATCCTGCCAAAACCATCTTAATGGACATAGTAGTAGCTGATATTCCACCAAAGTATGGCATGTTATTGTCTAGATCTTGGGGTGCAAAGCTTCAAGGATCTCTACAGTTAGACATGTCCTACGCTACTATTTCAGTGTTTGGTCAACCCAAGAGACTATACAGAGAAACCTTAATGAAGTATGTAGTAAGTAGTCAAGAGAAACCTCAAAATTTCCCTATCTACTCAGTACATTCAGATATGGATTCTTTTATCCTTTACAATGCTGAAATTGATCCCCCACATGAAATAAAAGTTTTAACAGATGAAACAGAAAAAATTGCAAATGAAAGGTCTAGTGTCCGAATCCAAGAAATTTCTAAAAATCATGAAACATCAGATAAACCAGAAGAAACTAAAAAACCAGATCTCCCTATTGAACAGATCCCTGAAACTCCAGATACTAAATATGAACATAAAATCCTTTGGTACTTAGAATTTGATGGTTCTGTGAACAAATTAGGAGTAGGAGCAGGAGTCTGGGTGCACAATCTTGAAAACAATCATGTTGAAGGCCGTGCCTACAGATTAAACTTTAGGTGCACTAATAATATGGCTGAATATAAAGCTCTATTGCTAGGTCTTAAACTGGGCAAGAAATTGGGAGCAACTAGAGTATCAGTCCTAGGAGATTCTGACTTAATCATTCAACATATAAAAGGGAAGTTCTTGACAAATGATCCCAGATTAAGAGAGTACAGAGGGCAACTATAGAGATCCTCAATACATTTCTAGAAACTCAGCATGCCAAAATCCCAAGAAAACATAACTTGCAAGCTCATAGCCTAGCAATGTTTGCCAACACTTGTAAATTGCCATTTGAGCCAAATCATCAATTCACAGCAGAAATTAGACACAACCCAGCCATACCTGATAATGTAAAGAACTGGCAAGTGTTTGACAGTGATAATCAGATCAACAACTTTTTGACCCTAGAAGAAGAATTTTCTAGCACTAATGTAGATGGAGATACAGTTAGTGAGTTTGATCCAACAAATCAGATAGAAACAAAAATTTCAGTAGAAAATGCAACTCAAATGCTTTATCCAACGAAATTTACCAAAGAGGAAATACAAGATCTTAAAGAAACAAATGTTGATGAGATTATTGAAGGAGAATCTGAAATTATCAATTTGAAAGACAATCATTTGCCCAAAGGATTAACTCCCTTGGAAGATCTCTTTGATTTCAACGATATTCCAAAGAAACCCTAGATGGAACCTCTAAAAGCAGACATTGAAGACTACAACATAGGAACTGAAGAGAATCCAAAAATCATAAAATTATCCAAATCTTTACCCCTTGATAAAAAATTTAAGTATGTCGAACTGATCAAAGAATTCTAGGATGTTTTTGCCTGGATCTATGAAGACCTGAAATCTTATGACACCTCTGTAATTCAACATACAATACCCCTCAAGGAAAAGAAAAAACCATTCAAACAAAAGCTCAAAAGAATTAACCTGGTATTGCTTCCTTTAATTGAAAAAGAAATCAAACGAATGCATGATGCAGGGATAACTGCTCCAATCAGATTTTCAGAGTGGGTGTCTAATTTAGTGCCTACTAGGAAGAAAACAAGAGAGATCAGATTATGTGTTGACTTAAGAAATGTAAACAAGGTTTCATTGAAAGACAATTACCCTTTACCTTAGATGGATCATATTTTACAAAGAGTAGTAGGTGCTTCTAGGATTTCACTTTTGGATGGGTTTTCAGGTTTTAATCATATTCTGGTTCATCCTGATGACCAAGAAAAGACTGCATTTACAATACCATGGGGTACATTCAAATATGTTAAAATGCCATTCGGACTTAAGAATGAAGGGGCAACCTTTCAACGAACAATGGACATAGCTTTTGCAAAAGAGATTCATGATTTTCTGGTTGTATATCTAGATGACCTCACTGTGTTTTCTAGATCAGATCAACAACATTTAGATCATTTAAGACAAGTGTTCTTAAAATGCAGAAAGTATGGCATTTCATTAAATCCTAAAAAGTCTTTGTTTGGTCTAGAAGAAGGCAAACTGTTAGGCCATATCATCTCCAAAGATGGCATCATAATTGATCCTGCTAGAATAGAAAATATTCTACAAATACTCCACCCCAGAAATGTCAAAGAACTTCAAGCTTTCCTAGGAAAGATTAACTTTTTGAGATGATTCATATCTAATTTAGCTGAATTGATTAGACTGTTGAACAATATGTTAAAAAAGGATTCAAAGGTTAAATGGACAGTAGAAGCCAAACAAGCATTTGAAGAAATTAAAATGGATTTGACCAGAACACCAGTCCTTACAAGTCCAAAGTTCGATAGAGACTTCATCATTTTTTCATTTGCATCAGAACACACTATAGCAGCTGTTTTACTGCAAAAAGATGATCAAGGATGTGAAAACCCATAGCATTTTTTAGTAAAGAACTTAGAGATGCACCTCTGAACTACAAAATCATGGAAAAACAGGCTTTTACACTTGTGAAAGCTATTAAAGACTTCAGAGTCTACATATTGTACTCCCACGTGGTAGCTTATGTGCCAAATGATGTTGTCAAAGACATCCTCACTCAGGATGGAATTGAAGGCAAATGAGGTAAATGGATAGCTAATATATTGGAGTATGATATTGAAATAAAACCTATAAAGCTTAGAAAAGGACAGGGATTGGCTAAACTCATGACTGAAATAAAATTTCAAGCCCTGGATATTAATGAACTGGATAATGAACATGAGATGGCGACTCCACAAATCAGCCAGGCCTTCTTAGAATCACCTTGGTATGCTGATATAATTCATGTATTATTAAACTTGCAGGCTCCTCCAGGGTTATCTAGAACAAAGAAAAGGTTTTTAAAGATGAAAGCTTCAAAATTCTATATTTTAGATAATGCTCTTTTTTGGAAAAATCATGAAGGTATTCTATTGAATTGTTTAATAAAAGAAGAAGCTGACAAAGTTCTCAAAGAATTTCATGCAGGGGACTACGGTGGACACCTTTACTGGAAATCAATTACAGACAAAATCCTAAGGGTTGGATTTTACTGGCCAACCTTGTTCACTGATGTAAAGAAGTTTGTCACTGCTTGCCACAAATGCCAAATTTTTGAAGGCAAAAGGAAACTGTTACCCCTACCCTTGAGACCAATTTCCACTGAAAAGCCCTTTCAACAATGGGGTTTGGACTTCATTGGAGAAATACACCCTCCCTCTTCTGGCCAACATAAATGGATTCTTACTGCCACAGACTATTTCACCAAATGGATAGAAGCCATTCCTTCTAGACAAGCCAATGATACAGTGATTATAGGATTCTTAGAAACCAACATATTGTCTAGATTTGGCTGTCCTGAAAAGATCATAACCGATAATGCTGCTACCTTCAAGTCCAAGAAAATGATAAATTTCTGTAACAAATACCATATCACTTTAGGCCATTCCACAGCCTATTACCCTCAAGGTAATGGTCTAGCTGAATCTTCCAATAAAAGCCTGATTAATATTATTAAGAAATTGTTGGAAGAGAACAAGAAAAACTGGCACAAGAAACTTACAAATGCACTATGGGCAGACAGACTTACTACAAAGAGATCCATTGGAACGAGCCCTTATGAGCTAGTTTACGGCATGGAGGATGTATTTCCTTCATCTTTAGGAGTTCCTGTAATGAAATTACTGCAAGAAGCTCAGGTGGAACCCAATGACATTCAAAGAAGAATATATCAGACCATCCATTTGCAGCAGACCAGATAAGAAGTGCACCAAAGATCCCAAGTGTTATAAGAAAAGCTTAAGAAAATATTTGATAAAAGGACCAAAACAGAAGACTTCTACCTTGGAGACAAAGTTCTAAGGTGGGATTCCAGGAGAGAAGACAAAATAAAACATGGGAAGTTTGACTTCCTATGGAGAGGGCCATTTATCATCCAAGCATTGAAAGGGAACAATACTTACTTTCTGAAGAGCCTGGATGGTACAGAAACAGAAGAAGGACCAATGAATGGTCGAATGCTGAAACATTACTTTGATCCAGTTTTTTGATGTATTCTGACTCTTACATGTACATACTGTATCCTTGATAATGTCACATTTTGGATTGGATAGTAACTTGCTGCAGTTGAAGCTCGAAGAGAAGGCCCTAAGCTTCACAAGTGTGCTGTCATATATACAATAAAGCAACCAACAAAAGGAAATTTCAGAGCAAAGTCTAAGTTATCCAGAAGGCCATGTGACCTATTGTTCTTGACTTTCCACCAGGGAAAGCCATCCCCAAGTGGAGCCACTGTTATACTCCTATACTAATAGGTGTCATATTTCATGATTGACTTGCTGAGCTCTGTAATATGTTCATCCATTTCCTTGTTGCAAAGGTTTCCATATTATCAAAAAATCAAAAAATGTAAAAAATGTTGTTGGACACCTAATCTTCAATGGGTTAGTGTGGAAGTCGAATGGACAAAAGGATTCCAAGAGACCTTGGGATGTGAAACCCAACGGTCACATATTGTACTATAAATGTAAATCATTTGTTAATAAAATTTGTACTCTCATGTTTTATCCTTCATATTCTATTGCTGCCAATGTGTGTTTAACATGGTATCAGAGCAGGCGAATTCTGGCCCTACTCATATTTGAGTCAATGTTTGCTTGTGTCCTTTTGTTGTGTTTCTCTCACCAGACCTATGCATTGACCATTAATGTTATGTGGGTCGTGAACTCTCGGTGATATTGCTGGTTGATTAATTCATGTGCTGGTGTTGAATTCGTTGTATATATTTGTGCTGGCATATGTACAATTTTTGGTGCATTGAATGAATACCACATGTGTGCGTTAAAAGTCTTGGCGCGTTGGCTCTGCCATCCCCGATATTCCTGACCTCTGAAATCTGCAGGTCTCTATTTTTGGCCACTGGCTGACCTGTCTGTCCATAAACGTTTGCTGTTCATAAACGTCTACCAGAAGGCGACTGTTTGCTGCTCCTCTCTGCCACATGGTATTTTTAATCATTTTCTGCACTCTGTGCTCACTGTGATGAACATAATTGCCTGACTGCATTTTCTCTTCACTTCTAACAGTTGGCACGCCCGTTAGTGGTTTGGAATTTCTGATCAAATATGGGTATCGAAGTATAGATTTTTAAAACGCTATCTCCACTGCAAACGTTTGGTATCCTATACTCCACTACAAACGTTGTCTCCACTCCAAATGTTGCCTTAGTACGTCAGTGTCCAAACTGTTTTGTTGGGTGTCATATATGTGCTTCTCTGATAAGTCTGCACCTCTGTCTAGACTGCGCCCTCTGTATGATGCATTTTTTAAGTGAACGTTGTGGTATGAACACCGTGGTATGAATGTTGGAATTTATGAACGTTGTGGTGGAGTAGCTACAGGAGCAACGTAGCAAAAGGAATAGCTTGGACAGCGCTGGCATAAACAGATTTTGGAAATGATAACGGGTGATTGAATCATGTAGATTCGTCTTCCATTGCATTGAGAGCCAGAGTTGAAGGCAGCGGGAGGCTGACCAAATACAAGTTCCAGCTTCTTATTGGATTCCTCGATGGCAGCATCTACTTGGCTGACATGGCTCACGGATCTACTCCATAGCTGAATAGGCAATTGGAAGCTACTCAAGCATCTTTTCATGTTGCCCACAGGTCGGTCGGAATGGCCATGATGGAAGCCAGGAGGAAAACGAAGTGATAGGCGTGAGTGGGAATGAAATGGTTTCTCTCAACGCACGAATTCGTCAAGAAGTCATTCTTATGGAGAGGGGAAACAGAATACCTCTATTTACACCATATAAGCAATAAATCATAGATGGTCTAGTTTTCTATAACTCATTGGTTTTAATCCAATAAACTATTAATGTTTCCGTTTTCTTACCTCGTTGAAAAACTGCGTAAGGTTGCTGGTAGCAGGAACATCAATTGATTGTAGGAGACGCCGGGGCGAGGCAGAAGTTCTGCTGCTGAAGATTACCAATTATTGATTGGGGTTGCATTCGACTTAGCTGACAAGGAGCTATTCTGTGTGGAGGAGCAAAGCGTATTTGATCAGATTTATTCTCTTGTCAAGGGCTTCTCGTGCCTTGAACCCGTAGCGAAAGGAAATCTCATTGAAAGCCTCAGACCAAATTTCAGTGTTCTCCTCCCGAACATCACATCGTTGTTGAGATCATCTCCCTCTCATTCCGATGGGCAATCTCTGCAAGAGCGTATTAATTCCCACTGAATCTACATAAGAAGCAAAATGCTCGGAGAGATTTCTGTACTTCCACGGAGTACCACTGTTAACACCAAGTTTCCACCTACGAATAGAAGTTAATTCATATATATATCTATATATATATATATATATATATATATATATATATATATATATAGATATATATATATATATATATATAAGGTTCTGAGTGCTTTCCAGGAAATTGCGGAGACACTTCTCTGGCGTTTTTAATTTGAGGGGATAAATTAGCCTTGGCCTGCAAGTTAATGAATTACAGAAAAAAAAAAAAAAAAAACCAGGAGCAAAGTATCATAGCAGGAGAAGTGCAGAAGCCATTGCTACCAAGAGGCCTGAAATGATAAAGTTATATATACACACACACAACGAAATTCCCCTTGCTTTGTAGGTAGATTTGGATTGGGTGTACTAGAGATTGTTGTGAGAGCGAGGGTGGTAGATATCATATGGAGAGATTCAAACTGTTGTACAACATATTCTTGGACCCACACATGTAAATCAACGGGATCTTTAAATCGTAGGGATCACTGCTGACCAGGGAAAGAATCAAGAGCTTCAACTCGGCCAATTCTTCCTGAGGGTCCTCAAGTCCAGCCTTCGTGGGTGTTCTGCTGCTGAAGACATTAAGCTGCCACAGTCATTTCCAGATTTGATGTTGGGCATACTGTAAACTCTTATTTGTAAGTTCAGAAATCAGTAGAAATGCATGGCTAGTATCTTCTGTGTTGTTTCCAGTGAGTAAATTACTCCTATTAACTGATGTAATGTGCTCAGCGGTGATTTAATTTAATGGCGAAATCATTGAATATATCATATTGCTGATTGAGAGGTTTCTGGAGGCATTATACTCTCAATGTGCATCTCAATTTGGAGTAAAACTCAATAAAAATACTTACAGTTGTCTGTTATCAAAGTGTCTGATCATATGTTCCAAAATTAATAGTAGACTTATCATTTCAAAGGGGTCGAGTAGCACTTGTTAGTGGTGCCAACTCTAGAAAAAGAGGAGCCTATTTCAAGAGGTTGAGTTGGTTGAGGCGGTTTGTTTCAGAGACATTTACAGATCAGTCATAGTTGCCTGTTGTGTGTTAAGGACGAATTTCCGGGAACAAACTTATCCTTATTACTGTGCAAACTCGTGATTTTTCCAGCTTCCTTTATCAATACAACACTTCTTTGCCTTGCTTCCTTGATTCATTTGTTGCACATTTATAAAGGATATTGTTGTGTACTGTGAGTGGGTATTACTTTTTTGCATTGAGTTCATAGTTGTGATCAGTGTAATTTTGACAATGAATAAAATAGCCAGAATTGGTGAAGTATTGGAGTTCTTAAAAACTCTGATACATTCCTCTGATCATGGTACAGTAAGAATAAGCAAAGCTTCTCTTGTTGACATTAGAACCTGTTTGCATAATGTACAAGAGAATATTGAGTTTTTGCAGCTTGAGACAAAGCTACAGCAGGAAGAATTACAGCAGTGGAGTCATCATTCTGAACCTGTTTCTGTTCAAAACAATGAAGCAGACTCCCATAAACAACAAGACAATATTGTTGAAGTTCATTCAGATCCAATACCCAATAAAGCAGCAGTTGTACATGCAGATGCAGAAACTCATCCCATCATCAGACCTTGGGAACAGCTTGTCCACAACAAGCACAGAACTGGTCTTGGATATGACAAGGACTTGTCCTTTCATATTCCAGACTACGCCAAGCCCATTTAGTTTTAGAGTGCTGGATTCATTCATGACAGTTCACCTGCTCCTCATGACAGTTCACCTCCAGTTGTTCCAGACTCTGCCTCTCTTCCACAGCAGCAACAACAACAACAACAACAGATTGTAAAATGCCAACATTGTGACCGAGTTGGCCATCTGAAAGATCACTGTTTTGATCTTCATCCATGTAAGAACTGCCATAAAACAAATCATTCTTCAAACAAATGCTTCAGAAACAAACGTCCTACAAGAACAAAGATTCATCTTGGATGGATCGCTTCTTGGAAATGGGCATTAACAGCCAAGAAAATATTCCAAACACATGTCAGAACTTGTTCCAGAGTATTGAATAGTCTTGCAGTTGATTTTTCTCCATCTTCTCACCTTGTATCTGACAGGGGGGGAAATGATGGTCATCTACAAGCTTCAAAGTCACATCAAGCGAGCCTGAGCCACAACCTGCCACACCATTTTCAGAGTTGTAGCCAAAGACAAAGATGCCCCTGAGCATGCCTTCAGTTGGCAATCTGGGACACTTCCTCTAGCAGAAGACTTCAGCTTCTTGCCAGTTTTGGAAGAGTTCCAAGAATTTCATTAAGCATTCCAGAGTTGTTGGTCATCCTTAAACTATCACAGGTTGAGACTTCCCTTTTCAGGTTGAATTTCTCCCTTTTATGTGGGGTGAGACCTCCCTTTCATGGTTGAAGGTTTCCCTCTTCAAAACAATAGGAGCACTTCCTCTAGCAGAATACTTCAGCTTCTTGCCAGTTTTGGAAGAGTTTCGGGAACTGCACTAAGCGTTCCAGTGTTGGTGGTCATCCTTAAACCACCGCCCTTTATACCAACATTTCAGAGAGCACATTCAACCTAGTGCTGCCATTCATTTTGAACAATTTGTATTAGATCGCTTTTCTTGGACTCATACATAATCCTTTGGATTAAGGGGGGAATGTTGGACACCTAATCCTCAATGGGTTAGTGTGGAAGCCGAATGGACAAAAGGAGTCCAAGAGACCTTGGGATGTGAAACCCAACGATCACATATTGTACTATAAATGTAAATCATTTGTTAATAAACATTGTACTCTCATGTTTTATCCTTCATATTCTATTGCTGCCCATGCGTGTTTAACAAATGTAAAGAGGGTATGCCCTAAAAGAAAAATCAAAGGGTAAAAAGAATACAATGGTCAAAGAAAAAAAGTGAAAGAAATGAACCCCAAACAAAAATAGACCAGGAAAGTGTGCAAGTCCAAAATGCCACTACTTTTTCATTTTTCTGCAAATAAAGCATTGTCTGCAACTTGTTAATTCATGCCACAATTGATGAATGGCCAAACAGCTTAATATTGGCTAGTTCATGTTTGAATTTCCTGTTCTAGGGATAGAGAATAAAAATCTGACCAAACTGTTTAATCTTAGCAGAAAAGTAGATAGGTAGAGAAGCAAAGGAGCTCAACAGTTTAATCTGAGCCCTTGGAAGTAATAAGTGCAGACTTAGATAGGCTTACCATGAGAAGAAAAGGAAAGTTTAAAAGGGTTTGCTAGTCCAATTACACCCAAAGAAAGAAGGAAAAAATGCTAGGCCAACTAGGCAGGGTAGGTAGATTGGTGTTGCAGAATGACACTTGTGACAGATTTGGTCTCAAATTGTGTTAATCTTTATCTCTGTCTCAAGTGCAAGGCAGACATTTGACTTGGAGCAGCTCAAGCTAGGCATGTTTACATAACTAACTCCCCTTCATACGTTTCCCTAAATATTTCACTAATTTCCCCAAAATATTGAGAATCTGTTATTAATATTACTCATCAAACCACTCGTTCCATTTCATAACGTTTGCCTAAGTAAAACCCCTATTTTACTAAGGAAAGTGGCAAATACATCATATTAATCCCTCTTCCCCTTTAGCCTAAGTTTTTTAACCCTATAACTTAGTGCTTTCCACTTTAAGATTCATATTAACTCTAACTTATATTATTTAATTCCCGCTTTATTGCCCGATCCCGTATTGTATAAATATATTAAAAACCCCACATATTAATACTCTCGCCCCAGTCGAAATACAACCATATCACTGTTTAGATAGGGGTTAATAAGTTTATTTGGAACTTATTAAGAACCCTCCCCGTGCACGCAAAGGGATTAATTAACCTTCTGTTGATTAATAATTGAACTCCCTCGACCAATGAAAACAACCCCGATACATTAAAACATTATTTTATTATGGTTGGGCCCGCAAATTAACCTCCCACCTTCTCCAACATGCGTCCGCCATCCGATCCCCACTCGCTCATCCAACGGTCGACGATCATTTCGCGCCCCCCTTATCGCCAAACATTAAGTCGCGGGGGACCGGCGGTTTTGGCACTCGTACTTTGCCACGTGTCACCCATCCGGGGTGCTCACTCTCCTCCGGCCCTAAACTGCCCAGCCCCAAAAGCGGTGCGGGCGAAACCGCTTACCACCCCCCGCTGACGTCACCACCATGTCATCTATCCCGTACCCCTGCTTATGTCATCCATCCAATCAAATAAAAAATTCCCGCAAAAACTTCATTTTGTAAAGTAAAAGGGTAAAAATATCATTTTTGCCGTATTTTTCTACATACATCACTCTAGGCATTAAAATTGACCGAGTTCATAGTTTTTGACCGCCTCCTGACCAGAAAAGCTACAACGTGAGCTCCGCAGCCTGCCATTCAACCTGCATAGTGCAGTCTCCCTCTTTAATACGGTTTGAACCAATACCGAGGGACTTCCAAGCTCGCAGAAGAAAAAACTCAGGGATATTTTGCTACCCTAACCAGTGGACCTTCAGAGACATGATTTACCAGAGAAAAGTGGTGAGAGGACACATTAGCAGTTTTGTTTTACCAGAACACGATGGATAGAGATGAACAGGGTTTAAAACACCGTCAAAGAGTATCAGATCAGCATTAAAGTGTATCAGAACAGAGATGAGTAGGGGAAAACAAGTCAAAGAGTATCAGATCAGCATTAAAGGTGTCAGAGCAGAATTAAAGAAAGCAGATCAAAATTAAAGAGCATAGTTAAGTCAGGCAGCCGGTGCAGAGTTACTACAGAAGACAGCTACCAGCAGAATTAAAGAGCCTACCTCCAGCACAACACTAGTTTACCCTTTTCCTATCATAGAGACTAGCTGTTTCTATTTTTTTGTAAACTCTTATCAGTTAAATCTAGATATTATCTCACAGCTCTTATGAGATATTTGTTGTATAAATACCCCCTCCATGAGAGTCTTGAGGGTGGTGTGTGGATTTTCTTAGACTCTGCTGTAATACTGAAATTCTGGAATAAAACGATGTTGGAAATCAAACTGTTGCATGGCCTTTTGGATGAAGAATTGAAGCAAAGGACTTGTCATAGATTTCTTGAATCAACCACTGGATCAATAAGTCCTCTATATCTTGTGTTTTACAGTTTTCTAAGTTTTTATATCATCTATGTTTCATAATCTGAATGATAAAGAAAAGGATTAATTTCAAAATATGCTTGGTTGCACTCTGTTTTCAGTCTTTATTGTTCTCTGTGTTTTCTTCAGAATTAGAATAAGCAGTGAAATATTAATTGCTCATGTTTCCTGATTCTTTCATGTTGATTATTTGTTAAAGAGTTCTTAACTGCTCCTTATCAGTAATCATCCATTTTCCCTCTTTCAATAGGTTGAAGGATTCTTAACTTCCCTTCACCCCATTTGAGCCCATTTCATCTGTTTCAAGCCTTGATTTGTTCCCTGTTTGACTACCTTGCATTGTGAAGCCATCCTCTGTTAAGAAACCAAATCTAGAAAGCCATCTTCTTTGACTCCATTAGCCCAATGGACTGAATTACTCTATTTTACCTCTCTGTTCTATTGAATCTCACCACCCAAAACTCAAACAAAAACCCTTGAACCTCATAACTAGCCTAATACCCTCCAAAACAAAGCTAAATCATAAAGAGAGAGCCCTCTCTGGATACAGATTGGCTAGATTCTGTATCTAAAAGATTGGTCTGTGGTTACCTCAGCATCCTTCCGTTTCTTACAACTTTGGGGAAAACTTGAGTGATAACATAATTGACTTATGCTTGGCCGATTGCAACACACTCTGTGTCAAAACCATAGAATTTGTCCAGAGAGAACCTTGAAAATCAATCCATCTCTTTCTTCTCTCCAAGAAGAGAAGTTATGGAACATGCTAAAGGAAAATCTAGAAGCCTTCACCTGGAGTTACAAAGAAATGAAGAGAGTACACCCCTTAGTGTTTACTCACCAAATATACATCAAAGAAGGTTGCAAGATGGTTTGGCAACCTCAAAGGAGGATGAATCTAGCTCTTAAAGATATAGTCAAAGAAGAACTGTAAAAACTGCTAGATACATGATTCATTTACCCTATCTCTGACAGTGAGTGAGTCTCCCATTTGGTGTTAGTTCTAAAGAAAAATGGCAAGTGGAGAATTTGTTTCGATTACAGGGAGTTTAACAAAGCCACAAAGAAGGACCATTTCCGTGTACCCTTCATTGACCAAGTGCTAGATGGCATGGTAGGGAAAAGGTTTTTCTCTTTCCTAGATGGATTCAGCGGGTACAACCAAATCCAAATCAGTCCGGAAGACCAGGACAAAACCACCTTCACTTGTCCTTGGGGTACTTTTGCCTATAGGGTCCTTCCTTTTGGCCTATGCAATGCTCCTGCCATTTTCCAGAGAGCAGTCCTGAGTATTTTCGTCGAATTAGTCCATGATGTGGTGGAAATTTATATGGATTATTTTACACCTTATGGCTGTGATTTTCAAGAAGCTTTGTCTAACCTATGCAAAGTACTGCACAAATGCATTGAAATGAACCTGTCTCTCAGTCCCAAAAAATGTGAATTCTTGATGACTGTAGGGACTGTGCTAGGTCATTCAATATTTCAGTAAGGACTACAGGTGGACCCAAACAAAATAGATATCATCCAAAGGGAAGCAGAGAGATGTCAGAAGTTTCCTAGGGTTAGTTAGGTACTACCGAAGGTTCATAAAGGACTTCAGTAAGTTGGCCTCTTCTTTATTTGGTTTCTTGGCGAAGGACTCTGAGTTTATATGGTCAAATAGCTATCAAGAGGCCTTAGACATCCTAAAGGACAAGTTAACCACTACACCAATTCTCCGAGGTCCAAATTGGGCCCTCCCCTTTCATATTCATGTTGTTGCCTCACACAAAGCCATAGGAGCAACCCTAGGTTAGATAGATGAAAAATTGCCTTGTGCTACCTATTTTATCAGTAAGAATATGTCAATGGCTGAACTAAATTACACAGTGACCGAAAAGGAACTCTTGGTTGTTGCGCATTTATTGAACAAATTCAAGCATTATATTACAGGCTATCAAACATTTGTGCATACTGACCATGCTGCAATCAAATATTTAATTAACAAAATAGATGTGAATGCTCGGACTATAAGATGGTTACTTTTATTACAACAGTTTGATCTAACTATTGATGATAAGCCTCTTAAGGAAAACGTTGTTGTAGACTTTTTGTCTAGAGTAAATTTTCCTTCAGGTGAAGGAATGGTTGATGACCAGTTACCAAAAGAGCACTTATTTTCTATTTTAGTTCTCTCTCCATGGTTTGCTGATATAGCAAACTATTTGGTTTCAACACAGTTCCCACCAAACTTATCCTCCAAAGAAAAGGGAAAGATAGTAAGGAAAAGCACCCCATTCACTTGGATTGGGGGAAATATCTTCAAACTTGGCCCAAATCAAATCTTGAGAAGGTGTGTCATGGAGGAGGAAGTCTTTGACATCCTTCTAACTTGTCATGGTGGGCCTTGCGGAGGTCACTTTGCAGCAAAGAGGACAACATTCAAAGTGTTACAAGCATGCTATTATTGGACCACTCTTCATTAGGATGTGAAAATATATACTATTCAGTGTGATTGGTGCTAAAGGATGGGAATGCCTACTCCAAGAGATGAAATGCCTTTGCATCCTCAAGTGAATTTCAAGCCATTTGACAAGTGGGGCATGGACTTCATTGGGCCTATTGACCCTCCTTCCAAGAAAAAATAGTACATCATTGTGTGCACTGACTATTTGACTAAGTGGGTTGAAATCAAGGCAATTAAGGCAGCAATAGAGGAGAAGGTGGTTGAGTTCCTAAGGGAGAATGTATTCTACAAATTTGGGTACCATAGAGACCTAGTCACAGACTAAGGCAGCCAGTTTACCTCCAACAAGATTGAAAACTTGCTCAACCAGCACAAGATCAAGCATAGAACCTCCACTCCATATCATCCACAATCTAATGGGCAAGTGTAGGTGACCAACAAAGCGTTGGAGGGTATCTTGACCAAAGTGGTAAGCAGCAATAGGAAGGATTGGGCAGATAGATTAGTTGAGGCCACCTAGGCCTATAATACCACATGGAAGACCACCACTGGATTCACACCCTATGAGTTGGTCTATGGAAAAAGGGCCTTATTGACCACTGAATTTGAGTATAACACATTAAGTATGGTAGCCAAACTAGATCTAGATCTCAACAGGGCATAAAAAGAGAGATTGTTCCAGTTGAATGGTTTGGATGAATTCAGAATGTAGGCCCTCTTACATACAGAGGTAATTCAACTTTAGAGGAATATTTGGCATGATAAAAACATCAAGGAGAAGCAATTTCAGGAAGGCGATTAGGCATTTCTATATGATTCCAGGTATAAAGAATTCAAGGGAAAGTTAAGGACAAGATGGATAGGACCTTATGTTGTGGAAAGATGCCATGATAATTGTTCAGTACAAATCAGAACCATAGATGAAGAGGCCATCCCTTTACTTGTTAATGGACACCGATTGAAAATTTACAAGAGACCTTTATCAAAACAAGAGTTCATTGATGATATCAATAAAAAATTGATTATAGTGGAGCAAGTTTCAGCTCATCCCTCATCAAATCACTAAGAAAAAGAAAAAAATAAAAATAAGGACTTAGGTGAAAACCTCCATGAGAAACTCGAGTCCCATCATTGGGTTGAAAACCTCTTGAGGCAGCCCAGTGGTGTCAAAAAAAAAGGGAAAAAATAGAATAAGAAAGATCCCTAGGTGAAAACCTCTCTTGAGGCACCCAGGGCAAGTAGCTAGGGTGAAAACCTCTCAGAGGCAACCTAGTTGCTTTCAAAAAAAAACAAAAAGGGAGAGAAAAAATCATTAAATTTCCGTTTGCAAGTCAGCAAGAAGGATGGTCAAAGCACAGAAGAGGATTGCAGAGAGACCCCTGTCACTCACATTTTTATTTTTCCACTCATTACCATTCATTCCTCCACCATTTCTGTCATTTTTTCACTCCTTTACTTCAGTTTACAAAGGGACTATGTTTTCTACAGGATCCCTTGTAAACCTACAGGATCCCCTGAAAATCTACAGGATGATCCTGTAGGAATGACAGTGACCCAGAAATCCTATAGGAGGTAGTCCTAAAGAAATCAAAAGACTTTCTATGCCAATAAAATGCACCCCCTTCATCATTCAATCACCATACCTTGTCCACCATCATCACTCCTTCACTCACCCTTAAAAACAAAATCAGTTTCGAGAATATATTTTTTTTTAGTCTTCGAAAAGAAGGGAAAACAGGGAGGAATAGAGAGCATCACCTGAGTATTCCTTGTTATCCACACTTCTATCCTTTCTCTCCATCCATGTCACCATCCTCACAACCCCAGCAAAAAGTATGATTAAGAGTTCTGAGGGAGAAGCAGGTACACGACATACTGTAGGAAATCCCATAGCAGCCTATCCCATAGAATACCAATCATAGTAGCAGCAAGCCTCCAACATGATGATCCAGGAGCTCCAAAGTAGTAGCAACACCACCATCTTCAACCACAGATACCTGCACATACAAAGGAGTCATTAGGAAACAACAAGAGGAGGAAAAAGAATAGCATGTAGTCAATACACACAACAACACCTATGGTCTTTGACAACTGTAGCAAAGTATTGGCACCAGAGGTAAGTATCCCGCTCACTCTCTCATATGCATCATGTAGTAAAAAAAATGTAAGGGTTACAAGTAATTTGGTTTATAAGAGAAAAGGTGGCCAGTTAACTTGGCCACCTTCGTTCAATCAACATATACACAATAGGGTGTCCTAGCACACGTGGCAGCAGTCAAATCAAAAACAGAGAGGGAGAAGGACAAAATTTGTTCAAACTACAGATGCATAAGGTGGGAGCTGATTATGAGGAGTGGGGAATGATGAAGCGGTAGTGGGGACTAATGTTCCAAAAATGGAAACGTACCTTTGCTGCCAGCACACCACCTCACCCCAAATAACCATAAGAGGAAATAATCATCGTCCCCATGCATTCATGCATTCACTTCCTCAAATCTCTCTCTCACAGGTTGCTCTCATACCCAAGCAACCTACCGAAAGTAAAACTCCATCGTTTTACTGCACAAGAATTCCTACAAGATATGTTGTACCTCTGAGATAGTAGTAGGTTAGCTACGAATGCCAGAGCATCTAAATAATTGTTTTGGGGTTTTTGGTTTTAGTTTTGGAAGACCAATGAATGAAGACAAATGTAGAATTGAAATACTTAATCCTTTGGATAATATTAATATCTTAGTAAAGGGCTACTATAAAGCTTTACACAGTGATATAGATCAAATAGTGGTGAGAAGAAAACATAAAATAATATGATTATCACAGTTTCCAGACTGTAAAACATAACAATCATAAGTATGAAAACCTTCTAAAATACGTTCCAAATATTTAAGGCAGTATACTTAAGCTTACAAAAGATGTTGATGATTTATTGATTAGAGGAGATTAGCTAAACAGATAGTTCATTAATCCATTCTCTTAATAGATGATCACTTCAGGAGTCTATAGGAATAAATTGAGACACAATTATTCCTACCTAGATATCTCTATAAGCCATAAGCATATGAAGAAAAACATAATGATTGATAAGAGGGAAAACTTACAGGATAACACAAACTGTGTAAAACCAAATTCAGAATCCTCTGCTTTGTATTAAGGTTCCAGAAAGACTGAGTACATCAAGTGTCTATAAAAGCTTCGTTCAAAGGTGCAACCAGGTTCAAAGTAGAATGAACAGTCACAACTTAACAAGCAATGAACAATGAACCTTGAACTTAGAGCCATTAACACCTCGAGAAGAGAGTTATTTATACAATAATGAAACTAAGAAAATATCCTAAAACTGATTAAGATTTATTCTAAGAAAGGAAAGATATTCATGCAAGAAGATAGGGGCAGCTATTGAATTGCTTCTTGTTGTCCCTTTTATTCAGGTTGTGCTGGTTTTGTTGTTTGATATTTTTCCCTTTAAGTTGCTTGATTTCTTCATTTGATCTTTTATCTAATACTCTTTAAACTCTGTGAATATCCTTTGACCCTACTGAGTAGCCTTTACTGTGTTCTTTTTATCTTTACTGTGCATTTCAGGTTTTTACTGTGTTATTCAATAGTAAATCGTTTTAGATTTTATGCTACAGGGTAAAGTGATTTGATATGATCTTCATATTTGTCTTCTAACTATATGCATGATTTTTCTTTGCAAGCCTAGAACAAGAGTTTTTACTTGCAAAACACATAAATTGTTAAGAAAACATAAGTGACCGAGAAGGTCGTCAATGGTTTTATTGAGCTTGAAAAGATATTGGAAGGAGTCCAAAGGGTATCGAAAGGTAAAACAATGGTTTTATTGGTCACAAAGGCTTTATGGAGGTTTCTATGTGTAAATCGTAAAAACAAAGCAAAATGGTGTTCAAACGGAAAAACAATTTACTTTTGAATTATGGCGGACTTGAAATAGTATGAATTCGGGTGGATAAATAAAGTCGGGTCCAGGTTTATCGCATATCGTAATCGTAGTATAGCGGAGGAAGGCCCATCGCAAAGGAATGCGATAGGGGCTGGATGCGATGTGAAAAATAAATCGAGGATAATACTGCTTCGGGTCTGGGTTCCCATCGCATATTGGAGATCGCAATGGTAGAGGAGAGTTCTTTAGCTGGTACTTGCGATGAGGGGCAGATTCGAAGTGGCAAATAAATTATGGAATATATTGCGTTGGGTCCGGGTTCCATTCGCATATCTGAGATCACAATGACAGATGGTATATGCTTCGATCGGGACTTGCGATGAGGGGCAGATGTGAAATGGCAATGAGTTATGGAATAATACTGCTTCAGGTCCGATTTCCCATTGCATATCGGATATCGCAATGCCGGAGGGGAGTGCGTGCTTGTTGAAAGGTTTGCGATCCACCGATATGCGATATGTTATGGAATACATAGTTTTATAATAAAACTAATGGTTTCGGGATATTTTAATAAAGGGAATTAATATATATGGGAAAGGAATTTTAGGGATTTAATAAGTTAAATTAGCGTAAATATGAAATATGAGCGGAAAGGGATTTAACATGGGGTTTTCACTTTTCCTAGGTAAAAAGGATTTTAACCTTAGGAAAAGGGATTTTTATGGAAAATGAATGAATATGAACTGTATGAAGGTGGGAAGGGGAAATTAGTAAATATAAGGATGAATGGGGATGAGTGAAATTAATTAATTGATCTTGTAGACCTTCATTTGCTTTGTGTAGTTGCCTCATGGACATAGAAACATATGGTAAAACATGATAAATGTACATTTTGTCCAATCAATCATCATACTTCTGCAACCTTTCTTCTACTTATCCTTTGCTTATCCTATCATTTTTTCTTCACTTAATGTGTGCATTTAAGCAAGCATACCCTTTTCCTTTCTTTTTATTTAAAAAAATAAAAAAAATAAGCTATCTAATTCTAACCTTATAACATCCAAGGGCTCAGATTAAACCGATGAGCACCTTATTATCCTTTACCTAACTATTGATCTGCCAAGATTAAACAATTTGGCCAAATCTTTATTCTCTAATTATAACATCAAACTTAAATCATGAAGTAGTCAAGATTAAACTATTTGACTGTCATGGGTTGTGGCATTTATGACAAGCTGCACACAACCATTATTTTGCAGAAAACAGGTAGTGGCATTTAGACTTGCTCACTTTTAGAGTTTATTTGTTTTCTTTTTTTTCTAACCTAACATTTTCTTTTTGCCTTGATTTTTTAGGGCATCTAACCTAATAGTTTCTTTGATATGGACATTATGATCAAGATTTTTTCAAAAACATTTTATTCAAAATTGTTATGTCCATATCCTAACATAACATTTTTTCAATATATATATATATATATATATATATATAAATTTATTCTATCTTATCAAAACCAAAAATGCTACAACATTGGCTCCATCTGGGGACTGCTTTCTCCTGTATAATGCAAATAACCTGTAGATCCATGTGCCTTTTCCTTGGGCTATGGAGTCCTTGTTGTAAAAAAGATCACTGTGACATCTTGAAAAGTAAAAGAAAGCCAGAGTATTTACAATGAAAACTATTTCAACGTCTTAGTACTCAATGTAATGTTTGAGAAACCTTCCATTTACAGGATAAGTGGAATATAGCCCCTCAAGATTCTGCAGCACAAAAGTGTTGTTACCCTTTACTTCAACAATTTCTAAAGGTCCAAACCATAGATCGTCAAATTTGCCATGCTTTCCTTTCTCTTCTCTCCTCGCATCCCATCTTAGAACTAGATCACCTTCCTTAAAGTCCCTTTCCCTAGCTCTTCTGTAAAACAGGGCCTTCATGTTATTATCATATTTCTTCAATTTGTGTTGAACTTCATGTCTGTTTTCATTAAGTTCAATAATCTAATTTATTCTTCTTGAAAAATCATCAGGTTTGTCTGTTGAATCCTGCAGGAATTTTAAAATAGGGAAGGCCAAATTGGTAGGGAAGATTGCATCTTTCCCATAGACTAATTGAAATGTAGACTTTCTAGTTGATCTCTTTGGAGTAATTCTGTTTGCCCATACTGCATAAATCAAATGTGAATCCCAACTCTTCTTATGATCAGCTAAAGTCTTTTTGATTACCTTTACCAGACTTTTGTTTGATGACTCTGCAAGGCCATTACCTCGAAGGTAGTATGGAGTTGAATGATGTAACAGAATCTGATATTTCTGACAAAAGTCAATCATTTTAACACTAGAAAAAGCTGCTACATTATCATTGACAATTTGAGTTAGGCAACCAAATCTAGATAAGATATTCTCCTCAATAAACTTAATTAATACTGAATCAGAAGCATTTCTGACTGGAATTGCTTCCGCCCATTTAGTAAAGTAATTTGTTGTAGTGAGGATCCATCTATGTTGATTACTAGAAGTGGGATGAATCTCTCCAATAAAATGTAATCCCCATTGAGAAAAAGGTGTTGAAACTATTGATGGAACGAGTGGAAGAGCTGCTAATTTTTGTTTACTAGCAAACATTTGACAAGGAACACAACCTTTGACCTTTGCCCCTACTTGTAAGAACAATGCGGGCCAATAAAATCCTCCCCTCAGAATCTTGTACATTGTTTCTCTCCAAGCATAATGTCCCCCACAAAATCCTTTATGAAACTAATCAATGATTCCTTCAGTTTTTGATTCTGTTAAACATAATAAAAAAATATTCACTGGATCTTTCCAGTATAAATTTGCATTTATAATGCAGTACTTGACTGATTTTAACTTAAGGGTTTTACACTGGATTTTTGAGAATGATGCTGGACACTCAAAATGGATCAAGAAATTTACAATATCTTGATACCAGTTTGACAACAAGAATTTTTCATCAATGTGTATAGGACTGATTTGCTCTGAAGGTAGAGGATTTTGTGTGTTATTTTCTTTAGAATGAAGGGAAGGTTCTTGTGGATTCTCCCCTTCTGCAAGGACAGAGGTTCTTGTGTATCCTTCCCTTGTATTTCTAAAACAGAATTGATTCCAAGTACTTTGCAGTTGGATTCAGCTAGAAGCTTGGCTAATCCTTTACCTTTTACTAGCTTGGTAGTCTTGATAGTTAGATCAAACTCTAGAATTTGAGTGATCCATCTACCTCTTTTCCCGTCAGTGTCTGGTTGGGTTAGGACAATTTTCACAGCACTATTAGGGACATAAGAAGTAATAGGTGAATGTAAGACATACATTCTGAATGATTTCAGGGCTTGAATAAGGGCATCAGCTTGCTTCTCAATGATGTCATAATTAAGCTCAACATCTCTCATAACCTTTCTGAAGAAGGCTATGGGTTGGTCGTGGGAATCTTCCTTTTTCTGTAATAGCACAGCAGCAAGGGTTGTTTCAGAGGCAAAAGAGAAAATACTAAATGGCTCAGTATAATCAGGGCTGGCTAAGGTGGGAGCTTCAGAGATAGCCCTTTTTATTTGTTCAAATGAATGCCTAGAAGAGACAATCAATTTGACTTCATGGTCCTTTTGGAGCATGTCAGTTATATCTTTTACAATCTCTGCATAATTGGGAATAAATCTCCTTAGAAAATTAATCTTGCTTAGAAAAGCTTGAATCTCCTTCTTGTTTCTAGGTAAGGTCAATGTTTCAATGGAAGATACTTGTTTGGGGTCAATTACTACTCCCTCCTTTGAAATTATATGGCCCAACAGTTTTCCTTCTTTGATAGCAAACAAGGACTTCTTAGGATTTAATATGTTCCAAATTTTCTACACCTGTCAAAAACCTTCATCAAGTGCTTTAGATGTTTCTGATCAGATTTAGAAAAAACAATTATATCATCAAGATAAATAACCAAAAATTTATTTACCTAACCCATAAAAGCTATGTCCATAGCTCTATGAAATGTTGCTCCAGCATTGGTTAAGTCAATTGGAATCCTAGCGTATATGAATGTACCCCAGGGTGTCATAAAGGCTATCTTCTCTCTGTCTGCTGTATCAACATTCACCTGATTGTAACTTGAAAAACCATCAAGCATAGAAAGTCTTTGTGCTCCTGAAACCATTTGAAGTAATTGATCCATTTTGGGCAAAGGATAATTATGTTTTAATGATGCCTTGTTCAAATTTCTAAAATCCGCGTAGAGTCTTATTTCTCCATTTTTATTTCTAATAGGAACTAGATTTGCAACCCAATTAGAATATCTAAGAGGGAGGATGATCTGAGCATCTAGAATTTTCTTAATTTCCCTTTCTACCATTGGTAGAAGGGTTGGATTTATCGTTCTAAGTTTCTGTTGATAAGGTTTTGCTTCTGGCTTCAAAGGAATCTTATGTTGTATTAATGAAGTATCATAGGTCTTTAGATCAACATAAGTCCAAGCAAAAACATCCTTATAATTTTACAGTAACTTAAGATATTGAGCTTTGATCTTAGGGTCTAGAGATGCACATATTTTGATGTTTTTGATATCTTCATCAGTTCCAATGTTAATCTCTTCTATGCCATCTTCTGAAGAAATGGACTGAGGGTTTCGGAAGACATCATTTTGATCAAACAATTTTTCCAAAGGAATGAGTCCTTTTGGAATAAATTATTAGATAATTGAATAATGTCATGATTAGCAATTTGGGTTTTAAAATCTGAAGTTTCATTTCCATCTGCATTTTCATTTATTTCAGTTTTATCTTCATCAATTTGTAGAAATGAAAAATCGTCTATTACCTGCAGAAATGATTTCAAATGTTCATCATCTTCGAATATTTGCCTATATTTGACTTGTATCTGATAGAATACATCAGTATGATCAGGAATTTTAAAAGAGCTAGCAAAGACAACTAAGGCATCTGCATGAATATTCTGATCTCTGGGAATATGAGTCAAATTAAAAGCATCAAAGAAGTTTTCAACTGAATCCCATACTTCATTTCGGTAGGAACTAAGTCTAGGGTGCTTGGTCTGGCAAACATTTCTTACTGGCTTAACAATAAGTTCTAAATCAGTAAAAACACTTAAGTTTTGAATTTTTAAGCTTTTGGCTAATTGTAATCCTAAAAGGAAAGATTCATATTCAGCCACATTATTTGTAACTTCGAAGTCTAATTTACATGTTGGGTTATAATTTACTTTTCAGGTGAAATCAAAACTACTCCAACTCCTTCCCCATATTTTGTGCAAGAGCCATCATAGAGCAGTTTCCAAATATCAGTTTGGTTTGGTTCAAGACTTTCAACTACCTCTTCAATTTTGACTTGAGTTTTATGTTGGTTTGAAGTGATTTGAAAACAACCAAAGTCTTGATCTATTACATAAATTGGATGGTTTCTTGGCTGGTCAGTCTTACAAACAGTATGTACAAATCTTACCTCTCTATATAATCTTAATTGCTCTCCTCCATAAACATGAATAGTAGCATATGACATATCCATCTGTAGAGTTCCCCCTAATTTGGCACAACAAGACCTAGAAAGGAGCATTCCAAACTTGGGTGAAATATCTATGACAACAATATCAAGTACTACACTTTTCACTGGAATTTGGGAAAGGGTAACCACTAGATCCTTGATCAATCCCAAACAGAGCACCTTTTTAGAATCAAAGGTGTACAGGTCATGGTAGGATCTAGTTATGTCGAGTTTCAAATGGTCCATGATAGATTTTGGCATAAGGTTGTGTGATGCTCCTGAATCAAGCATACAATTATACAACATGCAATCATTTGTTTTAAGAGTTACATAGAAAGGAGACACTATCTCATCAATCATGTCTGAACTAGGGCCAAAAACTACTGCTAGTTTTTCATCTTGCAGAATTATGACATCACCTTCAGCATCAACCAAGGTATTTTGTATCCATTTTGTCACTTGGCTTTTATAACTAGGGTTTTTAGAAAGTTCTGACAGTGGAATTGGAATCTTAACCCTCGCTAATACTTTTTCAATATTAAATATAGTCAAAATGTTTTTACCAGTTTGGGTAGTATCAATTGACTGATCTAAGGGCTGAATAAGAGTTGTTTGAGCTTTAGTAGTTTCGGTACATGGTTCAATTATTGGATTTTCCTTTGGAGGTCTCCCAGGACCAGGACTAGGCCTAAGATCATATCTATTGTTTAACTCTGCAATTAAAAATTCAGAGAAAGCATGATATTTAGAGACCTGCGAAGCTTCCTGATCTTCTTGAACCTGATTTTGCTGTGAGAGAGGAATTATGGCTGTTTGATTGGAACAAGAATCCATATTATTAATATCTTCAGTAATTATCATAGTATTATCATCAGGTTGTTGGTCATCTATCAATAGAGGAGTAGAAACCTGTTGATCATTGCTAGGTCTCTGAAGAATTTGTAGTGGTGTATCTCTTTTATACTGACCTTGATTTTGGTTTTTGGGTCTAGTCACTATTTGTTGCATTGTCATAGGTTGGGTCTCAATCTTTGAAATCCTATTTGATAGGTTTCTAAGAAGAGATGTTATTTCATCTATTTTTGAGTCTTCTGATTTAGTCTTAGAGGAACTAGAGGCTTCTTGAACAGATTTGAGTTTTCTTTGGGCCTTTTCTTCCTTAAGTTTTAAAGAAGTTGAGGCTGCCCTATTTGCTTCTATTTCTATAGCGTTTGTTTTCATATCTTCAAGAGTTCTTGAAGTTCTCTCTCGTAGCATAACAACAAAGTCATCATCAACAGCTTTATAAAATCTAGACTTAGCTGCTGCTACAAGGGGCTTACAATCAGTAGGCATTTTGTGATAGAGTTTATTGAATCTTTTGATAAAATCTGATATTGGTTCACCGAAGTTCCTTTTAAGCTCTTCAAATTCTGTGAGGAAGTAAAGAGGATCCTTTTTCACACCCCATTGATTTTTAAATATGGTTGTAAGCTCTTCCCAATTTCTAATGGAAGCTACTGGTAACTGCCTAAAACAAATCCTCACATTTCCTTCAAGTGACTGTACAAAAAATCTCATATAAATGTTTTCTTGTTCAATATTCATGTTGTCTGCAAATGCTAGGAAAGCTTGAAGATGGTCCTCAACTGAGGGATCAGTTTCTCCATTGTACTTCGTAAGGTATTTTAAGTATCCATCTGGGAATGCATCAAGGTTATTAGGTAAGACTAAAGAGGCATATCTAGCCTATACAATAGGTCGGAAAGCCATAACAACAGGTGGTGTATGAGATGCTTGAGGTGTATGAGGTTGTCCAGGTGGAGTATGAGGTGTTTGTGTGGATGTAAAGGATGAAGAAGAAGTAGAGGAAGAAGATGGTGATTCAGGGGTTGATGAACTAGTTGGAGGTGAAGGAGGAGGAGATCTCCTAAAAGACTTCAAAGGAGTCTTAAGAACTAAATTTGGGACCTGTGAAGGAATACCTTCTTTTGTTTTAAAGAGTGGATCAGTATATATAGAGGTCTCCTCAGGTTGTTCAGAAGAAGAAGCTCCAGGTCGGGCAAAAATGGAAGGAAATGAATAGGTGGTCGGGGATATGAAATATGTGGGTTTATATTATGGTAGATCAACACTCAAATCAGATTCAGTTTTAGGTAATCCTGGTGGTAATGTGGGTATTGGATGAGATTCTAATGAATGAATAAGGTAAGCTGACTTAAAATCAACTCCTCTATCTAGAAGTTCAGCAACCCTAGGTGATAAATGGGAGTAATCGGGATCACATGGGATATTACTATAGGGATCAAATGATTCTAATTCCTTAGATTGTAGGTTTGAAGAGGAAGAAGAAGATGGTTTGTGTCACCTTTTAGAACTAGCTTTTCTCAGAAGCCTTTCAGGATCTGACAGAGGACTAACTGTGTTGGCTTCTAAATGAGATCTGGTATGTTTAAAAGGTGCTAGCTGTTAGGTTCCTATACCAATAGGTGTCATATATCATGATTGACTTGGTTTAGCTCTGAAATATGTTCATACCTTTTCTTGTTGCAAATGTTTTCCATATTTGTGAAAAATAAAAAATTAAAAAAATGAAAAGAGGGTATGTCCTAGGAAAATAATAAAAGGACAAAAAGAATAAAGAAAAGGTCAAAAAAGGAAAGAAAATGAACCCCAACAAAAAGAAAATACCATGAAAGTGTGCAAGTCTAAATGCCACTACCTTTTTACTTTTGTATAATAAAAGATTGTGTGCAGCTTGTCACCTATGCCACAATTCATGAGTAGTCAAACAGTTTAAGCTTGACTAGCTCATATTTTCAATTTCATGTTTTAGAAATAGAGAATAAAGATCTGACCAAACAGTTTAATCTTGGTAGATAAGTAGATAGGTAGAGTGAATAAAAGGAGCTCAACAGTTTAATCTGAGCCCTTGGATGTAATAAGGTTAGACTTAGATAGATATCTATATGTAAAAGAAAAGAAAGTTTGATGAGGGTTTGCCAGTTTAAGTGCACCCTAATAAAGAAGTAAAAATGCTAGGTTAAGTAGGTAGGGTAAGTAGATGATTGGTTGCAGAATAATGTGTGATGAATGGTCAAGTTAAAAGCTTAAATATTTTTTCTTTCATCACTTGGACAAAGCATGGATGACAATGAAGACAACATATCATGAAATCAAAGTCAAACTAATTAACCTCCTCACTCATTTTTCCCTAAATTTTCACTAATTCCCCCTAAGTACTAAAGGCACCTATAACATGTTAGTGGAGCTTAGATCATTTCTCTGACTTCTGGAGGGACTAGACCCTTGGCCCAACAATTTGTAATTCCTAAAGTACTTAAGTCCCTTTCATCAATATTTACCCCTTCATAAATTCATTCATCCCCTTTAAAAGGTTTTCCTAAGTAAAATCCCCATTTTACTTAGGGAAATTAAAACATTCTATATACAAAAACCCTCATATTCAATTAGCCTAAGTTATAAATGTTGTATGATGAATACATTTTCAGAAACATTTAACTTAGCGCATTTCACATTCCATAAGTCATATTAACTTTTAACTTGTATTATTATTTAACTCCCGAAAACGAATTACCCCTTCCCCGTATTATTATTAAAAAATCCCAAAAATTACATATCTCACCCCATGGTTTGCGAAATAAACCACAATAAAAGTCAATAAGTGGGATTAATTAATCAAACTGCAATTAATTAAGAACCCAGTCCCCACCATATTAATAAAGGGATTAATTAATCATCCGGATTAATTAATAACCTTCTCATCCAATCACATCACCCCCGATGTAATTAAAGACTTTTTAATTACCATTGGGCCCCTCCGTTAACCTTCCACCACTTCCCGTTGCCGACTACCATCCGATCGGCCCTCCTAGATCAAACGGTTATCGTGCATATCGCGTGGGCCCTTTGATCTGACGTTAAATGTGCGATATGAGAGGTTTTCCAAAAAGCTCCGATGCTACGTGTCAACCGATCAGTGGAATTGCGCGACCCTCCTCCAAAACCACTCGCTTCCCAAAAGCAGTGCGATGAAATCCGCTTACTGCCCCCACTTCCCACTCTCCGCATATGACAAATTTTCCACTGTTCATTCAAAGTTTACCCGCCAATATCAACCATTTACCCGTTTAAACACAAAACCCTCAGTTTTGCTCATTTTCGCCTGATTGTGTAGTAAAACCCTATGTAACCCATATGCGCCACATGAAGCCTCTGTTAACAAATTCGAGCATTGTTTACCTCCCAAAAAGCATTCTGGACTCACTCCACATACCTTTCAAGCTCAAATGAAACCTTTTCGACCTCCCTTGCAAACCAATGCTTTCTTAACAGTTTGTTTTGTTTTACAGGTGATCAGAAGACCACAACCTTGGATAAACAAGTCATAAGACCTGTTTACTCCAAGATTTTTATCAAATCTATTTAAATAGAGATGGAAGATAAAACATACAGTAAAAAGACAAGCAAAGGAAACATGAAATTAAACGATTTACTGTTGAAATAGACAGTAAAAACCTAAACTACACATTGAAGGTAAAAGGACACAGTAAAGAATAGTCAAAGTGTATTAGGATTAAAGAGTATCAGATTGAAGACCAAGTCAAGTAAATCAGCTAGCATGAAGATAAACAGCAGGGAAGACAGTTACAAAATAGAGTATACAAATTCATGTCAAAGTGAAGACAGATGAAAAAACAGAGCGGTAAAAGTAAAAAGTAAATAGTAAACAGTAAAAGTAAACATGAAGACATTAAGGGTTAAACAAAGATGAAAACACTTTCACCAGCTACAATGAAGTTTATCCAAAGTAAAAGTGAAAAATAGTCAAAATAAGTTTAAGGTTAAAAGATGAAATTAGAGCAAAAATGGTAGATTCCTTAGAAATTTCCTGTTTAAGTCATAGTTTTTCAGAAACTATTGTGGCCAATCCAAGAATTATTTCAAGAAACTGGAGGAGATTTGTGTTCCTAACAGGCTAAGATACAAAAAACTATCTCACTTTTTACACAGGTATTACTAAAATGGATATCAGTGCATGTCTTCACAACCTATTTTTCAGTTTGTGCAAAGTCCTGTTTTTGACATCTGTTTGCAGAGAATATTGTGAACAACTGGAGCTTAATTTTGGGAAACTGAGAGAGGTTTATCTCAAAAACATTCCTATCTACAAAAACTCTTTCAATTTTTTCACATATATCACGGATTGAAATATAAAAATGTATCATTGGACCCTAAGTTTGCATAATTTCTGGGGCAGAATGCACAAAGGAAGGATGCAGTTAGTGACTAGGATGCCTCATCATCAACTAAAAGTTGCTATCAAATTCGACTTTCTCTTCTTTGTCACCATAAATCCATAGAAATAGTGCCAAATAGATTCATTAGTTTTGAATGTCCTTTATTAAAGTTCTATTAATGTAAACAATTAGAGATCTTTGTGAAACTAATATTGATATTTTTTCAAGATATTTCAGTTTACAATTAGTATAAATACTTCTTCATTTGAAGTATTTTGGGTGGATTCTTAGACATTTCTGTAGACAATGTACTTTTGGAATTGAAGTGCTATTGAACAACTTTTGAATGGCTGGCTGGAACAAAGTAATAAAGAAAAGGACTTTTACAGGATACCTGTGTCAAACGAGAAACAAATAAGTATTCTATATCTTGTGTTTTTATAGTTTTTCTGGTTTAATAAATATTCATATGTGTTTCATATCTGAATGATAAACGAAAAGTTATATTTCAAAAAGATCTTTATTGCATTATGTCTTTAAAATAGTTTGTTTTCTTAATGCTTTCTTCTAGGCTATTATAAGTAGGGAATCCTTAATTGTTCCTTGCTTTCATAGTTTATCACTGTGACCATTTAAGAAAAAATACTTAATTGCTTTTTGTTAATGAGCACTCACTTTCCCTCATCTTGGACCCGGTTGAAGGATTCTTAGTTTCCCTTCGTCCTTGTTCAAGACCATTTCACCCATTTGAAGATATCATTTGTCTTTTGTTTAGCTATCTTGCCCTGTGAATCTCTCCTTTGTTAAATCAACCTGATCTAGTTAAGCCATCATTGAGTTGACTCCATAGCCCAATGACCTGAAATACCTTGTTCTATCCATCTGCTCCCGAGTTCCACCACCAAACAAAATCAACACCCCCAAGCTTTCATAACTAGCCTAATATCCCATAAAACAAAGCTAAATCATAGAGATAGAGCCCTCTCTGAGTACAGATTGGCTACATTCTATACTTAAAATATTGGTTTGTGGTTACCTCAGACCCCTTTCTTTCTTCTAACAACTTCAAGGAAAATCTAAGTGATAACACCAACTTGGGAGTGTGGACTCCCCTAGGTGAATGATTTTAACCTTTCTAAACCATTTAATCATCTTAAAGGAAAAGAATGAATGAATATCATTGTCCCAAGGGAAAATTAAAAGAAATTTGAATCCCCGACAACGGCACCAGTCTGATGTTGTACCTCTGAGATAGTAGTAGGTCAGCTACCAAGGCTAGAGCATCTAAAATAATTGTTTTGGGGTTTTTGGTTTTAGTTTTGGAAGACCAATGAATGAAGACAGATGTAGAATTGAAATACTTAATCCTTTGGATAATATTAATATCTCAGCAAAGGGCTACTATAAAGCTTTACATAGTGATATAGATCAAATAGTGGTGAGAAGAAAACAGAAAATAATATGATTATCATAGTTTCCAGACTGTAAAACAGAACAATCATAAGTATGAAAACCTTCTAAACTACGTTCCAAAGATTCAAGGTAGTATACTTAAGCTTACAAAAGATGCTGATGATTTATTGATTAGAGGGGATTAGCTAAACAGATAGTTCATTAATCCATTCTCTTAATAGATGATCACTTCAGGAGTTTATAGGAATAAATTGGGACACAATTATTCCTACCTAGATATCTCTATAAGTCATAAGCATATGAAGAAAAACATAATGATTGATAACTGGAAAAATTTACAGGATAACACAAACTGTGCAAAACCAAATTCAGAATCCTCTGCTTTACATTAAGGTTCCAGAAAGACTGAGTACATCAAGTGTCTAGAAAAGCTTTGTTCAAAGGTGCAACCAGGTTCAAAGTAGAATGAACAGTCACGACATAACAAGCAATGAACAATGAACCTTGAACTCCGAACCATTAACAACTTGAGAAGAGAGTTATTTATACAATAATGAAACTAAGAAAATATCCTAAAACTGATTAAGATTTATTCTAGGAAAGGAAAGATCTTCATGCGAGAACATAGGGGCAATTATTGAACTACTTCTTGTTGTCCCTTTTATTCAGGTTGTGCTGGCTTTGTTGTTTAATATTTTTCCCTTTAAGCTACTTGATTTCTTCATTTGATCTTTTATTTGATACTCTTTAAACTCCGTGAGTATCCTTTGACCTTACAGAGTAGCCTTTACTGTGTTCTTTTTATCTTTACTGTGCATTTCAAGTTTTTACTGTGCTATTCAACAGTAAATCATTTTAGATTTTATGCTACAGGGTAAAGTGATTTGATATGATCTTCATATTTGTCTTCTAACTATATGCATGATTTTTCTTTGCAAGCCTAGAACAAGAGCTTTTAGTTACAAAACACATAAATTGTTAAGAAAACATAAATGACCGAGAAGGTCATCAATGGTTTTATTGAGCTTGAAAAGATATTGGAAGGAGTCGAGAGGGTATTGAAAGGTAAAAGAATGGTTTTATTGGTCGCGAAGGCTTTATGGATGTTTCTATGTGTAAATCGTAAAAACAAAGCAAAATGGTGTTTAAACGGAAAAACAGTGTACTTTTTGAATTATGGACGACTTGAAATAGTATGAATTTGGGCGAATAAACGAATTTGGGTCCGGCTTTATCACATATCACAATCACAGTATAGCGGAGGAAGGCCCATCATAAAGGAATGCGATAGGGGCCAGACACGATGTGAAAAATAAATCGTAGATAATATTGCTTTGGGTTTGGATTCCCATCGCATATCGGAGATCGCAATGGCGGAGGAGAGTGCTTTGGCTGGGACTTACGATGAGGGGCTGATGTGAAGTGGCAAATAAATTATGGAATATATTGCGTCGTGTTCAGGTTCCATTTGCATATCGGAGATCGGAATGGCCGAGGGTATATGCTTCGGTTGGGACTTGCGATGAGGGGCGGATGCGAAATGGCAACGAGTTATGGAATAATACTGCTTCGGGTCCGGGTTCCCATCGCATATCAGATATCGCAATGGCGGAGGGGAGTGCATGCTCGTTGAAAATTTTGTGATCCGCCGATATGTGATATGTTATGGAATACATAGTTTTATAATAAAACTAATGGTTTCAGGATGTTTTAATAAAGGGAGTTAATATATACGGGAAAGGAATTTTAGGGATTTAATACGTTAAGTTAGCGTTAATATGAAATATGAGCGGAAAGGGGATTTAACATGGGGTTTTCACTTTTCCTAGGTAAAAAGTATTTTAACGTTAGGAAAAGAGATTTTTATGGAAAATGAATGAATATGAACTGTATGAAGGTGGGAAGGGGAAATTAGTAAATACAAGGATGAATGGGGATGAGGGTAGTTAATTAATTGATCTTGTAGACCTTCATTTGCTTTGTGTAATTGCCTCATGGACATAGAAACATATGGTAAAACATGATAAATGTACATTTTGTCCAATCAATCATCATACTTCTGAAACCTTTCTTATACTTACCCTTTTCTTATCCTATCATTTTTTCTTCACTTAATGGGTGTATGTAAGCTAGCAAACCCTTTTCCTTTATTTTTATTTAAAAAAAAACAAACTATATAATTCTAACCTTATAACATCCAAGGGCTCAGATTAAACTGATGAGCACCTTATTATTCTCTACCTAACTATTGATCTGCCAATATTAAATAGTTTGGCCAGATCTTTATTCTCTAATTATAACATCAAATTTAAAGCATGAAGCAGTCAAGATTAAACTATTTGAATGTCATGGGTTGTGGTATTTATGACAAGCTGCACACAACCATTATTTTGCGAAAAAATAGTAGTGGCATTTAGACTTGCTCACTTTCACAGTTTATTTGTTTTCTTTTCTTTCTAACCTAACATTTTCTTTTTGCCTTGATTTTTTAGGGCATCTAACCTAACACTTTCTTTTTATATGGACATTATGATCAAGATTTTTTCAAAAACATTTTATTCAAAATTGTTATGTCCATATCCTAACTTAACATTTTTTCAAAATATTTGTTTTATTTCTCTATATATATATATATTAAAAATTTATTCTATCTTATCAAAACCAAAAATGCTACAATAGGATACACAGAGACTATCTACATGATTTTTCAAGAGGAGTTTCAGAGGGGAAAACACGGGAGTTGGCCACTACAAACACTATGAAGAGGTAGGCTCTATAATTGCATCCCTCTTTACAAGTAATTGAAGCAGAAATCCTCTAAGTTTGAGTGAATTTAGCAGTCGTGTAAGGGAATTATATACGTAGTCATTTCAGTTTTGGTTCTACATTTGAAAATTGTCTCAACCTTCTCATCTCCTCAAACTTCACGAACCAAGATGACAGGAAGGTTTAGTAGGAGGGATCCCTTTAACACTGTGAGAATCCAACAACACCCCCAAGTGTTTGAAATCTTCACAAGACATAATTGGATAGGGTTTTTCGAAAAATTCGGAGGGCATGATGATGAGGCGGCTTGAGAATTTCCTCTCTCCCTCATTCCACTCACTAGAATACATGCCACTATTGTGATAAGAGGCCTCTCCATAGAACTCACCCTAAGCTCATCAAAAGAGTCACCACACTTCCCCTAGGAATGCCATGGAGGAAAGAAGTCAAAGGAGATAACCAGGTTGCCAAAAGGAAATTATTTTTAGAAGGCGAGGAACCCATTGCGGACAAAAATGGAGTAAGGAGGGAAAGTCTGCCACATCCATGGAATGAGGTAAGCTACCAACTGACCAAATACATTTTATGTGAGGGTAGGTATAATGTGGTCTATGGCTATCATTTTAGGCTCCTTGAAGAATTGAGATTTGGAGTAGAATCACCCCCTCACCAAAGGCTCAACATACCATACTTCCTGCTGCAATCACTAATAGACTCAAGCATCAAAGTGCAGGAGGGAAATTCCCAACAGTTAGCTCACCATGGGTTAATAAGGATCCTTATAGAAGATGCCCTCCAAAACGTCTAAATTCCTATAACATGGTCAGTTTTCAGAGACATGATGGAAGAGGATGAAATCAAAGCTCTCACTATGATGTTAGTCCTACTATCAGTAAAGAGGAAGAGGAAGAGATTGAAGCAGAGGAATAAGAAGTAAAGCAGGAAGAGGAAGGAACAAAAGGAGATGAAGATGAGATGGATGAAGAAGGAGATGAAACAAAAGAAAATGAGGAATATGAATAAGAAGAGGAGAAAGAGAAAGATGATGATGAAGAAATAGAGGAGGATGTTAAGGAGGACACTGATAAAGATGTTGAATATCTAGAAGAGGAGGAAGAACAAAATGACATAGGTGAAGAAGGCAATGGAAAAGGGGGAACATAAAACAAGGAGGAGTCACCTAGGGTGTCTCTAGAACCCACTGAGAGAGAGGTAGTAGCTGCCCTCACTGCTCTTAGCAGCCCCATCAAGAAAAAAGGCAAAAGATAGAGGCAGACACCCTTATATTTTAGGACAAGGAAAAGCACAAGAACAAGACAGGGGAAACCCCAAACACCAACCAAAATTGCTATTGTGATTGAAGACTCCCGTGAACAAAAGGAGAAAATGCCTTCCCCTAAGTCTCCTGTCACCTATGTAAGAAGGCCTATGACTAGATCAACCTCCTGCAAGGGAAAGGAAGTCCTACAGGATACCCAACAGAATCTACAGGAAGCAGAAACAGTCTTACAGGATACTCTGCTAAACCTATAGGAAGCACAAAAGTTGGAAAGGGAGGTAGGGGAGCAACAAGAAACTAAAGAAGGGGACCCAGAGACAAAATAACCTAGCCCCCAACATAACCTGGACTCCTACTACAGGTTTATTGAAGGAGGAAGGGTCATACCTAAAACATTTGATATCCCACTGCTCTTCAAGCTTGAGAAGGAGAGAGCCAGAACTCACCGATGGATGCAGATCGCTAAATCAAAGGGGTGGAATACATTGGGCACATGGAAGAGAAACTCAAGGAGATGGGCAAAGAGATAAGTGGCTTGAGAGACAGAGAGGCCATAATGAGAAATCAACTAGAGACAGAAAATGCATGGTTGAGAGGACAGCTGCAGGAAAGAGAGAATCAATTGGCATGTATGGCCAGTCTCTCTTTGGAAGAAATCCAATGTAGGATGCCAGCTAAATCTTATGCCCTATACCTCAAGGAATAGTGGCTGCAGTTCTAGATCAAGACCCTAGCACAGAGAGGCACCATGCCATTTCAGGACTACAGGCAGTTCATTGATCTTTGTGATCATAACACACTAGAAGATAGGGCCAAGATGGCTGAGTTTTATTTGCACAACATGGCCCTAATAGACATTAATGTATGGGACCTTAATGCCAAGCTAGGATATTTACAATGGATGGATTTGGCATCATGGATCAACCATGAGGAGTCAAGGGCTGCAGAGATGAAAAGGATATTGGCAAGAGAGCAAACTGAACCTCTTGTGATCAGAGCTGAACAATCAAATCCCATGGCCCTCATCAGTACCCATAATTTGATTGCAAATGATCCTCAACTTGCAACTAGATATCTTGCTGCCCAAGAGAAAGAAATTTCACATTTTGAGGACATGTTCAGGCTATTGAGAGATGATAGCATACATGCTTGCCTGAGGAGATGGAACACACTGCCACATAGCTTAAAGATAAGAGAGTATCACTCTCCTCAATGGTTGAGAGAGGCACTAAACAGGACACCCATGTATTAGCAATCTATGCAAAGGCTGAAAGTCAATTGGATTGGCATAAAACTTAGTCCACCACTACTCTTAGGGATGCTAGAAGGGAGAAGGGAAGAAGAAGAAAAGAGGAGGGGGAGGAGGTAGAAAAGAAAGCAGGCTTCTATGAAAAAGAGGAGGAGAACACAATAGGGTCATGGGATGTCATAGAGGCCACTAGAGTCATGAAGGATATGGATATTGATTAAGTTGCTAAGAGGATGAGAAACACTCTCAGTATGGGGGTTGTTGGCTTGATAGGGCCCGACCAAGGTTTAGTCGTGAATTAGCCAAAGAAATCTCGAAACTACTGGCCCTTTCAGCAACAGTTCGCAGAGCACGGTCTGAGGTCTCACCTGAAGTAGTATGGGAGGGTGTTGGAACCAGGTTTTGCGCACCCTTAGGATGTCTCGACGTGTCTTGGGAGGCTTGCGATCCAACTCTGCATGCTGCGTGGCCTTCGCGTAGCTGTCTATCCTGAGTACCTGCCTTCACGAGGCTTAAATAAAGAGCGCGAAGATTCTTTACCACTTTACTGTGCTTAGTATTACAGATCTTTAATTAAATTAAGTAGGCCCAATACTTTCCTTTATTATTCAATATAAACATATATGTGCGTAATCTTAAAACTGTAATAAGATGCATATAAACACAAAAATGTAGATACGCAGTATTTCCAAATCAACTTATCTTTATTATAACTTCTCTCCATTACAATCCCAACTCCTACCCTGCGCACACAGCTGCAGGTGTTCACACACACAACTGAAGACTCTACCAGTCTTCCGCACACTCAGCTGCAGAACCTTCAACTACTATCCAACCCAAGACTCTGACTGACATACTCAGACTTGCTCAATCTTCCCCAAAAATTCCTACTTTGCATCTTAGAGCCTCACTCTATTTATACATTCCCATGGTCCATGAACCACGGGTAGGGCGACATACTTTACATCAAATTCTGTTATTTGAGGGCGGACAACCCTTTGACTCGACCCTTTACCCTTCATGCTTTGCGCACTTCATGAATCCTTTACAATATAATTTACCCAAAATCATGGGCTTTAAGCCCCAAAACCATTACATGGGGGATCTACTGCCCAACAGGCCCCCACCACAAACATCGTGACTCGCCTTCGAGTCACTGCGTGGCGATCCTGTTGCGCAATCCTTCCAACTATTCTTACGTTGTGCGAAGGTGCGTAACGCACTGTTATGCCGCCTGTTGAATCTACTCTAGTCACTCGACTGAATGTTCTCTGTCCTGCAGACATTCCTGTCTGAGCACTTGCACTGCTTTCATCTGTATGATCTTCTCTTCAATGGCGGGGATGATGAGGAAGGCCCCATCAATCCACGGTTGCATGTGTGCTTTTAGGATAGCCTCTCTCAGGCACGCGACATCCACTTGCTCTTTCAACGCCTTTACTTGCTGGAGCCTCGCAAGCTGCTGGGTCAAGGCTACTGTCTGCACTGTCCCACACACATTGTCATATTGTACTTGAAGCTCCCGTTCCTCTGTTTCTAGCCGCTGTATGGTGGGGTCCTCCTATAAGGTTGTGAGGACCTCAAATGATTCTTCTAATAGCTTGGTACAGTTCTGTACAACCTGTGCAATTCTGTCCAGGCCCTTTTGGATCTCTCCTACGCGTTGTTATAGCCTAAATCTACCTCAGGCTGAGAAAGGTAGTTCTAGGGTAACATCAAACCACAATTAACCTGGTAGCTAGCCCTACTAGGTCGGGAGAGGGCTCTCTCCTTGTCAATATCAAAGAAAATATGGCAAGTAAGGCTTGAGATGACTAGTATGAATACTAATTTTAGGCTAGGTATATGCTCAGAGGATTTTGATTGATTTTAATGGTTGGTTGCTAGATCAGATGAGGAAGGCAACTTTGGGTTCGGGAAATCAACTCAAATTTGTAGAGGTTTCTATGGGCGAGGTAGGCAAGTGTTTTAGCACTTTGAAATGAATGTGATGGTGAGTCTAAAGACTGGTGAGGAGTTGTAGAGGGCATGCAAGTTTCATGAGTCCTCTTCAAATAGCAGAAAACATTTAGAACCAAATAAAACCCCAAGGCACAGCATTGAACATCAATGGATTCCACGCTTTAATATTGATTCATTTAGTTATGCAGAAAAAGAGAAATGATGGCACCTATCCACATAAGATAAGCTAAATAACAGAGGAGAAAACATGCTAATTCACATTACCACAACAATCCCACAAAATGCTGCAAAACCCTGGTTCATATCCTTGCCAAACTACAGAAGTGATTTACAATAGTGCTCAATGTATCCACAAGAGTCCAACATTGACAAATGACTAAGAAAGTACATGATATAGGCATCAACCCACCTATGCTAGCCATCAGGGTTCGAATCCATGAGTCAAGGAGCTGTTTCAACAAGATCATAACTAGGAACCGAAAAATAGGCAGTGGAACAGTTTGCCTCTAAAATTATGGAAATCGATTCATTCATCCTCCAGACAATTCTAACTGATGTATCTACCCCCTCAAGTGATTTTTCATCATATTTACATCATAGTACATCATGTCACATCATATTACATCATTAATTTACCAATGGGAGAAGAAAAAGTCAACTGACAGCTAAACTGGGCAAAATTCTGAACAAACAGGCAAAACTGACAAAATTTCTCCTATACACAGCGCCACTGATCCTATGCATATCGATTTTTCCAGGCCATTTTTGGAAGGCTTCTCGAAGTCCAAAGCAGGTGTAGAATATTTCATTTGAAATCTTGGTGAGTCTACTTTCTGGGACAATTTGAATTTTTTTATTTGGAGTCCATTTGCTCCTCCAAAAATGAAATCTCCCAAGACTGCCTCCTGTGTGGCAAAAATGTGGCAGAGAGGGCACTTTTTAGGTGTTTTTGGCCCTTCTGGAGGTCCAGAACTTGTCAAAATTTCTCAGCCATTTTTGAGCATGCATAAATTTTCATGCTGATTCCAAAAATGTAAACTTTTTTGCAAATGGAGGCCCCCATCAAAAGCGTAGCACCGGTGGCGTTACGCACCTGTTGAAAAACCCTGTTTTTGCATTAAAAATTTCAAAAATGACAAAAAGTGCTCCAAATTCCTTGAAATTTGGCATGATTGATCCTTTTTAGGTGCTTTGTTGGGCCAATGATGCTTTAGCCAAGATCTTGAGTTTATCATGCTCTTTCTTTGCTCCTTAAGGCCTTCCATGGAACTTTCACTAAGGGTTTCTTTCTCTGTTTCATACTCACTGTCCATCTCCATTGTTTTCCCTTGGTTTTGAAAAATGTGGTTGTATATGGATGTTTTATAGATAATAGTGTGGAAATAAAGTGAAGGAATGAAATGGGCAGAGTGTGTGTGAAAATATATGCTAAATAGAGTTTAGGGATGAGTAGAGATTTAGGGAGAGTGGGTAGAGTTTGATGATGTGAGTAGGGCTTGTAGGGTTTGGGAAGTAGTGTAGGGTCTGGGAGAGTGGGTAGAGTTTGGGAAATTATATGTGGAGAATGGGATTAAGGGGAAAATGTATGAGGGGAATGGGATTAAGGGGATAAGGTATACAACCACTAGTGCAATGAAGAAAACTAGGGTTTCAGTTTGAAGAACACAAAACACCAATCTTAGTAAACAAACCATGACACACAAGATAGGATTCATGTCCTTACTTGTTTAGAGGGAGAAATTGAAGTTTTGAGGAAAAATGGTGAAATTTGCAACAATTTGTAGCCCAACTGCTAGGTGCATAGTGCACTCACCTAGGTGCGTAGCGCCCATTCATTTTTACACTGCAGAAATTACCCAGGTGCGTAGCGCCAGCTCACAGTGGCGTATTAATTTTTGTAGGACACTTTTGGAGGCCTTCCTGATGTCCAAATTGGGCATGTGATAGCTCGCTGGAAATCTTATCAAGCCTAATTTCAAAAACATCTTGAATTTTCCAATTTTGAGGTCATTTGACCTGTCAAAAGTCCAATCTCCCAACACTGGTGAAAATGTGCTAAATGAGGCTGCCTAAATGCAGAGTGTTGTTGCTTTCAACCTTTGAAGGTCTTTTTCAACTCCAAATTGAGCTCAGGATAGCTCATTGTAAATATCTCGTTGTCTAGATATCATTTAACTCATCAGGAAAGTCATTTGGCCAACCAAGATAGGAGAAATCTTGATTTTCCCAAGGCCACTCCAGAAGTGCAGCAACCCTCCTTAGGCAACTTTATTTTTGACATTTCTCTAAAACCATGACACCTGTATAAAAAGTGAAGGAGGTTTTTGTTCCTTGGCCTATTATAGACAAAGCCCTCTCTCATGTTTCCCAAATTCAGTTTTTCTTGCTCAAAAACATCATTTGAGTAAAACCTATCCTGATGTGTGGAACAAGGGATTTGTAAAAATGAAGTGAAATGAAGGGGATAAAGGGCTTCTAAATTCTTGAGGAAATTTTGGGAATTAGGGAGGGATGTTAGGAAATATTTGAAAGTGGAATTTCAAAGATTGAGTGAGGGGAAGGGGTCCAAAAGGGAAAAACACAGGCTTAGCCTAGAAAATTGTCAAATTGTAGCAAGAAACTAGGGTTTGTGGAAAAATGGGGAATTTGAGGGATATCAGTGATGGGAAGTGTTTAATAAGGTACATTAAGGATAGGGGAAGGTGTATGAACATTAGGACACAATTATTGTTGATGATTTGACCATCCAAGAGAGATTACCTTCAAAACCCTAGGAGAGGGAAATGAGCCCTACCTAAGCACAACTGAAGCACAAACAAGGTGTAAAATGAGCCATTGGAACTTGAAATGATGATGAAAACTCTCTAAATGATGGTACACTTAGATGAATGGTGACATGGACCGACATTTGAAAAAATTTGAAAGGAGTGAAAACAAATCCTAGACCTAATACCTAGTGACCAAATTTTACTTGAAACCTCACTGAAATGACAAAATTTGACTTTGACACCGTAAGACCACTTTGTAAGAGCATATTTGATCAATGGTGGAAGGCTTCAAAGACTGACACTAACACACGTTGTTCATGAACCTCCAGGGGTGTTGAAGGCTGCACCTTTAGCCATAGCTTTGCAATTTTCAAGTTCAGCTCCAGCTGAACCCTTGCCGTTTCCTCCCGAGCTTCGCGGACTCCGGCTGCCAACCTATGGACCCATTCTACAACTAGGAGTTCTGCTGACATGGCCAGTTCAGGAATGCTTCTTCAGGGTCTTCGATAGCCTATTCTAAGTCATGAGCCTGCGCAACCCACTCATCTTTCTGGATGCTAAGCTGGGCCATTTGGATCCTTTGCTCGTGCAAGACCTGGATTGCTCGGCCTTATTGACCATGGAGCTCTACGATCACCCCATCCTGCATCTAGTACAGGATTTCACGTGGTAGAGAGGCCAAGTTCAATCCAACTTGTGTCATGCCACTGCGCACAGCTTGGTCCTCCGTGCTTGCTGCTGCGAGCACGCCTTCGGGTAAAATGAAAGTTCTATCCATATGTATGTGTAGCATCTGCTCGGTTTCAGTGGTTCCTTCTGCAACATGCTGGGCCCCGGTATCTCTACGGTGTTGTTGTAGTTGCAATCCTTGGATTTGTGCACTGAGCGCCCCCAACACAGTGTTTTGCTCTGTCTGCATCTCCTGGAGTGCGTCCTTTGCAACGTCCCGAATATCTTTCCTGATATCTAACAGATTGCTCTTTGTGATCGGATCAACGGTTGTCTTGGTGATCTTTCCCTTCTTACGGGGAACTATTTCCTCAGAGCCATGCGGCCGCTTAAGCTGTGTTGATGTGAACCCTGGGTCCGTGTGCTCCTCTGGGCTATCCTCTTCCTCTGTCTGCTGCCCCGTGGATATTTCATGTTCCTCCTTAAGCTCCTGGTGTGGCATGGATGTAGGTTCTATCAAATCTATCATTTGCTCCTGACGCCTTCTTTCATCCAGTTGCGCAATGCGCAACTTGGTTGCCTGCTTTCGTTGCTGCGTGGTGATTTTCTCCATCTCTTCCAAATTTGGAGCACACCATTTCAGAGCCCATGACTCCATTACCTCAAAGATGGCATCATCTGTTGTGATGAATGGAAGCCTCATCCATGTTTGCGCGGGATCCTTATGCACCCAGATATATAGGTTATCCATATCTACCATGAATTATGCCGTGCCTTGTAAACTGTTGTGAATGGTTGGGGACAATTGTGGCTGACGGTGGATCCATGTTCATATTTGCGCTTCCATGAATGCCCAAAATACCTTGATTTCATGAATCTTCGTTGTGTCTTTTGTAGCCCAGAGCGAGGCATACCTCGCGGCTTCGGGTAGGTCACCGCCCACCACAGGAAACTAGCTATCCGACGGTAGCTCCCTGACAAGAGCACCCAGGCATAGTGTAATGTCTTACCCTGCTCCTCGGTCTCTCTACAATTCGTCGAAAACTCGTTACAGAGGAACTGCGCCTAGTTGAACTGCACCCCCTCCACGCACTACTCAACTAACGCGATTACAGATGCTAGCACTTCGTCGACACGACATTTCCTCATTAACTTTCCAGCCAATAGCTGGGTGGCGACATGCACCCCTCAGTCCTTGATACATGTTATCACATACCCTAGCTTTTTCTTTTCCAACTTATACTTAGCCTTCATAGCTTCTGCGAGGGTCGAGTCGCTACTTTTCGTTGCGATGGTCGTGGGATCGCTGCCTTTGATTGGTAACTGAGAGATTCTATGAATTAGGTCGGTCGTGATGGGTATTGGCTCCTCCAGCCAGAGATACCCATCATGTACTAGGCATAACAGCTATCGAATGATAAAGATAGTGATGGGCACACGATGGTAGTGGGGTATCCACCGCAGATGTAGCAACCCAACCTTCTCTATACCGCACATCCACTTATGCTGTAGTAATTTCTCCGCAGCCAACTGTGGGAACTTTTCGCTGTCCATGAGGTCCTAATCTTCAAACTTTAGTGTTGGTATGCATCCTAGTGGTGGACCGTCAAATCTTATGTCATCGGGAAGGAGCGGGGTCTAGAGCGCACTCTTCATAGCCTCCAGGTCTTTCGAAATCTTGGCTTTTCCCTTCCACGGGGGGATGTAGGGAGGTAATTCTATCACAGAGGGTATTTGGGAGAAATTCTCGATCTCATCGTCTTGTGCCTCAATTTTGGCGATCAGAGCTTTCAAATCTTCTTCCTCCTCTGGTGCAATGATTTTTCCCTTTTCTGCAATCAACAACTTGTTGAATCGTCATGCTAGCACTCGGACTGGCCCCATGGGTTGTTTGTCTCTCTGTGACCACGGTGTGTGTGGTTATTTTGGAGCTTCTGGTTCTTCAAGGGTCATATGGGGCTTTGCATTGACTTCGATAAACCACACTCTTGTTCTTGTAGCTGACATCATGTCTATACTCAATAATGGTAAGGGTACGCAACATTCAGTGCTCTGTATTTGCTCAATTCTCAAACAACCAAGTGTTGCCTTGTGGCGAGCCTTGGTGTTTTTATAATGTCTTTTGAATTGAATTCAACCTTTTCCCCCTCTTTTGCAGCATTAATGCATTTTTGTCGGCAGATCATTCCAAATCTAGCCTTTAATTCGTGTCTTGATTGCCCACTGCCCGCTCCTTTTTGCCTTAATTTCGACCTCTTGTCATGAACAGTGACACCAAAAATCACTTCCCTGCTTATTCACGCAGCAGCTTAGCCCCCTCTGTGTGACCCCGACCTCTGTGACATACTAACCCTGTGCACACTCCTGTTGTCGCGCAGCTCCCAGACAGACTGGTTTATAGTCTCGCGCTCTCTTCCAACCGTCTAGAGTGGTGAGACTGTCTCCTCTTCGGCTAGTCAAGTGATCGCACCTGCCTGGTGCAACGCTAGCTCGCCTCGTCGAATAATTTGAGAACCGTTCTTCATAGTTGTCACCACGCGTGCTACTGAATGCAGCATGCTTTTCTGATTTCCATCTTGAGTAAGGTGGGGTATTAACCACAACATTCGACCAACTCGCCCGCGACGATATTCCTCCAACCTATCCCTAGGTTTGTGCGTATCTGGCTGCACCTTCCTAGGTGTTTCATTCAGGAACACTACCTTGAGTTCATTTTCCAGTTGTTTGACCTTCGTGTCCAGCAGCATACTCTTTTTTCTTAGCAGTACCATTTTTTCCTCCAGTTTGCGAAGTTTCTTATTCCCTTGTCGAATGGCCTCCCAAATCCGTTCATATTGGTCTTTGCGCAGCTTTGTAATTTCTTTAGTCAAGTCTTCACACACTATTCCTTCCATTGGAATTATTATACCCAAGGTCTTCTATGGGGTTTCTTCAGGGACACCAGTTCCTATGTCATTTCGCATCCTTGGAATCAACTTCGCGGCCAAGTTTTTGCATATTGCCATGTACGCCCATTTGACTGCTGGGACGTGCAGGTACCATGTTATACATTGTATCTTCTTCCCCTTCCTCATGATTTTGTACACCTGAGTGAATGCTTCTTTTTCAACATTTAGTAGTGCGATCCTTCTTTCCTGCCCATGTGCCCTGTAATGATTTTCTAACTGGCTACTGGAGTGCGCTGGAACAACCTTTCTGTGATTCGTCCATACCCATTGGCAAAGGTGTGCTCGTAAGCTATTTTGCCTCTTCCAACCTATTTTTATTACAGATTGAGGTTTTGCAAACTGCGTGCACATCAGTTTCTTACATTCGTGCCAACTTTCAAATTTTCCCTGACACGTATCTGACCACTTTGCGGGCATAGCGCGCAATGCCCAATTCAATGCACCAACCTGCTATTGTTCAGGTACTGCATTTTCAGATTTGCACAGGAAGTCTTCCACTGTGGTTTTTCCATCATATATTGGTAGGTTGTGCACCTCTGTAGTGATACGACGCAGAGATATTATCAACGCATTGCAATTAAGTGTTGTCACCTCATGCAACCGATTCTGCCATCTTTCTATTTCTTCATCCGAATCTAAGGTACAAGAGCTGTCGCGTTCCCAGGAAATTCTTACATAAGCCGTCAGATTCACTGAATCATGTTCGCACGTAGTGATTTGGTAAATACAGTCAATCTCATCCTCATTATCTTCATCACGCACCTTAAGCAGGATCTAATGGCACGACCACACGTAACACCTTCTTTTCGAAAATCATCTTACACTTCTTTAAATTAATAACACCATTCATATCCATAGCCCAATCGATGCCTAACAACAAAGGATAATGGTTGCTATCATCCTCAAGGTTGATTACTTCAAAGTTCGCCAGCGCGCTTGCACCTTCAATATCAACAGTTAACCCCTGCAATCTCCCCATTGGTATGATTTTCTACTGGTTCGCCATCCGCAACTGAATGGGAGACCACTGCAACACGGGCTTCCCCATTCACTCCCAAGTCTGCTTCGGTAGTACATTTTCATCTGACCCTAAGTCCAAAATTACCTAGTCCATCTCGTATTCTCCTATCTGCGCAGTCAACCTCATTTCTCTCCCTATGCGTGAAGCATGCTTTCCTACCTTTTGGACCATCCGTGGTTCTCCAGATCCTGCGCATCGAGTAATCAGTTCTTGTAAACCTTTCACTACCCTACTTTCGTACAACAACTTCATACATGTCTCCAGAAAGGTAGTGAGCATAGAAGGATCCATTCCTGGCTCTGCTTGATCCTGGCTACCTGATGTGGAGACCTCCGCGAAGCTCTTCTTAGCTTCCATAAAGGTTTCCTTCGCGCGCTCCAATTCGAATTCTAGTTCCTTTGCAGGAGCCTTTCAGACCGAGTGATCTTCTTCAAGGTGTTTCCCCTTATCATCCCCTGTAACGTGACCACTTCTAAGCATCATATTCACTGTTGGTTCCTCTTCGCGTGGTTCCGATCTCATCATCTGCACATTCTGAGTGGGTGGTTTTTGAAGGACCCCTTTCTCGCGCATATGTACGATCAATGTAGGAAAATCTACCGCTTCATGATAAAATTGAGAGCAATATGAACAAGATATTCTGGTCATATTCATACAGTCATACGCATAGTGCCCTGGTCCACCGCAATTATAGCGGATTAATTGTTCGCGACCCCTTCCGGGTCCTATTCCTCCTCTTCCCTGTTTGCACCCTTGAAATCCACCGCGCACTACTGTGTTTGTGTCCAAGACTCACGGTCTTGTGTGCACTCTATACACCGGAGTTCGGTCCATCATTAATTCATAACTTCTGCAATTTCGCTCGTCGTGTCCTACTGATCTGCAAAAATTACAAAAAAGTTGTTGCGACGTCTATGTGTACTTCTGTAACAAATGACAGTTGTTTGTATTATGCTTCCCTCCTATCTAACATATTGCGTACCATAATGTAGGCATTGCGGAGGGACCTACTGGCACCTTGGGCCTTATAGGCATAGGCCCCCCTCCTGCTAGGTAGTTCGCAAAAACAGGACAATGATCCTTGTCATGGCCCTCTCCCTTACACTTAATACACCATATCTCCTCGCGCACTTCAAGTTGCGATGTCCTTTCTTACTTCAGATTCTTCATTTCTAAACACATATTTTGTAACTGCATGTGGATCTATTGGACCCCCAATGCCGGATCCTGTATCGGTGTCTCATGTAGCCTCATCACCATCTCCAACGCCTCGGCTTGTGTGGCCAACTTCTGTTGGGTCAGCGCTATCCTCAAATGTGGTGCTAATGATGTGATAAAACAAGCATGGTGTTATGAATCAGTCAATGTCATATTTGTTTCGCGAATCATACTCTTCAATCTCTGATCCAAGTCCCAGGGGATCTTGCCCAGGAGCATCGCGCTTTCCTTGAGCCCGATAATCGACTGTGTTTTAGATTTGGGCCTACTAAAATCTCTGTCCAGCGCAGTTTGTACCTCTGCAATCCCCGCATTCGGGTGATCATTAGAATATTTGATATACCACGTCAGCGCGTGGTCCTGCAATGTGCTCACCAGAGTTGCCTTCTTGATGTTGTCATATGTTACACTGTGCGCTTCACATACTGCGTGTGCCACAAACCAGAACTGATCTGGATCCTCATTTCCTACTCCTTTGAACACTGGCAGCTTAATTGTGTTTACCATATTGAACGGTGACGGTCGCAGAGGTGGAGTGGGTAGAGAGATCGGGGTGAATGGTGAGGTGTGTGGCAGTGTAGATGGTGGTGGCATTCACAGGATCCTCTCCCTTATTAACTTTACCGCGCTCCTCGGCGAAACTACTGGAATCTCTTTCGCACTTTCCTTTCACAATGAAATCAGAGGACTATCCTTTATTTCTTCATTTCTGTAGGGTCTTCCACTTCGCGTAGTTCCCAACATCAATTTACCCAAATAACTTGTTTCTCACACAACGACATTTTAATCCAAGTATTCAAAGATCTGATGTACTTACCTCGTGGTCCTTTGAGAAATTGTTGCTCTGCCTCACTATAACTGATAGTCGTATCTACTACTAGCTCAGTGATGAATCCATCTATGATTCGATCCAACCAATGATCTACAGCGCATGCGATCTTATCCTCCGAGGCTTCTAGTCTGTGCACTAACTCTAGAGTCCACACTATTGGTTTATCCAATTTGCACCTCCCTTGGCTATCTGCTAACTTCACGATCCATTCATACAACTCGACCAGGAAAGATGCGAAGAAAATTTTGTGCCCTTCTATATACAGGCAGCGATCCAAACACTGCTCCTTGGATATTCGAAAATTCCTGTTCTCCTTTGTCGCGAACTCGTGAATCTTATTAATTAACCAGTTTTCAATCTCTTTCTTTGTTGGGTTCCAATGCTCCAACGTCAGACATCCCTTAAGCAGATCCCAGTCCTGACAACGGAACCATTTGTTGGCTTAATAGGGCCTGACCTAGGTTTAGTCATGAATTAGCCAAACAAATCCTGAAACTACCGGCCCTTTCAGCAATAGCCCACGGAGTGCAGACGAGGTAGTATGGGAGGGTGTTAGAACCAGGTTTCTACACCCTTGGGATGTCTTGACATGTCTTGGGAGGCTTGTGATCCGAGTTTGTGCACTGGGCGCCCTTCGTGCAGCTATCTGTCCTAAGTACCTGCCTTCGGGAGGCTTAAATAAAGAGCACAAAGATTCTTTACCCCTTTACTGTGCTTAGTATTACAGATCCTTAATTAAATTAAGTAGGTCCAATACTTTCCTTTATTATTCAACATAAACATATATGCGCGTAATCATAAAACTGTAACGAGATGCATATAAACACATATATGCAGATACATAGTATTTCCAAATCAACTTATCTTTATTATAACTTCTCTCTATTACAATCCCAACTGCTACCCTGCGCACACAGCTGTAGGTTTCTGTGCACATAGCTACAGACTCTACCAAAATTCTTCACACTTAGCTGTGAAACCTCTAGCTACTCTCTGACCCAAGACTCGGACTTACAGACTCAGACTTGCTCAATATTCCCCAAAACTTCTACTTTGCATCTTAGAGCCTCGCTCTATTTATACATTCCCATGGTCCGTGAACCACGGGTAGGTCGACATACTTTACATCAAATTCCATTATTTTTTGTGAACAACCCTTTCACTTTACTCTTTACCCTTTGTGCTCCATGCACTTTGTGGAGCCTTTATAATACAATTTACCCAAAATTGTGGGATTTCAGCCCCAAAACCGTTATGAGGGGGATTCGCTCCCAATAGGGGTGATGATGAGTCTCATCATTGGGTAATTATATGGGCCTTAATTCACCTCCTAGCTTAGCCAAACCAAATTTTCTCATAACTTATTACATGTTTTTTATTATATTTTGTTTATGAGGTGAGTAAGAGTTGGATATTATTCTTAGTGGACTATTATGCATTGAATTCAGGATTAAAGTATAAAATCAAGGAATTTTGGAAAAGACTAAGGTAAAAAATCAAATGGGATAAGGGAGAGGGATTGTAGGAGGTAAATCCTCCTCATTTACTACTCCTCCATTAAATTATTCCTCAATTCATCACATCAGCTCGAAGTGCAAACAACCAAATCACGAGGATTAGAAGGCAGTCGAGCAAGTGAAAGATAAAGCACCTTTTTATCTCGGGTTTGGGAGTCGAGCCTCCCTAATTTTAAGGAAGTTGTTGGGGACTTCAATTGTATAAGTAGAGAGGCCTAGGACCTCAGTAGGATTCAAATTTTTATTGTAAAACTCTAAGCCATTTTCGAGCTCCAGACTTGTGAAAGTTCTATTGATGTAATTTATTGTTTTGGTAATAAGAATGAGTTTTGTTTTGAGCCAGCACTGAGTTAACTTAGAGGGCTGAAGCTCTTGGGTTAGGGCCCAACCCTAGCAGCCAAGGCACCTCTTTCTTGTATATGTATGTTTAGAGTAGTTTCGACATAGCTTCATTGTTAATTTTCTTTTTGGATGCCTTTCCATTACAAGTAATGTAGATTAGATTGGTTGTTTATTAGATTGCTTCCATTTGTGCCTAACTTTAGTAGCAGGTTAGTGGGGATAAAATAATCACCATAATGTTTTCAGCAGGTGTCTCGGCCTCACTCCTTCCTCCGGGATCATGACTTGAGGAAGGGACCCTTACACAACCACAAAAACAAAGATTTATAGTTCTTTCATGAGCTTTGGAGTTTATTTTCTTTAAATTAGTATTTGGTTAGTATTGCAAGGTATATTTCCATTTTCATCTTTTTCATCTTGATTTTTGCAGTAGATATCATCCATGCTTTCATTCCTTTCAACAACTTTCCTCATGCATAGTGTAGGCAGTTAATTCATTAATTTTGCTTTTCTAGTTTATGAAAATGTTTCTTGTTTGCATAACTTTTTGGAAGATATACATGTTTTATGCAGAGCAGGTGCTTTAGGAGGAGACTAAGACTTCATAGCCAACAACCACCTTCCACTCCATCCACCTTAGCCATCCCTTGTTTTCACCATCACCTTCACTAGTTTTTCATCATTTTTCATAGAAATTCTTCCAAGCACATTGAGCGAATCCAACCATCTACTATCTTGGATGTTGACTTCTGAGTGATCCTAGACCTTCTCCCACTCCATTCCACCCATCACACACCTTTCCTAGGCCTTCCATCACCTCCAACACCTCACATTTTTCTCTTGGCTGTATCTTGTAGGTTTACAGGGGATCTTGTAGGTTTCTAGTACATCCTGTAGGTTTTCCTGAAATGGCCTGTTTTGAGGCTGAATTGATGGAAAACCTCTAGGAAGTCACCAAAAGCCTCCAAAGGGTCTTCCACACCATCCAACCATCTCATAACCCTTCTATCCATCCTCAAACATCCTTAATTCACCTGCCACATCAACAGAAGCAATTAGTTTGCATACTTGATTTTGCACAAAAAAGACAAGAAAGAGAAAACGGATTTAGTTTAGTCTCTTTACTTGCAAATTAGTGATGTTTGATGCTTCTTACTTCTATAACTTAGATAGTAGCATTTGGTTCATGTTGATTTAGGATTTCTACCAAGCATTGGTTCTTAGCGATTAGTTAGGAAATGGCGTGGTTTAGCATTACATGTCGACCTTTTCCATTATTGCAGTAGAGTAGCTCTCTCTTAGAATAGATTCACCTTTATTCCATCAAAGAATAAAGCTTCTTCTAACTCCATAGAATTCTGGCTTGAAACCCCAGTGGTCTCTCGCCAGCTGAACAGTGACAACAGGCAGAACCATCACTTTTACTTGTGTATACAACATTGCCACCTCCAAGTCTATACAAACCCTGGGTTGATAAAGTAAAGCTAGTAGTGCAGGAGTTGTAGCATCCTTGCTGCAATACTAATGCTCATCACCTTGTTCACCTAAGAACTTCCTATAACACATTTTAGGAAACTCATGTCCAATCTCAACTCATCACACTTAACAAGTTACCAAGTCAAGTCTCACATCCAACCATGGCCGTAAAACAACTAAGCAACACAATTTTGATCTTGACATGCCATAGCACCTAGCACGTCTAAAAATCTCATAGCACTATGTGGTGTGTGTTAGCATCCCCTATATTTCTTGGCATGTTTTGCACTCCCTAGCACACCCTAGCACTCCCTGACATGCCTGTTATAGACATTTTTGTGCCTCGCATCATGGAGCATGAAATGTCAATAATCACAAGGATCCTCAGTCCCTAAACATGTTGTTCTTACCCCTAAAAGAACAAGGTCATCAAACAACAGCACTTCCAATCAGTTCTCCACCTGAAAACACTTCAAAACAGGCTTATTTTGGATCATGTCAGCTGCTTAACTGAGCTTCTGCGCTGTAATGCAGCTGTCCCACTCTGTACCTGCGCTGGAAGTCAAAAGTAATGAAGGCTACCTGCGCTGGGCGAGATTGGCCAAGTGGCACAGTCATCCTGCAAGGTGTCAACTACCCAGGAAGCTTCCAGACTGACACTTGGTTCATCAGATTCGCCTTGTGATGAGTAAGAGGTACTTGATCACCATGTGTAACCAAGGATCTCCAAGTGGACTCAAGAACTGAAGATGAACTGAAGAGGGAGAGGACACTAGTCAGCTCCATGCCAGCCTCCAGCTGACTCATCCTTTCCTCTTCTCTCCTATATATAGAGCTCTTCTATGAGGTCTAGGGAGGCTGGAATTTTGTGTAAAGCAAGGAGGTGCTGTTGGATTACAGTTAGAGCTATTGGGTGATTGTTTTACTAGAGGTGAAGAGGAGAGTTCTTGCTGCTGGGGAGGTGCTGCTGGATTGGAGCCATCATTGGTTGTAACCTTCTCAGAACCCTGTTACTTCTATCAATAAAGTTTTGCATGTTCTCCTATATACTTGTATTACATTGATGGATTGTATTTACTTGTATATTTGATTCACTCTAATCCATGCATCAGTTATGAGTACTTGTATCTTGTAGTTTCCTCTCTTGTTTTGTGCAGGGCTTGTGTGTAGCTGGACCGGCAAAGAGAGCAAGGAGCTGGGAACAAGAGACAAAGAGAGAGGATCAAGATCGACCAAGCGAAGGACACCAGGTTGGTTAATCATTTCTTCCTTCTCTCTGTACTTTCATAAAGGAAAACATCAAAGCTTTACTTTCAGTTGTTGCTAAAGACTGTCACCTTTAGAGTAGGGATAGGGTCATCCGCATCGGATACTTTTCCCCACAACAAACTGGCGACTCCGTTGGGGATCGAACCCAGAATCTCTGGTTTCGTAGACCAGTATCTTGTTGGTGTTTGTAGTATTTTGCTATTCATTTCTTGAAGAAAAGAGTACCAAATCGAAAAGCTTTTGACTATATCAAAAGCGAAGTAGAGGGACTGCTACTCTTGCTCATTTGCTGAGCAGATTCAAGATTTAAAGAGCTAATCTACAAAAGACTCTTTACTCTTTGTGATAGATCTTCGTCCTCTTGATCATACCTTAGCCTGTACTTGACCTATAGCTTTTTATTTCATCAAAAACAGTGCATTTTTGAGCTTTTTATGACCCGGAAAACTTTGTAGACGAAACTCTCATGAGTCAGTGCAGGCTGTACACAGGCAGCCTGCATTACAGCGCAGGTGCTCCCTTCGGGAACTGCGCTGAGAGTAGAATTGGCAGACTAGAACCTGCGCTGGTCCAGTTAGCCCTTGTCTTGCTCAGTCTTCCTATTGTGTCTTGGCCCTGTTTGCACTTGTTTTTGGCTGATTGCTTGCTGGTTATTGTACTTGCTGTAAGCCACTTCTCCTTGACATTATTCCGCCTCAGTTGTGTGATGAAACTGTGAGTGTTCTTTCAGTATTTCTTGTTTCAGTTACAGTTTCCCATTGTGAAAAGCGAACCAGTATAGCTGTGACCTCTTAGATCCTGAACTGTAAAAGTGTCTTTGTGATCTTATGAGCTAGTTTTATTACTGTTCATGGCTGTTTGAGTTTGTTTGTTTTTCACTTTATGGTTTGAATTCATATATTTTTAGTGTTAAAACAAGTACCTGTAAAGCGTCTTTTCATTTTAGAAAAAACTGGTTTGTTTACACTTCAAATTGAATTCGAAAGTCATACAACAATTTCCTTTTGTCTACATCAACATTAAAGGAAAAGAAAAGAAATACATGCATCTTGCATTTGCATTTTGATAAGTTTGGGTGTCTGATCTAGGAGAAAGTGCATTAGTTTGTGCTTTGTGCTCTGTGTGGAAAGATATTGTTTTTCTCTCCCCTCAGTAGTTAGGATTTTCAAAGCTAAAAAGATTGTGAAAGCTTGCTTATCATTTTAGCTGCATTTAGGAATTTGTACCAATACATCTCGTGGTGATCCTGAAAGACAAACTGATAAACAAGATCAACTTAAAATATATTGAATGAATCTAAAAACGCATTGTAACATAACGCTCACAGTAGAGGTCTAGGTAGAGACGTGTTCCGGCGTCGTTAAACGTAGTGACTGTCGATCTCTACGAAGGTGGGTGATTCCTCCTGAGGGACGATAGCACTAATACGGACTTGAGCTCCCGCGTACCGTCGCGTATATTGGGAGACCCCTATAGGCTTTTATCCTTTATCCTTAGGAAGCCGTGTCGACCGCCCTACTAATCGCGATGCAGTGAACACGGCATTCACGAAGATCGACCACCCGTACCGTAAAACGTATTCTGTGGTTTCGCGAAAGGTTTGGCACACCCTCTGCCTAGATCTCCAGAGCAGTTTCTTTTGGCCCTTTTCAAACTCTATAACTGAAAAGGTCCAACCGAGCATTTGTCACTTCGGGCTCGTTAATACATCGAAGGCGACTAGAGTCATCTTTAGCTTTTTCTCGACTCTTAAAACATGAAAAAGCAAAGTTGTGTCTAAAAGCGTCTAATAAAATTCATTCAATACGGAAACATAATTCCCCTTTTTGTATTTTAGTTGATCAAGTAATCCGCAACCGTGGAGGAAAGTCAATTAAAACCCCGTCGTTCAGGGAGGCTTGCGAGTCAACCACCTTTGTCTCCGGAACCGAGAGTAGTACGGACGAAGCGAACTCGTTTGACCAGGTCAAAATCTCCTTTTAAAGTTAGAACGGAAGTTCCAACGACATCTGAGATTCTGGTCACTCCCAATATTTCTGGAATCCCTGCCTCTATTGAAGAAGTTCAACGGCGACAGAGGGACAGTTGCACTGATCCTAGTCTGAAGACAAGTACTTGCATAACTGAACCAGTTCCATCTGAAACCGGTCCACAGAGTCTTGTTATTCAAACAACTGTCACTGTCGAAACAACCCCTCCTTCGGCACCAGAAATCTTTTACGGACCTGACGGTCTGCCTCTTCCTCCTGGTCTGATTGCAATAGAGGAAATCGTAGAGGACCAGTAAGCAAATACTCCAATTCATTTTGGAGTAGGTACCACTCTTTTTCCTTCTGCATCAGAAGTTGGTCCATCGCCACTGGAAGTTCCTGAAGAATCGTTAGGAAGTTTATTGGATAGACTTAAAATGTCTGAACAACCGTCGACATCTAGGACTGTGCCAAATGACACAGCGACAGCAGAAGCTCCTGCTGCCACTCCAACGATGTTTGCCGGCATACCATCTGTCCCAACTAGTTCTCATCAACTAGAAGGAGTCCACCCAGGGACTATTATGACAACTTGGTCTGTTCCAGTTTGTTCTTCCGGTATAATACCCGGTAATTCTTATGTTGAAACTAGACAAATTGATCCCTTTGGGAATCATTTTGGGCCATCCAGTCCTCAAAGGCCATCTATACCCTTGAGCTCCGGATTGTTACCGTATGGGGGGCAATATGCCCTTTCACTTCCCCTTCCGGGGGGATACCCATATGGCAGTTTTCAACCACATTCAGGTTTGACTGAAGTAACGACGAGTGGTTGGGTACCTATGTTACCCCAACAGCCAAGAGTTGTATATTCCATGCAACAATGTGTACCTATGTCTAGTATCCCGACGACGCCAGCAATTGTAACCGTGTCGCAAGTTCAATCGATGCCTGTTGTATGTCAACCCCAAGTTGTAATGCAACAGCCTATTGACCCTGCAACACAACCACAATCGCCAACTGCCGGGACGACACAGATACAAACGGGAACCATAACCCCGCATCTTGGTCCGTCGGTTAGTGTAGCACAGCAAAACATGGCTTCACAACCATGGATGGTGCAATACCAACAACCTCAGTTTCAACAGGTGTACCAGGGATCTGAGCAACAGATCTTTGCGAATAGTGGGCAACCCTATATTCAGAACGGGTTAAACCAACCACTTTACAGTGGCCAAGCCCACCAGCCATACCAGTCATATCAACATCAGTTGCATTATGCTAGTGTGCAAAGGCCCACTGCTCAGGCGATTCCATCGTATCCAGGGTACGCCTCGCCAAACCTGAATCAGCAGTTGCCATTCGTGGCGACCTTAGAATTACCAGATTTACATCGATTAACAAACGATCCAATCGCCTATGCCCATTGGTGGCCAGCGATTCCTCACAAACTTCCTTCGGACATTCCTAAATTCAATGGAAATCCGGGCGAAGACCCGTCGAATCATGTGATGACATTCCATCTGTGGTGTTCGTCGAATACCTTGAATGATGATTCGATAAGGCTTCGCCTTTTCCAGAGGACATTGACTGGTCCGGCGGCCAAATGGTATATTGAATTACCTAGAGCCTCTTTCGACAATTTTAGTTCCCTAGCCACGACTTTCTTAACACACTTTCAGTTACCTATAAGGTACGAAACTGGAACAGAGATCTTGACCAATTTCAAGCAGACAACGGCCACACATATATCTGATCATATACATGAGTGGCGTCGTCGTCGCAGAATGGTAAAAACCTATGTTCCAGATCAGCTATTAGCTGAGTGGTTTATAAAGTCGCTTCTGCCGGCAATTACAGAAGATGTGGCCAAGGGAGGCGTCGTAACAGAGGAGCAGGTTATTGCTCGTGCTCAATATTTGGACTTAGTATATACTCAGTCGGGCACGCTCTATGATAAGATACCTGATGCCCCCAGACCGGAATTTTCAATCCCTCCTCCTCCCGGATCGAACAGTGACTCTCATGCCGGTAATGGCATGATTGGAACTGCAAACGCTAAGTCGACAAGGGATTCGAATAAGAAAGCCCGTAAGACTTCGAATCAAAAAGCAAATCAGGAGATTCTTGCTTCGGAGGTAAATGCTGTATCTACGGATAAAGACAAAAACTCCAATCAACCAGGAAGCAAGAAGAAACAAAACAAAGGGAAGAAGAAGAATCAAGGTGGATCATCCCCTCAAAAAACTTCTTCAAACCCTCCTGGGCAAAAGAAACAATTTCCTCCATGTCAAATATGCGATGAAAATCATTCAACAAAGAACTGTCCGTTCAAAGCTGAGTTAAAGAGGTTCCTAAAAAGTTCCCAAACTTCAGCTGTGTTGACTGATCCGTTTCCTGCCCCAGGTCAGAATATGGTTGATAGTGGAAATGCTTCCCCGTCTCAAGTGCTTATGCTGTCGGTTTCTAAGCAAAGTGATGCTTTGATATCGACTAGGAATAAAGATTATGGGAATCCGCCGGTGTCGAACGACAAAGGGAAAGATCAACCCAGTAGTTCGACAACAACTTCGGCAGAAGTTGTACCCCCCCTCACGCATGAATTAACAATAAAGCCGCCTAAGGGAGTAGTCCACAAGTCGACATTCAACCCTCGCGCCAGAGCGGCGCAACACTATAATGTAGTGGAGGATTTGGCCCAATCGCCATCTGCTATGTCGACTCTTGAGGTACTACAAAATGGCCCATCCCAAAGGCAAGCATTGTTATCAGCAATTGGTGGAGTGGATCCTAAAGATTCCAATCTTGTATCCTTTGATCACAAAGGATATGATCCTCAGTTACCAGCGCAATTAGCTTTCCTTATTCAAGTGAAAGCACTCAACAAAACTGTTCATAGAACGATTATTGATGAGGGTGCATCGACATGTATCATGTCGACGAGTTGCTGGAAAACTCTTGGATCTCCAACCTTGTTGCGATCTTCGACGACATTCAAAGCATTTGACGGTAGGTCGTACACTCTGTACGGTATCCTAAATAACTTTAAGGTTGAACTAGGAGGGAAAATAGTAGAGATTGATGTTGAAGTCATTGATGGCAATCTTGACTATAACATCCTACTGGGAAGACCATGGATATATGCCATGGCAGCTGTAGTGTCGACATATTTTAGGAAGATCGCATTCCCATTTGAAGGAGGGATTACGATCGTCGACCAACAGAATTTCCTCCCTAATGGTTCACAAGTTACTGGAAGCATTCCCCTGATCCATGGGAGCGACCATTCGATAAAAGATATAGGAGTAGGCTTGCTAAAAGATCCCACAATGATGGGAACTTTCGCGTTGCCATCTCCTTTCCATGAAGGGAATATCCCGTTTGTAGCAACATGCAACATGATATCTTCATCGAAAGTCGCAGAAGACAAAGTCGTCATGGATCATCAAGTGGTATTGCCTCCTAGCCCCATTGAAATATTGTAGCAATCAATGTTTCAGGCATGGGAGGCGAGCCCAAATGAACGCTCGTCAAGCGTTTGGGTAGATAGGTCCGAAGAATATGGTACCCCATTAGATCCATGGTCAAAAGTTCATGGGACTGACGAAGGAATCTTACAATCAATGATGATTGAGGGGGCACCATGGAATGATCACCACCATCGTTCCCTTCTTCCAGAATGTGAAGAAGAAACTCATCACGACCTATACCACCCTTCAGTGTTTGAATTCCTAACAAATACTGTAAATACGGTGGATTCAGAGAGAAACCTATCCAATATTGAAGAGACAATAGCCATAAACATCTCGACAAAATCTGATGTTGTTGAGAATATTCATGTCGGCAAAAGTTGTTCCCCTTCAGAACTGGAAATATATAGTGCTCTCTTTCGCGAATTTAGAGATGTCTTTGCATGGTCATATGATGAAATGCCAGGCATTGACTCGAGCATAGTTGAACATGAAATTAAAATGTATCCTGATGTCAAACCAGTAAGACAACGGCTTCGGCAGGTACATCCGAAGAAATCCGCTGCCATTAAGGCGGAAGTTGAAAAACTCCTCCATGCTGGATTCATCTACCCGGTTCCTCTAACCGATTGGGTATCGAATATTGTCCCTGTTATGAAAAAACAAGGGACGATAAGAGTGTGCGTCGACTATAGGGATGTAAACAAAGCTTGTCCAAAGGACAACTACCCTACACCCTTCATCGACCAGATAATTGATGAATGCGCCGGATGTGAAATCTTTTCCTTTATGGATGGATTTTCCGGGTATAATCAAATAAATATCCGCCCACAGGACCAGTCTAAGACTGCATTCATCTGTCCGTGGGGCACATTCGCTTATCGAAAATTACCCTTTGGTTTAAAGAACGCAGGGGCGACGTTTCAGAGGGCAATGAATTATGCCTTCCATGACATCAAGAACATTGTTCAACCTTACCTCGACGATCTTCCAGCTCATTCGCGGAAGCGGACTGATCATCCGCGGCATTTGAGAGCAATATTTCTACGTTGCCGACATTACAAGATAAGACTCAATCCGCACAAGTGTGTGTTTTGCGTCGGTTCTGGTCGTTTACTTGGCTTTTTGGTCTCTAAGGATGGGATTCGTCTCGACCCCTGTAAGGTTCAGGCAATCATTAATTTGCCTCCACCTTCAAATTTGCTTCAGATTCAGAAACTCCAAGGGAAAGCAAACTTTCTGAGGAGGTTCATTCCAAATTACGCAGAACTTGCCAAAGGTTATACTCGTCTTTTGAAAAAGGATGTACCTTTTGTCTGGGACCAGGTTGCGCAAGCTTCCTTTGACGCTCTGAAAGATTGTCTAGTAAGAGCATCATTAATGTACGCCCCGGACTATCAAAGAGATTTTAACCTGTATCTAGCTGCAGCAGATACGACCATTGCGATGGTCTTAGTGCAAGAAGTCGATGGAATTGAACATCCTATATATTATTTAAGTAAAAACTTAAATGATACAGAAAGTAAATATTCCTATGTTGAAAAACTAGCGCTTGCTGCTGTTCAAGCGATTCAAAGGTTTCGACATTATGTCCTCTTTAGGAAAACTACCGTTTTGTCAGATTGCAATCCCATGACATATATACTGTCACGACAGTTGCTTGGGGGCAAATATTCAAAATGGATAGCCATCCTTCAAGAGTTTGATTTAGATTTTGTAAAATCCAAATCGAAGAAAGCTCTAGTTTTTGCGGAATTATTGTGCGATCTCCCATCGTCGTCCAACGATGAAACATCAGAAGAGTCAATCGTGGATGAAAATTTGTTTCTGATATCAGTAAGCGATGAGTGGTATGGAGACATCATTGTTTATCTCCAAACCCAAAAATTTAGGCCTAATACCTCACACTCGGAACGGAAACGTATACGATACCAATCAAAAGACTACATGATCGTCGGTGATACACTTTACCGTCGTGGCGTCGATACGGTTCTGAGGAGGTGCCTTACCCATGAGGAGGCCGAAAAAGCCTTGAATGATTGTCACTCAGGCGCATGCGGGGGGCATCAATCTGGATATGCAACAGCAAAAAGGATCTTACGAGCAGGATATTTCTGGCCAACTATGTTTAAAGATTGCATAATAGCTGTCAGAAGTTGCCATGCATGTCAGATCTTTGATAGCAAAACCAGAAGACCACCCGCACCCTTACAGCCGATAGTAGCTGTTGGGCCCTTCGCCAAGTGGGGCATCGATTTCATGCAATGTAACCCCACCTCGACCGGGGGGCATGGGTATATTATAGTCGCTGTTGACTATTTTACCAAATGGGCCGAGGCGATGCCTACATTGGATAACACTGGTGAAACAGCTGCCCTTTTCTTTTTCAATCATGTAGTCGCCAGGTTCGGCGTTCCGCAAGCTATAGTGACAGATCATGGATCGCATTTTCGCAATCACATGATGATTGAATTAGCTGCCAAACTAGGGCTATCGCACGACAGCTCTACCCCGTATTATCCACAAGCCAACGGACAAGTTGAGGCAATCAACAAAGTCCTGAAGCGTATGTTGCAAAGGATGATCGGGGTTCACAAGAGAAGATGGCATCTAATCCTGTACTCAGCATTATGGGCTTACCGAACCTTGGTAAAGAACGCCACTGGGTTCACACCATTCCAATTGGTGTATGGCCTAGAGGCAGTATTACCGATCCAGTGCGAAATTTCATCTCTTAAACTCGCAATTGACCTCCTCCCCGGAACCTCAGAAGAAGAGGCTCGTTTCCTGGAATTGATCCAGTTGGATGAAAACCGTCGTGATGCCGCTTTGGCGAATGAGGCTCATAAGAAACGAGTCAAAGCACAGTTCGACAAAAATGTCAAACCTCGCAACTTCTCTGAGGGTGACTTGGTTTTGCTTTACGACCAAGAATCCGATAAATTAGGAGCAGGAAAATTTCAGTCCTTATGGATGGGTCCCTATATTGTTAAAAGGGTGTTAGCAAAAGGAGCCTACGAGTTAATGGATTATGACGGAATACCACTGGCGCAACCCCGTAACGGGTTGTACCTCAAGCGTTACTATGCCTAAATAGTAACCTGAGTGCTTTTGTTGTATTTTGTTTTCGCTAAAATGTTTGTTTCGGTAGTAATCCACCCTTCTCGTTTTTTGCAGATGTCGAATTATTCTGATACATATGTGGGATATGCCGACGGAGCGAGTCGTAGTACGCGGAATTTGTCCTCCGCTGCCTGGGCCATTTTTGATCCAAGCGGCGAGTTAGTGAGTTTCAGAGGCGTGTGTATTGGACGGTCAACAAACAATATCGCTGAGTATAGTGCGTTGATCGAACTCCTCTCTGATACCATCGCTCATGGTATACGCCGACTAATTGTTAGGCTAGACTCACAACTTATGATACTACAACTCACTGGTATATATTCAGTCCGCAATCCAGCTATTTATCGTATGTTTCTAAGAGTTAAGATCTTGGAAAGAGAGTTTGATTCAATTCAATACCAACATATTTCCAGGAACTTGAACACATTAACAGATTCATTGGCAAACTATGTATTAGATAGACATTTACAACATATATAAAAGAGATGCATCGGTGCTATGTAAGTGGATCACAAATAAACTGAAATAAACTCCGAAAATCAAAATATATAAAGTTGTTTATAGTTTGTACATAATGTGCTGTAATCAAAACAAAATTGGTCATATGACCTAGAACTCAAAAAGATGCTAGGGGGCACCCTAGCCTAGTGGTGCTCATGAAAGTACGTCACGGTCTGTGCGATCATGCGCAAGAGACGAGTCCATCGTCTAGGCACGCCGATGGTGTGCCACTGCAACTGTAAAGGTAACTCGTCAATCTGTACATCCGGAAGACCACGAGTAAGGCTCTCAACCTGCTCCTGCACAGCTGCAAGTATCTCAGTATCACCAAGGTCGCGAATAACAACTCTCCTAGCAGGCTCTGCTGCTGGGGCAGCAACTGGCGATCGTGGACGAGCTACTGGACGAACAGGACCAACATCTGCATGCACCCAAGAGTTCGATCAGTTTTGAACAGTAAACATCATGAATGAAAACAATAAACAGTGATATGGTCAGAGATTTTACCAATAGCACCCCATTGCTCGCCGTCCGGAAGCACCAAGTCCGGATCACCTCGGTAGTCCATACCCACATATGGATACTCAGAAAATGCCATCTCCTGACGCTCAAACCACCTAAAGAAGGACTCAGTGAATGTAATATGAGGTTGACCAGCATGCCGGGACATATGGTCAACCCACCTCTGCATGCGTGGCTCGGTCGGAGAAGGCACATCAAGCAAGATGTACTGAGGTTGCATCAATGGGATTTTCTCCAAGACAAAGGCAGTGAGAATAGAACCAAATCCAAAGTTCTTCAGCCCCCCGTCCTTTACCTTGGTCAATTGACTTTTCATCTGAATAAGTACTGCATCACACCAGTTAAACACTTTCGGTTGGAGACACTCCAAGGCGTGCTGCATATAAGATCTGTTGGCAACATGCAAAGCTGCGCTACCGGCCATCCTACCAATAGTAAACAGAATGGACCTGAGAGACCTGTCAGTGATGTCACGGATATTGATCTTGCCGTCTTTGTTCGGCTGTGAACCTTCCCGACAATACTGACGGATATAGTCTTTGGTGGAAGTAGTCCCTCGAGCTGTACCTGACAAAGAAATGGGAGCACCCCGCCTTGACAGCCCAGTCAAGAAGTATATGTCCTCTATGGTCAAGGGGAAGGACTTCCCCCTAATCTGGAATACTTGGTTAACAGGATCCCAAGCATCAAGCATATACTGCAGTAAATAAATCTGTGCTCTCATGCTAGAGATACGGAAGAACTTCAGCAGGCCACAGTTCCGAAGCGCGTTCACCGTGACTGGGTCATGGAGTGCAACCATGTCCTCTGCTTCATGTTCTCGTTCTCGCCATGTAAGGGACATTTTGTCCAAAGTTCCCTACAATCAAACAAGAGAAGGAGTAAGTTCCTGATTTTGATGAAAATCTGGCGAAAAATCATCAAAAAACTCATGCAAAATCAGCCTTTTTAGGCCCAGCGCAGGCAGAGAGTCTTCCCCCTGCTCTGGAACTCAGTCTGCCTTAAGGCTGCCTGAAATACAGCGCAGATTTCGAAAGGGGAACCTGCGCTGATGCCAGGGCGCCCTAATGAAACCCCTGGGGCCCAGAAACTCTGAAAAACTGCATGAAACTGAAAAAGGAAACCATGAAAGTGAAGGGCTAAGGTTTAGCTCCTACCTGGTCCAAACGGCGCCGAAAATCGTCCACAAAATCTCCCGGAATCAGCTGGTGAAAATCAAGGAAGAAGAGGCACCTCCAGAGCTCCAACAAGCAAAATGCAAATGAAATGGTAAATGAGAGGTAAAAACCCTTTTTATGACTTTTTACGCAGTTTAAAGTTAAATATTAGGGTTATAATCTCGTTTTCATGCAAACATTGTCCATTTCTAACAAAATATGTTGCAGCAATTGAAGATGAAGTACTACATTTGAAAAGAGAAAAGCTAGTAAAAGTAAAAAATTAAATTTGACCATGAATCGAGCAGTTTTACCACGGAATTTATGCTCGTTAAAAAATAGAAAAGTGTGAGCAGAGTTTTTCCGCCAAAGTTCAAGCTCATTAAAAAATGAACCTATCTCGGTAAATAGCCATTGCGATCGCAAATTTATAAGCCTTAAAAGCCTTGGTCGTGTTTTCATCCATCACCTCCATTTCATTTGGCCGATCGTTCACCCCCATATGTGTGTTTACCTATTTTGAGGAACAGCTGCGAAGAGTGATTTCACCTAGCCATCCTTGTGACACTACCGTGATTGGAAAATTCCAATTTGTACCTGGAATCAGTTGCTATCCCTGTTTATCACTCGTTCCTCAAAAGACGAGTCTTCTTTGAGCTCTTTTCACTGACTCGTAAAATATGAAAAGTTTGCCGAGTTTTTGGCCTTCTAGCTCGTTAAAACGACCGAAAGCTATCCCTCCTCTAGATTTTAATCTTTTTGGACCTGAGGGATTATTGCACAAAAAGATCGAGCGCTTGTCTTGTTCGGCTCGCAAAAGTACCGAACAGCCATCCCTTCTGTATTGTTTTATACTTTTTCGGACTTAAGGGATTAGATGACGAAAAAGGAATTATGGAGTTGACTTTCTGTACCTTTTCAGACTCTCTAAAAATGAAAAGGACCGAGTTTTCCTTGTCGTTAGACTCGTTAAAATGATTAAATAGCGACAAACTTGTCTTTAGACGAGAACGAGTTTCCCTATCGCTAGGCTCGTTAAATCATAGCGATGGGCTTGCCCGAAGGGCAGGTTATAGAACAAGCATATGTTATCCTCCTCAAGCTTGACAAAAATAAAGAGGTACTGGTCAGAAATGACTGGGGAAAAATTGGGAGAACATTCAAAGTTTAATGGTAGCAAGTCACTCTTGGACATGACACTTTTCCTCCGTATCACATCGGGTTGGGTTGTTTCATTCACCGGTCTCATCACCATGGTCCTCGCCACACCATCCACATTTGGGGTAATGCTACTGATCCATCGCATCAGTGTCGTTATATGTTCAAGAGGGGTCATTCTGAAAGTGTCAACCGTGTCCCATCCACTGCCATACATTATCCTTCATCCATTCATGATCGCCACCCTGAATCATATGTCACAGTTTGTTTTCACCTCCACTAAAGTCATTAGCTCCGTTCCATGTCATTGATGTGGGATTCATTAAGGCCCTCCTTTGACGGATCGCTTCTTGTCGACTTCAGCTCATTATCCAAGAAGTGGATCTAGGAACACCCCCATCAGTACTTTGAATCTTGCATGCCTCAATGGCAAGTTTCTCACTTCCGGCGACAGGTATACATCAATGACCTTCGACCAGAAGATTTTGCGTGGTGTTCGACGCCAAGTCCTTTATTCACGCCACGTGAATTGTACTGCAGTACCTTGAGGGTCATCGTCATTATTGGTGATTCCTCTCGCGCTTGTTAACGGTTTTCATTATTGACCGGTAATCAAGCGATGTCTTTCCATGTTCGACTTCAGCGCAACTCTCACATGGATCGACTTGTACTTAGAGTGAAGATCGAACGAGTTTGAAGACCCCGGACCTAGTTTCATCCATCCGGGCTGCGATATATATTCAGGAAATATAAAAGCATTTGCCATGTACATCATTGCAGCAGATGATCATCCTATTCAAAGGATGATAATTTCAGCAGAAAATTATCAGTCTATCTTCAGACGATCGTCTGTCATATGTACCAAAATGTGTTTATAAAAAGCTGAGCATGGGAATGCCCGCCTCAGCTAGATCATGAGAATAATGATGAATGAAAAATAATGTATTGTATTGTATTGTATTACAGGGCACTCTCCTCAGCACTGGAACGAACTTCGGATCCTCTAGATAAAGCATTTCACCCGATAAACGGCCTCATACTTTAGGGGGCAACTGTTATAGACATTTTTGTGCCTCGCATCATGGAGCATGAAATGTCAATAATCACAAGGATCCTCAGTCCCTAAACATGTTGTTCTTACCCCTAAAAGAACAAGGTCATCAAACAACAGCACTTCCAATCAGTTCTCCACCTGAAAACACTTCAAAACAGGCTTATTTTGGATCATGTCAGCTGCTTAACTGAGCTTCTACGCTGTAATGCAACTGTCCCACTCTGTACCTGCGCTGGAAGTCAAAAGTAATGAAGGCTACCTGCGCTGGGCGAGATTGGCCAAGTGGCACAGTCATCCTGCAAGGTGTCAACTGCCCAGGAAGCTTCCAAACTGACACTTGGTTCATCAGATTCACCTTGTGATGAGTAAGAGGTACTTGATCACCATGTGTAACCAAGGATCTCCAAGTGGACTCAAGAACTGAAGATGAACTGAAGAGGGAGAGGACACTAGTCAGCTCCATGCCAGCCTCCAGCTGACTCATCCTTTCCTCTTCTCTCCTATATATAGAGCTCTTCTATGAGGTCTAGGGAGGCTGGAATTTTGTGTAAAGCAAGGAGGTGCTATTGGATTACAGTTAGAGCTATTGGGTGATTGTTTTACTAGAGGTGAAGAGGAGAGTTCTTGCTGCTGGGGAGGTGCTGCTGGATTGGAGCCATCATTGGTTGTAACCTTCTCAGAACCCTGTTAATTCTATCAATAAAGTTTTGCATGTTCTCCTATATACTTGTATTACATTGATGGATTGTATTTACTTGTATATTTGATTCACTCTAATCCATGCATCAGTTATGAGTACTTGTATCTTGTAGTTTCCTCTCTTGTTTTGTGCAGGGCTTGTGTGTAGCTGGACCGGCAAAGAGAGCAAGGAGCTGGGAACAAGAGACAAAGAGAGAGGATCAAGATCGACCAAGCGAAGGACACCAGGTTGGTTAATCATTTCTTCCTTCTCTCTGTACTTTCATAAAGGAAAACATCAAAGCTTTACTTTCAGTTGTTGCTAAAGACTGTCACCTTTAGAGTAGGGATAGGGTCATCCGCATCGGATACTTTTCCCCACAACAATGCCCTATCACTCTAGCATGTCTTGACACTGCCTAGCCTATAACCTTGTCACACCCTCCTTAGAACACTTGGAACTCGTGGAAACTCCCTATCACACACTCTTCTCTATTCATTTCCATGCATTTTGAGCTATTTCTCCCTTACTTTTCCATGGCACTCCCTAACAGTCCCCCATACCTGGCACATCTTGTCATGTCGCCTTGACACTCTAACATTCCTTAGCACTACTTAGCATACCTTTTCAATCACTCCTTAACACACCTAGAACTCACTCACAATTCCTGTCACATACTCTTATTCATTCATTTCCATGCATTTGAAACTAGCGCTCCCTTGTGTTTCCGTGGCACTCCCTAACACTCCCTGGCATGCATTGGCACACCCTAGCACTTGGCACATCTTGGCATATCATTTCCCTAGCCTCTAGCATGCCTTAGCATTGCAAAGAATATCTTGTCACTCCCTCAACACACCTGGAACTCATTGACACTTCCTGTCACAAAATATTATTCATTCATTTCCATGCATTATTTTGACCTAGTGGTCCCTTGTGTTTCCATGGCACTCTGTAACACTTCCTAGCATGCATTGGCACACATTAGCACCTGGAAAATCTTGGTCGGATGTTTCCCTCACACTCTATCATGCCTTAGAATTTCCTAGCATACCATGTCACTCCCTCCTTAACACACATTGAACTTACTGCAATCCCTATCACACACTCTTATTCATTCATTTGCATGCATTTTGACTTAGTGCTCCCTTTTGTTTCCCTAGCACTCAATAACATGTAGAATGCATTGGAACACCTTGGAACTTGGCACATCTTGGCATGATTCCATAGCAATATAGCATGCCTTGGCACTGCCTAGCATACCTTGTCACTCCCTCCTTAGCACACTTGTAACTCACTAACACTCCCTATCACACACTCTTATTCATTCATTTCCATGCAATTGAAACTAGTTCTCCCTTGTGTTTCCTTTCACTCCCTAACACTCCCTAGCATGTGTTGGCACCACACCCTAACACTTGGCACATCTTGGCATGACTTAGCACTTGGCACGACTTGGCATGCCTAACATGCCTTGGAACTATCTAGCATGTGTTAGCACTTCTTGGCATTTTTTGGCACATGTTGGCACTCCCTAGTTGTCATGCTTGTATAGATAGCCTTACCTTTTTTGCAACTTGGGAAACCAACCAAGTCATTGAAAAAATAATGTTGTGCCTAGCCCTGACACTCCCCAACACTCATTGGCATGCATTCACACTTTCTGGCATGTGTTAGCATGCCTTTTCATTCCTTAGCATGCCCTATCACTCCTTTTCTATCATGCCCTCACAACTACCCTTACATTTTTTGCAACATGGGAACCCAAACAAATCTTGCCTCAACTACAACAACAACTTGAATATAACAACATCTTGACCAAGTTACAACTACTACAACTAGACTATGCCCTATTCACCTAAGAACTTCCTATAAATCAACTTAGGATAATCGTTTTGAATATCAACTCATATAACTTAACAAGTTACGAAGACAATGCTCACATCTAGCCGTGGTTGTAAAACAACTAAGCAACAAAGTTTACATCTTGACATGCCATAACACCTGGCACACCTAAAAGTTCCTTGGCACTATGTATCATGTGTTAGCATCCCCTGCATTTCTTGGCATGATTTCACGCTCCCTAGCACATCCTAGCACTCTGTTAGAGTCCTATAGCGATAGGATTCATAATTTTGAATTGGCTAAGGTTAAGCCTTGTAATATTGTACATACCTTTGCTTTCTACAAATGTTTTCCATATTAAAAATTAAAAAATGTAAAGAGGGTATGTCCTAAAATAAATATCAAAGGACAAAAATAATAAGAAAAGATAAAAAAATGAAAGTATATGAACCCCAAAAAAACAAAAACAGATCATGAAAGTGTGCAAGTCTAAATGCCACTACTATTTTACTGCTTTACTGTCTCAAATAATGGTTTTGTGTAGCTTGTCATACATGCCACAACCCATGGTAGTCAAACTGTTTAATCTTGACTATTTCATGCTTTCAATTTTATGTTTATGGTTAGAGAATAAAATCTGACCATATAGGTTAATCTTGGCAAATCAATAGTTAGGTAAAGAAATAAAATGTGCTCATAAGCTTAATTTGAGCCATAAGATGATATAAGGTTAGAATTAGATAGTTTACTTTTTAAAATAAAAAGGATTGATAAGGGTTTGCTAGCATAAATTCACCCAAATAAATGAAAAGAAAATGTTAGGGTAAGTAGAAGAAAGGTTGCTGAAGTATAAAGTTGATTGCAAAAAAGCACATTTATCATGCTTAAACGTATGTTTCAATGTGCATGAGCAGTAAAGAAAGCATAAAACAATGGTTTACAAGTTGATTTAATTAACTCCCCCTCATTCATTTTATCCCTATACTTACTAATTTCCCCATCTACAAGTATTTTATAGTACTAAAAATCCTTCAAGTCATAAAGGCTTAGAGCATTTCTCTGACTTTTGGTGGGACTGGACCCTCGGATTAATGACTTATGGACATCAAGTGTTAGAATTCCCTTCATAAAATTCAATTCCATTCATTACCTTAGTAAAACCCATTTTCCTAAGGTTAAACTTCATTTTCCTATGAAAACTAAGCAACTCTATGTTAAATTCCATTTTGTTCAGAAAACCCACAAAAATATTTTATCCTTTGTATAAAGCATATGTGAATAAAATGCGTAAAAATTACATTTATGCTTAGGGGTATGTTCACTCCGCTTATTTCATTTCATATTAATTTTTTAACATAATTATATAAATCCCGATATACATTTCTCGTATATTAAATAAATCCCGTATATAAATATCCCAACCCTTAGTTTAATTATAAACTATAATTTTACCCCCTATTTCATACCCCCAATCATTTAATCCCATCATTAACTTTAAATAATCCCAAACCGCCAAGGATTAAAGCCTTGGGTCCCCCCTGAAACCTCTGCCCATTTCATTCGTGCACATTTGTTACCCGACTATCATCCGATCATCAACGCCCACATCTAACGGTCCACATCCATATCGGGTTCACCCAACGCCTGAACTTTACTTGCTCGATAAAGTGGTTTTACCCCAGACCCCATATGCTACGTGTCACGTGCTAACATAGATTAGGTGACCCCTCCAAAATACCACCTCCTCCATAAAAGCGGTGCAATGGCCTGGGAAACCACCTCCCTGCCCAACCCAAAAAACTATCCACTATTCATTTGTAATTTACCTGCCAAAATGTGATTGTTGCTCAATAAAAAGGCTGAGAAGCCCTATTTCTCCTTTTTTTCTCATTTTATTTGTAAACCTTTGCGAACCATTGTGACACTTGCAAACGTTGAAATCACCAATTGACCTCAAATTTCACTCTTGAAGAAGTTGCAGAGAGACCAATCATCCTCTCAGTCTGTACCAGAGCTATTCAAACTTCTGTAGTTGCCGAGAACACCAAATTTGAAGTCAATTCATCCAAATTCCAGGTATTTGAAGACAAATAACCAGACACCCTTTCAATTTGAAAATGTTCAGTATTAAAGTGTTTTAATTAAGTAAAATTAATTGAAAATTACTTTAAAGTTAAAGCACATACCCAAAAATGTTATGAAAGTTTCCAAATTTCCTTCAAAACCTCTGATATAAACCTATACTTCCAAATTCAAATCCACAAGAAATGAATTATGGCTGCCCCCATTGCCATGGATGTCCAACCTGTTACAACCCCCCATTTGGACCTTGACCACCTTCCCCTTGCTGACAGGGATTTCCAAATCAAAGACACAACTACCCATACACTCTGCTAAAAATCAATTGTTTGAGTAAGGACAAATATCTGAACCATACTGATGATATTGGCCTGTGGGAGTCAAATTTTCCCAAATACTAGTTTCCAGAAGTACATGTCTTTCCTGAAATTGTTCATATGTGCCATGCTTGTTACATTCCCAGTGAGAGATCTATAATTTCCCCAAACCAAAAAGTCTTGTTTACTATTATAGCTGAGTCAATAAATGAGATGTTGCAAGTTCAACCAGGTCCAAACTTGACACCACTCTCCATTGGGGATTTGTTAAACCAATACACCAAATTGAATCCATCCATACTAGCCCAAATAATCCAAACTTTCATTGTAGAGGAACAACGCATTCCTACAGATGTCCCTCCATATGTATCTGCCATCTTCTTTGAAAGGGGGAACCAAATTGTAACCATGATATCATGTATTCTAGGCTATACAATTGATGAATTCATTGATGAGCTTATCCTGGCCTTCATGTCCATTTTCACCCCAGGAAAGCCTCCTACTACTTTGTATAATTATGCCTAGTTCATAACTTAAAGGATGCATGAACAATTCACCAGAATGCGCAATGAAAGAGTATTCAAATACTCATATGTTCTTTACCACATGTTTTTATACTATCAGCGATACAGATTTCCATTCACCCTCAAGAAGCTGGATACTAAAGGCCAGCCCAGGTTTGTTATATTTTGGACCCCACTTTTCCATAGGTTTTCATCACCATACACCTATATAGACTTCATTGACTCTTTTGTCCATCTAGTCATGACCATCCTGATAGGAAGCCCTCCACCTAGAATAAGTCAAGAGATCAAAAGAGTGCTCCAATTGTCTAAGAAAAGCGAGGTGGGAGATTGATGCCTTTACCAAAATCACACTGAAATAAGTATCTATGGTTGCCAGCGTGCCCCATACAAACTGCCCAAATACCTCCCCATGAGGTTATTTTCTCTAGAGTATTATAGGAAAATAATGAACTCTGATGAGATCAACTTTGTCTCAGCCAAGAAAAGGTCTTAGTTCAAGGTCAAAAACCAGTTAGGCCCTTTCATTTGCAATTCTAGAGAGTCAGGGGAGGAAGCAGATCAAATTATGCAACAAATGAAGTTTCAAAAAAATTTCATGTGGAGGTATGACCCTCGAGAGTTTATGACCAAAATGATAAAGAAGGTCAAGTTGGGACCTTACATTCATCACCCTATAGCAGAAATAAAGAGATATGCCAACTAGTCTGAATGGTTGGAAAACACTCTCATAGACAGAGATAGTACAAAGGTAGATGTTGATAATACCTTGATTGATTTAGAGAGACAGCTTGATGAAAGCTCATTTATGCAAGCACCACAATAAGAAAGAACCATGAGCACCCCTCCTGTTATGCAAACTCCTTAGAATGAGGAAAAGAATCCAAAAAGGAACAGAGAGGAAGCCTCCAGTTCAGGCATGGACACTTCCAATGTATAACATGAAGCTAGCAATAGGAAAAGGCCTAGGCTAAATCCTATTTCAGAACAGGAAGACACAGAAGGCTCAATAGAAATAACTGATACTGAGTTAGATAGAAGTGAAGGCACAACTCCATCTGGAGAAACACAAGAGCCATCTACATCACAAACTCATATTTTAGAAAGGCAACTCAGTGTAGAAGTCTCCTCATTTAATAAACTTGGTGATAAAGATAGGGACATTAAGGACAGGTTCAAAGAAATCAAAATGAGAAATGAGAAACTAAAGGCACATTCCTATGCACAGTATCTCAAACTTACACCCACCAATCAAACTAGGTTGATGTCAGCTTTTGACATCAAGGAAGGAAAGATGAAAATGTCCTTCATAAAGCCAACTGCACAGCAACCAATAACATCAACAGATTTTAAGAAGATTGATTTTGAGGTATTGGTAAGGGATATTCATCCCATTGACCAAATTGAATTTCACAAATAGGCTGGAGAAATAATTTTCTCCACCCTTACAGGAAAAGCCATAGCTGCACATCAGTTGCAGAATTCATTGAATAACATTTCAACCCAATATCAGTTGGAAAAGGCCTCCTCACAGGCCAAAGACACTAGAATCAAGTCTTTGGAAGAATTAGTAATTGAATTGGGACATGATCCCAAAGACATCAAGGCTACTGAGCAACTGATAAAAAATAAGAATGAGGACATTGCAGCCCTCAAGAAACAGTTGAAAATGCCTCAAATACAGCACCCCTAGACACAAGAAGTTTTGGAAATCCAAACAAAGCATGAAGAGTTGATGGACTTGGTCCTTAAGCTAAATGATCAGTTGAGGGAGATAGAAAAAGAATTGGACAACTTGATCCAATCAAAGCAAAATGACCTTGGCACCACCTTGGTGAATGTTATCCCAATAGTCACCACGACTATTCCTTCCACATTGGCAACATCATTGGCTCCCACAACTCCAATAGTCACAACACAGATAGTTTCTACAACATCGACATCAGCAGTAGGTACAACAAGTACAACAGGTAATGAAGCAGCAAAATTGGTTAAGGCTATGGAAGACATGTATATACAAGCCAGAGAAATGAATAAGCTCAAAGAGAAAGTGACAAGCATGGAAACTGATTACAAGCTTGTCAAAATCATGAAAAAAGAAGAGGTGCGGAAGGCTACTAGGATGAGTGAAAGGTTGAAAGCCTTAGAAAAAGACTTGACAATGAAAGAACCCCTGTGGCAGGCTAAGGAACAACTATGGGCCAATATCATTGACTCTGTCAATGATATTTGTCCATCTATTCAGGTGATTTTTGAGCAAATAGATTTGATAACGCTGGCTACAGAGGCCATCCAAAAAGTCAAAAAAGAATTAGGAGAAATGCCAGAAGAGGCTACCAAAATCATCCAATTCCTTAATAGTAAGAATAAGTATGAACTTCAGGAATTGGAAATAGAAGACAGAACAGAGACCATTTTGGAGGTCAGAAAGGTCCTCTCCAAGAGAAACTTAATGCAAAATTTGGAGGACAAGTGTCAAAATATGCAGGTAGCCATCGACAGATTTATGGCTAAGTTCCAAATTTTGAGAGAAAAGGGATTACGCAGTCCCTTAGTGATAAATGAAAAGCTCATGACACAGGTGGATTGCAACAGGAAAATCAGAGAGGTAGCAAAGGATCAAGTGAATACATTATCAATGAAGGCATTGCCAACAGGCAAGGTACTCTACTAGACATTTGCAAACTTGTTTTACCTCCAGCATGAGGTAAAACACTTTTTCATCAATAATCCTACTTTTTCCAAATACACCGAGGAAGATGAAGTATATAGAAAAATGTTAAAATCCAATTACCTGATGTTGAAAAATGGAAAAAATTGACTGATTTACTATAGTAAAATGTATAAAAAAGTTAATGAATAGTGGATGTAAAACAACAGGGTAAAAGGATGAAGACGTGCCAATAGAGTTAAAGTGTATCAAAGTCAGAGTATCAGACGAAAGCCTAAAGTAAAAGAAGCTTCCAGCATAAAGATCAAACAACAAAGCAGCATAAAGGGCTAAAAATCAAAGCATAAAAGCTAGCAGTACCAAAATAAAAGGGACAACATGAAACAATTCAATAGCTATCTCTATCTTCTTGCAAGAAGATTTTATTCTTTCCTAGATTAAATCTCAAATTAGTTTGAGATATTTTGTAATAAACTTTTGTATAAACACTTCAAAATTCGAAGTATGTAGGGTGGATTCTATTAGACATTTCTATATACTTTTTGATCAAGAAGACCCAGAAGGTTATTGTATCAGTTGATGAGCTAGCAAGCTAAATTGATTAATAAAGATCAGACTTTTCCAAGGATTCATGTGTTGAGCAAATTTCAGACAAGCATTTTCATGTGTTATTGCCATCTTTCTCAAATTTATTCATAATCTTAAAGGTGTTTCTTAATCTAAATACTATAACTGGAATAATATTTTAGAACTCATTTAATCACACTTTGTTTTAACAACTAAGCATTTGAATGTTTTCTTCTGATATTTAAATTAAATAATTCTTTATTTCTCTTTGGTTTAAATTTATTTTCATGAATAATCCAGGTTAAAGGATTCTTATCTACCCTTTGATATCGGTTACCCTTTCCTTCCTCATTCATTATCCAGGTCTAAGAACCCTTAACTGCTCTCTCACCTCGGGTGAAACCCTTTCACCCCTCTGTCTCAAATATCTGAAATACACTCTTCTATCTTGCCCTTGGAACATCCCCTTTACTAAGTTAATCTAGTTTTTCTCCCTTATTAGTTGACTCCATAGCCCAATGGTCCAAAAGACATCAATTTATCCATCTGTTTAACAGATCCCACCACCCAATCTCAAACAAAATCAAACACCCCTTTGAACAATCATAACTAGCCTAAAAACATATTAACTAAACAAAGTTACATTGTAAAGAGAGAGCCCTCTCTGAGCATCAAGAAGGCTAGGTCCTGATCTCTGGTTTTTCCTTCTTATTACTTCAAAAGGAATTACTAGAGTGATAACACACTCCCTAACACTTAGCACACCTCATACTCGCTAACACTATCTATCACACTCTTATTCATTCATTTCCATGCATTTGAAAATAATGCTCCCTTGTGTTTCCCTGGAACTTGGCCCTAACACTCCCTAGCATGTGTTGGTGCCACACCCTAGTGCCTAGAACTTCATGGCACGTCTTGGCATGCCTAAAATTCCTTGGAACTATCTAGCATGTGTTAGTACTTCCTAGAATTCCCTGGAACTCATTGGCACTCCCTAGTTGTCATGCGCTCATAGATAGCCTTACTCTTTTTGCGACTTGGGAACCCAACCAAGTCATTGACAAAACAATTTTGTGCCCAACCCAAATTCTCCCTTTGTCCAAAACTACTTTGTACACTCCTTATCATAACCATAGGGTTTCTTCTCGCAAGTCCTATCCAGAATTTCTCCTAACAAAATTCATCCTTGGGACACCTGGAATTTGCTGACACTCCTTGGCACACACTCTTATCAATTCATTTCCAAACATTTTGACCTAGTTCTCCATTGTGATGCCTTAGTACTAGCTAGCATACCTTTTCACTCCCTCCTTCACAAACCTGGAACTTGCTGACACTTCATTTCTAGGCATTTGAAATGAGTGCTCCCTTGTGTTTCCCTAGAACACCTTGGTACCCCCTAGCTGTCATTCCCTTGTAGATAGCCTTACTTTTTTTGTGACTTGGAAACCCAACTATTTCATTGGAAAAACAATGTTGTGCCCAACCCAAAGTCTCCCTTTGTCTGAAATTACTTTGTCCAACCCCTTATTGTAACCATAGGCTTGCCTCCTACAAGTCTTATTCTAACCTTCTCCTAACACACTTTATCCTTGAGACACCTGGAATTCATTGACACTCCTTGACACACACTCTTATTCATTCATTTCCATGCATTTTGACCTAGTTCTCCCTTGTGATGTTATGGAACTCCCTAACACTCCTCAACATACATTGAAACTATCTGGCATGTGTTAGCACACCTTTTCATTCCTTGGCATGCCCTAGCACTCCTTATCTATCATGCCCTAACAACTACCCTTAATTTTTTTCGGACTTAACGCTGCTTAGCATACCATTTCACTCTCTCCTTAGCACACCTGGAACTCACTAACACTCCCTATCACACACTCTTATTCATTCATTTCCATGCATTTTCACCTAGTTCTCTCTTGTGTTTCTTTGGAACTCCCTAACAATCCTTAGCACGCATTGGCACACCATGGCACTTGAAACATCTTGGTATGCTTCCCTAGAAACTCTGGCATGCCTTGGCACTACCTAGCATACCTTTTCACTCCCTCCTTAGCACACATGGAACTTGCTAACACTTCACTTCCATGCATTTGAAACTAGTGCTCCATTGTGTTTCCTTAGTACTTGGCCTCATGCTCGCTAGCATGCATTTGCACCACACCATAGCACCTGGCACATCTTGGTATGCCTTAGAACTTGGCTTGTCTTGGCATGCCTATCATGCCTTGGAACTATCTAGCATGTGCTAGTACTTCCTGGCATTCCTTGGAACACCTTGGCACTCCCTAGCTGTCATGCCCTCATAGATAGCCTTATTTTTTTGTGACTTAAGAACCCAACCAAGTCATTGGAAAAACAATGTTGTGCCCAACCCAAAGTCTCCCTTTGTTTGAAATTGCTTTGTCTATCCCCTTATTGTAACCATATTCTTGCCTCCCACAAGTCCTATTCTGACCTTCTCCTAACACAATTTATCTTTGAGACACCTAGAATTCTTTGACACTCCTTGGCACACACTTATTCATTCATTTCCATGTATTTTGACCTAGTTCTCCCTTCTGATGTCCTAGCAGTCCTTAACACTCCTCATCATGCGTTGACACTTTTTGGCATGTGTTAGCACGTATTTTCCAATACATGGTCCTATTTTGTCAACAATTTGGGCCCTTTGTCTCAAGATATCTTATCTTATTTGGAAATAGGACATAAACAAGTTGTTCTAGATATTTCAAAATGGAGCACTCTTCAACTATGTTCCTCTCCTTTGTGCCACATGTGATGTGAATGTCAATTGTCATTTTCTTGACTTAAACATTCTTTTTTTGTAAATGTGACCCTTGAATATGCCATGAAAACCCTCCAAAACATTTTTAAATGATGGGAGTTCTTCTTCATACGTGAAGCTAGTGGAATGTGACTTGTCATCCAAGATACCTCCAAATATTTGATTTGTGCCTTGAGGAATGTGAAATATTCCCTCAATAGAAAACACACATACAAATTTGTAGCCAAGTGCCCCAAACGTGATATGTTTCCACTTGTGCAATTGTGCTTCCAAATATGTGAACTCAACAATAAAACACACCTTAAAATACATGAATGTCTCTCAACATGTGAAAGAAGTAAACCCTTACCCGAGTCTTCCTTTGTTGGCAATTTGGACTTTTTGTCACAAGATATCTCCTCTTCTTTGGAAAGAGGACATAAACAAGATTTTTTATGTTTCTAAATGGAGTACTCTTCACCTATGTCCTTCTCCTTTACGCCATGTGATACAAATGCCAATTTTCTTATTCTTGGCTATGGTGTTCTTCTTTTATACATGTGACCCTTGACTATGCCATGAAATCCTCCAAAATCTTCTTAAAGGATGGGAGCTCCTCTTCATGCATGAAGCTAGTGGAATGTGACAAGTTATCCAAAATTCATCCAAATATGTAATTTTTGCCTTGGGAAATGTGAAAGGTACCCTCGGTGGAAAAAAATTCATAAATATTTGTGACCAAGTGCCCTAAATGTGAGATTTTTCCACTTGTCAATTATGCCTCTTGTTGATGATGAAACTGACACCCTATTTGTGCAAGGCTCACAAAGTGTCACTTTGCGTCAACTCAAGGTTGTTTCCATTATCACCTCAGCAATGAATCCTCACTTTGGATTAATTATTGAATCCTAGGGGTGTCACAAAGCACAAAATTATGCGGTATTTTATGTGACTAGATCACTAGCATTGAAAATCATCTTTACATTGGATGGTTTAACATCTTGATGATCCCTATCCTATTGACCACAACTTTTGTATTCATTATTGATATCATCGCAGAACCTTTAGTAGATATTGATGGTGTTCATGAGCCTATTTCTAGTTGTGATAAGGGGATTAGGGGCTCCCTTATCACAACCCATAACCCCTAATGTGTTTAATCCCTTAACCAAGGGGGCCCAAGGGTGTAGTTGTAGGGGCATTGGGACCAAATTTGGGGGTTCATAACATTAAAAAAAGTGGAATGGCATGACCAAAAAGGTTGTGGGGGTGTATGTTATGGTGTATTGAATAGGGCAAGGGGACACAAGGGTAGCATGAATGGTATAAGTCAGAGGTAAAAGCATGGTTTAATAAGATTTATAACCCTAGCATTAGAAATGAGAAGGGGTCTTAGGACCTAATTTCATAGGGTCTATGGGACTTAGAGGGAAGGTAGTGAGAGCAATTGACAGGGGAACCCCTAATAGTGGTGATATGGAGATTAGGAGTCCAAATATCATAAACAATAAGCCCTTAACCCATAACCACTAAATTCCCTATCCCCTTAACCCCCAATCCAAAATCCCTTAACCCCTACACTCACAACTCATAACCCATAAATCCCTTGACTCATTAAATCTTAAGACATTAACCCCTAACCTATAATCCATGAACCGTATCCTAAGCCATAACTTCTTATCCTCTTAGCATGTGACCCTTAACCCCTAACCCTTCATCACCTAAACACCTTAACTTCTAACCCCTTAACCACTGACATATAAATCCCCTAAATCTTAAGTCCTTATCCGATAAACTCAATTGCGTCAATGTAGAATAATATACATAAGAGAAAATAAAATGATATTATTCACATCAATGCTTGAAATAGCCTTAAATTAACCATGAGTGGTGAGCCAAGGGGTGAATGTGGGGCACTATTAAAGTTACATCATGTTTAAATTCCTTTTACATTGTGAGGTTATTCTCCAATAGGGTTGAAGCATAATCACAAGGAAGCATGGCACATTTCTGTGGGGGAGCGATTAAAGTTGTAACACAATTCAAGTGAATTACACCTCCAATGTAAATGACAACATTGTATGTTTGTGTGAGGTTGTTAGAGAGGTTATTTATAGACAATACATTCAATGCACTTAGACTTCATCTTTTCAGGGCCTCAACTCTAACATGGATTTGTACTAGGAACATTTCATGTAAATGAAAGGGGGTCTTTTTGTTTAATCACATACGCACAACAGCATCAGATGCTTCCCTTCAGATGCCCCTTGGTGCATTCAAAGTGGGTTTAAATTCGCATTCAAAGTGGGTTTACATTGGAACTCGCTAACACTCTCTATCACACACTCTTATTCATTCATTTCCATGCAATTGAAACTAGTGCTCTCTTGTGTTTAACTAACACTCCCTAACACTCCCTAGCATGCATTGGCACCACACCCTAGCACTTGGAACATCTTGGCATGCCTTAGTACTTGGAATGTCTTGGCATGCCTAACATGCCTTGGAACTTCCTAGCATGTGTTAGCACTTCTTGGAATTCTCTGGCACACCTTGGCACTCCCTAATTGTCATGCCCTTATAGATAGCCCTACCTTTTTTGCAACTTTGGAACCCAACCAAGTCATTGAAAAAATAGTGTTATGCCTAGCCCAAAGTCTCCCTTTGTCTAAAATTAGTTTTTTCTATCCCCTTATAGTAATTGTAGGCTTGCCTCCTACAAGTACTATTCTAAAATTCTCCCAACACTCTTCATCATTGGGACACTTGGAATTCACTAACACTCCCTGGCACATAATCTTATTCATTCATTTCCATGAATTTTGACCTAGTTATCCCTTGTAGTTCCCCAAGACTCCTAACACTCCTCAACATGCATTGACATTGTCTAGAATTTTTTCGCACACCTTTTCATTCCTTGGCATGCCCTGACACTACTTAGTTATCAAGCCATCACAACTAGCCTTACTTTTTTTGAAACTTGGGAACCCAGCCAAATCCTGCCTTGACTACAAAAACTTGACCAAGTTACACTTACTACAAATAGACTATTCCTTGTTCACCTAAGAACTTCCTATAGCTCATATTAGGCTACTCATGTTGAATCTCAAATCATACAACTTAAAAAGTTACGAAGATAAGGCTCACATCCAACCAAGGTCATAAAACAACTAAACAACATAGTTTATATCTTGACATTCCATAACACCTGGAACATCTAACAATCACTCGGCACTATGTGGCACACGTTAGAATTCTTTAGATTCCCTGGCATGCTTCAGCACTCCCTAGCACATCCTATCACTCCTTGACACCTAGCACACCTAAAACTAGTTGGCACTCCCCATCACACTCTTATTCATTCATTTCCATGCACTTAAAACTAATGCTCCCTTGTGTTTCCCTAGCACTTGGCTCTAACACAACCTAAAATGAATTGTTGCCACAACCTAGTACTTGGCACATCTTGGCATGCCTTAGCACTTGGCATGCCTAACATGCCTTGGAAGTGTCTAGAATGTGTTAGTACATCTTGGAATTCCCTGGAACACCTTAGCATTCCCTAGTTGTCATGCCCTCATAGATAACATCTTTTTTCGACTTGGGAACTTGTTGTGGGGAAAAATGCCTATGCAGGATGATCCTATCCACCTAAGGTGTGACAGCGCCTTAGCAACAAATAGAAATAGCTATTCTAGTATTCTTCCTTTATGAATTAAGAATGAAGAGAGATGGATGGACTAACCGGTGTCTTCCGTTTGTCCCTCGATCCGGTTTCTCTTCTCTTTGAGAGTTCCCAGCTACTTGCCTTCTCGCTCGCCCAGCTTCAACAGGTTCCTGCCAGATCACAAGAAGAGAACAATACACAAAGACATAGATTCATATTCATAACTAGTTCAGGATTAGAAATAAACTAAACATACTAATGCAATCATACATCAAAGATACATCAGTATATAGGAGAAACCAAGATAGCTTTATTGATGAATAACAAGGTTCAGGAGGAGATACAACCAAGAGAGTTCCAATCCAGCATCTACCTCCCAGCGAATGAAATCCTTTATTCACCTCCCTTCAAAGCATTAAGCACCCAATGATTCCAATCTCAAACCAACAACAATTCTTTGCAATAACCAAATTCCAGCCTCCTGGATCTCATGGAGGAGAGATCCATATATAGATGTTTGGAGAGAGGATGAGTCAGCTTGAGATCTGACTAGTGTCCTCTCCCTCTGTCAGTTCTTGCTTCCACTTGGAGACTAAGAGCCTCTTACTCATCATTTAGTCGAACTCATCAAGGCAAGTGTCATGGAGGAAGATTCTGGAAGCTTCCATAGTCTTTACACCTCGCACAAAGGACCCTGCCATTTGTCATTTCCTGCTCAGCGCACCTTGGTAGTGCTTCCACCTACGTTGCAATGCAACTAGCCAGTGTAGCCTTTGCATTTCAACGCAGGCAGCTAGTGGAGCCTCTGAATTGATCCTGAATTGACTTGTTTTTTAGCAGTTTCTGGTGGAGAACTTTTGTGAATTGTTGTGGTTTGTTAGCCTTGTTCCTCTAGGGGTAGGAACAACATGTTTAGGGACTTTGGATCCCTTGGATTATGGACATTTCATGCTTATAGCTGTAAGGCACAAAAATGTCTATAACAGTTGCCCCCTAAAGTATGAGGCCGTTTATCGGGTGAAATGCTTTATTAGGAGGATCCGAAGTTCTTTCAATGCTGGGAGGAGACCTATAATACAATACAATACAATACATTATTTTCATACTTTTTCCACGATCCAGCTGAGGCGGGCATTCCCATGCTCAGCTTTATAAATTCATTTTCATGTACATATAACAGACAATCGTTTGATGATAGACTGATGATTCTGATAGAGCCATCATCCTTTTGGTAGGATGATTATCTGTGCTGTAAAGCTGTACATTTCTATGTCTTTATTTTCTGAATATATATCGCAGCCCAGATGGATGAAACTAGATCCGGGGTCTTCAATCTCATCCGATCTTCACTCTAAGTACAAGTCGATCCATGTGAGAATTGCTCTGAAGTCGAACATGGAAAGACATCGCTTGATTACCAGTCAATGATGTAAACTATTAACAAGCACGAGAGGAATCACCAATAATGAAGATGACCCTCAAGGTACTGCAGTACAATTCACGTGGTGTGAATAGAGGACTTGGCGTCGAACACCACGCAAAATCTTTCGGTCGAAGGTCATTGATGTGTACCTGTCGCCGGAAGTGAGAAACTTGCCATTGAGGCATGCAAGCTTCAAAGTACTGAAGGGGGTGTTCCTAAATCAACTTCTTGGATAATGAGCTGATGTCGACAAGAAGTGATCCGTCAAAGGAGGGCCTTAATGAATCCCACATCAATGACACGGAACGGAACTAATGATTTTGATGGAGGTGAAAACGATCTGATGACATATGATTCAGGGTGGCGGTCATGAAAGAGTATAATGTATGGTAGTGGATGGGACACAGGTGACTTCTCTTGAACATATGACGACACTTATGCGATGGATCGGTAGCATTACCCCAAATATGGATGGTATGGCGAGACCATGGCGATGTGACCGGTGAATGAAACAACCCAACCCGATTGTGGTACGGAGGAAAAGTGTCATGTTCAAGAACGACTTGCTACCATCAAAGTTTTCTTGAGTTTCTCCCAATTTTTCCCCAGTCATTGCTGACCACTACCTATTTATTTTTGTCAAGCTTGAGGAGGATAACATATGCTTGTTCTATAACTTGCCCTTCGGGCAAGCCCATCGCTATGTTTTAACGAGCCTAGCGATAATGAAACTCGTTCTCGTCTAAAGACAATTTTGTCGCTATTTCATGCATTTAACGAGTCTAAAGACAAGGATAACTCGGTCCTTTTCATCTTTAGAGAGTCTGAAAAGGTACATAAAGTTAACTCCAAAAGTCCTTTTTCGTCATCTAATCCCTTAAGTCCGAAAAAGTATAAAACAATACAGAAGGGATGGATTTTCGATATCTTTAACAAGCCGAATAAAACAAGCGCTCGATATTTTTGTGCAATAATCCCTCAGGTCCAAAAAGATTTAAAATCTAGAGGAGGGATAGCTCTTCCAGTCACTTTATCGAGCTGGAAGGCCAAAACTCGACAATCTTTTCATATTTCAAGAGTCAGATGAAAAGAGCTTAAAGAAGACTCGTCTTTTGAGGAACGAGTGATAAAAAGGTTAGCAGCTGATTCCAGGGAAGGATTGGAATTTCCAAATCACGGCAGTGTCACAAGGATGGCTAGTGAAATCACTCTTCGCAGCTGTTCCTCAAAATGGGTAAACAATCATATGGAGGTGAATGATCGGCCAATGGAAAAGTGGAGGTGATGGGCAAACATGACCAAGGCTTTAATGGCTGATGATATTACATTCACGGTGGTTATTTACCGAAATAGTTCATTTTTAACGAGCTTAAACGCAGGTGGAAACATTTGCTCAATCTTATGTTTATTTTTTAACGAGCATGAACTATGCGCTAAAACTGCTCGGATCTTGCGTTTATTTTTTAATGAGCATGAACTGTGTGCTAAAACTGCTCGATTAACCCAGTCATATGATAAGAATGTCTCATTAAGATTCTATTTTTTATGGAGCTTCATCTTACAAAGCTTTTCTTCGGATCCTTTCTTTATGCAAGTTTGGAAACGACTAATCCTACGAGTTTAAAGGGTTAGACCTATAGGTTTAAAGGGAGGACCTAAAAATTTAAAAAATAAATAGCCGCCCCTTGCTTGCACTCCAAAAGGTTTGCATGCCCCCAGGCATAAAACAAAGTTTCAAGGTTACCCCTACTTCATCTTCCGCCAAAACATTTGTTTTACCGAGAGAGGCCTACCTCTTACAGGTTATCCAAAGATTGTTCTATTTGCATCCCAAACAAAACACTTCTTCGGTGATGTCTACCGAAATAGACAAAGGTGAGGTGCCAAACACATAACTTTGACAAGAGAATCTTATTCTAGAACAACCCCTCTTCCAATCACGGACGGGGTACGGACTAGTCATATTCTCCCGCGGAAACCTATTCTATACCCAAAGTTTTCCTGCCGAAGCAGACCAGGACGCATACTCCCTGGGTTCCAGTCATATCCTCCCAGATTACTCGCGCTCATCAGGAGGACGGACCGTGGGTTGAGACATTTCTTGAGCGAAGAGACCATTTAGGGATGGTATATGACTATTTGCGATGCGTGATCCAGGGAATGAAAGTTGATCCACGAGCTTGACCATTCTTCCTTCGTGCGGAAAACACATTACTCTAAAGAGTGAGGAGACGATGGCTCCCATGCAATATATATAGTCTTGTCCAAGGAGTAGGTTATAATCCAAGGGTCCTTGAACGACCATCACGTTCATTTGAACGGTCTTCCCTTTTAATGCTATTGGCACATTGGGAAGAATCCCTAAAGGTCGGCTGGTTCCTTTATCAAAGCCTGTTAGATTTCTGATTTCAGGCAAAAGCACTGGCAAACCAAGCGCTTTCCAAGCAATAGAGGAAAGGATACTCACAGATGCCCCCTCATCAATGATGGTGCCAGCCATTACCATTCTGTATATTTGAACGATAATTCTGAATGGTATGCTTGCTGGCAACCGGGGTCTGCCTAGCTGGTTCCAATCGAAGGATACAACTAGGTTGCTTGGTGGTGGGACCGAATATACGGCCGGGTATGACTTTGACGAAGTTCCTTCCTGCGATAAAGGAATGGGAAAATTGCCCCCTTGTTCGTCGGAGTCTGTGTTGATGAAGAGAATTTGGACGGTGTCGTCTTTATTCTCTTCTGTGATGGTATCATTCGAAGATAGAACCTCTGAAGCCAAGACCGGGTCAACTGCCACCTCGACCTTTTGACTTTCGTCAGGTATGGATTCAGACGGTTCATCCTCAATGATAGGTGCTTCGGCTGACCACCTCGGTGGGCCAGCCGGGTTCTCAACTGGTGAAGGACTTGGCAGGAGCTTTTGATATCCAGGAGGAAGTCGCGCTGGTAAAACCGGGCGATCTTCCAAAACTCTTTTAGCCTCGTCTAAGAAGGGACAACGGTGGATGGCATGGTCGCCTTCACATAGTTTGCAGGGAAATCTAGTTCTCCCTCTCTGTCCTGTGGCTTCACTTTCACTAGTTGACGGTGTGCTGTCAACATGGCTATCAGAGGTTGACGCCACCGAATTGTGCAATCGGGGAGACCAGTCCCTTAGTATCTGAGGGATGCAAGGACAATCTCTGTGAAAGTGGTCTCCCTTGCATATGACACATAGTGATTTAGGCCTGGTCAGTGCAGTGTGTGGATTTTCATTAGACGCCATTCGCTTGCCCCCAGTCGCTTTTGGCTCCTTCTTCTTCTTCTCTTTCTTCTTCTTTTCCTTCTTCTCCTTAGGATCTTGGCTTTTGGATTTGCCAGCTCCATCAAGCGAAGAGGAAGGAGGAGAGGAAGAGTTAGAGGAAGTGGAAGGCTAGTGGGCAGCTCTGGACTGGTCTAACTGCTGATTCGATTGTTCAGGAATAGTGGTGTTTTGAACAACATTAGTTGAGAAGAGCCAGACAGGCAAGCCGATTGTCAATCCTGGAAGCGACAATGTGGCCATATGGGCCGCTCCAACATCTCCCCAAGAGGAGAAGGGACTAGGACTTCCACCAAGGGGAATTCCTTGGTTGGAGGGCTCCATTTTCTCAACTGAAAGATCAACGCGGTAATAGGGGTGATTTATTATTCCGTTAAAATAAATTTTAATGACGCTTTAGACACAACTTGTTTTTTCAATTTTAAAGAGTCGAGAAAAAACAAAAGATGACTCTAGTCGCCTTCGATGTTTTAATGAGCCCGAAGTGACAAATGCTCGGATGGACTTTTTCCGTTATAGAGTCTGAAAAAGGCCAAAAGGAACTGCTCTGGAGATCTAGGTAGAGGGTGTGCCAAACCAATCACAAAACTGCAGAATACGTTTTACCGTACGGCAGTCAATCTTCCCGAATGCTGTGTTCGGTGCATTGCGATCAGTAGGGCGGTCGGCACGGCTTCCTAAGGATAAAGGTTTTAAGCCTATAGGGGTCTCCCAATATATACGCGACGGTACGTGGGAGCACAATCCATACTGGCACTTTTGGTCCCTCAGGAGGAATCACCCAACCATCAGCGAGGCCAACAGATACCAGGTTTTACGACACCGGAACACGTCTCTATCCTAGACCTCTATGTTGTGCGTTATGTTACAAAGCGTTATTAAGTTCATTCAATTTATTTTATGTTGATCTTTCTTAGAAGTTTTCCTTTTGAGGTTCACCACGAGATGTAGATACAACTCCTAAATGCAATCTAAAAGATGATAAGCAAATTTTATCTCTTTTTCAACAATGAAAATCCTAGCTACAAAGGGAAAAGAAAGACACCATCTTTTCTCAAAGAGCAATCAGCACACTCTAAATGCACTTTTCCTAAACCAAGCATGCAAACTATCAAGATGCAAATGCACAATGCAGGTGTTTGTTTTTCGCTCTCTTAATATTGATGCCTAAAAAGAAAGCTTTTTGTACAACTTTGAATTTGATTTTAAATGACAAATACAAACAAGTTTACTTTTTTGAAATCAGAAAGGGTAGAAGAGAATACAACACTTCATGACTTTCGAAATGAACACTTGTTTCGACACTTAAAAGAGACAAACTCAAACCAAAAGCAAAAGTAAACGTATAATCAACTGTCAACAGCCAATGAACTCTCTCCTAAGATCACAATCAACAGATCTGAATCAAGGGCCACAGGATGACTATTTCACTCTTGCAAAGGAAAACTGTAAATGACGCCACAAACACATAAAAACACTCACAGTCTTTTTGTACAAAAGGAGGCGGAATTAAAGCAGAGAAAAGGAGTTATCAGACAGGTACCTATGCTGGTTACAGGCTGTAGAAATCAGAGATCAAAACAAGGCAAAACAGAGCAGAGAACCCCAGCTGCACAAGGCTTAAGCTGGATTAGCGCACCTGTATAACAGAGAAACTGAATTGCAACGCAGGTAGCCTTCATGGGAACTGCGTTGAAATGCAGAGTCTCTTCATAGAGCCTGCGCTGGAGCAGAAACGAGAGTTCTTCTCTGGGTTCTGGGTCACGGTTTTCTGATTAATCGACGGTTTCAGGTCAAATAAAAGCAACAAGCAAGGTACAATCAAAGGGATGATTTGAAGGAGGGCTAAGATCTATCACAAAGGATCATCAAATCATTTGTGAGTCCATTGTTCAGATCATAGACAAATCCAGTGATTGGATCAAGGCAGCAACTGTCTACTTTGCATCTGAAAATAGCAGATGCAGTTCGATTGCTGCTCTTGAGTCTATGAAACAAACAATGATAGAGACACAAATAAAATGACTAAACAGATCTCCCCAGCGGAGTCGCCAATTTTTTGTGGGGAAAAATGCCTATGCAGGACGATCCTATCCACCTAAGGTGTGACAGTGCCTTAGCAACAAACAGAAACAGCTATTCTAGTATTCTTCCTTTATGAATTAAGAATGAAGAGAGATGGATGGACTAACTGGTGTCTTCCGTTTGTCCCTTGATCCGGTTTCTCTTCTCTTTGAGAGTTCCTAGCTACTTGCCTTCTCGCTCGCCCAGCTTCAACAGGTTCCTGCAAGATCACAAGAAGAGAACACTACACAAAGACATAGATTCATATTCATAACTAGTTCAGGATTAGAAATAAACTAAACATACTAATGCAATCATACATCAAAGATACATCAGTATATAGGAGAAACCAAGATAGCTTTATTGATGAATAATAAGGTTCAGGAGGAGATACAACCAAGAGAGTTCTAATCCAGCATCTACCTCCCAGTGAATGAAAACCTTTCTTCACCTCCCTTCAAAGCATTAAGCACCCAATGATTCCAATCTCAAACCAGCAACAATTCTTTTCAATAACCAAATTCCAGCCTCCTGGATCTCATGGAGGAGAGATCCATATATAGATGTTTGGAGAGAGGATGAGTTAGCTTGAGATCTTACTAGTGTCCTCTCCCTCTGTCAGTTCTTGCTTCCACTTGGAGACTAAGAGCCTCTTACTCATCATTTAGTCAAACTCATCAAGGCAAGTGTCATGGAGGAAGATTCTGGAAGCTTCCACAGTCTTTACACCTTGCACAAAGGACCCTGCCATTTGTCATTTCCCGCTCAGCGCACCCTGGTAGTGCTTCCACCTGCGTTGCAATGCAACTAGCCAGTGTAGCCTTTGCATTTCAACGCAGGCAGCTAGTGGAGCCTCTGAATTGATCCTGAATTGACTTGTTTTTGAGCAGTTTCTAGTGGAGAACTTCTGTGAATTGCTGTGGTTTGTTAGCCTTGTTCCTCTAGGGGTAGGAACAACATGTTTAGGGACTTTGGATCCCTTGGATTATGGACATTTCATGCTTATAGCTGTAAGGCACAAAAATGTCTATAACAGAACTCAACCAAGTCATTGACAAATAATGTTGTGCCCAATCCAAAGTATCCAATTATATAAAACTACTTTGTCCGTGCCTTATCAAAACCATAAGCTTGCCTCTTGAAAGTTCTATTATAAACTTCTCCTAAAACACTTCATCCTTGGGATGCCTGGAATTCACTGACAGTCCTTGGCACACACTCTTATTCATTCATTTCCAAGAATTTTGACCTACTTCTACTTTGTGTTTCCCTAGCACTCCCTAACACTCCTCAACATCCATTGACACACTCCAACATGTGTTAGCATGCCTTTTCATTCCTTGGCATGCTCTGACACTCCTTAGCTATCATACCCTCACAACTAACCTTATGTTTTGTTAGACTTGGGAACACAACCAAGTCCTACCTCGACTACAACAACTTGACCAAGTTACAACTACCACAACTAGACTATGCCTTGTTCACCTAAGAACTGCCTATAACTAATATTAGGCTATTCATGTCCAATCTCAATTCATCCCACTTAACAATTTACCAAGTCAAGGCTCACATCCAGTTGTGGCCATAAAATAAATAAGAAACATAGTTTACATCTCGACATTCCCTAACACGTCACACGTCTAACAATCCCTTGGCACTATGTGGCATGTGTTAGCATTCCTTGCATTCGTTCGCATGCTTTGGCACTCCCTAGCACACCCTATCACTCCTTGACATGCCTTGGAACTCTAGCATGCCTTGGTTGAAATTACTTTTTCCAACCCCTTATCATAACCATACGCTTTCCTCCTACAAGTCCTATTCTAAACTTGTCCTAACACACTTTATCTTTAATACACCTAGAATTCATTGACACTCCTTAGCACACACTCTTATTCATTCATTTCCATGCATTTTGACCTAGTACTCCCTTGTGATGTTTTGGCACTCCCTAACACTCCTCAATATGAATTAACACTATTCAACATCTGTTAGCATGCCTTTTCATTCCTTTGCATGCCATAACACTCCTTAGCTATCATGCCCTCACAACTACCCTTACTTTGTTTTGGACTTGGGAACTGTTATGAAACTAGCTCAAGAAAAGATAGAAAAGATAGATCAACGCCTTAGAATTCAGCCTCTTCGAGGGGGCAACCTCCTTTACATTACATAAATGAACAATTCTTGGATGATACAAATGACAAAACCTCCTTTCTATATATAGGAGTCTAAGGAGTCACAATATAATCCAGCCGACCTAACAATAATAATATAAAGCCACAAAAATAACAATAGAGAGATTCTATGGGGCACAGAAATAACAATATGGGGGTAATAGGGGCACAACAATATAAATAAGGGGTATAACTACAATAGTAATGGGGTAATCACTAGTATTATAGGGACCCAACATGCCCCTCTCCTTCAAAAAAGTGTTGTCCTCAACGCTTGAGTAGTTCTGGATACTTCTGCATAAAATTCTCATCCTCCCATGTGGAATCTTCAGCGGATAAGTTCTTCCACTTGATAAGATACTCTGAAATTGATCGATTTCGTAGCTGTCGAGTTCTTGTTTCTGTGACTGCTTCCGGTTCCAATATAATTTTTCCTTCCTCGTCAAGTTCTGGCAATATTGTTTGAATTGGGAGCTTGTCACCTATAACCTTCTTTAAACATGAAACATGGAAAACTGGGTGCAATCGAGAAGCTGCAGGAAGCTCCAATTTGTATGCCATAGTACCAATCTTTTGCAACACCTTGTACGGACCATAATACTTTGGTGATAATTTATTATCCTTCTTAGCTTGCTTTAGGGACATTTGCTTATATGGTTGTAGCCGTAGGAATACCCAATCACCTACATCAAAACTTCTTTCACTGCGATGTTGATCTGCCTGTTGTTTCATTCTATTTTGTGCCAACACGAGGTTATCCTTTAAGAGTTGGAGGACTTGTTGTTGATGTTCGATGTGATGTTCCACTGCCTGAACCTTAGAATTTTCTCTTAAATATGATGTGATGGATGGTGGTTGATACCCATAAAGTGCCATAAATGGGGTCATTTTTGTTGCTGTATGGAAGGAAGTGTTATACCACCATTCAGCCAGAGGCAACCATTTGACCCATTGTGTCTGTTTATCAGATACAAAGCAACGAAGATATCCTTCCAAACATTTGTTTACTATCTCAGTTTGCCCATCAGATTGAGGATGATAAGATGAGCTATGAGCTACCAAGACAAGAAAATAATTCTGTCCAAAAATTTCCAGTGAAAATGGGATCTCTGTCACTTACAATAATCTTTGGGTTTCCATGTAGCTTTTGAACTGTTTCCATAAATGCAGTAGAAACTGTACTGGCTTTAAATGGATGTGATAATGCACAAAAGTGTGCATACTTGGTAAGTCTGTCAACTACCACCATGATGACACTCTTTCCCTCAGACTTGGGTAAACCTGTGATAAAATCCATTGAAACCTCCTCCCAACGTTGGCTTGGAATGGATAAAGGTTGTAATAGACCTGGTGTCTTAATTGTTTCAACTTTATTTTGTTGGCAAACCAAACATTCCGCCACAAACTTTTGAATATCTGATTTAAGGCCATCCCAAAAAAATTCCTTCTTAACCCTGTGGTAAGTTTTTAAAAATCCTGAGTGCCCTCCTAAGGGAGAAGTGTGCAATTCCATAAGAATCTTTTGTTTTAGCTGGGAATTCTTACAGAGGTATAAGCGATCTTTGTACCATAACGAATCATTTTGCCAGCTAAATGTATCAGAAGTACTGGAATCTTGTTGTAGCTTTCGAATAAGTGCCCACACTTCTTCGTCATTCTTCCATTCCTCCCTTGCTTCGTTTATCCAATCTGGTTGGATAATAGAAATGGCACACAACAATGCTTCCACATCCTCATCCTTTCTTGAGAGTGCATCTGCCACCACATTTTGCTTCCCTTTTTTGTAGATGATTTCAAAGTCATAACCCAACATCTTTGTGACCCACTTTTGTTGCTCTTCAGAGGATAATCTTTGTTCTAAAAAGTATTTAAGGCTATCATGATCCGTTTTTACCTTGAAGTGTCTTCCCATTAGGTAGGGTCGCCATTTCTTAAGTGCATGGAGTATTGCCAACATTTCCTTCTCATAAATAGCTTTGCTTAAAAACTTTCCCTTGATTGGACGACTTTCAAAAGCAATGGGTCTTTCATCTTGCATTAGAACAGCACCAATTCCATTTCCTGAAGCATCACATTCCACAATAAAGGTTTTTGTGAAGTCCGGTGTAGCTAAGACCGGTGCTTGGCACATTGCCTCTTTAAGATGTTCAAAGGCCTTTGTTGCTTCCGGAGTCCATGAAAATGAATCTTTCTTCAATAATGTTGTTAGAGGTGCTGCTATTCTCCCATAATTCTTAACAAACTTGCGATAATACCCTGTCAACCCAAGAAATCCTCGCAGATGCTTTATGGATGTGGGGATTTTCCATTCCTTAATGGCTTTAATTTTGCTAGGGTCTACCTTAACTCCTTCATGAGATACAATATGACCCAAATATTCCACCTCCTGGACTCCAAAGAAACATTTGGATCTTTTTGCATATAATTGTTTCTCCTCCAATAGTTGTAGCACCCTGTCAACATGTTCAACATGATCCTTCCAAGACTTGCTGTAGATTAGTATATCATCAAAAAATACTAACACAAATTTTCTAAGGAATGGTTTGAAAATTGAATTCATCAAACCTTGAAATGTTGAAGGTGCATTGGTAAGGCCAAAAGGCATGACCAAAAATTCATAATGACCCTCATGAGTTCTAAATGCCGTTTTCGGAATGTCTTCAATCTTCATTCTGATTTGATGATATCCCGAACGAAGATCCAACTTGGTGAAGTAAATTGATCCATGCAATTCATCCAGTAATTCATCAATAACAGGAATGGGGAACTTATCTTTAATAGTGAGCTTGTTGAGCTCCCTATAATCCGGACACATGCGCCATGATCCATCCTTCTTGTGCACCAATACTACTGGAGCTGAGAAAGAACTTTGACTCGGTTGAATTATACCAGCCTCTAGCATTTCTGCAACCATACGTTCAATTTCACTTTTTTGGACATAGGGATATCTGTACGGCCTGATGTTTGGAGGAACACTTCCTGGAATATGATCATGATCACGCATAGGTGGGAGACCTTTGGGAGTCTCAAATACCTTGGAATGATTGTCCAGGACTTTTTGGAGATCTGGAGAAATAGATGATTCCAATGTGGAAACATCTAGCGAACATAATTGTGCAATTACACCTCTTTGCTCCTTTTTTAGAAGCTTTGTCATGCCATTAGAGCTGATTATCTTTCCTGGTTTCCCTGCAATACCCCTTAATTCAACTTCCTTTCCTTCCGTAGAAAATTTGATGAAAAGTTCTTGAAAATTAAAAGCTATTGTACCCAAGGATTGTAGCCATTGGACTCCTAGTACAACATCAGCACCTCCCATTGGAATGGAAAGCATTGGGCTAGTCAATACATATTCTCCCATGGATAGCTTGATATTATGGCACTTTCCAGAGCAATTTATTGTTCCTCCATTTGCAATCATCACTTGACACTCTGGTGCTGGATATAGGAAGCAATTCAATTCTTTTGCTACCCTACAATGAATAAAATTGTGGGTGCTTCCTGAATCAATCAACACTATTACCTTTTTCTTCTTGATTTGTCCTTCTATCTTGATGGTTTGAGGAGTGGTAATTCCCGCCAATGCATTACAAGATATGGTCGGATTTATTTGTTCTTCATCTAGGCTTTGTTCCTGGAGTATATCTTCTTCTTTTGACCTTTCTTGCTCCTTTTCTTCTTCCTCTTCACAATCTATGTAGAATAATTTCTTCTCAGCACACTTATGACCTTTAGTGTATTTGCTATCACAACTGTAACAAAGCCCTTTTGCTCTTTTTTCTTCCAATTGTTGTGGTGTCAACCTTATAGGTTGTGGAAGACTAGGGGCAACAACACTTCCGTCTTTATAGTTGTGAGTGGTATGCTTCCTGGTTGCCATAATTTTGCTTTCCATTTTTCTTGCTAACCTGAATGCCTTCTCTAATGAATCAGGTTCCCAAAGGCGAACATCATGTTGGATATTATCCTTTAAAGACCCTATGAACACATCAATCCTATGCTCCTCTGGAATATCTTTTACCCTTATGTTCAATTTTTGGAACTCCTCAATGTGCTCCATTACTGAACCCTTTTGTTTGAGACTTATCAATTGGCTAAAAAAAGTGTTGCTTTTTGTATCTTCATAATGTGCTATCAATTCTTCCGTAAAAATTGCCCAAGTGATAAATTGTTTACGAGAGCAAAGCCATTGATACCATACAAACTGATTTGGTTCCAAATATACAGTTGCCATACGTACCTTTTGTGTGTTTTGCACATTATTGAGATCGAAGAATTGCTCCATCTGTAATATCCATGTGGCGGGATCCTTGCCATCAAACTTCCTCATATCGATTTTTGGAATATGGTGATTCTTCGATCCAACATTAGCGTCTATGGAATCATGATTAACATTTCTTTTGTTCTCATCATGAGTTTCCTTTACTACCTTTTCACCATTAGTGGCCCTTTCTTGTAGCAACTTCTTCAATTCTTCCATGTCTGTCTTCAAATCTATCTTCAAATCATCCATCTTAGCTTCCATGCCCTTTATCTTAGATTCCACGCCATTTACCTTAGATTCCATGCCACTTATCTTAGCTTCTGTTAGCTTTTGTGAGCGTGACATTTGTTGCACTTGTTCTTGTAATTTTGATATATCATGTAGCATTTCTTCCTCTTCTTCATGAGTCATGCTAGAGCTTTCAGGTTCCTTACTAGGTGTTTGCATTTTCTTTCCTCGGGACATCAGTTACCGATAATAATGCTTTACTATGCCCTTTGAATTCCGTTAAACCAAGCATACAAAAAAAATTAAAAAAAAACTACACACCTTTTTTCACTTTATAGAAGCCTGATATTGAATCTGATGTATCTCTGTAATTTCAAATCATCCAGTTCTGAAATTTCTACCTATAGTAGCCTTCTGTGTCCTCTTTCCAATGCCACAAGTCTGAGCCAAATTGGATTCTCCAAGGAAGAGTTATGTGAAATCTCCCACAGTGACTTTCTTTTAGACTGGTTTAGCAAAGCGAAATTGTACGACGTGCCACGAGTCACTGTTTCAACTTTTGAATCTGAAACACACACAAAAGAAACTATAGTCTGTTCTCTTTCTATACCTTCTTACGAAATTTCAATCCGATCCCCAGAGAGAAAGTTATGACAATTTTCCCTAGGTCACCTGTTTTGAATGTAATTCAGGAGTCTGCAAAAAGACCAACTTCCTTAGATCATATCTCCGCAAATATCACGCGAAAAGCTCTGAAATTTGGACCCAAGGTTCAGCGTGATTTCATCTCAAATGGGTTTTTTTTGTGACTTTTGAAACGTCACAGAAAAAACGTTATAGCGAAAATTCCACGATGACCTGTTTGGAGCAGCGAAACCCTAGAATCCAAAGCTCTGATACCAAATGTTATGAAACCAGCTCAAGAAAAGATAGAAAAGATAGATCAACGCCTTAGAATTCAGCCTCTTCGAGGGGGCAACCTCCTTTACATTACATAAATGAAAAATTCTTGGATGATACAAATGACAAAACCTCCTTTCTATATATAGGAGTCTAAGGAGTCACAATATAATCCAGCCGACCTAACAATAATAATATAAAGCCACAAAAATAACAATAGAGGGATTCTATGGGGCACAGAAATAACAATATGGGGGTAATAGGGGCACAAAAATATAAATAAGGGGTATAAATACAATAGTAATGGGGTAATCACTAGTATTATAGGGACCCAACAGGAACCCAACCAATTCTTGCCTCGACTACAACAACTTGACCAAGTTATGGTTACTACAACTATACTATGTTGTGTTCACCTAAGAACTTATTATAACTCATCTTAGGCTACTCATGTCTAATTTCAACTTATCCCACTTAAAAAGTTACAAGTTATCGAGTCAAGGCTCACATCCAATTGTGGTCATAAAACAACTAAGCAACATAGTTTACATGTTGACATGCCATATCACTTGGTACATCTAAAAATCCCTTGGCACTATGTGGCATGTGTTAGCACCCCCTGCATTTCTTGGAATGCTTTGGCACTCCCTCACACACACTACCACTCCTAGACATGCCCTGACACTTCAACATGCTTTGGCACTGTCTAGCATATAACCTCATCACTACCTCATTAAAACACTTGAAACTCACTAACACTCCCTACCACACACTCTTATTCGTTCATTTCCATGTATTTTGAACTAGTTCTCCCTTGTGTTTCCATGGCACTCCCTAACACTCTGTGGAACACATTGACACACCTTGGTACCTGGCACATCTTGGAATGTCTCCCTGACACTCTAGCATTCCTTGGCACTACCTAGCATGCGTTGTCACTCCCTCATTAGCACACATAGAACTCATTGACACTCCCTATCACACACTCTTATTCATTCATTTCCATACATTTGAAACTAGTGCTCCCTTGTGTTTCCCTGACACTCCCTAACACTCCCTAGCATGCATTGTCACACGCTAACACTTGGCACATATTGGAATGTTGCCCCTAGCTAGCCTCTAGCATGTATTATCACTACCTAGAATACTTTGGCACACTTGGAACTCACTGACACTTCCTATAACAAAATCTTATTCATTCATTTCCATGCATTAATTTGGCCAAGTGGTCCCTTTTGTTTCCTCGACACCCCCTAACACTTCCTAGCACGTGTTGGAACACCGTGGCACCTGACACATCTTGGCCGCATGCTTCCCTGACACTCTAGCATGCCTTAGCACTGAATAATAAAACTTTGTAAAGTCTTGGTGAATATTTTACTAAGTTATAAAACATTGTGAAGTCGTGGTGATTTTTTCATACAGAAAAGAACGATATATGATAATAGGAAAACATATTCATTAAACTGTAATATACCAACTTACATGTTTGGAAAAAAAAACATAATTTGTTCTTCCTAAGGTGGGCCAACTGTTTCTTTTAAGTTAATTATAGTAAACATGCTATCAAACGTGTTTGTATAGGTTTGGGATTCGAACATGGGTCTCAACTATAACTATACCAGAGTTGAACATGCGTCTCAATCACAAGAAATTTTTGAAATTTTACCTCACCCATCACCATACCCAGAATATTTGTGTTTTGGGTACTTCTCCTCAACATTTTCTAAAATAAAATGAAACAAGTATTTTTTTACTATGAATATTTGACTCTTCTAAAACATGATTACATGTTTCACACCTCCTTCAGATAGATACCATTAAAAGTACGCCAAAATTGACAAATATTATAAAACATGGAAAATTATATTTCATAGTACGATGTTACATCCATCAATAATATCTTTAATATTCATCAATAACACCCACATCACTAGAAAACATAAAGGAAAATAGTATATAAATAAATTAGGAAACCGCTAGTAGAAAACCCTAATGATGGTCCACTATAATATGAATACTACAGCTTTATAGTTGTTCCTGATGACAAGTACCATATAACACAATTATTTTAAATAAATGTTATCATAAATATTAGCCGATGATGATGCTAATACGCTTCTTCAATGACCTTTGAAAAAAGTATGAAGGTGAATTGCACACTATGTTGCATGGTATACACACTACCATAACCTGCAACATAAGAAAATGTTAATCAGTTCATTATATTGAAGTTCTTGCCAATGGAAATGACATATAATTCTTTACAATTGCAATGAAGCCTTGCTTAAAAATGAAAGATCCCAATGTAGGATCCCAATGAAAGTGAAGTGTTTTTTTCTTTTCAGCTTACAAATTGGAAGGTTACCTGGTAATTGTTAGAGAATCGAACCTTGGCTAGGAAGTGACCTTACCAAGTTAAAATGAAATATATCAATGTAAGTGAAGTGCTTGTTTTTTTCTAACTTACAAATTGGAAAGTCCTCTGGCTAATTGGTAGAGAATAAAGCCTAGGCTAGGAAGTGCCCTTACCAAGTGATAAATTTACTAGGCTAAAAAGGAAAGTTTCTAAGAGTGTGGGGTCCTAAAAGGTTTTAAATTAACTAGGGTATGTTCTTGAAAGATTAGAAAACGCTAGACTTGAATCTAGTTTTAGAAGTAAAAAGAGGGAGACCCAAAATATGACATGTTACGAACAAAAGTATGAAGGAATGGAGTTAAAATATACCCTTATATTGGATTTGACAGATCAATATTACCTTTGATATTTTTTGGGATGGGTGATGGAAAAAATGATATCTAAGGACAGGGAATGCAAACACAGTAAGGAAAAATAAAAATCTTGGAAGGCCTAGCACTAGATAATCAAAAACAAATCCATGATATATGTAGTTTTTGTTACTGGGCCCTAAACTAAGAAACATACTAGGTTGTGATAAGAAAGTTCTAGTAAGTGGTCATGCAAACATGAAGAATATCTATCTATTTCCTAGAAATTTCATTCATGAGTAAGATTTGGATATCAATTATCTTAAGAGGAACTCAAACGAGGAACCTTGTAATTGTTGCAATTAATTTGTTCCATTTTAAAAGGAGATTCTTGGCTCTATGAGATCAGTTATGGTGCAACTTTGAGTAACAAAAATTCAAGTCTATTATTTGAAATGACAAGTATAGAGCAAAGACGAATACATACTTGGATCCTCTTGTGTAAGAATCCCTGCTTTAGAAAAATCACAATCATAGTTGTGGCGTCTAGTTAGATTGTAATAAGAATTCATTGGATACATAGCATGTGCCACAAAAACTTTTGGAGTTTTTGTCACACCAAAGAAGGGACTGGTCCAGTGGCAACATCAATCCATTAACTTATAATTTTGATACCCCTAAGACATCTGACCAAAGGGACCTGGAAAATGCATGATTAAAAAATAAATGATTGAGAATCTCTGAATCTTTTGTGCAGAGAACACATACATTTGGTCCGTGAACTTTTCTGCAATAATCAGTCCCAAGTTTGAATACCGTTCTCTAGGGAAAGCCACATAATTTTTTTTAGTTTAGGGGAAATAGGCCAATACCATAATTTTTAATGCCACCAACTAACCCTTTCCATCCCTAGTACAATCAATACATCCCAGACCCACATCACCTGTCCTGTCTCCATCCTACATGGCACAACTTCCGATCCTTGGATCTCCTTCTGACTCTCGTCACCCAACACCATGTGAAACTTCAAGTCCCATTCATCTAGAGTCTCAAAAACCTCTTTTGACCCTGTCATATGTTTCAAAGCACCACTATCCACGTACCATCCATCCTCATCGATAGTACCCTACGAGAAATGAGAGATCATAGAAAAGTCATCCTCCTTCAATCTCCTGGTGAGACCATCTATCTTAGAAAAAGTGGCAACACCAACAAATTACTTCCCTTTCTTCTTATCGTCATCTCCCTTCTTCTTCATCAAACATCTCGATGAAAAATGACTCCATATCACCACAGTTGAAACACTTGACTTTACTCAAGTCCTTCTTCTTCTTACCCTTCATTCGTGCTGCAAATGCCATGTCATCATCTGAAGCCCTCTTCTTCAGATGAAGATCCTTGTCTCGCAACTCCTCCTGAATGAAGTCAACCAATAGCCTATTCCACTATGGAAACCTCTCTCTAGCAATAATCCCTTTGATGAAGGGCTTCCTTTCCTCTACGACCCCTTTCAAATCCATCCTCACCATATTAGAATCTGAAATAGTCACACCGGTGACAGAAAACTCATCTTTGACCTTAGATAATCTCATCAGATGCGAAGTCACTCCTTCACCCTGTATCATCTTGGTGGACTTCAACTTATCCTCCAATACCAGTACCCGTTCTTGTTCTTAATCTGGAAAAAAATTTGTAGAGCCATCTACATCTCATGTGCAGTGTTCTTCCTAGACACTTCCAATTCCTTTGGGTCAGTTGGCTTCCTGATGGATTTCTCAGTGAACTCCCAGATCTTGTTGACCTGCAAGAACACCTTGATCCTTTCCTTCCATGGACTATAGTTGGACAACACCTCCAACCTATCCTCATACTGGAGACTAGCCTGCAATTTCGACATTGTCATTTACTGTTAAATTTAGGATCACATGTTCTTTGTTGAAGTCAGAAGCTTCAATATCTCATTAGCCCAATTATTAACTGTTTATAAATCATGTGAACCATTATCATGATGATAGTAACTGAGAGAATAAAATGTATAATAAATAACAAAGACAAGCCAAGAAAAGAGTACACAATGATTTGGCTCAAGTCAGGGAAAAACCCCAAGATGGGGAAAACCCTTGATCAATCTTCTTATTATTATTAATCATCAAATGTTCAGTAGAGAGAGAGAAGGAGAGTACAATCAATGTCAAGGATGACTTTCCAAGATGATGACTAGAACCACTGACCATATGCCAAATATACTGCCCAGACAAGTTTGTAATTTTGTCTTCAAATAATAGTAGAAAAATTATTCCCTAACCAGTAGACAACAGAATTCAAAGAAGCAAATCAATAGGTTCCAAAAGAGCTCAGACTTGATTCACTTAAAGAGACTTCCTTTGCTGATTATGAGGTGGCAAAGAAAGTCCCAAAATTTGAGTAGTGAAGCCTAGTCAAAGAGTTCACAAGTTTTGTGGTAAAAAATCTACAGTTAGGGCTTGCAGATATATTTCCTAAATAGCCCAGATCTAGAGACACATGTTGCAGTCCTTCCTTCAGGAAAATCTGACCTTATTTGGCTAAGGTTCTGAGTTGAAAATAACTCTCACCAAGGTTCCATGTCTACTGTACTTGGGATTAGGATATTTGGCATGTTCTGCTTCATAGAAAAACCCTTCAGATACTTTGTCCAAGAATCACACATCCTGTGGAATTCGTGAAATGATTACAAGGAGATTCATACTTCACCAATGGATAAAGCTCACCAATATTCACTGCCCTCACGTACGGCTTCCATTCAGCTTCAAGATTGAACCTATGGAAATGAATACACACCAAAAGCATACCCAATACATTTCCTCCTAGCTCCTTTAAGTTGCAGTTATTTCACAAATATATTAGAGCCCTTTTTGTTTAGTCAAATGAGGTTGAAAGGCACTTCCTTATATACAATATGATGGTGTTGAAGAGACGTGACCATTGGACTAGGTGAGATGACATATAGGAGAGGCCAACCTTGATAATTTTATATGGGAGAAACAAAAATTCAAAATCACACTTCCACATAACCAAATTCGATGATATTTAGGTCGATTTTTGTCCTCTCGAAAAGAGGAATTCAATGGAATGATTATCTCCATCAACTGAGTTTTCGAAAGTGGAATTTGGCCCTATTTTCCAATTTTAACACTCACTCTCAACTTGGGAGAATTCCACCTGTCAATCCATCTATCATCATCATACCATCCTGTCATCATATACCATCTCTGTCATCATTGTTCTCCTCTGGTCTTCTTTGCTAAACCTAGAAGTAATAATGAAGAAGAAGTGATCGAGAGTGAGTCACAAGACCTTACCACTCTCCATTGACAAAAGTCAGTCCTTGATCCCATATGAAGTTTTTGAACACCATGCATCCTAGTCATACAGAGAATGACTAATACACGATGCGTCCATCGGTAGTGCTATGGTCCTTAACCACTTTTTACAACTCATCGGCCAAATGATATGTACTTCCCATGTGTCCCGAACTACATGGGTAGGATGATGTAAGAACATCAACAGGGAAAGAATATATCACATCCTGCTCACAACCACTCGTAGGGATAGGATAAACCACATCCTACAAACACATGTCATAGTAATACGTAGGGAAAGGATGAAACACCTCCTACAGGCATGCAAAACACCAAGAGTAGGGAAAGGATGAATCATGTCCTAAACACATGTAAATCAACACTAGTAGGAAGGATCCTACACGTCGGGAGAGGATGAACCACATCCCACTGGCATGTCAACCATAAATTGTAGGTAATAAACATTCTACATGTGGGGAAAGGAAGAACCATGTCCTACTGACATGTCAACAGATGTCTATAATCATCTCTGACTAGGGTATCCGTAGGATAAGGTGAACCACTCATCCTACTCATATGCCATAGGAGAAGGTGAACCACTCATCCAAGGCATATGTCATCAATAGTAGGGTAAGGTGAACCACCAACCCTGTGGTCACTTATAGCTCAATATGTACTGCAAGCCCCCAGAAGTTCCTAGAGCTTAATCGTCCAATCTTGACCGAGGATCTCTTCATATAGGGAATAGTGCCAAGTTGCTTTCTGAAAGTCAAGACTAGATCATTGGGAGCCTCATAGCTCCATCCTGTAGAATATAGATGTATATATAGCAAGCAACACTTAGCAATCATTTTCTTCTTGTATATCTTGACGAAGAAAACATTTGACTAATTTTACTCCCTCTTACTAGGGGAGACCACAACTTAAACTTGTCTTTTCAGAGTGCAAAGCATCTATCTGGTAGCCTGCTCATCATTAGATCCATCCACTTTGTAGATAATTTATTAATACACTCAATCAAGCCATGACTTTGGTGGTGCTCTTTTTCATACTGTTGGGAAGGTCCAACAAACAACTCTTCAATATGTAATAAATAGTATCTTCATTCATTTTCTTCAAAGTTCGAAGACAACTTTAAAAAAAAGCTTCATCCTTAGATATAAACATCAGTAATCAATGAGAGGATCCTATCATGGTCCTATATTATTGAGGTAAGAAATTAGGGAGACTTCAAACCTTTCTTCCAAGATTTGGGCTTATGCCTTTTCTTCATACTGAAGTTCAAATTCCCAGCACGGTATAACAGACAATAGGCAGTCATAAATTGTAGCAAGATATCTACCAAAACAACAAGATCCATAAATTGTCTATGCTTCAAAAGTAGAGCATAGTAATTTGGTGTTTCTAAAAAATCAACTCCCTCTCAATGAGAGAATTATTATCTGATAATGGTTGCACCCGAGGTCATGACTTCTTCTAAATATCGAGCTATCTACAATCTGCTAGCGTTCCTTTCAATACTCTTAGGTTTATGAGCCACAGTCATATGCAGCTTAGGAGATATAACATATCATCAGAGTTAAAATATTAGAGACATCCAGGGATACTATAGCTCCGTCTTAAGCCTTCATCAATCTGCCCCTCTTCTTTAATATGGGATTTTATCATACTGCAATTGTATTAGAAAGCTTCCTAATCGAAAAAATTATCATCATGATCCTTCTTTAACCAAGGTGAAGAAATCATTTTATGATATCATCTAGACAATTAGCTACTTCATGATTGCTACTAATCCATTTTATGAAGGTCCCTTTTATTAAGGCATCACAAAATATGGGATTTCCAAGGATCCAATCATTTTTCCTTATGGTTATAGTGGTTGCACAAAGGGGTTGGTTCTCTCTTAACTAAAAAGAAAAGAGACTTTCAAGTTTGCTCATATTGAGACCTTTATTACCAAATTTAACTACTTTAGGACCTACTGGAGTAACTTGCTTCAAATTGGATTATGTCAGGGTTTCTTATGTAATCCTGATTTAGAGTCCTGGCCCTTTCTAGCACTGTTCCTAACATCATCTGCCATACTCTGGAATCTAGATAGTCTAGAGAGAATGCAATATGTACCAAGGATCAAATGTTCCACAAGAATAAATCTAAATGCCACCAATCTGATCGATGCCTAACTGCATATAATATCATAGGTTGGCAGACTAATGTGTTGCAACAAACCCTAGCATCAGCATGCTCTGCTTCACTATACCAATTTTTCAAGTACCCTCAATTCAACCTCAGTTCTGACATATGTCAAAGTAAATATGTCAATAACTGCAACGAGACACTGTTGTACTCAATATTATCAATGAGACCCATTGATGCTACACTTATTGAAATAAGTATCATGCTACTTTCAAATGTTCAAATGATGAAGCCCTAGAACCTGCTGCAAGATTATGAAACTTCTTTACATCCTCTAAACACTCAGCAGTAATCAACATTCACTAGCTCTGAAGGTTTCTACATATCTAAGGCAACCTTGTTTTGTTTTCAAACCAACATACTATAACAAACCATAGCCTCAAGTCATGCTTATATCAAGTTTGATGGCTTTCAATCTCAAGAAAACATATCACTACATAGTATAAATGGTAGTAAGTAAGGGACTTGTCACAATTCAGAGCTTTAAGGGAATATTCACAATTCAATCTCATGAACCTCAGTTATGCGTTGATCCCTGCCACTATGGAATTAAGCACACTCATTCCTGCAAGAAAATATATTCTATGCATATTCTGTCTCAAAGTGCTTTACCATATAAGGACCTTACACTCTCAAAGAACACGAGAACCGATATCCTTGTGACATCACTAATTCTAGAAATCTATCCCAAAACTTAATTTTAATGCAGTAAATGTGTACATCAAAGCCACGATCTTCATATTCTCTCCCTACTTTAAAGTAAAGTTGGGGCTATTAATCTAGTCAATTCAGACACATAATGTGGGAAAACGATGTTTTGAACCCAAGTCATGATTGTGGCTACCCATCTCTTAACTTCTAGATGGAACCTGGATGGAGAGCTTGATCAACCAATTTCAATATCTTGTTTTTAATTATTTATCCATGTATTTTTACCATTCTTCATCTAGGAAAAACATTTACATTTTGTCATATTGATTATGTGGCTATATAATTTTTTTTCATATTAGGCTTGATTTCTTGATCTTTGTTCATTGTAGTTTATGGCTCTTATTAATTATCCTTTTTCTCACTTAGAAGTTGAAGGATGATTTTACAAAATTGGCGTAGACATGTACATACCAAATATTGTTGGGTGCTCTTATGTTTTGTTCTCCTCATCTTATGGATTGGGTTTAGTTTCAGATTAAGTAGAAGCTCGCTTTTACTCGACTTATTGTTTCTTAGGTTGATATCTAAGAATTATTTGCCCATGTGTTCCTCAATTCTTTTGTTCCTTTCCTCATATGTTTGTAAAATTAAAGTGGGTTGTCACCCTTTGACTTCCCTTTTGAAATTTTTGGCATCCTTCCTTGCTATCTTCCAGTGGGTGTATGAATTTAATGCATCTCGTTTCTCCATTGTTTGGAAACTTCTTGATTTTTTCCACATTCAAAATAAGGTCTACATTTCAAGGGAGTGTTTATGTAGTGTATTGTGTACTTCTAAGCATGTTCAAGGATTTTTAAATTAAGAGAAACTAGTAACACCTCCATTTTCAGATCAATTATAGCATATTTGACTATCCTTTTATCATTTGTAACTTCTAAAACTTTCAGCAGTTTTCTTGAGGTATTGTTTGTGCTTTCAAAGAGTGATGCTTCACCAGGATCCCAAATATAAGTTTGGTAGGCTTATTGGAACATAGGCTATGAAGGTGGAGTTTTACAATGGATCAAAGCTTTCTTTAGAATATTATCTATCCTGCCTAAATGATCCATCAACCTCCTCTAAATACATTATCCCCTAAAACACTATGAAGTTCTCTCGAGTTAGCATGGTTACCTTTGTTGCTTCTTAGCTACATCCTTTGACACAAGGACAAATAGAACCCCCAAAATAAGACATAGTGGATGTGAAAATATATAAATTTAGCTATATATATGAAATAAAAAAATTATTAAAATTACAAAAAAAATAAGACATGCAGACATAAGGAGCTACATCAAACACATGTTGGGACACTTTATTGATCTCTTGGGACACATTTCTTACACAACAAACACATCCGAACAGATTTTTGAAATTTTTTGTTGCCTCAGATGTTGTATATGTAGGGGTAGCTGGGGCTGGACTGTTTGACGTCAGACATGCAAGCTTGCATGCCCATGATTCTAGTTGTCCAACATGTGGATTTCTAGGGATTTTGATTTGTTGATATCCAACTTAGTATGGCTTTAATAAGAAGACCTTACTCACATGATTTTTCATTATGTGTTTTTTCTCTAGTTGATGATGCCATATAAGATGGTTTTGGTTTCAAAACAACTTTGGATTCTTCAACTTACAAAAATAATATTATCTTTAGGTGCAGATAAAGATTTTGCTTTGACTCTTTCTTGGAAAAAAATTTGGTAACTCTTTATGGTCATATGAATTCTAGAGAGTAAATTTAAGTCTTTATTTCCTTCCATGCAATAGGATTTGTTGTGGTTTGTTGGGATCTAAGTATTCTCATAAGGAGCAAGGGATGGTCAAAAAATAGCCTAATGCTCGATGACATATCCATGTTTATCAATTAGGCTTCAACCTTCAAGGTGCTATATCCCACTATTTCTACCTCTTGAATGTCCATCATTAGGCCTATAAGCCTACTGAGCTGCCTTATTGCTTGCAAAAGCCTCTAATATTTTTAGGTAGCCTTGTAACTAGTTTGGATGCCCACATGGTTTGGGAAATTGTTGGCTTGATTTTGCCATGTTTTGGTCCTACCTTAAACAAGAACCCCTTTTCAATACTTTTCATGTCTTTTATTTTTATTTTTTGTAAAGTAAAAATCTATTTAAGCCTTGAAGAAAAACATCATAGTAGTTTATGGTTTGCCTTGGTTTTCCACTTGGGAAACCAAATCAATGACAAAACCATAAATTTTCCAACATCCAAACAAATTGTCTTTGAAACTTCATCAAAGAAACAAAAAAATTGTACTACAAGGTTGGAAATCTTGATCTATCAGCTAACTTAGAAATAAAAAATTGACAAAAGTAACTTAAGAAACTAAAATGATTAGCAATTTTCATTTGGATTTGAAAATTTTTGAAGCATCCATTTCTATTGGCTCCTTTCTACTTCCAGGAGAACATCTAGGATCCTGGGGGAAGGCCTATATGTTCTTCAATATGACCTAGACCCCTGTCTAGTTTCCTCATAGTTAGTTGTAACTTGTCCAACATGAGAAGGATTTCCTTTTTGGACTTATTTCAATATAGCAAGAAATGGTCAAGCAAGAGATTCAAATGCTAATTGATGTCAAAAATGTATACATATTGAGTATAGGAAACTCTGGCATGCCCTATATAAGGAATACAATCAATTATTTCAATCAATTATTTCCCAAAGCACTTCAAAGTTTGTCAAACAATGGCATCCCTTAACTATGTCACATTATACCTGAGTAATTTCTCCTTAATATATTTTGCAGTATTGGCTAGATACCTTTCGTAAAAGCTTGATGCTCTTTGTTGGGCTCTATATCTCCCTTGATCATGAAAGTAAGAAACCCCTCATTGAATCCTAGTGCATTGATGAGGCATTGGGAGAAGGTGTCAGATAAGAGATGAATTTCTTAGAAAGAAAAGATCGTTGCCTAGGGAGGGTATTAAGAGAAAAAGTATGATGAGTAGGGGAAAGTAAGGGAGACCTTGGTCTAGCAGCGAGAGAATAAAGAGAAGAAGATTGCAAAAGAAGATACATGGCGAGGAAATTATGCAATTTTTAATCATGCTATCTAACATTAGGTCATTGTATTAATGCTTTATAATGATGTGATTTTTTATCAGTCATATGTGGTTGTGTCATTTATTAAGTATTAGGGGTTTCAATTGAGATTCAATTCTAACTTTGAAAACCATATTTTTTATCATTTACACTATACCAATGCTTATTCATTTCCTTGAATTATACATATATTAGTAAGAAAAGTTGCTTACATACATTAATAAAACTTCCTTTTCAGCCTAGGAAAAACTAGGGGATAATCATTCTCCAAATGGAATTGGGGGACAACATAATGTTTAGTTTTATATACCACAATTCATATGGTCTACAAAAACAACTAAAATTAATAAGGATGATTCCATGGCTGGTTTGGCAAGATTTTTAAGGTTGATTTGGGACTTACGATATGTAAACAGATTTGGTTCGCCAAGTGTCTCTATGAAAAGACAACAAATCTATGTGCACCCCTAAACAAGCATGGGATTGTCATAGAGATTTACTATTGGAGCACCATTTTGGCTTATAATATTTTCTAATTGAGAAGTACAAAATTTACTTTGACAGCATCATTGAGAAGAATCTCTCTTCTAGTATTCCTTAGCGACCATGTGCAAATACTTGTAGAAAGCTACTTCTCAAGTTCACTTTCACTGCAATGTTTAGTGAATGCTTTAGGTGGGAAATCAAAATGGTAGTCAACGAACTCTAAAATGGTACATATTAGAACTTGGCACTACCAATTTTACAATATTTGCAAGCAATTCTATTTTTGGTTGTCTCTAGTCTTAACAAAATATTTCAAAAGGATTCAAAATGGAAAGATACTTGAAAAAATTAATTAATTTCTTGTAGCATACCTCTCTAGATCATGATAAAATGAATCTGAATCATCTCCACTGTTATGATACAATGGAAATTGTAATATTTCAATACATACAAAACAAAATAATAACATAAAATGCAAAACTAACAGAAAGAAGATATGTCTTGTGTTTAATTACAAGATATCACCAGTATTTATAATACAATGAGAGGGGCTTGGCATTAAATATAGGTGGTTGGCTTGTTCACCTACCAATTAGTGACAAGTCAAATATGCACATGATTAGACACTGTAATCTAAATAATATTAACTACTTGATGTATGTACACCAATGCCCCATCATAACTGCAACTTAGGGACATAGGGAAAATATGTTTAATCTCAAAATGGGTCCTGGCTACAAGGTCATGATAGCTATCATGTTAAAATTGTTCAAAACAAAAAAAAATCAGAGATGGGGAGTGAGATTACCCCCACCTTAGGGAAAATTTCCTTCACCCCAAGCAAGGTATGAAGTTGAACATAATGAGACTTTGTTAAGGGTTAGCAAAGATGTCAACAACCTGCATCTCAGTGTGTGACAGTACTACAAGTCAATAATCCTACCATCAATAAATTGGTGTATGTAATGCATATGGACTTCTATATGTTTGGGAAGTTGATGCTCTACTGGTTGCCTGATAACATGGATAACACTCTTATTATTGCCCCATATTAGAGTAGGTTGCTCTTGCTGAAAACTAGACTTGGTCAAAATATCTTCAATCTAAATAGACTCAGTGGCGACACTGTCAACACCTCAATATTTTTCATCAATAGGAGGAAGGGCATTGACAAATTTATCTTTGCTAGACCAAAAACCAGGACCAGAGCCAAGATGAATGACATAGACAGATTTGGACTTGCAATAATCAAGATTTCCAACCTAATTAGAGTCAGTATAACCCACTAAATTTTCATTACCATCAGAATAATATTGAATGCATATTTCTAATGAAGCTTGTGTGGTTCCTTCATGACTAGGATACCAACAGACTGCATAGGAGAAATCTAGACGACTGTGAGTCAAGTAAAACATGCATCCAATGAGTTGCCGATACAACATAGCATCAACCAAAGGAGTGGAAACACTTGGTTGACAACTTGATCCCTGACAAAAAGGGTGTGGGTGTAAATTTTCAATCCAATCTCTGAAATCTGCTAAAGAGATCAAAGGCACAATTGAACTTTGATATGCCTATCGTAGATGCAAACTAAAAGAGTTATTGATACCAAATAGCATCAAACAAAGGAGTGGAAACACTTGGTTGAAAACATGACCCTTGACAAAAAGGGGGTGGGTGTAGATTTGCAATCTAGTATGTGAAATCTACTCGAGATCCAAGGTATACTTGAGTTTGTGCGATGCTTATCCTAGATGTATACCAAGTGATCTGTATCTCAAGAAAGTAGTGAAGGAGCCTCAAGTATTTCGTGTTGAACTATTGATGGAGAGTGGACTTCATGTGATTAATGAAGGTAGGAAAAGGTCCTACAACATAATATGCCCTACTATCCACAGCAAAGGAAGAACCATAGCTTGATGGAGATGACAAATTGTGTGATCCATTTCAGAGGTCCTTGCTGGCAGTTTTGGGCCGAAGCCATCAATTGTGCCAAATATGTACAAAATTGCATGCCTCACAAAAGATGTCCAGGAGGTGTCCCCAAAAGAAACCTTGAGAGGATGGAAACCCTCTATTGGCTATCCCAGAGTCTTTGCATGCAATGTTGGGCCCAAACCCCCAAAGAAAAATGCAAGAAAATGTAAATATAATGTATGGTTTTCATATTTGTTGGCTACCCAGAATATGTTAAAGGTTGTAAATTTCTTGTTCCAGATACACATCAGTTAGTCATTAGGAGTGTTCAATTTTATGAGCATGCCCCTTGGAATCTTGATCTTCATATGATTTTTCTTCTTTTGAGTTGAATTCTCCGGCGAATGAGTGTGCTCTTGAAGAAAATTGTGATGAAATTTTTATACCACTTTCTAAGTGGGGTGAAAGTGTACATACTTGGTTTAATTTCACTTTTGTAATACATTAAATCCTTAGTTGGTATATCTTCCAACTAAATTCTTAATTGCAGGACTCTTCCCAGTTTTCTATGAATGGAGGGTCTTGCTTTATATTCCAAAAACAACAGAATTTATAGATAGTGATAATCTTGTTCCTTAAATTGGTTTTGAGTCTCCGTTCTTTTGCTGAGTTTTGTGGACTCCACATTTAAAACAAAGAGTGTTGACCATGTTGATTTGTTAGCTTGAGCACCATATAAACAAGGCAGAACAATAACAGAAGAAGCAGAACTGACAGAAAGAGTTATGTTGTTTTTCTTCCTTGTCTGTATGGATTTATATAAGTTTAATTACAAGGAGATCACCTGTATCTATGACATAGACTGTGAGGAGCCCAACGTTAAATATAGGTGGTTGGGTAGTTCACCTGCCAAGCTATAATAAGTCAATTATGCACAGTGATTAGACACTAAACATCAAAGTTAACATGGATAGATCTGAGGGTATGGATGCACAATTAACATTCCATGGTTGGTTTGGAAAGGTTTTTAAGGCTGATTTGGGCCTTACAATATGTAAATGGATTTGGTTCGCCAAGTGTCTCTGTGACAAGAAAAAAATCTATGTGCACCCCTAAACAAGCATGGGATTTTCATAGATATTTATGATTGGAACACCATTTTGGCTTATAATATTGTCTCATTAATAAGTACAAGCATGTACTTTGAAAACATCATTGAGAAGAAGCTCTCTTCTAGTATTCCTTAGAAATCATGTGCGAATAACAGTAGAAAGCTAGTTCTCAAGTTCACTTTCACTACAATTTTTAGTGACTACTTTAGGTGGGAAATCAAAAATGGTAGTAAACGAAGTCTTAAATGGTACAGGTTAGAACTTGGCACTACCAATTTTATAATATTTGCAAACAATTCTATTTTTGGTTGTCTCTGGTCTTAGCACAACATTTCAAAAGGATCCAAAATGGAAAGGTACATGAAAAAATTAATTATATTCTTGGAGCATACCTCTCTAGATCATGATAAAATGAATATGAATCATATCCACTGTTGCGATACAATGGAAATCGTAATATTTCAATCCATGCAAAATAGAATAATAACAGAAAATGTAGAACTAACAGAAAGGATATATGTCTTGTGTTTAATTACAAGAGATCATGTGTATTTATAATACAGTGAGAGGGGTATGGCATTAAATATAATTGGTTGGCTTGTTCATCTACCAATCAGTGATAAGTCAAATATGCACAGGATTAGACACTGTAATCTAAATAAACTTAACGACCTGGTGTATGTACACCAATGCCCCATCATAAGTGAAACTTAAAGACATAGAGAAAATATGTTAAATCTCAAAATGGGTCCTAGCTACAAGATCATGATAGGTACCACATACAAAGTGTTCAGAACAAAAAAAATTCAGAGAGGGGGAGTGAGAGTACCCCCACCTTAGGGATAATTTCCTTTACCCCAAGCAAGGTACGAAGTTGAACATAATGAGACTTTGTCAAGGGTTAGTGAAGATGTCAGCAATCTACATCTCAGTGTGTGACAATACTGCAAATCAATAATCCTATCATTAATCAATTGTTCGATGTAATGCATATGGAATTTTACATGTTTGGGAAGTTGATGCTCTATTGGTTGCCTGATAACATGGATAACACTCTGATTATTACCCCATATTAGAGTAGGTTGTTGTTTTTGAAAAGTAGACTTGGTCAAAATCTGTTCAAACCAAATAGACTTAGGGGCAGCACTATCAACACCTTGGTATTTTGCATCCATAGGAGGAAGGGTATTGACAACTTGCTCTCAAATTTTCTCCACAACCCTTCAAATTGATCATATTTGGGGTGATCTCTGATGTTGTTGGTAAAGAGAAGCTATCGAGGAAAGTCAGATTAGGTGAGTCAATTTTAAATTATTGTTCCTTTATGATGTGATCATTATCTTCTACTTGTTTCCAGAAAGAGGAATCCAAACTACTGTGGGAGAAGAACTTACTCATAAAGGAGGAAGCCCTTGGAATGGATCATCCTTCTTTGGAAGTGCACCTTCAGAACTTAGCAACATCTTATGCTTTATCGAGAAAATTTGAGAAATACAAATATATTCTTAGGAGGTGTCTAAGAATACTTTCAACTAGCTTGGTTCGTAATGCTCCAGATATTTCATTTCCTATGTTGAGTCTTGGAACAACTTTATATCATCTAGGGAGGCATAGGGAAGAAGAGGATTTAACTCAGGAAGCCTTGAGGATACATGAAGCATCCTTTGATAAATAAAGTCTTGCAATTGGTGGGTTGTGTTTCCTTCTTGGTAATTGACATATGTATTTTCAATTATATGTCATGAGATCCACAATTTGGGTTACAAAGTCCATTTTCTATTTGATTCTAAGCTTATTTCTTGAAACTTCTTTTCTTTACAAGAGAGGCTTGTGATTGTTTAGCTTTGATACAATGTGCTCTAGGTAAGGATGATGAAGTTGATCCTCTCATGTGGAGGGTCTTACAGATCCAAGAAAAGGAGTTTGGATGTGAACTTCCAGAAGTGAAGTCTACATTAGAAATGCTTATTGTATTTCTTGGCAACTTGGGAAAGAAAATGGAGAAATCACTTCTTCATCGAAGATTAATGAAGTTGCAAACAAAATAAAAAGATTGATTTTCATTCTCGGCATCATTGTAATGATGTTTGTTTTACTCATTAATAAAAATATGTACTTGTTTTTCCTGTTAATAGAAATATTAAATGTTTTCTTTGATGTATTTAATTGTTAATAGAAACATGTACTTTTTACCTGAATTGAACATTCCTTTGATATTGGTGGTTTTTCTCCATGAGTAAAATCTACAATAAAAAAAATTTGTTATGTAAGCTTAAAATATCTCACTTGCATCATATTTTTCCACAGATAACTCTTCTTTCTACTCATCAAAACAAGTGAAACATTACACAATATAACTTCGTAGATTCACTTGATAAGGCTTTGAAAGTTTAAAAAATTCTTTATAATTTGACTTCCATAAGATATGCACAATGGAAGTAATAAATACAAGTGTTTTTGGATGATTGAATTATGCAAATTCCCAAGGATTGTATATACTTGTTATAATACAAGAAGACAAACATTGGGTGTGGCCACCCTATCCAATTGGGTTGGTTGAAATGTAAGGAATTTTGGGAACACGCCATAGTTACAGAAACAACTGGAACGACATAGAGTGGAGGTCAATGTTGTTGGCATTGTGGTGTTGGTGTTGTGGAGGTAGCCTCTGTAAAACAATTCTTCAACGGTAAGAGATCAGATTGTAATAATTTCCTCATTTTGTTTGTTGTAAGAGATATAATAGTAATGCAGTGGGTGTATAGACTTCATGGTGAACCAATTGTGGCTAGCTTCTACCCACTGAGCTAGAAGCCTAGAACTGGTGTTTCAATTGTTATTCTTTTATCAGTGCAGGTAATAGTTCTATAATTATCATTATTATTTTTAATTACTTAGATAAGCAAGGAGAAATATATGCTCAAATATTGAGTCTTTGATCACAAGAGAAGACACTAGTAAGGCCATAATAATATGGTATGACAAGGATAAGGCTATGAAAACTTTCAGGGTCTACATAGCATATAAAGCTAGTGCCTTCTAGAGGTCCATATCAAAAACTGTATCAGAGTGCAGGATTACATCAAACCTTTGGGAAACTTTGTATTTCAATCATGTTTATGTGTTTGGATCTGTATCCATTTATATCGTATTCTCAAGGCATCTTTGTATTCCAATCATGTTCCATTTATATCGTGTTCTCAAATTTACTCTGGAATAATTGTCTTTCAAGTTGCAAATTTTTAAACATTTAAGGATGTCAATCACGTTTCTAACTTGTTTTCTGGCCAAATTTTCCCTAACTTGTGTTCAACAATTGCTCTGTTGATATGGGTGGTTGTGGGAAATTGTTGCTTGATCTAGAAGTGATTGTTTTGGGAAGTATATCTAACGTATTTAGATCGGACACAAACCATGGCTAAGTAAGGATTCTTTAAATAACCTTATAGCTTGGTTCCTTTTTGTTCCATCTAAGCTTGGAAAAATGTCATGAATTTACATTGAACAATGTAAGAATCTAGTCTTTTCCAAAAACAATCAAGCTAATTCTTTCATTTTTCAAATTACCTACCAGTTCTGGACATATTCTTTGAAATTTCTATGTTGAAGGTGTTCGATTTAGGTAAGTGATGTTGAATGCACACCTACAGTTCTATTGTTCACCTATTAGACCAATGCAAATTATAGTCAAACATGGAAGGGTTGGACGTGATTGTTCCAAAAATACTCTTATTGGCCCACAATACATATATTCATAACACATACCTACAATAGTATTGTTCTCATATTCGGCTAGTGCATATTGTAGGCAAACTGTTAAATGTTGGACTTTGTCGTCTCAAGTTCACACACCAGTGCTAAAGATGCAATGTATTGTGTGCATCATTATATATGATTGAGATTGCAAGCTAACTGTTTAAATAAATGCATGTATAAAACTTCCATATTAGCAAAATAACCATCAATATTTTTTTCTAGCATTTTGGGCAGAATTCACAATAGTATGCTAAAAAGTGTCATTTCAATGTCTAGAAATTAGGATATATAAATGTGATATATATACTCTACATCTTTGGGTTATCTCCTTTTCAAATTTGAGCTCTTTTAGGCTACATGTTAATTGTTTGAACTTTGAACTTTGAAGAAATTCCTGAATAGACTTCGTAAGGTAGTGGTACCATAAATTATGTTATTTCAAAGATTTGACTTCCATATTTTCATAAAATACAATGTCCTCAATAAATAATTATATGTATAGATACTTATGTTTAGGATTATATATGTGTTAGAGTGGTTCCTTTATGTTTTACTATAATCTTGATGTTGACAAGATTTAACTGACTTTTTTCATCAAATTTTCATAGAATATGCAAAATATTTCATTGTCAAAATGTGGCAAAAATTACATTTCTTTTTTTTTTTTTATTGTTCATGATAAGATAATCATGTTGCACGAATGCGGTATCCTACAAGTTGTTTCAATTTGTGGATATTTTTTTCCTCCCATTTTTTTACAAGGGCATAGATTTCATTTTCATGTGGATGGTTTTTGCATGTATCTTATCTAGCCCCAAATGTTGGTAATGGAGTGGATCTTGAGAAGTAGTCGTGGACACAGACTATCAGAGATTAATGTCAGAATACCACTTCCACCTAGTATCAGAAAAATTTTAATGGTCTATGACATAAATAAGAATTTTTTAATGACAGAGTTGAAATGGAAACCTCATGTCTTAATTCTAAGTCATTTATTTTTGTTTCTTAGCTGTAATTCATAAGTTTGATTTTGAGATTTATCAGATCAATTATTTCAGTAAACCAATATCCATGGCTTGTATTTCTCACCCGATGTTAGTTACTTGACATGGTTGATATGACATTCAATTCTAGGCCACTTTTATTTTAAGTCAAAGATTTTATTAATTAAAAGGATGTTCATATTTTGATTGGTTTACTTGGAGCTTTATCTAAAAAAGTTTTGTAAATTCCACGTGGATGTTATTTCTTCAGGGTAAGCTCTTTGCACTAGTAAGGTCAGACGAGTCCTAGAACATAGGTATACAACAAACACATCTTTGGGATTTTTTGTGTATATGTTATTCTTTATATCATTGATGGATAGTTATTGATGATGTAAAACAAAGGATGGGAAGATCCTCTCAATTCTCTTGACAAAACAAAAAAAAACGGAGTGATAGAATTGTATTTTAAAGGGTGAGCTAGAAATCAGTACTTGAAAGGTAGAACTTGAGAATGGCGATCTATCTAATTTGGATCTAGAGACACAACATACTGTGGAAAAAAAATGATGGTATTGACGAGTCTTCCCGGAAAATAAGCTCTAATTGTTAGACCAAAGCCCAAATTTCAGTTATCTGCAATGGAAATAGTGACTCTGGCTTTATTTGTATGAATAATGACTTTGGCCATTTAATGTTCATTTCCTATGAATGATTTTGATTTTCAACCTCCAACTAGTTTGTTGTTATACTAATTAAAGATTTGATGACAAACTTATAGTTTTCAAAGCTCTTTTCTAAATCTATTTTCTTAAGAAAATTTGTCTTTTTACTTTAGATATTGTAGACTGATACTATTTGACATATGCTATGATATAATTGCTAGTATAAATAGATAGAAGCACTCTACAACATAGTCCTTTATAAATATAAAGAAACAATATTTTTAAATACAAAGTTTATTAATTAAAAACATCTTTTGGACTTCTTAACTAAGTTGTGATTATATTTCAGTAGGGAATTTTTTGTACGCTGATATTGTGTTGTCTTTGGTTTCTATTAGGTAACAATGGTTAATAAGGAATGTGTTCTTGAGTAGTAGGAACACATGTTATTCTACTATTGACAGGAAACTCCATGGTTTCCAGGCATGGCAACAAAAACGCAGATGTCAGTGGGATATCCAAAGTCCATGTTGGATGAATTTAATACTAGTGATGATTTTGATTCCTCGTCAGATAAATAATGTCACAAGTCAAATTAAAATAAACAAAGAAGCTCAAGAATGAAGGTGAAGCTATTGCTTTCTATCCAAGTCAATTTTTTTTATTTGTTGGTTGTTGCCATGGTTTCCGATGACCCGTGTTACATTTACACAGAATTTTAGATATCATTCAGATATCTAAACACCAAATAACAACAAAATTGATATTTTTCTTTCGCTCACCCTATAACATATTGCATCTATCTTCATCAATGCTCTTCTTCCATATGCCATCCACTTATGACATTTCCTTTGCAATATTTGTTGTATTTTCTAGTTATAGGTCATTTATAGGTTATAAATGTCTTTAGAGTTTCACTTCTAATTGAGTATTCAACTGAACATATTGATTCTCTTATACATAACTATTTTTCCCTCCACCCACTTTTCATAACTTCTATAACCATTAGGTAGGGACCTACAACTTCAATGTTGTTTTGCTTGTTTAGTAAAATATTGTTGAGGATTTAATTTATTGAAAGTTGTAGCATTTACAATTTATGAAGTTTCAAGGTCTAATTTTTAAAAGTCTAATTCTTTAAAGGGTGCTAGCTCAATGGAAGAGCACCTGTTTTATAAGCAGGAGGTTGGTGGTTCGATTCCATCATGCCTTGACATCCATATGGAATGGCGACGATGAATTTTTGGTTACGGAGGCTCTTTTGACCATCACCAATGAGTTTTGGTGACATTTTTTGACCCTCACCAAAAATATGAAATGCTGACGGTCAACGAACGCCACCTTGTATACACATCAATAATGATGACCCTCAAAGGTCCGTAACCATAAATCATTATTGTTGATATGAAATGGTGATGATCATTGTTTGTCATTATAGTCATTATTTGTGACAGACCTTGAATGTCACCACAACACCTTATATAATTCTGGCAATGTGGCTTTTGGTGATGGTCAATGAACGTCACCATATATATGCACCAATAGTGACGACCATGAAAGATCCATCACAATAAATCATTGTTGTTCATATGAAATGGTGACGGTCACTATTTTTCATTATAATCAATATTCATGACGGACCTCGAATGTCACCATAACACCTATACTTTTGGCGACGCCACCTTTGGTGACGTTCAGTTTTTGATGACTGAGGCTATGTTCCGTCACCATTGCTCATATGAAATGGTGATGGTTGCTATCTGTCATTATAAATTATTATTGGTGATGAACTTTGAATGTCACTACAACACCTATACTTTTGGCAACGCCACCTTTGGTGACGTTTAATTTTTGGTGACGGAGGCTATGGTCTACTACCATTGCTCATATGAAATGGTGATGGTCACTATCTCTCATTATAAATCATTATTGGTGACAGACTTTGAATGTCACCGCAACACCTATACTTTTGGGAATGCCACCTTTGGTGACATTCAGTTTTTGGTGACAAAGGCTCTTTTGACCATCACGAATGAGCTTATGGTGACATTTTTTGCTCCTCACCAATGTCCTTTTTTCTTGTAGTGTACTTTAGCACAATTGAGAAAACATGAATTACAAACATTCATAGAACAATCTTACAAATATTCATAATGCATGCATGAATAGTGTGCTAGCCATCAGGCTTCATATATTAAGTAAAGTTCCTAGAGACATGTATACAATGAACACAACTAGTTCCAATATTTAAGCATTAGAGCCACTCCTTACTTCCCAAAAGAACTAGTCTATCTCTCTAATTCCTTGTGGGAGGAGTCGAGGTGAAAAGTCCTTTGCTCATTCAATGAAGGTGTATATACAACTAATGGGTGATGCTTCACCTTCCTTGTGACTCTTTGAATACCCTCATGACTGTTTGACTTCTTATGACTTTTCTACTTTACATGACTCTTCATATTCTAAATGTGTCCTTTGGACTTCCACTTTACAATAAATTTTGAATAGAAATTACATGATCCAAAATAATGATGTGGAATATGCCAACTCATGACATGACACTGCTGACATGGACTTCTTGACGACATGGTAATGTCAAGCCACTTCTGCTACTATTTTACATATGTCTTCCTAAGGATGCTCTTATGTTCACTCTCGAAGGTTAAGTTAAAAAGTGGTGTTAGACTTTACCGTTCACTTCCATTCATTCATTTGATCAATTTCCCCAGGAGATCCATCAAGCCTTTGTTAGTTATGATTATCAAGATGTATGTAATAAGATTGATCTACTTAGAATGAAATATGGAGAATCTATAGAGGATTTTCTGAAACAGTTTTTTCACCACTAGTATGAGTTTCCCGAGGGAGTGGTTGATTCAAATTTTATCGGGGAAACATTTTAGAGCTTGATTCTTCTCTCCTTGAAATATTTTAAATTCGAAACCCCAAATGATGCTGCTCTTCCAACTTATGTTGATCATGAGACACCCGAAATTTGCAAGGAGGAACCTACTACTGTGTTTATTCCTCATCCTCCTCCTTTTCCATTACCAATTTGGGTGCCTCCTAGTGATTATGTTAAAGTTGGGAAATATGAAAATTGAATTGTTGATTTGTCCATTCAATATCCACCCAATTCCCATGATTCAGATCATATTAAGGAGAACTTGGAATTATTTAGCAATTACAAAGAGCCTAAAGTAAATGTTGATCCATTACTTTTTAAAAATCACATTAATGTACATAATCGTAATCTTGAATTTAATCCAATTGAAAGAAAAATTTCCTCAAGGGATTCTTTTCAACCTCTACCATCTATATCTCATGATTCCTTGTTTCATGATACACGCGATCAATCTACTTTAGATTTTAAAGATGTTCAACCTATTGTTTCAAGAAACAATCATGAAAATGGTAGTTTCATTTAATAGGCAGAGGAGCAAAGTGTTAAAGATATGCTTCATCTTTCTTTGCTCTTTCAATATGACAATATTGCATTCTTAGCTAATTTCGCATCTCCTAATCTTGATAACCTGTTAAATGATTTCAAATCCTTTTTTCTAGTTGAGACTTTGGACAACCATCACCATGACAACCATGTTTCCAATAATACATATAGTGATAGATATATAAGTACATCAGATGATTTCTTTCCTTCTTTTGAAGGCTTAGATTCATGAGGTATCATTTTAGAACATGATTTTCATAGCTTTCAATCTTCATTTGTGTGATGGGAGTCCTTTTCAATTCAATATGATTCTATATTTTCTTTAATATTCAGAAGACAAACCCAAAAAGATAAGTTGTCAGGATTTTGAATATTTGGTATATCCTATTGAAGAAATGAGAGATCAATCTGAATGTTGTACTGGTATGCCTGCCTTTGATCCTTATGATGACAAATATAATCTCATGGAGAAAACATGCATGTTTATACATTTCTCTTAGAAGCTCAATCTGACTTTACAACTAGTGTTTCTCCTCTTTCGTATTTTTATCTTTCCTCACCTATAGTACAATACTCATTTCACCCAGATATGTGTGATAAGTTTATGACATGAGCATATCTTTATACTGTTGGTCATGGTTGCAATCAGGTATAGGATGGTGTGGTCTTACGACCAGAGGATGAAAATCTTGAGTCTATTATTCATGATATATTTAATTGTAAATATTTTATAAGTAAGGAGGAATATGTTACAATTATAAATGACTAGTGATTTTTCTGACTAATGCATCTCTATTTTCCATCCATCAAGAATCTGATATGTTTAATCTTGAGTATGATAAAACCAATGGAACTAAAAATATTTTCATTGATACATCTGATGATAATGGTGCATACCTACATATTTATTTTTCTAAGCCACCCAAATTTGATGATCCACCATCAAAAATTTTAGAGACCTGCCAGGAAGTTGAGGCACTGCAACCCCTGCTGATGGTTATGTCAGGTTCTTGCAATCATGTTGTAATTTATGAACTAACTTGGATCCAAATTTCCATTGGCAATGAGTTCATTCTTAAAGAAACTTCTTTATTTTCAAGTTGATCTTCATGGTTTTCAAGATAGTCAATTTGTCATCATATGAAAGATTCTTGTTTAGTTAATCCATATTCATCATGTGAGTCTCTTGCATCACACTCGGGGTTGTAGAACGCATATTTCATGGATTCCAATAGTTTTAAATCCCTTTATATTTATTATCAAGACAAATGTCATTCTCAGATGGAAGATTTCTCCCTATCAAACGCTTCCGAGATCGGTCACCTTCCTACCACTTTTGTGCATGTCATGAATATAATCATCTTTTTCACACAATCTCTCTTCTTGAGTGATGGTAAATGTTGAATTCGTTGGGGGAATCAAGACCCTTGTGTTGCTATGAATACTTGGTTTGATCTATATCTTTCTTCTAATCTTTCACCAGCCTGGTATCCTAATTTGTTTTTTAAATTTGCGATGTCAATGATTGTTTTAAATTCCTTAAGCTTTCATATTGTTGACATAGTGTCTAATAAGATACAAAGGGAACCAATGGAGAATCAAGGATCTTACAGTCACTGTTAGAGTCCAACCCTCCCCTTTATTTATGTAATAAGAGAAAGGGGCATATTCAGAGTCATTGTTAGTTAGTTGAGTCAATAAATCCTGCAAGCGGTTATCCACATTAATAATAATTGTAAGTGGTTGATCCGCGTTATAGAAAATGGACCACAATTAGTTATAAACAGACCATATTTAGTAAATAAAGTGGTTAATCTGTGTAAGGCAAGGGACCACTATTAGTTAGGGTTTTGGATGTCATTAAGCTATAAATAGTCTTAGATAGTAAGGGAAGAATCATCGAGTCTTATTGTAATTGAGCTCCGCTCTATTGAAGGTTCACCCTTAAAGAGGAAAGTGAACATTGTATTATGCTTATGAATAATAAAATATCTTTGTAGCTTGTCTCATTTCATCTGATATTTCTGTGTTTCGGGAAATATTGTTTTGAATTTATGGTATTCTAGTTTTCTAGCAACTAGTGGTATAAGAACACTTTCCAAGACCAATTGTACCTCTAATTTTTGGAATTTTTTTTAAGGCTAGAGACGTGTTCCGTGTCATTAAACCAAGGGATCTGTAATTGAGTGCATAAACCTGCATATTTGGGGAGGCATGCACGGAGGAACTACAAGAGGTAGTTGCACTTGTTGGTCTCCCTTGTAACCCTTGTGGGTACCCCTTCGAGTAGTAGTGCAATAGATAGAACTATGCATAGACTACACTTCCACGTACCCTTGGGCATATCAGAAGCTCCCTAGGGTAACTTGAAACCTAACCTTAGATAAGTCATCAACTGTCTTGATGCTATAGTACACTAAGAACAAAACTCAAGGAGATTACTAGCACGTACAATAGGGTAATCGGGTAGTATGACTAAGGGTATGGTCGATCCTCCTTAGTTAGTGTACTGAATGATTGGTGAAAGTACTATTGTTGGACCCCTATCTATATTGCCATCTGTAGCACCTGCTCTCCTTTGAGACAATAGTTCGCTTAACTATTTGAAAGTCGTCCCTACCTTTTTGTCCATATCATATCTAGTTTTTGGGGTCTGATTTCTGTCATCTAGATAAGATCTAACTGTTGTGGTTTTTCTACCACTGTATAAATTAGATTCAGAAGTTGGGATTTTCGCAGCATAGATCAGACGCTTTATGCAATCAGGGTTTTGACCACCATAGTCTAGATCATATTTTCGCAACACACTTTGTAGTACTAAGGCTTTGGGGTTTTTGTCACAATAGTCGAGGCCTGATTTTCGCAAGATATTTGGCAGTATCAAGCTATTTGGTATTTGGCCACTGCAGTATTAATTAGCTGGGAGTAAAAATCCTTTCGGAGTATTAAAAAAAATGTTTGCGGTCATCTTGGACGCTTGTAAGAGACCTAGCCCATAAGATTTAGGATGACGAGCTAGTCACAATGGTACCATTCACTTGTAAGCCCCCAATTTTCAGGCAGTCCCAATTTTTTCCCAATGCGGCTTCAAGTGACCCATGTCACTAGAATCCTAAGCTTGCCCTCTTTCCAACCATACTACTCTTAAATAAGCTCAAAATTTGACCAGGGCTAGTGTATGTACGGTACTAGGTCTTAATTTATGGCTGCAAAGAAGACAATGGAGAGAGTTGAAGTCCTCGAGAAAAACCTTGAGAACTTCTATCCATCACTTAACCACATCACTGAAGCATTGGTTGACCTGAAGAGGTCTCATGAACCCATGAGGGAAGAACCTAGTGTTGATGCACACGTAGAAGGAGAATCCAACTATCACATTCATTTCCATGGAGGTCACCAATATTCGAACCACCAGAGACACAAGTTAGACATGTACAAATTTGATGGCTCTAACCCGGTAGTATGGGCAGAACAAATGGAACAATATTTCCTCCTTAATAACATCTGGGAGGATGGAACTAAACTACATGTGGGGTCCCTTTACTTGGACCAAGAGAGATGGCAGTGGTGGCAGTGGCATCAAAAATGTTATCTAGGGAGGCAAACTTGGAACATGTTCTCAAAATCCATCTGTGACCGCTTTGATCGCTAATCTCGCTTTTTGGGTTCTCTTACTAAGATCATGAAAACAGGTATAGTAAGGGACTACATTGCAACTTTTCACCAATTGGTCATCAGAACCAAAGGATTAGGAGATGAATTTTACTTGGAATGTTTCATTAGTGGCCTAAAGAAAGCCATCCAAGCTCGTTTCTAAATGCATCACCTAGCTACTTGGTTGGATGCATATTGCAAGACCTTAGATGTATAAATCACTTTAAATTCCCAGTCCAATCATCAAAACTTCATCACAATGGCACATTCCATCCAAACTCTTAAGGTTCAAAAGGTGACACCGACAAGAATGGCCAAAAGAAGGAAATAGGGACTCTACTACTACTGTGATGACAAGTACTCCCTAGGACATAAATGCAAAGAACCAAAATTCTTTCAAATTGATGCTACTAAAAACAACTCAGCTAATGAAGCTCAATCATTGAAGTTTCAAAGGAAGAAGCGGGTGAACCCCAAACTGACTCAAACAATGTTCTCACAGCTACGCCAAATGAGACGATTATCTCACTAGATGCCTTGGATGGAATTTCTTCGCCCCAGAATCTCAAAATCTGAAGTTTTATTAAGCATCTTCTAGTAGTGGTGTTAATTGATAGTGGCAACACTCATAAATTTGTCAATAAGAGAGTAGCAAAAGTTGTTCATTTTTTTGTACATATGGTATCTAATTTCTAATTCCTTATCACTGATGGGGGGACCATGAAATGTGAAGGACATTGTGAAAATATTAAGCCTTAGATGAGGTATTATCACCTCAAAACCCACATGTTTTCCATTGAAATAGGAGGTTGTGACATTGTCCTTGGTGCTAAATGGCTTTGCACACTGGGCCATGTCACAATCGATTTCCAGGAGTTATATATGAGCTTTAAGAAGAATGACCACACACATACATTCAGGGGACTCCAGGAAGGTGCTCCTACTATCTTCAACTTGCATCAAATGGATAAGATTTCAAAAAAAGGGGCATCATGGGGTAGTAGCCAAATTTAATGCCATCCAGGCCATTGAATCCACTCCTCCTCATATTCATCCTGATATGCAATAGGTATTAGATCACCACCAACGGGTCTTCGACAAACCTAAGGAGCTCCCTCCCTCTAGGGTGAACATGGTCATAACATCCCTTCGATACTATAACAGCCTTGGTGAAAATTCCTTGTAATAAAAGTTAAAAAAAATAACCATGGATGATGGGACACTTATTCCAAGATGAATGTTGGGAAAGACATCCTAAGGGGTGTTCATTTGGTTGTTTATGGCTAAGGAAATTGGAAAAGGCAATGGCTAAGGCACTAAAAGGAAAAATGGCATTTTTGGAACACTTATTTATGAAAATAATGGAAATTAGGAGAAAATGGAGGTGAAAGGTCATAGGTTGCATTTGAGGAGGAAAATGAAGGAAAATAATAGAAAATGAAGAAAATAGAGGCCTCATTAATAAAAAGTCTTCTCAGGCTCAGTTGGTAACCTTTTGTCAGTTCAGTTTTGGTGCTCTCTCATTATTCCCTCTCTCTCTCATACTCTTGGACACTTAGAGTTTTCTTGGATCACTCTTGGAGGGTGTGGCATACTTTGAAGAGAAATAAATCACAAGAAGGCATCAACATCTACAGCTACATTAGATTTTCTTGCAAGTATCGAGTTGCATGTATGATTTCTTCACTATTTTTTCTCATGCATGGCATATGCATGTGGTTTTCTGGTTATGATTTGTCATTGACATGGAGGATGATCGAGATTAATGGTGGATTTCCTGGCCTTTCCATTTCCTGGATAGCCATGGTGATTGTGGGTATATTTCCTCTTTATGTTTTTGATTGGTTCTCATGTTTCCTTAGCTTGGGTTGAGTTACTAGTCTCGTAGCCTTGGTTGGAAAATTACTTTGGAGTGCTAGAAAAACTTGGGTTGAGTTACTGGTCCGATAGCCTAGGTTGGACAAATGATATGGATCCCTTTGTGGGTTGAGTTACTAGTCCCATAGCCTTGGTTGGACAAATGCTATGGAGCCCGATAAAAGCTGTGGGCAGAGTTACTAGTCCCGTAGCCAGGTTGGACAACACTCTAGAGCCCTGGATGGCTAGGATAGAGACTGATCTGATGATGGGTTTGGTGTTGTCCAACCGTAAGGAAGAATCACTGTTTGATGGGTTGATGTGGATGGCCTCTAGAATCCCCAGATGAGTTTTGATTGTTTTTTTCAATGAGATCCCACATTCATGCTTCGAATATGGCACAGGGGTGAATGGCTGAAGAGAGATTTGGCTTAGCCATTCTATGGTTGCGTGGAACGTGGAAGTCCCATCCCGAGTTTGGATTTTGCATCATTAATTCAAGGTTATTTCTCCTTGTATTTCTATGAGAATTTTGATGAATTACATGTGGTCTATATGACTGTAATTTGATGAGTATTTCTGCTACAATTATGTTGGTTATGTATGTGTTTTATGACAGCAGCCATGTGTGGCTCTCATCATGTTTTTAATACTAATTAAATGATCAATGCATTTATGACCTAATGAATGGAATGGAAGTTGATGCGTTGAGTCATCAGTCGTTCTTAGCAATTCTCAGCTAAGTATGAGACCCCTATGCTCAAAAATATGAATTACACCTCTAGATTACACATTTGCAATATATTTGATGAAATTCCTGTCATGGCTAGTTGGGGTCCAATCAAGGTCTTGAACAAGTATTTTCTTTAGTACTTTCATTTCCCTGTTATGTTACCGATTTGAAGAGATGGACCAATTCTGGTCAGTGACCTAGGCTTTGATCCTGAAAAGTGGCTTAAATCCCCAGGTTGTTGGCACAACACTGATAATTTTAGTCCACAGTCGCTAGCAGGTAGGCCTATGAGAGCAACTTTAGGTTTTTGGCCACTCCCTTTCCCATAGCATGAGAGTAACTATGGCCCAAGAGGCCTAAAATAGCAATGGGACCTAGGGACAGGCTATCTAAGTGGTTGACTTATCCTACGAGGGTTTTGTTGATGATATTGGATGTTTCTATGGTGTGTTTTTTGTTAGTTCCACTTCCTTAATGTGAATTAGGTGGTTGAATCATATCATAGTGGCCTCTCATTACATGTTTACCCCAGTTGGTATTGCTTGGGTAGATGTGGGAGGATGGTGTTATAGAGTAGTATCAGAGCATGGTTCACCCCTCGTACTGGATGCACTATGTGTTGGTCATGCATGCATGTTGTTGGTGCACTAAGATGACTTTTAAAAGCAATCTTAATACCTACATTAATCATCAACCCAGGGTAAGTCTGTTTATTTCAAGAGTGCTCAACATTGTCTATGCAAGTGAATTCAGAGGCTAATTCATAATGAAATGATTTAGAATCTTTGCAATGATTTATATATAATTCTCGAAGTTCAATCCAAAACAATTCTGAAAGAAATTTTTAAAGCAACTTCAAATCTACTTGAATCTATTATACAAAGAACTGAATCAAAATGCAAGTAAAATGAATCACTCTTAGAAACTCTAACTGGTATTGATAGTAATTTATTTAGCATGAAGGAAAGCTATAGCAATTGAACAACAAGTAACTATGCAAACATCTCATGGAAAGAAATCAACTATAAGCTTGAGATCTCTGGTAACACTACTTTAGAATGAACAACAATCGAATACTTAAATGAACCTGATCAATTCGATAAAGATTAACACGTAGATGTAAAACACGACAAGATCTAGAATCTAGTTTGAATGGCAAAAGCAAATCACAATAATCAATACTCAAAACAATCAGAATAATGCTAATTTCACAAGATTAAAGTAATAAATGATTATAAGAATAAGCAGAAATAAATATGACACAATTAAAGCAGTAAATCTCCTATTGACTGGGCCCAAAGTCTCCAAAAGTCACTACTGAAAGATACTCAGAATGCGATTATAGGTAAAACACAGTATTCTTCATTAAACTTGATAATATAGTTACAACATCACAATAATGAAAGTATTTTGTGTCCAAAAAGAATAGTTACAATCTTAAATTTTCTAACTAGATGTTCATTTTGTCGGGTGGATTTATATAACTTTGGAAAGATAAAACGGATAAAAGTGAATCCTAAGGATTTCACAACCGACAATCTAATTTCATCATAGAATAGAATTGATCCTCCTGGTCTTCCATTGTCCTTCATATTCGAGACGTTGTCCTTTTCCTTTCTTGGCCATTGTTGTTCTGTCATTTGAACAATAATTGTTCAATTCACATCCCTGCATATAAAGATAGCGAAAGTTATTTTTTCATGCCCAGATTTACCCAATTTGTTAATAATCGATTTTATCCAGCTTCTATGATTGTTTCTTCTATATTTATTCCTAAAACGAAGATAAACACATAAAGACAAATGATTAATTAAGCTAATATGAGGATAAAACATACCTTTTCCACAGCCCAACATACTCCCCTTCTTACCTTTTTTCATGTCCTCATGCAATAATATGATTAAGGTGCAATTGTGTCAAGGAATAAGTAGGATAAACTTCTTCCTTATATAACCTAAAAACGTTTTTCTATTTAAGTACTACAAAAGCCTAGTTTAAACAGTAATCTGGCAAATTATAATCACGGTAATACCCCTCAGGAGGGTACCAGATAACCAGAGTTATGTAATGGAACCCTATCCATTCAAGGCCCATGCTTAGGACCATATTGTTGTATTTTTGTAGGTGAGTAGAGGCAACTTTGAAATTTCTAAACCCAAATGGCTCTTTGTTCCTGACATTGTTACTGGAAGCTTCCCATCTTTGTCTTGTTGCTGACAAAGCTTCCTCCTTAATTTCCTGAAAGTATTCCTTTCTTGCCTGTATGATGTCTATATGGAGTGGTCCTAATTGAGCCACAATACCTGTTTGTTCCATGAACTGTTTATGTTGGATAGGAAGATGTAGGGGTTTGGGGGTTCTCCCTTGACCCATAAGTCTATACCATATTCCATTTTTTGAAAAGTATTATGGTCTTTGGTCCATTTAATCTGATTGGTGGCAAAAGAAATAAAAGCTTGAAATTGATATCCCCAATGAAGGGGCCAAGATTACTATCCAAGTCATCCTCCAACAAAAAATTATGCATGTTTAACTCACATAAAAGGTGCTTAACTCACATAAAATGCACTTAACTCACATAAAAGGCACTGTATCTATTCATTTGTTCTTTGAAATATTTGAAAAAGTCTGGCGTGGTCTTCAATTCTACTGACTTACCAGCCTTGATGACTTTAACCTTCAGTAAGAGGTATCTTTCTAACAAGAATAGTGCATAATTGGTGGCAGGTGCTCGACAAGACAAAGCATCTGAGTAGAGAGAGAAAATAGTTTCAATTTTCTCCTTGGCCTTCTGCAGCTTGGCTTGTGATTTTTCTACTTTCTTCTGCTCATCTTTGTAATTAGTGAAAGTCTCATCCTCTGTGACAGTAAGTGCCTCAAATTTCTTTCGCAATTCTTGGTGTACTTGTAACGACACTACTTCTTCTTTATGTCAAGCCAACTCCTATTGAGTCTTGGCTAGTTCATTTTGCAATTTTATGATAACAACTTCCCTTACCAGAGGAACGTAGTTAGGCATTTCCTTTTTCTAAACTTCATCATCCTATGTTATCATTGAGTCAGTTTGAACAACAACCTCAGCTACTTCTCAAGACATACAACAATATGCTTGGGTATTTCCTTTAATATCAATTTGCTCAACAACTTTAGTTGTTCCTTGGGACATACAACAGTCTTCCTTAGTATTCTATGCAGAAATGTTTTGGAAAGCAACATCTATAGTGGGAAAGTCTGTTTGGGTTTCCATTGGGCAAACACAAGGACCTTCTATCTGCATCTCACTACTCTTTAAAGGACATTTCTCTGTTTGGGTCCCTTTTGAACAAACAAAAGGGCTCTTAGTCTAGGTTTCAATATCCTCCCAAGAACAATGTTTTGTTTGGGTCCCTATGGTCTCCAATTCTACTTTCAGTTTCTAGACCCTAACTGCTTCCTTCAACCATTCTCTCAGTTTCTTAACTGTTTTCTTCTGCTTCATGTACTTCTTAAGCAACTTCCTCAATCTATCCTTATATGTTTTCTTCGTTGTGGGGTTTTTGATCGGCGATGGCACAACTGTGTTTATTTCAAGTTCACGTGGAGTTGTGCCAATGTCAAGATGAGGTTCTAATGGAACCGTGTCTCCCGATGGATTCTCGTCTTCCAGGTATTTTTCTTCATGGGCTTCCCTCTTAGGAGACTCCAATGGAATGGTGTCTCCTGAGTGATTATCATTTTCAGGGTCTTCTTCTGTATGGGCCTCGTCCTCTGGGGACTTCATTAAGATAGTGTCCCCTAGTTTATTTTCATCCTCTAGGGTTTCTTTTGTAGGGTTTTCCTTTGCTAGGGATTCCAATGGAACAGTAGCCTCTGCTTGATTTCCATCCTTGAGGGTTTCCTCTGCATGAGCCTCTTTCTCTAGGGGCTCATCCATAGAAGGAACTGGTTCCCACTGTCCCACCAAATTATTAGTAAATGGAAAAGTTTTAGCATGGCCAGAATGGGAAGAATGGTTAGGGGCATAATTTTTCCCTTCAAAATTTCTAAATGACTCCCTTTCTTCATAGAATGTCCCCATATTCTCCAGTACTCGGGCAACTTCTTCCTCATATTCCTGCCAAAAGTTATCTTGTAGACTTGGATAGGGCATGCGATATGTCCTTGCTTCTTCTATTTGAATTGGGGTGTGTTGCTGCGATTTTATCCTTGCAAAGTGCCTACGCTTTATTGAGCCTGAGGCCAAAGAAGGATTCCTTCTTTCTCTTTTCCTTTTTGGACCTATTACTCTTACCCCCTGTTGTTCAGTCTCTGGGTTTTATTCAGGTGGGGTCAAAGTAGGATTTACAAGGTTATCCTAGATTAATTGTTGCTAGGCCAGTCCATGAATGATTATTAATTTAATCAGCCCATGATGGCTAATGATAAAATGTGGGTCCTTAGACTTTCTGACTTGACTAGCAACATCATGCAATAAAGAATTTAAATAAAATGGCAAATTAACTATAATTTTTTGCTTCAAAATAGCTAATAATTTGAGTTTTTGAGGTTTTACCATGTCTTGACATCTGTCACACGTGATATACCTCTGAACAATGGTCACCAATTCCTGCCATGGTTGCATTAAAGTTGTAGGGTGAATCCATTTTCCTTTGCACACCAATTGTTTGTTTGGGTCTTGGAATACTATGATTGCATCCTGCAGAAGAACATGCTTATCTGTCCATCTCATGCCTTCTGTTGGAAGTCCAGAGACTTCAGCTATAACTTCTTCAGAAACTATTATGTTTCTACCTTTCACTGTCATGCGGCCATTCTGTAAATTCTGCAAAAATTCAAGTGTTATTTCCTCATGAAATCCCTGTAATTTGGTCAGGTATTGAAGCCAGCTAGTGTGCTCAAGAATTTCATGAGCCTGTTCTGATACCTGGAGCACTGTAAGTTCACTACAGATGACTTTTCCTCCCATGGTTGTTGTTTCTCAATAGCTAGTTCACTTGCACTTTTGCATGCACTCTTCTCACAATTTCACAGTTTGGAACAACACCGTAAAATGTTAAAGCTATTAATAGAGAAGTGACGTTGTTTTAGAGTTAATATCAAAGGAAATTATGTTATTTGTCTCATTAGCAGTTTTTGGCATAGCTTCATAATTAATTCGCATGCTATCCATAATGCTTGCCTTCCCCCCTCAAATCAGAAAACAATTTAATAATGATCACACATGTGCATTCATAATACAATCCTTCCCCCCTCCGACCAGAAAACAGTTTAATAATCATTACACATGCTATCCATAACGCAGACCATCCCCCCTCCTATTAGAAAAGGGCGTCCATTCCCACAAAGCATGGGAAAAAGAGAGAGGGCATTGGGAAGTCATAAATGCAGTTGGACAATAAATCAAAGCGACATAGAATACGACAAAAACAATCAGAGAAGTATAGGTCAAAATATTTGAAATGCACGTAAAAGGAATAAAATAGAGATTTGACCATTATGTGAAGAGATATTTACCTTAGGTGGAAAATGTGACGAACGTATGACCGGCGATAAATATTAAGGATTGTTGGTATCAATTTATCAGACAATAATGGTATAATGCATATACAGATATAGTTTACCATGCATATTGGTTAATTTAATTATAAATGTTGTTCAAATGGTCAATTCTCCTCTAGAAATGAATCAATAGGGGTAATAGGATAAAGAATATTTGGCAATGTAACAGAGTACTTCAATACCACAAGTAGAGCCACTGATGCCAGTAAGTGTTCATAGCCTTGACAGGGTTTCTTTTTAACCCCAAAAATGAGCCTGAGTCCTCCTTTCAGTATTTAAATGATTTTCCTTTTCATTGATATAAAGAGACCACTATGTTGGCATGGTAACCAGATAATCTTAGCACCATTCACCATGATATAAAAAAGTGATCAAGCTGGCTTGTGATGAGGCCTTCTGTCCTTCTGATAGCTTTAACTATCAAGAAGGTTATTACCCTGGTGTGGTGGCCATAAATGGAATGTCACTTGTTTCATTCTTATGATCGTGGTAGGCTGGCTCGTGATGAGACCCCCTATCCTCTTTAAGAAGATGTGTGTTGCATTTTCATATTTTCATATTGTTATGTTTTTATTGTAAATGGAGGGAGGCTCATTTACTCCTTAAGAGTCAGGGATGGCATGAGAAGTAAAAAAAATGCCAATGAAAGTTATGCTTTTATCCTTATATCATCATACCAAAGGGAATCATCAATTGAAAGTGTGAAAGATAAACCAACATGGTAATAAGATAGTAAATAATTTTATGGTGTGTGTAAAGAGAAGATATTCAACTAGTCATTATATAGATGAACCATGTTAGTTTCAGAATAAAGATGACCATCAAAAGTTTTACAAGTCATAATGGTATTAATATTACTGTTTTTCTTTATCTCAAGTACAAATTCCAAATTCAAACATATGGTTTCACCAAAAAAATGGAAGAGAAAGAAAATGGCAAAAAGAATGATCAGCGATGGAATAGCAACAAGAAATCATAGCTGTTCTACTGAACAACAGTTGTTCAATCGATTAAACAATAGGTGTTCAATTGATTGAACATCAAACACACAAAAAGAAATTGGTGTTCTTCAATTGATTGAACAACAAAACACACAAAAGAAATTGGTGTTGTTCAATTGATTGAACAACATTTGTTCAATTGATTGAAAAACATTTGTTCAATTGATTGAACAACAATTGTTCAATTGATTGAACAACAAAACACGCAAAAATAAATCAGTGTTGTTCAATTGATTGAACATCAAAACACGCAAAAAGAAATCGGTGTTGTTTAATTGATTGAACAGTGAAACATGGAAAAAAGAAAATGGTTTTGTTCAATTGATTGAATAACAAAACACCTAAAAAAGAAATTGATGATGTTCAATTGATTGAACAACAAAACACGCAAAAAGAAATCGATTCTTTTCAATTGATTAAACAACAAAACACACAAAAAAAGAAAAATTGGAGTTGTTCAATGGTTTGAACAACAAAATGCGAAAAGAAGGATTGGAGTTGTTCAATGGATTGAACAATGGTTGTTTAATTGATTGAACAACAATTATTAAACACACCCAAAAACAAGAGAAATCCTCATATTTACATAGTGATACCTAACTAAATTGCAACCAACCATAAAGAGAATATATACATTATTTACAACTGAAGAAAGATAATTTTTTATGAGAGTAAAGTTGTGGTTCATCACTCCCTGCAGCTAAAATTTGCATAGTGGGATCATCATGTACCTATTGTAAAAAAGACTCTTTGGTGAGTGGCTTATGATAAATATGCACCCGATGTCCATTCACCTTGAAAGAACGGCTAGACTCGTCAATGGTAGTTAGAGTGAGAGTGCCATTGTTATGTACCTCTTGAATTTCATAAGGGCCAAGCCACCTTGTCTTTAACTTGCCCGGAAAGTCTTCGAATCTGGAGTCATAAAGGAGCGCCTAGTCTCCTTTCTGAAACATCTTCTTTTTAATAAAACTGTTGTGCCACTTTTCCCTTTGCTTTTGAATAATTGCGGTGCATTGTACAACAAGTAGTTGAGCCTCATCAAATTCATTTATTTGTTGAAGTCATTTGGTTTGGTCCTCTGTCAGATCTAATCCCACTTCCTGGGTTTTTTTGAGAGTCTTTATTTCAAATCCAATAGGAAAGATAGGTTCTTTGCCAAATGCAAGTTAGCACGAAGAATATTCAGTAGTATCTCACCAAGTTGTGCGATAGGCCCACGAGGCCTCTGGCAATCTAGCAGCCTAGTGCTGTCGATGTGTCGAAACTGTCTTGGTCAGAATTGCTTCAGTGACCTTATTGGTGCTTTCAACCTACCCGTTCACCTACGGTGATACAGGGAAGTGACTCTATGTGTGATGTGGTGGTTCTGTAGAGTGGTTGTAATCTTATGTCCTACAAATTTCCCTACTCAATCTGTTTTCACTTCGTTAGGTAAACCATACTGCACAAATATCCCAAAAAGGAAATTAATTATAGCTTCTTCTATAGATCCCGACAAATCTATTGTTTCTACCCGCTTTGTTACGTAGTCTGTAGCAACTAGTATGTAGGCCTTTTAGTTTGATGGCAGATTAAATGGGCCAACAAAATCCAATGCCCATCATTCGAAAGGTTCTATTACCAATTGGGGTTGCAGCGACATTTCATCAGATTGACCAGTACGACTCATCCTTTGGACATATTTATTAGCATCTTTAAAAATAGTGGGCCAATAATAGCCCATCTATAGTACCTTATGCCCCGTTCTATGATCCGCGAGGTGTCCTCTGCAAGGATTGTCATGGAAAGCCTCTAGTATGTCGTAAATTTTATCTTCACGAATGCATCTACGTATGTACATATCAGACCCTACATGAAAAAGGTATATGCCAATCCAAGAAAATCGGGTGCTGCATGGGAAAATATGTTTCCTTTCCCTTGCTGTCAAGTGTCTGGGAAACTTTTCTACTGCTAGATAGTTTTCTACATCTGCATACCATGGTATTTTGACTGTTATGGCAAAAAAAATTTCATCTAGAAACTGGTCATCTACTACCAATGGATCATTTATCTTTGGAACCTGAGACAGAAAATCTGTGACTAGGTTTTCCTTCCCTGGATGATATTTAATGGTGATATCAAACTCCTACAAAAGTAACAACCAACAAGTCACTCGACCATTTGTAATAGGTTTGTTAGCTAAGTATCTAATGGCGAAATGATCAATATACAAAAAAAATTGATAGCCAATTATATAATGTCTAAATTTGTTTATGGCATAAATGACAGCTAAGAATTCCTTTCTTATTACTATATAATTAAGTTCAGCAGTGGTAAGATTTTTGCTGATATAATAAATAGCATAAGGCTTTGTGTCCTCCTCTTGGCCGAGGACAACACCTATTTCTGCATCTGACGTGTCCGTAGAGATGTGAAAGGGCAGCTCCCAGTTGGGTCCACGCAATATTGGTGCCGTCGAGACTAATTTCTTCAAATCTGTAAAAGTTGTGTCACATTTATCAGACCATTTAAAGTCAACATTTCCTGTTAAAGCATACAAAGGCGCGACGATTTGTCAATTTTTTTTTTTATGAACCTATGATAATAACCTACATATATAAGGAAGATACATGCCTTCGTATGAGTATAAGGTGTAGGCAGTAGGATAATTACCTATATCTTTTCTAGATCTACCTGTATCCCAGCTGCAAAAATGTAGTGTCCTAGGATTACACCTTCTGTCATCATCATGTGACACTTGACATTGCTTAAACACAGCCTGGTGGCGATGCATCGTTCCAAAACCTTCTCTAATGTTTGTAGCGCTTGATCAAAGTCGTCCCCATATGGGGTAAAGTCATCCATGTAAACTTCAAGTCCTTCATTTATCAGATCAACAAAAATTCTAATTGTGGCCCTCTAAAACATAGTTGGGGCATTGCATAAGCCAAACGGTAACACTCTGTAAGCGAATATGCCCCACGGGCAGGTAAAGGTGGTTTTGTCTTGGTCTTCAGGGGTGATATGGATCTAATTGTAGCCGCTGAAGCCATCTAGAAAGGAAAAGAACTATTTTCCTACCAGTGTATCAAGGAATTGATCAATAAATGGAAGAGGGAAGTGATCTTTCTATGTGGCCTTGTTCAATTCCCAATAATCCACATAGATGTGTCACTTCCTTTTTTCTTGGGAACAACTACCAATAGAGAGACCCACTTGCTATCTGAAATTGGATAAATGAAATTCACATCCAACAACTACTGTAGCTCTTCTTTTACAATATCTTTAAGATGCGAATTCAATCTTCGTTGAGGTTGCCGGATAGGACAACCATCCTTTTTGGTGTAGATATGATGCATACATAACTGTGGGTTTATGCCCTTCATGTTTGGATAGTCCAAAGAAAAATCCCCTTTATATTTTTGTGGGACTTGAATGAGCTTTTGTTGTTGGTCAATGTCCAAGTTATCATTAATGTTTAAAATATTTCCTGGTTCAATTTCAACAGGCTTGCTGTTATGAATGGTAGTTGTCTAGATATGATGATCATTAGTATCTTTCAAATGGTCTTTCGAGGCTTCATTGTCAGGAATTTCTTTTAACAATTAACATTTAATATTATTCCTATTAGCTGGCTGATTGATAAAGTTATTGATTACATCACCTTCAGTCTGATTCTTGAACTCAAGCACCTCTGCTACTGTAAGCGGTGAACGAATGCTTTCCTCTAGGTAGGAGGGTGGTTGTTTATGTATTTTCACAATGGGAAAACTTGGTTTAGTAGGAGGATATAAAACAATATTTTTTACATTATCCCCCTTAGCAATGGTCATGCTGCCCTCTCGGCAACCTATGTAAGCATCAATCGTTTCTAGCCATGGTTGGCCCAAAATTAGAGGGTTCCCATCCAATCAACTTTTTGGGTTTGTGACGAGAAAATCTACTAGGTACTCCCATGAATCAACAAAAACTGTAATATCATGTAAATTTCCCTTTGGTCTTACCACCAAATGATCAACAAGTTCTAGGAGGTTGGTGGTTGGTTATAGAGCTGTGATACCAAGTGTCTTATAGGTTTTTGTTGTTAAGATGTCAATGGTTGCACCCAAGTTAACTAATGTGTTTGGAAAGGAGAGGCCATATATTTGGATTGTAACTATGAGATTCTCAAGATCTTCATATTTTAGCGGTGTTTCCCCACCCAAGAGAAAATCAGACAAGGTCCCTACAACATGAATAGTGAGTGGAGATTTTGCTTTCCTCACAGGAATTTTCACACACAACTCTTTAATTGTTTTAGCATAAATAGGAATATCTTTGATGGCCTAGAGGATAGGAATTTTAATGTAAAGATCTTTCAGTTCCCCTACGAGATCAAAATATGGATACAACTAGTTTAGGTATTGTTAATATTTCAGGGAACGGGGGATAAGTAACTATGAGTTTTCAGGATCTTTATGCTCAATTGTATCTTCTCCTTGTTTTATTTATGTGTCAGTCATATTTGATGGTGTATGTATAGTTTCTAACTCAATTGGTGGCTGGTCTCTGTCTTCCTCAGGAGTGATGATTCATCCTGATCTCAGTCTAAGTTCATTGCATTCCTTTTATTCGGTCATAGTCTGAGTTTTCAACAATTTGCACTAGCTGAATCGATCTATTACTGGGGTTTGGATTCGGTTGGGCTAGTAGTTGGGGACGCAGAAGGGGCTGAGGATTTTGTTGTAATGGATATGGGGCTGATAATGTAGGTTGACGTTGAGGACCTGTCCCCATAGGCGTATTGGTTATCCCTAAAGGTCGCTTCCAATTCAGAGATCAGTTCAAATTTTGTGAAGTAGAGGCAGGCCACTAGGATGGATATGGATTACCTTGCCAAAAAGGAGTAAAAGGAGAATTCAGCCAACAATTACCTGGAAAGGATTGAGTTGGCCAAGGTGACATAGGAATGGTTGGGACTTCCAATTTGAGAAAGGTGATTGACCTTACCACGCTGCCCCAGAATTCTACTGCTGATTAAATGACGAAAAAGGAAAGAACTGAGATGCATCTTGTGACATATCTGTGGGTCAGCCTTGCCACTATCGACACTGGTTCATTAAGTATACTAGTTCTGTCTCTTCTTCTTCTTCTTTAAAAATTGCTTTCAACCCTGGAAGTGATGGACACTGCTTAGTGGCATGGTCTGTGGTGCAAATAGTGCATATATGAACCATGTCCAACGGACACTCCCATTGGTTGTGCTTCTTTTGGTAGTGTGGGAAAAAAACAACCAAGTTCTGTCTTGCTAAGGCTTGTTTCTATTTGCCCTGCAGGATGTCTAACTGCATTGTAAGGGTTCCTAGGATATCCATCTTGAAGTCCTCTAAGAGGTTACCGATTTCCATTCTTGTTACGCCTCCACTATGTGGTTTGCTTCCCCTAGTCATAAGATCTTGGCTTCCTGACCCAGTGCGTGTGCTACCTCACGAACACCTGATACACAAGAGAATGATTTCATCATAATCCTCTTGAGAAATGTCTCCCTTCCCCATCAAATTTAGAGTTTCTATCCTTTCCTCTTTCATTCCTTTAATTAAGATGGCTTTCAGGACTTATTTTGGTAATGTGGAGTGAGGGTATCTTTTCAAATTATAGTGAAACCATTTGACATATTTTCCTAGAGTTCTTAAATATTTCATCTTTTAATTACCTAGTCCTACAATAGTCCTGATATTTTGTGAGAAAATTATTTTTCATGTCATCCGAGGAGTTAATAGTGTGTCCACCTAAACCCATGAACCACCTCAAATTTGCTCCTTTTAGAGTAGAAGGGAACAACTTTAATTTTTGAGGGTTAGTGGTATAATCATATCCTCTGCAGAGGATGTCAAACTCGAATAAGAAGGCATCTGGATCCTCTGTGGTCATCCCATGAAAGGTTGGGAGGTTTTGCAAGGGAATGGATTTCATAGGGGCATTGGCTACTAGGTCGACTATGGGGTATTCCAATGTTGAGGTTTGACCTTGAGGTGGTTGATTCACCATTTGGTTGAAAATGTGCCAATATCCTTTAGGGACTTCAGGGGGTGCTATTTGAGTAAGTGGAGTATTCTCAATCCGAGATGGTTTTGTGGCACTGCCCAGATCTAGGATCACAATAGGTCCTCGTTCAGACAACTATGGCCCTGCCTTAGCAGTTCCACTGGTTTCTCCCTCTCTTTCTCTTAATTTGTTCAATTTTCTCTCTTGTAAAGGATCAAAATTTAAATTTTCTGTAACCTGAAAGCTCTGTTCAAATCCTCCAATTTGGCTATGAATCTCAGCATAGGCTGCAAATGGTGAGCCTGCTGCCTGAGGGATTACAGTAGGGATTTTTCTAGATATAGTGCAGGGTCCTACTGATGCCTGAGACTCTACTTTTCTTATAATTTCGTCTATAAAAGTTGATCTCCCAAGGTTCACCGATCCCTTGGTCTTTCTGGATTTAGATGGGGGGTTCTGGTCTTTCTCTATCTTTTTATTCCTATTCATTCATAAAAAACCCCTACTCCTATTTAACCTCTATACATTTGCTGAAAAGTGGGCTGGTGAGCAAGCACTTTACTTGCTGGTTATGTAGGTTCTTACCTCTCGTTTTTAAAACCCAATTCTTTTACAACAAAATAAAAAGAAATCACTTTGAAACACTCTCCCTAGCAACGACGCCAAAATGTTGGTGCACTAAGATGACTGTTAAAAGAAATATTAATACCCACATTAATAATCAACATAGGGTAAGTCTGTTTATTTAGAGGCTAATTCATAATGAAATGATTTAGAATCATTGCAATGATTAATATCTAATTCTCAAAGTTCAATCCAAAACAATTATGAAAGAAATCTTTAAAGCATTTTCAAATCTACTTTAATCTATTATGCAAAGAACTGAATCGGAATGCAAGTAAAAGGAATCACTCTTAGAAACTCTAACTGGTATTGACAATAATTCGTTTAGCATGAAGGAAAGCTACAACAATTGAACAACAAGTAACTATGCAAACATCTCATGGAAAGAAATCAACTATAAGCTTGAGATCTCTGGTAACACTACTTTAGAATGAACAACAATCGAATACTTAAATGAACCTGATCAATTCGGTAAATATTAATGTGCATATGTAAAACACAACATGATCTAGAATCTAGTTTGAACAACAAAAGCAAATCACAATCATCAATACTCATAGCAATTGGAATAATGCTAATTTCATAAACTAACAGTAATAAACGATTATAAGAATAAACAGAAATAAATATGACACAATTAAAGCAGTAAATCTCCTATCGACCAGGCCCAAAGTCTCCAGAAGTCACTGCTGAAAGATACTCAGAATGCGATTATAGGTAAAACACAGTCTTCTTCATTAAACTTGATAATAGAGTTACAACATCACAGTAATGAAAGTATTTTGTGTCCAAAAAGAATAGTTACAATCTTAAATTTTCTAACTAGTTATTCATTTCGCTGGGTGGCTTTATATAACTTTGGAAAGATAAAATGGATAAAAGCGAATCCTCGGGATCAGGAGATCTTGAGGATTTCACAACCGACAATCTGATTTCATCACAGAATAGAATTGATCCTCCTAGTCTTCCGTTGTCCTTCATAATCGAGAATTTGTCCTTTTCCTTTCTTAGTCGCTATTGTTCTATCATTTGAAAAACAATTTTTTAATTCACGTCCCTACATATAAAGATAGTGAAAGTTAGTTTTTCATGCCTAGATTTACCCAATTCGTTAATAATCGATTTTATCCAGCTTTTGCGATTGTTTCTTCTATATTTATTCCTAAAATGAAGATAAATACATAAATACAAATGATTAATTAAGCTAATATGAGGATAAAACATAGCTTTTCCATGATCCAACACATGTCAGTTTCATGTGTGTCTCTCGCACTTTCATTCCATATGTTGTTACAATTGCATGATGTTGATCATTGTTGTGGTTATGTCGTCATATGGAACTTAGTGTGCTTTTGTGGGATGCATCGTTGTGAGTATATGACTGGTTATGTGTTGTTAAATATCACTTACATGTATCATGTGGTATGCTTGATTACATTCTTGCATGTTTGGTGACATTCTTGTATGCTTAGTTGCATGTATCATTCTTGCAGGTTTGATTTCAAGAATTTCTCATTCATGCTTGATCATACGTGTTTATGCATATGTGTGGATGGTTATGCATTGTTGATGCATGCTCATGTTTACATGTGGTCAAGTGTATAGTGATGTAACGATGGTGGTTTTCATGCATGAGGTTGTGGTGTGCGTTGTTGTTGAGGTCATGCATTCATGCCTACACCCTAGCTAGAATGACGGCTGCATGATCGTATGCTTATATTTTATGTTTCTATACGTTGTCATGGATATGTTATACATATATCATGTTGATTTGTTGATCTTGCAGACAAGGTATCCTCCCCGAGTTATACTAAGGTGTGTTGGTTTATTGTGAATTGGCTTAGCTGACATGATACACCTTGTAGGAAGAAACATCAAATGGACAGAAAAATGGTTGACTACAGAGACTCTCCTTATGAATCCAAAGATAAGTATGGTGTTGGGAACTCTTCCGATTTGGCAGTAACACTTGGAAGTTTAAAGGAAGAGATAAGGAATTGTAAGGCAGATAATGACAAAATCATACAGTCACAGGAAAAGTTAACAAAGGTAAATGCGGTCATACTTCAGAGCTTATTAGATTTGCAGTGGCAAGGATCACTTCAGATCAATCGTGAGAAGGATAAAAATAATGGGGCATATGGCATTAGATCACATGGCGGTCACTGATCAGATAGAGATGACACAATCCGAGATGGCAAATTGTTGGACGCTCCAGAGAGGAGAAGGCATAGACACAATTATATTTCTAGTTCTGATTCAGATAGGCACTATGATTGTCACCGATATCATCCTTACAAGATGAGTGATAGGGGATACGTGCCAGATGAGTTTAAGAAATAAAATCCACCTACTTTTGATGGAGAGGTAAAGAGACCATAGGATGCAAAGACTTGGTTACTTGGTATGAAGAAGTTATTCAAGTTGCATGACTACGTAGAGAACATGAAAGCTAGAGTGGATACTTTCAGTCTTAAAGGGAAATTAGAAATTTGGTGGGAATATGTGAAGAATTTCAGGGACATAAATTAGAAATATCTTATTTGGAGTGAATTTAAGCGGCTATTCAAGAAAAAGTATCTTTCAGAGAAGTACTTTGATGATAGGGCAAAAGAATTCTATGAATTAAAGATGGGATCCCTGACAAATGATGAGTACACTAGTAAGTTTTTGGAATTGTTGAGGTATGTGCCTTACCTCAAGGAGGAGAAGGTTGAGATTCAAAGATTTGTTAGTGGGTTAGCAGTTGCATTCAAAGATAGGATTGAGTTCGATGAGCCTAGATTATTGGAGAAGGCTATCTGAAAACTGAAGCATTTCTATGAACAATTGAAGCGTCAAACTAAGATGAAGCCAAATTGGAGAGGTAAAACAAAGAACAAAGGAAAATGGGACAAGAAGCGAGTAAGATGACCAAATTTGGGTAACAAGGAGAATGTTGCCCCACTTAAGAGGTTCAATGCATCAGATAGAGGACAGGAACATAGATCTGAGGAGCCGAGTAAGGAGCCCATGCAATGTTGAGCTTGTGGAGGAGATCATTGCGGGAGGGATTGTCCTGAGGTATATAGTGCGTAGGAGGCACAAACTGTTGGAGACGTTGGCCAGAGTATTCCACGTATCTATGCAGCCTTGGATAAAAAACAAGAAGAGCATCATGCAGTTATCATTGAGATGGACGGTAAGCTTTGTGATCAAGTTATTTCTATTCTGATTAACCCTAGATCTAATTATATCTATGTTAGTCCTAACTTGGTGGATAAGTGTGGTTTGAGTAAGGAATTGCATGTAGAATCATGGTTAGTGCATTTGGCCACAGGTAAAAATAATCGAGTGCATCATTGGGTAAGAGCTTTCACACTTGATTAAATGGTATGCCTACAACAACACATCTAAATGTATTACCATTGGGTTCATACAATATGTTGTTGGCATGGATTGGTTGTATCTTCAGAGAACCAAGGTAGACTGCTACAACAAAGCTATTGAGTGTGTTAATGACAACGGAGAACCAAGAGTATTACAAGGTAAGAAGAAGGCCACCTCAGATAGGATGGTGACATCTATGCAAGCAAAGTGTAGCCGCAGGAAAGGGTGCAAGCTATTCGCAATGCACATTTCTAGTGATAAGGGTAAGGAGGTTGAGGATGTAGATGTGTTGAGTAGATATCTAGTGTTGCAGTAGTAGGATGTGTTTCCTGAGGACATTACCAAGTTTCCACCTCATAGGGACGTAGGTGTTTCTATTGAGTTAGTGCTAGGAGTAGCTCCAGCATCTAAAGCACCTTATAGGGTGAGAACTCCTAAGTTGGTTGAGCTAAAGTTGCAACTAAAGGAAATGATGGACAAGGGGTACATTAGGCCAAGTGTATCACCTTGGGGTGCATCGGTCTTGTTTGTGAAGAAGAAATATGGTAATTTGAGATTATGCATTAATTACATACAATTTAACAAAGTGACTATCAAGAAAAGGTATCGTTTGCCGAGGATTGATGATTTGTTTGATCAATGAAGGGATAAACAGTGTTCTCGAATATTGAATTGAGCGATTCTGGATACCATCAGGTACACATCAAAGAGGAGGACATTTACAAGAATACGTTCAGGACTAGGTATGGGCATTATGAGTTTGTTGTTGTTCCATTTGGCTTAACTAATGCTCCATCTACATTCATGTGCTTGATGAATAATGTATTGCTTCCATATTTGGATAAGTTTGTTATTATGTTCATAGATGATATACTGGTATACTATAAAAACAAAAAAGAACATGCCAAGCATCTAACAACAACATTGAAATTGTTGAGAGAGCATGAGGTGTATGCTAAGCTTAGTAAATGCAGTTTCTTTCTGACAGAGGTACATTACTTGGGGCATGTCATCTCCAAGGAAGGTATTGCAGTAGATCCATAAATGATAAGATCCATCATGGAGTGTCTAGCTCTTAAGAATGTGGATGAGGTGAGATTCTTCATGGGTTTGGTAGGTTACTACAAGAGGTTCATCAGGAACTTCTCTCAGATTGCTTATCCCATTACATCTTTGCAAAGAAAAGGTAATAAGTTTGAATGGAAAGATTAATGTGAGGCTAGTTTTGAGCATCTCAAGTAGTTGTTAACACATGCACCAAATGCAAATATTGCAGACCTAGACAGAGAGTTTGTTGTGTGCACATATTCGTTCAAGAGAGGACTTGGTGGAGTCCTTATGCGAGATGGTCAGGTAGTGCGCTATGAGTTGTGGAAACTGAATGAGCATGAGTAGAACTATCCCACACATGATCTTGAGTTGGCAACAATTATACATGCACTGAAGATGTGGAGACACTATCTTTTTGGGCAGGAGGTTCACATTTATGAGTGATTGCAATGGGTTGCAGTATCCATTTGACCAACCAAATCTGAATGGCAGGTAGGCTCGGTAGTTGGCCACAATAAACGAGTTTGGTTTTCAGATAAGACACATCGAAGGTAAGGAGAACAAAGTGGAAAATACTCTTAGCAGATATGTACATGTGAATCACTTAGCAGTTATGAGCACTTATGGGACAGATTTATAGGAGAGGATCTTGTAGGTAGGAAATCAAGATGTTAGATATATGGAGATTGTTCACAGGGTGATAGTACAGGGACAAGTACATGTGATGGTATAGGTATAGGTATAGGTACATGTACAGGTATATGTACGGGTACATGTAGTGGTACATGTACAGGTGTAGGTGCACAGGATTTGAATTATTTTCTTACAAAAGATGGATTGGTTAGGTTCTGAGACAAGATATATGTGTTATATGACAGTGATCTCAAGAATGTGATCTTGAGGGAGTTTCATACGAAACCATATTTGGGTCACCTAGGTTACCAAAAGACACTGAAAACAGTGAAGAGATCTTAGTATTAGTTGAACTTGAAGATGGATGTAGCAGATTTTGTGGCTAGATGTTTTGATTTTCATCGAGTGAAAGAAGAGTGTAAGCATCCAGGTGGACTACTACAACCGATCAGGATTCAGAAATGGAAATGGAAGATCATTTCCATGGATTTCATCATAGGGTTGTCGAAGACAGTGAAGCAACATGATTCCATCATGGTCATTATGGACAGGTTAACAAAGGTTGCACACTTTATTTTGGTGAAGTCTACGTTCTCATCTAGTGATGTGGTAGAGGTATTCATCAGAGATGTGGTTAGATTACACAGTGTTACAAATAATATTGTATCAGACAAGGATGTGAATTTCACTTCCAAGTTTTGGAAGGAGTTATTTGTAGGTTTTGGCACAGAGTTGGCCTTCAACACAACTTATCATCTGTAGATAGATGGACAGACAAAGAAGGTCAACAAGATATTAGAGGATATGTTGAGGATGTATGTGATGCATCAGTGGCAAAAGTCGGAAGAGTATCTTCCATTAGTATAGTTCACATACAACAATCGTTATCAGGAATCACTGAGGATGAGTCCTTTTGAGGCATTGTATGGGTGGATATGTAACACTCCCATTAGTTGGAGTGATCTAATTACCAGAGTATTGGTTGGACCATATATATATATATATATATATATATATATATATATATATATATATATATATTTCTTTTATATATAATACTACCTAAGCACCCACGGGGGATTTGAACCAGTGACCTATCACAAGGGTGCCTTAACAATACATCCATTCACTGTCAATCCAAAGCCCCATGAGTAATTGGACCATATATGTTGGCGAACATGGAATAGGAAATGCAGGTGATCAAGAAAAATCGTAAGGAATCACAGGATAGGCTGAAGAGTTATGCTGATAGGAACAAGTTGTTCAAGGATTTCAGGTTGGGGAGCAGGTGTACTTGCGCATCAAACTAAAGAAGAGATCCTTGCAGATTGGATCATGTGCCAAGCTGGCACCACGTTTTTGTGGACCCTTTATTATCATTATGAGGATTGGGCCAATAGCCTATCGACTTGCACTCCCTCTGACAGTGAAAGTCCACGATGTTTTCCATGTATCTTTGCTTAAGAAGTATGTTAAAGATGTTGATCATGTAATTGACTAGTTTGTATTGTAGGTGGAACCAGATGGAGAATTCCAGTCAAAGCCTTAGTTTATATTGTAGAAAAAGGTGCTCATGCTCTGGAACCAATCAATAGAGAAAGTTAAAGTGCAATGGAAGCACTTTGGACTTGATAAAGCTACATGGGAGATGAAAGATCAGATACATGCCATGTATCCTTCCTTGTTTTCCGGTTGAGGCAAAGCAACTTGACATAGTGGCTTGGTATTTGCTTATGGTGGTTTGGTATTTGCTTATTGTGGTTTGGTATTTTATTTATGGTGATTGATATATGATTTATGATGGTTTCATATATGTTATATGATGTTTTGATATATACTAAGACATGGTGTTTAGTGTATGCTTTGATATATGTTTTGGTATATGATTTGGCATATGTTTTGGTTTCTATATTTTGATGGTGTTGTTATATGTACACCCATGTATGGATGTAAATATTGTAAAGAGCTATGTTATAAAGATCCACTATGTGGTATGGGTGTCATGTGATTATGCTATCATGTGGTTATGTTATCAGGATGTTATGATGTTATATGAGTTGGCACTCAATAGGATGATCATTGTAAATATTGTAATGAGTTGTTTTATAAAGCTCCACTATGCAGTACGTTGTCATGTTGTTATGATATTTTTCTCTTGAGTAGATCTTTCATTGTAAATACTGCATCGAGTTGTCTTATAAAGCTCCATGAGAAGTATGTCTTCTTTCAATAGGTTGCTGAGGTATATGTGTGATTGAACACCAAGGATGGTGTCCCCCAAGGGGGAGGGTTTTGTAATAGCCCTGGTGAAAATTCTATGTAATAAAAGTTAAAAAAACAATAACCATGGATGATGGGACACTTATTCCAAGATTAATTTTGCACAAGACATCATAGGGGGTGTTCATTTAGTTGTTTATGTCTAAGGAAATTGGTGAAGGCAATGGCTAAGGCATTAAAAGGCAAAATGGCATTTTGGCACATCTATTTATGAAAATAATGGAAATTAGGAGAAAAGGCAGGTGAAAGGTCACAGGTTGCACGTGAGGAGGAAAATGAATAAAATAGAGGACTCATTCATAAAAAGGATTTTGAGGATCAGTTGGTAACCTTTTGTTAGTTCAGTTTTAGATCTCTCTCATTATTCTCTCTCTCTCTCTCATACACTTGGACACCTAGAGTTTTCTTGGGGCACTCTTCGAGGGTGTGGCATACTTGGATTCTTGGAGAAATAAGGAAAAGGAAGAGCAGGAAAGTGCAAGAAGGTGTCAACATCAGTAGCTACATCATTTTTTTCTTGCAGGTACCGAGCTGCATGTTTGATTTCTTCACTAGTTTTGGCATGCATTGCATATGCATGTGGTTTGTTGGTTGTGATCGATCATTGACATGGAGGATGTCGGGATTGACAGTGGATTTCCTAGCCTTGCCATTTCCTAGATAGCCATGGTGATTGTGGGTTTATTTCCTTGTTGTGTTTTTGATTGGTTCTCATGTTTCCTTAGATTGAGTTAAGTTACTAGCCCCGTAGCCTTGGTTGAACAAATGCTCTGGAGCTTTGTAACAACTTGGGTTGAGTTACTAGTCTAGTAGCATGGGTTGGAAAAATGTTCTGGAGCCTTTAGTGGGTTGAGTTGCTAGTCACGTTGTTATAGACATTTTTGAGCACTGCAACCCCAATCATAAATGTCAATAAACCAAGGGCTCTTAAGTCCCTAAAAGTTTTGTTCCGACCCCTAAAAGAATAAGGTCAACTGATTACATCTTCTCCCAGAAGTTCTCCATGAAAAACTACTCAGAACTGGTCAAAACTAGACCATTTCACCTGCTCCATAGTCAAAGTGCGCTGCATCCCACCAGAATACACACAGTAGGTGCGATGCATGTCAAAAAACCCTTCTATGGGGTGCGATGGGCGAGAAGGGACAAATGGCAGGGTCAATCCGCAAGGTGGAAGAGCATGAAATCTTCCAGAAACCTCTCCTATGACACTTGCCTCTCTGAATTCGACCAGGGATGAGTAAGAGATCATCAATCTCCAAGTGGAATCAAGAACTATTAGAGAGAAGACACTAATCAAATCTCAAAAGCTGACTCACCCCCCTTGTAAACATCTATATATGGATCCCTCATCCAAGGGATCCGAAGGCTGGAATTTTGTATCTTGTAAGGAAGTGCTGCTGGTTTCTTGGTGCAATAGTGTTGGGTGATCTAAGCTTTTCATGAGGTGAAGAAGGGCTTCTTGCTGAGAGGATGATGCTGGGTCAGAGCAATTGGTTGTAATCCTCTTTGCTCTTTCTTGATTATTAACAAAGTTATTCAAGTTTTCCTCCACATTTTTGTGTGATTGATGATTGTATGAATTTATGTGGTTAATATACTTCTGATCCTATATTGTTTATGATAATAGATCTATGTTCTCGTATAGTGTTATGCTGCTTTGATTCTATAGGTGCTCTTTGAAGCTGGGCGTACAAGGAAGCAAGTAGCAGAAGACTATCAGAAGCGAGAGGAATCAAGCAAGGAACCAAGCGCAAGATTGAGGTTGGTCTCCTTTATTCTTCTCTCATCTATTTCTCATAAAGGAAAACGAAAGTGGTTTTAGTTTATTTGTTTCTAAGGTAGCTATCACCCTTAGTGGGACTAGCAGTTCTGCATAGACACTAGTTTTCCTGATAACAAAATGGCGACTCCACTGGGGAGCGAATAGATTGTTTGTTTATCTACATGTGTTTACTTTATAAACTTACAGATGGAGCCTGAAGTCAAGCCAGCTAGCCTTCAAACTACATTTGCTATGCAAGTGCAAAGTAGATCAATGCTGCTTCAGTCTATCTCCGGGTTTTGTTTATGAACTGAATGATTGATTTACAAGCTCTCTAATTGCCCTTGTGGTGGCTCTAGTAACCTCTTTAGATCTACCCCTATGATTGATTTATTGATTACCACTTGCTCAGCCTAAATCCCTGAACTAAGCTGCAAATTGTGACCCAGAACCCACTTTAAGTCTCGTCTCTGGTCCAACGCACTGTCTGTTCTGTGAACTCCAGATGCATCGCACTTCCCGAGTGTAGTAGGTGCACTGCATCTCTGTTTCACTGTGTTACAGGTGCGCTGATCAGACAAGGCCTTGCTCCTAAATTTTGGTTTCTCTGTTCACTCTTTTTAGCTCTATTCAAGAGTTTTGCTGCCTGTAGTCAGTACACCTCTATTGAAATCCCCTTCCTTGCCATTATTCCGCCTCCATTGTGCAAAGAACTGTAAATTTTTTTATGTATTTTTAGCCATTTTCAGTTCTCCTTTACAAAGAAGTAGCGTAATTGAACTGTCGCTTCTTGATTTGAAACTGTCACAAGTGTCGTTTTCAGTCATAGAAGAGAATCTGATTGTTCTTGATAGTCAATTACACTGTTACTCTTGTATTTGATTTGAATTAGTAGTTTTTCAAGTGTCGAAAGCAAGTTTTCAATTCCAAATCACAAAGTGTCGTCATTGTCTTCATTTTGTATTGAAAAGAAACTTGTTAGGAATGTCGCATTGAAAAATAATTCAGATTTGCGCTTAGCTTTCTTTTTATCATTCACACATTAAGAAGGCTGAAAACAAATACATGCATGTGCATTTGCATTTAGACTGTGTGTTGGTTTGATTTAGGACAGTGCATATAGTGTATGCTCTCTGCTCTTTGTTGAAAGAACATCATCTCTCTTTCCTTAGTAGCTAGGATTTTCATTGCAAAAAGAAGATTAAACGACTGTTTATCATCTTAGATTGCATTTTAGGAATTGTACATCTACATCACGCGGTGAACCTGAAAGGAAAATTTCTTAAGCAAGATCAACTGTAAAATAAATTTAATGAATCTAAAAATGCTTTGGAACCTAATGCACAACAATTAGAAGTCTAGGCTAGAGACGTATTCCGGCATTGTAAACCCCGGTAACTATTGTTTTCATTGATGGTTGGGTGATTCCTCCACTTTGAAACGATAAGTGCCAGTATGGACTTGTGCTCCCACGTACCATCGAGTATATATTGGGAGACCACAACAGGCTTTATCCTTTATCCATAGGAAGCCGTGTCTGCCGCCCTATCGATCGCAATGCACTGAACACAGCATTTGGGAAGATTGACTGTCGTACCGTAAAAAGTATTCTGCAGTTTTGCAATTAGTTTGGTAATCCCTCTGTCTAGATTTCCAGAGTAGTCTCTTTTGTTCCTTTTCAGACTCCTTAAAGGAAAAGGTCCATCTGAGCACTTGTCACTTCAAGCTCATTAAAAATCGAAGGCGACTAGAGTCATCTTTTGTTTTTTCTCAACTCTTAAAAATTGAAAAAACAAGTTGTGTCAAAGCATTTAAAATTCATTTAATTCGGAAACATATTTCCCATTGATTTTTAGTTGATCGAGTAATCCACAATCGTGGAAGAAAGTCAATCGAAATCGCTAGAAAATCTTTTGGATAGACTAGATATGTCTGAACAACCGTCGACATCCAGGATTGTGTCATCCGACACAGCAGCAACAAAGCCTCCTGCTGCTACTCCAACGATGTTCGCTGGTATACCATCTGTCCCGGCAAGTTATCAACAACAAGCCGGAGTCCAATCAAGGACTGTTTCGACGACATGGTCAGTTCCTATTTCTTCATCCGGATTATCATCTGGTATTTCTTATGTTGAAACTCAACAAATTGATCCAATGTGTCTTCAAAGGCCAATCTACCCTTTAAGTACTGGATTTCCACCATATGGAGGGCAGTATGCCTTTTCATTGTTCCCTCCCAGAGAACAACCATATGGGAGTTTACAACAAAGTTCAGGTCAAACTGGAATTACATCCAGCGGTTGGGTACCAATACTGCCTCAGCAACCAAGGGTTGTATTTTCAATGCAACCAGTCCACCCTGTGTCGAATGTTCCCACTATACCTGCTATGGTGACTGCGTCGCAAGTACAAGCGCTACCTGTTGTATGTCAACCGCAAGTTTCTCAGGTTGCAATACAACAGCCTCTTGTCTCAATGACTCAATCACAACCTCAGGTTAGTGCCTCCTTATTTGGAGCGACTCAGGCTCAAACAAGTACTATGACTCCTCATCTTGGTCAATCATCCAGTATTGGGAAACAGCAAATGGTCCAACAACCATGGCTGGTTCAATCTCAACAACCGCCATTCCAACAATCATATCAAGGACCTGAGCAACAAGTCTTTGTAAGTAATGGGAAACCGCATTTCCAAAGCGGTTATCGACAACCATATTATAATGGTTATGCTCATCAACCTTATCAAAGTTACCAGCATCAAATACATTATGTTGGTATGCAAAGACCCACTGCTCAGGCGATTCCATCTTATCCTGGGTATGCTTTGCCTAACTTGAATCAACAATTGCCCTTTGTAGCAACTCTAGAATTACCAGATCTAAATTGGCTGACGAATGATCCAATTGCTTATGCCCCTTGGTGGTCGGCGATTCCGCACAAACTTTCGTCAGATATTCCTAAATTTAATGGAAATCTGGGTGAAGACCCATCGAATCATGTGATGACCTTTCATCTGTGGTGTTCATCTAACACTCTAAATGATGATTCGATTAGGCTTCGCCTTTTTCAGTGAACGTTAACTGGTCCGGCAGCAAAATGGTATATCGAATTGCCTAGAGCTTCATTCGATAACTTCAACACCCTAGCCACAACCATTTTAACCCATTTTCAGTTACCAATAAGGTACGAAACAGGAACAGAGCTTCTTACTAATTTCAAACAGACAACGGCCACTCACATATCTGATCATATTCATGAGTGGTGACGTCATTGCAGAATGGTAAAAACGTATGTTCCTGATCAGCTGCTAGCTGAATGGTTTATTAAGTCGTTATTACCTTCTATCACAGAAGATGTGGCAAAGGGAGGAGTCGTCACTGAAGAGCAAGTTATTTCTCGTGCACAATATTTGGACATGATCTATACTCAGTCCGGCACGCTCTACGATAAAATACCTGATGCTCCTAGACCGGAATTTTCCATTCCTCCCCCTCCTAAATCAAACAAAGACTCTCATGCTAGAGATGGCGTGATAGGTACGACAAGCACGAAATCGACAAAGGCTACATCTAAGAAAGCTCGTAAGATTTCTGATCAAAATGAAAATGAAGAACTTCTCGCCTCGGAGGTAAATGTCGTGTCGACTGACAAGGGCAAACAACTGAAGCAACCAGGGGGCAAGAAGAAAAAGAAAGGGAGGAAAAAGAAGAAGGATGAGTCATCTCCTGAAAAACCTTCTGTAAACCCTTATGGGCAAAGGAAACCCCTTGCGGGGTGTCAAATATGCGATGAGGATCATCGGACGAGAGATTGTCCACATAAAGTTGAAGTTAAGAAACTCTTTAAGAGTTCAAAAACCTCAGCAGTATTGATTGATCCGTTTCCAAACCCGGGAACCAAACTGGTTGCTAATCAAAATGCTTCCCGATCCCAAGTGCTTATGTTGTCTATCTCAAAGCAGCAAAATGATGCTTTGACAAGGAATAAAGATTATGGGAATCCACAGCTGTCGAATAACAAGGATAATGAACAACCTAGTAGTTCGACAACAACTTTGACCGAAGTTGTGCCACCCATCATTCCTGAACCAATGATAAAGCCGCCAAAGGGAGTAGTACACAAATCGACATTTAATCCTCATGCCAAAGTAGCACAAAATTATAATATAGTAGAGGACCTGGCCCAATCGTCGTTCGCTATGTCGACACTTGAGGTACCGCAAAATTGCCTCTCCCAAAAGCAGGATCTATTATCAGTAATAGGTGGGATTGACCCAACGGATTCCAATCTTGTATCCTTTAATCACAAAGGATATGACCCTCAATTACCAGCTCAACTAGCTTTCCTTATTCAAGTGAAAGCCCTCAACAAAATTGTTCATCGAACAATTATTGATGAGGGGGCATCTACATGTATTATGTCGATGAGTTGCTGGAAAAATTTAGGCTCACCACCCTTGTCGCGATTGTCAACAATGTTAAAAGCATTTGATGGATGATCATACACTCCATACGGGATTTTAAGTAACTTGCAAGTTGAACTAGGGGGAAAAACAGTAGAAATTGATGTTGAAGTAATCGACGGAAACCTCGATTACAACATCCTACTGGGAAGGCCCTGGATATATGCCATGGCCGCAGTTGTGTCGACCTACTTCAGGAAGATTGCATTTCCCTTTCAAGGAGGAATTACAATTGTCGACCAACAAACATTTCTCCCCAACAATTCACAAGTTACGGGAAGCATTCCAATGATCCATGGAAGCAATCATTCGCTTCAAAATATCGGAATAGGTCTCCTAAAAGACCCTGCCTTAATGGGTACTTTTTCCCTACTGCCTCCGAGTAATCTGGCGGAAGTGGCCATTGTGGAAACCTGCAATATGAAATCTTCTATATCTAATGGATTCGGAAGATTCCTAAACATTTTTTCAACATGGATCATTGCCATTTTAGAAATATTGTAGCAATCAATTTTCTTGGCCTAGGGGGCAAACCCAAATCAATGCTCATCGAGTGTTTGGATAGATAGGTCTAAGGAATATGGTACCTCTTCAGATCCTTGGTCGCATGTACATTCTACAGACAAAGGAATCATTCAGTCAATGATGTTAGGAGAGGCACCATGGGAAGATTACCACTATCGTTCCCATCTCCCGGATTACAACGAAGATTATTCCAATGACCTTAATCATCCTTCAGTTTTTTATTTTCTATCAAATACTGTAAATACGATGGATTCCGAGGACGGTTCTTATCTCGTGTCGACCTCGTTTAAAAAATGAAACAAGGAGTAATGAGGATAGTTCTTTTTACTGTGTCAACCTCATTAAAAAATGAAACAAATCCCTTTCCAAATCGAATCTTTGATTACGATCTCGTAAAATCCAATTCGAGTCTTTCAAAGATATCAAAGGTAAACCTTCATTCCAACCACCGAGTTGAATGCAATGAAGCTTGGGGGGCATCCACCTCAATTTGCGTTATTATGTTGGGGCATGCAAACTTATCACGAGCAGTGTTACCGCAGGGTTCAAGCTCGTTAAAAAATAAACCCGCCACGAGCAGTGTTATCGCAGGGTTCAAGATCGTTAAAAAATAAACCCGCCTCGAGCAGTTATAACGCAGACTTCAAGCTCGTTAAAAAATAAACATAAGTAATGAGAAAATCTTCCTCCAGAGTTTAAGCTCATTTTAAAATAAAAAATGAACCAATTTCTGGTAAATAACCATCGTGAATGTAGTACTTCAGCCTTTAAAGCCTGGGTCGTGTTCTCATCATCACCTCCACTCTGTATTGGCCAATCATTCACCTCCATTTGATCGTTTACCCCTTTTGAGGAACAGCTGCGAAGAGTGATCCTGTTAGCCATCCTTGTAACACTGTCGTGATTGGAAAATTCCAAACCTTACCTGGAATCAACTGCTACCCGAATCTATCACTCGTTCCTCAAAAACGAGTCTCCTTTAAGCTCTTTTCAACTGACTCGTAAAATATGAAAAGATTGCCGAGCCATTGGCCTCTCTAGCTCGTTAAAGTGACCGGAAGTGTTATCCCTCCTTTAGATTTTAATCTTTTTAGACCTGAGGGATTATTACACAAAAAGATCGAGCGCTTGTTTTGTTCGGCTCGTAAATTACCGAAAATTCATTCCTTTTGTATTGTTTTATACTTTTTCAGACTTAAGGGATTAGATAACGAAAAAGGATTTGTGGAGTTTCCTTTACGTCACTTTTCATACTCTCTAAAATTGAAAAGGATCGAGTTATCTTTATTGTTAAACTCGTTAAAACCTAATAGCGACAAACTTGTCCATAACAGACAAGAATGAGTTTCACTATCGCTAGGCTCGTTAAAACATAGCGATCGGTTTGCCCGAAGGGAAATTATATAACAAGCATATGTTATCCTCCTCAAGCTTGACAAAAATAAAGAGGTACTGGTCAGCAATGACTGGGGAAAAATTGGGAAGAAAACTTGAAGAAACTTTGTTGGTAGCAAGTCGCTCTTGAACATGACACTTTCACTCCGCATTCGAGTCGGGTTGGGTTGTTCCATTCATTGGTCACATCACCATGGTTCCGTCACACCATCCACATTTGGGGTTAATGCTACCAATCCATCATGTCAGTGTCGCCGATATGTTCAAGAGAAGTCACTCAGAGAATTCACCTGTGTGTCACCCACTGCAATACATTTTCGCTCCATTCTTTCATGACTGCCACCCTGAACCTTATATCACTAGATCGTTTCCACCTCCATTAAAATCATTTGCTCCGTTCCATGTCATTGATGTGGGATTCACTAAGGCCCTCCTATGACGGATCGCTTCTTGTCAACATCAACTCATTATCCAAGAAGTCGATCTAGGAACAACCCTTTTAGTACTTTGAAGATTGCATGCCTCAATGGCAAGTTTCTCACTTCCGGCGACATGTTTACATCAATGGCCTTCGACCAAAAGATTTTATGTGGTGTTCGACGCCAAGTCCTTTATTCACACCACGTGAATTGTACTGTAGTACCTTGAGGGTCATCATCATTATCGGTGATTCCTCTCGCGCCTGTTAACAGCTTACATCATTGGCTGGTAATCAGGCGATGTCTTTCCATGTTCGACTCCAGAACATCTCTCACATGGATCGACTTGTACTTTGAGTGAAGATCGAACGAGATTGAAGACCCCAGATCTAGTTTCATCCATCCGGGCTGCGATATATATTCAGGAAAATAAAGACATCAAATGTACATCATTGCTGAACAAATAATCATCCAATCTAAGGGACGATGGCTCTACCAGAATCATCAGTCTACACTCGGACGATTGTTTGTCTCATGTACATGAAAAATGAATTTATAAAGCTGAGCATGGGAATGCCTGCCTCAGCTAGATCATGAAAATATTATGAAGATAATGTATTGTATTGTATCTTATTACAGGTCTCCTTCAAGCTTGAAAGAACTTCATATCCTCATGATAAAGCATTTCACCCGACATCGACAAATTAACGACCTCATGCTTTAGGGGGCAACTGTTATAGACATTTTTGGGCACTGCAACCCCAATCATAAATTTCAATAAACCAAGGGCTCTTAAGTCCCTAAAAGTGTTGTTACGACCCCTAAAAGAACAAGGTCAACTGATTACATCTTCTCCCAGAAGTTCTCCATGAAAAACTACTCAGAACTGGTCAAAACTGGACTATTTCACCTGCTCCATAGGCAAAGTGCGCTGCATCCCACCTAAATACACACAGTAGGTGAGATGCATGTCAAAAAACCCTTCTATTGGGTGCGATGGGCGAGAAGGGACAAATGGCAGGGTCAATCCGCAAGGTGGAAGAGCATGGAATCTTCCAGAAACCTCTCCTATGACACTTGCCTCTCTGAATTCGACCAGGGATGAGTAAGAGATAATCAATCTCCAAGTGGAATCAAGAACTATCAGAGAGAAGACACTAATCAAATCTCAAAAGTTGACTCACCCCCCCTTGCAAACATCTATATATGGATCCCTCATCCCAAGGATCTGAAGGCTGGAATTTTGTATCTTGTAAGGAAGTGCTGCTGGTTTCTTGGTGCAATAGTGTTGGGTGATCTAAGCTTTTCGTGAGGTAAAAAAGGGATTTTTCTGAGAGGATGATGCTGGGTCAGAACAATTGGTTGTAATCCTCTTTGCTCTTTCTTGATTATTAATAAAGCTATTCAAGTTTTCCTCCACATTTTTGTGTGATTGATGATTGTATGCATTTATGTGGTTAATATACTTCTGATCCTATATTGTTTATGATAATAGATCTATGTTCTCGTATAGTGTTATGTTGCTTTGATTCTACAGGTGCTCTTTGAAGCTAGGCGTACAAGGAAGCAAGTAGCAGAAGACTATCAGAAGGGAGAGGAATCAAGCAAGGAACCAAGCGCAAGATTGAGGTTGGTCTCCTTTATTCTTCTCTCATCTATTTCTCATAAAGGAAAACGAAAGTGGTTTTAGTGTGTTTGTTTCTAAGGTAGCTATCACCCTTAGTGGGACTAGCAGTTCTGCATAGGCACTAGTTTTCCCGATAACACACGTAGCCTTGGTTGGACAAATGCTTTGGAGCTTGATAAAAGTTGTGGGTTGAGTTACAATTCTCGTAGTTGGGTTGGACAAACAGTTTGGAGCCTTGAATGGCTGGGATAGAGACCCATCTGATGATGGGTTTGGTGATGTCCAACGATGAGTTGAAATCACTATTTGATGGGTTGAGGTGGATGGCCTCTAGAAGCCCTAGATGAATTGTGATTGATGTGTTCTATGAGATCCCATAGTCATGCTTGGAATTTGGCATGGGGGTGAACGAGTGAAGAGAGATTTGGCTCAACCATTCTACAGTTGGGTGGAACTTGGAAGTCCCATCCCTGGCTTGGATTTTGCATCATTAATGAAAGGTTATTTCTCCTTGTATTTCTATGAGAATTTTGATCAATTACATGTGGTCTATATGACTGTACTTTCATGAGTATTTATGCTACTATTATGTTGGTTATGTATGTGTTTTATGACAACAACCATGTGTGTCTCTCATCATGTTTTTACTTCTAATTAAATGATCAATGTATCTATGACCTAATGGATGGAATGGATGTTGATGTGGTGAGGCGTCAATGGTTCTTAGCAATTCTTGGCTAAGTATGAGTCCCATATGCTCAGAACTATGAATTAAACCTGTAGATTACACATTTGCAATATGTTTGATGAAATGCTTGTCATGGCTAGTAGGAGTCCAGTCAAGGTCATGAACAAGTATTTTATTTAGTACTATCATTTCCATGTTATGTTACTGATTTGAAGAGATGGACCAATTTTGGGCAGTGACCTAGGCTCTAAGCCTAAAAAAATGGCTTAAATCCCAGGTTCACTGGCACAACAATGACAATTTTGGTCCACTATCACTGGTAGGTAGGCCTATGAGAGCTAATTTAGGTTGCTGACCACTCCCTCGCCCATATCATGAAAGTTATTATGGCCCAAGAGACCTAAACCAGTAGTGGGACCCAAGGACAGTCTGTTTGAGTGGTTGACTTGTCCTTTGAGGGTTCTTTTGATGATATTGGATGTTTGTATGGTGTGTTTTCCATCGGTTCCACTTCCTTAACATGAATTAAGAGGTTGAATCATATCATAGTGGCCTCTTGTCACATGTTTACCTTGGCTGGCCGGTTTCTTAGGTAGATGTGGGAGGAGGATGTTACAGATACTGGATGCTCAACCACCAAATGTACACCTATAACAATATCATTTTGCACAAAAGAATGAAATTGAAAAAATCATCATGAAACTTCTCGAAGCTAGTGTTACTCATCCCAACACCAATCCTTATTCATCTCCAATGGTCATGGTGCTAAAGAAAGATGGATAATGGCACATGTGTACTAACTTTAAGGCCCTTAATAAGCTCAATATCAAGAAAACATTTTCTATTCCAGTAGTTGATGATATGCTTAATGAACTGCATGGTGCTAAAGGTTTTATCAAGATAGACCTTTGCATGGGCTATCACCAACTACACGTGAAGGAAGTCGATATTCCCAAGATAGCATTCCGAACTCATGAAGACCATTACGAATTCTTGGTCATGTCATTTGGTCTCTTTAATGATCCATCCACTTTTCAGAGCCTCATGAACCACCTTCTAAAACTATATTTCAAAAAAAAATTCCTAGTCTTTTTCGATGACATTCTCGTCTACAACAAAACATGGGATAGACACCTTCAGCATGTTGACTAGATATTTCAATTTCTCCAAGATCACAAATTATTTTTCAAATTATCCAAGTGCTCCTTTGGCATGGAAGAAGTAGAGTATTTGGGACACATTGTGGGTCATGATAGAGTGAGGGTTGATCCAAAAAATATTCAGGAAATGCAAGATTGGCCCCAACTAAAAAACTTGAAGATTTTGTTGGGATTCTTGGGTCTCACGGGCTACTATCACAGTTTTTTTCACAATTATCGACACATTTCTAGATCCCTCACTAATATTCTCAAGAAAAATTAATTAATCTAGACCAACACACCTCAACAGGCCTTCTTGGCTCTCAAACAAGCCATGTGCTCCACTCTAGTATTGGCCTTACCATACTTCACCAAATCTTTTGTGATTGAATGTGATGCTTCAGGTAAGGGCATTGGCGTAGTATTAATGCAGGATGGTTGAACATTAGCTTTTACCAGTCAACAACTTAGTGGAAAACATCTGGGTCAATCTACATATGAGAAAGAAATATTATACATCTTACATGCAATAGACACTTGGTGATCATACTTATTTGGGTCACGTTTCTTAATCCACACTGACCATCATAGCATAAAATATGTTCTAGAGAAACATCTATCATTGACACAAAAAAATAAATGGCTTGCAAAAAATGTCGGGATATGATTATGAGATAATTTATAAGAAGGCACGTGACAATGTAGTGGTTGATGTCTTATCACGCCAATTTGAGGATGAGGGCACCCTTTTATCACTCTCCCTACCCATAACATATTGGATTGAAGAGGACTTCCATGAATGGTTCTACAACCCCTCTCTATCCCAACTCATTAATAACTTAAGAGAAAATCATAATGCCTCATAAGATTGCTCTTGGAAGGAGGAGGTTCTTCGCTACAAGGATTGGCTAGTGCTATCTCCAACCTCCACCCTCAAAACCCACATCTTGGAAGTTGGAAGAGTTTCAATCCTCTTTGATTGTAGGACATTCGGGCTTTAGAAGACATATGCATGAGCACGTCGCTCATTCTTTTATACCGACATGAAGAACTACATTATTACTTTTGTCGCTGAATGTAATGTATGACAGTGCAACAAAGGGGAAATGATCAAGCTACTAGGAACCTTACAACCATTTCCACTCCTTGCTTTCATTTGGATATATGTTTCCATGGATTTCATTACAGGCCTCCCAAAGTCAGGAAACAAATTAGTCATCATGGTGGTTTTTTACAAACTTTCCAAATATTCTCATTTTTGTGCTCTACCACACCCATTTACCCCAACATTGGTGGCTCTAGTTTTCATGTACGGAATATTCAAACTTCATGGCATGCCAACTTCCATTGTGTCTATTTGAGACCCCACTTTCACCGGAAAATTTTGGAAAGAACTATTCAATCTCTAGAGCACACAACTTACATTGAGTACAACTTATCACCCCCAAATAGATGGTTAAACAGAAGTGGTCAAAAAATGGTTAGAGACCTATCTGTGGTGTTTCACTTTAGAAGAAACATCAATGGGTATAGAGGTTGCCTTTAGCTGAATGGTAGAATAATAATAAATATCATGAAGCCACCAAGATGACGCCATATGAGGTAGTGTATGTCCAACTACCACTATTGGGACAGGGTCCCCTGGGGTTAAATTTTGTAAAAGTTTTTTTAATATTGTAAAGTCTCTGTATTTTGAGGAGCGGAGTGCGCAGGTCGATAGGAGTCAAATGGGATTTAGGAAGGTCAAAGCCCCTTAGTTTGTTAAGAGTTAAGCTATTTTGTGACATGCCCATGGTTTGCGGACCATGGTATTGGAATGAAGTATCATATAAAAAGAAGTCATAGAAAAGCCATAAGGGGATAGAGAAGAGCATAGATAGGAAAGCTTTGGATCTGTATTGTCTATTTTGTACTTGGGTGAAGGGGACAACTCCTACTGCTATGAGTGCGAAGACCTTGGTAAGTACACAACTGAGTGTGCGGGCCTTGCAGCTATGTGCACATGCTTAAAAGAGTCTGTAATAGAAGATCCAAGCATAATAAAGGTTGTTTTGAAGGATTATCTATGTATCCGTGTATCTTTTCTTATCTCTAAATTATTATACGTTTTGATCTGTTGAATGCTATTAATAATTAAAAGTACATAATAGATGCATGAAAGAAGTAGATTTGTTTATTTACTTGATGTTAAGAATGTTTAGTGCAATCGACGAAGGGTTTAAATCTGTTAACTGTTAGTTGCAGTAGTTTCCAGGTTTTAAGTGTTAGGGTTCATGAAGGTCGGATAAATCCCTAAATCTAACATAAACACATCACATAGTCCCTTGGATGTATAAGCCTAGTTCTAGCATCCCCCAATATTTCCTCAGGTGAGACTGCAACCTGCACTACATGGGTTGTTGCCAAAAGGGCCGGTAGTGTATGGTTTTGTGGGTTAGCACAGCTAACTCTAAACCTGGGTCCAAACCCCCTCACGCCAACAAATGGTTCCATTGTTGGGACCAGGATCTATCTTAGGAATGTGTGATGTGGCATAAGTGGATACTGACTAAAAAGGAAATTGAAAAGTGGATAGACCAGAAGCTGCATGAATTTGCAGCCCAAGAAAATAGGAATCTGCGCCTATCGAAAGAAGAGTTGTTGGATAGATACTTGTATACAGAAGAATACATAATTTTCTTCTACTCTTTTCCATGCGAATTATGGGAATGGTTGCCTACATTGGTGGATGGTCAAGGTACTTGGAATTTGGATAACCCTATTGTGTGGACTCCAGAGTTAGTAAGGCACCTAGAAGGTTCATAAAACAAGATCGAGAGAGTTGTCAATTATTGGATCGATAGTATTTTCAATGGATTCATTACTGAGTTTGCAATTGACACATCTTCCAATTATAACAAAGCTAAATGCCAGTTTTTGAAAGGACCAAGAGGTAAGTGTCTGAAGTCCCTAAAAACTTGGATTAAAATGCTATTGTGTGAGAAATAGGTTATTCCATTGAATTGATGTTTAGACGAGACTTGACAGGAACTACGCGAATTGGGAAAGCATTCAGAGGAGATCTAGATTCAAGTGCATAGTAAAACCCTTTGTTGGAATAATCTGATAGTGACGATGAATGTTATAATCTGAAGATGCCTCAAAGTGCACCGCAGGTGGTAAATCAGGGTATTGCAGGAATACCAAATCCATCCACTCCACCTCCGCCACCACCTCCACCTCACACACCTACACCTCCACCCCCGTTATTTAGTATGGAAAACATTATGAAGATGCCTATATGCAAGGTTCTGGGGACTGAAGATCTTGAACAATTTTGGTTTGTAGCAGATGTTGTGTGGAAGTCACAGTAGATAGCGGATGATGATCTGAAGAAAGAGCATCTAGTCACAACATTGCAAGATAGGGCATTGAGCAGGTATATTAAGTATAGTACATCTCATCCAGTTGCAACGTTGAAAAATATGAATGATGCACTGAATAATGAATTCAAGAAGCCTAAGTCACAAACCCAGTCTGTAATGGAGGTCAAAGAAATCAAGCAGAGGGTAAATGAATCTAAATGGGATTTTGATCAAAGATTGAAATGTGTGTTGTAAGAGGATAATCTATAGATCTCGAATGAGCAACATAAGGATTGGTATATTGCCTTACTATTACCTCACTTAAGATTTCCATTGTCACAACAAAATCTTGGAATGCAGGCAGAAACTCTAGAGATTGTTATGAAGTTTGAGGCATCGCTTATTCTGGATACAAATGTGGGAGTGCAGCAGATTCAGTCCCAGTTGGCTAGCCTGCATATCGAGTTGCTGGATCTTAAAAAAGGGAAAGAGATCCAAAGTGAGAACCTCGTAGAAGTATGGTGCTTAAAGTGCAAAGGTCATGGTCACGACAAGGATCATTTCCCGGTGTATCATAATTATCTCATTGGGGGAGGTCCTATCCCCCTGAAGACAGAAAATACCTTCCGATCGAGCACTAGTGTAATACCATGGTGCGCTATCTTCTAGATCACTGGAAAACATATGACAGACAATTGCCACTTCTTACAGAAATTTGTGCAGACTCCCCAGTAGTTGTTATGCAATTTTTGTAAGTCTGTAGGCGATGATGAGCGCAATTGCTGAAGCTACGAGTTAATGATGGACAGAACTCTGACATATAGAGTACAGGCTGAAACACATCTTGAGCAGGATAAAAGCACACCTGTAGCATGCGAAAGTTTATAGGGATGAGGAAGAAGATGAGGATGAGGAACTAGAATAGGTCGTGGACAAATCATTTGTTACAATTGTGGGGAACCAACCCACTTTGTGTGGGATTTTCATAACCAGACACACCCCTCTTGTTAATATTGCTGCCAGTTTGACCATGTTACAGAAGATTGTCTCATGCTCATCGTGAAAATGCAAGAGAAGAAGAACCAACATCCTACCTAGAACATTTAGATGATGAGATCGGAACCGTGTGAGGGCGGGCCTAGTGTTAATATCATTACACAAAGCAGTATCGCTACTGGGGAGGATAAAGGGAAAAAACCAGAAGAAATTATATGGGTGTGCAAGGCTATTGACAAGGATGTTGGTTTTGATTTGCATAAGGTAAAGGAAACTTTTATGGAGGAAAAAAAGAGCTTTGCAGATTCAGGTGCTTCAACATCAAAGGCTCAGGGTACACTGATGGAGAATCTTGAAGAATTCATTGCTGCGTAGGAACAAATCCTTCATTGTTAGCATATTTCTTATAGAACTACATGCAGCTCCTAAGGCACCAAAAATAAGTAGGGGGATTGCAAGAGTTGATAGGCAATTGTGCTGACAAGGGTAAGCCACTGCCTGAGTAGCACGCGATAAACAAAGTGGATAAGGGTAAGAAAATAACTGGTCAAGAGATGAGATTGACTGCACAGATCAAAGAATTTGAAATGGACCAAGTGATCCTAGATTTGGGATTTGATGTGAATGTCTTGCCTAAACAAACATGGGAAAGAATGGGAAAGCCAATGCTACAGTGGTCCCTAATTCAGTTGTGAATGGCAAACCAATAGAAGATAATTCTGATGGGGCACTTATATTGAGGAACTATAGATATTGAAGGGGCGTGCACCATAGATGATTTTGAAGTAATCGAAATAGTGGATGACAGTAATCCCTACCCGACGTTGCTTGGAATTGATTGGGAATTTGATATGAATGTGGTTATCAACCTGAAGAAGTGCAACATGACATTTGAGAAGAAGGAAATGAGAATGATTGTTCCATTATATCTAGCTGAGGGTGTGTGGTATACTGAACTAGTTTGAGATTACTATGAGGAGGATGATATTGAACATATCTATAAGCTTACTACACAAGATGAGGATTGGATCAAACCTATGGAAGATGGGTGAATTACTTGGGAGAAGGACAACTCCTGAAATTGAGATTCATATGAGGAGCTTGAACATTGGTAGAACCAATTGCATGAGGTATCAATGATGCAATGCAATAGGCTTACGAAGTGACTCTAGTGTATATCTACTGAGGTATGCAACTTAACGTATTATGATGGTTTAGATGATGTAAATTTATTTCTGGATAAATTTGAAAGGGATGTACTGGAGGAGCATCAGTTCCAGGCTTTAGACATCACGTTAAGAGCTACACCTGCCAGATGGTGGGGTACACTAGAAGGAATACCGTAGGATGATGAAGCTATAGATTGGGTATTCCAATATCTGCATGACTAAAAAATATACAAGGAAGGATGATCCATGCGAGCACCTGGCTCGTTGGACGAGAGCATGGGGAGAGGAACCACAACCTGAATGGGTTCACATATTATGCCACACTTTGGATACTATCCCAATGAACTGGTATCTAGAAACAGAGCTATGACATGGAATCGCGGAGTGGGATGTTTTGAAGGAAAGTTTTATGTTAACTTTTAGTTTTGAGGATGGGTTTGAATGTATTGATGAAGCATTATAGGAAATTAAGGCTACAATATTCAGGATGCTGGAAGAACCTATCACATGGGTACAACCATATTGGGGTATGCAGTTGCATCATGCTTTGGAATGCTAAAATGTAACCACTAAAGAAGGTGACGAAGATCCCAAAAATATCAGTATCCATGAGTCCGAGGTACAACGCAAATTTGTGGGGCCTAAAGGAGAAGTTCTTGACATCTCAAAACCATTGAAAACTAATCAAGTAAACATTGGGTCGGATGCGCAACCGAAGTTCGCAAATATAGGCGATTACTGGGATGAGGACACAATTGACAAAGTCATGGAGCTATTATGGGAATATCAAGACTTGATTGCGACAAAGTTCTTTTATTTGAAGGGGATAGTAGGTGATATGGGTGTTATGAAGATCAATATGAAGCCAGATGCAAAGCCGGTAAAGCAAAGCCCATACCGGTTGAATCCTAAATACAAGGAAAAAGCGAAGAACTAGATAAGATGCTTGTCGCAGGGATTATTGAGCCTATAGAAGAATCAAACTGGGTTAGTCCTATGGTGGTTCTGGAGAAGAAGATGAAAGGTGAGATTTAGATCTACGTAGATCTAAGGAAATTGAATGGTGCTTGTGCACATGATTCATTCGTACGTCGTTCATGGATGAAGTATTGGAGAATGTTGGTGGTCAAGAAGCCTACTCATTTATAGATGGATTCTCCGGGTATCACCAGATCAAGATCACACCAGAAGACCGAAGTAAGACTACCTTCACCATAGAATGGGGTTGTTTTCAGTATACAGTTATGCCCTTTGAACTTAAGAATGTCCCTGCTATCATTTCTAGGGTGGTAGTCGTAGCTTTTAAGCTTTTGGAGGTTTACTTTGATGATTGGATGATGTTTGGATTAGTAAAGAAGCTAATGCTAGATACTTACAGGAAGTATCATATATCCCTTAATCTGAAGAAGTGCATCTTTTGCATACCATATGGGATACTCTTGAGCCATGTTGTTTGTAAGTAGGGATAGATGGTGGAGCCTACCAAAATTGTAGTAATTATCAATTTGGAGCCTCCAAGGAATGTCAAAGAGCTACGCTCAACTTTGGGCCATATCGAATACTATAAGAAATTCATCAAGGCATATACGCAGATCACTACGCCCATGGAAAATTTATTGAAGAAGGATGCAACATTTTGTTGGGATGATGATTGCCAAAAAAGATTGGATGTATTGAAGGAAAAGACGGTCACAACACGTATTCTAGTGTTCCTCGATTGGAAGAAAGAGTTCCATGTACATGTAGATACATCCTGCATAGCGTTAGGAGTAGTGTTAACCCAACCTGGCGCAGGTGATATTGACCATCCAATTGCATTCACGAGCAGGAATTTGTGTAAGTCAGAGAAGAATTATTTGACCACGAATCTTGAAGGATTGTCGATGGTGTATGTGCTACAGACATTTAGTTATTATTTATTGGGAACGCACTTCAAAATGTACGCAGATCATTCTGCCCTAAAGTACTTAGTCAAAAATTCTACATTGGGGGCAGGAATCTGTAGGTGGTTACTGTTGTTTCAAGAGTATGACTTTGAGGTAGTTGTCAAGCGAAGAATATTAAATGCTAGACCAAATCACCTTTTGTGAATTGAGAATGGTGAAGAACCTACAAGTATTGACGAAGGATTTCCTAATGCGTAGATCTTTGTTGTGCGCATCGTAGATGAACACTTTGTAGATATCATCCAATTTTTTTCTACGGGTACAACTCCTGAAGGATATATGATGCAACAGAAGAAAGAATTGGTGGTCAGGGCTGCAGATTTTTCTGTCATTGTAGGGAAATTATATAAAATGGAATCAGATGAATTTATGCGTAGATATGTACTGGATTATGAAAGAAAAAGTATCCTGTTGAAGCACGTGGAGGAGTTCCTGGAGGGCATTATGCTGGAAGAGAAACTACACAGAAGATCCTACGAGTTGGGCTATGGTGACCAACTATGCACAAGGATTCCAAGGAATATTGTAGGGCATGTGATGTCTGTCAGAGGAAGGGGAGGTCGTCGCAAAGGGATGAATTGCCTCTAAACCTACGAGTATCATTAGAGGCATTTGAGAAGTGGGCAATAGACTTCATGGGACTGATTCAACCACCAGGAAAGAAGACAGGAGCGCGACACATCATCACAACAACTGAATACTTGACTAGGTGAGCTTAGGCATAGACTATGAAGGATTGCAACATGAATACAGGTGCAAAGTTCATATTTGAATATATTTTGTCCCAGTTTGTATGTCCTAAGATTTTGATGAGCGATAGGGGTTCAAACTTCCTAAATGAAACAATTGCTACTATGCTTGAAGAATTCCAGATGTATCATCAGAAAAGTACGTTGTATCATCCTCAAGTGAACGGTATAGTGGAAGCCTTTAATAAAATCCTAGAATGTGCTTTGACGAAGATTTGCAATGCAAATAGGAATGATTGGGATGTGCGAATACTAGATGTTCTTTGGGCATATAGAACTAACTGTAACAAATTGATTGGACAAACACCATTTAGACTAGTTTATGGACAAGAGGCAGTAATGCTGATAGAGTATATTATGCCCAATTTGAGAATTTCTATAGTCACAAAAATGGCAGATCAGGATAATATGGAAGAATGCCTCGCGTAGATAGTTGAGTTAGAAGAAGATCGCTTCCTGGCAGGTTTTCATCAGCAGGTGCATAAGGCTCGTGAAAAGGAATAGCATGATTGCCACATTAAGCAATGCACCTTTAAAAGTGGAGATTTAGTATTGTTGTACGATAGTACGTTTACAAAGTTTCCTGGAAATTTTCAGATGCATTAGCACGAGCCATACATCATTAAGGAGACTACATATGGAGGTACAGTTCATCTTGCTAAGCTAAACAATGAGATATTTCTAGGTAAAATCAATGGGAGCCGACTAAAGTCATACCGGGGTGATCCCACTCCTGCACAATCACTATATGGAAGCAAGATAGTCTTAGTACTCGATGCAGTTGCAAGGAAGTACGAGAATATAAACTACGTTGCCAGAAGGATAGTTTGGCGAAGCAAAGGAGCTACACGACAATTAGAAGAAAGGCATAGAGGAGAGATGCGATGAAATTATTGCACTAGCATGGTGGGTCCCGTGTAGCCTGGCCAAAAAGTGACCATTGGAGGCACTTCAGATAATTGGATGGTGATTTTTTTGTTAAAGGGAGCAGGGCGAGATCATTTAAGGAGCATATCTTTGGAAATATGCTGCCAAAAGCACATTAATGATGGATATCTAGAGGGAACGGATGGATTTGAATTCAAAATGCACTATAAATACAACATCCCGCTCCACATTCAAACACTTTGCTTCCTGAGAAATTTCCTTGAGATTTTTTTCTTTAGTTTGTGCCAAGATAATTGTTGCATGTATGGAGGGGATTGGAAATAAATTTGAGAGAAGTTTTCACACCAAGGATTTTGGTGGGAGGTGAATTTACTTGAGTGGCAATGCGAAATATTCTGGGAGAGAATGACTACAACTCGAACCAACCCAACCCAACTTGTACCTACCACAGCGCCTAGGTTGCTGAGGCCTAAAGCCACTGCCTCTGTGGTAAGAGAAAATAAGCAAAAAAATCCTGAGCAAGCACCAGTGTAGAAATCACAGCGAAATAATCCAACAGAGGTCAGAGAAAAGGTTAAGATGGATAAGACCAAGCAGCCAACGGAACCCTTGGAATTAGATGAGGAAGAGTTGACTATGGGGATCGAAGAGATTCATGCAAATGAAGCGGTACTGATTACTTGGCTACCACCTTATGTACCACCTAGGAAATCCACGACCAAAGTTACTAAAGACCCAAATTCAACGAAGTTCCAGGTCTCCACACCATTGCTACCAAAAAACGTACCTTTTGAGGGAAATCTGCTGGCTTGGATACCATTTTTAAAGATGAAGGACTAGGACTTAGGTGATCACTCTAAGTTCCCGCAATTGGAACTGAGAAAATACCTTAAGAAAGTATACTATGAGGAGTCCGATGTTACAGGCTCAAGCCAATGAACTAAGCAGCCAGAGTTTAGCACGCGGGGTTGGTTAATATGCTATGGGTGCCAAATTTTAGTTGTAATACCATTAACATTGTCTGTGTGTGTCAATTATTAACATTGGTTCACGATGGGTGCCTTTGGTTGGGAGGGCCCATTCCAATTACTAATATGTTGATTCACTTAATAACATTGCTGCCTTATCAAGGAGTAGACCCTATCGATGCTTTATGGGGAAATTGCAAGAGAAGAAGATGGCATACCAGATGAAGAGCGACTTTGGGTTGGTGACGAAGTCATGCGGCTATGTGATTAGCTCCATATCAGATGGCATTGTGTAGTTTTCTGTAAAAATATTGGCTAGGAAGACCATGACGAAGTGTCGTGTTGATGAATTGTCGGCGCCAGTGGTATATCTGGTTGCGTAATGCGCCAAAGGAGTCCAATATAATTGGGCTCAATATCTGTGTCATGAGTTCTTGGAGGATTTATGAGAGACCCAAGGCGATGGAAATGCATTCCACTATGCATGTCTATTTTTTTTTATCGCACTGGTGGCATGGAGGATGCTGGAGGAAAGCCAATTACCACAACATGATCCAGATTTAAGTGAGGATGCAAAATTCGCCTCGTAGTGTGCAACGAAGGATCCATAGCGCATCATCGAGGAAAATATATTTCGGGTCCTATTCGAATCTGAGTTGAGGATGGTGATCAACCAGTGGCTACGGTTATCACCAAGCTTCCATGCATAGTATGCTAACATTGTTGATTTCTATGTAGATGATATTATGGGGGTCGTCAGTAAATGGCCAAGCAACTAGCTCACACCATCTGACGCAGGCGTAGGAACCAGTAAGGCTACCAAAGGAGCAACTACGACAACAACATAAAAAAATAGGAAGAAAGAAGCACAGAAGGCTTCTACGAAAGAAAAAACCATGGTGAAAGAAAAGGCCATGCAACATAAAGAGGCCTCTACCAAGGAGAGAGAAGCACCAAAAGAAAATGTATCTGCAAAAGAGATGGATGTGCCAAAGGAAAAAGTAGCAACTTCGTAGGCCACTATTGACCTCGATGAACCAGCACACACAGATGTGGAGGTTGAGACTCAGGATGAAGAGTAATGGGGCGCAAACTTAGAGTCCCCCTTCATACTCAAGGGGAGGCAGAAACAAAGCTCCATGAGAACGCATAAGAAGCAGAAGTCCGACAAGTCTGTGAGTATGACACCATTGGTCCTCATGGAGGGGGACCTGGATGAGATTGGTGATGTGGTCCGAAACGCAAAGGAGACTATTTGGGGCCACATTGAGGACCAATACCATCAAGCATTGGAAAAGGTACAATAGGGCCTGAGGGAACTGTAGGTCTAGACAAGGGTAATTCAAGTGAGCCTAAAGCAAGTGAGCACGATCGCTTCAATAGAAGAGATCACCACAGACCTCCATGCAGTACACTTACCAATGGGATTTTCTCACATTAAGACTTTAGAGGATAGGGAGTGCCTATTACATCTTAAGAATTTGAGCCTTAACCTCGCGACACTCCCCATTCATACATTGCATGAGCTACATCAAGGTGTTTCAGATGAGCTTAGAGTTTGGGGAAAATGGGCATTATTGATTACCAGCAAAGTCAAAACCAACAACCAACAAATATTCGAAGCGAAGGCGAAGACGCTCAAAGAATGGGAAGAGGTCATTACATGTAGTCAGTAGCTGGAAGAAATGATCGCACAGGTTCACAGTGAGTTTCCCAAGTTACATATTCCAACAGAAGTGACCTCCATAATGAAAATCCAGAAGTCAGCTACTACAGTGGAGGAGTCAAAGGAGGAAATCAACAAGGTTCATTTTGAGTTGCAGCTATAGTTATCCAAGCTTCAACTTAAGCTATAGCCAACCACTCTTATGGAAGTTAGAGAACAGCGCGAGGATACTATTAAAGAGGATATGACTACTTTGGAAGATGTAGTCAAAGATTGCAGCTAATTGTTTGAAAATACCATGTGTTAGAAAATTATATATAGCGGAGCAATGGAACACATAAAATATTGCAGAAATATAAACACAAAAAATGCATAAAACAAGAGAGACACAGATATACGTGGTTCACCCAGTTTGGGCTACGTCCACAGAGAAATAGCCAGTCCTTGTTTTATTATATTATCCAACAAACTAAAGAGATACAGCCTGTAGCAGATCTGCTGTAACACCATCTTCGCTCTCAATCTCCTCTTTCTTCCTCACTCAGAATACCGATATGTGTAGATGCAATAAAATTCCCTCATATATAGTGAGGGGGTTGCCTTCTAGGGAAAAATACCCTAAATTAAACATAATTCTACCGTCAGATCATCCGCCTAATGAACGGCCCAGATTAACTAGAAATTACTAGACTTTTACAAGGAAATTTTACATCTATTTTTAGCTTCAGGGTCGCTACACCCGAGCCCCCGCTAGGGGACTGCTAGCCCCCGGATCCCCCAGCTGGGGGGGATTTACCCCCACGGACCCCCGCGGGGGGGACAAGTCCCCCCCACACCCCCTGCATGGAGGGGTGTACAGTCTTCTTGGGGTCTACATCCGACTAAAACCTTTGAATACATAAGATAATCAGCCTCTGCACCCAACACCATGTAGATGTGGACCTCACTACATGAGGGTCCACACTTGCAGAAAATCAAAGAAGATGTCTGAGAAAAACAAGTGCAATTCGATGAGATCAGAGCTACAATGCGGACCTTAGTAGCAATGCAAAGGTTCACTAGACTGCAAGAGGGGAAGTTCATCCAGACCCAAATTAATGAGCTACTTCATAAGGCATCCATCATATCCTCAAGGACACAACCCTGGGCTGATGAGGCAAGCTAGTTGATACAGAGAGTGCAGAGCAAGTTGAAGGCTACACAATAGACACAGAGAACAATGGGCCTTATAATCGAAGGTCTAAGTACCAAGAAACTAGTTGAAGAGGTTCATCAGGCCGCTACAGCATTGAAGACAAAATTCATCGGTCTATAGGCAAAGATCAAGGAAGCACTAGCATAGTGACTCGGGACGAGTCACAACTTTGTGTTGGGGGCTTGTTGGGACAGGGTCCCCTAGGGTTAAATTTTGTAAAAGTTTTGTTAATATTTTAAAGTCTTCGCATTTTGAGGAGTGGAATGCATAGGTCGATAAGAGTCAAAGGGGATTTATGAAGGTCAAATCCCCTTAGTTTTTTAAGAGTTAAGTTGTTTTGTGACCCACCCATGGTTCGCGGACCATGGAATTGTAATGAAGTATCATATAAAAATAAGTCATAGAAGATTTATAAAGGGATAGAAGAGCATAGATAGGCAAGTTTTTGGTTTGTATTGTCTATTATGTACTTGGACGAAGGGGAAGGCTCCTGCAGCTGTGTGCGCAGAGACCTTAGTAAGTCCACAACTAAGTGCATGGGGCCCTGCAGCTGTGTGCACAAGGTTAAAAGAGTCTATAATAGAATATCCAAACATAATAAAGGTTGTTCTGAAGGATTACCTGTGTATGTTTGCTTCTCTCTCAACTTACCGTACGTTTTGATCTGTTGAATTTTATTAATCGTGAAAAGTACTTAATAGATGCATGAAAGAAGTAGACCTATTTATTTACTTGATGTTATGAATGTTTAGTGCAATCAGTGAAGGGTTTAAATCTGTTAATTGTTAGTTGCAGTAGTTTCCGGGTTTTAAGGGTTAGGGTTCACGAAGGTTGGATAAAGCCCTAAATCTAACAAAAACACATCACATAGTCCTTTAGATGCATAAACATGGTTCTAGTATCCCCCAATACTGCCTCGGGTGAGACTGCAGCCTACGCTACACGGGTTGTTGCCGAAAGGGTCGATAGTGTAGGGTTTTGTTGGTTAGCGCAGCTAACTTTGAACCTGGGTCCAAGCCCCCTCAAGCCAAAATCCACGTTCATCATCTTCTTATATCCCTAGATTATCCATAGTACATGTAGTTGATCAGCTCCTATATAATTATTTCGCCATGATTGTGTAGGTTTTAACCCTGTGCAGAAATTACCTGCAAACAAAATATTAAAAACATTAAATATACAATGGTGATAAACATAAAAGAAATGCACAGAGATTTTCCCCTGGATCCCAAAACTGGGACTACCAGAATGATTTTCATTATATTCCTTCCAATTTTACAATAGATATATATACATGCTGAAGCATTCATAAACCCCAACCCATTAACCCTAGATTAGAACATAATTGTAGTTCCCTTGACTAGATCTACAAAATACCATGGGTAAAAAACCATCATGCCCAAAATCATGTGCAAAAACCAAGCACAAAACCATGGGTATGTATGCCCACCATATTTGGGTCCACCCCCATCCTTGGGTCCACATATATATATAGGAAAAAAAAAATTCTTGGGGCACTTCCCTAAACCCCTATAGGGAGGCTACCACCCCCGTACAAAACCCTTGACAAGGGGTGTTTTTGCCCCCCCTATGACTCCCCTACTACACCCAACACAACAAAAAGGGGGGGCTATCACCCCTCTATGGACCCCTCATGCACGCGATGAGTTGTGGAAAGAATATAACACACACCCAACAGATTGCTCATCTAAAATACAATCTTTAACAAACTCAGAACATAATGAAGAAACACACCAAATAGCGACATTTCGAGCAGTCATTTCACGTAGGTGACCATGTGTACCTACGACTCCAACCGTATAAGAAAAACTCTGTCAAGGAAAAGGGATACCAAAAACTAGCAGTGAAATTCTATGGGCCTTAGCGGTTACTTCAGCGTATAGGAGCAGTTGCTTACAAACTAACCTTGTCAATAACTTCAAAAATCTGACCTATATTCCATGTATCTTGCCTCAAGAAAGTTTTGGGGAACAATTCCAGGGTTCAAACCAGTCTGCCACAAATGGATGAGGAAGGCTCACTTTGGCTCTAACCAGAACAATTCCTTGATACTTGCAAAAGACATCTCCATGACGACACGATCAAGGAAGTCCTCATTAAGTGGAAAGACACCTCTCTAGAAGATGTGACATGGGAACCAACCACTATTCTTCAATAGTTTCCGTAGCTTCAACCTTCATGACAAGGTTGTTTTTGATGGGGGGGGGGGGGGGGGGGGTATGTTAGGGTCCAACCCTAACCTATCTATTTATGTAATAAGCCTAAGGGGCCTAGCCAGAGTCATAGTTAGTTAGTTGAGGTAATAAAGCCCGTAAGTAGTTATTCGCATTAACAATAATTGTAAGTGGTTGATCCTCATTATAGAAAATGGAACACAAATAGTTATAAACATGCCATAATTAACAAATAAAGTGTTTAACCCATGTTATGCAAGGGATCACTAGTAGTTAGGGTTGTAGATACCATTAAGATATAAATAGTCTTAGATAGTAAGAGAAGGATCATCGAGTCTTATTGTAATTGATCTCCGCTCTATTAGAGGTTGCCTCCTTGACGAGGAAAGTGAACATTGTATTATGCTTCTTAATAATAAAATATCTTTTCAGCTTGTCTCATTTCATGTGATATTTATGTTTTTCAAGCCATATTGTTTTGTATCTCTGGTAGTTTGGTTTTCTTGCAAGTCAAGTGCATAACAATCACCAATCTGATCATGGTGCTGGTTCGAGCAACTATCTCTCAATTAATCATTGTCCCATTAACATATTTGATGATACTTTTCTTACATTGATTAATTTTTTTGAACCCAATGATCTTCATGGTTCATCATTTCACTATTCAGATGCTTGTCAGATAGTTGAGACACTTTAGCATGAGTTGATGGTTATGTCAAGTTCTCACCATCTTGACAAAGATTTTGGATGAGATCAGATTGAATTCCCCTCAAAATATTCTCTTTGCGATTTGAATGTGTTAATTAAAAATTCATTTTCTCATGGGCATTGGGGTTTTCAAATTGATTGTTATGAATACCAAGATCAAATTTCCAAATGGTTAGTGAAACCTTACATCGCAAGCTCCAATGCAAATAATAAGTTCCAATATTTTTTATGGTTGTAAAAACTGAAAACATGAATGAATTTACTTACGCAAGCGGCCTTCAAGGTTTGTATAATCGTCATTTCAAGCAACAAGGTAAATCTTGAAACTAGTTAAAGCTAGTAAGTATGACACATCTTTATGTTGATAAGAAAGACCTTCAATTCATTGTTCAAGTTTGTCAAATTGTAGTATTTTCTTGTGCACAATACTTTATACTAATTTTAATTTCTTTTATATTTGTGATTATAGGTTGGGAGCAGTTGCAATGGGTACATTTTAAATTCCATTATACTAGCCCTGACCTTCTAACTAGTTAGGTTAGGAGTAGGTTTAGTTACATGTTAGTTTTACTTGCACACTCATCCCTGCATTTTCCCTCTTATCTAGTCATTTACATTTGTTTGTTTGTTTTGTTTTCCTTCCATTCTACTTTTTAGTTAAGGCTTACTTCCACCCTACTTTTTATTTTTCTTTCTATTACGTCTTGTATTTATTTTGACTCTGCAATAAAATTCTCACTCGTCTTAAAAGACAATGTTCGAAAACTTGAAAAGGAAAATTGTGATGACAAATAATGCTTGGATTATCTGTTATCCTCTTCTCTATTTTGGGTTTACATATCTTTAAATTCAATGATGTCTGAATGGAAAATATGATCCATTCAAGCAAAAATCCTTTGATCGAACCATAAATCTTGTATCTATTCTAGGATATTCATTCCTTGACTTGGTGTTGTAATTAAATGGTGTTCTTCTTGCCGACCCAATCAATTATAAGAAGGGAAGGGGAAAATCAATAGCAAACAAACCAATATCAAAGATATATATAACCTTATCTTAAGGAATAACCTCTTCTTCTCTCAATAAGTCAAGATCCCTCTACCACCCTAGTGAAATAAATAATTGCCAAAGCACAGTTCTATAAATAAATAAATAAGAGGGTGAAAGAAAAAGGATTCTTGCACAGAGAGGTGAATAAAGTAACTTCACCTGGGTACTGTTTAGGCTCACTGATATCGAAGGAATGCTTTTTTTCCTGTAGTGACTCCATCGGGGTACTGTCCAAGCTTGATGGCAGTAGAGCAACACTAGAGATGAAAACTAAGAATCTAATTATCTTAAAATTCCAATTTATATTGCCTTTATCTCAAATCAAAACAATTGCGATATAGTAATATTTTTTAATGTGTTTAGTCGATAAAATGAATAGAGGAGACTATATCCATAACCGGTCGAATGAGAAAGCTAAGTTAATCCATGTGATGAATCAATACTTTCTGAAATATTGAGGCCTTACACTTAAGGATTAAACTTGAACAGAGAAGCTGGAGTTCTACTAGCGTCAATACAAGTGTTGACACTATGATCAAAACCCTCTAAAGGTTTTCCTACATGGGAATTTTGGAGCCTACTAAGGATCTAATGATCTATTTGCTTCATGATCAATGAATTTTATGATATGTGCTTGAATATTATTCTTGGTTTTTGAGTGTCAAAGTCACTTTCATACACGTGTTTAGTCCATAACAAGTTCATAGCTGCATTATTTTATGCAAGCTTGAACAATAATAACAAATTCCATCAAGATAGTGCATGTACAATGTTCAAACTATGTCAATAGTTAGTGTCAATGTGCACTTTTCATTGCCAGTCTCCCACTTTTGGTTGCGATTGTATTTCTATTTCGGTGAGTTTTTCCAATTGTCGCTTCTACGAAAATACACTTTCACAAGTGTTGCTTTCAAGTTTATGATTGCCTCTTTTTCTTGCCTTCACTTGAATAAGTGTTGTTTTAATTTCATCTACACTCTGGCATGTGTCGCTTTCAATGTCGTTCACATTTTGCAAGTGTCATTTGCACTTTTCTCTTACTATCACAAATGTTGTCTTTTGGCATGGGAAGTGTCACATATAGCATAAATGTAGTTATGGTTCATTTCAAGGGGTCAATTTGGTGCCAATGATTCCTATTTATCATATATACATGTATTACACTCATTCCCAAAATTACATGTAGTATCACACAAGTGTCACCATTGTCATTGGAAAGTGTATCTTAAGTGTTGCACTTGGAGGAAGTTGTTGTATTACTGTCACATTGAGGGGATCATCATTTTTGTGTGCTATAAGTGATCAATGTTGTTTCAACAACTATTTTGGGTGTGTGATCATGTTCAAGTTTTATCCTTACTCACCATGACCTCATTGATTGTACACGTAGTAAAACTCTAAAAATATCTTCCCAAGAAAATATCCTTCAATCATCCCTCTGGAACTGTGCATTTTTCAGTATCAACCCTCAAGCTTAGCCCTTGCCTCTTGGAACTACACAGTCTTGCCTTCCAAAATTTCACACTACGCAATATCAATGCTCAAACCTGGGCCCTTGGGCTCCATAACTATGTAGTTCAACCTCCCAGTTAGCTCCTTTTGTGCACTCCGTAGTCTCAAGCCTCAAGCCTCTAGCCTAACTCCTTAAATTGTGTAATTGTGCAATCCATTTGCCTCTCTCTCTAGAACTGTGTAGTGGGAAACCTCAAGGCTCAAGCCTCAATTTTGCCTCCTTAAGCCCCTCAAATGCATAGTCACTTTGCCCTAGCCTTCCTTAACTATGCACTACACGATCTTAAGCCTTAGTCCTTGCTCCTAGCCTCTTGAGCTACATAACCACGCAATCCCTGAGCCATTATCTCAATCCAACACACAGTTCTAGCTCAGCCAGTGAGTTCATGAAGCATGTTAGACTAGGAGTTTTCAGACGGATGTCATCTTGTCATGATTGGATTTCAGTTGCCGGTATTATATCTTCTCATGACATGAAGATGATGAAGGAGAAGAAGAATAAGACCATGCTATGTAGCAGAAAAGACAAGTTGATTATTGAAGAGAGATGAAGAGAGACTAGCTTCTGAGAGAATATCAAATATCAGGATCACATGAAGACTCCATGTCAATCAACCCCTTGGAGGATGAATAAAAAGCACGTGTAATATCCATGAAGAAGATGAAAAGAAAGAAACAAAAGGATAAACTTGGAAATGCCACATCATCATGAAGTTCCATGTCATCATTATCAAGAGTCATCTCAAGAGTCACATGTGTCATAGTGTCTTGCCACATCATTGGTGGATTGTAATCATGTAATTCTCCAAAATGAGCAAATGTAAACATGTGGTGAACCAAGGGTCCCACATGGAATATAAAGAGTCACTATTGAGTTCTAAAGACATCTAGAAGCTTAAAGGTCATGTAATAATTTGAAAAGTCATTGTATAAGCCCAAGAGTCATGAGGGACGTCAAGATTCACATGGGGGGTGAAGAGTCACCCCATTTGTTATAAATACACCCCCATAACTCAAGAAAAAGGAATTATGGTACATGTATTTTAACCTTAGCTTCTCTAGCATTGGCATAGGAGAGAAGATGTTTCTTTGGAGAATCAAGTGGCGACTTAATGTTCCACTATTGGGGCTAGTGTGGCAACATTGTACTTGTATATCTTGGAACTTCTAATTAATATTAGCTCAATGAGCCAACACATTTTCATGCATGTATGGTGAATATCGTAGGACTATTGTTTAGATGTTTACGGTATGTGTTATGTTCATATTTACAAAGGAAATTTAACTATTTCAGTGGCTTTGGTACTTATCTTGTTGAAGGTGTGTTTTATTTGGTTTTATGATCATGGTCAGATTTGAACTACTTTGCAGACTAACTTGTGATCCTAGTATTCTCTTGTGTATCTATTTTAGGATGGTACTATTACTTTTTGTCCAGAGGCTTACTCTCTTTATCCTTGTCATGAAAGTACCTTGTTTACATCACAATTGTATGCCTCACAGTGTCAACTTACTTACTTGTTTCAAAGAATGTTTATATAACCTCTTATATTAATAATGGAAACCAAGGAAAATCCCAAAGGATAATGGAAACTAAACATATTTTTGGTTGGGGCTCCTACTCCAAACAATGTGAGGTCTAATTGGGACTTCACATTGGGGAGACCCCTAGGGTTGAGGGATTTCCAGCACCGTCAACAAAACTACAATTACACATAAATATGAGAGATGATGGAAGGTATAGTACAGAAGGGATTAGCATTGTCACCTTTAAGAGGGAATCAAGGTCCCATCTTCACCTAAAGAATGTAATGTATGTGCCCGGTCTAAAGAAAAAAATAGTTTCTTTTGTTGTACTTGAGGACAAAGGTTATGATGCGGTGTTCAGTAAAAGGAAATCTTATCTGAAGCATGTTGCTACTGGAAAAGAAAACAAATTGGTGTTCGAGTTAAAAATATCTAAAAGTTAATGGTATATTTCACCATGCATGTAGTTATACCTCCAAGAGTGAGGTGGGGTGATGTAGAGCCTTAGTCCCAGAGTTGCAAAGATTTGGACAGGGTCCATAGGAGAGCAGTAACAGTTGTAGTATACTCTTATCATGGACCATTACCCTTGCTACAGGAGCCCACATTATTCAAAATCAGAAGGATCAATGTCAGTTGATGCACTCAGATCTTGAGTGACAACTACAAAGGCTAGTAGCAGTCAAAGACTCATGAGACAGTTGCAACTCAGAGACATAATTGGTTTAGTATTCTGGATGCTTCTTAGTTGTAGTTGTTGCAGTAGCAAAAACAATAGTGAGAGGGAGTGCTATTTGTGTTACAATACATTCCTCCATAGGATCAGGATTGGCATTGTGCATAAACCTTTTCTTGCTAAGAAGGAGTGTTAAGTTGTAGCAAGAAAATGATTCATTTGACTTGTGCCTTAGTCAAATGGAGAAACTCAAATTTCAACATCAATAGGATGACTTGAGTTTCAGTTAGCAGGAGTGACATGGCCAAGTCACTTAGTTAAGTCAGTTAATTCAATTTTGTGGGCAAGAAGTAGAGTTGTGCATGAGTTGATTGCTATGATCTAGAAATCTAGTGGAGTTATAGTTAGTGAAACTCAGTTATCTAAGCTCTAGTAATGAATAGATTTAGTAGGAGTTCAATTTATTAGTTGTAACTATGATTAACTTATTGATCTCTCAGTTAACTAGTCAATTTAAAGGGGTTGGGGTTCCTTATGCCCCGACCTCCGAACATCCAATATTCTCTTCTTCCTGCTGAGATTTAGGTGGCACAATGGAATATACCATTGTAGTAGTAGAAGGGTAGTACAGGAATATTCACCTATTGTCCATCGACTACGCCTTTCATCCTGATATTAGGCCCTGACTCACCCTCTGTGGATGAACCTTGCAGAGGAATCCTTAGGTTTTTAGGGCATTGTATTCTCACTGGTCGATCCATTCAATATTTCCCTTCTTAGAGGATAAATTCCCGCATTCAAATTCTATATTAGATGCATGAATACCCCATTCTATTCATTCGAGCCTGTAGTTGTAATACCTACAAAAAGAGACCGATTTATCCAATCCATGCACTATATCTATATGCACAGAGGTCTTCAACATCAGGAAGGGCAAAAATATTTTTTGATATCAACCTCAAAATATAGGAGAAGGAGGAAAATTCAAATTGCCTAGTCATGCATGCAATTCAAATTGCCTAGTTGAGTGGACGAAAAAGGCATCAATGTAATCATTATTGTATACTATTGATTGTACAAAGTTTGCATATACTAGGCGAGCTAATTTCCTCAGGAATTACACAAGGAAATAGGATCCTCCTATTCTTTGGGAGCACAAAATGAGAAAGGAAATAGGAGGAAGATGGAGGCCTATTTTGGCTTAGTGTTGTCCAGAGCATAATCAAAGTAGGAGATCAATACTACAATGCAGATTGAGCTTCAAGGATTAAATAATTCATTGTAATAGATATATATTCTCATATGATATAATACACACAGAGGAGGGGGTTTTCCGAGTTGGGTTCCCTAGTAAAAACCGTGTTCATTGTGATTGAATGATTGCATGTGTTTCTATTGTATGTTTTCCCTTTCATAGATTAATTAGAAGAAAATTTTGTCTATTGTTGTCAGTCTAATTTCATTAGAAACTGCAAATTTCGAGTTATTTCTACCTGAAGCCCACAAATTGGATCTTGGCAGTGGGAAATGAAGGGGTGGTTTTCCATAGCCCTGATGATTTTGACTCTAGGTGTTCAGTATTGTGACTTGGTGAGTTCAATTTTTTTGCTAGCAAGACAGTATCCATAAAGGTTTCCTAGCCTAAAAAACATGCAATGATAGAGGGGCCATCCAAGGAGGGGAGTGGGACCTCAAGGTCAAGGAGTAGGACATGGAAAACATAATGATATTGGAGAAGCAGTTGAGAAGCAGTGTGGGCTATCTCCTGGAAGAGTGGAATTACTTGCACCATTTGATTTGTTGGAAGCCCAGATTCACCAAGTGATAGTGCTAGTAGAGAAATCGGCTCAATATCATCACGACGACAAGAACAAGATAACATCCTTCACGAAGAATCTCCAACACAACCAATGGAAAATGTTGGATCAAATGGATTCCCTCCGATAGGGGAAAACATGCCTTCAAGAGCGGCTGGATCATATCAAAGGCAGAGTAGAACACATAAAGGCTCATGGGCACGAGGTCTTCCATTAGCGACATGAAAATAGTCTAGTAGGCCAAGCTCCAAGAAACAATGTGGGTTGATAATGGGAGTGGGTTGTATTCAAATTTTGAATCTCTTTTGGGCAAGTTGGGTAATCAAGATGGATAATATGAGTTTTTTTCTTTTTTAGCCAAATGTGTTTTGTCTCCACCACCTGTCTAACACGTCCATTAAGAATGAGGCTGATAACATATTTTTGAAAAACTTCCCATAATATAACATTTTCCAAAATTAATAAATATTTTCAATTTAAAAAAGAATTAAAATATATTTTTAAAATATTAAAACTTAAAATAACACTTCATCCATATAGCTTACACTTCATTTATCTCATGATATCAACATCAAAGAAAATAAGAGGGGTTGCGGGGCAACTAGTCCCTGCCCTATGTGAATATTGAAAGCAATGGTGGGAGCAAAGTCAAGTTGTGAAGTGTAGTCTTAAGGCCAGTCGTATTAGCTTGTTGCAGTTTAAAGTTTCAATCATTTATTCATGTCGTCTGACCTTGTGCATTGGCAGGTTTGCATTTGAGAGGCTATACATAGCTTTCAAAGACTGTCCATGCACAGCTTTCAAAGACTGTCCATACATTATCAATAGACTATGCCCCCCTAACAACACAAACTTTAGGTGAAACTATTACCATGGAAGTGCAATTCAGAGAACCAGAAGAGGCCAAGAATTCAGTAGGCCTGACTCCTATAGCAAAGTCAAGTTGTTCTTAACTGCATAACAAAACAAACCAAACTGTATAACAAAACAAACCAAACAAGTCTTCGTTTGAAGTGAATCCCAAAACTATCTCAAGACATATATTGAAGTTTCAATCACTTATTCGTGTCCTCTAACCTTGTGCATTGGCAGGTTTTCATTTGAGAGGCTATACACAGGTTAGAGAAGCATAGTTTATGTTATACACTACTTAGAGAAGCTTACAATATTGGTATGAATAACTACAACACAATGGATACCAGTAGTTCCAATAGAGTAAAGACAAGAAACTCCAAGGCAAATACCGAAGGGACACACCTTGACCATGAAGAACAAGGAATACAAAGAACAACCTTTGTATAGATTTCTATATGTAGATATAGTTATGATAAACTGCTCATAGTTTCATAAACTAGTGTGCATTTCAAAGACTGTCGATCCTGCTACAGGACTCTGAATCTGATAAGCTCTTTATTGATCCTTACGAAGGGCTCAGTAGCATAGCATGGGTCTTTGAAGTCACTGCATGAGTCACTTGAATTTTGATCATGATTCTTCTGGGAATGTTTTCACAGAGTAGGGGTTGCCACAAAGAAAATTGTGAGGCCCATTTGTAGGTCTGGCTAGTGTTGTTAATCTTGAGCAAATTGGTCTTGATGATGATGGAGATGACAGGGTTGAATATGCCAATTCCAGATACTCCGAAATCTATACTTTGTCATGTAGGTTTTGCAAGATAATCTACAGAACACAACAGTTATTCCTTACAAGAACTATGCAAGGAATAGTTGCAGGGGTAGGCTTGCATGAAAATCTACAAAACACAGCAGCTATTCCTTTCAAAAACTATGCAGGCAATAGTTGCAGGGGTAGGCCTTGGAACTGTGTACTTGAAGTTTGGTTATAACCAATGTGGTCTGGATGAACGCTTGGGGTTTTTACAGAGTTTCATCATATGTCATCTCTAATACCCTTGTGGTCTCAGCAGCACATGGAATGCATTTCTCTTCTTTTTGCTCATAGTTTGGAGCACCTGATTTTATCAGAGGAAACTCTCTCATATTCACCATACTGGGAGCCTTTTCTCTCTTCTTTGGGTATTTTATATCCAAGGATAACATCCCCAAGTATTGGTTGTTTATGCACTATATATCTCTTTACAAGTATCCTCTGGATTCTGTTATGATAAACGAGTACTCAAGCCTGGAAACCAAATGCTTCTCATGGTATCCTGAGCTCAATGTATGTGCAGCCGTTTATTGAATCCTTGGGGACCTCCAACAAAGTCTGATTGACTCAGTATAGGACTTTATTATAATATACCTTGATTGTGTAGAAAAGAAAATAAATATGTTCCTAAGTAACCATGCAAAGATAGAAGCAAAAATCGTATACATTGAAAATCATGACTATGTAACTTGTATGAGAAAAATACTGAGAAGCTATATAAAAATGAAAATATAACTAAGCATGAAAATAGGCCCATTCATATGTTAAAAAGGTTATAGCTGAGTAGGCCTCATATATTAGAAAGAGAGATTTAAGTTTGAGGAGTAGCTAAAAGAAGTATATTTGCATTATTGGTAGGAATTTAAAACATTTTTACTTACAGAACTCAAGAGATAGAAAACTCAGAAAATACCAATCTGGTGTTTTGGTTTATATGTTTATATGGCTATAAAGAAGATACCTAAATAATGTTTATATGTGAATTAAAACACTGGTAGTTTGTGTAGCAAGAAATATATATATATATATATATATATATATATATATATATATATATATATATATATATATATATATATATATTTGAATATAAAAAATACATCGTAAACACTATTGTATAAATCAATGGAGTTGAGTGTTGATCGAATCAACTAAGAACTAACATATAAACAAAGATAAAGCTATTCCATACTTTGGCTATGAACGTAATAGGCCAGTGAATATCATCTCCAGGTCGGACATACCCTACAATAGAATGAAAGGAGTTCAATAGAAAACCAGGTACCCAAAATACACTTGGAGTAATATGTTACATTTAACGATTACCTCAGACAGAACTAAGTTTAACCTAGAGCAAGCAAAAGGAGAAAATCCTCTATTATTAGTCCATACTCACGTTTTACAAACCTTGAGATTAAATAAGTAATTTGTTCCCAATTATTACCTTATGAGAATTGTGAACGTCGAGACTTCCGACACTTGTTGGAAGAATTTTTCAGTGAGTATTGTGGCAAGGGGAAGGCTTCAACTATTTAACCATGTTTATAAATAAAAATTGAGTATGAATTGACAAAAAAGAATAGTGTTGTTACCTGTTGATGAGCCTCATAAATGGGTAATTATATGGGCTCATTTTACCTCCTAACCTAATCAAATCAACCATGCTCTTAGCTTATTGTATGATTTTTTATTATATTTATGCTTATAGGTTGAGTTGAGTTAGTTATTATGCCATGTGGTCTAACATGTATTTAATGCAGATTATTGATGGATTTCATGGTCAAAGTCAAGGATCTAGTGGTCAAACTGCAGCAATAACTTAAAGTAGATAGAGGAAAGGACTTATAGGAGGTAATCCCCCTCATTTATTTCTCCTCACTTCGAATTCCCCTTCATTCAGCTCGGAGCACAAGCAGCCGAATCATGCACTAGAAGGCAACCGAGCAAGTGGAAGATGATTGATAGTTATCTCGCGTTTTGGGAGCCAAGCCTCCATGATTTTAAGGAAGCTGTTGGTAGCTTTAGATGTATAAGTAGAGAGGCATAGGGCCTCACTAGGGTCGACTTTTTTTTGCTTGTGTAAACTCTGCTCAAATTTCGAGCTTACTATTTTATGACAGTTTTATGTAATCTTTCTATTTTTTTATAATGAAGATGGAATCCTTTTTGAGCTAGCACTGAGTTACCTCATAGGGCTAAAGCTCTTGGGTTAGGGCCCAATCCAAGTAGCCAAGCTTCTCTTTACTTGTATTTGTATGCTTTACTTCAGTTTGTAGATTAGTTTGTTGTTAGATGTATTTCTCTTATGGTTAAGAATAGGTTGCTTTTGATGATTTAGTAGCTTGCTTCCATTTGTGCTTTCTGTAGTAGGTTAAGTAGTGATCAAAGAATATTCTAAAGGCTAGCAACAATGACTTGGCCTCTCTTCCTCCCCATGGGACCATGATTTGAGGCAAAGACTCTCTTGCTACCCCAAAAACACAAATTTTCCTCATTCCTAGGACTTCTAGTGTTTGCAGCTCTCTAGTAGGTTGACAGTCTAGTTTTTCTTTGGTTTATAACTTCTTTATCATGTTCACTTCCTGATTTTCAATAGTCCTTTTGCATGCTTTCCTTTCTTACAGCATTTCCCAACATTTCCTTCTATACATCATAGTTTAGGCCATTTTAATGCAAAACTTTGTTTTTCCTAGGTTGCACTCATTTCATTGGTTGCTTGATTTTCTTGGTTGACTGACAGTTTCTATGTGGTAGATCTCTTCCAGCAGTAGGCTAGCTTACTAAAAATCACAATCTCCATTTGATCCATTCCCAATAGGTCTCCCAAACCTCACCTCAATTTTGCCCTAGTTTCCTTCATTTTTCATAGAACTTCTTCCTCTCTCCTTGAGCAAACCCAATCATCTTTCTCTCTCCTGGTGATTCATGGTAGACCTTAGGCACCCTAACACCTCATTTCAACCTTCATCCACATTTTCCACCCACTCTCAAACCCTAAAAACAATAAAAATTTCTCTCGGCCTCCTCCTCTAGGTCTCCTATACTTTCCTTGTTTTCCTCCTCTAGTTTTCCTGTGTCCTCCTATAGTTTTTCTTGCAGGCTTTCTTTTGAAGTCCGAGTGTGGGAAAAGCCACTAGAAGGCCACCTAAGACCTCCCAGGACCCATCCACACCATCATACATCCTCCCAAGCTCCAAAACCGCCCTCTAATGCCACATGTTCGCTGCCACACTCACACACAATAAATTAGATGCATGTTAAATTCAATAAAAATCCAAAAATATGTTTTTAGCTTATATACTTCTAGAAATAGCATGGTTAGATTTTGTTTACTTCCTTGAGTAGGTAATGGAATTTCTTTCATGGTTTTCATAGTGTTTTTGGCAAAAGTAGAATTAGCTTGTTAATTAGGGTTTACTAGGTTTTGCTTTACATTCCAGTCTTTCTCCTTTCTGGAGTCAGAATAACATCTGTAGAGTAATCTTTCTTTTGTTTCATCACACATAGAGCTTCTTCTAAAATCTATAGAAGTTGGCTTGAGCTCCTAGTGATCTCACACTGACTGACCAAGTGACAACCTGCAGTGAGAACTAGTACTTGTGCATAGAGCACTAACGCTTCCAAGTTTGTTACGAACTATCGGGTTGATAAAAGTAAATTTGGTAGCCCAGGAGTTGTAGCATTCTTGCTGCAATACTGGTGCTCAACACTTTTTAGCGCCATTTCCGGGGAAGCATCAGAGTATTCTGTAATTACTTCTTTCTTCTATTTCCTATTGCAACATTCTGTTAATAGTTTATTTTGGAAAAAGTAGACTAGTCATTTCTTTTGTTTCAGTTCTGCATTTCCTTGCTTTCCTTTTCAATTCTACAAATTTCCATTCAGCTATTTGCAATTTGTTTTGCTCAATCACAATTTCAATTTCTGCAAGTACTTTCAGTGTGGGGAAAAAGAAACAAAAAACCAACCAAACATATTTCCTTTCATGCCTCGTAGGAGTAGAGATAACTTAGGAAAATATTTTCCCAACACCCCCACTGCTTCACATAGCCAACCTTCTCTCTTCTTTGGTGGCTGCAATCATGAAGAACCCTTAGGTGAACATCCAAACATATTTGAAGAACCTATAGGGGAAGAAGAAGAAGAAAACATTACTCTGGAGCCAATGGCTAAAAACAGAAATGCTAGGGGAAATGGAGAGAGAATAAAGGGTACCTTCCCCATTTGGGAGACCAATGGGGACACCAAAATAAATAATATAAGTCCTTCAACCCTACCTCACTTCCATGGTCTAACTACAGAAGATCCTGACACCTTCTTGTTCGAGTTTTTTGTCATCTGTCGAACTTATGACTATGCAGAAGACGAGCAAAAGTTGAAATTGTTCCCTTCTACTCTAAAGGACGCAGCACTGCGCTCGTTCATGGGATTACCTGGAGATAGCATCACAACTTGGGCTCAGATGCAGTAGGCCTACAACACAACATGGAAGACCACCACTAGGTTCACACCCTATGAACTGGTCTATGAGAAGAAGGCTTTGCTATCAATAGAGTTTGAATTCAATACCCTAAGGATGGCAACTTAGCTGGAGCTAGACCTCAGTCGTGCATAGAAGGAGAGATTACTTCAACTCAATGGATTGGATGAATAAGGATTGCAAGCCCTTATCCATAGAGAGGTAGTTCAGCTTCAGAGAAAGATATGGCATGACAAAAATATCAGGGAGAAGCAATTCCAAGAGGGAGATTGGGCACTACTCTAAGATTCAAGATACAAGGATTTCAAAGGCAAGCTGAGGACAAGATGGTTGGGACTCTACATTGTGGAGAAATGCAATGGTAATGGTTCAGTTCTGATCAGAACCATTGATGATGAAGCCATCCCCATGCTTTTCAATGGACATTGTTTGAAAGTCTACAAGAAACCCCTCTCCAAGCGAGAGTTTATTGAAGATTTGAATAAAACAGTGATGGTAGTGGAGCATGTCTTAGCTTCCACTTCACCCACTCACTAAAGAAAAAAGAGAAAAAATAAGGAAGTGAAAACTTCCATGATGCACTTGAGTCCCATCATTGGGTTGAAAACCTCTTCTAAGGTGGCCCAGTGATGTTAAAAAAGAGGGAAAAGAATAAGATCCCTGGGTGAAAACCTCTCTTAGAGGTGCCCAGGGCAGGCAATTAAGGTGAAAACCTCTCTAAGGTGCCCTAGTTGTTTTCAAAAAAAAGAAAGAGAGAAAAAATGAATTTTTATTGCATTGCAGGTTTGTAGGAGGACTACAAGGAGCAGAAGAAGGTGCCAAGTGGACCCTGACATTCATACCAACATCCATCTCATCTTCTCCACACCTTTCTCCATAATTTTTGGCATCTCTTTCACCCCATTGTACCTCTTCTTCCAAAACTGTTTTTTCTACAGGAGGCTCTATTTTTCTACAAGAGACTCATGTAGGAATTACAAAGAGCCAAACGTGTCTACAGGAGGCAATTTGAGAGACAAGAAAAGCTTCATGAGGAACCTATAATCCCTCTTACCATATTCAAACCTCCTTGCCATCATTTCCAAGCTTGCATCACACTCTAAGCATCATTATTATTATTTTCTCTCCAAGAAAAAACACAGAAAAACAGTTTTTCAGTTTTGAAAAAAAAAACAAAAATAAAAGGAGGAAAAGGCACTGTTAACTTTACCTGAAGCTTACCTACTATCCCTCCATCATTCATCTCCACCTTTGGCATGATTCGCGAGCTCCAAGCACAGGGAAATAGTTGAAGTTTCAAGGGGAGAAGCAGCTAGAAGAGCTTCTGTAGGAATTCCTGTAGCATCTGATCCCATAGAAGTCCAGCACCAACAACAAGGAACAGCACATCTGAAGGTTGAAAAGGCACATGCAGCTTAGCTCCAGCAAAAGAAGAACCTGCAAAAACACACAACAACAAATAAACAAGCAGAGACAACATGCATGAAGGAAAATGAAGGCATGCAATAGAGAAAGCCACAACACCTCACAGTCGATGGCAGCGAATACACTTGGATTACAGGTAAGTAGCTAAGTCACTCCTCTATCTTCATTTGTGAAATTAGGAATCATACGAAGGCAATTAGATGGTTGAAATAGAAAGAGGGAAAGGTGGCCAATTAACATGGCCACCTTCATTTAGTTGATTCCACTTAACCGAGATATCACCCACACATGCACACAGTCAACTCAAGTAAAAGATGCGAAGGACAGGTAGTGGGAGGAAGAGTTAACTCTGATGCAATAATGAGGAGATGATTACGAGGAGGGTCATGATGACCAAGCAAGTGGGGACCAGCGGTCCTAATCTGGGCAACGTACACCTTGCCAGCTTAGCACTCATAACCGAAAATAGCCATAAAAGGTAATGAGCACTCCTCCCCACGCATTCTCACCACATTTTCTTCAGTTTCTCCTTGTAACTCAGCCACACAGCAATCTTCTTATGCCCCCATAGCCTCATATCCACCATCCTCTATCGATTTCCTCCATATTTTTTCTCTCGACTTCTTCTACAAGAGCCCTACAGGAGCACCTACAGGAAATCTACAAGAGGGATAGCGGGCTTCTACAAGAGGGACAGTGAGTCATTTTGAAGGGAGGAAACATGATTTTTGGCACGAATTTTAGTCTGAAGAGATAAGGTTCATGAATTCCCTCTTTTGAATATCAAAATGTCAAAGATTTGGTCTCCAATTGAAGATAAAATGAGTCTTTAAGAGGGTACAAATGCATAAAAAAAAAAAATATATATCTGTTATTTAAAAAAAGAACACAGTCCCCTCTGTTTTTTTTATTTCAATCAAAATTCTTTGTTTCCACCTCCATATCTAGCTTTTCAAAATAATTACAAGCGGTATGACAGGGGGGTTTATGAGAAAAGAGCCCACTAACTCCATTAGACTCCACGCACATCCTCAAGTGGTGGAAATATTTACAAGGGAAAATTGGATGAATTTCTTTGAGAAGTTTAGAGGATTTGATGATGAAATTGCCCATGAATTTGCTCTCTCTCTAGTCCCTCACATGATGACTCATACTACTGTAACCATTAGAGGCCTCTCCATTGAGATAAACCCTAAATTCATCAGTAGGGTCACTACCCTTCCTCTTCGGCTGCCTTGGAGAAAAGATGAGAAAATAATTGGCCAGGCTGCCAAGAGGAAATTTTCCAAGATAATGAAACCCCTGTTGAAGACAAAAATGGAATTAGGAGGGCTAGTGTACCATATCCCTAGGATGAGGTTAGCTACCAAGTGATAAAATACATTTCTTGTGAGGGGAGGCATAGCATTGTTTATGGATATCATTTTAGAATCCTCCAAGAATTGAGATATGGCATGGATACCACAACACATCAAAAGCTCAGTATCCCTTACTTTCTCCTTCAATCCCTCATTGACTCCAGCACCAAGGTACAAGAAGGAAATTCACAGCATCTAGCTCATCATGGACTAATCAAGATCTTAGTAGAGTAAGCCCTTCATACCCTTACAATCCCTATAGCATGGGAAGTTTTCAGAAATATGACAGTTGAGGACGACATCAAGGCATTAACCTATGATGTCAGTCCTGCTATCAGTGAGGAGGGAGAACAGCAAGGAGGAGAATATGAAGCAAGTGGTGACATAACAGAGCAAGAGAGGAAGGAGGAAAGAAAAGAAATAGAGGAGGGGAGAGTTGAAGAGACAGAATAGGAGGTAGAAAAAGAGACAGAGCAGGAGGAGGAGAAAGAGACAAAAGAGGGAGAAAAGGAGGCAGAGAGGGTAGAGAAAAGAGAAGAGTCCCCTGAAACTTGGTAAATAGAAGCAGTAGTTGCCCTCACTGCCCTCAGTACACCAGTCAAGTAGAAGCAGAAGAGGAAAAGAAAAACCTCCATGTATTTCAGGGCAAGGAAGAGTACCAAAATTAAAACAGGCAAACCTCAGCCCTCATCAAAGACTCCCATTAACATTGAAGATTCACCATCTGCCAAGGTGAAATAATCTCCTTCCAAGACACCCATAACCTATGAAAGGAGGACTACAAGATCTTCTACATGGAAGGGAAAGGCAATTCTACAGGACCCCAAACCAGACCTACAGGAGGCTAAAACAGTCCTACAAGAGACACTGTCCAAACTATAGGAGACACAAAAACTTGAGGAAAATATAGGAGGATAGCCAGAGGTGAAAGAGGAAGCACAAGAGCTATAAGAACCTAACCTGCAACCTAATATTGACTCCTATTATAGACTACTTGAGGGAGGCAAGATAATCCCACAAAAGTTTGCAATTCCATTGTTTTTCGAATTGGAAAAAGAGAGAGTGAGAATGCATAGGTGGATGTAGATAGCCAAGTCCAAATGAGTTGAGGATATTGGCCACATGGAAGACAAACTTAGGGAAATGGGTGGGGAATTGAGTGCTCTCAGAGACAGAGAAGCCATTACAAGAAGCCACCTTGAGAATGAGAATGAATTACTGAGGTAGCTGCAAGAGAAAGAGACTCATTTGGCATACATGGCCAGCTTATCCATAGAAGCATTACAATGAAGAACACTAGCCAAACCTTATGGCCTCTATCTAAAAGATCAATGGCTTCAATTCCAAATAAAAACTTTGGCACAAAGAGGCATAATGCCTTTCCAAGACTATAGGAAGTTCATGGATTTTTGTGACCAAAGCACCTCCAAGGACAAAGCAAATATGGTAGAGTTCTATCTACACAACATGGCCCTCATAGTCCTGAATGTGTGGGACCTCAATGCCAAGCTAGGGGATCTGCAATTAATGGCCATGGCATCATGGATGAACCATGAAGAATTGAGGGCAGTAGAAATGAAAATATTGTTAATAAAAGAGCAGAATGAACCATTGATTATAAGAGTTGAGCCATTATATCCTATGGCACTCATCAGCACACACAACCTGCTTGCCAATGACCCTCAGATTACCACTAAATATCTAGCCAATCAGGAACAAGCCATTGCACACTTTGAAGATATGCTTAGGCTACTTGGGGATGACTGTGTGCATGCATGCATGAGAAGATGGAACACCCTACCCCACAGCTTGCAGATCAGAGAATACCATTCCCCCATGAGGCTGAAGGAGGCATTGAAAAGAGTGCCAATGTACAAGTGCTCCATGCAAAGGCTAAAGGTCAACTGGATTGGCCTCAAACTGAGTCCTCCACTCATATTAGGAATGCTGGAAGGTAGAAGAGAAGAAGAAGAGAAGGAGCAGTGGAAGGACATAGACAAAAATGGAGGATTTTATGGAGAACATAAGTAGACCACATTAGAAGCCTAGAATGCCTGGGACGCCACCAGGGCCATGAAAGACCAAGAGATTGACTAGGTTGCTCAGAGGATGAGCAACACCTTCAGTAGGGGGGTAATGATGAGCCTCATAAATGGGTAATTATATGGGCTCATTTTACTTGCTAACCTAGTCAAATCAACCATTCTCTTAGCTTACTATATGATTTTCTGATTACATTTATGCTTATAGGGTGAGTTGAGTTAGTTATTATGCCATGTGGTCTAACATGTATTTAATGCAGATTATTAATGGATTTCGAGGTCAAAGTCAAGGATCTAGTGGTCAAACTGCTTCAATAACTCAAAGTAGACAGAGGAGAGGACTTATAGGAGGGAATCTCCCTCATTTATTGCTCCTCACTTCGAATTCCCCTTTATTCAGCTCAGAGTACAAGCAACTGAATCATGCACTAGAACGCAGTCGAGCAAGTGGAAGATGATTGATAGTTATCTCACATTTTGGGAGCCAAGCCTCCTTGATTTTAAGGAAGTTGTTGGTAGCTTTAGATGTATAAGTAGAGAGGCCTAGGGCCTCACTAGGGTCGACTTTTTTTTTTCTTGTGTAAACTCTGCTCAAATTTTGAGCTTACTATTTTATGATAGTTTTATGTAATCTTGCTATTTTTTGATAATGAAGATGGAATCATTTTTGAGCTAGCACTGAGTTACCTCAGAGGGATGAAGCTCTTGGGTTAGGGCCCAATCCAAGCAACCAATCTTCTCTTTACTTGTATTTGTATGCTTTACTTCAGTTTGTAGATTAGTTTGTTGTTAGATGTATTTCTCTTATGGTTAAGAATAGGTTGCTTTTGATGATTTAGTAGCTTGCTTCCATTTGTGCTTTCTGTAGCAGGTTAATTAGTGATCAAAGAAGATTCAAAAGGCTAGCAGCAGTGCCTTGGCCTCTCTTCCTCCCTCTGGGACCATGATTTGAGGCAAAGACTCTCTTGCTGCCCCAAAAACACACATTTTCCTCATTCCTAGGACTTCTAGTGTTTGCAACTCTCTAGTAGGTTGATAGTCCAGTTTTGCTTTGGTTTAGATCTTCTTTATCATATTCACTTCCTGATTTGCAATAGTCCTTTTGCATGTTTTCCTTTCTTATAGAATTTCCTTCTATACATCATAGTTTAGGCCATTTTAATGCAAAACTCTGTTTTTCCTAGGATGTACTCATTTCATTGGTTGCTTGATTTTCTTGGTTGACTGTCAGTTTCTATGCAGAAGATCTCTTCCAGCAGTAGGCCAGCTTACCAGCAATCACATCCTCCATCTGATCCATGCCCTATAGGTCTCCCAAACCTCACCTCGATTCTGCCCTAGTTTCCTTCATTTTTCATAGAACTTCTTCCTCTCTCCTTAAGCACACCCAATCATCTTTCTCTCTCCTGGTGATTCATGGTAGACCTTAGGTGCCCTAACACCTCATTCCAACCTTCATCCACCTTTTCCACCCACTCTCACACCCTAAAAACAGCAAAAATTTCTCCCGCCCTCCTCCTGTAGGCCACCTGTAGTTTCCATGTTTTCCTCCTGTAGTTTTCCTATGTCCTCCTGTAGTTTTTCTTGTAGGCTTTCTTTTGAAGGCCGAGTGTGGGGAAAGCCTCCAGAAGGCCACCTAAGACCTCCTATGACCCATCTACACCATCCTACATCCTCCCAAGGTCTAAAACCGCCCTCTAACGCCACCTGTTCGCTGCCACACTCGCACACAATAAATTAGTGCATGCTATATTCACATAAAAACACTTAAAAATCCAAAAATATGCTTTTTGCTTATCTACTTCCAAAAATAGGATGGTTAGATGTTGTTTGCTTCCTTGAGTAGGTAATGGCATTTCTTTCATGGTTTTCATAGTGTTTTTGGAAAAAGTAGAATTAGCTTGCTATTTAGGGTTTACTAGGTTTTGCTTTACATTCCAATCTTTCTCCTTTCTGCAGTCATAACAACATTTATAGAGTAATCTTTATTTCCTTTAATCACACATAGAGCTTCTTCTGAAATCTATATAAGTTAGCTTGAGCTCCTAGTGATCTCGTGCCGGCTGACCAAGTGACAACCTGTAGTGAGAACTAGTACTTGTGCATATAGCACCAATGCTTCCAAGTTTGTTATGAACTACCGGGTTGATAAAAGTAAAGTTGGTAGCATAGGAGTTGCAACATTCTTGCTGCAATACTGGCGTTCACCACTAGTGGCTTAGAGAAACCTGATGTTGGGTTATCTTAGAGCTAGATATAAAGAAACCTATAGGAAATGAGGCAAAAACCCAGTAACAATTGAGGAAGGGTTTAGTAGCCCAAATGGAGAACAATATCATTACTGTAAAATAAGAAACAAAGAGTATTCACTTTAGTATTGTTGAGTAATAAAAATGAAATATAAAGGCTTAGCAGGTCTGGAGTGGAAATCTTAGTCCATCAATCAATCTCAAGCATTTGATTAATATTTGAAATGTATCACTCTCTATGTGAATTATCCATGGATTATCATGAAGCTGAAGAATTTCGTAGGATTCTTGAAACACATGAAGAATCCACCCTAAGCAACAAAGCCTTACTGTTCTAAGTGACTAGTCCATGAAAATGAGCACTACTGCACTTCTCAATGTAGGTTTTAACCCCATACAGAAATTACCTACATATGAATTCTAAAACACAGAAAATAAACAATGCGAGAGCATAACACATATGCACAGAGATTTTCCCCTGGATCCCAAAACCAGGACTACCAGCTTGATTTTTCATTATATTACTTCCAATGTTACATTACATATTTATACATGCTGAAGCATCCAATACCATGGACCGAAAACCATCACGTCCAATACCATGGACAAAAAACCATTGCATCCAGAAACATGTGCGAAAATCATGCACAAAACCATAGGTGGGTCCGCCCAACCTATCATAGGGTCCAAAACCAAAATTTTCTGGGGTGCTGCCCCGAACCCCATAAAGTGGGGTTATGGGTACAGCTCAAACCCCCTGTGACCCCTCGCTACACAATCGGTGCAACGAAGGGGGGCTCTGCCCCCCCCTCTAACCCCCCGGTTAATTACATGGGCTAGTCATGGAAAGAATATAACACAACTCAACATTCTCCCAGTTGTTGTTTTCTTTCTATAGGGGGCCACAAGAGAGCTTAGTCATTTTTCCAGCCCTGAAACACCCATTGTCTCTCTACACCAAGAGAACTTCTTAGAGCCCATAGATTTTGTCAATGCATCTGCAGTATTCTTTAAAGTGTCCACCTTTACCAGCAACACCTTTTTGTCTTTTATCATATCCCTCACAAAGTGATACTGAACACAATGTGCTTTGTCTTTGAATGATATGCGGGGTTCTTTGCCAAGAAATTTGCACTTTGGCTGTCACAGTCTATCCTTATAGCTTCCTGTACTAACCCCATACTTGAACACAATCTCTGCAACCAAACTGCTTCCTTACTTGCATGAGTGGCTGCCATGTATTCTGCCTCTGTAGTTGATAGTGCCACTACAGATTGTTTCTTACTCATCCAACTGACTGCACCTCCAAATAGGTTAAACGCATACCCACTTGTAGATCTTCTCTAATCCAGATCTCCAGCCCAGTCTGCATCAACAAAGCCACGAATATCCAACATTCTATCCAATCTTGATCTTCCTTGGTAGCACAAACCATAATCACTAGTGCCACGCAAATACCTAAAAACCCGCTTCACTGATGTCCAGTGCTCCTTCCCTAGTTTTGACATAAACCTGCTCAATACTCCCACTGCATGTGCAATGTCTGGTCTAGTATAGACCATTGTATACATCAGGCTACCAACTACACTTGCATATGGAACACGGGACATGTCCTCTTCCTCTTCTTATGTCTTGGGACACTGTTCAGCAGACAACCTCACACCTACAGGAATAGGAACCTTCACCGGTTTACTATCCTGCATATTAAACCTATGCAGTATTGTCTCAACATACTTTCTTTGGTTTAACCAGAGCTTCCTCTTTGCCTGATATCTTTTAAATTTCCATGCCCAAAATATAGTTTGCAGCACCAAGATCTTTCATGTCGAATTTGGAGGACAGTGGGGTCTTCAAATCATGGATAATTTTTTTGTCATTTCCAACCAGCAACATATCATCCACATACAAGACCAGATAAATAACACGGTCACCAATTAATTTAAAATACACACAATGATCTGCTTTGCTTCTGGTGAAGCCAAGTCCTCATAAATGTATCAAATTTTCAATACCACATACTTGGTGACTGTTTTAACCCATACAGAGACTTCTTTAACTTGCATACCAGTTCTTTCTTACCCTTCACCGCAAAGCCTTCAGGTTGCTTTATGTATATTTCCCCTTCCAGATCCCCATAAAGAAATGATGTCTTCACATCCATCTGTTCTACCTCAAAATCAAAAGCAGCAGCAATAGATAAAATTAACCTAATAGAAGTTACCTTGGCAACAGGAGAAAAAATATCACCAAAATCAATTCCCGGCACTTGGGAATAACCTTTTTCTACCAACCAAGCTTTGTATTTCTCCACTTTTTCTTCAACATTTGTCTTCTTTTTGAACACCCATTTTTTGCCAATGGGTTTCCTTCCAGCCGGAAACTCCACCAGAACCCAAGCCTCATTTTTGTGCAAAGATGCCATTTCATCAACCATGGCCTCTTTCCAGAGTTTTCCATCCTCTGAATCCACTGCTTCCTTCACAGTTCTAAGATCATCATCAGTAACAAACAAAGCAAAATTTGAACAGAAAGCAGATGGACTATACCTTTCTGGCTTCCTTCTTTCTCGAACTGATCTTCTCAAAGCCGGAGTTTGTGGCTCTTCATCTTCTGATTCCTCCTCTGCCATAGAGTCTGATTCTTCCTCCTTTAGATCAAACTCTATCTTCTCAGGTTCCTTTGGTTGGAATTCATGTTTAATAACATCTTTCACCTCTCTGAACACCACATCTCGGCTGCACACAAACTTTCTTGTTACTGGGTTCCAAAGCTTATAACCCTTTAAACCATCCTTATACCCAATAAAGATGCACTTTTCAGATTTACTATCCAACTTGGTTATTTTCTCCTTTGGAACATGTACATATGCATCACATCCAAATACCCTTAAATGTGAAAGAGAGGGTTTCTTGCTAGTCCGTACCTCTTGTGGAGTCTTATCCTCCAACGCTAATGAAGGTGACCTGTTGACCAGGTAACATGCAGTATCCACCACCTCTACCCAGAATTCTTGTCCTAACCTGGCACCACTGAGCATGCTTCTTGCCCTTTCCATCAATGTCTTATTCATTCTTTCTACAACTCCATTTTGCTGAGGTGTATGTGGAGTAGTCTTCTGTCGTGTTATACCACACTTCTTACATAATTCTTCAAATTCCTTGCTACAAAACACTCCACCATTATCTATCCTTAGCACATTTATCTTCTTCTTTGTCTGATTTTCCACGAGAGCCTTAAATTCTTTAAACCTTTCAAAGGCTTCAAATTTCTTCTTAAGGAAATATATCCATGTATTCCTTGAGAAGTCATCTATAAATGATACATAGTACACAGACTTACCCAGTGATGGAACCTTTAGAGGTCCAAACACATCACTGTGCACAAGTTCTAATATCTGTTTCGCCCTCTTACTACCAGAGGGGAAACTCACCTGATTCTGCTTCCCATATACACAATTTTCACAGAAATCAAAATCCAAAGAGCTATTACTCATACCTTCTACCATACCTTTACCATGAAGTATTCGAAGGCCCTTCTCTCTAATATTTCTAAGCCTTTGATGACACAACATGGTCTTCTCTCCAGAGACCACTAGATTTTCTTCTCCACCTTCAGGAACCACAAAACTATTGTACCCATTAATAAAAGTGCTACCTTGCAACTTGTACAAAGTTCCAATTCAAACTCCCTACATCGATACCATTGCTCCTCGAACCATTTTGTAGGTATCCTTCTCGAACATTGTTTTTACACCTACATCATCCAACTTGCTTACAGAAATCAGATTTTTGGCCAATGTAGGATTATGTAGAACACCCAGAAGTGTTCTAACCCTTTCACCTTGCAACTTCAACTTTAATTTTCTGTGACCAATGATTCTAGCCTTCTTATCATCCCCTAAGAAGACATCACCACCATCGTATTTCTCATACTTGCAGAACCACTCTTTATGGGGAGTGAATTGAAAAGATGCACCTGAGTCAATCAACCATGCCTCATGATCTACATGTGTACTTGAAGAAGCCAAGTACACATCCCCACCTTCATCTGAGGTGGTTTTCGCCTCTGTAGAAGGAGCATCATCAGATCCCTTTCCTTTATCATGAGATTTAGATTTACAGACCCTTTTGTAGTGCCCTTCCTTTCTGCATTTCTAGCACACCACCTTTACAGGTTTTCCTGGAGATTTAGATCTGCCTCTAGATTTAGATCTCCCACTCGATGATTTAGTTTTGTTTCTATTCTAGGATCATCCTCGTACAGACAAGGCATCACCATTATGGATCTCCATATTTTTCCGTCTCATCTCCTCCGTCAGCAAGGCTGAGACTATTTAATCAAACTGCAAGGTAGTTGCATTCCTACCTATTGCAATAGCCAGACTATCCCACGAATCTGGTAGAGAACACAATAAACTGATGCATTTATCTTCATCTAAAATTTTAATATCAACAGATGTTAACTGACTTACCACAGTACTAAATGCGTTTAGATGCTCTATCATCGAGTCTCCATCTTTCATCCTTAGGTTATACAGCTTTTTCTGCAGGAACAGTTTATTCACCACAGACTTAGATTGATACAAAGTCCCTAACTTGTCCCACAAAGCCTTCACCGTAGCTTCCCCTGATACATTCAGCAATACGAAATATGAGACACACAATCGTATTGTGCTCTTTGCCTTCCGATCCAACTTCTTCCATTCCTCATCGGACACTCCTATTGGTTTAGTACCTGGATCTACTGCGATCCACTGATCTTTGTCCACCAACAGATCCTCCATCTTGAGTTTCCACAACTCAAAACTTTGACCATTAAATTTCTCGATCTCTCAGATCTCCCACTTAACAGGGTCTACCATAGGCCTAAGCGAAACCCCTTAGCAACAAAGGTGTCCCCTTGTAGCCAAAACAACTCCGATACCAAATGCAGGTTTTAACCCCGTACAAAAATTACCTGCATACGAATTCTAAAACACAGAAAATAAACAATGCGAGAGCATAACACATAAAACAAATATACACAGAGATTTTCCCCTGGATCCCAAAATTGGGACTACCAGCTTGATTTTTCAATATATTCCTTTCAATGTTACAATACATATTTATACATGCCGAAGAATCCAATACCATTGACTGAAAACCATCGCATCCAATACCATGGACCGAAAACCATCACGTCCAAAAACATGTGTGAAAATCATGCACAAAACCATAGGTGGGTCTGCCCAACCTAACATAGGGTCCAAAACCAAAATTTTTCAGGGCGCTGCCCCAGACCCCATAAAGTGGGGTTACGGGTACACCTCAAACCCCCTGTGACCCCCCCCCACTACACAATCGGCGCAACGAAGGGGGGCTCCGCCCCCCTCTAACCCCCCAGTTAATTACGTGGGCCAATCGTGGAAAGAATATAACACAACCCAACACTCAGAATACAATGATTATGAACACTCTACTCCAACATAAGAAGCAAATTGATGTTTTATGCAAAATAATCCAAGTTAAGAAATATGGTTAGCAATCTCAACAAAGGATCTCACTCTAATGCTTCCAACCATAGGATGTTAGTGAATTCACTACAACAATACTTCAAAGAGGAAGATATTGTCTACCAATTAATGAAAGATATCCACCTAGACAACCAAGACTCTTATCCTTCCAACAATGGGCAAGAAGGAGCCAAGAGTCATGTTTCTCGTTAACCTTTACGTTTTGTAAATTAATATGAATTTTAGGTGTTTTCCTAAGACATTATACCTGTAAGGAATTTTTAAATATTATAATTATGGGCATCTATAAAACTTTGTTTTGGAATATTTGGACTGACCAGCTTACTTTGAAAATCATGCAAGCAGTCTTTATGTATTCCTTGTTTTCTAGCTTTGTACAAACTTTTATAGCATAAATTTTCTTAGTTCTCTTTTGATAAATGAGTACTCAAGACTGGAAACCAAATGCTTCTCGTGGTATCCTGAGCTCAATGTATGTGCAGCCATCTATCGAATCTTTTGTTATGTTATCCTCAAGAGAAGAGCTTGCAAAGAAAAATGTTAAATCAATATGATCTGGAAATATGATGGTTGTTAGGAGATAATGTTTTGGACTCATTATCCCCTTATTGATTCTAAGGACAAGGGGGGCCTCCAGCAAAGTCTGGTTGACTCAGTCCAGGACTTTATTGGGCAAGCCATAGAAATCCAAGATTAGCTGAACAATGTGTAGAAGGCTTTCTATCAAGGTGTACATGGCATCTAGGAACAGAACTGAAAGTTTGACTACTTCACCAGAAAGGCTCAGCAGGTCAGGAGTGGAAATCTTAATCCATCAATCAATCTCAAGCATTTGATTAAGATTTTAAATTTATCACTCTCTATCTGAATTATCCATGGATTATCATGAAGCTGAAGAATTTCGTAGGATTCTTGAAACACATGAAGAATCTGCCCTAAGCAACAAAACCTTATTGTTCTCAGTGACTAGTCCATGAAAATTAGCACTAATGCACTTCTCAGAATGCAATTATTATGAACACTCTAGTCCATCATAAGCAACAAATTGATGTTTTAGGCAAAATAATGCAGGTTAATAAATATGGTTAGCAATCTCAACAAAGGATCTCACTCTCCTGCTTCCAACCATAGGATGTCAGTGAATTCACTGCAACAATACTTCAAAGAGGAAGATATATTTTACCAATTAATGAAAGATATCGACCTAGACCACCAAGACTCTTATCCTTCCAACAATGGGCAATAAGAAGCCAACAATCATGTTTCTCGTTAACCATTACATTTTGTAAATTAATATGAATTCTAGGTGTTTTCCTAACATTTTATACCTCCAAGACTTTTATAGCATAAATTTTCTTAGTTCTCTTCTGATAAATGAGTACTCAAGCCTGGCAACCAAATTATTCTCACGGTATCCTGAGCTCAATGTATGTGCAACCATCTATCAAATCCTTTGTTATGTTATCCTAAAGAGAAGAGCTTGCAGAAAAAAATGTTAAATCAATATGATCTGGAAATATGATGGTTGTTAGGAGATAATGTTTTGGACTCATTATCCCCTTATTGATTCTAAGGACAAGGGCGACTTAGTCCAAGACTTTATTGAGCAAGCCATAGAAATCCAAGATTAGCTGAACAATGTGCAGAAGGCTTTCTATCAAGGTGTATAGAGGATCCAGGAATAAAACTGAAAGATTGAATACTTCACCAGAAAGGCTCAGCAGGTCAAGAGTGGCAATCTTAGTCCATCAATCAATCTCAAGCATTTGATTAAGATTTGCAATGTATCACTCTCTATGTGAATTATCCATGGATTATGATGAAGCTGAAGAATTTTGTAGGATTCTTGAAACACGTGAAGAATCCACCCTAAGAAACAAAACCTTATTGTTCTCAGTGACTAATCCATGAAAATGAGCACTATAGTGCACTTCTCAGAATGCAATGATTATGAACACTCTAGTCCAGCATAAGCAACAAATTGATGTTTTAGGAAAAATAATCCAGGTTAAGAAATATGGTTAGCAATCTCAACAAAGGATCTCACTCTGCTGCTTCCAACCATAGGATGTCAGTGAATTCACTGCAACAATACTTCAAAGAGGAGGATATTGTCTACCAATTAATGAAATATATCCACCTATAAATCCAAGACTTTTATCCTTCCAAAAATGGGCAAGAAGACACCAACAGTCGTATTTCTCGTTAACCTTTACGTTTTAATTATAGGTGTTTTCCTGAGACTTTATACCTACAAGGAATTTTGAAATACTATAACTGTGGGCATCTATAAAACTTTGCTTTGGCATATTTGGATTGACCAGCTTACTTTGAAAATCATGCAAGCAGTCTTTATGTATTCCTTGTTGTCTAGCTCTGTACAAGCTTTTGTAGCATAAATTTTCTTAGTTCTCTTCTGATAAATGAGTACTCAAGCCTGGAAACCAAATTCTTCTCATGGTATCTTGAGCTCAATGTATGTGCAGCCATCTATCAAATCCTTTGTTATGTTATCCTCAAGAGAAGAGCTTGCAGAGCAAAATGTTAAATCAATATGATCTGGAAATATGATGGCTGTTAGGAGATAATGTTTTGGACTCATTATCCCCTTATTGATTCTAAGGACAAGGGGGACCTCCAACAAAGTCTGGTTGACTCAGTCCAGGACTTTATTGAGCAAGCCATAGAAATCCAAGATTAGATGAACAATGTGCAAAAGGCTTTCTATCAAGGTGTACAGAGCATCCAGGAACAAAACTAAAATTTTGACTACTTCACCAGAAAGGCTCAGCAGGTCCAGAGTGGCAATCTTAGTCCATCAATCAATCTCAAGCATTTGATTAAGATATGCAATGTATCACTCTCTATGTGAATTATCCATGGATCATCATGACGCTGAAGAATTTCGTAGGATTCTTGAAACACATGAAGAATCCACCCTAAGCAACAAAACCTTACTGTTCTCAGTGACCTGTCCATGAAAATGAGCACTACTGCACTTCTCATAATGCAATGATTATGAACACTCTAGTCCAGCATAAGCAACAAATTGATGTTTTAGGAAAAATAATCCATGTTAAGAAATATGGTTAGCAATCTGAACAAAGGATCTCACTCTGTTGCTTCCAACCATAGGATGTCAGTGAATTCACTGCAACAATACTTCAAAGAGGAAGATATTGTCAACCAATTAATGAAAGATGTCCACCTAGACAACCAAGGCTCTTATCCTTCCAACAATGGGCAAAAAGAAGCCAATAGTCTTGTTTCTCATTAACCTTTACATTTTGTAAATTAATATGAATTCTAGATGTTCTCCTAAGACTTTAAACTTGCAAAGAATTTTGAAATAATATAACTGTGGGCATCTATAAAAATTTGTTTTGGCATATTTGGACTGACCAGCTTACCTTGAAAATCATGCAAGCAATCTTTATGTATTCCTCGTTTCCTAGCTCTGTACAAACTTTTATAGCATAAATTTTCTTAGTTTTCTTCTAATAAATGAGTACTCAAGCCTAGAAACCAAATGCTTCTCGTGGTATCCTGAGCTCAATGTATGTGCAGACATCTATTGAATCCTTTTTTATGTTATCCTCAAGAGAAGAGCTTGCAGAGAAAAATGTTAAATCAATATGATCTAGAAATATGATGGCTATGATGGCTATTAGGAGATAATTTTTTGGACTCATTATCCCCTTATTGATTCCAAGGAAAAGGGGGACCTCTAGCAAAGTCTGGTTGACTCAGTCTAGGACTTTATTAGGAAAGCCATATAAATCCAAGATTAGATAAACAATGTACATAAGGATTTCTATCGAGGTGTACAGAGCATCTTGGAACAGAACTGAAAGTTTGACTACTTCACCAGAAAGGCTCAGTAGGTCAGGAGTGGCAATCTTAGTCCATCAATCAATCTCAAACATTTGATTAAGATTTTCAATATATCACTCTCTATGTGAATTATCCATGCATTATCATGAAGCTGAAGACTTTCGTAGGATTCTCGAAACACATGAAGGATCCACCCTAAGAAACAAAACCTTACTACTTTCAATGAATAGTCCATGAAAATGAGCACTACTGCGCTTCTCATAATGCAATGATTATGAACATTCTAGTCCAGCATAAGCAACAAATTAATGTTCCAGGCAAAATAATCCAGGTTAAGAAATATGGTTAGCAATCTCAACAAAGGATCTCACTCTGATGCTTCCAACCATAGGATGTCAGTGAATTCACTGCAACAATACTTCAAAGAGGAAGATATTGTCTACCAATTAATGAAAGATATCGACCTAGACAAACAAGACTCTTATCCTTCCAACAATGGGCAAGAAGAAGCCAACAGTCGTGTTTCTCGTTAACCTTTATGTTTTGTAAATTAATATGAATTCTAGGTGTTTTCCTAAGATGTTATACCTGCAAGGAATTTTGAAATATTATAACTGTGGGCATCTATAAAACTTTGTTTTGGCATATTTGGACTAACCAGCTTACTTTGAAAATCATGCAAGCAGTATTTATGTATTCCTTGTTGTCTAGCTCTGTACAAACATTTATAGCATAAATTTTCTTAGTTCTCTTCTGATAAAAGAGTAATCAAGCCTGGAAACCAAATGCTTCTCATGGTATCCTGAGCTCAATGTATGTGCAACCATCTATCGAATCCTTTGTTATGTTATCCTCAAGAGAAGAGCTTGCAGAAAAAAAATGTTAAATCAATATGATCTCGAAATACGAAGGCTGTTAAGAGATAATTTTTTGGACTCATTATCCCCTTATTGATTCTAAGGACAAAGGGGACCTCCAGAAAAGTCTGGTTGACTCAATCCAGGACTTTATTGAGCAAGCCATAGAAATTCGAGATTAGCTGAACAATGTGTAGAAGGCTTTCTATCAAGGTGTACAGAGCATCCAGGAACATAACTGAAAGTTTGACTACTTCACCAGAAAGGTTCAGCAAGTTAGGAGTGGCAATCTTAGTCCATCTGTTACACTAAAATTTGTCACCATGACTATTTGCAGTTAGTATGGCTCCATCAACTGTCATACTATCCTCCTTGGCAAGCCTCATACCTATGCTCTCCATGTCAAACTTCAAGAAAGAGAGAAAGTCATTAAAAATCTATATATCTCTGGGTGCGCAGTTTCTCTTAGCCTTACCTGCGTGTACGCACTCCAAGTTCACAATACCTACGTACTTGTACGCTCTGTATGTAAAGCAATGGGTGCGTACTCCTGTAAAGGTCAAAAGGCGCAAGTTTCACTCTAAAAAAGTTACTTGTGGTCATTTCTAGAACCTTCTAGAAGCTTGTTTGACGTGTATGAAGCGCCTCCAGATGGTTCATGTATCCCTACCAAAGAGGAACTTATCCCATCAAGAGGGGAGCTATCCCATCCAAAGAGGGGCTTATCCCATTGATGGTGGACCTGAATAACTTCCTCTAGAGCACTATAAATACAGGCATTGGGCCAAAGGGAGGGAGGTTGAAGGCTGAACATTCCTAAGGGTAGATGCTGCTGGAATTAGGACTCCCTTGTAAAGCTTGAGAGGAGAGATTCCCATCCTTTCCTAGCCTTATTTGAGAGTGGGTGAGCTGATCAAAGTAAAGGAAAACTCTTGCTGGACCCTAGGAGGGACTTGCACAACACCAAGGCTCAGGTTGTAATGGTTCCTTTTGTTACCTTTTAATGCAAATGAACTTATTTTTCTCAACATATTGTTATTCATTGTTTGTTTCATATACTCCTTGGTCTGTATGATGGATATGTATTGTTTTATGAGTTTATCAGGTGCTATTTAATCTTTTGGCTTGTTAGTGAATGCAGGTTTCAAAGAGAAGGAGGAGCTCATCCGGATCGGCGAGGCTGGACTACTACAAAGGGTTGGACTAAAGGTATGTTAAAGATCTCCTGATTACTTGTATTTGCAATGCATGTTTAGAGAAAGGTAGCTTTATTTGTCTTGTTTGTCACTAGAAAGCTTTTGCTTCTAGGGAGGTCGGTTGTGTCCGCACTAACGACTCTTTCCGCATGAAAAAATGGCGACCATACTGGGGACTCCATTAATGTGAATGTTTTTTCCTTTGTATGAACTTTTGATCTGAGAAAAGTTATTTGTTTTCTGGTTTTTGGCTGTCTGACTGTGTATTTGGGTGGGCTAGCTTAGGGTTAAATTAGATTTTAGTTTTTCTTTGTTTTGCTCGAAGTACGCAGCCTCTGAGTTGAGCACAGTGCGTACCTGTACGCACTGTCGCTTTGTGCACAGAGCGTACCCGCACCTGTGCAAACAGGTCGCCTGCGTACCCCTGTCAAAACTAAGAAAATTTCATTTTCCTTCTTTTTTGCCTTTTACTTTTTGTTTTTAATTTGTTTTTCTGCCCATATCCACTAGTTTTCTGCCATAAATCTTCACCTAAGCTTGTTTCGTCAGTGTCGAGGGTTTTAGTGAAATTCATAGGGATTTTGCCTTAGGGTTTGATTTTTAACTGGTCATGTAGTGACTTTGGCATTAGAGGTTGTCAAACTTTGGATCTCCTTGGTTTTGTTCAGTCCTCTTAGGAGACGGGCCTATCATAGAATTCACCCTTGTGAGAGACCTACCTTTGTGTCTTCTCTTTGCGAATCTCGAAAAAGTTTGTGGTTTGAACTTTGAATTTTATTCTTGAGAAAAGAACAAAAAGATTTCGATTTTTGTTTTTGACTAGTTTTTGGTTCTTGCATTAACTAGTCCTTAGTTACATTTTGACTGAGTAAAACATCCAGGAATCATCTTTAGTAAGCTTTTGACTCGTTAGATTTACTTCTATATTTATTTCTCTTAGATTTTCTTTTGAGTGGAATTGAGTTGATTTGATTGCCATAGCTTTTTTAACTTTGATTTTATTAAAGTAAGTTTTACATGCTTTATTAATTAGGAAAAAATACAAAAATATCTTTTGAAGGAAAGTTTGCTTTGGTAGCATTTATGTCTTTGAAAGAAAAAGGAATTTTTGTGAAGTGAATAGTGGTCATGAGTTGTGTGTTTTGAAAAGATAAAGAGTTTGTTTCTTTGTTTTTCATTGCCAAGAAAGTTGTTTTGATATCAATTTTGCATTCTCCAACTCTCTTAGCTAGGAAATTCATTGAAAAAGGGAAAAATTAGTGTAAATCATCCTAAGTGCATCTTTTTAGTGGATTTCGGTCGAGTCTACACACCATCAGTTTCATCTCCACTACCTTTTGTCTTAAAAAAGCCATAAAATTAACGCTTAAAGTAAAATTAACTTAGTAACTTTTATTTACTAGGGCTCTGCAACACCAATATAGATCAGGCTAGTGCCTTGGAGTAGGAGAGTAATTAACTCTCCAAGACAGCAAAACCAAACAAGTAGCTCATCTTGTGGTAGGATAAATCCAATTGTTTCATTTGTACTCTGGGAAAGCTCCTCTTAAAGGAGAAGCACGAGCTCGTGTCCGAACCAGTGAGGGGATCAATCCTCCCTCGTTGGGAATGACGCCAGACACGCACGTATTACAAACGGTAAACCTTGGATTAACGATTGTCGAGGAGCCAGGGGTCACTTGTCGGTAAACCTTGGATTATTTTCAAGGAGCCGACAAGGGGATTGAGCTTGATACTCTGCCCTTGCGTGCTGTCAGAGTGTAGACTGTTCCCCCAGGTGCATTTGTTGCTGTTGGTAACCTTAGTGACCATTATCTTTAGGATTCTACCGAGGTGACAGTGGAGGGAAGATCCCACTGTACCTGGAGCAGACGTCGGCTAGACTCACTTGGATTTTCCGGGGGGTTCACTTCACTCGAGACGGTTAAAGTGGAGGAACTTGTGCCGGTCTATTCATTAAGCAGGTTGCCGGGGTAACTGTTCCGCCCACCACTTCTGTACTGAATTCGGCGATGTTGGGTTTCATCTCCAACTAGTGTTTTCGGTCCGGAAGGCTACTGTTTGTGCATGGTTTGACGCCCTAGATTCTTTAGGTGTGTGATTCAAATTTGTTTGGTTCTTTAGAGACTTTAGGTGGTTTGCTTTGAGATTTTACTTTGTTTGTGTGTGCAGTAGTTAAAAGTTTTTAACTGTGGCTGAATTACCGAGACAGTCCCGTAGACTTCGAGGCAAGTCTCTTGAGATTGTTACCGTGGCCGATTTGTTGAGGAAGTCGCGTAGATTGCGGGGCGAACCTCCTGAAGAGGTCCCGAGTCATTACGAAGGTTTAAAGGTCCTTGTAACTCCTAGTGGCAGTAAAGTAGGTTCACCTGAAGAAGGAGAATCGTCGTTGGTAGTCCATCCAGATTACCAAGGTCTAGAAACAGGTTATAATCCTGAAGCAGTTGCAGTTTCTGAGCTTGCTGGTAGTTTTTCATCTACTAGTGATATAGGCGAAGAACCTGAAATATCTGAACCTATTACTCCAACTTCTAGTGCACCTGATTCACCTAGGGTAGAAAGAGTCATCACCAAAAATCTTCCTGCTGGTTTGATAGCTATTGAAGAACTTGTTCTAGAGGAAGAATTGGGCGTGTCTATCCTTGAAGATCAACCTACTATTGATCTAAGGGAGCGTGAATCTATCTTTTACAGTCCTCCTAGAAGTACTACTTGGTACCTTTCGTTAACCAATTATTTAGACAACTCAGGGATAAGTTTTTCTCCACTTCGAACTCCTTTTCCACCTGGAGGTATTTATACTCCTGTAAATATGTCTGGTCAGTCATCCGTGTTCACTCAATCTCCTTAATCTTTCTTGTACGGCGGTCCTTCTGTTCCTTCCGGGTATCAGTCACTTTCTGGTACCTTTGCGGGGGCATCTCCTCAACCCATTGAACATGGGTTATTAGCTGGAAACAATGGTAATAAACCGTTGGGTGTAGGGGACATTTACATGATGTCAGGTTCAGTTCCCGGTTCTCAACCTCAAGGTGGCCAATTACCGCCTGGGGGGCAACCTCAAGGTACACAAATTGCGTCTGGGGGGCAACCTCAAGGACAGTATGTACCCATAGTACAATACATTCCTCAAGGTCAACCCCAGCCTCAATATGTACCCCAGGGTCAACCTCAGTATCAGTATTTACCTCAAGGGTATCAACCTCAAGGTCAAGGTCAACCCCAGTATCAGTATTTACCTCAAGGTTATCAACCTCAAGGTCAATACTCGAGTCAAGGTTATCAACCACCTCAAGGTCAGTCATATGTTCAAGGTACGGGAACTGTGCCTTTCAGTTATCAATCCTATCCTCAATCCGGTTATGGATCTCAATATCCTCAACCTGTTATGGGTCAATACCCCGGAATGAACATAGTGTGGGATCCATCGCAAGTTCAACAGGTATTGTAGCCAAGTATACAATTGTCATCTCAAGCTGGACAACCCTTAGTTGCTAGTCCATCCCAGCAACCGGTCCAGTCTAATGTTCAAACTTCTGTAACTTCGGTAGTTACTCAGCCGCCAATTGCACCTAGTACTCCATCTCAAACAACGGCTGCTGCAACTACCGCAACATCTGCTCCTTCCACCACACTTTCTTCTGGAGTATCGATAGCTCCGGTTTCTACTGTCTCTGCAACTACTCCTCAGACATCTTTACCATTGTCTGGATCTACGATTCAAACTACGGTTCAGATGCCTATAGGACAACCTGGTTTAAGTACGGTTGTCACTAATCAACCACAATTCACTTATCAACCGTACCAGGGACAGTACCAATACGGGCCTGCTGTCCAACAGCCGGTTTACCAGTATCAACCGTATCCTGGGTACACTTATCAACAACCTCAGCAACCCCAGTACGGTCCGGTTAATCCTGGTTTTCCAGGAGGATATAATATCCCGAATGCGATTCCTGTTCCAAGTTATCCTGGATATCCTCCTCCTGGGACTGATCTTGTGACCCAGAGTTTTAGGGATCCTAATCGGCAGTTACCGTTTATCACAACTTTGGATTTACCAGACTTGACGCGCCTAACGAATGATCCAATACAATATCTTCCGTTCTGGCCGCCAATGCCAAATAAGTTGCCCAGTGATATACCCAAGTTCGAAGGTAAGTCTGGAGAGGATCCGTCCAATCATGTGATGACTTACCACCTCTGGTGTGCTTCAAATTCCATCTCGGATGATTCAATCCGCTTACGTCTTTTCCAGCGTACGCTCATTGGTCTCGCGGCCAAGTGGTACATTGAGTTACCACGGGCCTCTTTTTACAATTTTAGTCAGTTAGCTACCTCCTTCCTAACTCATTTTCAGTTGCCGGTCAGATACGATAATGGCACGGAACTATTAACTTCATTAAAACAGTCGACCTCCACTTATATTTTCGATCATATACATGAATGGAGACGTCGATGGCGATTAGTGAAAGTTTTTATCCCGGACCAAATCTTAGCTGAATGGTTTGTTAAATCATTATTACCGAAGATTACTGAAGATGTCGCTAAGGCCAGAGTAGTTACTGAAGAGCAAGTAATTGCTCAAGCACAGTACCTTGACTTAGTTTACACTCAGCCAGGTACGTTACATGAAAAGATCCCAGATCTTCCAAAGTCAAATCAAATCGCTGCTGCTCCTTCGGGATCTCATGCTGCTGATGGCATGATCAGTTCGGTAAATACTAAAAGCAAGAAGAAATCTTCAAAGAATTCTTCGCCCATTATAACCTTACCAGATTCCCCGACAGGAGAGTCTTCTCCTGAAATTTCCGCCGATATTCACGCTGTAGAGTCATCTACGGCTAAATCAAAAAACGGTGGGAAGAAGAAGGGTAAGAAGAAGGGTAAAGCAGAAAAGACTCCAAAGGAGAAAACAGAAAAGTCAGAAACAAATGAAGAAAAGCGCAAACCTTGATATCCTTGTCTAATTTGTGAAGAGGATCATTTTACGAGAGATTGCCCCCATCGGGCCGAGGTTGTGAAAATCATCAAAGGTTCCTCAACTCCTGCTGTTTTGAAAGATCCATTTCCAAAGCAGGAGAGTAAGATGATAGGTTCTTCCTCGAGTGCCACTGAATAACCCATATTGATGATGTCTCATGTAAGGATTGCGACTCGATCTCACGATTATGGTAGTAAAAGTCCTGTTGATGGATCGAAAAAAGCAAAATCTTCTCTTTAAAATCCATCAACCTCAGCTCTCGGTTCCGATCCACTACAGATCGAGAAACCTAACCCTGACTTAGTAATAAAACCGCCCGCCAAGGGTGTACTTCGAAGGTCTGCTTTCAATCCACATGCGAGAGCGGCTCAGAATTACAACATTGTTGAGGATTTAGCTGTTTCACCCTCAGCAATGTCGGCTTTAGAAGTGCTACAATCATGCCCAGCACAACGAAAATTACTTTTGTCGGCTATAGGAGCTGTTGATGTTCAGGACCCAAACCTGATAATCTTTGATCTAGAAAATAGTACACCGCGTCTCCCTCATCAAATGGCTTTCCAGATTCCAGTGATAGTAAAAAACAGGCCCATTCATTGGACTGTAATTGATGAGGGAGCTTCCACATGTATTATGTCGATTCAGTGTCGGAGATCGCTTGGTTCTCCTTCGCTGAACCAATCCCCGACTATTCTTAAGGCTTTTGATGGCCGTGGGTTCCATCCGTTTGGCATTTTACAGGATTTGCCTATAGGGGTTGAAGGAAAAACCGTTAGTCTAGATGTGGAAGTGGTTGATGCCCCTCTAGACTACAACCTTCTTTTGGGTCGAAGTTGGTCTTACGCTATGACAGCGGTCGTTTCATCGGTCTTCAGAGTCATAAAGTTTCCACATAATGGCAAGATCGTGACAATAGACTAGCTGGCTTATTTTTCATCCGACCCAGCCTCTTCAGAGAGTATCCAGCATGTCAGTAAAACGACTATCCCTTATAAGGATGTTGGCGTAGGATTAGTTAAAGATTCTGGTTTACTGGGAACTTTTCCTTTTCCTCCGATCAATGCAGACCCTTCATTTGCATCCATTCATATGATTACTTCAGACACTATTATTTACGATGATCCTTGGATTGTCCCATCTAAATCTGAGATAGACTCATTCGGTGATGCAATGCCTTTGAGTCCATATGAAATTTCTTATGAAGCAGTGCAGTCTTTTTCCGACCCAAGTTCAACCCAAATCGACCAAATGAATGTGGTCCATGAGGAATCCCTTTTCACGTCAACCTCACAATTAATAACGTTTCCCGAAGTTGTGTCATCTGAAGAGCAACTTTGTGAAGTCCTGTGCGTAGACGATTTACCATGGGAAGATCTCCATCATAGATCTTCGTTTTTACCTGAGGATGATCATTTTGAAAACGATTTCTCATCAATCTTTATAGCTGAATATGTCAAAGATGCTCAGAGTCCAATGAAACATCCTGATTCAGAGCTGAATTTGGGAAATGTTTCTCGCACTATTCCCATTAACACTTCAGTGAAGCCTGGAATTGTTGAACACATTCATATAGGTGCCTCGTGTTCAGATGATGAAATTCAAACATACAAGGCCCTATTTCAAGAATTCCGCGACGTGTTTGCCTGGTCCTATGAGGAAATGCCAGGAATTGATCCCTCCATTGTTGTTCATGAGATCAAGACTTACCCGGACGCTAAACCCGTTCGGCAACGTCTGCGTCAGATCCACCCTCGGAAAGCAGCTGCGATTAAAGCAGAAGTTGAGAAGCTGTTGAAAGCAGGTTTCATTTATCCGATCCCGTTAACGGATTGGGTATCGAATATTGTTCCAGTTAACAAGAAGCAGGGAACAATAAGAATATGTATCGATTATAGGGATATCAATCGTGCTTGTCCTAAGGACAACTATCCCACGCCCTATATCGATCAAATAATTGATGATTGTGCCGGCAGTGAAATATTTTCCTTTATGGACGGTTTTTCCGGTTACAACCAAATCAATATTCTACCTGCCGATCAACCAAAAACGACTTTCATTTGTCCATGGGGGACATTTGCTTATTGCAAACGACCTTTTGGGCTTAAGAATGCCGGAGCCACTTTTCAAAGGGTGATGTCTTATGCATTTCATGACACCAAGCACATTGTACAACCGTATCTCGATGACTTGCCCGCTCACTCTTTACGTCAAGCTGATCACCTTGTTCATTTACGAGCAATTTTTATGAGGTGTAGGCATTATCGTATATGGTTGAACCCACACAAATGTGTCTTCTACATAGAAGTGGGACGATTGCTGGGATTTGTAGTTTCAAAAGCTGGCATTCGCGTCGATCCCTCGAAGGTCGAAACTATCATCAAATTGCCTCCTCCTTCGAGTTTGCGCCAACTCCAAAGTTTGCAAGGGAAAGCAAACTTTTTACGTCGATTCATTCCTAACTACGCCAAGATTACCAAGGGTTTTACCCGGTTGTTGAAACAAAATGCTCAATTCTCTTGGGATGAGATAGCTCAGAAATCTTTTGATGCGCTCAAGCACGCGTTGACCCATGCACCGTTGCTGCATCCTCCCAACTACAACCAGGATTACTTTTTGTACCTCGCTGCCGCTCATTCCACCATTGGAATGGTCTTAGTACAGGAAGATGAATTCGAAACGGAACATGTGATATATTATCTTAGTAGGACGTTAAATCCCACTGAGCTAAAATATTCGCATGTGGAGAAATTGGCCATGGCAGCTGTTCAGGCTGTCCAGAATTTTCGTCATTACATTCTTCTCCGTAAAACTACAATCATTTCGGATTGCAACCCTATGATTTACATTTTGACTAAACAATTTCTAGGGGGCAAGTACTCTAAATGGATTGTTATCTTGCAAGAGTTCGACTTGGAGTTTGAAAAATCTAAGTCTAAGAAATCTTTAGTTTTTGCGGAATTGATGTGTGACTTCCCGTGTGCTGACACGGAAACTGTGGCAGAGGAACCCATTGCAGAAGAATCTCTGTTTCTCATCAGCACTTTAGATCCGTGGTATGGGGATATAATTGTCTATCTCCAAACCCAATCCTTTCGACCCGAAGCTTCAAAGTCGGAACGCCGAAAAATTCGATTCCAGTCCCAACAGTACAAAATTATTGGAAATACTCTTTATCGTCGTGGGGCAGATTTAGTTTTTCGTCGTTGTTTAACTCATGAAGAGGCAGAAAGGGTTATGAATGACTGTCATTCTGGAGCGTGTGGCGGTCATATGTCTGGGTATGCCATAGCTCAGAAGGTGTTGCGTGCTGACTACTTCTGGCCGTCCATGTTTAAAGATTGTATCATTGCGGTCCGAAAATGCCACAACTGTCAAGTGTTTGATCGCAAGATGCGCGCACCACCTGCTCCTCTCCACCCTATAATTGTCGTTGGTCCTTTTGCTAAATGGGGTATCGACTTTATTACATGTAACCCTCACTCGGCCGGGGGGCATGCGTATATCATCCTTGCGGTGGATTATTTTACTAAGTGGGCCAAGGCGATGCCTACATTCGAGGCTGACGGCAAGAGAGCTGCGATTTTCGTATTCAATCATATTATTGCTAGGTTTGGTGTCCCACAAGCGATAATCACTGACCATGGGCGCCATTTTCGAAACATTATGATGACAGAACTTACAAGCCAGCTTGGTTTGCGTCATGGTAGTTCTACTCCTTATTATCCCCAAGCAAACGGTTTGGTTGAGTCCATCAACAAAGTTCTAGTTATCATGATCCGACGAATCATTGGTATTCATCGGTCGAATTGGCACAACATGTTATTTTCAGCGCTTTGGGCGTACCGAACCTCAGTGAAAACATCAACAGGGTTCACTCCTTTCCAACTAGTTTATGGTTTGGAAGCAGTGTTGCCCATTGAATGCGAAATCCCATCACTTCAAATGGCTATCGAATTACTTCCAGCTACTTCCGAAGAGGAGAAGCGTCTATTATACTTAGCTAAATTAGATGAGACTCGACGTGACGTTGCATTGGCAATCGAGACTCACGCAAAAAGGATGAAAGCTCAGTATGATCGCAATGTGACTCCTCGTAATTTTTCGGAAGCAGACCTAGTGCTATTATATGATCAAGCTAACGATAAACTGGGTGCTGGTAAATTCGTTCCTATGTGGCATGGGCCCTACATTGTCAAGCGAAAGCTAGCAAAAGGGGCCTATGAGCTGGTAGATTTTGATGGGGACTCTTTGGGTAAGCCCAGAAATGGACTTTACCTAAAGAGGTATTATGCTTAAATGATGGGTATGGAGATTTAGTTAGGTTAGTTTTTCTTTCTAGCTGGTGTGTTTGTTAGTATAGACAGTGTGCTTAGCTTAGAGAGTGTGTTTTTGTCGTTATTCTGGCTTATCTTGGTTTTACTCTTGATATTGCAGATGTCGACACCTATCCAAACGTACATTGGGTTTGCTGATGGTGCTTGTCGTAGTACACGGAATATCTCTTCCGCAGCTTGGGTTATCTATTCGCCCTCTGACGAGTTAGTTTCTATGCATGCGGTGAGCCTTGGTCAAACAACAAACAACATTGCAGAATACAGTGCAGTGATTGAGTTATTATCTGAATCTATTTCATTTGGGATTCGGAGTTTGATAGTGAGGTTAGATTCTGAACTCGTTGTATTACAGCTTAATAGAGTATATGCCATTAGAAATCCAGTGTTATTAAGGTTATTTTTGAGAGTGCGCCTCTTGGAACGTGAATTTGATTACATTGAATATCAGCATATTCCAAGGTCATTAAATACATTAGCAGATGCAATTGCTTCTCGAATGTTAGACAGACATTTGCGATAATCATAAATGTAAATTTAAAAACATTTCATCATACATGTTTAACAAGATAAGCCGGTAATAATGATATATATATAGATAGGAGTGTGTCAAAAAACATACATCGTCTTCGATCATAGGTTGAAAAACACCTTATGATCGGCAAAAATGATAAGTACAAAAAACAAAAAATGTCACATGTGTCCACAAAAAGTGACTAGCCAATCACTGGTGGTGCTCTCTATACGAGACCACTGCCCGCGCTACCCTACACAGCAACCTCCTGAAAGGTCCTGGGACTGCGACCACATAGCGCTGAAGTCGGATAGGAATGTTGTCTATAGTCGTCTCTGGTATGTCCGCCGTGAGACGCTCTAGGTCCTGTTCCAGCTCGGCTAAGGTCTCTGCGGCCGCATCCTGTGGGGCCGGTGCTGGTGCAACTGGTACTCTTCTCTCGAATGGCCGGAGATTGGCCGGACGTTGTGGACCTACATCTGCATTTTGAAATTTGTCACTGTCAGTTTTGAGACGATATAAAAAACAAAAAAAAAGTAAATAATTTAAAAAACTTGTGAAAATGAAATACCTCTGTCGTCCCATTGTTCTCCCTGTGGAAGAACCATGTCCAGATCACCGCGAAAATCTACTCCGGCATAAGGAAAGTCCTGGATCGCAAAGACCTGGTCCTCCAACCAGTGAAAGTAACCCGTAGGAAATCGAGCAACTCCCGCTCCCTCATCAGGATGTCGGGCCATCACCGTAACCCATCGCATCATCTTTGGCTCCCGAGGAGGCCCAGCTGGAACAGTGAGATGCTGTGGGATCAGCATTAGAACCCTCTCTAGGGCAAAGCTCACAACTAGAGGCCCATACCCAAAGGTCTTTAATTGCCCGTTCTTTGCCCTAGTCAGTTGGCCCTTCATATTGGCCAACACAGCGTCACACCAATTGAAAATGGTGCCTCGGTAGCAATCTATCGCCATCCGCATTTGGGACCCGGTGGCAATGTGCAAGGCGGCTGCGCCGCAGAGTCTGGTAACTGTAAAGGAAATTACCATAAGTTCGGGCAGGGATATGTATTTGATTTCTATCCCTTTCTCCTGGTTTTGATTGTTGCACCACTCTAGCCGGAGGCTAGCAAGGGATTGGCCACCCGGCCTAGTCCCGGACAGAGTCAGTTGCTCGCCCCTATTAGGCAAACCAGTGAGAAAATATATGTCTGAGGGCTCTATCTCGAGCTGGTGCCCTCCGATGTAGAAGCATTGATCCTGGACGTTCCACCTTTCAACCAGCCATTCTAAGAATCGCACCTGGGCCCTCATGCCAGGTATGGCCCAGTATTTGTAGAGACCGCATGCCTTCAAAGCATCAATGGAGGGTTGATGATCTATTGCGGCCAAATCGACATCTTCGTGTTCTCTTTCACGCCAATCAAGCATGGTGGGCAATCTACACACCAGAAAACATTCATTAGAATTCATTAAATCAAAAATTAATGGTTAGGTTTTGAGATTTGGGGTTTTGAAATTGCTTTGCGTGGAGTACGCACCCCGCATTCAGAAACAGAGCGTATGGACGCAGCTGTTCTGAAGGCAGGCTGCGTACTCCTGCCATTTTCCCATAAACGAAAATGTCGGGGTACGCAGGTCGCCCATGGGGCACCTGCGTACCCTGAAAGGCGGATCCTAAAACCCCAAAGCCCTCAAAAAATCAAAATAGGGCTTAAAATGAAATTCTAAACGGATGAAAACAAAGAGGAGGATGTTGTGAAATACCTGAAAGAGACGGCACTCGATTCCGATGGTCGGATTCTCCGCAAAGTCCACGGGAAGTTTCTTGCCAAAAGCCCTTTTCTCTCCCTCAACAGTAAAATTGTAAAAATGACATGGTAAAAGGTCTTTTTATAGGTTTTTTGGATAAATGAGTGCTAAATTTGTTTATTTTTCACCATGGAAGGATATTTCTCAATGCATTTTTGCTTATCTTAAATAGGTATGAGTAATGTGTCGTTTTTGTGCAGGACAATAGGACTTTCAAAGAAAATTACCATTTTTCACGAACCAAAACATCAGAGTCATCTTTTAAGCCCTTTTCTGACTCCTAAAATATGAAAAGATTGTCGAGCGTTTCTTTTACACTCGTTAAAATGGAATTAAAAGACGGTCCCCTTATAGCTCTTTTCTGATCATAAAAACAAGAAAAGATTGCCGGGTTTTTGTCGTTTCAAACTCGATATGGAAATAAAACAACGTGTCCTTGATCGCTTTTTACTTTTCAAGTCAGAGACACTAATCATGAAAGTACTCCTTGGTCGCAAGACTAAGCGGTTCTCTCAAGTATTATTTTATACTTTTTCGGGTTTGGGAGACACAACTTTACGAAAAAGTTCAACCTGGAGTCTTATTTAGTTTTTTCAGACTCTCTAAAAATGAAAAACGTCGAGTTTCTCCTATACTGGACTCGTTAAAATTTCACAGTAAAGGACCTGTTCGATTACAAACAGGAACGGACCACTCCTTCTTAGGGTTCGAATCAAAACTAAGTTGGACTGTTATAGACATTTTTGTGCCTAACAGCATGGAGCATGAAATGTCAATAATCTGAGGGATCCAAAGTCCCTAAACATGTTGTTCTTACCCTTAGAGGAACAAGGTCAGCAAACCACAGCACTGAAAATCAGTTCTCCACCTGAAAACACTCAAAAACAGGCTATTTCTAGATCATGTCAGCTGCTCCACTGAGCATCTGCGTTGAATGTCAACTGCTCCACTCTATACCTGCGCTGAATGTCAAATCTAATGAAGGCTACCTGCGCTGGGCGAGATTGGCCAAGTGGCACAGTCATTCTGCAAGGTGTCAACTGCCCAGGAAGCTTCCAAACTGACACTTGGGTCAAGGAATTCGCCTTGTGATGAGTAAGAGGGTCTTGATCTCCAAGTGGAAGCAAGAATCTCCAAGTGGACTCAAGAACTGAAGATTAACTAAAGTGGGAGAGGACACAAGTCAGCTTCATGCCAGTCTCAAGATGACTCATCCTTTCTCCAAAACCCTATATATAGATCTCTCTCATGAGGTCTAGGGAGGATGGAATTTTGTGCAAGTAAGGAAGTGCTGTTGGTTTGAGTATAGAGCTATTGGGTGATTTGCTTGAAGGAGGTGAAGAGGAGATTTCTTTCTGCTGGGAGGTGTTGCTGGATTGGGCCTATTATGGTTGTAACTCTCTCAGAACTTTACTTCTTCTATTAATAAAGTATTTGAGGTTCTTCTATATGCATGTGTCTTGATGATGAATCGATGCTTGTATATTTGATTTATGCTAATCCTTAAATCGATTATGGATGTATGCTTCTTGTAGTTTCCTTTTCTTGTGCTTTTACAGGATCTGTGTGTAGCTGGGCCGGTGAAAGAGCAAGGAGCTAGGAGCAAGCAGCAAGGAGTGAAGACTGGATCGACTATTAGCGCAAGATAACGATTAGTAGATCATCTTTTTCTTCCCTCTCTCATCTCATAAAGAAGTAATCTTGAATAGCTTTGCATTCAGTTGTTGCTGAGGTACTATCACCCGTAGAGTGGGATAGGGTCATTCCGTATTGGATACTTTTCCCAACAACAAATTGGCGACTCCGCTGGGGAACGTATCTTGTTGGTGGTTTGTGTTTTTGCTATTCATTTCATAAACAAAGGGAGTACCGAATCGAACTGTATTTGGATCTATCAAATACAAAGTAGAGGGCAGCTACTCTAGCTCAGTTTATGGGCAAGTTTATGATTTGAAGAGCTGATCCACAAGGACTCTAATAAGCTCTTAGTGATAGCTTTTCATCCTCCTTTCCATCCCTTAGTGTGTCCTTGACTGATAGCTTCTGATTTGAGCAAAAACTGTGAATTTTTGAGCAATCTGTGACCCGAAAACCAAGAGAGACGAAAGTCTCGTTCTTCAGTGCAGGCTGTACAAAGGCTGTCTGCATTTCAGCGCAGTTCCCGAAGGGGCTACCTACGCTGAAGGTCAAACAGGCAGTGTTCCACCTGCGCTGGACCAGTCTTGCCTTAAGCTGTTGGGGTTTCCTGCTGTTTCTTGCCTTGTTTTCACTCTTGTTTTTGCTGTTAGTTGCCAGTCAGTGTGCCTATCTGAAACCAACTTCCTTTGTCACTATTCCGCCTCAGTTGTATAAAGAAACTGTGTTTGTTCTTTTGTATTTCTTGTGTCATTTACAGTTTCCCATAACAAAAGTGAACCAGTCTTGTTGTGGCCTCTTAGATCTAGACCTGTGATTAAGTGTCGTTTTTATCTTAAGAGTAAGTTTGTTTGCTGTTCATAGCTGATTGAGCTTGTCGCTTTCGTTATATGGTTTGAATTTACATATTTCTAGTGTCGAAACAAGTAAATCTTAAGGTGTCTTTCGATTTTGGACAAACTTGTTTGCTTTCGCTTGAAATTGAATTCAAAGTTATACAGCAGCTTTCTTTTTGCAATTCATCAACATTAAGAAAGAGAAAAGAAATACTTGCATTGTGCATGTGCATTATGACGGTTTGCATGTTGATTTAGGAAAATGCATTAGTGTGTGCTCTATGATCTATGTGAAAAGGTGTTATCTTCCTTCTCCCTCAGTAGTTAAGGTTTTCAAAGTTGAAAGATTGAAAAGCTTGCTTATCATCTTAGACTGCATTCAGGAGTGTTACTATACATCTCGTGGTGATCCATAAAGGCAAACTGCTAAACAAGATCAACCTTAAAATAAATTGAATTTACATAACAACGCTTTGAAACATAACGCAAACATCTAGAGGTCTAAGCTAGAGACGTGTTCCGGCGTCGTTAAACATAGTGACTGTCGATCTCGACGAAGGTGGGTGATTCCTCCTGAGAGTCGGTGGCACTAATACGGACTTGTGCTCCCACGTACCGTCGCGTATATATTGGGAGACCCCTATAGAATCAAAGCCTTTATCCATAGGAAACCGTGTCAGCCGCCCTACTGATCGCAATGCAGTGAACACAGCATTCACGAAGATCGACCACTCGTACCGTAAAACGTATTCTGTGGTTTTGGGAAAGGTTTGGCACACCCTCTGCCTAGATCTCCAGAGCAGTTTCTTTTGGCCTTTTTCAAACTCTATAACTGAAAAAGTCCAACCGAGCATTTGTCACTTCGGGCTCGTTAATACATCGAAGGAGACTAGAGTCATCTTTAGCTTTTTCTCGACTCTTAAAAAATGAAAAAGCAAGTTGTGTCTAAGCGTCGTTATAAAATTTATTTTAAACGGAACATAATCACCTCCTATTCCCGCGTTGATCCTTAAGTTGAGAACATGGAACGCCCCAACTAAGGAACTCCACATGATGGAAATCCTGGTCCTTTCTCCTCTTGGGGAGAAGTTGATGCGCCCCACATGGCCACATTGTCGCTTCCAGGACTGACAATTGGCCTGCCTATTTGGCTATTCTCAACTAGTGTAGTTCAGAACACCACGGTTCCTGAGCAGTCGAGTCAACAGTTAGATGAGTCTAGAGCCTCTCACCAGCCTTCTACTTCCTCTAACCCTTCCTCCAATCCTTCATCTTCAAAAGGTAGAGCCGGCAAAAGCCAAGCTCCCACGGAGAAGAAGGAAAAGAAGAAGAAAGAGAAGAAGAAGAAGGAGCCTAAGGCAACTGGGGGCAAGAAAAAAACATCTAACAAAAACCCACACACAGCACAGACCGGGCCTAAATCACCATGTGTCATATGTAGAGGAGACCATTTCCATAGAGATTGTCCCTGTATTCCCCGGATACTAAGGGACTGGTCCCCTCGATTGCACAATTCGGGAGCTTCAACCTCTGATAGCCAGGTTGAGTGCTTACCGTCAACCAGCGAAAGTGACGGATCAAGACAAAAGGGGGGAGAAAAATCCCCCTGTACACTGTGTGAAGGTGATCACGCCATCCACCGTTGTCCCTTCTTAGACGAAGCGAAGAGAGTTTTGGAAGATCGTCCGGTTTCACCGTTGAAACTTCCTCCTGGATACAAAAAACTCGTGCCAAGTCCTTCGTTAGTTGAAAACACAGCTGGCCCGCTCAAGTGGTCAGCTGAAGCGTCAGTAATTGAAAATGAACCTACTAAATCTAGACCAGACGAAAGTCTAAAGGTCGATACGGCAGTTGACCCGGTTCTTCCTTCAGAAGTTTCATCCTCAAATGACACCGTCACTGAAGATTCATCTTCAAATGACACCCTCACGGAAGAGAATAAGGATGACACCATCCAGATTCTTTTCATCAACACAGATTCTGATGAGCATCAGGGCAATGCGCCCATTCCTTTTTCGCAGGAAGGAACATCATCAGGGTCGTATCCGGCCGTGTATTCGGTCCCACCACCAAGCAACCTGGTTGTGTCCTTTGATTGGAACCAACTGGGTAGACCCCGGTTACCAGCCAGTATACCATTCAGAATCATAGTCCAAATTTATAGAATGGTGATGGCTGGAACTATCATTGATGAAGGGGCATCTGTGAGTATCCTTTCCTCTGTTGCTTGGAAAGCACTGGGTTCCCCGGCGCTTTTGCCTGAGATAAGAAATCTCTCGGGTTTTGATAAAGGAACCAGTCGACCATTAGGGATCCTCCCCAATGTGCCTGTTACATTGAAAGGGAAGACCGTCCAAATGAACGTGATGGTCATTCAAGGACCCTTGGATTATAACCTACTCCTTGGACGAGACTATATATATTGCATGGGAGCTATAGTCTCCTCACTCTTTAGAGTAATGTGTTTTCCACACGAAGGAAAGGTGGTCAAGCTCGTAGACCAACTTTCATTTCCGGGATCACGCATCGCAAATAGTCAAATACCAACCCTCAATGGTCTATTTACTCAAGAAATGTCTCCACCCCCAGTCCTCCTTCCCGATGAATGCGAGTGATTCGGAAAGATGGGACTGGAACCTAGGGGGCATGCATCCTGGTCTGCTTCGGGCAGAGGAAACCCCGGGTATAGGGTAGAATTTCCGCGAAAGAATATGACTAGTCTGTACCCCGTCCGTATGAGGATGAGGGGTTGTTCTGGGATAGGATTCTTTTGTTAAAGTTATGTGTTTGATGATTTCTAGTCATTCACCTTTGTCTAAATAGGTAGGCAATACCAAAGAAAGAGATTCCTTTGCGGCAGCAAATTGTAACCATCTTTGGATTAAAAGGCAAGCCTCACCCATTAAAACAAATGTTTTGAAGGATAAGTAGGGGCAGCCTCCAAAGAAAGAGATTCCTTTGCTGCAACAAATTGTAACCATCTTTGAGTAACCTAATGATAGACATCGCCGAAGAAAGAGTTTCATTTGCGGCAGCAAATAAAACCATTTTTTGGATAACCTGAAAGAGGCAAGCCTCACCCTTTAAAACAAATGTTTTATCGGATAAGTAGGGGCAGCCTTGAAATTTTATTTTATACCTGGGGGCATGCAGACCTTTTGGAGTGCAAGCTAGGGGCAGTTATTTATCTGTTTTTTGGGATTAGCCGTTTCCGAACTTGCATGAAGAAAGGATGAGAAGGAGCATAGCTTTGGTAAGGCGCAAGCTCTATAAAAAATGGGATCTTTCAGGAGACATTCTTATCTTATGAGTGGTATAAACGAGCAGTTTTAGCACAAAGTTCATGCTCGTTAAAAAATAAACGCAAGTTCGAGCAGTTTTACCGCAGAATTCATGCTCGTTAAAAAATAGAAAAGCGTGAGCAAGGGTTCCACCAGAGTTCAAGCTCATTAAAAAATGAACCTATCCCGGTAAATAAACATTGTGATCGTAAATTTATTAGCCATAAAAGCCTTGGTCGTGTATGCACTTGCCACCTCCATTTCATTTGGCCGATCGTTCACCCCCATATGATTGTTTACCCTTTTTGAGGAACAGCTGCGAAGAGTGATTTCACTTAGCCATCCTTGTGACACTGTCGTGATTGGAAAATTCCAACCTGTACCTGGAATCTGCTGCTATCCCTGTTTATCACTCGTTCCTCAAAAGACGAGTCTTCTTTGAGCTCTTTTCAATTGACTCGTAAAATATGAAAAGTTTGCTGAGTTTTGGCCTTCCAACTCGTTAAAAGGACCGGAAGAGCTATCCCTCTTCTAGATTTTAATCTTTTTGGACCTGAGGGATTATTGCACAAAAAGGTCGAGCGCTTGTTTTTTTTCGGCTCATTAAAGTTATCGAAAAAATCATCCCTTTTGTATTGTTTTATACTTTTTCAGACTTAAGGGATTAGATGACGAAAAAGGAATTTTGGAGATAACTTTCTGTACCTTTTCAGACTCTCTAAAAATGAAAAGGATCGAGTTGTCTTTGTCGCCAGACTCGTTAAAATGATTGAATAGCGACAAACTTGTCTTTAGACGAGAATGAGTTTCCCTATCGCTAGGCTCGTTAAAACATAGCGATGGGCTTGCCCGAAGGGCAGGTTATAGAACAAGCATATGTTATCCTCCTCAAGCTTGACAAAAATAAAGAGGTACTGGTCAGAAATGACTGGGGAAAAATTGGGAGAACCTCAAAGCTTTAATGGTAGCAAGTCGCTCTTGAACATGACACTTTGTCCTCCGTACCACATCGGGTTGGGTTGTTTCATTCACCGGTCTCATCACCATGGTCTTCGCCAAACCATCCGTATTTGGGGTAATGCTACAGATCCATCACATCAGTGTCGTTATATGTTCAAGAGATGTGTTCAGAAAGAGTCAATCGTGTCCCATCCACTGCCATACATTATCCTTCATCCACCCATGATCGCCACCCTGAATCATATCTCACAGATTGTTTTCACCTCCACTAAAATCATTAGCTCCGTTCCGTGTCACTAATGTGGGATTCATTAAGGCCCTCCTTTGACGGATCGCTTCTTGTCGACTTCAGCTCATTATCCAAGAAGTTGATCTAGGAACACCCCCCCCAGTACTTTGAAGCTTGCATGCCTCAATGGCAAGTTTCTCACTTCCGGCGACAGGTATACATCAATGACCTTCGACCAGAAGATTTTGCGCGGTGTTCGACGCCAAGTCCTTTATTCACACCACGTGAATTGTACTGCAGTACCTTGAGGGTCATTGTCATTATTGGTGATTCCTCTCGCGCTTGTTAATGGTTTACATTATTGACCGGTAATCAAGCGATGTCTTTCCATGTTCGACTTCAGCGCAATTCTCACATGGATCGACTTGTACTTAAAGTGAAGATCGAACGAGATTGAAGACCCCGGATCTAGTTTCATCCATCCGGGCTGCGATATATATTCAGGAAATATAAAGACATTTGATATGTACATTATTGCAACAGATGATCATCCTACTCAAAGGATGATAATTTCAGCAGAGAATTATCAGTCTATCATCAGACGGTCATCTGTTATATGTACCAAAATGAATTTATAAAGCTGAGCATGGGAATGCCCGCCTCAGCTAGATCATGAAGGCAGAATGAAAAATAATGTATTGTATTGTATTTTATTGCAGGGCACCTCTCAGCGATTGAATGAACTTCGGATCCTCCTGATAAAGCATTTCACCCGATAAACGACCTCATACTTTAGGGGGCAACTGTTATAGACATTTTTGTGCCTAACAGCATGGAGCATGAAATGTCAATAATCTGAGGGATCCAAAGTCCCTAAACATGTTGTTCTTACCCTTAGAGGAACAAGGTCAGCAAACCACAGCACTGAAAATCAGTTCTCCACCTGAAAACACTCAAAAACAGGCTATTTCTGGATCATGTCAGCTGCTCCACTGAGCATCTGCGCTGAATGTCAACTGCTCCACTCTGTACCTGCGCTGAATGTCAAATCTAATGAAGGCTACCTGCGCTGGGCGAGATTGGCCAAGTGGCACAGTCATTCTGCAAGGTGTCAACTGCCCAGGAAGCTTCCAAACTGACACTTGGGTCAAGGAATTCGCCTTGTGATGAGTAAGAGGGTCTTGATCTCCAAGTGGAAGCAAGAATCTCCAAGTGGACTCAAGAACTGAAGATTAACTAAAGTGGGAGAGGACACAAGTCAGCTTCATGCCAGTCTCAAGATGACTCATCCTTTCTCCAAAACCCTATATATAGATCTCTCTCATGAGGTCTAGGGAGGCTGGAATTTTGTGCAAGTAAGGAAGTGCTGTTGGTTTGAGTATAGAGCTATTGGGTGATTTGCTTGAAGGAGGTGAAGAGGAGATTTCTTTCTGCTGGGAGGTGTTGCTGGATTGGGCCTATTATGGTTGTAACTCTCTCAGAACTTTACTTCTTCTATTAATAAAGTATTTGATGTTCTTCTATATGCATGTGTCTTGATGATGAATCGATGCTTGTATATTTGATTTATGCTAATCCTTAAATCGATTATGGATGTATGCTTCTTGTAGTTTCCTTTTCTTGTGCTTTTACAGGATCTGTGTGTAGCTGGGCCGGTGAAAGAGCAAGGAGCTAGGAGCAAGCAGCAAGGAGTGAAGACTGGATCGACTATTAGCGCAAGATAACGGTTAGTAGATCATCCTTTTCTTCCCTCTCTCATCTCATAAAGAAGTAATCTTGAATAGCTTTGCATTCAGTTGTTGCTGAGGTACTATCACCCTTAGAGTGGGATAGGGTCATTCCATATTGGATACTTTTCCCAACAACATGGACTCATCCGAAGGATGAGCTTATAATCAAGCATATGTTATCCTCCTCAAGCTTGTAAAAAAATAAAGAGGTACTTGCCAGAAATGGTGGGGGAAAAGAGAGAAAAATGAGCCCATTTGTTATCCTTTGTCTCAGAAGAAGCCTTATTACCACTCTTGAACACGACACTTTCATTCACCTGGGTTGGGAAATCATTTGCCTCACAGTTGATCAAACCACATTGAAAGTCTTTAGCCGGGTATTAACTTTGGGTCAAATGTCACCAAGCCATCTGTCGTTTCGTTATGTGTTCAAGAGGTCTCTGCAATAAACATTCATCTGCAAAATACTTATCATCCATTTTGACCATCCCTGAATCAGTCCTTACAGCTATATTTCTTCAACTTAATCTATGATTTCGTGTTGTGGGTTTGCCTGCAACGGGTCGCTTTCTATCAACATCAGCACATTATCTAGAAAGATGACCTAGGAATCGTCAGTACCTTGAACTCTGCATGCATCAATGGCAAGTTTCTCGCCTTTGACGACAGTTTACATCATTGACTTTCGATCGAAGGATTCCGTGAAATGTTCGACATCAACTCATTCATTCACATCTCATGGATTGTACTGGGTACTTTGAGAACCATTGACATCACTGGTGGTCTCTCTCACGCTTGTTAACAATTTACATCATTGACTGGTAATCAAGTGGTTTCTACCATGTTCGACATCAACTCATTTATTCGCATGGATAGAATCGTACCTGTTCGGGAAGTAGAAATGAAGACCCTGGATCTAGTTTCCACCATCCAGGCTGCGAGGAGTTTTGTATTCATTGTACAGTAGACTAATCATAAACAGATGGCTGCGTCCATACTGTGTCTACAAAAGTCTATGATTATGATGTACTGCAGAATCATTCCTGTATCAGAGCAGTAGATAGTCAATTAGTTAAAGTTTTCAATCTGAATATGGGAATGCCTACGTCAGCGATGATATGATCATATATATGTATTTTGTGTTGAATAATTGCAGGTTCCGACTGGGCTCTCCACAAGATAATCCTTGAAATGATAAAGTACTTCACCCTTCCTAGATGATATGAAACCCTTATCTACTACAGGCTTCGCACTTTAGGAGGCAATCTGTTACACTAAAATTTGTCACCATGACTATTTGCAGTTAGTATGGCTCCATCAACTGTCATACTATCCTCCTTGGCAAGCCTCATACCTCTTCTCTCCATGTCAAACTTCAAGAAAGAGAGAAAGTCATTAAAAATCTATATATCTCTGGGTACACAGTTTCTCTTAGCCTTACCTGCGTGTACGCACTCCAAGTTCACAATACCTGTGTACTTGTACGCTCTGTATGTAAAGCAATGGGTGCGTACTCCTGTAAAGGTCAAAAGGCGCAAGTTTCACTCTAAAAAAGTTACTTGTGTTCATTTCTAGAGCCTTCTAGAAGCTTGTTTAACGTGTATGAAGCGCCTCCAGATGGTTCATGTATCCCTACCAAAGAGGAACTTATCCCATCAAGAGGGGAGCTATCCCATCCAAAGAGGGGCTTATCCCATTGATGGTGGACCTGAATAACTTCCTCTAGAGCACTATAAATATAGGCATTGGGCCAAAGGGAGGGAGGTTGAAAGCTGAACAATCCTAAGGGTAGATGCTGCTGGAATTAGGACTCCCTTGTAAAGCTTGAGAGGAGAGATTCCCATCCTTTCCTAGCCTTATTTGAGAGTGGGTGAGCTGATCAAAGTAAAGGAAAACTCTTGTTGGACCCTAGGAGGGACTTGCACAACACCAAGGCTCAGGTTGTAATGGTTCCTTTTGTTACCTTTTAATGCAAATGAACTTATTTTTCTCAACAGATTGTTATTCATGGTTTGTTTCATATACTCCTTGGTCTGTATGATGGATATGTATTGTTTTATGAGTTTATCAGGTGCAATTTAATCTTTTGGCTTGTTAGTGAATGCAGGTTTCGAAGAGAAGGAGGAGCTCATCTGGATCGGCGAGGCTGGACTACTACAAAGCGTTGGACTAAAGGTATGTTAAAGATCTCCTGATTACTTGTATTTGCAATGCATGTTTAGAGAAAGGTAGCTTTATTTGTCTTGTTTGTCACTAGAAAGCTTTTGCTTCTAGGGAGGTCGGTTGTGTCCGCACTAACGACTCTTTCCGCATGACACCATCAATCAATCTCAAGCATTTGATTAAGATTTGCAATGTATCACTCTCTATCTGAATTATCAATGGATTATCATGAAGCTGAAGAATTTCGTAGGATTCTTGAAACACATGAAGAATCCACCCTAAGCAACATGGTGCAGGGGCATCTGACCCCATTAATCAAAATTCAAATTTTGAAGCTGAGAAAAAGGAAACGTGGATGAACGAGAAAAACAGGGGATAAATTTGTTAAAATAAAGTTAGTTTGATGGAATCGATAAGTCTCTAGAAGACTTGATTAATTGTAATTATCTGCCATCTATGCATGTAGAGAGATTTAGGGGTTGTTGAGTGATTTGTGAGAGGAAATCATGGAGAGGATTTGATCGGATCCTTCCAGAGATCTGATCCAATGTTTTCTTATAAATGATGAACTTGCGCGTTCAAGAGGAAGAGGCAGAGGAATATAGAGAGACAGATATAGAGAGTGTGAGAAGAGGATTCAAAATGTAGTCAAAGGAGAACTTGTTTCTAAGGCTGAAATGCCTTAGTCTGTAATCTAATTCTGTATAATGAATATATGTATGTTATGTGGATTTCCGTGTGTTTGGGTAATGTTTACTTATCATTTATATGATAGAGTTAAATCTTGTGTTTCCAGATTGTTGATCAACCATCGATCACTGTAAGGATTGATGGCGATCCAAAGTTATCATAGTTAACTGTAATATGGTATTGGGTCCCTATAATACTAGTAATTACCCCATTACTATTGTAGTTATACCCCTTATTTATATTGTTGTGCCCCTATTACCCCCATATTGTTATTTCTGTGCCCCATAGAATCCCTCTATTGTTATTTTTGTGGCTTTATATTATTATTGTTAGGTCGGCTGGATTATATTGTGACTCCTTAGACTCCTATATATAGAAAGGAGGTTTTGTCATTTGTATCATCCAAGAATTGTTCATTTATGTAATGTAAAGGAGGTTTCCCCCTCGAAGAGGCTGAATTCTAAGGCGTTGATCTCTCTTTTCTATCTTTTCTTGAGCTGGTTTCATAACATTTGGTATCAGAGCTTTGGATTCTAGGGTTTCGCTGCTCCAAACAGGTCATCGTGGCATTTTCGCTATAACTTTTTTTTTGTGACGTTTCAGAAGTCGCAAAAAAAAACCCATTTGAGAAGAAATCGCGCTGAACCTTGGGTCCAAATTTCAGAGCTTTTCGCGTGATATTTTCGGAGATATGATCTGAGGAAGTTGGTCTTTTTGCAGACTCCTGAATTACATTCAAAACAGGTGACCTGGGGAAAATCGTCATAACTTTCTTTCTGAGCATCGGATTGAAATTTCGTAAGAAGGTACAAAAAGAGAACGGACTTTAGTTTTCGTTTATATATTTTTCAGAGTCAAAGGTTGAAATAGTGACACGTGGCACGTCATACAAGTTTGCTCTACGGAACTAGTCTATAATCAGGTCACTGTGGGAGATTTGCATAACTCTTTCTTGGAGAATCCAATTTGGATCAGACTAGTGGCATTGGAAAGAGGACATAGAAGGCTACTACAGGTCACAATTTCAGAACTGGATGATTCGAAATTACAGAGATACATCAGATTCAATATCAGGCTTCTACAAAGTAAAAAAAGGTGTGTAGTTTTTTTTTTTAATTTTTGCATAAGCTTGGTTTGAAGGAATTCAAAGGGCATAGTAAAGCATTATTATCGGTAACTGATGCCCCGAGGAAAGAAAATGCAAACACCTAGTAAGGAACCTGAAAGCTCTAGCATGACTCATGAAGAAGAGGAAGAAATGCTACATGATATATCAAAATTACAAGAACAAGTGCAACAAATGTCACGCTCACAAAAGCTAACAGATGCTAAGATAAATGGCGTGGAATCTAAGATAAAGGGCATGGAAGCTAAGGTGAATGGCATGGACGCTAAAATTGATGGCATGGATGATAAGATGGAAGAATTGAAGATAAATATTAATAAGTTTCTACAAGAAATGGTCACTAAGGGTGAAAGAGTACTAAAGGAAACTCATGATGAGAACAAAAGAAATGTTAATCATGATTCCATAGACTCTAATGTTGGATCGAAGACTCACCATGTTCCAAAAATCGATATGAGGAAGTTTGATGGCAAGGATCCCGCCACATGGATATTACAGATGGAGCAATTCTTCGATCTCAATAATGTGCAAAACACACAAAAGGTACGTATGGCAACTTTATATTTGGAACCAAATCAGTTTGTATGGTATCAATGGCTTTGTCCTCGTAAACAATTTATCACTTGGGCAATTTTTACGGAAGAATTGATAGCACATTATGAGGATACAAAAAGCAACACTTTTTTTAGCCAATTGATAAGTCTCAAACAAAAGGGTTCAATAATGGAGCACATTGAGGAGTTCCAAAAATTGAACATAAGGGTAAAAGATATTCCAGAGGAGCATAGGATTGATGTGTTCATAGGGTCTTTAAAGGATAATATCCAACATGATGTGCGCCTTTGGGAACCTGATTCATTAGAGAAGGCATTCAGGTTAGCAAGAAAAATGGAAAGCAAAATTATGGCAACTAGGAAGCATACCATTCACAACTATAAAGACGGAAGTGTTGTTGCCCATAGTCTTCCACAACCTACAAGGTTGACACCACAACAATTGGAAGAAAAAAGAGCAAAAGGGCTTTGTTACAATTGTGATAGCAAATACACAAAGGGTCATAAGTGTGCTGAGAAGAAATTATTCTACATAGATTGTGAAGAGGAAGAAGAAAAGGAGCAAGAAAGGTCAAAAGAAGAGGATATATTCCAGGAACAAAGCCTAGATGAAGAACAAATAAATCCGACCATATCTTGTAATGCATTGGCGGGAATTACCACTCCTCAAACCATCAAGATAGAAGGACAAATCAAGAAGAAAAAGGTAATAGTGTTGATTGATTCAGGAAGCACCCACAATTTTATTCATTGTAGGGTAGCAAAAGAATTGAATTGCTTCCTATATCCAGCACCAGAGTGTCAAGTGATGATTGCAAATGGAGGAACAATAAATTGTTCTGGAAAGTGCCATAATATCAAGCTATCCATGGGAGAATATGTATTGACTAGCCCAATGCTTTCCATTCCAATGGGAGGTGCTGATGTTGTACTAGGAGTCCAATGGCTACAATCCTTGGGTACAATAGCTTTTAATTTTCAAGAACTTTTCATGAAATTTTCTGTGGAAGGAAAGGAAGTTGAATTAAGGGGTATTGCAGGGAAACCAGGAAAGATAATCAGCTCTAATGGCATGACAAAGCTTCTAAAAAAGGAGCAAAGAGGTGTAATTGCACAATTATGTTCGCTAGATGTTTCCACATTGGAATCATCTATTTCTCCAGATCTCCAAAAAGTCCTGGACAATCATTCCAAGGTATTTGAGACTCCCAAAGGTCTCCCACCTATGCGTGATCATGATCATGCTATTCATCTGATTCCAGGAAGTGTTCCTCCAAACATCAGGCCGTACAGATATCCCTATGTCCAAAAAAGTGAAATTGAACGTATGGTTGCAGAAATGCTAGAGGCTGGTATAATTCAACCGAGTCAAAGTTCTTTCTCAGCTCCAGTAGTATTGGTGCACAAGAAGGATGGATCATGGCGCATGTGTCCAGATTATAGGGAGCTCAACAAGCTCACTATTAAAGATAAGTTCCCCATTCCTGTCATTGATGAATTACTGGATGAATTGCATGGATCAATTTACTTCACCAAGTTGGATCTTCGTTCGGGATATCATCAAATCAGAATGAAGATTGAAGACATTCCGAAAACGGCATTTAGAACTCATGAGGGTCATTATGAATTTTTGGTCATGCCTTTTGGCCTTACCAATGCACCTTCAACATTTCAAGGTTTGATGAATTCAATTTTCAAACCATTCCTTAGAAAATTTGTGTTAGTATTTTTTGATGATATACTAATCTACAGCAAGTCTTGGAAGGATCATGTTGAACATGTTGACAAGGTGCTACAACTATTGGAGGAGAAACAATTATATGCAAAAAGATCCAAATGTTTCTTTGGAGTCCAGGAGGTGGAATATTTGGGTCATATTGTATCTCATGAAGGAGTTAAGGTAGACCCTAGCAAAATTAAAGCCATTAAGGAATGGAAAATCCCCACATCCATAAAGCATCTGCGAGGATTTCTTGGGTTGACAGGGTATTATCGCAAGTTTGTTAAGAATTATGGGAGAATAGCAGCACCTCTAACAACATTATTGAAGAAAGATTCATTTTCATGGACTCCGGAAGCAACAAAGGCCTTTGAACATCTTAAAGAGGCAATGTGCCAAGCACCGGTCTTAGCTACACCGGACTTCACAAAAACCTTTATTGTGGAATGTGATGCTTCAGGAAATGGAATTGGTGTTGTTCTAATGCAAGATGAAAGACCCATTGCTTTTGAAAGTCGTCCAATCAAGGGAAAGTTTTTAAGCAAAGCTATTTATGAGAAGGAAATGTTGGCAATACTCCATGCACTTAAGAAATGGCGACCCTACCTAATGGGAAGACACTTCAAGGTAAAAACGGATCATGATAGCCTTAAATACTTTTTAGAACAAAGATTATCCTCTGAAGAGCAACAAAAGTGGGTCACAAAGATGTTGGGTTATGACTTTGAAATCATCTACAAAAAAGGGAAGCAAAATGTGGTGGCAGATGCACTCTCAAGAAAGGATGAGGATGTGGAAGCATTGTTGTGTGCCATTTCTATTATCCAACCAGATTGGATAAACGAAGCAAGGGAGGAATGGAAGAATGACGAAGAAGTGTGGGCACTTATTCGAAAGCTACAACAAGATTCCAGTACTTCTGATACATTTAGCTGGAAAAATGATTCGTTATGGTACAAAGATCGCTTATACCTCTGTAAGAATTCCCAGCTAAAACAAAAGATTCTTATGGAATTGCACACTTCTCCCTTAGGAGGGCACTCAGGATTTTTAAAAACTTACCACAGGGTTAAGAAGGAATTTTTTTGGGATGGCCTTAAATCAGATATTCAAAAGTTTGTGGCGGAATGTTTGGTTTGCCAACAAAATAAAGTTGAAACAATTAAGACACCGGGTCTATTACAACCTTTATCCATTCCAAGCCAACGTTGGGAGGAGGTTTCAATGGATTTTATCACAGGTTTACCCAAGTCTGAGGGAAAGAGTGTCATCATGGTGGTAGTTGACAGACTTACCAAGTATGCACACTTTTGTGCATTATCACATCCATTTAAAGCCAGTACAGTTTCTACTGCATTTATGGAAACAGTTCAAAAGCTACATGGAAACCCAAAGATTATTGTAAGTGACAGAGATCCCATTTTCACTGGAAATTTTTGGACAGAATTATTTTCTTGTCTTGGTACTCAGTTAGCTCATAGCTCATCTTATCATCCTCAATCTGATGGGCAAACTGAGATAGTAAACAAATGTTTGGAAGGATATCTTCGTTGCTTTGTATCTGATAAACAGACACAATGGGTCAAATGGTTGCCTCTGGCTGAATGGTGGTATAACACTTCCTTCCATACAGCAACAAAAATGACCCCATTTATGGCACTTTATGGGTATCAACCACCATCCATCACATCATATTTAAGAGAAAATTCTAAGGTTCAGGCAGTGGAACATCACATCGAACATCAACAACAAGTCCTCCAACTCTTAAAGGATAACCTCGTGTTGGCACAAAATAGAATGAAACAACAGGCAGATCAACATCGCAGTGAAAGAAGTTTTGATGTAGGTGATTGGGTATTCCTACGGCTACAACCATATAAGCAAATGTCCCTAAAGCAAGCTAAGAAGGATAATAAATTATCACCAAAGTATTATGGTCCGTACAAGGTGTTGGAAAAGATTGGTACTATGGCATACAAATTGGAGCTTCCTGCAGCTTCTCGATTGCACCCAGTTTTCCATGTTTCATGTTTAAAGAAGGTTATAGGCGACAAGCTCCCAGTTCAAACAATATTGCCAGAACTTGACGAGGAAGGAAAAATTATATTGGAACCGGAAGCAGTCACAGAAACAAGAACTCGACAGCTACGAAATCGATCAATTTCAGAGTATCTTATCAAGTGGAAGAACTTATCCGCTGAAGATTCCACATGGGAGGATGAGAATTTTATGCAGAAGTATCCAGAACTGCTCAAGCGTTGAGGACAACACTTTTTTGAAGGAGAGGGGCATGTTGGGTCCCTATAATACTAGTGATTACCCCATTACTATTGTAGTTATACCCCTTATTTATATTGTTGTGCCCCTATTACCCCCATATTTTATTTCTGTGCCCCATAGAATCCCTCTATTGTTATTTTTGTGGCTTTATATTATTATTGTTAGGTCGACTGGATTATATTGTGACTCCTTAGACCCCTATATATAGAAAGGAGGTTTTGTCATTTGTATCATCCAAGAATTGTTCATTTATGTAATGTAAAGGAGGTTGCCCCCTCGAAGAGGCTGAATTCTAAGGTGTTGATCTCTCTTTTCTATCTTTTCTTGAGCTGGTTTCATAACATATGGAGTGATGATAGTGTGAATGCAGAGTATGGCAGGAAAACTATGTGTGGCGTATTCCATTGATAAATGAAACAGATCAATGATGGAGGACTACTATCGATTTATCGCATCGCAATATTCCTTCGACAAGTGAATGGACCTCAGGCCTTAACTATTTGTGATTGCGATATGCAATATTATTATCAACCATCAGATCAAGAGCCAGATCGATGGTCAAGAGTTGATCGCTAATCACATTTCATAGAAGTCAAGGGCTGGCGGATGGTGGAGACGATTATATGCGATGGGCGATTGCGATTTCTGTTTCGATTAGAGATTTGATCGCATCACAAGTATTCCATAGTACCTGGCCATGACCCTTAACCTTGCGATATGTGATATTCCAATGAGCGAGAGTGCAATGAAGCGTGAGCCATTGGATTGAAGAATGAAATGGATCGCGAAGATTGAAGAATAGTGGAAAGGCTTTTGGAAGAGCAGACCCGAGGAGTTTCTGGATGCGGGTTTATTCTATTTGAGATCTATCCTTAGGCGTTCATGGTCAGGTTTTCATGTATTTCTATGTATTTGTGTTGACTATTGTTATCCTGGGTTTGAAGGCAAAGAACCAAATTAATGCTTCCGATAGAATCATGGGCCATAATCCACAGGTCCACGATCGATATTTTGGAAATGAAAAGGAAATTTCCTTAACGCGATTTCACTTTTCATCAAGTGGTATCAGAGCAGGGAAAAGGTTTTCCTGAGAGAAGGAAGAAAAAGTTGCTAGCGGAAGAAGGAGGAACAGTCAGGTTGAAGACTGGTAAGTTTGTGATCTTTATGTTGTTATGCAAGTAACAACATATGAAGGTGAGGAAAATTGCAGCAACCTAGAGCATGGAGTTCTCAAATGGTTCCACAGAGTATAGAACTAGAAGGATGTCGAAAGACTAAGCTCAAAGGAGAAAGCTTGGTGAGGTATCATGTAGCAGAGAAGATTGTTACTGCAGAGGTTTGGTTGCAACTGACAGAAGATCATGAACGCAGTTCCACTAAGGAAATGGGTAGAATTGCTATGGGATAAAGGAGAAGCATATGACCGAGAGGTCATAAATTTTTGTGCCTCGGGAGTCTGATGCATGGGCATCTGACCCCCTTAATCAAAATTCAAATTTTGAAGCTGAGAATGAGGAAACGTGGATGAACGAGCAAAACAGGGGATAAATTTGTTAAAATAGAGTTAGTTTTATGGAATCGATAAGTCTCTATAAGACTTGATTAATTGTAATTATCTACTATCTATGCATGTAGAGAGATTTAGGGGTTGTTGAGTGATTTGTGAGAGGAAATCATGGAGAGGATTTGATCAGATCCTTCCAAAGATCCGATCCAATGTTTTCTTATAAATGATGAAACTGCGTGTTCAAGAGGAAGAGACAGAGGAATATAGAGAGACAGATATAGATAGGGTGAGAAGAGGATTCAAAATGTAGTCGAAGGAGAACTTGTTTCTAAGGCTGAAATGCCTTAGTCTGTAATCTAATTTTGTATAATGAATATATGTGTGTTATGTGGATTTCCATGTGTCTGAGTAATGTTTACTTATCGTTTATATGATAGAGTTAAATCTTGTGTTGTCGGATTGTTGATCAACCATCGATCACTGTAAGGATCAATGGCAATCCAAAGTTATCATATTTAACTGTCAAATGGAGTGATGACAGTGTGAATGCAGAGTATGGCAGGAAACTTGTTTGTGGAATATTCCATTGATAAATGAATCAGATCAATGGTGGAGGACTACTACTGATTTATCTCATTGCAATATTCCTTCGGCAAGTGAATGGACCTCAGGCCTCAAGTGTTTGTGATTGCGATATGCGATCTTATTGTCAACTGTCGGATCAAGAGCCAGATCGACAGTCAAGAGTTCATCGCTAATCGCATTTCACAGAATTCAAGGGCTGGTGGACGGTGGAGATAGCTATATACGATGGGCGATTGCAATTTCTGATGCAATTGGTGATTTGATCGCATCGCAAGTATTCCATAGTACTTGGCTATGACCCTTAACCTTGCAATATGCGATATTCCGATGAGCAAGAGTGCAATGAAGCATGAGGCTTTGGATTGAAGAATGAAATGGACGGCGGAGATTGAAGAACAATGGAAATGCTTTTGGAGGAGTAGACCCGAGGAGTTTCTGGATGCGGGTTTATTCTATTTGAGATCCGGCCTTAGGAATTCATGGTCAGGTTTCCATGTATTTTTGTGTATTTGCGTTGACTGTTGTTATCCCGGGTTTTAAGGCAAAGAACCAAATTAATGCTTCCGATAGAATCATGGGCCATAACCCATAGGTCCATGATTGATATTTTGGAAATGAAAAGGAAATTGCCTTAATGCGATTTCACTTTTCATCACAACAAAACCTTACTGTTCTTAGTGACTAGTCCATGAAAATGAGCACTATTGCACTTCTCAGAATGCAATGATTATGAACACTCTAGTCCAGCATAAGAAACAAATTGATGTTTTAGGCAAAATAATCCAGGTTAAGAAATATGGTTAGCAATCTTAACAAAGGATCTCACTTTGCTACTTCCAACCATAGGATGTCAGTGAATTCACTGCAACAATACTTCAAAGAGGAAGATATTGTCTACCAATTAATGAAAGATATCGACCTAGACAACCAAGACTCTTATCCTTCCAACAATGGACAAGAAGAAGCCAACAATCGTGTTTCTCATTAACCTTTACGTTTTGTAAATTAATATGAATTCTAGGTGTTTTCCTAAGACTTTATACCTGCAAGGAATTTTGAAATACTATAATTGTGGGCATCTATAAAACTTTGTTTTGGCATATTTGGACTGACCAGCTTACTTTGAAAATCATGCAAGTAGTCTTTATGTATTCCTTGCTGTCTAGCTCTGTACAAACGTCTATAGCATAAATTTTCTTAGTTCTCATTTAAAAAACAAAAAGGAACTATATTTCTCTGGTAAACATACACACACATCAGTATAGAGCCATCATAACCAGGAATTATATAAGCATTAAGAGATTTGCATCTTAATTTATTTTCAATCTCTTTTTGTGCTTATTAAATCCAGAGTTAAAATGGATTGATCATAGTAACAAAAATCATCTATATATTGCAAAACAAGCAGAAGAGTTATTACCCTTTAGCCCTTTAACCATTGCTTACTTATCTTCAGCGATAACCATTCAATATATCCATCCGCTCAATATCCATCTACGGGCTTGTCAATTATGCTTATAATAGTTAAGGATACAAATTGGATAAGAAGGATACAACTTAGGTAAATAAGAAATTGAGGCACAGAACCTAAGGGAGGAAGCCCCTCCGGTCACTGATTGGGAGCTATTGAAGAGCATGACAAAAGCCCAATTTGACCCAATCAGATATCAGGAGAACCAACAGATTGTATGGCACTACTTCAGCCAGAAACAAGGACAATCAGTGTAGTAGTTCACGACAAAGCTTCACATGCTTGGAAGTGTTTAGACAAGGCCAAAGTCTTAGAAGAAAAAAAGTACCAGGAATCTTTCAAGATCTGCTTCAATTTGGATAGGGATCAATAGTTATGATGCAATGTCACATGCCAACTCAGTATTCTTCCCTTGGACTAGTGTCTTTGGAACAATGTATATAGGATAAGGAAAGACATAGAAAATTGTAAGAAATAAATCCAATGAATTCAAGTGGTTTCCAAAACCCTATAAGTAACTCCTTTTGCAAGTGCAACCACACTTAATCACCAACCTTGCACTGATGTCAAGCCTAGTGCCAATTGTAGCATTGCTGATACTTAGCATTGTTTTTTGCAAAATTTCCTGCACCTATTACTGGATGTGCTAATTCCATTCAACAAATTTGGCATCTTTGTCTGCTTCCCTTTCAGCAGGGAAGGACTCTTCCTATGTTGATGCAAAGGTAGGGCTACATTAATTGGGGCCTATGACTATAACCTCAAGGATGCCTAGAAAGAGTTGATAAATAGAATTGTGAATACTTATGCTATAGTTGCATTAAACATAACCTCAAGGATGCCTAAAAAGAGTTGATAAATAGAATTGTGAAGACTTATGCTATAGTTGCATTACACATAAGGAATATTATCATCCCATGTACATGGATGTTCGGAGTCGTACTCCTATTACACCTCATATTGCATTAGGTTTCACCTTGTGATTTTCATCACACATGAAGAACACTTACAGGATGGCACTGAAGGATCACTTGCAGGTTGACACTGAAGGATCACTTGATAGATACAAGGGTATTGTTATGGTGCACACACTTTCCTTGACACATTTAAGGATTGCTTGCATGGTACATAGATTGTTGTATCAAAGCCATGAAACAAGTATAAGTCATGTTATAACTGAACCAATTCTCTTATTATCCGGCCAAAAGCATGCAGACACTCTCACACTGATAGAGGGATCTATAGACGGATAGAGAGACTCAATTGTCACAAGTATCTAGATCGAGTACTAATTTTGCAATTGAAGTTTGTTACATATTGCAAAAGTTGCACTCTCGAAGAATTTGCAAAATTGAAACCTATTATGTCAACTGTATGGGGTCTTGTGTAGAAATTTCACCTATAGAACAAACTGATATATGCAATATCCTAAAGCATAATACTTGTTCTACTTCTACAAAACATTAAGCGGAAGCATAATCGAATTCATGAGCAACATCAAGTAGAAACATGCATAACTGATCAAGAGAATTAATCACACATAACACAAGATATATCAAGGGGAAAGCACCAGCATAAAACCCCAACCATGTATTATCAATCAAGCAGAAATCCTCTTCACAATACAAGAATAATTAGCTCTCAAGCTATTCAGTTCTCAATGAACTATGAAGATATGAAGATATGTCTCATGAGCCACCCAAGCCCTATTTATATAGGCTTTCCCTATGGTCCTTACGTAGTTTCCTTAGGAAATAAGAGCAAAAGAACATGTTATTAGTTCCAACATACCAAAAACAACCAATGGTCCAACTATGTATTCCTTAAGAACACTAGTTCCTCAACCATGCAAAAACTACTTACTAGAAATAGTTAAGCATCTGATAGTACATTGTCCCACATCTTATCTCAACTGGGTCTCTGACAGAACTAACATGCGACAGTTATCCATGAGTGAATCCTCAGTTATCTAAAATAATAGTTGTCACATGCATGCAAGCATTAACAAACTATATTTTATTATTTTAACAACTTGTTAAAATAATCTAACTGGAGTTGACTAGTTGGAACTAAGTCAACTGATTCTCTCATTATAGAACTCATGCTTATTCCCTCAATTAGTGGAGGAAACTCATGTGCATGCTCACTGTTATCACCCCAAGAAACTCTCCTAAGTTGTATCTCAGAGATGCTCGGGAACATTACAAATCAACAAAATGTTGGAAATGGATGAATGGAAGGAATGATGCATATTCAAGCCAGATAACCACTTCTACTATGCTTAACTCTAGACATGGGTGAACACCCCCAGACTACAAGGTTTTAGACCACCACCAATTACTCACAGTTTGAGGATTAGGTGAACATGGAGAATACCGACCACACCAGCAGATGCACAAGACCATGTGATGGCTGGCTGCAACCAGTAAAAAGGTCTGCAATTCTATTTCCTAATGCACAAACAGGATGACAGCTCTCTGGCACTAAGTAAATAGAAACATGCATAACACATTCAATGATACACACTAGACTTCAACACAGAGGTGGGATGATAGCCCCTCTAATGCTAAACATCAAGAGCACATGAAAAATGCATAACATGCATAGCCTAGACCATAGTAGAAATGGAAACTGAGAAATTAATATCAAAAGAAGCTTGTATTAGCTGAAAATGAAGACCAGATGCTAAAAGTATCAAAGTAGTAACAATCTCTAGAAGTTGAACCTTACATCAAAACTACAACCATCAACCCGGATTACATCTCTTTTCTGGGTATATATAGAGTTTCATTACAAAGATATTTTGCTATTCTGGACGTGGAGGGGTCATAATGGACCACCAACCACTTTAATTCTTTGATGGAGTCTCTGTTACGATCTCCTTGCTTTGGTGAACAGACTTGATCTTCTCTCACATTCTGTTGTCCTTCAGGTGGTGTGTTGACTGAAAGAAGCTTCATAATTGATAAATTCCTTTAACTGCTCGAGGCCTGTACTTTCCTTCCTTGGCCATTCTTCATGTTAAATGCAGTTTTTTAGGATCTAATGCGTCGGGTACTGGATTCTAGCCTCCTTCTTCCTTCGGGTACACAGGACAGGCTATGGACATGGACAATATGGCGAAGGCATGGTGGAGAAAGATCAACCGTTGAATCACATGGATCGATGACAGAGAGTGCTTGATAAGGAGTATCAGGAGGTATGTGAGCGGGATAAACGAGGGCCGTCGGATCTTATCCGGGCAGATCTAATGATCGTCGGGGGCGGAAGATACGCAGACGATAATGATCGGGGGATCGTATGATGGGCGGTAAGTGGTATTGCCTGCACCGCTTTTCGGAGTGGTAATCATACAGAGGCCAACGATTCCATTCAGGTGATGACGCATGGTGGATGGGACCGGCAGAAAACCACTTTCCCCGCGGGTTAACTCGTGGGCATGTTTCGGCGGCGGGGGAAGCAGATAATGTCGGATCACCCAGTAGGAATGATTGGACGGTGAGAGATAAAAACGTGTTAACAAGCGGGGAGAACGGAGGAGACTGTTAGATCGCTGAAGGAATAGATCGGACGGTTCGGGTTATTCGGTGAGAAACAGTTGAAGAAGGCACGCAGTCGTGTTATTGCGGTTATATGGGTTTGATACTTAGCGCCTAGGGGCTGAAAGATCAAGGATTTCACAAAGTTATAGAGCAAAAATGGAGGTAGCAGTGTTTATGAAAATGCGAACAAAGTGAAGGAGTAGGAGAAGAACAGTTGATGCACATCCCTTTTGAGCGTAAACGACCTGATCAAGCCTATATTTGATCCTCAAACTGTTGGATTATAGCAGAGCTAATACTCACAAAGACTTCAAATTCAAATTTCCTTAATTAATTAAATTAACTGAATTAATTAATTAATATTTCAAACCACTGTTAAGACCAAAATTAATTTTACTTCCTATAGATAGACTAGGGATTGCTATAAATAGGAAGGGACCCAGAAATGCTATTTTTAGACATGCTATTTTTAGCACATTCTAAATTTAGCATTTCTTGTTGCACATTTTTCAACACTTCCTCTCAACAAGAAAGGCTTTCTCTCGAATCTGATCCTGTAACTCTGGAATGTTTTGTATGCAACACATCTACCCGGTCCACTTGCTCCAACAACACTTGGAACAAAAACACTCCCAACTGACCGCTCAGTTGGGCTAGGAACATACTCTGATGCTGAAGCTCTACCTGCTACTGACAAGTGCTCCCTCTCTGACATCTGCGCTACTGCAACATCTCCATGCATCTTGCACCATTGCACACCTCTCTGTGCCACCTAGCACTGTGCAAAACACTTGTGCCTCCTACATTGTTGCAGCCTGCTAGCTATGCGTTGTCCTGGGATTCCCTGCATTGTCGCTCTCTCTCCGCTCCATCCGCATCTATCTCTACCCAATCAGTCAGTTACTGCTACTCCACATCGGGGCTCCTATAGTAAGGTCTCATCCAAGAGGTTGGGTACCTCAAGGATCTTGCCCCTCCTCCTTGGGATGATCACTCTATATCGCCCCACCTCCTACCTAGAGATATGGTTGCATGTGATCCCTCAGCCCACCTAGCTCGAAGTTTCCCCCTACTGGAGGTCTCTACATGAGTAGATGTCTCTACTCAATCTCCACTCAACTTCCCCTGTTGTGGCTACTCCACAACCTCCTGAAGCTGCTGCACCAATCGTGGCTCCTCCACAATCGTCTGAGACTTCTTCTGGCTCTGCATGTTGAGAGGTAATATACCCTCCCTCTCAACCACCAAGTCTCCATCAGTTTCCTTGCTGCTCAAGGCTTTGCATGCATCTTGAACCTCAAGAGCATACAGGTTCTTGACCCGTGAACCAATCTACTTCACCTGTTTAGTGATGATGTGTCTAAGGAAAACCTTTCCCTTACTGAAGACTACATCATAGCCTCTATCTTCCAGCATCGCGATTGACACCAAGTTTCTCTTCAGTCCTGGTACATACTTGACATCAGTCAAGGTAAGGCAAGATCCATGCTCCTTCTGAAAAATAACCGTGCCTACACCTGAGACACTATACTTCTCATCATTACCCATTGCTATGAGTATTTGGAGATCTTTCTCCTCCAAAGTACTGAACAAACTCTTGTCGTTGGTCATGTGGAAAGAAGCTCCACTGTCAAGAAACCAACCACTTCCCACCATGGATGAAAGCATGCATGCGAAGAGTGTGAAATCCAACTCAAACTGTGAAGTAAGTGCCTCACCTTCAAATCCTTCCCCAAATCCCTTCTTGTATTTCCTCCATGGACAATTTGCAGTATAATGGCCCACCTCATGACAACGAAAGCATCGCACTTTCGATTTGTCAACCTTCTTCCCATCATTGGAAGAACTAGATTTGGAAAGAGAAACCTTCTCCTTCCCATTCTTCGCCTTACTCGCTAAGGCACAACTCTCCTCATCATGCATGGATGAAGAACTATCTCTGGTGCTCCATCTGATCTCCTCATGCATCAAATCCAACCATAGTTGTTCCCAATCTAGCAGTTTCTCCCTTCCATTCACCGAGTCCTGGTAGTTATGCCAGCTCTTAGGAAGGCCAAGGAGTGTTAGACTCACTATATCCTCATCCAATGTCACGAACCCTACACTTGCAAGCTCATCCCTGCATGTGATGAGCTTGTTCAGATACATAGAGATCATCTCATCCCTTTCACACTTGATCTTTCGAAGTTTGTCCTTCAGTGCCAATTTCCTCTAATCACTGTTATTATGATATTAATCTTTCAATGTTTTCCACATTGCATGCGGCGTCTCCTTCCCATGGAGGCTCGAGACAATATGATCTCGCACTCCCTCCAAGAGAATTCTCCTAGCTCTAGCCACACGCTTCCTCCATTCCACCTACTCAGTCTTGTTATTAGGCTTAGGAATTTCTTGATCAATGAAATCCTTAAGGCCATTATCTTCAAAAACTACCTGCATGCGATCCTTCGAAGCTATATAGTTTGAGTTGCCATCAAGGGCATACTCAAGCCTCAAACCATAGAATGCCATCGATGAAATAGATGTGATAAGAAATTGAGATCTATATCCCGAATAATACACTTCGAATTTCTCCTGCTAGTATATTGTTATTGCTTGAACACCTATGCTCTGATACCATGTAGAAATTTCACATGTAGAACAAACCGATATATGCAATGTCCTAAATCATAATACTTGTTCTACTTCTACAAAACATTAAGCGGAAGCATAATCGAATTCATGAGCAACATCAAGTAGAAACATGCATAGCTGATCAAGAGAATTAATCACACATAACAAAAGATATATCTAGGGGAAAGTACCCGCATAAAACCCCAACCATGTATTATCAATCAAGTGGAAATCCTCTTCACAATACAAGAAGAATTAGCTCTCAAGCTATTCGGTTCTCAATGAACTATGAAGATATGAAGATATGTCTCATGAACCACTCAAGCCCTGTTTATATAGGCTTTCCCTATTTTCCTTACGTAGTTTGCTTAGGAAATAATAGCAAAAGCACATAGCTATTAATTCCAACATACCAAAAACAACCAATGGTCCAACTACGTATTCCTTGAGAACACTAGTTCCTCAACCATGCAAAAACTACTTACTAGAAATAGTTAAGCATCTGATAGTACACTGTCCCACATCTGATCTCAACTGGGTCTCTGACATAACTAACATGCAACAATTATCCATGAGTGAATCCTCAGTTATCTAAAATAATAGTTGTCATATGCATGCAAGCATTAACAAGCTATATTTTATTATTTTAACAACTTGCTAAAATAGTCTAACTGGAGTTGACTAGTTAGAACTAAGTCAACTGATTCTCTCATTATAGAACTCATGCTTATTCCCTCAATCAGTGGAGGAAACTCATGTGCATGCTCACAAAGACTTAAAATTCGAATTTCCTTAATTAATTAACTCAACAAAATTAATTAATTAATATTTCAAACCGCTGTTAAGACCAAAATTAATTTTACTTCCTATAGATAGACTAGGGACTGCTATAAATAGGAAGGGACCTAGAAATGCTATTTTTAGACATGCTATTTTTAGCACATTCTAAATTTAACATTTCTTGTTGCACATTTTTCAACATCTTGGCTTGATATACCATATGGGAACAAGTCTATGAGCATCAAGAAATCCTCATGACCATTTCTACCTATAAGCGAGAATGATTAAATAGAACAAGAGCTAGGTGAGTTTGTATTATCATGGCACATGAAATCAGGGTGAAAATGTTGATGCTTAATATATCATGGCAACTCTGACTTTTGATTACCACATTCAAAATCAAAATCTTTTAAAAAGTCTAGCTAACAATCTGTTCCGAGATTTTATTGATACAGGGATACTGATCTTGTTAAAAAATTGGAGCAGCCACAGCTCTGGAAGTTCGATCTACTGGAAATCAGTACACATTTGCTCGTTGTGTTGCTGTAAGACTCTGGCACGAATGTGCATGATGGAAGTTTATTAAAAAATGAGAGGCAATTTTTCACTCCTGAGAATGTCTTGGTTGATGAGAGTAGGTTTGTAGAGATCCTTGATTGGGGTGCTGCTATGAGAGCTACAACGAGCACCCAACAATATTTAAGGCCATGACAGAGATTATCTTTCGCCTGCAGGTGTAGCCTCCTACCAATTTACATCGAATATTGGTACATGTTACTTAAAGAACATCGAAAAAATTGGGTAATTTTCTACAATTAGGACAAAAACAGATAAAACATTGAATTTGTAAATGTTGACCTCGAAAATATAACTAAAATAGGTTATCAAAAAACTATAGTAAGGTTTTGTATCGGTTTGTTTAGGCGACAAGCTCAAAACCTATTTGTTAAAGTACATGACATGAACAGTTCATTGGTTCATTGTTGGGTGCCCGATTTCGGTCGATCCTAAAAATGCTCTGAAACACGCATTTTCTAAAGAACAATTGTGTCAGATATTGTGGGAGAGAGTGAGCATAGGACAATAGTGACTCGGTCCTTCGGGCGTGCCATAAAGAAGTTCAGACCTGCCTAGCTATTCAAACTATTAATTACAATATTTCCATGGAGATGTTGATCTTATCCATTGTTTTGATCCCGATTCCCCTAATCTCATAGTAGATAGAGCATCAAAAAATGCTCCTTCATCTCCAGCTTTGTGAAGAAATGAGACCAGAGTTGTAAAAGGTATGTGATCAGCTGAGCAACAATCCTTGTCGCACACCAGCCAAGCCATTGATCAGCGCATCAGACATTCTGTCTATTAACAGAATATATGAAAAAGGACCCCAAATTTACTGCCTTGAGTTCAAACCTTCCAGAAACTAATAAACAAGAAACTAAAAATATTTTCTACATTATGTACAGAGTAAATTACCTGGCAGGTCTACAATATATGAATAAGTTGTAGAGACATGGACTCCACTGCGGAATGGAGGAATGAACCAGGCTGAGGTTAAGGAGGGCAGAGTTTTGATAAATGGAATGATGAGAGACATGGCGCTCACGGTAGGTCCCACATAGCGTTTTGTGTAGAAGGATTTCTATGCTATGTCCACAATGGTTACGTATAAATAAAATGATGGTCAGTTGTAATATATAGAATTTTCATGGGCTACGTGTGTCCTGTTGCCTCACCACGAGAGGTGTAATGAGAGAACAAGTGCCTTCAGAGAAACTCAATTGCCAAACACATAACTTTTCATAGAGGATGGACTGGGAGTAGCAATGATCGTGCTGTTGGAAATAATACTTTAGGGGGGGTGAATCAGTATTATCAAATCAATAACTTTTTCATTTCCATAATCAGATTTGCATATGCTGCTTCAATGAAGGGAACTTGCGTGTATACACAACTGTTCTTAAGGCAACCAGCGTATATCTAGTGAACTTATGGTTCAATTAATTCATCATATATTGAAATTTAATTTGTGCATCAGTTCTTTATTAAAAATTAAACAATAACCATGTGTAGTTAAAAACAGAATGAACCATTACACATAAGAAACACACATGAACACCAAGATTTAAGGTGGAAACCCAATGTGGGTAAAAACCACCTACTTCTGTCATCTCTATCTTCTTTTTAATAATAAGAAAATTTGTTTACAACATTGTACTGGTGCAGGCTCATATCGGTATGCAAGCTTCTACCTGCAGAAGGCTACAACCTTCTCTCGTTCTCCATCTTCTACTGGAAGGGAGCTACAACCCCCTAGCTCTTGTACTAGCCGATATGTTTACTAGTACCTAGGCACCGACCTACAGAAGGGTACAACCTTCTCTCTTCTTCCAGGGACCTCGTTTCATGAATTTTCAGACTGGATACTCCTGGAACACAACACTATAATCTGAAGGTCACGTTTTCATCCTATTTTCATACTAGACCCATCAACAACATTGAAGCTCATAATCAATCACAATACCATACAATCATCAAATACATTTGCATCAACCAATATATGAAACTCAATCATTTATCTCTCATATAACTGAAACCCAAACATCAATCTCTGAACCAACCACAACTGAATCAAACAGTCACTGACAACCCATCATTGAAGCAAATCACAATCAATCAATCTAATCATTCAGAACACTGTTACCAGACTACAGTCATCAGAACACAAAGCAGAACCAAGAAGTCTGTAACATCAACCAGAAACAACTGAAACCTTAAATATCACATTTCATAAGGTATATGCTACTTAGTTGTGTCGAACTAGCGTGTATACACTGGTTTTCCAAAGGGAACTAGCGTATAGATATGAAAATAATTACTTATAACTTCGCTGCAATTCTCCACTTCAGACATACCTAGATCATCATGTATAAGGAATAAAACATGCATCAATATTTAGATCTAGATAAAACATGAACAAACCATATTAAGATAATTCATTTCAAGCCTTAAGTTCCTGATCCATCATTTAGATCTTATCCCTTGTCAACCGCTAAGGTTCATCCCTGGTTCAGATCAAGCAAATCACCATAAGCCAATAACCTGCATACTAGATCTCACACTTCATCAGATATTCGATACTTGCACCCTTTAGCCTAATGATCTTCTCCTCCTTATATAGTTTTAGGCCTTTCTCAATATCATGGATCAAAACCACTTAGGACTAATACCTTGGACCAAATACCTCGGACCAATACCAAATAACTTGGACCAATACCATGGATCAAAATACCTTGGACCAAATACCTCAGACCAAAAATTTAGTTTTCCAAGATATACACGCTTTTCCTTTTGTGGAAGTGCGTGTGTACGTATACGCTTCTTATGTTCAGTGAACCTGCGTGTATACGTAGCTTGGTCAAGTCGAACCTATGTATGCCTTTCTTTCTTTATTCTTTGTAGCCTGATCTACAATTCTTTGTTGTTGACATGTTGTACTGTATTCTTTCATCTAAATGAGTTTCCATCAAGGACAAAACCTGTATCATAATGCCAACATGTGCCTCATGTCTCACCACCCCAATAAACCCTGCACTTCGGGAGGGAGTTAGAAGCTTAGGTCTGTGCTAGAATAAATCAGTCGTATTGCCATTTGATAGTTATTTGTAAACAGTTTGGCAACTGAGATGAACGTACCTCAAGAGGCAAGAACTGCGGTTAGAATGCTGGATGACAAAAGGATTTGGAAGGTAGGAGGCGTGTTACTAATCTTGCATAGCGTAATCCTATTGCGGCAACCGACAACCAATAAATGATGCATGATTCTTTCTTCATCATCCTCACTTGCTTCCAGTGCTTTTGTCTTCCAGTCTCTACTTCCCAGTAAACTCTATGTATTTTATTTCCCTGCCTGTGATTATTCCCCTTCTAATCATTCCCCTTATCTGCATTTTGTACTATGCATGCGCCATATCTTGATATATAATGAAGGTGTTGCATCTATTGAATCTGTTTCTGTATTGGTCCAAACACCTGTTCGAGAAGGGTTTTGCCATAGAGAAAGGGGCATGATAGCCCAAACTCTAGAATGATGAAGGGGCTTCCCTGGTTTCATTACTACCGATTGCCTAGAGTCATAGCCTGGAGGACTTGCGTGGTGGTTATATGAAAGGAGGTCATTGCCGAGAGCTGGTGGTCATTGCCAGTTTTCTTTGCCAATTGTCGAGAGGCCTAGCCCTGACTTAAAGGGGAGCTTCTTTTGTCTCAAATATGATTTTTCTGATGTTTCCCAAGATCCGAGATCCAGATTTGGCAAAGATACAGATCCAAAGCTAGACAGAGATCTTGAAAGCCAAATAGAGAGAGTTGGATTCAGCTCTAGATGACTCCGAATGATGTTGCAGTGGGTTTAAGAATCTAGATCTTACGCGACCGCATAGCATATGCGCACAACATGCAGGATCTGCATGCATCCACCTGTAATCTGACTGTAGCATGCATCCACCTGTCATCCACCTGTAATCTAGCTGTAGCATGCATCCACCTGTAATCCTCTGGTTGTAGCTCGAGCTCCACTGCAACGATCTGCAACCATACACCTGTAATCCAAGGCTCCACTAACTACCATACACCTATAATCTAGTTGCAACTCCACTACAACTACCTGCAACCTTAATAACATCGAGCAAGGGAACCTCCAACAAGTGAATTAAATGTTAGTGAAGTAATGCTGGCATTACTTCACTTGAAAATAATTTCATAAAACATTACTTCACTTGAAAAATGTCATGTTCATGTGATGCTCATATCATAGGATAAAGCTAGAGTTGATATCCTAATGCCAATAACGTTGATATCCTAATGCCAATGCCAATGTGCGATGTATGTAGGCCTAGCATTATGCAATGTATGTAGGCCTCTTCTGGGCTGATTTCTTTCCAGGCTGACCTCGGGAAGAGGCCAAATAAGAGCGTGAACTAAAGCTTTCGTTATCACAAAACACAAACTTTCAATTAAAATTAAAATGTCATTAGTTAACAGTAAAATTTCATTCACTTTAACTTAAACCAAAGTTTTTGTCATCGATTTCTATGTAAAGATTAATGTTAAAGTTTCAACTATAGTCCCTCCCATCCTGGATGACGGTGACTAATAATGTGATCGACTCACCATATTTGAAACATATTAATGGCGTTGTTTAAGAAAAAACTTAATAATGTGATTGACTCACCATATTTGAAACATATTAATGGGGTTGTTTAAGAAAAAAGACCTTGTACTTTGCTCTAGTTAGCATTTTCATCTTTATGAAACATATTAATATTAATGGGGTTGTTTAAGAAAAAAGACATTGTACTTTGCTCTAGTTAGTGTTTTCATCTTTATGAAACATAGAAATTTTTTTAATGTATGAAACATGGTGTTGTCACAATCGAATCGATTAATTCTTCATTTTTAATGTACTTTGTAACTGTTTTGTAAATCATATTACTCAAATTACAATGTTAATAATGTTTGTTAATAATGTTACAATGGAATCGATGAATTCTTCATTTTTAATTTCCTTTGTAACTCAACATTTTTTATAAGTGTTTTGTAAATCATATTACTCAAATTACAACTAAATAATGTTAATAATGAGTATTTTTTTATAAATAATGTTAATAATGTTTAAAGGGTTAAGTATTTGTTTATATGAATTAGGTAAGTTTATTTTAATTTTAGATTTATAAAATATTTCGAGAATTATTTTTTTTTAATATAAAATTTGAAGAAATGTTTGGACCTTAAGAGATTTGATTTTTTAACGTTTAATAGATTTAAAGTTAAGATGAATTTACACGTTGAAATATTTCTTCAAATTTTATATTTCAAAATTAAGTTTGCTCCTTAAGAAATTTTATTCTTTAAATATTTAATAGATCTAAGATTACGATAAATCTATCTAATTCATATAAAAAAGTACTCAATAACCCTAAAACCATTATTTGGTGATAGTTTAAGTAATATGATTTACAAAACACTTGCAAAATATGTTTAGTTATAAAGGACATTTAAATTACATAAAATTTTGTATATATATATATATATATATATAAAATCCATAGGAAGGAATTACAAATCTATTTCATTTTGAACAACACACCAATAAAACACATATTTTAATTATAAGAATTTTTTTTTAATATTTTTATATAATATATACTTATTTGACATTAAAATATATTAATTAATATAGATATTTAACTAATTACATGTTTTCTTACACTCAAAAGTGAAATTATATATACACCTCTCTTTCATTCTTGTAATATCAATAATTAGTAATACTTGTAATTGAAATTAATTAAGTATGTATATTTATTTTTGCTATTATTTATTATAGTTGACATTTAATTATATATTGAGTTGGAAGAAATTACACATCTTCCTCATATTAAGCTATAGAATTTTCCTTGATACAATGAAAATCTAAATAAATAAATAAAATTTGATCCATCTCCACATTTAATAGATCCATGGTTTATATATATATGTGTGTGTGTGTGTGGGCTGGGGGGGCGCGCGGGCGGGGAAGGGGCAGGAGGAATTATGCATTTTCCTTAATACAATGCAAATCTAAATAAATAAAAATGTTTTGATCCATCTCCACATTTAATAGATCCATGGTTTATATATATATGTGTGTGTGTGCGTGTGTCAAGGGAAGTAATTACGCAGTTCATTTTTAAGAATTTTTATTTTTACCAATTTTATATAATATATACATAGTTGACATTAAATTAGTACATCGTGAGTGGACCCAATACTTAAGAGCATGTGTTTCTTCCTACAAAGTCATAGGTTCAAAACTAGAGGGGTAGAGTGTATGCCTTTGTAGACATAATAGTCAAATCACTTGGGAGGTGGATCCCTTGTCCCACAATACAATTCAACACAAATAATATATATATATATATATATATATATATATATATATATATAAACAAATCTCCTAAATTTCAAATATTTCTTCAAATCTCTCACAGTTTAAACAATTTTCCAAATTTTGTATTTCCAAAAAAAAGTTTGCACTTTAAGAAATTCAATTCTCTAAATATTTAACAAATCTAAGATTAGGACGAACCTACTTAATTCATATAAACAAATACTTAATAACCGTTAAATTATTATTTGGTTGTAGTTTGAATAATATGATTTAAAAAACACTTATAAAAAATATTGAGTTAAAAAAGACATTAAAATTACACGAAAAATGAAAAATGAATATATAGAGAGAGAGAGAAATTACATATCTATTTCATTTTGAACAATATACCAATTAAACAAATATTTTAATTATAAAAACTTTTATTTTTCAAGTATTTTATACAATATATACATAATTAGCATTAAAAAATATTAATTGATATATGTATTTAACTAATTACATGTCTTATTCCAGTTTATATATACATGTCTCCTTCATTCTAAGTTGTAATATTAATTATACTTGTAAATAAAATTAATTAAATATGTAGATGTACTTTTGTTATTATTTATTATAGTTGACATTTAATTATATATTTAGTTGGAAGAAACTATACATCTTCCTCATATTGAGTTCTAGAATTTGCCTTGATGCAATAAAAATCTAAATAAATAAAAATGCTTTGATCTATCTCCACATTTATTAGATACATGGTTTATACAAACTCCATACAAAAGGACTTCCGCATCTAGTTCATTTTTAAGATTTTTTATTTATTTTTTACAATTTTATATAAGATATACATAGTTGACATTGAACTAATACAACTTGAGTGGGCCTAATGATTAAAAGCAAGTGTTTCCTCCTAAGAGGTCATAGGTTCAAAACTAGAGGGGAGTATAATATGTGTGTCTTTGTAGACTTAGTAGCCAAATCAATTGGGATGAGGGTCTCTTGTCCCACAAATAAGGGGGTCTCATACACCAATTTAGTGTCTGAGTATATATATAGTTAAATATAGTTAACATAGATATTTAATTAATTACAAATCTTAGGGGTCGAGAGGCACATTCTACAACCAAGTATCAGGTGGATGTGTGAGGGTCCCTTGTCCCAACAATTTGGTGTCCAAGTATCAGGGGGATGTGTGAGGGTCCCTTGTCCCAACAATTTGGTGTCTGGCTTGAGGGTCCTTTATCACACAAATAAAGGGGTATCATACACCAACTTGGTGTCTCATTTGGCCATGAACTTAAAATTTAATCAGGGGGATGTGTGAGGGTCCCTTGTCCCAACAATTTGGTGTCTGGCTTGAGGGCCCCTTATAGCACAAATAAAGGGGTCTCATACACCAATTTGGAGTCTGGTTTAGCCATGACCTTAAAATTGGATATATATATATATATATATATATATATGATTTAAAATATATTTTAACATAGATATTTAACTAATCACACATCTTCAAGCCAGGAGACATATTCTACAACCCAGTGTATATATATATTATATAAACCAATTTGGTGCCTGGCTTAGATGTGACCTTAAAATTATATATATACACACACACACATCTTTGGCACTGAGAGACACATTCTACAACCTAGTATCAGGGGATGTGTGAGGGTCCCTTGTCCCACCAATTTGGTGTCTGGCTTGGCCGCGTCCTTAAAATTGGATATATATATATATATATATATATATATATATATATATATATATATATATATATATATATATATATATATATATATATATATATATATATATATATATATATATATATATATATATACGCACACTAGGTTGTAGAATGTGTCTCTTGGCTCGAAGATGGCTCCAGAGAGGTACATTCTACAACCTAGTATCAGGGGATGTATAAGTATGTAACCTCTCCAATAAAATAATAATGAAAATAAAAATAAAACAAAATAAAATATGTCCTCCCAAAACAAAATTGAAAATAACCATATAGATAAAAAACTATAATACAATAAAACTACATCAAATTAATATTTTCAAACATTAAAACTTTGATATGGAAATATTTATGTCTTTAAATATTTTAATATATCTATAAGATGTGATTTTTCTTTTAAAAATTCAATTTACAAATATTTAATTAAAATAAATAATAATAAAAATTTGGAGCAAGAATTTCCATTGTTTTTGTTGAATTGTATTATAATTTTTTACCTATATAGTCATTTTCATTTTTGTTTTGGGAGGACATATTTTTTTCATTTTTATTTATTTTCATTATTCTTTTATTGGAGACGTGACATACTTACACATCTCATGATACTAGGTTGTAGAATGTCCCTGTCTAGATGCATCTTCAGGCTAAGAGACACATTATATAATTATATATATATATATATATATATATATATATATATATATATATTCCTAAAACAAAAATGAAAATAACCATGTAGATAAAAAACTATAACACAATTCAACACAAAAAATGGAAATTCTTGCTCCAAATTTTTATTATTATTTATTTTAATTAAATATTTGTAAAATGAATTTTTAAAAGAAAAATCATATCTTATAGATATATTAAAATATTTAAAGGCATAAATATTTCCATATCAAAATTGTAATATTTGAAAATATTAATTTAATGTAGTTTTATTATGAATTTTGTTATCATACCATGTAACAAACATCATTAAATGTAATTAATATTTAACATTTAATATTAATATTATTATTACTATCAAATTTTATATTAATATTAATATATTATAATATTACTATTACTATTACTATTACGATTATTAGATTTAATAACTTTGAATTAATAATTTAATGAAATATTTGCAATTGAGTTCATGAGAGATCTAGAGTTCAAATGGATCTAGGTTGGTGTATATATATCAAATCTCTCAAGGTTCAAATATTTCTTCAAATCTCTCACAATTCAAACATTTCTTCAAATTTTGTACTTCAAAAAAAAGTTTGCACCTTAAGAAATCTAATCCTATAAATATTTAATAGATCCAAGATTAAGATAAACCTACATAATTCATAACCATTGAATCATTATTTGATTCTAGTTTGAGTAATGTGCTTTACAAAACACTTATAAAAAATGTTGAGTTACAACGGACATTAAACTTACCTTATATATATATATATATATATATAAACTCCATGGTGAATAAATTACAAATCTATTTCATTTTTAACAACATACCAATAAAACAAATATTTTAATTATAAGAAACTTTTATTTTTTAGTAGTTTCATATAATATATACATAACTGACATTAAAATATATTAGTTAGTATCGATATTTAACTAATTACATGTCTTCTTACAGTCAAAAGTGAAATTATACATACACAACTCCTTCACTTTTGTAATATCAATAATTACTAATACTTGTATTTAAAATTAATTAAATATGTATATTTATTTTTGTTATTATTTATTACAATTGACATTTAATTATATAAATCGCACATCTTCCTCATATTAAGATATAGAATTTGACTTGATGCAATAAAAATCTAAAATATAAAAATGCTTTGATCCATCTCCACATTTAATAGATCCATGGTTTATCTATATCTATATATATATATATATATAGGGAAGGAATTACTCATCTTGTTCATTTTTAGGAAACTCTTATTTTTAACAATTTTATATAACATATAGATAGTTGACATTGAAATAATACAACTTGAATATGCGTGATGGTTAAAAACATGTGTTCCCTCCTACTAGGTTAGAGGTTAAAAACTAGAGGAGGTAGAGTATGTATGTCTTCGTAGTAGTCAAATCACTTAGGAAGTGGGTCCCTTGACTCATAAACCAATTTGGGACCTTAAAATTGAATATTATATATATATATATATATATATATATATATATATATATGAAATTGGTATTAAAATATAATTAACATATATATATTTAACTAATTACATGTCTTGGCACAATGAAAAGTCAAATTATAGATGTTGGTGGTATAGCTTGTTGCTTGTAGAGGTGACGTAATATAAGGAGGATATGTAAGGATGTCACATTTCCACTTTTTATTATTATTTATTTAAATTAAATACTTGTAAAATAAATCTTTAAAAACAAAAATCATATCCTATGGATATATTAAAATCTTTAAAGACATAAATATTTCCACGTCAAAGTTGTAATATTTGAAATATTACACACACACACACACACACATATATCAAATCTCTCAAAGTTCGAATATTTCTTCAAATCTTTAACATTCGAACATTTCTTCAAATTTTATGCTTCAATAAAAAGTTTGCATCTTAAGAAATTTCATTTTCTAGATATTTAATAGATCTAAGATTAAGATGAACCAACCTAATTCATACAAACAAATATTTAATAAACCTTAAATGATTATTTGGTTGTAGTTTGAATAATATGATTTACAAAACACTTATAAAAATGTTAATGTTGAGTTACCAAGGACATTAAAAATATATATAGATATAGATATATATATATATATATATTCCATGAAGAAAATTATAAATTTATTTCATATATATATATATATATAAACTTCATAGGAAATGAATTATACATCTAGTTTGGAATTACACATTTCAGGTTCATTTTTCATAAATTTTATTTTTAACAATTTTATATAATATATACATAGTTATTTTAAACTAACAAAACTTGAGCGGGCCTAATGCTTAAAAGCATGTTTTTCCTTCTAAAAGGTCATAGGTTCAAAACTAGAGCGGGTAGAGTATGTATGCCTTACTAGACTCAATGGTTAGATCACTTGGGAGGTGGGTCCCTCACAAATAAGGGGTCTCATACACCAATTTGGTGTCTAGCTTGGTCTGACATTAAAATTGTGTTATATATATATATATATATATATATATATATATATATATATATATATATCTATATATATATATGAAAATTGGGTGGGTGGGTGTGTGTGTGCGATATTAAAATATAGTTAACATAAATAAAAAACTACAATACAAATAATAAAAATAAAAAAAATAAAAATATGGGGGCCTACATTCTCCAAGATAATAATAAAAATTAAAAAAATAATGTGTGCTTAATGATGCAGGAGCTTCCGGACACGTCAATGAAAAAAATTTAGAGAAGGAGACATGTGGACAACCACATGGACAGCCAGGCCAATCTTGAACAAGATTCGGTTAATAACCTAATTTTAGTTAAAAATCAGTTAAAACCGAATGTATCTGAATGTATTTATAACAAGAAATGAAGGATTCATGGAAAAAACGAAGGAAGAATGAGAGGAGAAAAACCTGTGCGTATGAAAGAGGGCAATATGTAGTTGCTGGAGAAATTCCGGATTAAGGCTGGGATGCCTTAAAACTGTAAACTGAATTTGTAAATAATAAAAAAAAGTGTTTGTGTGAATTTGTACGCAATTGCTTCATTGTGAATTTATCTCTGCGTATCTGTGTATCTTTTGTTTGAATCGTTTGCTTTGTTATTTGGGTTCCTGAAGAGCTCGATTCCAGAAGCTAGAAGCTTGGAGGACTAACGAAAATGGCTTAGGTGGGCGTAGAGTCTGCCATTCCAGAACAGTCTTCAAACGGGAAGGTTGAAGTATCCACGGAGGCGCAGGATGTTGCGGTGACGGAATCACAACCATTTAAGGGCAATGGAACTGAAACCGCAAGAGTTCTAGTAGAAGCTAGTGGGCGAGAAGGAGAGACGAATGCGAAAGCTGTGAGAGAAAATGCTGTTAAAGGAAGCCGCTGCTGAAGATGATGACGTTGAACGTTTGTTTGTTTTCCTTTTTGTTAAAACCTGGATGCCATTCAGTTGATTTGTCAGCGCATTCTGGAGAACGACGAGAAACTGCCGAAGAAGAAGAGATTGAGAATCGCATTCTCTCTGCAAACATCAGAGTGTTTGTGGGGAATCTGCACTGGAGTGTCGACAGTGCCCAGTAGCGAAGTTTTTCAAGGACGCGAACGATGTCACAATGGCTGAGGTAAAATATGAGACTGTATATTCTTGTTCTTGTCATTCGTTCCACTCAGGAACTTGCAAGTCAAGCTGCTGCCTGGCGAGAGATGTTTTTTTTTTCTTGTGGTTGGATTAGTAGGAAGTGCTACGCAGTCATGTTGAGAACACTGTCAGAAGTCTCAGAACGGCTTCGTGGGCCCATAACCCACAGGTCCCAAGATCGGACTTGTGAAAATATTGAAAACGAAGAGACCCCAGAATTCGTTTTCATCAAGTGGTATCAGAGCCAGGTTAAGATTTCCTGCAGAGGGAAGTTTTTTTTTGCATGCAAAGAAAAGAGGTACGAGGAAGAAGAGGTACAGTTTGTTGAAGATTTGTAAGCTTGTATTTTTTTTTTTTTAATTTATTTTGTGAAGGTGAGAAGATTGCAACAAACCTGGAGCAGGAGTGCTCAATGGGTTCGAGAGGAGAGAACCGCGGAGATGCCGAGAGGACTAAGCTCAGCAGAGAAGCTTGGTAGGGCATCTGGTAGCAGGGAGGACTTGCTATTGCAGAGGTTTGATTGCAGCTCACAGAAGGCAGTTCCACTGAAGAAGAGAAACAATGGGTAGAATTGCTCAGGAAAAGCATATGACCAGGAGGTCATAATTTTGTACCTCGGGAGCATATGACCAGGAGGTCATAATTTTTGTACCTCGGGAGTCTGATGCAGGAGCATCCGGACACCTCAATGAAAAAAATTTAGAGAAGGAGACATGTGGACAACCACATGGACAGCCAGGCCAATCTTGAACAAGATTCGGTTAATAACCTAATTTTAGTTAAAAATCAGTTAAAACCGAATGTATCTGAATGTATTTATAACAAGAAATGAAGGATTCATGTAAAAAACAAAGGAAGAATGAGAGGAGAAAAACCTGTGCGTATGAGAGAGGGCAATATGTAGTTGCTGGAGAAATTTCGGATTAAGGCTGAGATGCCTTAAAACTGTAAACTGAATTTGTAAATAATAAAAAAATGTGTTTGTGTGAATTTGTACGCAATTGCTTCATTGTGAATTTATCTCTGCGTATCTGTGTATCTTTTGTTTGAATCGTTTGCTTTGTTATTTGGGTTCCTGAAGAGCTCGATTCCAGAAGCTTGGAGGACTAATGGAAATGGCTTAGGTGGGCGTAGAGTCTGCCATTCCAGAACAGTCTTCAAACGGGAAGGTTGAAGTATCCACGGAGGCGCAGGATGTTGCGGTGATGGAATCACAACCATTTAAGGGCAATGGAACTGAAACCGCAAGAGTTCTAGTAGAAGCTAGTGGGCCAGAAGGAGAGACGAATGCGAAAGCTGTGAGAGAAAATGTTGTTAAACGAAGCCGCTGCTGAAGATGATGACGTTGAACGTTTGTTTGTTTTCCTTTTTGTTAAAACCTGGATGCCATTCAGTTGATTTGTCAGCGCATTCTGGAGAACGACGAGAAACTGCCAGAGGAGAAGAGATTGAGAATCGCATTCTCTCTGCAAACATCAGAGTGTTTGTGGGGAATCTGCACTGGAGTGTCGACAGTGCCCAGTAGTGAAGTTTTTCAAGGACGCGAACGATGTCACAATGGCTGAGGTAAAATATGAGACTGTATATTCTTGTTCTTGTCATTCGTTCCACTCAGGAACTTGCAAGTCAAGGTGTTGCCTGGCGAGAGATGTTTTTTTTTTCTTGTGGTTGGATTAGTAGGAAGTGCTACGCAGTCATGTTGAGAACACTGTCAGAAGTCTCAGAACGGCTTGGTGGGCCCATAACCCATAGGTCCCAAGATCGAACTTGTGAAAATATTGAAAACGAAGAGACCCCAGAATTCGTTTTCATCACTTAAGCCCAAAATAAAAATGAAAATAAACATATAACAAAAAACTACAATACAATTTAACACAAAGAATCTAAAATCTTGCTCCAATTTTTAGTTTTATTTATTTTAATTAAATATTTGTAAAATGAAATTTTTAAGAGAAATCATATCCTATAGATATATTAAAATCTTTAGAGACATAAATATTTCCATATCAAATTTGTAATATTTGAAAATACTAATTTGATATAGTTTTATTATGAATTTTGTTATCATGCCATGTAAAAAACATGACTAAAACTAATATTAATATTAAACCATTAATATTATTAATATTATTATTAATAAATTTTATATTAATATTAATATTACTATTATTAGATATAATAACTTTGGATTAATAATTTAAGGAAATGTTTGCAGCTAGACATATCTAGGTTGGTGTGTGTATATATATATAATCTCTCAAGGTTCCAATATATCTTTAAATCTCTCAGAGTTCAAGTATTTCTTCAAATTTTGTATTTGAAAAAAATATTGCACCTTAAGAAATTTAATTATCTAAATATTTAATGATCTAAGATTAAGATGAACTTCCCTAATTCATATGTACAAAAACTTAATAACTATTAAATCATTATTTGATTGTAGTTTGACTAATATGATTTACAAAACACTTATAAAAAATATTGAATTACAAATTATATTAGAATTACATGAAATATAAATATAAATATATATATATATATATATATATATATATATATATATATATATATATATATATATATATAACAAATTTGAACAACACACCAATAATTTTTATTTTTTGTAATTATAAGAAATTTTATTTTTCAACAATTTTATATAATATATACATAATTGGCATTAAAATATGTTAATTAATATAGACATTTAACTAATTATATGTCTTCTTACATTCGAAAGTGAAATTATATATACACGTTGTAATATCAATAATTAATAATACTTGTAATTAAAATTAATTAAATATGTATATTTATTTATGTTATTATTTATTACAGTTGATATTTAATTATATATTGGATTGGAAGAAATTACATATCTTCCTCATTAAGTTATAGAATATTCCATGATATATATACATCAAATCTCTCACAGTTCAAACATTTCTTCAAATTTTGTATTTGTTTGCACCTTAAAAAGATTGATTCTCTAGTTATTTAATAGATCTAAGATTAATATGAAGCTACCTAATTTATATAAACAAATACTTAATGACCCTTAAATCATTATTTGGTTGTAGTTTGAATAATATAATTTCCAGAACAATGATATAAAATATTGAGTTACAAAGAACATTAAAATTACATGTAAAATGAATAATCACACACACACACACTTCATGAGAAGGAATTACAAATCTATTTCATTTTGAACAACATAACAATAAAACAAATCTTTTAAAATTACATGAAATATATATATATATATATATATATATATATATATATATATATAGATAGATATGGGGAAGGAATTACAAATCTACTTCATTTTCAACAAAACACCAATAAAACAAATATTTTAATTATAAGAAACTTTTGTTTTTCAATAATTTTATATAATATTTTTGTTTTTCAATAATTTTATATAATATATACATAATTGACATTGCACGCGAGTGCATGTTGTGACGGTCGGGGCGGTCGGTTTGCACGCCCCTCGACCGGTTTCGAATCCTGTGAGCTGCGCTGCAGCGTATTTGGGGCTTTGGCCAGTGATGATTTGTACAATTTGTAAATATGATGATATATTCAGCTTCTTATGATGATATATTCAGCTTCTTCAGCGGGGCCATGCCCCTTGTAAAAAAAATATACATAATTGACATTAAAATATATTAATTAATATAGATATTACATGTCATATATATATATATATATATATATATATATATATCAATTCTCTCACAATTCAAACATTTCTTCAAATTGTGTATTTGTTTGCACCTTAAAAAGATTGATTCTCTAGTTATTTAATAGATCTAAGATTAAGATGAAGCTACCTAATTTATATAAACAAATACTTAATGACCCTTAAATCATTATTTGGTTGTAGTTTGAATAATATAATTTCTAAAACAATTATACAAAATATTGAGTTACAAAGGACATTAAAATTACATGTAAAATGAATAATTACACACACACACATATATATCATGGGGAAGGAATTACAAATCTATTTCATTTTGAAAAACATAACAATAAAACAAATCTTTTAAAATTACATGAAATATATATATATATATATCAATCATGGGGAAGGAATCACAAATCTATTTCATTTTGAACAAAACACCAATAAAACAAATATTTTAATTATAAGAAACTTTTATTTTTCAGCATAGGAATAAAATCTTAAATCAAAATAGATAATTTGTTTATTTAGGTCCGATAGACCATTATTTGGTCTCAACGGACGTTAACCATCATCATCATAATATATACATAATTGACATTAAAATATATTAATTAATATAGATATTACATGTTTTATTATAGTTAAAAATGAAATTATATATACATGTCTATTTCATTCTGAGTTGTAATATTAATAATTAATAATACTTGTAATTAAAATTAATTAAATATGTATATTTATTTTTGTTATTATTTAGTATAGTTGACATTTAATTATATATTGAGTTGGAATAAATTACACATCTTCTTTATATTGAACTATAAAATTTGCCTTGATGCAATTAAAATCTAAATAAATAAAAATGCATTGATTAATCTTCCCTGTCCCCACACACACATATATTCCATGGGAAAGAAATAATACTTCTATTTCATATTTAAGACATTTTTATTTTTAACAATTTTATATAATATATACATAATTGACATTGAACTAATACAACTTGAGTGGGCTTGATGTTTAAAAGCATGTATTTCCTCCAATGAGGTAAAAGGTTCAAAGCTAGAGAGGGGTAGAATATGTATGGCGTAGTAGAATCACAAATATTACTCCGATTTTTTTTCTAATATTTATTTTAATTAAATATTCCTAAAATAAATATTATTAAAGACAAGTCTTTCTGTAGGAATTTACAGGGTAAGTTCCTCAGAAAGAACACCAAAAGGACACCGCTCACAACCAGATCACAAATCAATACACCAGTATTTTTGACGTGGTTAAAACCCTGAAAGAGGGAAACAGTCCACGGCCTGTCCCAACGTGGGTACTACAGGAAATTTATTAATCAAAGAATGAAAATTTACATAAGCTTCTCTCATGCACGGATTACCCGAACAATGACCCTCCATGCGCTTTAAATAGAACTCATGGACCAATCGGGTGTCAAGCCACGGATCAAGTGTCGGTAATACCGAGGAGAGAATGAACCGTCGGATCACTACATATCGTGACCGTCGGATTGTAAGTTACAAAATGTACAACGGTAAAGAAACACACTTTACCTAACTCTATACCTAACTCTACACTAGACCAAGTTGAACTTAACTATATCCTATGTGTCGGAATATCCTAACATCCCCCCTTAAGAACAACTTGGGATAGGATTGAAGGATTTACAAATATGACACAATAGGAGAAGGAAGGAGGCACTAGAGCCTATCCCCCCTTAGTGACAACTTCCTGAACTCCAAGCATATATCGAAGTTTAGTGAACTTCGCCTCTGTGAGAGCCTTTGTGAAGATGTCTGCAACCTGATCATCTGTTGGACAATATTGCACTTCAAGAACATGGTCATGAATGAGCTTTCTGATGAAGTGCATGTGTAGTTCAATGTGTTTGCTGCGCTGATGCTGGACTGGATCTTTGCATAGCTGAATGGCACTTTGATTATCACACCAAAGTGTGGTTGGATGCTGCTGCTCAAAGCCAAACTCTGATAGGATCTGACGAAGCCACAAGGCTTCCTTACTAGCTTCCACGGCACCACGATACTCTGCTTCTGCTGACGAAAGAGAAATGGCAGCCTGTTTCTTACAAGCCCATGTAATAGGTCCTGAACCAAGAGTGAAGACATAACCAGCAGTAGACTTCCGATCATCAGGGTCACCAGCCCAATCAGAATCAGTGAAACCAACTAACAGAGGAGCTGCTTTGGCACTGTAATGAATCCCAAACTGTACTGTACCTCGAACATAACGAAGTATTCTTTTAGCTGCTTTCCAATGACTTTCACGGGGGTTTTGCATAAAACGAGCAACAAGGCCAACAGCAAAGGAAAGATCAGGACGAGTATGGGTTAAATACAAGAGTTTTCCTACAAGTTGACGGTATAAGGTAGCATCAACTTCAGGAGAAGTACAAGAGACTGAAAGTTTGACTCCAGACTGAAAGGGAGAAGGGGCTGGCTTACAGTCTTCCATGTGAAAATGACGAAGAATATCACAAGCATACTTGGACTGGGAAAGGAAAATACCCTCCTTGGATTGCAAGACTTGAAGACCGAGAAAATAGTGTAAGTGTCCTAAGTCTGTCATTTCAAATTTCTTTTTAAGGCTGGACTTCACATGGTTTATAAGGTTGGGATCACTACCAGTAAGAATAAGATCATCAACATAAAGAACAAGGATGATAAGAGAGTTGCCCACTTTCTTGGTGTAGACAGTATTGTCAGAATGACACCTAGAAAAGCCAGATTCTAAAAGAAAGCTATCCATTTTGGCATACCAAGCCCGAGGAGCTTGCTTGAGGCCATAAAGGGATTTCTTAAGTCGACAAACAAGGCTGGAGTCTGTTTGTATGAAGCCAATGGGTTGTTCCATATAGATTTCTTCCTGCAAGTCCCCATGCAAGAAGGCAGATTTAACATCCATCTGATGGACTTCCCATTTTAAAGAGGCAGCAAGGGAAAGAACAAGGCGGATAGAGTTCATTTTGGCAACAGGGGAGAAGGTTTCAGTGTAGTCAATGCCTTCAACCTGTGAAAAGCCCTTAGCAACGAGACGAGCTTTATGTTTATCAACTTTCCCATCTGGTCCATACTTGGTTCTGTAAACCCATTTACATCTAACAAGTTTGCGTCCCTTTGGTAGAGGAACAAGATCCCATGTATCATTTGTCATCAATGAATGATATTCTTCATTCATAGCTGCTTCCCAATGTGGATGGCCTGAAGCTTCTGCAAAAGTGTCAGGATCATGATTTACTGGAGCTTGAGCCAGTAAAGAAGAGGCTCTTTCAAACTGAGAACGTGTACGTCGCTGATCTGTAGGATCACCGGCAAGATCACCTGCTGCATCCCGAGTAGCACGGACCCATCTTGGAAGTTGAGGATCCTGAGAAGGTGGGGGAGGATTATCATCCTCGCTTTCATCATCTGAAGAAGAAATGTTTTCAAAAGTAGAAGAGATAGGAAGAGGTGGCACATCCGCCGGACTAGGCTCGCAGGCCGATTTATTTTCATCAAATTTTACATCTCTTCTAATGATAACATTTTTGGACTTAAATGGAATAAGTCTATAACCTTTTACATCTTCAGAATATCCAACAAAAGTACATTTCTCACTCTTAGGTTCTAAAGCTTTATGCTTTTCATCTGGAATATGGGCCCATGCTTCACTTCCAAACACACGAAAGTGACTTACATCTGGTTTAATGGAACTCCAAGCTTCTTCTGGAGTGATATTCTCTAGAACCTTAGTAGGAGTGCGATTGATTATATAATTTGCACAATTAATTGCTTCGGCCCAAAAACTAAGACTGAGTCCTTTAGATTGCAGCATACAATTAGCCATTTCCTTTAAGGTGCGATTTTTCCTTTCAGCTACACCATTTTGTTGTGGAGTGTATGGAACAGTATGTTGCATTTGAATTCCATTTTCGGTGCAAAAGTTGATGAATGTGTTTTTAACATATTCTCCACCATTATCAGTTCTTAGCTTAAGAATTTGATGTCCAGATTGTTTTTCAACAAAGGCTTTGAAGGCCAAAAATGTGTTAAATACTTCGCTCTTGAGTTTTAAGAAGTATACCCAAGTGCGTCTGGAGAAATCATCAATGAAAGTTAAGAAGTACTTGCAGCCAGAGAATGAAGCAACAGGAAGAGGACCACATAAATCACTGTGCACAAGCTGTAAAGGGGCTGAGGCGTGCCAAGAGGCACGTTTGTCAAAACTGTCCCGATGATGTTTTCCGAGTACACATCCGGAACAAACACCATCTCTGCAAGATACCATAGGAAGACCTGTCACCATATTTTTTTACATAGATGCTGAAGGGAGCGATAGTTTAAGTGACCAAATCGCTCATGCCAAAGTTTGCTCACTTCATCATTATGAGCAACAAATACTGAGGGAAGATTTGATGACCCAAAGTTGTGAAACTTATACAACCTTGTGGAATCATCAGCAATACCAGTAGCTAGAATCTGTTTAGGATCTTTTAGATCCTTGATTACAACATCATGAGGTGAAAATTCAACAATTTTACCTTCACCTGAATGAGTTATCTGATAGACAGATAGAAGGTTGCAGGATAAGGTTGGAACACATAATACATCATTAAACTGACCATTGTCTAGATGAACAGTTCCAGTCCCTACAACATTAAGAGATCTATCATCACCAACATATATATTTTTGGTGTTACAATCATTTAAAGAAGAAAACATGGCTTGGTTTTTGGCCATGTGATAAGAGGCTCCAGAATCAATGAGCCACTCATGAGAATGAGAAGAAGAAGAAGATACATTTAATGCATAACCAGACTGAGATGATTGACAACGACATGCAGAAAGTGCCATTCCGGAAGTTGAAGTTGAAGTAGGCTCCACATGGATGTTATGTTTCTTCATTGCGGCTTCCAAGGCTTCCATCTTCTTAAAGCATTTAGATTCTAAGTGGCCATCTCGATTACAAAAGTTACAATGTCTATCAGTCTTCTTCCATTTGTTTTTATTGGTCTTATCATTTTGCTGAAATGATCTTTCATTTTGAGGCTGAGTTGGTTTAGGACCATTCTTTTGAGGATATGACTTCTTAGGATTCTTTGAATTTTGTTGCTGCTGGGCGGCTAACGCTTTCGTGAAAGAGTTTCCAAGATTAAGAAGACCAAGGTGTAAGAGTTTTTCTTGTTCTCTTATTAAGGAATCACAAAAGGAGTCAAAGGAAGGGGCCTTGTAGTCTTTTCCTTGACAAATGAAAGCTTCCCTTGTAGAATGGAAAGTGGAAACAAATACAGAGTAGGCTGGTCCCAACTTAGTAAGGATGGAATAAATAAGGTTACCATCTTCTTTCTTAACTTTAACACCTTCCAAGAGATATCTAAGGGTCTTGAATTTGGACAAGAAATCTTCAATGCAAGAAAAATTATTAGGATCCAAAGTAAGCAACTCATTTTCAAGTTGATGGGCTCTAATTTCATTTTTAATCCCAAAAACTTTAGCGAGTTTTTCTAATGCTTCATGAGGAGTCTCAAGTTCTGCAATGTGGAATCTAAGATCAGGAGAAATAGACATCCCTATCAAACCACGTGCTTGATCTTGTCTATTTTCCCATTTTGCAGCCTTGTCTTCATCTTTTGGTTTCTTCTCTTGGTCTGTGGCTATTCTGAAGAGACCTTTACTTCTAAGTAAATCTTCCATGTAGGCTACCCATTGGAAGTAGTTAGTGCTGTCAAGAATGACTTGGCATGGACTTTCCATTTTTAAAAAAACTGAAGCTGAAGATGCTGAAAGTAAGTGTTCCAATGGATAGATCTCGAAAAAATAGGCGGTTTTAAAAAAAATGGCTCTGAAAAAGGCTTCCGGATGAAGAAGTTATGGCTTTTTGAAAAAAAAAATTGTTGATGTTGCCGGCAAAGTGCGCGAATGTGCGAGAATGAAAAAATCCGCCCCCACAAAATGGAGACTTGAACCCAAGACCTCTACTCTCTTAAAATAGCTTTGAACCAATTGATCTATACAAAAAATTTGAGAGAGAGAGAGAGAGAGAGAGGGGGGGAGGGGGCGCTTGGTTTGCGTGCTTGCCTTGAGAAAGCTCTTTTTCCCTACAAAACACAAAACACAAAACCCAACACGAATATGCAAAGAAAATCGAACCTTGCGGCTCGAAGTTAGCTTTAGCCAAAAAACTAGAAATTTAAAAAAAAAAAAATGAAAGTTAGCTTTAGCCGAAAAACTAAATATTTTTCTCAATGTTTCTGATTTTCCGAGATCACACTAAGGTGCAAGGAAAAGAGCATACGCATGAGAAAAATCCTTCCTTTTTGTTTCTGATTTGCCCAGATCGCACAGAGTCGCAGGGCAAAGAGCATACGCAGAAATGAAAGGTATAGATCCGGTTAAAAAAAAGGCTAAATAAACCGAAACCGAAATAAGCAGAGAGAAAATAACAGTAAACTGCAAAAAACACTGTATACCTCCCGATCTGAAAAATGACGCAGCTAGGGCTACCGGAAACCTTTTCGCGTGAAACGAAAGGGGTTCCTCACTGGAACAAATGCTCCGAACGCAACAGAGCAGTCCTCTCGGCCCGAAAGCAGTCAGAAACAGCAGATCTAGGAAACGACAGCCGCATGCAGTTCTACCGGCTTCAGATTTGGATCACCAACGGACGCGGCCCTCAAATAGCTCTGATACCATGTAGGAATTTACAGGGTAAGTTCCTCAGAAAGAACACCAAAAGGACACCGCTCACAACCAAATCACAGATCAATACACCAATATTTTTGACGTGGTTAAAACCCTCAAAGAGGGAAACAGTCCACGGCCTGTCCCAACGTGGGTACTACAGGCAATTTATTAATCAAAGAATGAAAATTTACATAAGCTTCTCTCATGCACGGATTACCCGAACAATGACCCTCCATGCGCTTTAAATAGAACTCGTGGACCAATCGGGTGTCAAGCCACGGATCAAGTGTCGGTAATACCGAGGAGAGAATGAACCGTCGGATCACTACATATCGTGACCGTCGGATTGTAAGTTACAAAATGTACAACGGTAAAGAAACACACTTTACCTAACTCTATACCTAACTCTACACTAGACCAAGTTGAACTTAACTATATCCTATGTGTCGGAATATCCTAACACTTTCTACATCAAAATTGTAATATTTGAAAATATTAATTAGATGTAGTTTTATTATGAATTTTTTTATCATGCCATGTAAAAAACATCATTAAGTCTATATAAATATTAAACAATTAATATTATTATTATTAGTAAATTTAATATTAATATATTACAATACTAATATTATTATTATTAGATTTAATGACTTTAATTTAATAATTTAAGGAAATGTTTGTAACTGGGCCATTTCATTTAATTAAATATTTGTAAAATAAATATTTAAAAGTTAAATCATATCTTATAGATATATTAAAATCGTGAAAGACATAAATACCTCTACGTTAAAGTTGTAATATTTGAAAGTATTAAATGGATATAGTATTTTTATGAATTTTGTTATCATGCCATATAAAACACATCAATAAATCTAATATTAATATTAAATGATTAATATTATTATTAAATTTAATATTAAAATAAATAAATAATTTGTCTTTTTAGGTCCGATAGATCATTATTTGGTCTCAGCGGACGTTAACCATCATCATCATCATCATCATTACAATATTATCCTATGGAAATATTAAAATCATTAAAGACAAATTTTTCTCTGACAAAATTGTAATATTTGAAAATATTAATTAGATGTAGTTTTATTATGAATTTTTTTATCATGCAATGTAAAAAACATCATTAAGTCTATATAAATATTAAACAACTAATAATATTATTATTATTAAATATAATATTAATATATTACAATACTAATATTACTATTATTAGATTTAATGACTTTTGATTAATAATTTAGGGAAATGTTTGTAACTGGGCCCATTTCATTTAATTAAATATTTGTAAAATAAATATTTAAAAGTTAAATCATATCTTATAGATATATTAAAATCGTGAAAGACATAAATACCTCTAAGTTAAAGTTGTAATATTTGAAAATATTAATCGTATATAGTATTTTTATGAATTTTATTATCATATCATGTAAAACACATCAATAAATCTAATATTAATATTAAATGATTAATATTATTATTAAATTTAATATTAATATATTACAATATTATTATTATTAAAATTATTTTAATAACTTTAGATTAATAATGTAAAAATATATTTACAACTTACACATTAAAAAAAATCCAAAATTATATATATATATATATATATATATATATATATATTTCTTCGAGAAATCTCTCGGTTGGAACATTTCTCAAATTTTGTACTTCAAAAAAAACTTAATACCATTAAAAAAAAAAAATTCTCTAATTAAAATGAACCTACTAATTTATATAAATTTAGATAAATCATATAAACCAATACTTAGTAACCATTAAATCAAATCATTAGTTAGCAGTAGTTTGTGTAATATGATTTACAAAACACTTATAAAAAAAATGTTGAGTTACCAAAGACATTAAAATTACAAGAAAAATGAAGAATTATATATAAACTCCATGGGTAAGGAATTATATATAAACTCCATGGGTAAGGAAGTAGAGGGGTAGAATATCACAAATCTTACTCCGATTTTTATCTAATATTTATTTTAATTAAATATTCCTAAAATAAATATCATTAAAGACAAGTCTTTCTACGTCAAAATTGTAATATTTGAAAATATTAATTAGATGTAGTTTTATTATGAATTTTTTTATCATGCCATGTAAAAAACATCATTAAGTCTATATAAATATTAAACAATTAATATTATTATTATTATTAAATTTAATATTAATATATTACATTACAAATATTACTATTATTAGATTTAATGACTTTTGATTAATAATTTAAGGAAATGTTTGTAACTCGGCTCGTTTCATTTAATTAAATATTTGTAAAATAAATATTTAAATGTTAAATCATATCTTATAGATATATTAAAATCGTGAAAGACATAAATACCTCTAAGTTAAAGTTGTAATATTTGAAAATACTAATTGGATATAGTATTTTTATGAATTTTGTTATCATGCCATGTAAAACACATCAATAAATCTAATATTAATATTAAATGATTAATATTATTATTAAATTTAATATTAATATATTACAATATTATTATTATTAGATTTAATAACTTTAGAATAATAATATAAAAAAATATTTACAACGTGAAACATAAAAAAAACCAAAATTATATACATATATATTCTTAAAATCAAATATTTCTTCGAGAAATCTCTCAGTTCAAACATTTCTCAAATTTTGTACTAAAAAACTTAGTACCATAAAAAAAAAATTCTCTAATTAAAATGAACCTACTAACTCATATAAATTTAGATAAACCATATAAACCAATACTCAGTACCCATTAAATCAAATCATTAGTTAGTCGTAGTTTGTGTAATATGATTTACAAAACACTTATAAAAAAAATGTTGAGTTACCAAAGACATTAAGATTACAAGAAAAAATGAAGAATTATAGATAAACTCCATGGGTAAGGAATTATAAATCTATTTCATTTTGACGTTCGCACTCCACACCCCGGCACCTCCACCTTTTTACTTCAAATAATTTTCATATAATAACAAGGAGCCACTGCCGTGGCTGTAGTCCCTGCCGGGTCTGCAGCGAACTTAGAGAAGGTGCCAACTTTGCAGAAACCATATTTAACTTTGCCTTTGGATGAGCAAATGTGATTAATGAAGAGTTTGGTGGGTGCGGCAATCACATTCCATCCAACATAAAACTCAGTTTTGTGCTTTGTGATACGAATATTATATTTCTACTGTAATAATTTAAATATTTCTAATATAATTTACTGTCTAAATATTTGTTAAGAATAAAACTTCTAATTTAAAAACAAAAAATCGAACTTCCGTAAACTATTACATTAATTTATTAAGATATTTAAATTAAAACATTATTTTATATAATAAATATGCTTATAAAATGTTTAAATTAAAATTTAGCAAACTGAAAATTTAGCAAACTGTCTATCCAGAAGTTATGAAATTGACCAATTAATTGTTTCCCTAAAAAATAGGAGATTGTATTTGGGAGTGGGAAACAAAATCTCATTAATGATCTAGCAACTACCTGCCACTTTTTGGTGAGGTGGAGATAGTTACTAACCACAAAAGAGTGGTAGATTGGAAATTGATAAAAATCTTGTGTTTGATTTCTTTTGGCTCATTGTGAGAAAAAATGCTAAAGAGAAGCAATATCCTTGAGGGGATAATGGTTGGATGCAATATCAATGTTGAGAGGAGCCAAGTACTCAACTACTAGTTTTCCCAAACTACTGATTTTGAAGTCAGTGTCCTTACCTATTGTTCTTTTTTCTTTGGAAAAAGTAAATAATTATGTTTTTCATTAGCAAATTCTATGGAGAAGAAAGAAAATAATTTAGTTACATTTTACTTACTCATTTTCCATAGTAAAAGAAAAGGAAAAGAGCTAGTTATAATTTTATTAGAGAATTTTGAACTGTAAAGAGAAAAGGGCTAATTGTTTTGTTTTATTTTATAAATTTTATATAGTAGAAAACTTATGGTTATATTTTTATTCATAAATATTGTGTGGAGGACTATTAAAGGAAGAAAACTAGGAATTATGCTAAAGAAAACAATCGCATACATAGTAGACATTTAATGTGTTAATTGAGAAACTAAACATGAAGGTATTTGTTGAAACTAGATAGGTATTGGTTATGTATACAAGTCTATCTATATGTGTTATTTCAACACACACCGCACCTAGTAATACAGGATTGGAAAACCTTGTTCGACTTTGAAGAGTAAATATGTATACAAAACAATAATAAAATATGTATATAATAAATTTTGATTAACGTAATAACTCTTAATCTTCACTTTGCGAATATAATAAACTAGCCTAGATACACAATGATCGAAAATACAAAAGTATCAATATTTACTATTGCTTTCACAAGAAAACACAATAGTATTGTTTTCCAAAATTATACAAAGTTTCATTTATGATCTAAAAATATCATTACATGGAGACAAGATTTGGAAGAGCTCTAACCGACCTCAAGAAACATGTAATTAGAAAAATAATTATATAACTTAAATGTTTTCTTCATAATCGAAAACAATACTCAATACATGAGAGGCTCATATCATTTTATAAATAATTATGTTTGGGAGGAACTACATGTACCAAAAGACGTGAAAGAAAACAATTAACAAACATTTCGGAGGTTAACAGTCGGGAGATTCCTCTTGGAACAAGAGAAATCACACCCATGTAGAATGAGAAACCAAAATTTGGGTACCTTAGACGTGGCGGAAGAGTTGAATAAGTTGAAATCAAGCCATGCCAAATTTGGAAAAGTTAAAGGAAAAAGCTATGTTCAAAAGAGAAATCGGTACCTGAAATAAGCATATACGAAATTAATAATTAGTAAACAAGAACTTGATAAATAACACAAAGAAAATTTAGCAGGAACAAATGTGAAGAAGGTTATAAAAATAACTTGAAAATAAGTTACAAAATTTTGATGGCTTCTTCCACCTATACAAGAGTAAAATTAACTTATTTACTATACATAGAAAAATGGTTGCTATCTAAAATAAAGACAACAATGTTATAGGTAAAAATAATTAAAGATTGAACTCAAAAATTATAAAGTGAATAAAGTGAATAACAATGTAAACCCGGTGATTACATTATTTTAACCTATGTAAAACAAATAATTTATTTTTGGATAAATACCCATCTAAACTCTATACAATGTGGAAAGGAAATAATTGCTGAGTAATTAAGAACTTAAATTCATAATTATTTTTGGGTAAATTTACCAAATGCGTAGCCGAGGAGAGCAGAGCACCGAATAGCTTGAAAACCGCCACTAGCCCGAAACCATCATAGCAGCTCCCAAAGAGTTGATGATAAGATGACACGTTTTAACACAGCTCAGTCTGAATGTAGCATGTTCAGGCACCATGTCAATGCCGGAGACCAAAGTGTAGAATTTCACGTAACGATGTCGAATGAAGGTTAGTTCTGGGCAACCCCATTCTTTCCACCATCTACACATACAAATGACATGTTATTTTTACTTTATTCATTACTCAAATCCATTTCGACTATGAAAAATATAAAAAAAGATAGGCTCATCACCTCCACGGACATTGTAACTCTTTCTGTTGTAGAGAATGGAAAATATTGAACTCCAATTTCGCACGTTCTAAAAGTTTTTTAGTGTTCGCATCTGGCGTTCTGAAAGCAAATGGACTAAGAGTCAAATCATAATTTTAAATAGAAGGTACTAAGCAGCAGATTTTATCGATAAAGGCTGGAAAAGCATGATATCTGCAAGTCCCACTAGTCAATGGCAACACAACCATAAACACATATACTAACACAACCATAAACACATATAAAAGGTCATATAATGAGCCTTACCCACTGATCGTATTATCTGCAAGGATGTCGATGTAACTCCTAGCTTCCAGTCCAGGCAAATTTGAGTGCCAGCGATAATCGAAAACGTATTGTATCCGATACCACAATATTGAAATTATAAGACAGATTGAAACAATCATGATGGGATGAATTCAGATAGAAACAAAGATTATATGATGTAAATAAGCAAATGTGAGAATATAAGTACTGCTGCCTCAGTTCTCGTTAAAGTCCCGAGACTGGAAGCGTTTGTAGGGCTGCTTTTAAATATGCAGCAGCGAATTTTCTAGCCTCTTCCAGAACTTTTTCCTCGGGAAAAGCAATGAGAGAAGCTCGAAATAAATTAAAAAAGCTTCTTGTCTGCAACTCTGTATCATTGGCGGAAGCGGTAAACTGTCCCATTTGGTCTTTAAAGTGTTCAAACACATCTACATTCAACGCAATGAAGGTAGCTATTCATATTTACCGGCAGAGACTCGTTTGGTTATATCAGTAAAGTATTAAATGAGAGATGAATTAGTAAAACGTGGATACCCGAAGACACAGTATATCCATGCAGTCGAAAAATTCGAAAGCCCAGGGCAGTTGTGTTGAGATCGGTAAAAGCACTCTCTCTCCCACATCCAATCCCTTTTTCAGTCCAATATCTGCGGCCAAAATTATTCTGGTTTGATTGTGCATTCGTCCTCAAAACATAAACAAAAAGTTTGAAGGCGATCGGGACTGACCTGTAAACATAGTCAAGAGCAACTTCTATTTCAGTTTGGAAATGCCCGTCGATCCCCAAACGTTCAACATTATCGACCATCCAAAGATGTTGAAGGAGATCATTGACAGGACTGATTAATTCTCCATCTGCAATAGAAAATGAGTTGAAAATCTCCTTCACTTCCCCAATTTGTCTGTCAGCGTGCTCACCGTACGAAGATACCTAAACAATATACAACTATAGTTAATCGCCGTTCAGTTCAGTTCTCTTCAAGAGACCAAGGGAAAATCATGACAAACTCGAACACAATCAAATTACAAAGAAAGAGAAAACAGTTCCATCAATTTCGAAGAATTGAATGGAGGAATATGTAGGGTAAACTTAAATGAATGTAATTACCCCATAAGGTTATGAAAGAGATCGTATGAAATTGTCGTCCCAGAGGTTAGAATGATAATCGCCTATGCGCCTTTTTACGCCATCATCAGATACGGCAGTGGCCAAACTCATCCTGTTGGAAGCCGCCACAGATTTTCCTCGCCTAGACATTTGCAGTGTTGCGATTTCTCTACGGAGAGCCTTATGCTCTGTAAGATTTGGACACGCAGGAGGAAGCCAACGGCACAGCGGAAATAAGAGATATTCCTGCTTCTAGAAGCTGAAAATAATGAACTGAAAAATCGATCAATGCTAGAACCTGCTCCTGCCAGTGCCTATATAAAGAGACCTTACAGCTCTTGTCATCCCTCTTGATAAGACCGAAAACTTGTCTACAAAGAGCCGAAAAGCTAAAAAAATTTAGGTAGAATACTAGAAAACGAAAGGAAGAAAGCCTTCCCTGAAACAAATGTGAGCCAAGACACGGAGGGAGCACTCAGGACTCCTCGCGCAGAGGAGAAAAGAACCAAAACCAAAGAAGTATCAGTAAGCTAATATAGCGAGTACATGGGGAGATGACAAATGGTTGGAAGCGCCTTACATGCAAGCTAATGCACCAGGAGCTGACCATGCATGTAGCCATAGAAACCTACTATAAGCTGACAGAATGCTAAGTGAAGCACAGGTGCCATATACAGAGAAGTGTAGACTCCCTGAAGACACGTATAATCGGCTAAGGTTTCGCACAGACATATCACCCATTTCAAAGTGTACGAGGCTCACTAGTTGGATGCCTGAGAAGAGATCACTAGTTGGTCGCCAAGGCGATGCTCTCTCCCGCGGCTCGTCCCCTGGACCGATGAAAATATGGTATAGTACATGTTAATAAAGTTATATTTAGTTTGGATATAAAAAAAAATTGCACGAGAAAACTTTGGATAGCAGAAAAGTTGAATATCTTTTCCACCTGAAAACTTTGGATATCAGAAAAGTTTGCCGCAAGGACATGCAGAAGAGGTACCAAAAACTTAGGATATCTTACTTTTACCTGTCTTGAAACCTTCGAAGCCGCAATAAGACCCTCAATTTTGTTGGCCAATCAGCAATTACATAATAAATTTTATATTATTTTTTAATATGAAAACTTTGGTTAAAATTGTGATGTATAGCAATATTTTTTGGTCAAACAAGAAATTAATAGATAGTCAACGATCGATTGCTAAGAGTCCAGGCAGGGACTAATAATAATAATCCCAAAGCTTCGACACTTTTTTACTTCTAAATAATTTCCATATAATAATCCCATAGCTTTGACCTCCCCGCAGATGATCATCTAAGACGAAGCATATTCCGAGGATATTCGGTTTGTAGTTAATCCCGGCTGTCCATTAATTAAAAAATAACCAAATAGGTATCAAAGAACTCCCTGTTTTATTTTAACAAACCCTGGCAAACTGGATAGTAAATATTAAATAATTACTATTAATTAATTAATTATCGTAGAATATAAAAATATATTAATTAATTACGGAATATATATAAAATAATATGGGAAGGAATTATAAATTTATTCCATTTTGAAGAACACATTAATAAAACAAATATTTTATTTATATATATATATATATATATATATTTAATAGTTTTATATAATATATATATATATATATATATATATATATATATATATTTAATAGTTTTATATAATATATATATATATATATATATATAATTGTCATTAAAATATATTAATTAATATAGATATGGTATGTTTTTTTATAGTTAAAAGTGAAATTATATACGTCTTTTTTATTATGAATTGTAATATCAATAATTAATAATATTTCTGATTAAAATTAATTAAATATGTATATTTATTTTTGTTATTATTTATTATAATTGACATTTAATTAACACTGAGTTGGAAGAAATTACACATCTTCCTCATATTGAGTTATAGAATTTTCTTTGATGCAATACAAATTTAAATAAATAAAGATGCAATGATCCATCTTCACATTTCATAAATCCATATATATGTAAACTCCATAAGGAAGAAATCCATAAGGAAGAAATCGCACATCTAATTCATTTTAAGACATTTTTATTTGTAACACTTGTATATAATATATACATAGTTGGGATTGAATTAATACAACTTGAGTGGGCTTAATGGTTAACAACATGTGTTCTTTATAGGAGGTCATATGTTCAAAACTAGAAGGGGTAGAATATATATGCCTTAGTAGACTTAGTAGTGAAATCACTATAGATAATAAAAAACTACAATATAATTCAACACAATGGATCTTCAATTATTATTGTTATTTTTTTACATCACTAAGTCTAATATTAATATTTAATATTAAACCATTAAGATTAATATTATTATTAAATTTAATATCAATATTAATATATTATAATATTAATACTACTATTATTAGATTTAAGAACTTTGGATTAATAATTTAAGGAAATGTTTGCAACTTTGAGCATGCCAGATCTAGAGTTACATGGATTTAGCTTCTTAAGGATTTCTGCTCTACTATGGGTATGACTGTTAACACTGACAAAACAAAAGTTATGATTATCAAATCCAAGAAGGAAACTTACGCTAATTTTATGTATGACAACAATAACTTGGAGGAAGTGTATTCTTACAAGTACCTAGGAATTGATATTCATCACAAGCTCAGCTAGAACCATAGCATTGAGAAAAGGATTAATGGGGGGTGGAAAGCTTATTTTGGTCTTGAAAATAATTGTAAAACAGCAAACCTCGTAATGCGGGATAAAAAGAAGTTCCTCTTTGAAACTTTAGTCACTCCTGTTATCTTATATGGCTGTGAGGTTTGGGGTTGCAGCATCTCCAGAGGATCATGGAGAAAGATTGAGCAAATCCAGAAGCGTTTTATAACTTATAACCTGAAAATTAAAAGTAATACACCCTATCCTATTCTCCTTATAGAAGCAGGTCTTTCCCCTATTGAGAGCCTAGCTATGATTAGGTTTCTGTTGTACAAGCACAAACTCAATAACATAGACAATCATAGACTTCCTAAGCTAGCTTTAAATTCCAGCCAAAACCACCTAAGGCTCAATTGGGGGTGGCATAAAGACACAAGGGCCAAGTTAAACTATTGGGAGATCAACGAGAATGATGCATTGCAAAACATAAATAACATTAAAGATATTGTTACTTCTAAGTTCAAAGAAAAAATGTGGTGTGAGAAAGATTTAGCGGCTAAAAGAAAATTAAGTTATTATAAGAAGGTCATCAACGCCACCCTAGAAGATCAAAAGTATCTCTCTATTTTAACTAGCTCAAAGAAGAAAATTAATATAGTAATGATTAGAACGAATTCTCATGAACTCCATAGTGAAACAGGTTGTTGGGCAATTCCTAAAACGCCATGGATGGAAAGGATCTGCCATATATGTGAGAATAGGAACATCGAGGATGAAAACCACTTCCTCTTAGAGTGCCCCACATACAACCACATTAGAGCTCAGTTTCACAATCTTTGTTACAATACTGACCTTCCGAGCCTTTTACAATGTCAAAAAATATAGTGAGCTCTGGAGGCTTCTCTCCAAGCTTTTTGAGCATAGGAATAAAATCTTAAATCAAAATAGATAATTTTTTTCTTTAGGTCTGATAGACCAATGTTTGGTCTCAGCGGATGTTAACCACCATCATCATCATCATAAAATTTCTCAAAGTTCAAATATTTCTTCAAATTTTGTATTTCAAAAAAAAAATTGTACCTTAATAAATTTGATTCCCTAAATATTTAATACATCTAATATTAAGATGAACTTCCCTAATTCATATAAACAAATACTTAATAACCCTTAAATCATTATTTATTTGTAATTCAAGTAATATGATTTACAAAACACTTTTAAAAAAATAATGAGTTACAAAATACATTAAAAATGAAGAATTATATATATATATATATATATATATATATATATATATATATATATATATAAAACTCCATGGAAAGAAATTACAAATCTATTTCATTTTAAAGAAGGCACCAATAAAATAAATAAATATTTTAATCATATGAAACAAATATTTTTCAATAATTTTATATAATATATACATAATTGGCATTAAAATATATTAATTAATATATATAACTAATTAAATGTCTTCTCACCGTCAAAAGTGAAATTATATATACACATCTCTTTCATTTTTAATGGTCATATCAATAATTCAGGGAGCGCATCTCAACTTGGAACCATATCGGGGAGCATATCTCAACTTGTAATCGCATGGGGGAGCTACTACTATGATCCCATATCAAGAAATAGGTGATATAGGGGAGCTACTACTCAACCCATCCTCTTTCCTACTAATATTTCAAACAATGACCCTCAAGAGGCATGTGGTAGAACACCTGCATCATAATTGACTTGGGTTGTACAACCCCAAATACACTTCCAATCCATTGTCAAACGGGGAGTGGTATTCCCAACAAGACCCGCTTGTGGGTATGATGCCAACTGGGGTATACTCTGCAAAAACCAAGACAGGGTGAGGTACTACTCCAACCCTGTGGGTGACAAATAGGGGTGATACCCTATTTTCCATATTTCCCTCAACCCTAGGAGTCCTCTATCCCAATTCCACACCCTCGGAGCTAAAACAGGAGGGAAGAGCTGGCTCAATGTCCTCAATCAACGATGCTCTTTGTAGATCAACAACATATCATCGTACTCATATATAGTAACCATCATGTCTCAATAACAGGTGTCTCCTATTCATACAGGACATCAAATCAAATATCATATTAGAACACACACACACACACACACACACACATATATATATATCACAAAAAGGATACCTTATTCATCCTCCCTTTCAAGGAGGTGTCAATCACAAGCCTAAGATTGTCTCCTGCAACATCATTGTCTTAATATATGAAGGTAACTCGCTCCCAACTATATATGGGATTCTCTGCCAATCAGATCCCACTATTTTTCATCGCAACATATACATGTCATATTTAGAAGTTCCGTGAACAACTTTCTAAGGAGTCTTCTCATCTTGCTTCATAGCTATCCATGCTAGCAACCTCTTACTTAGCCTTAGTTGTACTTAAAGCTACGAACTTATCATATCATGGAAGATATCATATAAGTCAGCACCCAAATGCGCTCATCAATAATCATACCAAATATTATCAATACATCCATGTAGTCACATATCATAGGAAGAATATCTCATATTAAAATTTGTTCATTCCATTCAAATATATTGAAGGGTTCTCAACGACAACTCAATGTCTATGAAGCAACTCAATCATGAATCGACTTAGGTTCTATATACAACATATATGTATATGGGCGGGTGTTCAAACAAAACATCATTGCTTCAATCAACTGTCGGTTGCCAAGTTGAGTTCAACAATATCTCTTCATAACTTCTTGAAATTCAATTGGAGTGTCCAAGTATCTGCATTTCCACTTTTCAAAAACTCTTCATTAACTTCACAATGTAGATTTTCTTTTCCAAACTTCAGAAATTGATTCACAATGCCATGATTAATTATTTTGAGCTTCAAAATCCATCTCCCTCGTACTTTCATCATCAGAGGCTCATTACCTGTTAAGAGTAGACTATCAGTATATAAAACCAAAATCATAGTGATGCCTTGGACCACTTTTGAAGTAGAGGTTTTGATTGACACATCATCCTAGCTTCACCAGATAATTGTCAATTAAGACATATCAAGATCGAAGAGCTTGCTTCATACAATTCTCTTTGCAAACATAAAATTTTACCAAACCAATATGCTCAGCCTTACATATATCAAAAATGTACAATCAAATCAACTAAGTCAATTTATCAAAGATTGGAAGCCATATCATAACTAATATTAAAATAACCACTAGCACAATATCAAATTCTTTAGACTAGGTGACAGGTAGAGTTCTCATCCAAATATTAAGTTATGAGTTTATCCATTTTCATGCCAACAAGTTGTCATATACCAAGCAATATCAATCCAAACTTCATCAAGTCATCCTCATGATCATAATATAAGTCAGTAGATGTATACACCAAGAATAAATCATGCAGGTTCCATCCATTTATTGCAATATTACTTCATACTAAATCACAACTATAAATACCTCAATCATTGAATCAAAGCTAATGATATCAACACAGAATACCAATATAAGTCATTGAAAGTCACTATGCCCATATAGAATTGTTATCAAGGAAAATTATAAGTCGTCAAATCAAATCATTAGTCATCAGTTCAAATCTCAAATTTACTATCTCAATGAGATCTATAGTCCAAAACTTCAAGCATCATGTTAAAAATCCAAATTTTGCTTATCAACCAAATCTATTCAAACCCTTGCAACAAGATTCAATGGTTAAATCATAGTGACATATTGATATGCATATTCCAGATGCCTAGAAACACAGGTTTAGTCAACGTATTCACATTATTGTAATTCAAACATTCAAACTTACCTACTCATAGAACTTTCTATTGTCTCCTCCATGTCTGTAGGACTGACATCCTTCACGTGAACATCTGATTTCATGCACAAAACTTCATTTTTGTGTTTTTCATGCATAACCGCACCCATAGGCCTTATTCTGTGTAGTTGGGAGACTATAGTCGCACCCTTGACATTACTTCAATGTGGATGAGAAGTTATAGTCACACCGGTAAGCTTGCTTCCATGCGACTGAGTCTCAGGGTATGTGAAAAATTTCTCTTCTCAGATTAGAACTTTCCCGCATACCAACAATATCATATGTTTGTTTATTCATGTCCATAAATCATACTTCAATGATAGATAATATACATATAATGCAAATGATAATAGGAGAAGGGATCTTATGGAGAGTTTCTCCCTCTAAATGGGAAGCTACTTCAATCATCTTCATTCAAGTCATCAACATGTTTATAATACTATCATGAATCAACAGACCTGTTAGATCATAAATTCATACTATATCACATATTCATCATGGTTTTATCATTTTATCATCAACTACTTCATTATGACATCAATCTTTCATCAAGGGTTAGTGTCAAATAGCTAATAGGATTAGACTTCAAGAATCGTGATAACGAGAATTACTTCTTTGTCACATAACTAGCATAAGCATTTGAAGTTCTTTGTATGCCCTATGTTGCAATTTTGCTCCCCATTCTTACTTGTTTACATGACTATGTGGACAAGGATGAGGATACTATACACTTGTTGCTTCTGCAAGCCTTGTGATTACAATATTGTTTGGAAAGTTATTATATTACTTTTGTAGGATCCTTTATTTATTGGGGTGAGGTTATTTTCACTTTATTCCTCAAGTTAGTTTATGCAAGTATTGATTAACATAAATTGTAATATTCTTTCCATGGAAGGTGTTGACTTTATATATATTTTTACATTTGTTGTCCTGTTGAAGCCCCGAAAATCGGGTCTACAACAAGGGGGATACCCGCCCGGTCCGGACCTTGGTTGGCAGCTCCTTATCCATTTGGTATAGCGGGTCCGACTGGGGATATGGGACCAGTTTCCCAATTTATGAGTGTGTGTGTGTAGAATTTGATGTTCCTGATCTAACAGTTCCTAATTAAGATATTATAATTCTAACTTTAATCTAATGCTATGCTATTGTATTCTAATAAGCAGCAACATCTAAGTCTATACTAACCCGGGGTGTAATTCTTCTATTATGCGATCTAAAAAGATTTCAAATAACAACTGGTAATAAATATCATTCAGCTATTATGAGAAAAGAAATCAATAAGGATGAACCACTTCGTATAAAAAGTTAGACGAAACAGTTGTGAAAAACATATCGCATAATGAGTTATTCATACATTAAGCATAAATAAATAGCTATCACCTTACAAAAGTGCCAAATGATAACTCAGGCATTCATGCAGTAATACATAAACAACTAAAAACTGTATATCACTTTAACACATAAGCAGAAATGGTTAAGAGATAAAAGTACCATTTATAACTAGTCCTACTCATGAGCTTCAAGCGACAATGATTTATCTCTCCTTGATCTAACATCCACTAAGAGTACAGAAGTGCAGCATTAGTAGCAGATATTAAATGCAAACATCAACAAACCCTGTTCCATTCATTCATCAAAACCTCCTCGGAGGGTGCAAATGTGCATGTTCTGAGGACACGTTTTTGATAAAATTTTGGACCCTTCTCTAAATTCATGAGAAGGGTTTAAATACTACTAACTAAATAACTTATTTACAAAAATTCAGGATGCGGTTTAAATGACCGTCCTTTTTCTAAGCAAAACTATTTCTAAAATTAAATCTAATCTCTAACTATTTCTGCATTTGTTCCTTAACGCTGCAAGCATTCAATATTTGCTTTGAGTAGAGTCGGCTAACTGTCTTCTGCTTTTAGTTGAGCTAAGCAAATAGAATTGGCAAGAGCTGGAACCATCTTCTCAGCAAAATCGATGATATCTTTGAAAGTCATCCACTGACTATGTGGCTTTACCGTGTATGCCCAGTAATAATCCCAGTTCAACTTTGTTAACCCTTGGATTGTTTCTGCCTTTTCTTTAGCTTTCTGTTTCGCCTTTGTTTTTTATCATTGCTTTCTTGCAATTTTCGGGGCTTGCAGGTGACTAAGCAATTAGAAGCTTTCCTTCTCGAGCAATTTTCTCAGCGATGCGCGATTAGCGCTAGGCGCTAATCGCGCATCGGAAACTGCCTCTGTTCCTTGATCCAGGCTTCTCTGATGTGTTTTTCGCCTTTTGCGCCTCTTTCTCTTATCGGGTATAAAGCTCAAAATTTGTAAAAATAATCATTTCGTGAGCTCTTGACCCCGAACATTAAATTGTTTGTTTCTGATACGAGCATCGTTCAGTACCCATTTAACCATGGCTGTATATGAGAGATATGAAATAGATGGCTCAGCAGAATTCTGCGAACCCGCGGCTCTGTTGCTTGCGGTGTCATTTTTCTGTCTTTAGAAATTGGAGCCTTGCCCCTTTTCCCCATAGTTTCCTGCACATTGCTTTGTATAATTTTTGTTCTTCGTTCCTGCAGTTTACAAATGAGGTGAAAGTAATGACAAAATAATGACAGGAAAGCTTTAAATGCCAAAGATATGCAAAAACACGCCACCTTACGTGAACTGGCTTTTCGATAAACACAAAACCATATTTGATTAACAACTGGCATATAACTCATTAATTATCATTAAAGCGTGTAACCAGTTCTTGGTTTATGAAACTTTTTCTTGAATATTGAGCCAGGAGAATCTGCAATGGAATGTTTCTGCGATTTGCATCGCATTATCGCATATCGCTGCATCCGATTATCGCAATATCGTTGCACCAGATTATCGCAATATCGCAGATCGCTTAATCGTTTAATCGTTATGTGTATGTTATGCGGTTTTGCGATATGCGATATGCGATATCGCATATCGGTGATTTTAAGGTTTCCAACGTGAGTGCTCATTAATGCATGCGATGCGATGGAGTTTGCATCGCAATCTCGCATTTTATCATTTTGGCTCATAAAAAGGTACCTTATCATTCTTTGCGCGATGCGATATCTCTTTAAGGAGTTTTTTAAATTTTTTGACTAAGGGCCCCCACTTATTTAGTATTAACAATAACACTAGATAAGAAGGGGGTTGTTGGTGGCCACAACAATTGGCGATTCACTTGGAAGAACCAGTTATCTCTGTTTTTCTATTGAATTTTCTAAACTTCCAAAACAGAAAATTTTTCAGAAAGTTAAACTTTATTATGGAAAGATAAAGTACATTATGCTCTACCCTGTCAATGACATTTTGTTTCAACTATTTTCAACTTTGATTATGGTCCCTCAGGCTAGTCCTTGTATTTACATCAGTCATTACTTGGTCTGTAAAGATAAAACAAAGTCTTCTCTGTAAACCAGTTTTAAATATGCTCATTTGTCGTAGGTAGAGCCTCTGCTGCCGGCAGGCGTTTATAGCCTCGACAGGGTTACCTGTTACTGAGAAATGATCTTGTATCCTACTTAAAGCAACCTACAACTCTCAAAGAAGAATCCACATCCACACTTATTGCTTTGATTTTCTTTTTTTACTCTTAAAGAACAATGTCTTGGTTTGATAGCCAATTTATGACACAGTCATTCACTTCATTTATAACTTTGTTGAACAAGCTAGCTCGTGATGAGACCCCTTGTATTTTGATTGCAACAATCTTGAGTCATTGCCCTGTTGTGGTGTACAGTATTTGGCAAAGTCAGCAAGTTATAATATCTGTGATTATGATAAGCCGGCTCGTGATGAGACCTCTTATTCTTCAAGATGAAGTGTATCCTTGGGTTGTTCCTCTGAAAGTTTTGATTTCCTTAGTAGGGAGGAAGTCATTGTTTCCTTAAGATGGCTCTGGACGACAGTAATAGAGTCTTTGGAAATATTTGTTCTACATAGAATCTTTATTTTATTATTGATACCTTTCATTGTACTGACATAAAACAATTTCTTCACTAAAGGTTGTTTTCATTAAACTTTATGAAGTTGAAACTAGTATCATATCTAGGCTAGAGTCTTTAACTGTATCTTTCAATAATAAAGATCAATTTTCCAAAATATTTTCTATTTATACAAGCGAAAAATCAAAATCTGAAAGAGAATTGGTATCTTATTCATAAATGCCTAATGTAACCACTCACAACTGGTTTTATTATGAAAAGAAAAACAATTACTCTACAAAATAGAAGAATAATCTTCTATGGAAAATATTTCTTGAGAATTTGTCCATCAACAGGCAAAGAGTCTCTCTTACCTGCTAAATCCTGTAACAAAAACGTTGATGGACCTATGACTTCTACAATTTGAAAAGGACGAAGCCACATTCTTTGAAATTTTGTATGTTTCCCTTTTTCTTCATGAGCTTTTTCCCATTTTAAAACTAAATCTCCTATCTGAAAATCTTTTCTGATCATTATGTTTGAATCAAAAGAGGATTTTACTAGTGCTTGATGATGAGCATGGGTTTTCTTAGCCTATTCTCGTTGTTCTTCTAATTTGATTATTTCCATTTGTCTTAGCTGTAAGGAGGAAGTTGGTACTTCATCAATGTATTGAACTAGAGACAAAGAGGGAATTACTAAACGAGTCGGAAGAACCACTTATTTCCATAAAATAAATTAAAGGGAGAAGTGTCGATACAAGATTTTTTCGTTATTCGGTCTGCCCATAAAGCATATATTAAAGACTTATGCCAATTTTTAGATTTTGGTCAACTGTTCTTTTGATAATCCTGATTAGGTTTTTATTTGTAGACTCAGATAACCCATTGCCTTGTGGGTAATAATTGGCTGAATATTTAAGTTTGAATCCTCTTTTAAGTGCAAATTCAGTCATTGCATTTCTAGAAAAGTATGATGCATTATCAAACATTAAAGCGGAAGGCAATCCAAACCTGGTGATTATAAATTGATCTATGAACTCAATGATATTTTCAACATTAGCCGTCTTGAGTGGAATTGCTTCTACCCACTTAGTGAAATAATCTGTTGCTGTAAGGATATATCTATGCTGCTTAGAAGAGTGAGGAACGATCTCACCTATTATGTCCAATCCCCACTGACTAAAAGGTTGCTCAATGTTAACTGGTTGTAGTGGCAAGGATGGCTTCTTTTGTCTCCCAGCAGTAGTTTGGCAGACTTGACATTTCCTCACGTAACTATGCGAGTCTTTGAATAACGTGGGCCTGTAATACCCTGCGCGCAAGATTTTATGTGCAGTAGCATCTCCAGCATAGTGTCCGCCTGGTGGCCCATCGTGGAGTTCCTGTAAAACTTTTTCAGCTTCAGATTTCTCAAGACATCTAAGGAGAATAGAATCATAGTTTATTCTAAAAAGAATATCATTTATGAGTTGATATTGTTTGGCTTTCAACCTTAGAGCTCTTTTCTTAGTATGATCGAGGTGTGAAGGAGCATACCCATTCTTAAGATAATAAATGATATCAGCGTATAATGATTCTGCATCGTTTAGGCTTACCTCGTACATTTGTACCTCTGCAGATGGAATTTCAAAAAATTTCGACGCTCCAGCCAGCATTTTGCAAAAGCCTTGACCTTTTACAATGTTTGTTGGTTTGATTTCTATGTCATATTCTTGTAAGGCAGTAACCCAATTAGCCCTTTTCTCACCCACATCCTTCTGCACTAGAATATTCCTTACCGCTGGAAACGGTACTATAATTTTAGTATGGGTTTTGAGTAGAAAAGGTCTGAAGTATTTGATTGCTTTGAAAACAGCATAAGCCTGTTTCTCCACATCTGAATAATTCAATTTAGCACCCTGTAAATTGGAACTAAAAAAAGCAATTGGGGCTTCCGCCTTTTCTTGATTTGCTTGAGTGAGTATCGTAGCATATGACCTATCTGAGGCAAATGTATATAGAATAAAAGGCTCTGAAAAATTCGGAGTTGCTAAAGATGGAGCATTAATAATAGTTTGTTTGATCAGGTTGAATGCTTCGTGTTCATCTTGGCCCCATTTAAAATTTGAGTTCTTTTTAATCATGGTTTGTAAAGGAGACACGATTCGTGAAAAATCTGGAACAAATCTCTTTACAAAGTTGATCTAACCAAGGAAATATTGCATGGCTTTTTTGTTGTGAGGTAGGGATATTTCAGAAATCTCTTTGATTCTGTCGGAATCGATGTGAATTCCAGATTTTGACACTATGAATCCTAGAAGTTTCCCTTCACTTAATGCGAAAAAGGATTTTTTCAGGTTAAGTGAAATTCCATACCTTAAACAACATTGGAAGATTTGTTTTAAATCTCTAAGATGGTCACTTCGTTTCTTGGAATACACGGTTATGTCATCCAAATAAATTACTACAGATTTATTGACTAAACCTTTGAATGCGATGTCCATGGCTCTCTGAAATGTGGCACCAGCATTAATCAAACCAAATGGCATCTTTCGATATGCGTATGTGCCCCATTTAGTTCTGAATGTGGTTTTTAATTGATCATCAGGATGTACCAACACTTAATTGTATCCTGAAAATCCATCCAAGAAAGGCATTAATTCTGAGCCCGCCACTACCTGCAATATTTGCTCCATAGGTGGTAAGGGAAAATTGTCTTTTTGGCAAGCCTTGTTAAGGTTTCGAAATTCAATGCAAATTCTAATATCTCATTTTTTCTTTCTAACAGGTACCATATTGGAGACCCATTTAGAATGTCTAACGGGAAAGATTATTTTGGCTTTCAGTAACTTATTGAGTTCAGTCTTGATCTGATTTTCTAAATTGGGATGGATCTTTCTCATTTTTTGTTGGACAGGTTTTTCATTATCGATCATTGGAATAGTATGTTGGATGATGGAAGTGTCGTATGTTTTGAGTTCATCATAGTTCCAAGCAAAAACATTTTTATATTGTCTCAAAAGACGAATATACGCTAGTTTTTCTTCAGGGGCTAGGCCGAGACCTAGATTAATGTTTTGTGGTTTGGCATCGGTTCCTAGGTTTACTAATTCGTAGTTCAAAGTTGAACTTTGGAGTTTTGAATTGGTAGACCTTTTAAACTGATCTTTCAAATCGTACAGATCTTCTAACTTGACTACCGACTTAGGTATAGCATTGTTAGTGCTATCTTGTTGCAATTGTCGATCATGTTGGTCTTCATCAATTATTTGATTGGAGTAAGATCCTTCAGATGTGAGGAAATTTACGATATCAGGATCGTCATTGAATATTCTCCAATTTGTGATGTTATCAGGAATGGACGGTCTAAAGATTAATTCTATTGAGAATCTATCTGGACTAAAATCTTCTGAAGGAATGAGCTTAGAAGCTACGTTAGCTAACAGGTCTGCACTTGCATTCTGGAGTCTGGGAATTGAAGAAATATTAAATGCTATAAAATGCTCGGTCAGATCTTGAACTAAGGATTGATAATGTTTTAAATGACCCGACAAGCAATGTATAGTATTACGTACCTGTTTGACTACAATCTCAAAGTCTCCGAACACTTGAAGGTACTTGACGTCTAACCCAATTGCTTTGTACAACCCTTGGACTAAAGCCTCATATTCTACTGTATTGCTGGTGCAATCGAATTCGAGCCTGCATGTTAGCATAATTTTATCTCCTTCTGGACTAATCAGAACGCATACTTCTCCTTCTCCTTCATTAGATTTAGAACCATCAAAAAATAATTTCCAAAACAAAGATTTATTTACAGGACTATCTAAAAAATTGATACATTTTGAGCTATCCGTTTGAGAAAAATTTTCGACTTGAGACAAAACAGAATGTTCTAAATAAGGTGACGTATGAGCATTAAAATTGTCGAGGAAAGAATCTACTGAGTAATTGCCAATAATGCTACTGTTTTATGCTACTGGTTCATTTTCCCCCTCTAGCTCCGTTACTATGTATTTCTGGTGTAGTTCTCATTCAACTTTTATTTGATTTGGCTTACCATTGTAGGGCAGCCACATGTGCGACCAACCAGTTGTGAAGTATCCATGCAGTTTTTCTGACCAATCTCGGCTAAGAATTAAGCCATAAAATTCTGGAATATCAACAACTAAAATGTCAATAACTTGAAATACCTTTGGGTTGGATGACAGCCTTATGGTTACTTGATTTAGTTCGCTGATCACTTCGACTTGAGATCGATCTAGCTGAACTATGCGCACAGCAGATTTCTGTGGTTTAACGTTTAATTTGGCACATATGAACTTTGGTAAAATATTCGATGAAGCACCAAAATCCACTAAGCAATTGTGCACATTTTTATTGAAAATTTCATAAGTAAGGAGAAACGGGGGAGTATGAGATCTCGATCTTCCTCCAATTAAAGCGATGTCATTTGGATCAATCTTATTGGTCGCATTAGTTGGAGGTCTTCCCATGTTATGGGAAGCTTGAGAAAGTACAGTGGCAGGCAAAGGTGCAACTGGCACAGCATGTAATTCCTTCAACATTATCTTTTGTTGATGCTTTAACTTGCTCAATTCGTAAAGAGTGATGTTGGCCCTAGTCTTTTTCATATCTTCTATAGTATTGTACTCCATTTCATCTGAAACGATCAACGTTTTGGATGGAGTTGATGGATCTGTTTGGACTGGGCTGGTTTGAGTCGCTTTAGATGTTGTTTTCTTTGTTGTGACTTTATCCTTTATTGCAGAGCTTGCGCTCTTTGGCTTAGAGATAGTTTGGGGAGGATCAAGCTGATTTCTACTTCGTGTGCTAACTAGGAATACTTCTTGATCTTCTTCTTGTGGGAGGATGAAATCCCACATTCCTTGTAATTCTACAACTTCTTCATCATCGGTTTGCCCTTCAGTGGCAATTTCCTCTTCCTCTTCTTCGGATTCAGCACTTGTAATAGCATTGGGTGGCTTTGAATCCGTTGAAGGGCCTCTTTTAAAAGCTCTATAGGGCCTTTTTGAAGAAGTTTCTGCTACTTGCTTTTTGATATCGACCATTTCATTGGACATGGTCTTCAGAACTTTTTGCAATCCCTCTAAATCGAATGGATCTTTTGCTTGTTTCTTCTTGGAATCTTCTTTGAAGGTGACTTTCTTGGATTTCCGTTCTTCTATCGCGGATTTCTTCTCTAGGGATATTATACGTTTCTCTACTGCTATTGCTTCTTTCATGTTTTCAGCTAAGGTTGTTTTATTACCCCTGTCCACGAAGATTTCTATGTTTGATGGTAAAGCAATGATATACCATTCACTTCGTACTTCTTCACTAGGTTGGGAAGCAGTAGGAATTTTGTTTAGGATTTTATTGAAACGTAGATTGAAATCTTTGATAGGCTCTCTTGTTTCGGCCCTAAGGTTAGATAGATCATTGATTAGCGTTGCCGTAGACCTGTCGTCACCAAACTTGTTTAAGAATTGCTCTTGGAATATGTCCCAACTAGTGATAGATCTAGAGGGTAATGAAAAATACCATGATCCGCCTGTTCCTTGCAGAGTATAAGGAAAAAGTCGAACAACAACATCTTCATTAGTAACCCCATTAAGATTAATGGATAGCATAAAGTTGTTTATGTGCTCTTCTGCTAGCATGCCTGCCTCGAGATTGAACTTAGGCAGCCATTTTTCAGGATGGGACGGTATTTGACTCAAGGGTGAAGGCATTAAGACTACCCCAAGGTTATTCCATGGATTTTGGGCAATTGCTGAACTACCAAGAGAGGAAAGTGCAGAAGATGATCCCTGCGGTTGGGAGGATGAGGATATTACGATCGGAGATGATTGAGGAGGAGTTGTGGGGGTTCCAGTGGGCGGATTGACAATGATCTGAAATGGAGGAGTGGATGGTTGACTTCACGGTGAAGCGGTTGAGATGGGATGGTGTTGATGAAAGAGTCTCGCTATCGGACCCTTTAGGTGATTTCCTTGCTCTTTTCCTGTTGGGAAGAGGTAGTTCAGTTGGTTTAACGCCAAACTTTTCACTCTTTAATCTGGTCAGGGGATGAGCATGGTTATATTGCAAAGTCACGCTGCCTTGAGATTTATCAGATCTTTGTGGAGAAATGGAAAATCGTTGAAGTTTGTGAATCAGAGATTCAACTTCAGGAGGTTCAATAGTAGATTGTTCTGAAATGTCAGGGTTTGTAGCAGCGGTTGATGCTCCAGCGACTTTTAACTCTGGATTTAAGTGTAATGGAGAAGTCAGGGGAGATGGTGAGGGCGATTTACTCTCAGAATGGTATTTTGATCTAGATTTACTTGCCATTCATAGTTTCAGACCCTCCTTCTAGCGCCAAATATGTTGAAGCACCGAAAATCGGGTCTACAACAAGGGGGATACCCGCCCGATCCGGACCTTGGTTGGCAGCTCCTTATCTGTTTGGTATAGCGGGTCCGACTGGGGATATGGGACCAGTTTCCCAATTTATGAGTGTGTGTGTGTAGAATTTGATGTTCCTGATCTAACAGTTCCTAATTAAGATATTCTAATTCTAACTTTAATCTAATGCTATGCTATTGTATTCTAATAAGCAGCAACATCTAAGTCTATACTAACCCGGGGTGTAATTCTTCTATTATGCGATCTAAAAAGATTTCAAATAACAACTGGTAATAAAGATCATTCAGCTATTATGAGAAAAGAAATCAATAAGGATGAACCACTTCGTATAAAAAGTTAGACGAAACAGTTGTGAAAAACATATCGCATAATGAGCTATTCATACATTAAGCATAAATAAATAGCTATCACCATACAAAAGTGCCAAATGATAACTCAAGCATTCATGCAGTAATACATAAACAACTAAAAATTGTATATCACTTTAACACATAAGCAGAAATGGTTAAGAGATAAAAGTACCATTTATAACTAGTCCTACTCATGAGCTTCAAGCGACAATGATTTATCTCTCCTTGATCTAACATCCACTAAGAGTACAGAAGTGCAACATCAGTAGCAGATATTAAATGCAAACATCAACAAACCCTATTCCATTCATTCATCAAAACCTCCTCGGAGGGTGCAAAAGTTCATGTTCTGAGGACAAGTTTTTGATAAACTTCTGGACCCTTCTCTAAATTCATGAGAAGGGTTTAAATACTACTAACTAAATAACTTATTTACAAAAATTCAGGATTCGGTTTAAATGACCGTCCTTTTTCTAAGCAAAACTATTTCTAAAATTAAATCTAATATCTAACTATTTCTGCATTTGTTCCTTAACGCTGCAAGCATTCAGTATTTTCTTTGAGTAGATTCGGCTGACTATCTTCCACTTTTAGTTGAGCTAAGCAAACAGAATTGGCAAGAGTTGGCACCATCTTCTCAGCAAAATCGATGATATCTTTGAAAGTCATCCACTGACTATGTGGCTTTACCGTGTATGCCCAGTAATAATCCCAGTTCAACTTTGTTAACCCTTGGATTGCTTCTGCCTTTTCTTTAGCTTTCTGTTTTGCCTTTGTTTTTTATCATTGCTTTCTTGCAATTTTCGGGGCTTGCAGGTGACTGAGCAATTAGAAGCTTTACTTCTCGAGCAATTTTCTCATCGATGCGCGATTAGCGCTAGGCGCTAATCGCGCATCGGAAACTGCCTCTGTTCCTTGATCCGGGCTTCTCTGATGTGTTTTTCGCCTTTTGCGCCTCTTTCTCTTATCGGGTATAAAGCTCAAAATTTGTAAAAATAATCATTTCGTGAGCTTTTGACCCCGAACATTAAACTTTTTGTTTCTGATATGAGCATCGTTCAGTACCCATTTAACCATGGTTGTATATGAGAGATCTGAAATAGATGGCTCGGCAGAATTCTGCGAACTCGCGGCTCTGTTGCTTGCGGTGTCATTTTTATGTCTTTAAACATTGGAGCCTTGCCCCTTTTCCCCATAGTTTCCTGCACATTGCTTTGTATAACTTTTGTTCTTCGTTCCTGCAGTTTACAAATGAGGTGAAAGTAATGACAAAAATAATGACAGGAAAGCTTTAAATGCCAAAGATATGCAAAAACACACCACCTTACGTGAACTGGCTTTTCGATAAACACAAAACCATATTTCATTAACAACTGGCATATAACTCATTAATTATCATCAAAGCACGTAACCAGTTCTTGGTTTATGAAACTTTTTCTTGAATATTGAGCCAGGAAAATCTGCGATGGAATGTTTCTGCGATTTGCATCGCATTATCACATATCGCTGCATCAGATTATCGCAATATCATTGCACCAGATTATCGCAATATCGCTGATCGCTTAATCGTTTAATCGTTATGTGTACTTTATGCGGTTTTGCGATATGCGATATAGAATATCGGTGATTTTAAGGTTTCCAACGTGAGTGCTCATTAATGCATGCGATGCGATGGAGTTCGCGTCACAATCTCGCATTTTATCATTTTGGCTCATAAAAAGGTACCTTATCATTCTTTGCGCAATGCGATATCTCCTTAAGGAGTTTTTAAATTTTTTGACTAAGGGCCCCCACTTATTTAGTATTAACAATAACACTAGATAAGAAGGGGGTTGTTGGTGGCCACAACATGTCCATATAAAAAAAATGCAATGCATGGCTTTGTTGCATGTCTACATTCATATTAATCAAAGCACATAGCCTATGGCGTTAGCTCTTTGTTGTTCTTTGTAAAGGTCCTTGGATGGAGGTTAGCACCAACAAATCTCTCTCTCTCTCTCTCTCTCTCTCTCTCTCTCTATAGGTGTAAAATAAATATCCCTTATTCTTTGTTTGATTAGTTTCTATTGCAGATATTGTTGGATACAATTAAAAATGACCAAACTTATGAATTATGTTAGGCCCCTATACTACTAATGTAACCCCTTATTGTTATTAGTACAACCCCCTTATTATATTCTTGTACCCATGTAGTCCCCATATTGTTACTATTGTGCCCCATAGAAGCCCACTATTATTATTATTGTGCCCTTACATTATTATTGTTATGTCGGTTCTAATTATATGATGACCCCTTAAACTCCTATATATAGAAAGGAGGTCTTTTCATTTTTATCATCTAAGAATTGTTCATTTGTGTAATGTAAAGGAGGTTGCCCCCTCGAAGAGGCTGAATTATAAGGCGTTGATCTATCTTTTCTATCTTTTTGTGAGCTGGTTTCATAACATTTGGTATCAGAGCTTTGGATTCTAGGGTTTCACTACTCCAAACAGGTCATCGTGGAATTTTCGCTATAACGTTTTTTATGCGATGTTTCAAACGCTAAAAAAAAACCATTTGGGTTGAAATCATTCTAAACCTCGGGTCTAAATTTAAGAGATTTTCATGCTATGTTTTCAGAGATATGATCTAAGGAAGTTGGCCTTTTTGCAGACTCCTGAATTACATTCCAAACTGGTGACCTGGGGAAAATAGTCATAACTTTTGTTTTGAGCATCAGATTGAAATTTCATAAGAAGTTACAGAAAGAGGACAGACTCTAGTTTCCTGTGTATATTTTTTAGATCCTAAGGTCAAAACAACGACACGTGGCACTTCATACAAGTTCTATCTTCTGAAAAGGTATATAATCAGGTCTTCTTGGGAGATTGTGTATAACTCTTTCTTGGAGAATCTAAATTTGATCAGACTGGTGGCATTGGAAAGAGGAGGCAGAGCACTATGGCAGGTCGCAATTTCAGAACTTAAAGATCCCAAAGTACATATTTATATTCATTTCAAGATCGAGCTCCTAAAATCAAGACAAAGCGAGATGAGGAAGTTTGATAGCAAGGATCTGGTAAATTGGATAATAGTCGGAGAATTATTTTGATCTACATGGTGTACCACTATTACAAAAGGTATGTATTGCATCTTCATATTTAGAACAAGATCAATTTTTATGGTATAAAGGGCTTTGTTCTTGTAAACAACTTGTTACGTGGTCAATTTTCATGGAGGAAATTAAAGCACATTATCAGAATACAAAGAGAAACACCTTCTTTAGAGCAACACCACAACAATTGGAAAAAAAAATAGAAAAAGGGCTTTGTTACAAAGTGGAAAGAAAAATTATGGCAACAAGGAATTCTACCCCTCACAACTATAAAGATGGAAGTGTTGTTTCTCCTAGCCTTCCATAGCCTACAAGGGTTACACCACAACAATTGGAAGAAAAAAGAGAAAAAGAGCTTTGTTACAATTGTGATAGCAAATGCACTAAAGGTCATAAGTGTGCTGAGAAGAAATTATTTTACATAGAGTATGAAGAGGAGGAAGAAAATGATTAAGAAACATCAAAAGAAGAGGATATACGCCAGGACCCAACCCTAGAGAAAGAAGAAATGAATCCGACCATATCTTGTAAAGCATTGGCAAGAATTACCACTCCTCAAACTCTCAAGATAGAAGGACATATCAAGAAGAAAAAGGTTCAAGAAGTGAAAGATCACATCAAGAAAGAAGAAATGAATCCAACCATATCTTGTAATGCATTGGCCAAAATTACCACTCCTCAAACTATCCAGATAGAAGGACATATCAAGAAAAAAATGTTCAAGAAGTGAAAGATCACAACGAGCATCAAGAAATGAATCAAACCATATCTTGTAAAGAATTGGAAGAAATTACCAGTCCTCAAACTATCCAAATAGAAGGACATATCAAGAAAAAAAATGTTCAAGAAGTGAAAGATCACAACGAGCATCAAGAAATGAATCAGACCATATCTTGTAAAGCATTGGAAGAAATTACCACTCCTCAAACTCTCAAGATAGAAGGACATATCAAGAAGAAAAAGGTTCAAGCAGTGAAAGATTGCATTGAGAATCAACAATAAGTTGTCAAACTTTTAAAGGAGAAGCCACTTTGGTTCAAAATCGAATGAAACAACAGGCAGATCAACATCGTAGTGAAAAAAAATTTGATGTAGGTGATTGGGTATTTTTACTGCTATATCTCAAGCAAGCTATTTATGAGAAGGAAATGTTGGCAATACTACATGCACTTAAGAAATGGCGACCTTACCGAATGGAAAGACACTTCAAGGTAAAAATGGATCATGATAGTCTTAAATACTTTTTATAACAACTATTATCTTTAGAAGAACAGAAAAAATGGGTCACAAATATGTTGGGTTATGACTTTGACATCATCTATAGAAAAGGGAAGCAAAATTTTGTTACAGATGCACTCTCAAGAAAGGATGAGGATGTGGAAGCATTGTTTTGTGCTATTTCTATTATGCAACCAGATTGAATAAACAAAGCAAGATATGAATGGAAGAAGGACAAAGAAGTATGGCCACTCATTCAAAAGTTGAAGAAGATTCCAATTCAAACAATATTGCCAGAACTTGAAGAGGAACGAAAAATAATATTGGAACCTAGAGCAGTCACAGAAACAAGAACCCAACAGCTACAAAATCTATCAATTTCAGAGTATCTCATCAAGTGGAAGAACTTACCCGCTAAAGATTCCACATGGGAGGACAAGAATTTTATACAGAAGCATCAAGAACTACTCAAGCGTTGAGGACAACACTTTTTGAAGGAGAGGGACATGTTAGGCCCCTATACGACTAATGTAACCCCTTATTGTTATTAGTACAACCCCATTATTATATTGTTGTGCTCATGTAGTCCCCATATTATTACTATTGTGCCCCATAGAAGCCCACTATTATTATTATTGTGCCCTTACATTATTATTGTTATGTCGGCTCTGATTATATGATGACCCCTTAGACTCCTGTATATAGAAAGGAGGTCTTTTCATTTGTATCATCTAAGAATTGTTCATTTGTGTAATGTAAAGGAGGTTTCCCCCTTGAAGAGGTTGAATTATAAGGCGTTGATCTACCTTTTCTAGCTTTTTGTGAGCTGGTTTCATAACAAATTGTGGCTCCCTGTTGTCTCTTTTTTTAGAATGCCATTAATAATTCATCATGATATTAATTATTGCAGAGTTATGCTTTTATCTTAATGACTTTTTTTATGGTAGAACATTTATGTTTTGAGATAGTTAATATTGATAAGGAATCATAGAAAAAACTTAAACGAATTTGTAGCTAATATTAACATGAATATAAAATTCATGGTGTGAATTTTAGCAGTAAATTCACTTAAGAATTGAAAAAATTTGTTTAATATCCTAGAATGCAGTCACATGGTTGGAATCCACCCATTTTTTCTTACAGGGATTGCTTATTGAGATGGATTTTTCCTAATCAAATGAAACAGGTACCAAACTTCATCTAATTTCTTCATCATGCTCTTCAATCATACTAATTAAAAAGATGGAATTTAATTTAAATTTTGGATTCTTTGGATGAGTTTCTGTATGAAGGTGGACAAAATATTATCGTTGTAACTTTTCAAGAATGGATAAGGCAATGACTGCTTTGTAGACCTTTTACATGCGTTAGCCTCCAAGACAATTACCACTAGAGATCGATCAATTGTAGCTGTGTTGGTGCTCTTTGTATCATAAGTTGTAATTGAAGTTTTTTATCAATCAGATTGTGGATATCACTAGCCTTGCTAGCAAAGGAAAAGTTTTCATGTTGCAGTTGTGGGTTAACTGTGAATAGACCATGGTTGGGTGGTTTCTACCTACAAGGAATTGATTATTTTCGATACAAACTTATGAGTATATTTTTTAAAAAAACATTCATGGTTTTTGATGTATCATAATTGTTTCTGGTTACTTTTTGTATAGCTTATGTATTCTGGAAAAATCATGTCAAAATCATGCAAAAGAAATCCTCATTATGGGGATAAAACTTGTTATGCCTTACTAAGTGTGATAAGTTAGTTATATAAGTTGTTGCCCTTAAAATTATGGGTACTGCAAAAGAAGTTTCTGGAAAACTTAGAACTATAGATAGGATACCACCCGGTCGAGTTAGGATTGAAACTATTTAAATTTTGGAAGTCAAGAACAAGGTTTATATGATAACTTCCTTGTGCTTATTTTGCTAATGGTTAAGTAGATGGAGTTTGCAGTTTGGTTATGCCAAAGCCTTGGATGACTCAAGTTATGTGAACTGTATTGTAATAACGATGCAAAATATATTAACATTTTTATTTCTCATGTGCGTTTTTTTCAAAATTAGAAGCCTTTGTTCTGAGAGAGATTGATGGTTTTAGAATTTATCTAAATTTAATTATCTCAGTACCATAGCCAAACTTTTAGGTAAAAGATGCAATAAAAATTCTAAATATAAATTCTCATTAAAATATAATTTTAATGAATCGCATTGCAGTCACTGAACAAGCTATGCAATTGGAAATAAAAGACTCACAATATGCTCCATGTTCTATGGGAGAGAGGCAATATTTCTTGTTGTTTATCATATAAGTGAGGCATTCAAACACGTCATTAACTAAGAAGTGTGGGGAAACTTCAAGAGCATATCTAGATAGCAAAAGAGGATATTACCAAGGTAGCAGGGTTAAACTTTTAAACCAAGGTTTCATACATAACCATGTATTTTCCTAAAACCAAGGATCTCCCTCCAAAACAAAGGATATTACCAAGGTAACATGGTTGAATGTACAAAGATCTCATTCAAAACTTGTGTTTTCCTAAACCCAAAAACCTCTTTCTAGAACACAAGATATTACCAAGGTAACAAAATTAAAGCTTTTTGAATCAAGATTCATTCAGAATCCTTGGTTTTAGGAAAACCAAGGACCTCTTCCAAACACTTAATAGTGGGCATTTTTCAAGAAGGCATGTAAAAGGGTATCATGTAGGACTCTTAGTGAGACTTACCTTTTTTTTAACAAAAGAAAGAGTAGTCCAACCAACTTACTCATACTAAGGTACCACCCCCCGTAACCGGGACTATCTATTAACATTGGTTCATAAGGATTATGATATACTGAAATACAAACCAAGGGAAATCCGTTCCCACTCCTAATTCTTTATTCTTTAAAATTGAAATATGTAAAATTCCTTATTAGTGGTAGATGTGCCATTAAATTTGCAGATTAGGCCAAAGTTGGTTAAGTTTAACTCACCTATACCATGCTTGGACAATCTAAATTCGTTTTGTGGGTTTTCACTATGGCCTTAATACCTCGGCTTTATTCAACCTTGGAATAATCAAAACTAGTTGGTTCAAACCGAAATGGCTAAAAATCTACAACACTTGGTTGCTTATTTAGTTTCCACTTTGCAATAAAATTAGCATTATCTACTAGAGATATATGTCATTCATTGAATATATTTTATCTCAATGAAATACATGCTACACCAAGTTGACCCTAAAATATATATGTAGTGATACATTTTATAGAACTTAAATTTGAAATGTCCACTAAACATCTGTTGTTTTGAATGGAGAATACTGCATCCCGAGTAGTATGGACATATTTTGGAAGCTAAGGAGCTGAAGGAGGATCCCAAGAAGGTGGGGGAGGATTGTCATCCTCGCTGTCGTCATCTAAAGAATAAATATTTTCAGAAGTAGAAGGGATAGAGAGAGGTGGCACATCCTTCGAACTAGGCTCGTAGGCCGATATATTTTCAACAAACTTTACATCTCTTCTAATGATAACATTTTTGGACTTAGGAGGAAGAAGTCTATATCCTTTGACATCTTCAGAATATCCAACAAAATTACATTTTTCACTCTTAGGTTATAAGGCTTTATGTTTCTCGTCTGGAATATGGGCCCATGCTTCACTTCCAAAAACACTGTTACACAAAAATATCGTCACCATGATTATTTGCAGTCAGTATGGGTCTATCATCACTTGTACTGTCCTCCTAAGCAAGTCTCAGGCCTCAACTCTTCAAGTCAAGCTTTGAAATTGAGGGAAAGACATTGAAAATCAATAAAACTATGGTTCTGCACTTTCTCTCACTATTGTCTGCGGTCCCGCACCTTCTGTTTACAAAAACTGCGGACCTGCCTGCTCTGTCCCTAAAGGTGTGGGTGTGGACCTGTGAAAGTCAAAAAGGCGCAAGTTTATTCTAAAAAACTCACTTTGGGTTAATTCTAGATGATTCTAGAAGGAATTTTGACGTGGATTGACCGCTCTTAGGTGGTTCATGCATCCCAAAAGAGAAGGAGCTAATCCCTTGATGAGAGGATCTATCCCTTTGAAGGAGGGCTTTATCCCTTTGAAGGAGGACATAGTAACTTCCCTCCATTGCACTATAAATTCAGGCATTGGGCTGGTTTCTAGGGAGGTTAGAAGTTGAATATTTTTGAGGGTAAATGCTGGTGAAATTAAGTCTTCCTATTTGAGCTTAAGAGGAGAGATCACATACCTTTTTGACTTCATTGGGAAGAGAGTGAAACTTGTCAAAGTAGAGGAGACTTCTTGCTAAACCCTGGGAGGAGCTTGTACAGCGTCAAGGCACAGGTTGTAAAGTTCTTCTTCTTTTGAATTAATACAATCAAACTCATTTTTCTCAACAAATTGTCTCATGTTATTTGTTTCATGAATTCCTTGACTTTCATGTTAAATATGTTTTATGAAATTGGATTTTCAGGTGCTATTTAATTTGTTTTCTTGTTTGTGTTTGCAGATTCGCAACAAGGGAGCTCATTTGGATCGAAGGAGCGAAGGCTTCCACAAACTTGCGTTGGACCTAAGGTAGGCCCTAAAACACTTGTTTGCCTTTGTTTATAAAAGCATATTTAGAGAAAGATAGTGTGTGATTGGTTTGCTTGTCATTAGGTCTTCTTTAGATTCTAGGAAGGTCTATCTTGTCCGCAAGATCGACTCATTCCATGTGACAAAATGGCGACTCCACTGGGGACTTGATTTTTTCCTTGTTTTTACTTTGACCTGAGAAACTGTGTTTTTGTTTATGTTTTTGGCTTGTTGTGTGTGGAATTGGGTAGAGTTTGTAGATCCAGGGTTATTTTTCGTTTTTCATAGCTTTGGGAGAGGACCGCACCCTAGCCTTTTGACACAGTGCGTACCTATCCGCACCTTTGCTTTTAGCACAGAGCGGTACCGCACCTGTGTTAACTGTGGGCCTGCGGACCCTGTCAAAATTTTGAAAAACCTAAGATTTCCTCTATTAGTCAGCTTAGTTTTTGTTTAGAAGTTATTATCCACTGCCCAGACCTGCATATAACCTGTCAGAAGCTTTCCTTAGGTTGATTTCATTGGTGTTAGGGTTTTAGGTGAAATTCCTAGGAGTTTTGCTTGTTGGGTTTGTTTTTCGTTTTGGTCTTGTAGTAGCTCTGAGCTTAGAAGCTGTAGGGACCTCAGATCACCTTAGTGTCTACCAACCTTCTTATGAGTCTGACCATTTATGAAATCTAACCTTGTTGAGGAATCCGCTTTGTGTTTTCTCTTTACAAAACTTCGAAAAGCTTGTGTTTAAAAGTTTGGATTTTCATTTTTAAAAAGAAAACAAAATTGGTTTTTTTTGACTGATTTGTGATTCTGCATAAATTGGTCCTTAGCTTACATCTAGCTAAGTAAAACATCCTTAAAAAAGACATCTTGTAGGCTTTGACTTCAAATAGGTTTTTATAATTTATAGATCTCAAAGTTAGTCATTTCCATAGTTTTGAGTGTTTTATAAAAATAAAAAAAAATCTCTTTTGGAAAAAGTTTGTTTTTTGTAGTGGTTGAGTGCTTTGAAACGAAAAAGGGAAATTTTGTGAAATAACTAGTTGTCTCGTTTTGAGTGCATTGGAAAGGACAAAAGCTCTTCTTTTAATTTGTTTGTTAAGAAAGATTTGTGTTTACAAAGTATTTGCATTCTCAAACTCTTTCTTAGCTAGAAGTTCATCGAAGAGAAAAGATTGTTTAAATCATCTTAGGTGCATTTTTAGTGATTTTGAGTCGAGTCTTCATACCACGAGTTTCATCTCCGCACCTTTTGACTTAAACAAAAACCAATAAAAAATAACGCTTAAAGTAAAATTCATCTAGCAACATTTTTATTTCTAGGGCTCTGATACACCAACTTAGCTTAGGCTAGTGTCTTGGAGTAGGAGAGTAATTAACTCTCCAAGACAGTAAAAACAAACAAGTAGTTGTATCTTGTGGTAGGGAAGAAATCCAATTGTTGCATTTATGCTCTGGGAAAGCTCCTCTTAAAGGAGAAGCACGAGATCGTGTCCGAACCAGTGTGGGAATCAATCCTTCCTCATTGGGAACGACGCCAGATATTCACGTATTAAAAACGGTAAACCTCGGATTAACCATTGTCGAGGAGCCTGGGGTCACTTGTTGGTAAACCTTGGATTATGTCAAGGAGCCTTCAAGGGGATTGAGCTTGCTACTCTGCCCTTGCGTGCGTATCGGATCGTAGACTGTTCCCCCAGGTATATTTGTTTCAGTTGGTAACCTTAGTGGCCATATTCTTTAGGATTCTTCCTAAGGTGACAGTGGTGGGAAGATCCCACTGTACCTGGAGCAGACGTCGGCTAGACTCACTTGGATTTTCTGGGGGGTTCTCTTCACTCGAGACGGTTAAGTGGAGGAACTTGTGCCAGTCTATTCATTAAGCAGGTTGCCGGGGTAACTGTTCCAACCGCCATTTCTGTATTGAACTCTGCGACGTTGGATTTCATCACCAACTAGTGTTTTCAGTACGGAAAGTTACTGTTTGTGTGTGTTTGATCTCCTAGATTCTTTAGGCGTGTGATTCAAATTTGTTTGGTTCTTTAGAGGCTTTAGGTGGTTTTCATTGAGATTTTACTTTGTTTGCGTGTGAAGTAGTTAAAAGTTTTTAACCGTGGCTGAATTACCGAGGAAGTCCCGTAGACTTCGGGGCCAACCTCCTGAGTTTTCACCGAGCCAGCTTGAAGGTTTAAAAGTCCTCGTAACTCCTAGAGACAGTAGAGTTGGGTCACCTGAAGAAGGAGAGTCTTCTTTGGTAGTACATCCTGATTTTCAAGCTTTAGTAGCAGATTATAATCCACAATCAGTGTCTGTTTCCGAAGTTACTGGTAGCTTTTCATCTACTAGTGATATAGGTGAGGAACCTGAAATATCTGAACCTGAAAGTGAATTTGCTGCTACTCCGACATCGGGGTTTGCTTCTCCAGCTTCTAGTGGTCCTGGTTCACCTAGGGTAGAAAGAGTAATCACCCAAGATCTTCCTTCTGGACTTATAGCTATCGAAGAACTTGCTACTCCGGAAGAAGAAGTAGGCATCCCTATCCCTGAAAATCAACCTGTTATTGAGCTAAGGGAGCGTGAATCAATTTTTTACAGTCCACCTAGGAGCAGTACTTGGTATCTTTCTTTGACTAATTTCTTAGAAAACCCAGGGTTAAGTTTTTCACCACCTCGTGTTCCTTATCACCCAACACCTAGAGGTTATTATCCTCCATTAAATATGTCAAGACAGTCGTCCATGTTTACTCAATCGCCTGAATCCTTTTTGTACGGCGGTCCTTCTGTTCCCTCTGGGTATCAGTCACTTTCTGGTACTTTTTCGGGAGCATCTCCTCAACCCATTGAACAAGGGTTATTAACTGGAAGCAATGGTACTAAGCCGTTGAGCGTAGAAGATATTCTCATGATGTCAGGTTCTATTCCCAATCCTCAACCTCAAGGTGGCCAGTTACCGCCTGGGGGGCAGCCTCAATTATCGCCTGGGGGGCAACCTCAAGGTACCCAATTTGCGTCTGGGGGGCAACCTCAAGGACAGTACATACCTACGGGACAGTACGTTCCTCAAGGTCAACCCCAGACTCAATATGTACCCCAAGGTCAACCCCAGTATCAATTTATACCTCAAGGTCAACCCCAGTATCAGTACGTGCCTCAAGGGTATCAACCCCAAGGTCAGTACTCGAACCAAGGTTTCCAACCACCCTCCGGTCAATCATATGTTCAAGGAACGGGAAATGTACCTTTGAATTATCAATCCTACCCTCAACCCGGTTATGGTCCTCAATATTCTCAACCTGTTATGGGTCCGTACCCCGGAATGAATTTAGTGTGGGATCCATCGCAAACTCAACAGGTGTTGCAGCCAAATGTACAGTTGTCATCTCAAACTGGACAACCCTTAGTTTCTGGTACACCCCAGCAACCAGTCCAGTCTAATATTCAAACTTCTGTACCTTCGGTAGTTTCTCAGCCTGGGCCTAGTACGCCTCGTACTCCGCCTCAAACGACTGCTGCAACTGCCGCAACATCTGTTCAATCTACCCCACCTACTTCTGGAGTATCGACAGCTCCGGTTTCTACTGTTCCTGTATCTACTCCTCAGACATCTTTACCACCGTCTGGATCTACGATTCAAACTTCGGTTCAGATGCCTGTAGGACAACCTGGTTCAAGTACGGTTGTCACAAGTCAACCACAATTTACTTATCAACCGTACCAGGGACAGTACCAATTCGGTCCTGCTGTGCAGCAGCCAGTCTATCAGTATCAACCGTACCCTGGGTACACTTATCAACAACCTCAACAACCCCAGTACGGTCCGGTTAATCCTGGTTTTTCGGGAGGATACAATATCCCAAATGCAATTCCTATTCCTAGTTATCCTGGATATCCTCCTCCTGGGGCTGGTCTCATGACCCAGAGTTTTAGGGACCCTAATCGTCAGTTACCGTTTATCGCAACTTTGGACTTGCCTGACTTGTCGCGCCTAACGAACGATCCCATTAATTATCTTCCGTTTTGGCCGCCAATGCCGAATAAGTTGCCTAGTGATATTCCTAAGTTCGAAGGCAAATCAGGAGAGGACCCGTCGAACCATGTGATGACTTATCACCTCTGGTGTGCGTCTAACTCCATTTCAGATGATTCAATCCGTCTAAGACTTTTCCAGCGCACTCTAATTGGTCTTGCGGCCAAGTGGTACATTGAGTTACCGCGAGGCACTTTTTATAATTTTAGTCAGTTAGCTACCTCGTTTTTAACTCATTTTCAGTTGCCAGTCAGATATGACAATGGCACGAAATTGTTAACTTCGTTAAAGCAATCGACGTCCACTTACATTTCAGATCATATTCATGAATGGAGACGTCGACGGCGTTTAGTGAAGGTTTTTATTCCGGATCAGATCTTGGCTGAATGGTTTGTAAAGTCTTTGTTGCCAAAGATCACTGAAGATGTAGCTAAAGCCGGAGTTGTTACTGAGGAGCAAGTAATTGCTCAAGCACAGTACCTTGACTTGGTCTATACTCAGTCAGGTACGTTACACGAGAAAATCCCCGATCTTCCCAAGCAAAATCAAATCGCTGCAGCTCCTTCGGGATCTCATGCCGCCGATGGTATGATTGGTACGGTTAACACTAAAAGTAAGAAGAAGTCTTCCAAGAATTCTTCTCCTATCATAACCTTGCCTGATTCCCCGACAGGAGATTCTTCTGCGGAGATTTCCGCCGATATTCACGTTGTAGAGTCATCTACAGCCAAATCAAAATCCGGTGGGAAGAAGAAAGGAAAGAAGAAGAATAAAATGGACAAAAATTCAAAGGAGAAACCTGAAAAATCGGAATCCAATGATGAAAAGCGCAAACCTCGTTATCCTTGTCTCATTTGTGACGATGAACATTTTACAAGAGACTGCCCTCATCGTGCAGAGGTTGCGAAGATTGTCAAAGGTTCCCAAACACCTGCTGTTTTGAAGGATCCTTTTCCAGCTCAAGACAGTAAGATGATAGGTTCTTCCTCGAGTGCCAATGAAGAACCCATACTGATGATGTCCCATGTTAGGATTGCGACTCGATCGCATGATTATGGTAGTAAAAGTCCTGTTGATGGTAAAGAAGCAGAATCTTCTCATTCTAATCCATCAACCTCAGCTCCCGGTTCCGATCCACTACAGATCGAGAAACCTAATCCAGACTTGGTAATCAAACCGCCCGCCAAGGGTATACTTCGAAAGTCAGCTTTCAATCCACATGCGAGAGCGGCTCAGAACTATAACATTGTTGAGGATTTAGCTGTTTCACCCTCAGCAATGTCGGCTTTGGAAGTGCTGCAATCATGTCCAGCACAGCGTAAATTACTTTTGTCGGCTATAGGAGCTGTTGACGTTCAGGACTCGAACCTAATAATTTTCGATCTAGAAAATAGTACACCGTGCTTACCTCATCAAATGGCTTTCCAGATTCCAGTGATAGTCAAAAACAGGCCTATTCATCGGACTGTGATTGATGAGGGAGCCTCAACGTGTATTATGTCGATACAGTGTTGGAGATCGCTTGGTTCTCCTTCGCTAAATCAATCCCCGACGATTCTAAAGGCCTTTGATGGCCGTGGGTTTCATCCTTTTGGCATTCTACAGGATTTGCCTATAGGGGTTGAAGGAAAAACCGTTAATCTAGATGTGGAGGTGGTTGATGCCCCTCTAGATTACAACCTTCTCTTGGGTCGAAGTTGGTCTTACGCTATGACAGCGGTCGTTTCATCGGTCTTTCGGGTTATAAAGTTTCCTCATAATGGAAAGATCGTAACAATAGACCAGCTGGCTTACTTTTCATCTGACCCAGCCTCTTCTGAAAGTATTCAGCATGTCGGTAAAACGACTATCCCGTATAAGGATGTTGGAGTAGGACTAGTTAAAGATGTCGGTTTACTGGGAACTTTTCCTTTTCCTCCGATCAACGCATCGTCTTCATTTGCAACCATTCATATGATTACGTCAGACACCATTGTTTATGATGATCCTTGGATCATTCCTTCTGAATCTGAGATAGACTCATTTGGTGATGTCATGCCTTTGAGTCCATATGAAATTGCGTATGAGGCCGTGCAATCGTTTACCGACCCATCTTCAACCGAAATTGACTTAATGAATGTGGTCCGTGAAGAATCACTTTTCACATCAAGCTCGGATTCAATCACGTTTTCTGAACTTGTTCACTCTGATGAGCAAATTCGTGAAATCCTATGTGTAGATGATTTACCATGGGAAGATCTCCATCACAGATCTTCGTTTTTACCCGAGAATGATCGTTTTGAAAATGATTTTTCATCAATTTTTACGACTGAATATGTCAAGGAACCTCAGAATCCAATGAAACATCCTGATTCAGAGTTAAATTTGGGAAACATCTCTCGAACTATTCCTATTGACATTTCGGTTAAGCCTGGAATTGTTGAGAACATTCATATAGGTGCCTCGTGTACAGATGACGAAATTCAAATATATAAGGCCCTATTTCAAGAATTCCGCGACGTGTTTGCCTGGTCCTATGAGGAAATGCCAGGAATTGATCCCGCGATTGTTGTTCATGAGATCAAGACTTACCCGGACGCTAAACCCGTCCGGCAACGTTTGCGTCAGATTCACCCAAGAAAAGCTGCTGCAATTAAAGCAGAAGTTGAAAAATTACTCAAAGCAGGTTTCATTTATCCGATCCCGTTAACGGATTGGGTATCGAATATTGTTCCGGTTAACAAAAAGCAGGGAACAATAAGAATATGTATCGATTATAGGGACATTAATCGAGCCTGTCCAAAGGACAATTACCCAACTCCCTATATCGATCAAATCATTGATGATTGTGCCGGCAGCGAAATATTCTCCTTCATGGATGGTTTTTCCGGATACAATCAAATCAATATTCTACCTGCCGATCAACCAAAAACGGCTTTCATTTGTCCATGGGGGACATTTGCTTATTGCAAATTACCTTTTGGGCTCAAGAATGTCGGAGCAACTTTTCAAAGGGCCATGTCTTATGCGTTTCATGACATCAAGCACATTGTGCAACCCTATCTCGATGACTTGCCTGCTCATTCATTACATCGAGCTGATCACCTCGTCCATTTACGAGCAATCTTTATGAGGTGTAGGCATTATCGGATTCGGTTGAATCCACACAAATGTGTTTTCTGTATAGAAACGGGTCGATTGCTGGGGTTTGTAGTTTCGAAAGCCGGCATTCGCGTCGATCCCTCGAAGGTCGAAGCTATTGTCAAATTGCCTCCTCCTTCGAGTCTTCGCCAACTCCAAAGTTTGCAAGGGAAAGCAAACTTTTTACGACGATTCATTCCTAACTACGCCGAGGTTACAAAGGGTTTTACCCGGTTGTTGAAACAGAATACTCCATTCTATTGGGATGAGATAGCTCAGAAATCTTTTGATGCACTCAAACACGCGTTGACCCATGCACCGTTATTGCATCCTCCCAACTACAACCAGGATTACTTCTTGTATCTCGCCGCCTCTCATTCCACCATTGGAATGGTCTTAGTTCAGGAAGATGAATTCGGAACTGAACATGTGATATATTACCTTAGTCGAACTTTAAATCCAACTGAGCTAAAATACTCACATGTGGAGAAATTGGCATTGGCAGCTGTTCAAGCTGTCCAACGTTTTCGTCACTACATTTTACTACGTAAAACTACAGTAATTTCGGATTGCAACCCTATGATCTACATTTTGACCAAGCAATTGCTAGGGGGCAAGTACTCTAAATGGATTGTTATCCTGCAGGAGTTCGACTTGGAATTTGAGAAATCTAAGTCTAAGAAATCTTTAGTTTTTGCGGAGTTAATGTGTGATTTCCCGCGTGCTGACACGGAAACTGTGGCGGAGGAGCCCATTGCGGACGAATCCTTGTTTCTAATCAGCACTTTAGATCCATGGTATGGGGATATCATCGTTTATCTCCAGACCCAATCCTTTCGGCCAGAAATTTCAAGGTCAGAACGTCAGAAAATACGATTCCAGTCCCAACAATTCAGGATTATTGGAGATACTCTTTATCGCCGTGGGGCGGACTCTGTTTTTCGACGTTGCTTAACTCACGAAGAAGCTGAAAGGGTTCTAAATGACTGTCACTCTGGAGCGTGTGGCGGTCATATGTCTGGGTATGCCACAACCCAAAAGATATTGCGCGCTGGCTACTTCTGGCCGTCTTTGTTTAAAGATTGTATTACCGCGGTCCGAAAATGCCACAACTGCCAAATTTTTGATCGAAAGATGCGCGCTCCACCTGCTCCTCTCCACCCTATAATTGTTGTTGGTCCTTTTGCCAAATGGGGTATCGATTTTATTACATGTAACCCTCACTCGGCCGGGGGGCATGCGTATATCATCCTTGCGGTAGATTATTTTACCAAGTGGGCCGAGGCGATGCCTACATTTGAGGCAGACGGCAAGACAGCTGCAATTTTCGTGTTCAATCATATAATTGCTAGGTTTGGTGTCCCACAAGCGATAATCACTGATCATGGGCGTCATTTTCGAAACGTTATGATGACCGAACTTACAGGCCAGCTTGGTTTGCGTCACGATAGTTCAACCCCTTATTATCCACAAGCTAATGGTCTGGTTGAATCCATCAACAAAGTTTTAGTCATCATGATCCGACGAATCATTGGGATTCATCGGTCGAATTGGCATAACATGCTATTTTCAGCGCTTTGGGCGTACCGAACTTCAGTAAAAACATCAACAGGGTTCACTCCTTTCCAACTAGTCTATGGTCTGGAAGCTGTGTTACCCATTGAATGCGAAATCCCGTCACTGCAAATGGCCATCGAGTTACTTCCAGCCACTTCCGAAGAGGAAAAGCGTTTGTTATACTTGGCTCAATTAGATGAGAATCGACGTGATGCTGCATTGGCGATCGAGACTCACGCAAAACGTATGAAAGCTCAGTATGATCGAAATGTGACCCCTCGAAATTTTTCGGAAGGAGATCTAGTCTTAGTTTACGATCAAGCTAATGATAAATTAGGCGCTGGAAAATTCGTTCCTATGTGGCATGGTCCCTATGTTGTCAAGCGAAAGCTAGCAAAAGGGGCCTATGAATTGGTAGACTTTGACGGGGACTCTTTGGGTAAACCCAGAAATGGTCTTTACCTGAAGAGGTATTATGCTTAAAGAATGGGTATGGAGATTTTTAGTTAGGATAGCTTTTCTTTCTAGCTGGTGTGTTTTAGTTTAAATAGTGTGCTTAGCTTAGAGAGTGTTTTTTTCGTCATTATTCCTGCTTATCTTGGTTTTACTCTTGATATTGCAGATGTCGATGCCTCTCCAAACATACATTGGTTTCGCTGATGGTGCTTGTCGTAATACACGGAACATTTCTTCTGCAGCTTGGGTTATCTATTCGCCCTCTGACGAGTTAGTATCTATGCATGGGGTAAGCCTCGGTCAAACAACGAAAAACATTGCCGAGTATAGTGCAGTGATTGAGTTATTATCTGAATCTATTTCATTTGGGATTCGGAGTTTGATAGTGAGGTTAGATTCTGAACTCGTTGTATTACAGCTTAATAGAGTGTATGCCATTAGAAATCCAGTGTTATTAAGATTATTTTTGAGAGTGCGTCTCTTGGAACGTGAATTTGATTATATTGAATATCAGCATATTCCAAGATCTTTAAATACATTAGCAGATGCAATTGCTTCTCGAATGTTAAGTAGACATTTGCAATAATCATACATGTAAATTTAAAACCATTCCATAACATGATTTACAAGATAAGCCGGTAATAGTGATATATATATATATATATAGGAGTGTGTCAAAAAATACATCGTCCTCGATCATAGGTTGAAAAACACCTTATGATCGGCAAAAATGATAAGTACAAAAAACAAAAATGTCATATGTGCCCACAATAGGCGATCATCCTATCACTGGTGATGATCTCGATAAGAAACCACTGCACGGGCCACCTTGCAAAGGAACCTCCTAAAAGGTCCTGGGACCCCAATCACATAGCGCTGAAGTCGACGAGGAATGTCATCTATAGTGGTCTCCAGAATATCTCCTGTCAAGCGCTCGAGATGACCCTCCAACTCGGCCAAAACCTCTGCTGATTCGTCCTGTGGGGCTGGCGCGGCTGCAACTGGTTGTTTCCTCTCGTAAGGCCGAAGAGCGGCTGGTCGCTGTGGACCCACATCTGCATTTGAAACTTTTGCTATCAGTTTGGGACGATAGAAAAATAATAAAAAAATTAAAATAGGAAAAATGTTGAAAATGATTTTACCTGAGTCATCCCACTGCTCTCCTGGTGGAAGAGCCATGTCTGGGTCACCACGAAAATCTACCCCAGCGTAAGGGAAGTCCTGAATAGAAAAAACCTGGTTTTCCAACCATTGGAAATACTCAGGTTTGAATCGAGCAACCTCTGTCCTCTCGTCCGGATGACGGGCCATAACTGCGACCCATCGCATCAGTTTGGGCTCTCGAGGAAGCCCAGCTCCAACAGTAAGGTGCTGCGGGATCAACATGGGAACCCTCTCCAGACCAAAACTCACAACCAAAGCCCCATAACCAAAGGTCTTTAGTTGTCCGTTCTTGGCCCTGGTCAGTTGGCCTTTCACATTGGCCAACACAGCATCGCACCAGTTGAAGATGGTGCCTCGAAAGCAATCAACTGCCATACGCATTTGGGATCCGGTGGCAATATGTAATGCGGCACTCCCACAAAGTCTGGTGACAGTAAACGCAATCACCATGAGTTCAGGAAGGGATATGGTTTTTATGTCTATCCCTTTGTCTCTAGCCTGGCTGTTGCAGAACTCTAGCCGGAGGCTATCGACAGACTGGCCACCTGGCCTAGCCCCGAATAGAGTCAAGTCTTCGCCTCTCTTAGGCAAACCAGTCAAGAAATATATGTCTGTCGGCTCGATTTCAAGCTGGTGGCCACCAATGAAGAAGCACTGGTCCTGTATGCTCCATCTGTCAACCAGCCACTGTAAGAAATCCACCTGAGCCCTCATGCCAAGAATGGCCCAGAATTTGTACAAGCCGCACGCCTTCAAAGCATCAAGCGAAGGTTGATGATTCCATGCGGCAGCATCCACGTCCTCATGCTCTCGTTCACGCCAATCTAGCATGATGTACTCTCTGCATCAAGTAAAAAGATAAATTAGGATGCTAGAAATTATTTTGTTTGGGCCAATTTTGAGAAATTTTGGGTTAAAAACCCTTGCGGCGGGGACCGCACCCTCCAGGTTAGACACAGTGCGTGGGTCCGCACCTTGTCTACATGGAAGGTGCGGACCCCTGACTTTTTCCCAATGGAGAAAAAGTTGGGGTCCGCGGGCCAGCAGTGGTACACCTGCGGGCCCCCGCGCGTAGGTTTTAAGCCTAAAAACCCTCCAAAAAATGAAATGAAAGCCTAAAACAAGAAATGAAACGGTTAAAAATGAAGAGTAGGATGATGTGGATTACCTGGAGAAAATGGCATTCGATTCTGACGGTTGGATTTTCTGCAATCTTCACGGAAAGTTTTCTGAACAAAAGCACTATTTTCTCACCCAAAACTCAAACGGTAAAAATGAATTGACGAAGGCCCTTTTTATAAGTTTTTTGAGTAAATAAATTGCAAATTTGTTTATGTTTCACTTTGGAAAGGTATTTTTGCAACATTTTTATCCATTTCAAACAGGTATGAGTAATGTTTGCGTTTTTGTTCAGGATAACAGATTATTCAGGTGAAATCTATCATTTTCGACGAAAAAACATTTAGAGTCACCTTTAAGCTCTTTTCTGACTCCTAAAACATGAAAAGATCGCCGAGTTTTTCTTTTAAACTCGTTAAAACGGAATTAAAAGACGGTCCACTTACAGCTCTTTTCTGACCGTAAAAACATGAAAAGATTGCCGGATTTTTGTCGTTTCAAATTCGATATTGGTTATAAAACGTGTCATTGATCGCTTTTTTACTTTTTCGGATCAAGGGCACTAATTACGAAAAGTACTCCTTGGTCGTAAAAGATCAAGCGGTTCTCTCAAGTATTATTTTATACCTTTTCGGGCTTGGGAGACACAAATTTACGAAAAAGGTCAACCCTGGAGTCTTCTTAAGTTTTTTTCAGACTCTTTAAAATTGAAAATCGTCGAGTTTCTCCTATACTGGACTCGTTAAAATTTCACAGTAAAGGACCTGTTCAATTACAAACAGGAATGAACCACTCCTTCTTAGGGTTCGAATTTAAACTAAGTTGGACTCATCCGAAGGATGAGCTTATAATCAAGCAAATGTTATCCTCCTCAAGCTTGTCAAAAATAAAGAGGTACTTGCCAGAAATGGTGGGGGAAAAGAGAGAAAAATGAGCATGTTTGTCATACTTTGTAACCACTCTTGAACACGACACTTTTATTCACCTGGGTTGGGAAATCCTTTGCCTAACAGTTGATCAAACCACATTGAAAGTCTTCAGCCGGTTTCTGGGTATTAACTTTGGGTCAATTGTCACCAAGCCATCTGTCATGTCGTTATGTGTTCAAGAGGTCACTGCCAATAAGCCATTCATCTGCAAAATATCTGTCATCCATCTTGACCATCCCTAAGTCAGTCCTTGCAACTAAATTTCTTCAACTTGATCTATGATTTCGTGTTGTGGGCTTGCCTGCGACGGATCGCTTTCTATCGACTTCAGCTCATTATCTAGAAAGATGATCTAGAAATCGTCAGTACCTTGGGATCTGCATGCCTCAATGGCAGGTTTCTTGCCTTTGACGACAGGTTGCATCATAGACCTTCGATCAAAGGATTCTGTGACATGTTCGACATCAACACATTTATTCACATCTCATGGATTGTACTGGGTACTTTGAGAGCCATTGACATCACTGGTGGTTTCTCTCACACTTGTTAACAGTTTACATCATTGACTGGTAATCAAGTGGTTTCTACCATGTTCGACATCAACACATTCATTCGCATGGATAGAATCATACTGTTTCGGGAAGTAGAAATGAAGACCCTGGATGTAATTTCCACAATCCAGGCTGCGAGGAATTTTGTATTCATTATATAATGAACTATTCATAAACAGATGGTTGCGTCCATACTGTGTCCACATGAGTCTATACTTGTGATGTATTATAATATCATTCCTATATCAGAGCAGTAGTTAGTTTTCTAAGTCAGTTTTGATCTGAGTAGGGGAATGCCTACCTTAGTGATGATATGATCTCATATATGTATCTTGCATTGAATGTTTTTACAGGTTCCAACCGGGCACTCCACAAGATGATCCTCGAAATGATAAAGTACTTCACTCTTCCTAAATGATAAATGAAATCCTCATCTACTATAGACTTCTCACTTTAGGGGGCAATCTGTTACACAAAAATATCGTCACCATGATTATTTGCAGTTAGTATGGGTCTATCATCACTTGTACTGTCCTCCTAAGCAAGTCTCAGGCCTCAACTCTTCAAGTCAAGCTTTGAAATTGAGGGAAAGACATTGAAAATCAATAAAACTCTGGTTTCGCACTTTCTCTCACTATTTCCTGCGGTCCCGCACCTTCTGTTTACAAAAACTGCGGACCTGCCCGCTATGTCCCTAAAGGTGTGGGTGCGGACCCCTGTGAAAGTCAAAAAGGCACAAGTTTATTCTAAAAAACTCACTTTGGGTTAATTCTAGATGATTCTAGAAGGAATTTTGACGTGGATTGGCCGCTCTTAGGTGGTTCATGCATCCCAAAAGAGAAGGAGATAATCCCTTGATGAGAGGAGTTATCCCTTTGAAGGAGGGTTTTATCCCTTTGAAGGAGGACCTAGTAACTTCCCTCCATTGCACTATAAATTCAGGCATTGGGCTGGTTGCTAGGGAGGTTAGAAGCTGAATATTTTTTAGGGTAAATGCTGGTGAAATTAAGTCTTCCTATTTGAGCTTAAGAGGAGAGATCACATACCTTTTTGGCTTCTTTGGGAAGAGAGTGAAACTTGTCAAAGTAGAGGAGACTTCTTGCTGGACCCTGGGAGGAGCTTGTATAGCGTCAAGGCACAGGTTGTAAAGTTCTTCTTCTTTTGAATTAATACAATCAAACTCATTTTTCTCAACAAATTGTCTCATGTTATTTGTTTCATGAATTCCTTGACTTTCTTGTTAAATATGTTTTATGATATTGGCTTTTCAGGTGCTATTTAATTTGTTTGCTTGTTTGTGTTTGCAGATTCGCAACAAGGGAGCTCATTTGGATTGAAGGAGCGAGGGCTTCCGCAAACTTGCGTTGGACCTAAGGTAGGCCCTAAAACACTTGTTTGCCTTTGTTTATAAAAGCATATTTAGAGAAAGATAGTGTGTGATTGGTTTGCTTGTCATAAGGTCTTCTTTAGATTCTAGGAAGGTCTATCTTGTCCGCAAGATCGACTCATTCCGTGTGACAAACACGAAATGGTTTAATTGATTTCTATGCTTCTTTTGGAGTGATATTCTTTAAAACCTTAGTAGGAGTGTGATTTACTATGTAATTTGCACAGTTAATTTCTTCTGCCTAAAAATTAAAGCTAAGTCCTTTAGATTAAAGCATACAATTAGTCATTTAAGGTGCGATTCTTCCTTTCAACTACATTATTTTGTTGTGGAGTATATGGAATAGTATGTTTCATTTTAAATTCATGCTTAGTGCAAAATTTCATGAATTTTTTGTTAACATATTCTCCGCCATTATCAGATCTTAGCTTGAAAATTTGATGTCCAAATTATTTCTCAACAAAGGCCTTAAAGGCCAAGAACATGCTAAATACTTCACTCTTGAGTTTTAAGAAGTATACCCAAGTGCGTCTGGAGAAATCATCAATGAAAGTTAAGAAATACTTGTAGCCAAAGAATGAAACAACTAGAAGTGGGCCACATAAATCATTATGCATAAGTTGTAAAGGGGTTGAGGCGTGCCAAGAGGCACGTTTTTAAAAACTATCCCGATGATGTTTTCCGAGTACACATCTGGAACAAACACCATCTCTACAAGATACCATAGGAAGATGTGTCACCATATTTTCTTTACATAGATTTTGAAGGGAGCGATAGTTTAAGTGATGAAATCGCTCATGCCAAAGTTTTCTCACTTCATCATTATAAGAAAGAAATATCGAGGGAAGATTTGATGACCCAAAGTTGTTAAACTTATACAACCTTGTAGAATCATCAACAATTCCAATAGCTAGAATCTATCTAGGATCTCTTAGGTCCTTAATTACAACATCATGAGGTGAAAATTCAATGGTTTTACCTTCACCTGAATGAGTTATCTGATATACATATAGAAGGTTGCAGGATAAGGCTGGAACACATAATAAATCATTAAATTGACCATTGTCTAGATGAATAGTTCCAGTCCCTACAACACTAATAGATCTATCATCACCAACATATATATTTTTGGTGTTACAATCATTTAAAGAAGAAAACATGGCTTTATTTTTGGCCATGTGATAAGAAGCTCCAAAATCAATGAGCCGCTCATGAGAATGACAAGAAGAAAATATATTTAGTGCATAACCAGACCTAGATGTTGTCTAGTCAATTTAACGTCTTAAATTGCTCTACATAAATTATCAATCAGGGTATTGTAAACTGATGAAGTGTGGTGCACCATATGTGCTTAGTTAACATTTTTCTTACTTCGTTGTTTTATAGTTTATGTTGTTTTTGGGGTTTTGTTCTTGTTGGTTTCCTAAAGTGTTTAATGCAAATGGAAATCATATTCTAAGGTCTTAAGAATACTTTTAAAGGTCAAGTATGGATGTAGATTTCAAGAAAAGGTTTATGTCCCTTATGGTAACTTCCAAAACTTAACACTTCAAAAAATCTCAAAACATGCTATTGATAAAATTAATACTTGAACAGGAATGTAAATATGCAGCTACTTAAATCAAACAAATGATGAAATGTTGATCATGAGGTCACTGTCTCTGCTGCCCATCTAATTACAGAAATAAAATCTAAACTATTGCACTAAAAAAAAAAACCAAAAATTGCAGACTAATGAAAGCAAGATCAATTTACTTCACTTATAATCCGATAGCTCGCCAAGTAGCTTCTTGGGTTAAGCCATGGCACCGGAGATAACGTCAAATAACATGAAGAATTGATATCTAAACTACCTACTTGCAGATTAATGAAAGCAAAATCAAATTACTTCACTTATAATTCGATAGCTCGCCAAGTAGCTTCTCGGGTTAAGCCATGGCACCGGAGATAACGTCAAATAACATGAAGAACTTGATATCTAAACTACCTACTTGTAGATTAATGAAAGCAAAATCAAATTACTTCACTTATAATCCGATAGCTCGCCAAGTAGCTTCTTAGGTTAAGCCATGGCACCGGAGATAACGTAAAATAACATGAAGAACTTGATATCTAAACTACCTACTTGTAGATTAATGAAAGAAAAATCAAATTACTTCACTTATAATCCGATAGCTCGCCAAGTAGCTTCTCGGGTTAAGCCATGGCACCGGAAATAACGTCAAATAACATGAATAATTGATATCTAAACTACCTACTTGCAGATTAATGAAAGAAAAATCAAATTACTTCACTTATAATCCGATAGATCGCCAAGTAGCTTCTCGGGTTAAGCCATGGCACCGGAGATAACGTCAAATAACATGAAGAACTTGATATCTAGCTAATAGCAGTAAACAAATCTCACTAAAATCAAAGCATAGTAACTGAAATTTAAAAGCTAAAGTTCAGCAGAGGAAGCAAGTCTCATATCACCACTTGATGCAAAAACTACATTAAAAAGCTCGAGCAAAAACTAATAAGAAAATACAAGAACATGTAAAGAAAAACTAATCTACAATCAACCGGTTGAACACACTTGCATGAATTAAAATTGCATTAATGGAAAATCTAAACTATCAAATTTGAAAGCAATAAAATGACATACTTGAATGAAATCAAAGCAAAACTACAAAGCAAAATCTACTCTACCTTACATTCTAATATGCTCCATAACATCTACTTCACATCTCCTTTCATGTTGAGAACATCAAATCTTTATTCAAATTCTTAAAAATTACAAAGCTCACTAAAGCTTTCCAAAGCCATCAAGGAAGAACTACAAACTCCAAGCTAAAGAACTAAAAGCCAAGCTAAGTTAACAAATGAAGGAGAGAGATCTCCTATTTATACAAAAAGATGAGAAGCCATCTCATTAATGAGAGTCCATGAATCTCTCCCTCTACCTCTAGAGTCCTAATCAAAATAGGAACTGATAAGACACAAGTCTTCTTAGAGTTTCAATACAATTAGGAGATGTGACACATATCCTCATGATCTCATGATTCTCTCCACTCAAATTTGAATTTGGCCTTAGGATGCCACATAAAGGTCTTCTAGAAGCCTCCTTTTGATTTACACATGTCAACAATCTCAACCCACTTGTTAGGTATAAGCATATGCACATTATTTTCTAATTTTTAACCACAAATTCACTTAAAAGGGCTAAGAATTAATAAAGTTTGGAAAAACATAAATATGGCCCAATGACAATGAAAGTGGGATGAATGTAGTGACATAGTAGTAAAATGAAGGTGAAATGGAGGTGATATAATGGACATAATAGTGAGAGTGTAATGGAAATGAATGACATTTTCAAGACCCAACATACCCCTCAACTGAAGCTATTGCATGTCCTCATGCAATATATATTACATTAATTCTTTTGATCCTTGAGCTTTGGCTTAACTTTGCATGATATCATTTGATAACTTCATATTTCTGCAAAGTGTTTTACTTGAATTGCAACATGGTTGGTTCTTGTGTTACAACCATTTTTTTTGTTGTTGCATTCTATTTTGATCTTTGAACTGTGCATAATGATATTTTGATTATTGTTGCAAAGTATATCTTTATTGGATTGCATGATAGTTGGTTCTTGTGTGACAACCATGATTTTGTTTGTATCCAATTTATCCTTTAGGCACTTTTTTGAAAAGCCATTGTATGCTCATAATAACAATGTAATAGTTAATATATGTTGGAAGTATGTGGACTCCTGAATATGATATGGACATGGCAAAATATGAATATGAATATATTTCCCCCCCAACTGATGGTATTGGAAATTTTATGAAATGAGGAAGAGAAATGTTTTTCCAACAATTATCATTCTAGCTTTTTATCGAATTCTATGGTCAAAAGTTAGAAAATGACGTACCTTAACTTACCCTTTGGAAAATTCAAATTCAAATTCAAATTTGGCCTTAGGGTGCCACATAAAGGTCTTCTAGAAGCCTCATTTTGACCTACACATGTCAACAATCTCAACCTACTTGTTAGGTATAAGCATATGCACATTATTTTCTAATTTTTAACCACAAATTCACTTAAAAAGGCTAAGAATTAATAAAGTTTGGAAAAACATAAATGTGGCCCAATGATAATGAAAGTAGGATGAATGTAGTAACATAGTAGTAAAATGGAGGTGAAATGGAGGTGAAATGGAGGTGATATAATGGATATAATAGTGAAAGTGTAATGGAAATGAATGACATTTTCAAGACCCAACAGATGCTTGATAACCACATGCAGAAAGTGTTATTCCTGAAGATAAAGTTGAAGTTGAAGAGTGCTCCAAATGGATGTTATGCTTCATCATTGTTGCTTCCAAGGCTTCCATCTTCTTAAAGCATTTGGATTTTATGTGGCCATCTCAATTACAAAAGTTGCAATGTCTATCAATCTTCTTTCCTTTGTTTTTATTTGCCTTATCATTTTGTTGAATTGATTTTTCATTTTGAGACTGAAAGTTCTTAGGACCCTTGGTTGGTTTAGGACCATTCCTTTTAAGAGGTTGTTTCTTCGGATTCTTTGAACTTGGTTGCTACTGGGCAGCTAAGGCTTTCTTAAAAGAGTTTCCAAGATTAAAAAGACCAAGATGTAAGAGTTTTTCATGTTCTCTTATTAAAGAATCACAAAAGACATCAAAAGATGGGGACTTGTAGGCTTGTACTTGAAAATAAAAGCTTCTCTAGTAGAATGGAAGGTGGCAAAAAACATAGAGTAGGTTGGTCCTAACTTAGGAAGAATGGAATAGATAAGGCTGTCATCTTCTTCCTTAACCTTAACACCTTACAAGAGAAGTCTAAGGGTCTTGAACTTGGACAAAAAATCTTCAATGGAAGAAAAATTATCAGGGTCCAACATAAGCAACTCATTTTCGAGTTGATGGGCTCTAATTTCATTTTTAATTCCAAAAACTTTATTGAGTTGTTTCATTGCTTCATCAAGGGTATCAAGTTCTGTGATATGGAATCTAAGGTTTGGAGAAATGAACATCCTTATCAACCCACATGCTTGATCTTGCTTATTTTTCCATTTGACTGTCTTATCTTCATCTTTAGGTTTAGACTCTTGGCCTGAGGCTATTCTATAAAGACCTTTACTTCAAAGTAAATTCTCTATATAGGACACCCATTGGAAGTAGTTGGTGTTGTCAAGAGTAACTTGGCATGAAATTTCCATTTTAATAGAAACTGAAGCTGTAGATGCTGAAACTAAGTGTTCAAATGGAAAGATTTCAAAAAATTAGGCTGATTAAAAAAACGGTTTTGAAACCAGCTTCCAGATGAAGAAGTTATGGCTTTTCGAAAAAAACGTTGTTGAAGATGGCGACGAAGTATGTGAATGTGCGGAAGTGAATGATAATGTTATATTTAAAAAAAAATCCCCCCTCTTTCCAAACTTAATCTAATTAGCTCACTTTTTGAAAAAACACTATGCAACCCACTTTTATAAATAAGTGAAAGTCACTTTTACAATAGTATTTTATGAGCTACCCACTAAATTGTAACTTAAATAAAAGATAAAGAGAATTTAAAATTCTAAGTGACTCACTTTTTTATAATGGGTGAGAACACTTTTACATAAAGTAACTTTAACACATAAGTTACATGTGCTTTTTGAAAAAGTAACTCAACAAATTAAAAGACTTGAACCCAAGACCTCTATTCTCATAAAGTAACTTTGGACCAAGTGAGCTAGTTTAAAAGGATAATAATTTTTGGAAAATTAAAAGGATTTTTTTTCTTAGTCACTGAAGCTTTGGAGTGTGTGCTTACTCGAGAAATCCCTTTTTGCCTACAAAACAAAAAACCACACAACCGAAAACGAATATGCAAAAAAAACCAAACGTTACGGCTTGAAGTTAGATTTTGTCGGAAACTAAATATTTTTCTCAATGTTTTTGATTTTCTGAGATCATACTAAAGTGCAACAGAAAAGAACATACACATGAGAAAAATATTTCCTTTCTGTTTTTGATTTGCCCAGATCGCACAGCGCCGCGAGTCAAAGAGCATACGAAGAAATGAAAGATATAGATCTGGTAATAAAAAAAATAGAGAGTTAAATAAAACAGAAATAAATAGAGAGAAATAACTAAAACTGCAAATAATTATTGTATACCTTCATATCTTAAAAATGACGTAGTTAGGGCTACCCGAAACCTTTTCACGTGAAACGAAATGGGTTCCTCACTAGAACAGATGCTCCTAACACAATAGAGCAGTCATCTCGGCCCGAAAGTGGTCAGAAACAGTAGATCTAGGAAACGACAGTCGGATGCAGCTGTACGAGCTTTGGATTTGGATCACCAATGGATGCGGCCCTCAAATAGCTCTCATACCATGTAGGAATTTATACCATAATTTCCTCAAATATAACACTAAATGACACCACTCACAAAAATATCACAGATCAATACACCAATATTCTTGACGTGGTTAAAACCCTCAAAGAGGGAAACAATCCACGGCCTGAGCCAACGCGACCATTTCAGACAATTTATTAATGTAAAAGAAAGAAAATTTACATAAGCTTCTCTCATGAACGACCACCTTACAAATGACCTTCCATGCTCTTTAAATAGATATCATGGACCAATCGGGTGTTAAGCCACACATCAAGTGTCGGTAATACCGATGAGAGAATGAACCGTCAGATCACTTCATGTCTAGAACATATCGTGGCCGTAGGATTGTAAGTTACAAAAGTACATAGAAGAGAAACACACTTTACCTAACTCTACACGTTACTTAACTATTTCCTATGTGTCGGAATATCCTAACAAATTTGCATTTAGAGGTGAGGTTGGACCGTAATACTCCTTTGCCAAAAGCATGATAACTGTTACAAAAAACCTCCATGTTGTGTCGCGTTATCAAAAGTGGTAGAGACACCATTCTATAACATTGATGAACAAACCTACTACACTATTATAAAGTGGAAAAACTAAACACTTGATGCATAGACATGGACACTTCATACTTGGAATGTAATGTGGTGATAAGATAACACAACTCGAATATTTGTTCTGGTAGAATAACAATTGGCAGTTCATAGTATAATACTTGTTATGGGGAAGTGAAGTTTCAGAGTCACGTGAACATCTTGTTAAAAAAGGAAATAGAAAGGATTAGCGTGAATTGTAAGTATGCCTATGATTTTTGTGCTTTGCTTTATATATATATATATATATATATATATATTGATTTTTGTATATATATATATTATGGGTTTCGAGTTGAATTAGCTATATTTGTATGGAAAATAAATTGAAATTATATAAATAAAATATAGAATTTTAAATTTTACCATTTTAAATACAAAATCTCTTCAACAAGATAGTCTTTAACCTTTTTATTTTCTAAGGCAAAGAAAAATAAAAATACAAAAATCATAGGAATTTAATGTTTAATTGAGATTTTTATATAATTTGAGGATTGATAGCTAGAAATTCATGAGATATATACATTCTTGTTATTGATGGGCTAAGTAATGGCATGTATGTTACTAGGTATGAAACACATAAATTTTTCTAAAAGAGAAGAATCAAATGACATTTACTTGTCTATGGGAGATTTGCATATCATGTGTTATCATTTAGATTATGTAATGCTCCAACCACATTCTAAAGAGATATAAATGGAATATTTTATGATCTTTTTCATGATTGGGTGGACATTTTTCATGATTGAGTGGACATTTATATGGAAGATTTCATAAATTATGGTGATGAATTTAATGAAGCACTTTCCAATTCGGAAAAAATCATAATATGATGTAAATAAAATAATAACCATAATAGTATGATGGATCATAAGACTTGATTCTATTAGCAAGTGCTCATGTGAGTAACTAGCAATTGCACCATATGTTGCAATAGGAACACCGTAAGGCAAGAAGAAATATTAACGCTTTTTTATTGAAATATTATTAATTTTCTATTTTCTATTTATATATAATAAGGTAAATCTAGGAACATTTTTATATGTATGAGAAATATGTAATTGTTTTTAATGTAATATTAAAAATATATTTCTTAATGTAATATTATGTATGTAATAATAATTCAATTATAAATTATGTTTAGATACAAATATAGTTATGCTAATAGGTGTAGTTTATTTTAGAGTATGACTTCTAGAATTTTCATAATACAAATTTATGGATTTCTAATAATCTAAGAATATTTTTCATTGCCTTTTAACATAAAATAGAGATAGAGGTGTGACATTGATAATTGCTTATTTCTAGAAATTTTTTAGAAAAGATATCTAAAATCTTATCCATAAAACCACAAAATATAAAAGTTACCAACATGAAATGAACTCATGGGAACAAGAGAAAAGGTATAATCTTATACCAAAGTAGCTCTTTTGAGCAGGAGAATGGATTAAGGTTTGTCAATGGCTACAAAGACAATGGAAGAAGCAGCCAATGTTTCAGCAGTCTGTGCTGCAATTTCTGTCCCGTGAGTGGATGTATCTATTTTCAACTTTGAGCAAGACAATGGAATAAGGTTTGTCAATGGCTACAAAGACGATGGAGGAAGTAGCCAATGTTGCAATAGTGTGCTGCAATTTTTGTCCCGTGAGTGGATGTATATATTTTGTACAAAGTCCTTAGAGTGTCCATCCTCTCTGGATTCTCCCAACAGTTGTGGTTTGCAATTGGATCTCCCAGCTAAAAGGAAAACCAGTCAAAATTACACTACATATATTTTTTTGGACTAATTTCATAATTAATTTTACCCATTTCTATTTGTTGTGATCCTTTAGTAAATTTAGTTGGCATGGTAATTTATTCACCTAAGCCCACCGCTGGTTTTCGGTGGCGCTTGCTTTGATGAAATAATCAGTTCCCCACTTAATGGCATCCCTAACGTTCTCCAACTCTCCTGCTGCTGAAAGTTCATCTCTGTACTGAGGGGCTCCCCATGCCAACATGGTAACAGTGAATGCCATGGGAAGCCCATGCTTCACATTATCCCCAGCGTCGTAGTAACCACCCACTAAATCCGCCTGCTCAAATACACAATAAAACCCATGTTAAGGATGTCTATTTTTAAGGCGTCCATAGAGTTTGTGTTAGATTCAAAATTAAAAGTTAATTTAATGAATTTTCCTCTTCAAATTTTTTTGATACTCATGTAATTGAATATGTCATTTAGTACAGCTCTTTGTTTTGCTCACCAGTACCACGGAAAAATCATATGAAAATTTACAGAAATTTGGAATTTCAATGTTATACTCTTTCAGTAAACCATTGAATGTCAGCCAGCATGATTTCTCTCCATAAGTAAACCATTGAACCATTGAATGTCATTCAGCATCATTTATCTCCTTGGCTTTTTATATTTTCTATTATTATATGTAAATGTCCATCTTAAATAGTAACGATCTTCAAAACTGTTTCAAGATTGATTACAATCTGCAGGTCCATTTAGAGTGCATGGCAAAAAAAATTTGTAGAACAGAGTAATTCAAGGTTGATCTCATGATGCAATGAAAATAAGACTTCTGTTTGGACAAATGACTATCAAACTAACATACTACCAACTCAAAGTTCCAAGAAATTTGTTCAAAACATAGACAGTAAGGCTAATTTTCTTTCTCAAAACATGAAAGCCATATTAACAAAATCTAACTGAAATTTTCCAAAGGTTTAGAGGCTCAAAGTTACTGTATGTTTATCAGTAAGCCGTATAAAATTCCATCTGAAATAATCATTACTCTTGAGACTATAACAAGATTGATTACATTCCTAATGTTCAAGTGAAAATTACTGCTTGTGCTCCTGGGCAATACAATCGTTGGAAAAAAACAAATTCCAACACTCTGAAATCAATCTAGTTGGTGCATATTGATGAGTAATACCAAGGAAAAATAAAATAAGAAATTCCAGGCAGGACCAACCTTGCATCCACTAGGACCTTATTTCACTGACCATCGTTAAGGTGATCAGAATATTCATCATCTTGTTTGATGGTAGTGTAGATTCTTATTAAGGCTAACGCATGGAAAATAGTTATGAGATCACTAGTGTGGTCTATTCGATGTCTTGGAGGCTGAATTTATTGGGAATTTGTGTTGCAAGGGTCCTGATGAATATGAGATGCCAGTGGTTCTTTATAAATATGAGAAAAGATTGAAGATTGAGAAAAGCAGGTTTAGGATCTGAGGGAACTTAGGTGATCAATGGAGTGATTTGTCCGGATATTCTTTTGGAGACAGGACCTTCAAGCTGCCCAACCCCATGTATTTCATTGTCTGATCTTAATGATTTCATTCAGTTATGTAAAAGGTTACACTTACTATGTAAATTTACAGTTGACAATTTAAAGGCTATCATCATATTTTGGTCTTGAAGATCTCAATGTTGTGAAACTTTCTATTGTCCCTTTCTTTGCACTTGACAAAGAAATCATTTAATCTATCTTGACTCCTATTTTCAGAGAGCCCTATTCTTTATGTCTGATCGATGTCATTCCTGTTGCTTGGTGGTGGCACTTACAAACACACAGTGCAGAGTTTGTGTGACCTATGTACACTATACATCCCAGGACTCCAACATGACAAATTGTCTTTACCACCTGGCAATTGTCTGGAAACAATTATTTAGTTTTTAATTTGCAACATTGTTCTTTTAATAGAGTCTGCTCTTTAAGTTTTTTTTTGTAAGTAGATGCATTGACATTTTAGTGACTGAAATTATTTTTGAGTAGAATTGAAATTCCACCTCTTGTATATATTACTTTTGATATATGTTTTTGTTTCTGTTTGGCATAAAGTAAATGATGATGTAACCTTCTTTTAATAAGGATGGGTAGGTTTAATTAACTTACAATTAGAAGTAGAAATTCCTGATCCTATGAACTTCACATTGATCAACTTTTTTTGCAAGTTGTATGAATTTGCAACTAGAAATAGGAGAGTCAAAGAGAAGATGAGAGTGTTTTCTAGTAGTGATTCTGATTCATTAGCCATACTTGCCACATTTTTCTTTAACACTCTTCCAAATATTGTAGTCTTTTTTCAGCATGTTCTATTAAAAATTATTTCTAGCCGTGATTCTGATTCATTTCCCATACTTTCTTTTCACAGTCTCCTTTCACACTCTTCCAAATGTTGTATTCTCCTTTCAGCGTGTTCTATTAAAAAAATTTATATCCTTCATTTGCTGTGAAATCTTCCTATTAATTCCCAGCTTCATCTGCCATAAAATAAAATCTTTTCACTTGTCCTATTTTAGAATGTTATTTATTTCCCTCAATGCTTTATATTTTATCTGCCTGGACTAATTTGTTTTCAGTGTGCCCTATTTTAAAATGTTTTATTCTATTTATTCTATACCTTCCCTGACTTCATCTTCAGTTACCACAAAGTTTATTTTGCATGCTTCATGTTCAATTTCCACAAGGGTCAAAACCATTGAATGTCAGCCAGCATGATTTCTCTCCATCAGTAAACCATTAAACCATTGAATGTCATTCAGCGTCCTTTATCTCCTTGGCTTTTTATATTTTATATTATTATATGTAAACGATCTTAAATAATAACAATCTTCAAAATTGTCTCAAGATTGATTACAATCTATAGGTGCATGGCAAAAAAATAGTAGAACAGAGTAATTCAAGGCTGATCTCATGATGCAATGAAAATAAGGCTTCCGTTTGGACAAACGACCATCAAACTAACATACTACCAACTCAAAGTTTCAAGAAATTTGTTCAAGACATATATAGTGAGGCTAATTTTCTTTCACAAAACATGAAAGCCATGTTAACTAAATCTAACTAAAATTTTCCAAAAGCTTAGAGGTTCGAAGTTACCGTATGCTTATCAGTAAGCCATATAAAATTCCATCTAAAATAATCATTACTCTTGAGACTGTAACAAGATTGATTACAGTCCCAATGTTCAAGTGAAAAATACTGCTTGTGCTCCTGGGCAATACAGTCGTTGGAAAAAAACAAATTCGAGCACTCTGAAATCAATCAAATTATGGGAAATCTCTATGTTCAACAGGACGCAAGTTAAGATGTTTTAATTATAATCTCGATAATGTAAAGGACAACAGTTTTGGCATAGTCCTTCAGGTGTTAAGCCTGCTTGGCAGCTGCCCCAGCGAGAAAGATTAAAATATAAAACAAATTTAAGTGCACGAGTATAGATTCATTTAACCCTCCCTTTTTCTTTTTCTTTCTTTTCTTCTTTCTGAATTTGAGACTAGAGTGTTTTAACAGTACACTCTATTACCAACTATTATATGCCTAAGGAGTGACTTAACACTACAGTTTATCACCAATTGATCCCCATTTTAACCTTAAATATATAAACTATCAGATTAAAATCTACCGAGTAAAAATTGTTTGGGCATATTTTTTTTTCTCTATATTTAAAAATTCAAGATTAAAATGAATAACAAAACAAATAAGACAGCTCAACACTGCAACTATCCTTACACTGCCAAGAACAACCTTGTCAGCATTTGAGTTTTAAGTGTAACTTAAAATGCACAGACATATTTTGTCCTGTAATCCAACCAGAATGTAAGCATAGAAGAAAGCACATAAAATAAAACACACAAGGTTAAGATCTCTTCCCTTGATTGTGGGGAAGGCTAAATATCAATAATAATGTTGTCAAAAGCATCATTTTAAGTTTTTCGAAGACCTCCGGTGCCTGTTATGGTTGTAACCATAAATGTGTCTGTAAAAGTGTTGCATAAGTTATGTACTAGTAGAAACACTTTGTTGGTGAGGTTGTTATTTTGTTCTATCATGTGAAATCTTAGTAAATTCAATTGAAAGACTCAACTGATATCCTTTAAAATCAAATCATAAAATCACAATCCACACCACTGATCGTTCAGAGACAATCTTGGAGGAAAAATTATGATGTCCATATACCAAAGTTGCAGCTTGAACACAATATACAAATATGATATAAGCATCATAAATATTGGTATGTAACAACTATACATAGGGGAGAGATTTAGCAAACTCAAAAATGTAATATGGACGTTGTTACAGATGGTTTAGAATTTCAATCAAGTTGCCAGCGCTTTTGGGCTCTTGTCTATTTTTCTAAATAATCTTTTAACATTCTTCATTTTCTTTACTAATTCATCCTTATTTTCATTCTCGTTTTCACTAAGCCATTCACCTGACTCCTTGAGAACAACTTGGATGTTTTCAGCATCTTTCTTCTCCGTCACTCCCCTTAGTTTTTCCTTACTCAATATTTTGCTAATGTTGTAGATTTATTGATCCATTGCATTCCTCAATTCCACTGTTTCCTTCCAGACCTCTTGAAAATCTGCACCAAATAATCAATTCCTAATTTATATGGACAGAGAATGTTGATAGAATTCAAGCTGTTGCAAACTCACAATATTGGAGGAAGAATTCACATTGTGGGTTGGTTGTGGGGAATCCCTATGTTAATTATATATTTCCAAAATATCCTGAAATCTGATTAGTACAACTCTTTTTTTTTGCTCACCAGTACCGCGGCAAAATCATATGAAAACTTACAGAAATTTGGAGTTTCAATGTTATACTCTTTCAGTAAACCATTGAATGTCAGCCAGCATGATTTCTATCCATCAGTAAACCATTAAATGTCATTCAGCATCCTTTATCTCCTTGGCTTTTTATATTTTCCATTATTATATGTAAATGTCCATCTTAAATAATAACGATCTTCAAAATTGTCTCAAGATTGATTACAATTTGCAGGTCCATTTAGAATGCATGGCAAAAAAATAGCAGAACAGAGTAATTCAAGGTTGATCTCATGATGCAATGGAAATAAGGCTTTTGTTTGGACAAACTACTATCAAACTAACATACTACCAACTCAAATTTCCAAGAAATGTGTTCAAGACATAGGCAGTAAGGCTAATTTTCTTTCTCAAAACATGAAAGCCATATTAACAAAATATAACTGAAAATTTCCAAAAGTTTAGAGGTTCGAAGTTGCTGTATGTTTATCAGTAAGCCATATAAAATTCCATCTGAAATAATAATTACTATTGAGATTGTAACAAGATTGATTACACTCCCAATGTTCAAGTGAAAAATACTGCTTGTGCTCCTGGGCAATACAGTCGTTGGAAAAAAACAAATTCCAACACTCTGAAATCAATCTAGTTGGTGCATTTTGATGAGTAGAACCAAGGAAAAATCTTAAGAAATTCCAGGCAGGACCAACCTTGCATCCACTAGGACCCTACTTCACTGACCATCGTTGAGGTGATCAGAATATTCATCGTCTTGTTTGATGGTAGTGTAGATTATTATTAAGGCTAATGCATGGAATAAAGTTATGAGATCACTAGTGTGGCCTATTCGATGTCTTGGAGGTCGAATTTATTGGGAATTTGTGTTGCAGGGGTCCCGATGAATATGAGATGCCAGCTATTCTTTATAAATCTGAGAGAAGATTAAAGATTGAGAAAAACGGATTTAGGATCCGAGGGAACTCAGGTGATCAGTGGAGCAATTTGTCTGGATATTCTTTGGAGACATGACCTTCAAGCTGCCCAACCTCATGTATTTCGTTTCCTGATCTTAATGATTTCATTCAGTTATGTAAAAGGCTACACCTACTCTGTAAATTTATAGGACCTTATTTCACTAACCATCGTTGAGGTGATCGAAATATTCATCGTCTTGTTTGATGGTAGTGTAGATTATTATTAAGGCTAATGCATGGAAAAAAGCTATGAGATCACTAGTGTGGTCTATTCAATGTCTTGGAGGTTGAATTTATTGGGAATTTGTGTTGCAGGGGTCCTGATGAATATGAGATGCCAGCTATTCTTTATAAATATGAGAGAAGATTAAAGATTGAGAAAAACAGGTTTAGGATCCAAGGGAACTCAGGTGATCAGTGGAATGATTTGTCTAGATATTCTTTTGGAGACAGGACCTTCAAGCTGCCCAACCCCATGTATTTCATTGCATAATCTTAATGATTTCATTCGGTTACGTGTAAGGTTACAACTGCTCTGTAAATTTACAGGACCTTATTTCACTGACCATCGTTTAGGTGATCGGAATATTCATCGTCTTGTTTGACGGTAGTGTAGATTATTATTAAGGCTAATGCATGGAAAAAAGTTATGAGATCACTAGTGTGGTCTATTCGATGTATTAGAGGTTGAATTTATTGGGACTTTATGTTGTAGGGGTCCTTACAAATATGAGATGCCAGCTATTCTTTATAAATCTGAGAGAAGATTGAAGATTGAGAAAAACGCGTTTAGGATCCAAGGGAACTCAGGTGATTAGTGGAGTGATTTGTCTGGATATTCTTTTGGAGATAGGACCTTCAGGCTGCCCAACCCCATGTATTTCATTGACTGATCTTAATGATTTCATTCGGCTATGTAAAAGGTTACACCTACTTTGTAAATTTACAGTTGACAATTTAAAGGCTGTCATCATATTTTGGTCTTGAAGATCTCAATGTTGTGAAACTTACTATTGTCCCTTGCTTTGCAGTTGAAAAATAAATCATGTAAGCTATCTTGTCTCCTATTTCCAGAGAGCACTAGTATTTATGTCTGATCGATGTCATACCTACTGCTTCGTGGTGGCACTTACAAACGCACAATGCAGAGTCTGTGTGACCTATGTACACTATACATAGCAGGACTCCAACATGACAAATTGTCTTTACCACCTGGAAATTGTCTGGAAACAGAATAGATTTATGCAAAGCATCTTTGTAGTCAAACTCACCCAACACAAACTAATGATCAACAGACAACACAGTAGCAAGAATTATACACACAAACCTTTCAACAGTAAGCCTGTAACCCATTTCTGCTGCAATTAATCAACAAATGGCTATAAAAATAAAAATCTGCAAAAGTTGAGGCGTATATATATTTGTGTCTCACGCAACCATACCCAATAAAGTGACATGGCTGTTTGTTATGGGACTACCCCCATTTACATCAATTCGGCCCCCTTGAATCATAAAAAATCTGATCATACTCTGTTGGGAATGATGTGAAAGCCATATTAACAAAATATAACTGAAAATTTCTAAAAGTTTAGAGGTTCGAAGTTACCGTATGTTTATCAGTAAGCCATATAAAATTCCGTCTGAAATAATAATTATTATTGAGATTGCAACAATATTGATTACACTCCCAATGTTCAAGTGAAAAATACTGCTTGTGCTCCTGGGCAATACAGTCATTGGAAAAAAACAAATTGCAACACTCTGAAATCAATCTAGCTGGTGCATTTTGATGAGTAGTACCAAGGAAAAATCTTAAGAAATTCCAGGCAGGACCAACCTTGCATCCACTAGGACCTTACTTCACTGACCATCGTTGAGGTGATCGGAATATTCATCGTCTTGTTTGATGGTAGTGTAGATTATTATTAAGGCTAATGCATGGAATAAAGTTATGAGATCACTAGTGTGGCCTATTCGATGTCTTGGAGGTTGAATTTATTGGGAATTTGTGTTGCAAGGGTCCTGATGAATATGAGATGCCAGCTATTCTTTATAAATCTGAGAGAAGATTAAAGATTGAGAAAAACGGATTTAGGATCCGAGGGAACTCAGGTGATCAGTGGAGCAATTTGTCTGGATATTCTTTTGGAGACATGACCTTCAAGTTGCCCAACCTCATGTATTTCATTTCCTGATCTTAATGATTTCATTCAGTTATGTAAAAGGCTACACCTACTCTGTAAATTTATAGGACCTTATTTCACTGACCATTGTTGAGGTGATCGAAATATTCATCGTCTTGTTTGATGGTAGTGTAGATTATTATTAAGGCTAATGCATGGAAAAAAGCTATGAGATCACTAGTGTGGTCTATTCAACGTCTTGGAGGTTGAATTTATTGGGAATTTGTGTTGCAGGGGTCCTGATGAATATGAGATGCCAGCTATTATTTATAAATATGAGAGAAGATTGAAGATTGAGAAAAACAGGTTTAGGATCCGAGGGAACTCAGGTGATCAGTGGAATGATTTGTCTAGATATTCTTTTGGAGACAGGACCTTCAAGCTTCCCAACCCCACGTATTTCATTGCATAATATTAATGATTTCATTCGGTTACGTGTAAGGGTACAGCTGCTCTGTAAATTTACAGGACCTTATTTCACTGACCATCGTTTAGGGGATCGGAATATTCATCGTCTTGTTTGACGGTAGTGTAGGTTATTATTAAGGCTAATGCATGGAAAAAAGTTATGAGATCACTAGTGTGGTCTATTCGATGTATTGGAGGTTGAATTTATTGGGACTTTATGTTGTAGGGGTCCTTACGAATATGAGATGCCAGCTATTCTTTATAAATCTGAGAGAAGATTGAAGATTGAGAAAAATGCGTTTAGGATCCAAGGGAACTCAGGTGATTAGTGGAGTGATTTGTCTGGATATTCTTTTAGAGATAGGACCTTCAGGCTGCCCAACCCCATGTATTTCATTGACTGATCTTAATGATTTCATTCGGTTATGTAAAAGGTTACACCTACTCTGTAAATTTACAGTTGACAATTTAAAGGTTGTCATCATATTTTGGTCTTGAAGATCTCAATGTTGTGAAATTTACTATTGTCCCTTGCTTTGCAGTTGAAAAATAAATCATGTAAGCTATCTTGTCTCCTATTTTCAGAGAGCACTATTATTTATGTCTGATCGATGTCATACCTACTGCTTCGTGGTGGCACTTATAAACACACAATGCAGAGTCTGTGTGACCTATGTACACTATACATAGCAGGACTCCAACATGACAAATTGTCTTTACCACCTGGAAATTGTCTGGAAACGGAATAGATTTATGCAAAGCATCTTTGTAGTCAAACTCACCCAACACAAACTAATGATCAACAGACAGCACAGTAGCAAGAATTATACACACAAACCTTTCAACTGTAAGCCTGTAACCCATTTCTGCTGCAATTAATTAATAAATGGCTATAAAAATAAAAATTTGCAAAAGTTGAGGTGTATATATATTTGTGTCTCACGCAACCATACCCAATAAAGTGACATGGCTGTTTGTTATGGGACTACCTCCATTTACATCAATTCGGCCCCCTTGAATCATAAACAATCTGATCATACTCTGTTGGGAATGATGCCCCTTTGAGGGTTTTAAGGGTTTCCTAACCTGTGGGTATAATGCTATTGGTTTAATGATGAATCATGGTGAAAATTATGTTAGAATCCTTCTAAGGAAAAACACACAGTGTACATTGTGTGAGACCTATGTACACTATACATTACATGACTCCAACATGACAAATTGTCTTTACCACCTGGAAATTGTCTGGAAACCAAATAGATTTATGCAGAGCATCTTTGTAGTCAAACTCACCCAACACAAACTAATGATCAACAGACATCACAGTAGCAAGAATCATACACACAAACCTTTCAACAGTAAGCCTGTAACCCATTTCTGCTTCAATTAATCTATAAATGGCTACAAAAATAAAATTCTGCAAAAGTTGAGGCGTATATATATTTGTGTCTCACACAACCATACCCAACAAAGTGACAGGGCTGTTTGTTATGTGAATACCTCCATTTACTTCAATTCGGCCCCCTTGAATCATAAACAAGTTGATCATACTCTGTTGGGAATGACGCCCTTTGAGGGTTTTAAGGGCTGCCTAACCCCTATGGTAGGTATAATGTTGCCGGTTTAATGATGAATCACGGTGAAAATTATGTTAGCATCTTTATGAGGAAAATAACTCAAGCAAATGCTGATTATGGAGTTAGATCTGCTCAAAGGGAAGGAGTATGCTTCCAATGCTGCCTTAGTCTGCTACCAAGATTCAGTCCTCTTGCATGGATGAGATAATTCGCTACCAGGAGATAGAACAAATAACCTCTGCTAACTTCAATTTGTAGGTGACAGGATTCCATATGTCCTTCAAAATACACCATCAAGGAGTGCCATTCTGTTGTCACAAATGTGACAAGGAAATCTTTGCAAGTTTGATGTGGGTTTCAGGTCGTAATGAAATCTGCAAAAGTTGACGCATATATATATTTGTGTCTCACGCAACCATACCCAACAAAGTGACAAGGTTGTTTGTTATGGGAATACCTCCATTTACATCAATTCTGCCCCCTTGAATCATAAACAAACTGATCATACTCTGTTGGGAATGACGCCCTTTGCGGGTTTTAAGGGCTGCCTAACCTGTGGGTATAATACTGTTGGTTTAATGATGAATCATGGTGAAAATTATGTTAGCATGCTTCTAAGGAAAGTAACTCAAGCTAATGCTGATTATGGAATTAGATCTGCTCAAAGGGAAGGAGTATGCTTCCAATGTTTCCTTAGTCGGCTGCCAAGATTCAGTACTCTTGCATGGATGCGATAATTCTCTAACAAATAACCTCTACTAACTTCAATTTGTAGGTGACAGGATTCCATATTTCCTTCAAAATCCACCATTAAGGAGTGCCATTCTACTGTCACAAATGTGACAAGGAAATCTTTGCAGGTTTGATGTGGGTTTCAGGCCGTAATGAATTCCCAGATTCTTAAGACTACCTTTTTGAATGAACAATTAATCCCATATCAATTTTTCAAAGTGTTCTCGAAGATGAAATCACACACAGAAAACAAAGAAAAACAAAAACTTGCCTTTAACCACTTGAGAGTAGAAAATCCTTCAGTCTACGTTGAAAATGTCTACTACTGGCCTTTGCCTATCACAGGTCCAACCACAATTTTATCAAAACCACCAAACTGCCAGAATCTTAGTGATCCAACAAAAATTGAACGCCACAAACCTTCTAATAACCGACTACAAATCCCTGCCAGAAATCTCTAATCTGCCTGTCAGTAACCAGGCCAGAGATCTAAGGATCTTGCCACAAAATAGAAACTCATTACAACGGAACCAAATATGGAACTGACTGTTTTGTTTTCTATGCTAAAAGGGAAAATGGGGAATCGACATGAGATGAGGGCAGGAAAATGCCAACTAAGCTAATGGAATACCATGGTGGAGGACCTTAATGAGACATTTCCTGAACATGAAACCTTCTCGTGTAGAGACGAGCAGGAAACTTGCTAGACAATGACAAGTAGGAAACTTGCCAGGCAAGAATGCAAATGAGAGTAGGTTTTATGCCATGGTCATCAACCTTCATTCTGCAACGCAAGCTGGTTGCAAGCCATGGCCGTCTACCTTCATTCTGCAATGCAAAAACGGTCTACCTTCATTCTGCAATGCAAGCCAGGGCCGTTTACCTTTCAGGTTCGCCGGTCGAAGAAAAAGAACTCTGCAACGCAAGCCATGGTTGTTTACCTTTCAGGTTCGCTGGTCGAGAAAAAGAACTCTGCAACACGAGCTAGGGCGGTTTACCTTTCAGGTTCACTGGTCGAAGAAAAAGAACTCTGCAACGTGAGCCTACCTTTCAGGTTCTCTCGTAGAGGAAAAAGATGAAGTTTAGAGGAAAAAGATGAAGTTTAAACGGTTATTGTTTCAAATCAACGGTGGTAAACATTTTAATCGTCTAACATCAAATCAAACGGTTGGTAATAAGCCAGGTAAGATAAGAGGAGAGTTGATTTCAGAGGGAACGCCTTACGGCGTAACAAGAAAATAATTCACACATGTCAAATTCACTAATTTTCATGACTCATCATTAGTTTGTGTTTGCCCAAAATTTTATGATTTTATGAATAATTTAATATTAAAAATTCAATTTTTATTATTTTTTATTATTATTGAAATTTATTTATTTGTAAAGTGATTGATTGATGTCTTATTATTTTGATTAGTTACTAATTTTTTGTTTTTAGTTTTATTTCTTTTTCATTTAATATTTTTTGATGATTTTTAATTTTTATATTAAAAACATATTTTAATAAATTTAATTATAGACGATTATATATATTAATAAACCTAAACTAGCAATTGTCCCAAAAGGTACAAACAGAGGCCGATAGGATTAGTGAAAGGAAGAAAGTTTTATAGAAAGTCAAGCATATATAAAGGTATGTAGTGACGAAGGCAATAACCACGTTGACCATCCTGTACACATTTGATATTAGAAGAACAAAACCAAAACCAAACCATTCATATTAATATAGTAAGTGTAGAACGCGTTCATACTTAAAGCTCAATAGGTTCAATAGGTTATTGGCAGCACGGTTTTTTTTCTAAATAAAAAGTAAATTACAACGTTGTACATGGTAAATGAAAAGTGGAGAAATTTGTGATTTGCAAATGTTAAAACAAATCACTTACATTACTGGTTGACAGTAGAAGTAAAACATTAACATTATTAAAATTTTGAAACCGATTTTAAATTCATGTATTGTATTTTTCAAAGGCCATTCCTCTCTGTAAGACATTGGCTCTGCACTAAGCTGCACAAAATGCTTGCCCAGGCTATGTACCAGTCCCAGAAATGCCCAGAAATGCAGAAACTGGCACAACCAGCAGCCAGACATATGCCTTTTCTTTTGTATTTTCCACATAATATCTAAATCATTTATAGTTGCTGTTTTAAAGAAACAAATGTGATTAAAGAATTTTCATTCAGATTGAATGTGTCTTTGAAGTTTGGAATGTAGCTTGATGGCTCAAAGATCAAAAACAATACAGCAGGCTTCCTGTGAAAGTAATGCAAGAGTTAAAAGTTTAGATTTGAGATTTCCAATCTATCCTACTTTGTCCTCACAAGTAAAATACTAATGCAGCTTTTCATTTGAAAGGCCAAGTATTGAGAGGTTAGTCCAAGTTAGGCCCTTTGAAAGGCACTTCAGTTAACGATTCATCCTTGATCTATTCATACCGTATTTGTTTGCTGTAAATCATGTCATGACAGTTCTTACTGTTTTGTTAACTTACTGCCTTAAATTATTCTTAGCATGAATAGCTTACAAAAAATATATATAACTGACATTAGTCAAATTTCTGATCAGTCTCAAAATTAATAAATGCCACAGCTATTTGTCATTGGTAATCTATAATTCAATGTCTTTTCTGCCAGTGTGATAAGATTGGAAAATGTTTCTTTCAGACATTCAAATATTGTTGCCTTACTAATCATTTTCTCTTGGGATTCTTAGGATCCACATATGAGCAATATGTTTTTACAACCATTCAAAAATTTCGAGGAAAGTGCCCAACATCTCACTCAGGAAAATGGCCTCAGGCAATCAACTTTTACAATGGCATCAGAAACAGAACATGAGGTTTCTAAACTAAGAATCTTTTATTGACTGTAGTAAACAAATTGAGTTGAAATTATTTGCCAATGGTAGTAAAACCTAACATCTGGATCACGTGTCTTGGGATAAACAACTTTCTTTCATCTTGCAGTCTCCTAAAATCTGGTTGAAGCCAAAAGGCGATGACCTAGAGCAGTGTATTGGACGATCAAAAAGTTACAAAAGTGAGTTACAATCATCATTACCCTCATTTTTTATAGCCATAGAAGGTCAAAAGAAACCCGTAACATTCGATTTTATTGGTAACTCGTTTTGATCCACTGACTGATTTATTCTTTCCAGAGCTTGAGGGAGGCACAAATGGGTTCTTACTGGTCCATGCAAATGGTGGTCTGAACCAAATGCGAACTGGGGTATCTTCACAGTCAATATCATTGAAATGCAATTTTCCAATGATACTTGATCTTTCTAAAAGTGGTTTTAGTGTGTTTGGTGCTCCATTTCACATGTTAACCTCTATGGACAGCTAGAGGTAGTTAATATCTTTTTTTTTTCTGTATGCAGATCTGTGGCATGGTTGCTGTTGCAACAATAATGAATGCAACTCTTGTTCTTCCTTCTTTGGATCACACCTCCTTTTGGACTGATCCAAGGTTTTCTTACTCGAATACCTTTTCTTTGGATGTCAATCAGCATTTAACACTGACTCAAATAATTCAAACCATCTTGACGGTCTTAATTCAAATTCTTCTAGTGTTTAGAGTTTGATCTTGTAAAGTTGGTCAATATCCCAAAGAATGCTCCAAGTTTCTTATTATACTATGTATTATTTGGATACAGCATACATACTACAAGGAAGAAATGCTCCCCTTGTTGAAGAAGAATAAGATTATACAGTTTACTCTTACAGATTCTCGACTTGCAAATAACGGACTTCCTAATTCCATTCAAAAGCTGAGATGCCGTAATAACTATCAAGCCCTGAGGTACACAAAGTCTATAGAGGAGCTTGGGAAGAATTTGGTCATAAACCCGCGTGTGAAAGCTCATCCACCAGGTGCGCACCAAAGGATGCAATAAGAAGATATAAATAGAAGTGGTTATCCCCGGCACTCTAAAGAAGATCCTCACATGCTCACACATGCCCAGTTAGTGATGATGCTTAATTAGATTCTGAGATAGACAAGAAACCAGATGAGTAAACGGAATTTCAAAGTGTTTTTTCTTTTCCATGAAAAAGAATCCCAAGTTTCCGGATCACTTTCCAACTAATCACAAGGGCTATTTTCAGGCAATCACGGAATTTATAGTAAAAATAGAAGCCATTGTTTCCAGTAATTTACTATCTCAACACACCATCACTCCATTAAGGATTTCTGAAAAGTCCATATTGGCAATTTGGCGTTATCATCCCCCAAAACACAAATTTCAATAAAATCAGTCCATTTAAGTGCATATACAGACAAAACAAATCAGGAGACACAGTATGTAAATACATGCATCGAAATATCGCCCTAAAGCTAACGAGGCGAGGTGGGCATTCTATTATTTTCTAATTAAATGTCGGCTGCCTCATTGACAGAAGTACAGAAAACATTGTAGAACATAAAAACAAATTTATCACATACCAATTTCTAACTTTCAAGAACAGGGCACAATTGATCCCACCACCTGGTAAAAAATCTGAAAATGCAGTGCAGGGCATGATAGTTAATAAACCATGATGTTAAGTTCTTAAAATTGAACCTATACATGTTAAGTTCTTAAAGTTTGGGAAGTCATAATATTGATGTATGTTTGCTATCTGTAACGATGTAGATATGAGATTGGATGAAGCAGAGGAGCTGAGTGAAATGCGATACAATGTAAAGCACTGGAAGGAGAAGGACATTGATGCTGAAGACAAGCGGAAGCGGGGAGGCTGTCCTTTAACTCCACGTGAAACTGCTCTTTTCTTGAAAGGCTTGGGCTATTCACCAACAACAAACATTTACATTGCAGCAGGGGAAATTTATGGGAATGGCAGCATGAGAGCTCTGCAAAATGAATTCTTAAATGTATTTTCACATTCAACTCTTGCTACAGAAGAGGAGCTTGAGCCTTTTAAAAACTATCAGAATAGACTTGCTGCATTGGACTATATTTTAGCTCTATAGAGTGATGTGTTTTTGTATACTTACGATGGAAACATGGCAAAGGCTGTTCAAGGGCATAGACGGTTTGACATTTGCGTCAAGTTTTGGACATACCAGTAAATCAAACAAAGAAGAACCCCCAAATAAAACCGGTAAAAACCTATTTCAGATTCAGAGATTAGGAAGCTAGAAATTAAAAGGCAAAAACTACATACCTTGGATACCGGATACCGATGCAGTGAGACGTCTGAGGAGTTCAAATTTGCTGCGGCAGGCTTCAGGTCGAGCAGGAGCACAAAGATGCGGAGAAAATATGAAGCTTAATATCGCAGGGGAACCGAATAAGGAAATACGAATAGGGATTTAAGGGTGTTTTCTGTTCCACCAGGCGCGGGCGCATCCTTCAACTATGGCAAGGCACAGTGAGTGGGGCGGCGGCATCCATGAATACCTCCGCCCCTTCTTTGCAGCGAGGCCGACCACTGAAAGGGAAAGGTAAGTTGTGGCATGCGGTCCGTCTTCCAAATAAGGTTACAGGCCGATATTCCTGGTATGCAGGCCGATATTCCTGAACAAACACGAAGAGCGGCAGGTGTGTGAGGTATTCGTCTCCTCTTCGAAGACTAACTTCGCCAGCTGTCAACCTACAGTGGTTTTCTGAACAGAAGCGAATGTCGCCAGGTGTCAGTGTCAGAAGCAGTGGGACGACGAAAGGTCCCTTTTCAAAGAAAGGCCTATCGGCCTAAATATACACCAACACATATATATACCTCAATATACACCAGCGCATATATATAGCTCTTTTGTACACGTCAAGTTCATGATATAGACCTCTGGAAATGTGAAAGGTCGGGGTAAGCATCTTCCCTCTTGAATGGAGGATACGTGTCAAAGTTGCATTACATTCAACAAAGTTAAGTGGAGCGTCAATTCCATGATGTTCAGCTTTTGCAGAGCTGCTTTTGTTTTTGGCAGCATGCACACGTGTCGTTCATGTTAAAGGTCCCGGGGGAGCAAGAAAACTAATTCTCGGAAAAAAACAGGAAAGTGAAACCATTGTGGACCACACGGAAAGAGAGTATACTAGAAGCTAATTCTGGAAAGTTAAAACCCACACAATGAGAGAAACTGACCTGAGTTATGGAACGTCAATTCCATGTCCGTTTCACAGTTGGCAGAGCTGCTTTCGTTACAGACCTCTGGAAATGTGAAAGGTCGGGGTAAGCATCTTCCCTCTTGAATGGAGGATACGTGTCCAAGTTTCATTACATGCAAGAAAGTTAAGTGAAATTCACTCTTGGAAAGAACCACGAAAGTCGAACCATTGTGCAGCCCACACGCAAAGAGAGTAGAGCAAAAGTTAATTCTCGGAAAAATAAATGTGATAAGTCGGGGTAAGCATCTTCCCTCTTATGAGCATGTAGTAGTTTAGGTTCAGTATGGCGTAATGACATATATAATGATAGTGATTTCCTAGCTAGAGAGAGAGAAGAAAGACCAGTCTATGAGCATGTGGTAGTTGCGGCTTCATAAAATAGAGAAGTGGATCCGTCATCGAGTGGATCCAGTGGGAGTGGTGGACCCGTCTCCATCTCCGTCCTCCGTCTCATCTCCGTCCTCCGTATCCGTCCTCCGTCTCCATCCTCTCCTCTCGATGGCGGCCTTATCAGTCGAGCACCTATTTGACTTACTTTTTTATCAGCTCCCTTGGCGGAGGTTTTGGACATTCTCCCTCCCATTCTTGCCATTTTAGTTTGGCGGAGGTTTTCAAGATTATCCTCTCCTCTCCTCTCCTCTCCCTCTCCTCTCCTCTCCCTAATGGTCGAGCCCCCTAAAGGGACGGAGTCACTCACTATTCATATGGTGAGGGTGCGTTAGCACACTCGACTGTCAAGGCCGCCATCGACGGAGTCACTCACTATTCATATGGTGAGGGTCCTTATCAGTCGAGCCCCCTGTCCTCATAGCTGTAAAGATAGAAAATCCAGGCAGTAAACCTAACCAGGGAAGGCACTGAACCAGATCGTTGAGAGATGCCCTTCCGTCTCCAATCGAGAGAGTGCAAAGGCCAATCATATATTATATATGTCATTATGGTTTCTCATTTCTTTCTTCCAGTCATGATGCGCTTTAAGGCTCAACCATATGCCCCACCACCCCATAAGCATCTTAGCGGAGCCAAAACATAAAATGAGAATAAATCAAATGATGTATGTGCATGGTCTTGACTCTACAGTTATAGCAGCGGCTGCTCCGGTAGTAGGCACCCGCTGGGCCTTTGTAGAGGTTTTGGAACTCGAACTAGATCCAACTCCACTTAGTTAATGGCCAGGACGTAGAGATGCTGGTATTGAATGTGAAAACGTCTGGTTGGACAATTCAATTGAAACACGTCTCCATGCAAGTCCAAGTTAGCGGACGAGTTAAACGTCTCGATGGCACCATCATATGTGAAAACTAGGGAGAATATAAGTGACTCTTAGGCTTAGGAAGAAGACCAGGTGAATTCAAGTGTCAACGTGTCTACAAGTGTATTCTCTTAGCCCCGCTCTGGCATCGGCACTACCTGGTGGCCTTAGTAGTGGATCTCGACAGCATCGACTAGCCCGAACTCATATGGCCTATGGGCAACAAGTTGAGTTGGAACAGCATCATAGCCAGCAGTTTACATCGCTGATAGTTCCTCGTTGGCACCTTCGAACCTTTAGGATTGCTTTTATAGATCTACTGCCCCGTTATACCGACCTACAGAGGATACTATTACAGAGACTCCTTACGGAAACCTTTTCCTCTACGCTCAGACTTACGGAACTATGTTCCTCATCAAACTTATCCCTTGACGCTTGCTTTGATTGATACCCCTTCTCCATGAGGGAGGGAGGTTTGAGCCCTATCGCTTGAGAGACACCCACGACGGAATGACAGAAAGACACCGATGGATGGAGTTGAGCGAGAAGTTGAACACCGCGAAACCAGTGATGGAATAAAAGAAAATAAGTGGACCCACGAAGGAAGGAAGGACAGAAGATACAGTTACATAAATGGATGGAAACTGGACTACGAGTTCAATACGAACGAGTTGTTGAGCGAGAGACCAGGTTAACACTACAACCTGGTGAACCACAACCTGTGGTTAATTAGTGTCGTGCCTGAGCGAGAGCCGAGTGCGTGAATAAATATACAGGTTAGCTTTATATATGTTGCATGGTTGGTTCAGGGCGGGTTCCGGTACGGTCTGGTTAGGTGAGGAGTCAGGCAGACCGGTTTCATCAGGACATTGCTTGCTTTTGTTACCTTCCCATTAGGGTTGATCCTATCGCTTGCCCATTAGGAGGGTGCTAGCGCTATCGCTTCATCCATCCGCAAAAGATGAAACAGCGCCACTTTAAGCAGGACCTGGCAGAAAGAAAGAGCGTGTACGGTTAGGTCTTATCTGGGACGGGACGGTTAGGTTAGTCAGGAACAGACCGAATCAGTACGGGTTACACTTATAAACTAAGATTGATTGATTGCTACCTTCCCATGAGGACCTACGGGGGTGGGTTCAAGAGAGAGAACAACTCACCCAGTAATTGAGTAATGAATCAGTTGAGAACCTTTGATCACGAGTACCAAACCTGTAGTTGAGCGAGAAAAGAAACGAGTGGGTGAGCGAGAAACGAGTGCGTGAAGGTTAGCTTTATATATGCTGCATGGGTGGGTGTTTCAGGGAGGGCAGGTACCGGTACGGGTCCGCTTAAGAGAGTCAGGACGGGAGTCGAAAGAAAGGGCATTGCTTTTTCACCTGCCAGAAATACCCTTCTATGTTGAAGCCCTAGAACATGAGGTCTTATAAGTTACCAGTTTACAGTTCTCAGTTACCTGTTAGAGCCACGAATATCAGACCTTTGAAGCAGCACCAGATTAGGGAAGGGGATAGAGTCTCTATCAGCCAGGAACACTAAAGTAGCTGTAAAGTATTCTCTATGAAAGAAACTTGACTCTTTCACCTGCTCGAACTAGACCTGGAGCCCCAAGAATCCACGTAGTGAAGTGAGTGAGTCAGCAATTTGTCCCTTGAAGGACCGGATGGGATGGATGATCACCTTACCCTTTACTTGATTACTGCCTTTACCCTAGGAGAGAGATGGAGTGCTGCCCAACCACACTTGCCTTCAGCCAGGAAGGAACAGGAGGGTACGGCATCTATGAACCCCTTCCCTTGGTGAAAAACTAACCCACCTTAATAACTAGAAGACCCCACTCCCACTGGATCCACTCGATGACGGATCCACTTCTAGTTCAGGAGGCGGAGGTTTTCTTCCTTGGCATGGTGGTAGTTAGTTATATATGAGCATGTAGTAGTTTAGGTTCAGTATGGCGTAATGACATATATAATGATAGTGATTTCCTAGCTAGAGAGAGAGAGAAAGACCAGTCATTGTTATATATGAGCATGTGGTAGTTGCGGTAGAGATAGAGATGTGCACCTCGGCGAGATGGCGTAATGACATATATAATTCATTCATGCATAATGACATAGAGAATATATGCTTCTCCCTCATTCATCAGAGTGGGATGGACAAGATATCCGAGAGGCCAGTATCGTCCTCCCTGCAGAATGAACTGTAGATGGTAACAGCATAAAAAACTATTAGTAGGGTCCCCCGAACAATGCCCAAAGGGGAGGTGTAGGATGGAGCATAAAGGGAGGCAAGAACCTCTATGTTGGGATGGTGGGATGAATGCCTAGGGAAACAAATAGAACCAGTTTACCAACGGAAGGCATAACTTACCTTCCTTGACACCAGCACCAGTTTATCCAGTTTTTGCACTATATCCCATATTAGTTGAAGCCCTCCTCCCACAGGCAAGCCCAGCCAGAAAGAGTCGGTCAGAGCCCGTACAAAGCGCATCCTACAATAAATATTCGCTAAGCATCATTGGTGGTTGGCTTGGTCAACCATTACGTTTCCTCCAAGGCCCCAATAAATCATCGATGTCTAGATATAGATATAGCACCACCATCAAGTCTATGCCTACCAAGTCGCCCGCCCAATGCAGATAATATATAGTGGAACAACCTACTCCGTATCGATCATGAATGAAAGAATCAAGCGCCATAAAATCTATACCTACATAGCAGCCCGTCCGAACAAAGCGCATCCACAGTCAACACGGCATACCCACTTCGCCTCAATTTGACTTACTTAATGCCCATAATGAATGATAAAACGCTTAGCCCCGACACGGATCATCATGATATAAATAGAATCAAGAACAGTCTACTCAGGAGGAATCGCTGTAGGCCGGGAAGTAACAGTGCCTTTGCAGGCATAGAAAATGCCTCCTTTGCATGCGAAATCAAAAGTGCGTTTGCGGGCGCAGGATCAATGTCTTCCTTTGCAGCAGAGATATACCTTTGCCGGAAGAGATAAACGCTTGTCACACGTTAGTTTACCGATGATAGATCCCGCCACCCCGCACGCAAGCAAGTTCAGTTGCCTTTCTCCCTATATATCGGGGTGATACATTGATTGCCATTCTTCGAGGGTTTGTTCCATTGGCTGGCTCCCAGTGGGTCAAATGTCCATTGTACTGAATGATTGCCCGGGCGGGCATTGTTGAGAGAGTAAGGGGGCGGCACCACGAGATGATGGCTCGAGGAACTGGATCAATACCGCCCGTGATCCCTCTATCTCTGAACCGGAAAACCATTATTTAAGGGAATCTAGTTACCCGTTTCGCCCTCGTTGTTCGTGAGCCCATTCTATCTAATAATTGCGAGGAATTTCCATATCCATATCTAGATCCTACCACGAGATCTGCGCCCGAGGATAGGAAGTGTAGTTGTTCTCCAATTCCATCGTTTTTACTTGGTTTCGAACTGCTAAAGAAGCAGTAATCTTCCAATTCTTCTACTTCCATGCGGGGAATTCCAGACACATTGCGAAAAGATGAGTGCAATAAAGAGATTCCCCCATCTGAAACCCCATTCACTTTATAATGATTGGAATCGAAATGCTTTTATAAACGCAAGCAATTTGATCGGGCCTTTCCGAACCTATTATTCTTATTCTGGTTGAAAGGGGAAGACAACTAGAGACCAAGCTAAGACCAGTAGCCCGGCTCAAAGATCACTGCTAGGGCCTACCGTCAAACCCCTGAACTGCACTCTGGATTGGAATCTCTGCGGGACGGAGAGAAGGAAGTGAACACACGGGAGAGACAAAGGGGAATGCATGGGTAACCGGAACAATAGGCGGCTCTATTAGCAGTGGTATTGGTGGGATGAATTCACCAGCCCGCAACTCATTATCCAAGCCTTAGGAGCGCTACTACTCGTACGTCTATCTGCCTTGCGAGAGCTCAAGATCGTACAGGTCTATCTTCCAGTAACCATACACCTATAGGAAAGCGTCTTAAAGGCCTTTATGTAAGGGTTCGCATCCTGCAGTATGCCCCAACCGGATGAAAGTCCCACAACCGACCAAGTTGAAGGGTTCATGAGAGCCCCAAGTGGAAGGTAAGGGGAGCAACCCAGCCAAGCACTACATATAAGTTCCGTAGGCACACAACCAAGCTATGACGAGCAACTAAGTGGGTGATCATCCTTAAATAAAGAACTAAATACTTATCACTTACGATTTAAGCCCCCTATTCCCCCCTGATCGCAGTATTTTTCCATCTAAATACCATTTTCCCTACCTTCGCAGAGATCTATTTACTATTTGATTCTCTCCTCTATAGAATAGAAGACTATGAAAGGGTTTTGGAGAATAAATGAATAATTCATAACCTTCTTTGCGGGTTCAATCCCCCATTCCTAAGAGTGTTTTAAAGACTTCGCGAACTGAAACATCTAAGTAGAAATAGGAAGGAGAATCCACCCTTATGGATGGGGGCCTCGTCTCGTACTTCCATTGGTGGGCTTATCATCTGTCGGACCTCGTGCTGCTCTTTATTAGGCTGCATCCCTTGTGCTGGCTGGGTGGCCGCATCCCTCGTACTTATCTTGCTTGGCTGAGAATATGTCTCTTGTACCTCGTCCTGCTATTGCGCTGGATCCATAGCAATTTGGCCAGTCAAAGCTGTCAAGCAATAGATAAATAAAAGTTCGATTTTGCGTAAGCATTTTAGGACTGAAGGGATAACGATTTTGCGAAAACATAGCCCTCGATACTCGAACTCGAACTTGACCCTAGACCTAGACCCTCTACGGAGGAACCATAGCTCTCGAACCTCGAACCTAACCCTAACCCTCAACCTCTATACCCGCTACCATACACACGGTCTTACCTGACTTACGTATACGCAACATTAGGTACTACATCACCATCACGTAGGGCACCTCACATAGCCGAGCATTGCCAGAAGGTCATTGCCTCAAGGCATCATACGCCATATCGATTTTGACCAAGTTCGCGCCATACGCTAAAGAGAAGTGCCCCCATCGTTACCACCAGACGACGATAGAGGCCACAGGTTACCTGTTCAAACACCTTACTCCGTTCACCCAACATGGATGGTACCGGTACAAAGATGAATCGGTAACACTGTTATTTGTGAGTCACCACTAGACATACCATCACACACATTCGTCCACCCAACGATATTTCATATGTTACCATTTGAACACCAGATGAATGAGATCGAGCCAAGGTGTTTGTTGCCATACGAGCATTGCCTTTGAGCCAGGGTGGCACCAAATGAGATAAGAGATGGACCCCATGTTCCCAACAGATGAGAGACGAAAGGACTTACCGGCCTATTCTTGTCATTTTAGGAGGCGGAGGTTTGAGTGCTCCCGATGGCAGCCTTATATTATATTGGGCCCCCCCTCTCCTCTCCTCTCCTCTCCTTATCAGTCGAGCCCCCTAAAGGGACGGAGTCACTCACTATTCATATGGTGAGGGTCCTCTCCTCTCCTTATCAGTCGAGCCCCCTAAAGGGTCCTCTCCCTATGGTCGAGCGCCTCCGGTCCTTAACAGTCGAGCCTGCTTACGCATCCTTAACAGTCGAGCAACCCTATCATTTGACCCAGTAAGTAAGTCAAGTAAAGAAACCACCCAACGAGTCGGAAGTACACGAGGAATCCCTCAGGCACTTAAAGCAATGGTTTGATTCCGGAATATTGCCATTTAAGGATGTTGATTCTCTAGTATAGCCGGCGGGATTTCCGGCTGGCTGGCTTTGAGGCTTTACAAACAGGTGGGGAGTGGCTTCTGTAAGGCTTCTAATTAATGGCTGCTAAAGTTTCAAGGTTAGAGGCTTCTGATGAATGGTCGGTATGAGCGGAGGGCGGCACCACGGATGAAGTAGTCCCAGTGTGAGGTTCACCGATAGATAGAGGGTTATGATCCTGCTTTCTGGTATAAGTCCGGTATAATTGACCAGAGGTGTTGCAAAGGTGGTGGATTGATAGAGTGAGGTTTACAACAGCTTGGTTACTATTACACTGGTGGCTTAGGTGCGCATCAATTGATTCAATTCGCCCAGGACATGTTGATGAGGAAGAGAGGTGAAAATGACCCCTGTTACTGATGACAACGAGAGAACAAACCAACCCTGGAATAGACAGCCCAGCTTGCATGAGGAAGGATCACTACCGCTCAATTGATTATACGCCCATTACGCCTTCTGGAACCAATAGAGAGAGAGGCCTTGAATAGAGGCCTGGACGCTACCGCGGGAGGACTGATCGCTAACGCTTGCCCCTTGATTTGCTTGGTTTGATCGAGCCCGAGACCCGGGAGCACACAACCGCATAGCCGAGAGCACACTCGACTAATAAGGAGAGGGGGCTCGACCATTAGGGAGAGGAGAGGACCTTTAGGTACTCGACCATAAGGGAGAGGATGCATAAGCAGGCTCGACTGTTAAGGAGAGGACCCTTTAGGGGGCTCGACTGATAAGGAGAGGAGAGGGAGAGGAGGGAAAGATGTGAAAACCTCCGCCAAGCTAAAAGAAATTAGTAGGGTTTTAACGCTCGACCAGGGCCCCCACCCAATAAGTAAATTAAGGGAAAGATGTGAAAACCTCCGCCTAAGGGGATTGGGTGGGTAAATAGTGGTCGAGCCTTAAAGCGCATCCCCAAATCGAGTTATCGCTTCATTCTTTGGGGTTTATATATTGCTCAAGGCTGCCTCTAGCTAGGAAATCACTATCATTATATATGTCATTACGCCATACTGAACCTAAACTACTACATGCTCATATATAACTAACTACCACCATGCCAAGGAAGAAAACCTCCGCCAAACTAAAATGGCCAAATTAGTTGGGAGAATGTCCTCTCCTTATCAGTCGAGCCTGCTTACGCATCCAAAACCTCCGCCGGAACATAAAGCACCTGGACTTGAACCAGGATTTCCCACCCCGATGAGCAGGATTTCCCGATGAGGGGGTGTCTTTCCATTTAGACGATGCCTTAATCGGCGGACCCTCACCATATGAATAGTGAGTGACTCCGTCCCTTTGGTGGACGGGCTTGCTTGGGCACTGAGAACTTTGACGAGAAATCCCCTCACCCTTCGTACCTCAGGTGAGCGCCTTCCGGCCCTTCTCAGCTGCTTCCCTTTACTTATGAGCATCTATCCACCTGGCGTCAACCCCCCCCTTCTATACCGGCTGGTTTCATGATCTTAACTTGTAGCATTCACGAGTGTAACACTTACTGAAATCATGCTTACTTGGGGTACCGCTTACCTTTACTCGACCTATACACCTTGTCTTTCTCTTTACTGTTTCCTCCTTCACCTTACGACTTACCTTTTGAATGAATGCCCCAAACAGACAGCCTTACACTGGGGATTCCCATAGAGCTGTTCCACCACCTTCCAGACAGCCTTCACAGACCTGGCTGGAATCACACTTGCTTAAAGATGGATGGATGCATTTCAAGGCGGCTGTAGCGGTGCTTAAATAGATTGACAAGAAAGATCTGTATGTCGGTAAGGTTGCTTGCTTGTAGGTTAGCTAGTGTGGTTTGTAGTGGACGGTTAGCTGATTGTTGGGCTGTATGATTCCATTCCTTTTCCTGATCGAGTACCAGCATTTCCATCTGGATGAGTGAGTGATCGACAACAGGCATCGAATCTAGGATCGGCTCTTGGGGCATTGAGTGCATCGACCCCTGGATCGAGATTTGAGGGTTGTCGGCAGACCCCCGGAACCCCTAAAGATTGTTTCCAGATAGCTAAACTGGCATCGCATCATCAAGTAGCGGGATCAATTGCATCGACTGCATCAACTAGCGGCTATATACAATGACCTTCTGGCAATGATGACTATTGGACTGGTTTACAATGACCGGCTGACAATGATGGACTATCGGCTATGACCTCCTTGTGTCTATGATTGGCTATATACAATGACCTTCTGGCAAAGATTGGAAATAATAGGGGAATGGAAACAACATAAATATCCTATGGTGAGAACGATGGTAAATGGTAACATGGTAATATAATAAATCTCGTTCGTTGGATCAATGGATGAACTACTTCTTTTGGGTATGCTCAATAGGGTACTTCTTTTCTATTTTCTCTATTGGTTATGTTGGCTCAAACTTTTCCTTCCTATTCATTGAGGGGTTTATTCCTTTCTAATCGTCTGGCGGCATGTCTTAATTGATATGCTTTTGTATGTAAACAACATGGCTCAATGTATTGATTCTGGTGGAAACGATGGGGAAATGAGAAAGCAAGTAAACGTTGACAGGTTGGATAGCAAGATCGATAAAGCAAGAGACCTACCTTCGGCAATCAGCAAGTGTGGTATCGATTAGCAGGCAGTGTGCCTCACAGTGTTGGCCCCATACCGTATCGTGAGGGGGGTATGGCCTCTCCTCTTTCGGGTATGTATTTCAATTCCTTTAACGCGTAGCGCGCATTTAGCAGCTATTGATTTTCTACGCTATGTTATATATGATCTATCAATGCTATCTATGGATGTGTCTATGTATGGGCTGTATGTCTATGTGGGTGCTCAATTTTCCACCATATCCATGTTGGGTGCTCTATGTGACTGCCTGACTATGGCTGTTTCCAGCCCACTCACTCGTCCAACCCTGGCTGCCTTACTCCCCGGGGTGCAAAGTAGATAAAAGCAAGCCATCATCTATTTTCTTCACCCTCAACTTGAACCTCTAAGAATATGGAGCCTCGGGAAGAAGGAATGTTATTACCTGGGCTAGATGGAGGGAATGACCTTTATATACAACATTTGACTGGTGGTTGAGGTTCATTCAACATTCAGAAATAGCCTCACATAGCCACCGATCATAGACAATTCCTATAGCCCTTACATTGCCAGCCGGTCCTACTTAAGAGCCATTGAAAAAAGTTTCATTTTCTTTATTCATCAGTCTGCTGCTTTCCCAAAAAGAAAGAGACAATCATTCAAAAGGAAAAGAAAGAGACAATCATTCAAAAGGAGTGGTAGGTGGAGCTGGATGATTAGGGTTGCTGGAAGCTTAGGAACGAAGAAGTAGAGGGTCGAACACGAATGATTCTTCCATCCGAGCGAGGTTGGGAACCTCACTGGTGGTGATCGCCGCTTGGTCTTCGATTGACCCTGCATGCAATGGAAGAAGGGGATCTCAAGCCCGCCCGTGAATCTGCATCTATAGCGCACTGGGACGTCCAGAAGAGAGGAGCCTGCGGCCAAGCTAGGTTTTATGACCTAGGCATGCATTCATTAAGGGCACTAAGGCAATTACAAAGTGGTTAACCTCGTAGATGTATATATAGAACGTGAAAAAAGGAATCAAGAAAGGGGGAGCTTGGTCGTGGTAATGAAAAGCTTTGCGAAACGGGTCCTCCAGTTTTGTGGTTGGCCAATCATAGGGGAGTGAGAAAGAACTATATAGAACATTGATAAACTATATACCCATCAAGTGTGATCATTGAACCGGGTGTGTGTAATTGCCATGGTTCTTCGAAAATAGAGGGAGTTTAAGGTGACGTAACAGCATTTTGAGAAGCACTATCCCTCCTGGTTTATGACTTAATTGGCTCGTTAACCGAACGTTCTGTTTTCCGCTTCGTATCCTCTCGCAACAGTAGAACCAACCGTTGGGAAGCGAATCATTACGTAGAGAAAGCAGGAGAAGTGGAACGAGTTCCTTGATGCTTATTGGGTGGGGGGCATATGAATGAGTGAGCGACCCCTAAGTAATAAATATAGGGCCCTTGCTTTAGATCCTTTCTTGATTTTGGAACTGGTGTTAGTAGCTTAGCTAATTTGATATGTTGCTAGTGGTACTGAAGCCTTTGTTGCCACCCACCGTAGTATCTGTCTAAGGGGAATAGCCCCGTCTATACTATATCAATCAGGCTCTCCCTCTCGATCTAGTTCCATCTCTATAATAAATAAGTTCCTATCCGTGTTTCGGCATGATCCTACTCTCCCCACACTAGTGGTTGACATCAGCCAATAAGTCCGCCGATAGGTCGTCGTCAGTTTATGTGAAAATATAGGTCAAGCATTGCTAGCCCGGTCATCCCACAATAGTAGCACCAGTGTTCTCATCCACAATAGTCGTTATCATCATAGTGGGCACTAGTTCTAATTAGCATTAGCAAGTTCATAATTCAATTATATATTATTATTGCATATAATTGCATATAGACGTTCTCAAGATGATACATATGTGATCGCGCCATATCTACGTCCTTGCCATAATAGACAACCCGGTTCCATATGTGTTGGTTCGGGTGGGTACGATATTGAAAAACCTTCGCTCATTTTGTGGTTTTCAAATGTCAAAACCTTATTGATTAGGAGCACATCTATGAGCGGGCGGGTACCCCTATCCTTTCGGTCGAGTAGTGAAAACCGCATGACCTCCCGCTGGTCGGTCCCAGGCCCCTACTTATATAGCTGGCCGCATTACATTTTCCACCTTGAGACTGAAATTCCGGGTTCTTTACTCGACTGAAATGGGACCGGGGGAGCGCAGAGAGAAGCAACCACTTTACGGTGAGGCAAGACATCGAAGCGCAACTCTCTAAACCCTTCCAACCTTAGTTTATGTATGACCGGGCCTCTACCTCTATAGCGGCCCTTCCTCGCTTGACTTCTGATGAGTGTGTATTTTTCCAGGCAAATAAAATCAGTTGCTCGACCATAAGGTCCGTCAGGGGCTCGACTGATAAGGAGAGGATGCTACAGCAGGCTCGACTGTTAAGGATGCGTAAGCAGGCTCGACTGTTAAGGACCGGAGGCGCTCGACCATAGGGAGAGGACCCTTTAGGGTGCGTTAGCACACTCGACTAATAAGGACCGGAGGCGCTCGACCATAGGACCTTTAGGTACTCGACTATTAAGGAGAGGGAGAGGACCCTCACCATATGAATAGTGAGTGACTCCGTCCCTTTAGGGGGCTCGACTGATAAGGATGCGTAAGCAGGCTCGACTGTTAAGGATGCGTAAGCAGGCTCGACCATAGGGAGAGGACCGGAGGCGCTCGACCATAGGACCTTTAGGTACTCGACTATTAAGGAGAGGGAGAGGACCCTCACCATATGAATAGTGAGTGACTCCGTCCATTTAGGGGGCTCGACTGATAAGGATGCGTAAGCAGGCTCGACTGATAAGGAGAGGACCCTTTAGGGTGCGTTAGCACACTCGACTAATAAGGATGCGTAAGCAGGCTCGACTGTTAAGGAGAGGACCTTTAGGTACTCGACCCCAAGGGAGAGGAGAGGGGGCTCGACTGATAAGGATGCGTAAGCAGGCTCGACTGTTAAGGAGAGGACCCTTTAGGGGGCTCGACTGTTAAGGAGAGGAGAGGAGGCGGAGGTTTCACAGCTTTCAAATGGCAACAAGGAGATTCGAGTTGAGTTCCCTTCTCTTAGAATGGTTTTATTCACGTCGCTTTCAAAGTAAGGGTAAGGGCCCCTTTTAGAACGGGAATCTCGTATCTCCGGAAGTTGTATCAACCCGAAACTATAGAAGTGGGCACATCACATTACACAAAAAGGGGGAAGTGGCCTTTTCGATCATGCAAGCCTGGCCTTAAATAATAAGAATAGGGGGCGAACACCCCTTAAATCAAAATAGTAGGCAGCTTCATATTCCTATCCTGTTCGGTGCATTCCATTCCAACCCGGCCAGGGTTGATTCAATTTCTCTTGATCCAGCCTTCGCAGAACCATTTGTTGATCCAGTCGATGAAGCAAAGGCAGGAGCACAGCCAGGATCAGAAGCAAAGATCCCATTACCATAGCCAGATCGAGAGCCATATGTCATACGAAAGTCATATGTCATACGAAAGCCATGTATGTTCAGCATAGCGCCAAACAGGCTAAGCGTGAAACACAGGCTAAGCGACCCAAGGTATTAAGTGTAAGCGGGTTCTTAGGACCACTATAGGCGGAAGAAAAGCCCATAGCAATAGAAAGCAGGACAGCCAATCGCCAACCTCCATCCAAGCACAGCCTATAAGAGCAGCCCCAAGGTAAGACTAGTCAGAACTAGCTGCTGCTACCAACACGAATGTGATAAGACCAGTTTCCCATCCATCAGAAGCATAGGAGGTAGAGCTAGTTTACTTTGTTTACCCGGAATCAGTGAATGCGCCAGTTTATGGTGCCAGTGAAGCAGCACCCGTTTCAGTTCGAAAGCTAGTAGTTTCAGATCCTTCCGTTCGAGAGTAAGAGGCGGCTAGAGCATATAGGCACAGGTGGTCGGGGCAAAGGCGGATACAGATGCAGCAAAGTCAGTATACAAGGTAGAAACAGAACCATTTGACCCCGAAGTTTGGGTTTTATATCCCATTTTAGGTGCGAATACAAATCCACACCCTCCAGTAGCAAAGAGACGGGTAGCATAGGCATATTTAGATTGATACCCGGTATAAGTACCAGTTATTTAGCAAGGCACTCGTCGATAGCCATTCACCTGCTCGTCCAAATCTTTGCTTTGTGCCGCACATGACCCAGTAGCCATTTCTGAGTCCATCTATGCAAGGCCAAGTAGCAGTAGAGTGACCCACCTATTGGAGACAGAACAAGCGCGGGTCGATCCCCTTCTTCCAGCTAATTGGATTAGGTGTTTCGGTTCGCCAAGTCCCGTTCCGAAAGTCCAACATCCAGAAAGGAAAAGGGCTAACCTGCTTGGATACGCGATTGAACATGGTATCCCTTTCACCCGTCCCTCCCTTCACTTCATTCATGCTGGAGCATCCAAGTGAATCGTTCCAAAGCAGGTGGACTGAGCGGGCCAGAGCAAATCATTGATCGGTCCAATGGCCTTAATCAATCCCGAAACTACTCGACATCTATATACGTATATAGTGCTGGAGCGGAAGGCCCGCTATGGACCTGAATGTGAAATGCCTGGGCAATAACTTGAATGAGTAGGCGGTATAACAATGGCTCGAGGCAGGCGGATGAAAGCTAGGACTCAAATCCGCTTCGGTATTCTTCGAAGGGGCTGGTTGGCATCTCGTTCCCGATAATGGTGATACCCGGTGGGCTCGGAGCTCACGGCTTGCCAAGCCAGCCCTAGTTTCTTCAACACCAGTTGATGTCTTAAAGACACTCTCTTTTTCCGCCGTCGTATTCATTTTCCTTCTTTTAGAAGAACTTGGCTCGCCATTATATTGATACGGGTCTTAGCGCCAAATCGATTTAGTGATCGCCTTAGTCATACCTGTCGGTCGATGATTCCTTACCTACCCAGATAGTTTAAGTCCGGTTGATGATTCCGATCTCACTTACCCACCTGAAATTTTTGATATTGTCATTGTATCCGCAGTAGTTCAATACCTCTCGTCACCCCTTTTTCATACTGGTTCTTGCTCATACGGGGAACAGGGAGCGTATCTATTTCGGGGGGCCAGACCAAGCACTTTCTATTCGGAAAGCTATTTTCTTCATGAAGGAAAGGCTCCTAATAGCTATAGCTGTAGCCCACATTAGCGCTTTACCCCTCTCCCTGGTGTTCGGTAGGCATCCCGATTATATACGTTTCATGATGGTAACACATTCCAAGCTAGTTGTTATTATATCTTATATAGATGTATATCTATATATAATCACTTGGACCCGCACCTCGTGCTAGTTCGTGCGCTGGTAAACATACCGACCTCCATAGGCAGATGATGCCCTTTTCAGAAGCTTTTTTCCACCCTTTGAACGCTAAGCTATCTCTCTTAACCACAGCTACTTATCGCGCTTTCTTTTCATTTGGTGCTTCAGACCTTTCAGAGCCTTTTTACAACCGAGTCTTCGTCCCACCTCTCGCAAGTATTGGTGCCAGCTCTGAAAAGCTCCTGTACATCCGGTGGCCGCTACAAAAATACCTGTACTACATAATGAATTAATTAAGCCTACACCTTGAGAGAATAGCTCCTGTACTTATTTAGTGGCTGCATCTGAGTTACCTGTGCAACAGAATTAGTTCTACTTACGCATGCTTAACCCTACTAAGTGAGGTTTCAACCTTCTAAGAAAGAAAAGAAAGTGACTGGGCTTATTATCTTGAAACCGGAGCTCGTGCTGCTATTAGGGGTTCTCAGCCCTACCAAGCTATAGTGCAGGTTGATGCTGTTACCGATAAAGAAAAAGAGAAAGATTAAGGTGAAGCTTATCCAACCGTAGGAACATAATCTAGCTACTGAGACTTAGACTTAGACTAAGCTAGCTGAACAAGGCAGGGATGAAACGAAGGTCCCGGAGGGGCTTGCGCTTCCTAGTGCAAGGACCCGACAGGGGGCTCGACTGATAAGGACCTTTAGGTGCTCGACTGTTAAGGACCCTTTAGGGTGCTCGACCATAAGGATGCGTAAGCAGGCTCGACTGTTAAGGAGAGGACCTTTAGGTACTCGACTGTTAAGGAGAGGGAGAGGAGAGGAGAGGAAGAATCGGCATGACGCTAACAGATAGGTAGTCCATGGACCTCCTTTAACTCTTTGGGTTCTGCCCTTAGAGGGGCATCCTACCTTGTTCTACTCATGCATGAATGGTTCGGGGAGAAGGTAGTCTGTGGAACCTTACATAGATGTTTTACATTCCTTAGTAAGCTCTGGTAGGAGATTCATGGTAGGTGAGTGAAATAGATGTTGGCTGGGGTGGGGAGGGGCAGTAGAATATACCTACCCTCATGTAGATTATTTCATAAGGGGGATTGGCCAGCTTTCTCTAAATAGAGAGCGCTGATAGAGATATAGTTTCTATATTTCCGCACTGAATAGTCCCTCCATCCATCGTCCATCAAGCGCGATAAGTAGTGGGCGGAGCCATCGCGGTAAGTTACATTCCCTATCGATTGGTTGGTAATTATCCTTTCTAATAGAGTAGTGAGTTCCGCAGCTCCAGGATCTAACCTACTAGCTAGGGCGTTAAGAACCTACATGGATGGGGCGAATCTACCTAGCGTTAAGCGTTAAGATGGCCAGCGCAGCTCGCCTAACCAGCCGATAACGCCTAACAAGCCACGCCGATAACGCCTAACCAGCCCCGCAATCGTGCACCCGCAAATGTGACATTCCTTCTTCTATCGACAGGCAAAGAAAAAGAATAAGAAGCCAAGTCGTGTTAGGAAGGTGGGTGGTGCTTAACTTATTGTGTTTGGGATATTCACGTATATAATGCTATCATGGGAACTATACTTCAAAAACTCCCTAGACCCTTAAGCCTATGTCCTTGAGACCTCCAGAATTCAACTACGTACTTGGAAATCTCCGCCTCATACCTATGCCTTGGGAACTTTACCTACGCCTAGGAAACTTTACCTCCGGGTGGGACTAGCCCTGGTACACTCATACCTACACCCTATGCCCTCCTTTGGACTAGACTTTGTAACAACCTATGCATCATACCTACTCCTTGGGAACTTACAACCATACATACTTACTTCTTGGTACGCCCCACTAAAGAAAAGTATCCGTGGCATATGAAACAAAGGTTAGGTGAAAGAGTGGGCCCCCCCACCAATGCCCGTGCGTAACCATGGAGTGTACGTGTGAGAGCCCTAGACCCCGCACTCTAAGGTCTGGCGAATATAAATGCTTCATGCCGTCTATGCCTTTTCCTTCTCCTCTAATAGTTTTAGGGAGGGCCCTATATTGAAAAAGGTCAACATTTTTCGGGCGAATCTAGATAGCTGCCTAAAGGGACGTCTTTTAGCTCTAAAGATCCGGCGGGTCGCTCTACATTTTGCTTATAAATCTAGCTGTTGCCGTCAGAGTCTGAAAGCTATAGAGGTCCTCTATGTTCTACGCCGGCCGGTGAAATAAGAAAGGAAGCCCGGCCGAAGGGTTGAGCTGGTTGGTCACTCTAGTCTGATGCAATAAGTCCCTGCTGAACTATCGTGCCGATGGAATGGTAAAACTACGGCCCCACGGCACATTTCGAGCAAGGTTCGAGGTCTCTACTTCCGGATAGGTGTTCTCCACCATCTATGCACTTGACCGGAGGGGAACAACATTGATTGCACTCGGCCGATTCAAGAAGGTTTGGAAGGACAAGATCCGCCTATACCTGTCGAAAGGGGTTTATGCCTGATCGAAGTTTCCCCGGGCAAGCAAGAAATTCCTCTCCTTATATTGAGAGCGATGGCGGCCAGTCGAGCGTTCGTTACCTCTCCCATAGGTAGAGAGTTCGACAGGCTCACCCTCACCCTGCCGGGGGCATGATGGCGGCCCGTTGGTCGAGAGTTCGACAGGCTCACGATGGCGGCCTTAACAGTCGAGTACCTAAAGGTCCTTATGGTCGAGCACCCTAAAGGGTCCTTAACAGTCGAGTACCTAAAGGTCCTCTCCTCTCCTTATCAGTCGAGCCCCCTCTCCTCTCCTTATCAGTGGAGCCCCCTAAAGGGACGGAATCACTCACTATTCATATGGTGAGGGTCCTCTCCCTCTCCTTAATAGTCGAGTACCTAAAGGTCCTATGGTCGAGTGCCTCTGGTCCTTATTAGTCGAGTGTGCTAACGCACCCTAAAGGGTCCTTTCCCTATGGTCGAGCGCCTCCGGTCCTCTCCCTATGGTCGAGCCTGCTTACGCATCCTTAACAGTCGAGTACCTAAAGGTCCTCTCCTCTCCCTAATGGTCGAGCCCCCTAAAGGGTCCTTAACAGTCGAGCCTGCTTGCGCATCCTCTCCCTTGGGGTCGAGTACCTAAAGGTTCAATTTACTTATTGGCCCCCCCAAATTAAGTCAAAAAAAGGGTCGAGCCTGCTTACGCATCCTTAACAGTCGAGCCCCCTAAAGGGACGGAGTCACTCACTATTCATATGGTGAGGGTCCTCTCCCTATGGTCGAGTACCTAAAGGTCCTTAACAGTCGAGCCTGCTTACGCATCCTCTCCCTCTCCTTAACAGTCGAGTACCTAAAGGTCCTTATGGTCGAGTACCTAAAGGTCCTTATCAGTCGAGTCTCCAGCCACCTAATCTCCTCTAAATAGTTGAGGGAGAGCATCCTCTAATTGGACTACTCTCCCATAATCCATATAGTTGGGCTCGACTGGAACCATAATCCTCCATTAGGTGCTCGACTGATAAGGACCTTTAGGTGCTCGACCATAAGGGAGAGGAGAGGATGCGCTGCCAATAAGAGAAGTAAGGGCCCTCTGAGTTTGGCTCATTACCTCTCCCGGTGGTCGAGCCTGCTGTAGCATCCTTGGCGGAGGTTTTCACATCTTTCTCTCAATTTACTTATTGGGTGGGGGGGCTTATGGTCGAGCACCTAAAGGTCCTATTCTTGCCATTTTAGGACCCTTTAGGGTGCGTTAGCACACTCGACTAATAAGGATGCGTAAGCAGGCTCGACTGTTAAGGATGCGTAAGCAGGCTCGACCATAGGGAGAGGACCGGAGGCGCTCGACCATAGGACCTTTAGGTACTCGACCATAAGGGAGAGGGAGAGGACCCTCACCATATGAATAGTGAGTGACTCCGTCCCTTTAGGGGGCTCGACTGATAAGGACCTTTAGGTACTCGACCATAAGGGAGAGGAGAGGAGAGGACCTCACCATATGAATAGTGAGTGACTCCGTCCCTTTAGGTACTCGACCCCAAGGATGCGTAAGCAGGCTCGACTGTTAAGGAGAGGACCTTTAGGTGCTCGACTGATAAGGACCCTTTAGGGTGCTCGACCATAAGGACCTTTAGGTACTCGACTGTTAAGGATGCGTAAGCAGGCTCGACTGTTAAGGAGAGGACCTTTAGGTACTCGACCATAAGGGAGAGGAGAGGGAGAGGAGTGGGGGCTCGACTGATAAGGATGCGTAAGCAGACTCGACCAAAAGGTCCGTCAGGGGCTCGACCATAAGGGAGAGGGAGAGGACCCTCACCATATGAATAGTGAGTGACCCCTAAATAATATAGGGCGATGGCGGCCTTGACAGTCGAGTGTGCTAACGCACCCTTTAGGGGGCTCGACTGTTAAGGATGCGTAAGCAGACTCGACCAAAAGGTCCGTCAGGGGCTCGACCATAAGGGAGAGGGAGAGGACCCTCACCATATGAATAGTGAGTGACCCCTAAATAATATAGGGCAATGGCGGCCTTGACAGTCGAGTGTGCTAACGCACCCTTTAGGGTGCTCGACCATAAGGTCCGTCAGGGGCTCGACTGTTAAGGACCCTTTAGGGTGCTCGACCATAAGGGAGAGGAGAGGGAGAGGAGAGGAGAGGAGGCGGAGGTTTTGTAATTACATATATAATTCATTCATGCAGAATGACATATCTCGAATGACGTAATTACGTATATAATGAATGACTGGAATCACTGGTCGAAATGAACCAATTAGGTTTATATATGTCATTTAGTTCGAGATCTCGATTGCATAATGACATATGCCCATAGATGCATGATATGCTAAAGCGTAATTACGTATATAACGAATGAATGCATCGATATGTGTCATACCAGATTCGATGTGAGATATTGAATGACGCTTTCTCATATACGTCATTCCTGATAGATTGAATGACGATTTCGGGCCTTAGTTACTTATTTGAGAGGGGGGCGAGCTGATGGCGGCCTTTTAGTCGAGAGTTCGCTTGCTCACCCTGCCGGTGATGGCGGCCTTGTCAGTCGAGCCCCATTGCCGGTCCTTATCAGTCGAGCCCCCTAAAGGGTGCGTTAGCACACTCGACTGTCAAGGCCGCCATCGTTTTAACTCTCACTCATCATATGGGTGAGTGACCCCTAAGAAGTAAGGGCCCTAAATGCAGAGCCTTTTGTTTACCCATAAGCAGGGGCAGATGCAGATCCCTTTGTACCCGTGCAAGACCCATAACCCGTTGATCTATAGCCCTAGCCCGTTCCGGTTCCATTCACAGTTATAGATACAAATCCAGTGCCCGTTTCTCTATAACTAACATATCGCTCAGGGCTGCGTTGATCCCGAACCAATCGTTTCATAAGCATAGGTAGAGTCAGTAACTAGTAGAGCAAAGGCAGGAGAGGAGACAGCATATGGGAAGGCAGTAATTGATTCGCCACCATATGGGGTTCTATGCGGTCGGTGATCATATGGTGTGGAACGAAGCTCGCGGTTAATTCTAAGAAGTAAGGTGGAAAGAAGGAAGTAGGCAGGATACGGGAGGCAGTATTTGATCTTATATATGTTAACAAAGGAAGGGAATCCAAGGAGGGTAGGCGCAATGGGGTCCTTACCCTTTATCTACGTGATAGCCTGGAGGGAGGGCCAGCATGACTTTCCCTCTGTGGGTGGATGGGACTTTCCCAACGAGTTTATTTCCCTCCTTCTCTGGGTGGGAGGCAAGTCCAATGAAATGAACTCTAATTTTGACCAAGCAAAAGCTACAGTTTGATCCTAAGAACCACAATGACTTATATATCGCTTTCCATAATCGTTCAAGACTGCCTTTGCTGAGTTTAGCAAGTCTATGGGTTCTTTGAGTGGAGAAGCATGGAAGGTCGCAGTCGGTCTTCTGAGTGGTTTACTTGTCCCTACTCGCTTGGTTGTGGTTATCCTAGGGATCTAGTATCATGCAGTATGCTCCCGAGGTGTCTTCGCTCGATCTTATGGATAAGTAGTAGCACAATGTAGGTAGTCCTATGGTCTAGCTCCTTCGCCTGGTTGCAGTCTCCTATTATTATCCGTCTTTATCTGGTCTTTTATATATACGGGAGCCTGTTTATGCGCTATCCAATAAGGTAGGAAAAGAAATCTTAGTTCAGTATCATAGTCAAGACAAAGGTAGCATGGGTTGTAAAGACATAGAGCGGGTTTCAAGCCCCTAGCATACCCTTAACCTGTAGAATATCCAGTCCCAGTCGTCCAATTCCAGTTCCTTCCGTTCGAGAGTCAGTAGTTCCCATTCCAGCTCCATATCGAGCAGCAGATCCTGCAATAGTAGTAGTAGACCCAGCAGCATCTAAGCCAGGTCTTTCATATATTGATCCATACCTTGAGCATATCCAGTACCCGGTGAAGAGCCAGCCACATCAGTGGCATATCCACCAGCAGCGCTAGTAGCATTATAGGTAGCATATGTTGATCCATCGGTGGCAGGGCCAGATGCATAACCTTTCACTTCAGCGGCATACCTTCCGGATCGAGATAGAGACTTAGCGGCATCAATAGCAGTGGATCCATCCGGAGCTGGCAGAGCCACCAGCATAGGCGAGGGCGAGGGAATCGAAGCAGGCAAAGACATAGGGGGTGGTTGATCCTGCGGATTGTGCGGAGTAGTTTACCCGATCCGGTCGAGAACCCAACATTAGTAGCGGAGGAAGCAATGGCAGAGCTAGTTTTTTCAGTCAAAATGAAGCTGATCCTGCTGCTCATACATCTCGAGATCGATAACGGGTTAATCCATAGGAAAGGGTTACATTTCGTCCTGCTCCGGGTTTCTGCACATCCCCCACAGCTCCGGGAACAGATTCACCCGTAGGGGATTATCCAAACCCAGGTGCAGATACATCTCGAGATCGAGATGGAGACCCATGGCCAATTGTTGGAGATCGAGCGAACCCAGTGGCTGAACCCCCCATTTACCTAGCACTCATTGATATTGAATCAGTAAATGACCCAGAAGATGAAGATGCAGGAGTGGTGAGAGTCGGACCGAATGGAATGGCATAGACAGCAGCTCGGTGAAAGGCTGATGAGACATAGGTTTCATAAGTAGCAGTTGACTCAGCAGTTCCAGTCTGTTCATGCGGGCGGGAAAGGCACTTATAGCTGTCACACCATCGATCAGCACGAGATCGGTGCAAGGGCGATAGCCATGCATGCCCTCGAACGGATGGGAGGTGTACCAACGCTCGGATATGAGTTGTAACCCCTCGTAAACGCCACGGGGAGGGAGGGTTATTCCTTGCATCACCTTCGGATTTGAATGAGCACTTGCAGAGCTAGCAGTCGCTGACCACCCCAGTTCTTTTTGATCTGGTTTACCCGCAGCATCTTAGCTAGTACCAGCTTACCTCTGCTCAGTTCAATAACTAGTTGCTAAGCTCGATGATTCAGTTGGCTAGGTCCACCCGGAGCACCAGTAGCTGAGGAAGCATCGTCTTTATAGAATCCCGTTAGCTCATTCATTCATTCATTTTTGTCATTTCTTATTATAGACGTTCTAATGCACCATTAGTTGTATTAGTTTGTTTCATTCGTTTTCTTAGTTGGATTCGTTTCCTCTAGCGTTATCCTTCCTTTCGCATACACTATTGAGTTAGCTTATTTGGTTCTATTATCAATGAAAACCAATAGTTTCATAGCAACAATTAGATTTCGTTCGTTCAATCAATTAGTTTCTTTCTTAGTCCTATTATAAATTAACACTAAATCTCCTCTATTATAAATTAACACTAAACAATTCTTTTTATTAGCTAATAGTTTGATATCAATTCACACTATCCACTATAGCTAGCGTTCTTTCAATATCTCTATTGGCTGTATTGTCAAAGGTAATATTTTTTTAGTAGTCCCAGTGTCCCGTACCGTTCATAGAAGGCAGGAGGTGACCACAGCGCTTTGTTGATCGAGTACGATGTCAGAAGAGCATAGCATCCCTATCCTTAGTTCCAAGACGTAGTGTTCTAATATCTATCCCGCTAGGTTCTAGAATTTATTGCATATTTATTCCTTGCCCTCAGAAGCGCAAGCCCTCCGGACCTTTCAATGTAACTCCTTCCATGTTGTTCCTATACTACGACTATATGGGGCTTAAACACCTTGTTCTTACAATAATAAGTTATATAAATTACCTCCCTATCAGTGTATGTTCCGGCATATGCTAGTGCCCCAGTGGCACCCCACTATATGGCATCCTACTTGCTAGTGTTCCGTCATTAGGAGATGTTACTAGAAGCTTTGTTTCAGCATTACCTGTTGTTCCTAGAGCTGAACTTGACCTTGAATTTACACAGCATAAGCCTACCTAGCTTTACACTTTATAACCACAGAATACGATGTGCATACCTTTACACTAGATTACCCAGCTCAACCAAGCACAGGTAAGCCTGGAAAGGATTCATTTACTGTTATGAATCGATGGGATATCATTTCAATGTTTTCCCTTGCCTCATGAACCCCTATTACTCATGAACCTTTTCTTTCAAGCCCCAAGGATTATACCAATTGAAGCGGTGCAACGATTAGCCCAATTGAAGCCTAAAAGCCTAGATGTCTAGGGGAGAGCCTTTCAACTACCTTACAGCCGTACAAGCTTTAGTTGAATGTTCATTTCTCATCTGTAGCAATAAATATGAACTGCGCGGCTCGCTACGCTCAACAGAGGGCCGCCTTGACACTACCTATCTAGAGATAGACAATACACAGCTTAATCTTCACAGATATAAGACAACTCTTAATTACACAGCCAGAGAGAAGAGATGACAGCAGAAGCTTGCCAGAGATCAGCTTGGCTTATGCTATTACAAGAAATCTGCTTTTTTATGCATTGATTTAGTGATGAATCAAAGAGATTAGCTTAGTGAAAGGATGGTATTGGCTTAGTGAAAGGATTATCTACTTGATAGCCTAGATAGACAGGAAGAGATAGCCTATTTATTATGCAGTAGTTACTAGATAGCATATTTCTTATGTACTAGATAGAGCTGTTCTCTTTTCACTAGATAGATATGAAGGAGGATAAGTGAGGCCCGGTAGGGACTCGGCCGAGGAGGTCGAGGTAGCGAACTCGAAGAACTAAAAGGAGAGGTAACTTCAACATAAAGGCAGGGTGGGTGGTTGACCTACGTATATCTGAATGACCTTATCTCCTTCCTTATAGAAGGGAGGGAACGGTTACTCCTTACCGACCGACCGAATAGGCAGGCAGACCGGATTTCAAGGCTAAGAGAGGGAGACTAAAGCTTGGCGGTAGGTCTTGGCGGTAGCAGGCAAAGGGAAGCAGCTGAGAAGGGCCGGAAGGCGCTCACCTGAGGTACGAAGGGTGAGGGGATTTCTCGTCAAAGTTCTCAGTGCCCAAGCAAGCCCGTCCACCAAAGGGACGGAGTCACTCACTATTCATATGGTGAGGGTCCGCCAATTAAGGCATCGTCTAAATGGAAAGACACCCCCTCATCGGGAAATCCTGCTCATCGGGGTGGGAAATCCTGGTTCAAGTCCAGGTGCTTTATATTCCGGCGGAGGTTTTGGATGCGTAAGCAGGCTCAACTGATAAGGAGAGGACATTCTCCCAACTAATTTGGCCATTTTAGTTTGGTGGAGGTTTTCTTCCTTGGCATGGTGGTAGTTAGTTATATATGAGCATGTAGTAGTTTAGGTTCAGTATGGCGTAATGACATATATAATGAGAGTGATTTCCTAGCTAGAGGCAGCCTTGAGCAATATATAAACCCCAAAGAATGAAGCGATAACTCGATTTGGGGATGCGCTTTAAGGCTCGACCACTATTTACCCACCCAATCCCCTTAGGCGGAGGTTTTCACATCTTTCCCTTAATTTACTTATTGGGTGGGGGGCCTGGTCGAGCGTTAAAACCCTACTAATTTCTTTTAGCTTGGCGGAGGTTTTCACATCTTTCCCTCCTCTCCCTCTCCTCTCCTTATCAGTCGAGCCCCCTAAAGGGTCCTCTCCTTAACAGTCGAGCCTGCTTACGCATCCTCTCCCTTATGGTCGAGTACCTAAAGGTCCTCTCCTCTCCCTAATGGTCGAGCCCCCTCTCCTTATTAGTCGAGTGTGCTAACGCACCCTAAAGGGTCCTTAACAGTCGAGCCTGCTTACGCATCCTTAACAGTCGAGCACCTAAAGGTCCTGGCCTCCTTAACAGTCGAGCCTGCTTACGCATCCTTATGGTCGAGCACCTAAAGGTCCTATTATAGCATTTTCAGGAGGCGGAGGTTTGAACATCTTTCATCTCGATCTTTATTGAGCTTATGCTTTTCGTGATCGATATCCAAACCCATACCCAGCAGCTATTGATGTATATGAAGCAGAAGTAGATCCAGTTCCAGAAGCAGCAGTAGCAGTTGACCCAGTTGACCGAACAGAAGCACCTATAGAAAGCAGCTAAAGCATATCTCTATATAACAGATGCTTACCCAGATGCTTGTGATCGTGATTCATATGTTCATAATAGGGATGAAGAGCCAGATGTTAGGGATGAAGCACCAGATGTTCCAGATGAAGAACCAGATGATCGTGGTAGAGAGTCTGACCTTCGTGATCGTGCTTTGGAGTCCGATGCTCGTGTTCCAGATCGAGATCCAACCTTATCCGTTTACCCATATCCAGATCGAGACCCAGACCCACCTATAGCACCAAAGGAAGCATCTTAGCTAGTCGTTGATTCGGTTGACTAAGTTGCAGTTCCAGGTCCTCTAGCATATGCAGGTAATCCAGTTGAGTCAGTCGATTAAGAAGCAGTTGATTCCTTTGATTAAGCCGCGGCAGATCCATCCGGTTTATCCAGTCAATGAGAAGCAAAGGCAAAGCACGGGCATAGGAGGTAGCTACTAGTAGATAGAACAAAGTAAGCAGCTGTTTACTCTGTTGATTATGGCGATCCAGCACTAGTAGTAGATCCGGGTCCATATGAAGAAGCACGAGCTGTTCGATACCCAGCAGTAGATCTAGTAGCAGCAGAGCAAGCAGAGACAGGGACAGATACAGAGCCATAGCTAACAGCAGATCCAGTTGTTTATTCCGCATAAGCAGCACTCGTATCCAGTTGAACGAGCAGTTCAAGATGCAGCAAAGACAGTAGTAGAGACAGTAGCAAAGGAAGGTGTTCCAGTTGTTTAAGTAAGTAATTAAGCTGTTGATTCTGTTCCGGATGTTCCAGACGCTCCACCTCCAGCAGCACCTACAACACTAGCAGATCGAGATCCAGTTGTTGACCTTGAAGCCAGGTCGATAGCCAGATACTACAACTTAAGCTGTTGCTCGATTGAGGGGAAGAAATAGAGGGGCGGTTATACCCCACTTCAAAAGAGAGGGATGGGTGCAAATATTATATACGTAATTACGCAATCGAAGAATTGATTGATGGATTGAGCGAGCATGTATTGATGGATTGAGTGAGCAATTGATTGAGGGAAGCATTGATGAAGCCATTGAGTCAGTCAGCCCAGCCTTAATTGATTGATTGAGCGATTGATCCAGCAACAGCTATTGATGAAGCGATTGAGTCAGCCCAGCCTTAGATTGATGTGAACTGAGAAAGCCATTGAGTCAGAACCAGCTAGATGATAATGCCAGCGATTGATGGAATGATTGATTGAGGGAGTAAGCCCAGCCAGATGGAGATTGAGAAAGCCAGTAAGACAGCCAGAATTGGTTGATTGATGAGCCAGTGAGTGATCGAGTAAGCCAGCCTTCATCGAGTAACCTCCCCCCACCCCCTCGGTCTTTGATCGATTTCGAATGCCAATAAATCATGCGATTGATTCAGTCAGCCAGATGATATTGATAGAGCGAAGGTCGAGTACAATGAATTCCCTCCCCCTTGTTCTGAGGCAGTTCGAAAGCACGGAGTTGCTTGGGATCGCACCAATGCTCGGAATGAATGCAGCAGGAGCAAGATCTGATGATGGATATGCCTACTCTGCTGCTGGAATAGGTGCTGGATAAACGGAACTGTATAAACTTACTTGGCTAGTGCTGCTTCTACCCATGCTGCTGGTAGATATACTGGTTCTGCTCGAGCAACTAACTGGAACTGGATCTACTGCGGTGCAAGGCCAATCATTTCGTAAACATTCATTCGTAGACATTGATCTATAAATTCGGAATTTGCATAATGACGTATATTAAGCTTTTGATCAAATTAGAAGGGTTATGACCATTTTGCCTATTTACCTACCCCCCCCACCCGTGACACTTGGCTGTAGAGAGAGAACCACCCACCCACTAGCGCTTGGCAGTAGCCCGTGACACTTGGCTGTAGAGAGAGATCAAATACAGGCAGTAGACGCCCTCAGCATCAGTTTAGGCGCCCGGTAAATAGATAAGAGAGATAAGAGAGAGAAGGTAGCAAGAGATCCTGTCTTCGACTCTGGAGATAGGCCTTCCTTTCCCTTTCTATAACATACCGATCGGGGATGTAGTTGTAGATACATTAGTCCGATGAAAGAAAGCTCATCCTTTGGGTTTTGCTTGTCTTTAGCAGTTTCCGTCCCATTGAGGTATCGACCAGCAGAAGATAGGTACTCTTTCTGATGATTGCTTCATCTGCTCAGTATGCCCCTCCCTAGGGGTTAGAAGGGAAATCGCGGGTTAACTACTTATTGGAGAAGTCGCTTCGCTCGCAAAGGTACTTTCTTCCTTCGGATTACTAAGAGTCCGTTCTTTCTAACGATATGTTGTTGTTGAGTCGCTTTCCTCACTTTCAACGCTCGAACTCCAAACGTCAGTCAGTGATTGCGCTATAACAGAGTGCTAGAGGGCAGGAGAGATGATTGAGCACATACTGATTTATCGCATTGAATAAAGAAAGGCGGATAGTTACCGGTAAAGGAAAGACAGTTGATACCGTTGACCGGGAATGGCATCTATTATTGAAAAGAAAGAGATGTGTGTTTACTGATACCGATGCTTTCTTTCAAATTTTTTATACTCTATTGGGGGATACTCATTAGAAGTCTTTCACTCTAGGCTAGGAAAGTATGTTAGTATACTAGCGTAGCTCTTCCAGGGGGGGTTCTAACTAAAGAGTAAAAAACCAACTCTCTGCCATTAGTTCCCCCCGGCCCCCTTCTTGGGACCCTGAGCTCTACTCTATTTCCGAACTCGAACTCATATGAAAATCAACGTCACTAAAGCAAGCAACCGGCGACTAGGAGGCCTTCGTTTTGCTATTTAAATGAGGCTATTGCCCTCTTTCTGCCTCTTTTGAAGGAAGAAAACAAGGTCCCGGAGGGGCTTGCGCTTCCTAGTGCAAGGACACGAGATTCTTTCCCAGGCCTTGTGGTACTGCTCTTTGCTCCTTCCCAGTGAACTGAACAAACCGTACCTAGATTGATTAAAGAGTACCGAGATGTGAGCCTACGGTCTCCCTTCCTGCTCCAGTCAATCAGAAAGAAAAAGAAGGTCCCGGAGGGGCTTGCGCTTCCTAGTGCAAGGACCCGACAGGGGGCTCGACTGATAAGGAGAGGAGATTCTTAGTCTCTCGTTTCAGGTTTGGCTTGACTCTGTTCGCTGAGCTCTTCGCCTTGCCTTTGTTGGATGGGGATTGGTTACATGTCCTGTTCATTTTGCTTTAGCGCGCTATGGTGAGTCCACTACTGAGTGAGCAGCCAGTGAGACTCCGATAAATTCATTCAAGAGGGCTAAAGCATCCCTATACGAGTACGAGTTTTCTTCTTTGCTCATCAAAGGCAGGAATTGGATTGGATAGTAAACTCTGGAGGCGTAACCGCCGAGGGTTAGATTCTCCGCAACTAAAGAGGTTTGCCAGGTAAAAACAAAGGTCTGGTTTAGACTACAAAGAAAAGGCTTCCTATCTAACTTACTGTTAGCTAGCTTTGCCATAGCAGTACTCCTACTTCCAGATCCAGAAAGGATTTGAAACAGAAACATTATAGTTCTCTAGTGAAAGCCCCGATGAGGTTAAAGTCAAAAAAGACCACCCCCTGGTTGTAACTTGTACTTATTCCATTTTCATGCAATTTACTTTTAAGCTGTTTTATTACTTCTGTGTTTAAGTCCTCTTCAGTGAGGCAGAGTGGAATCCATTTTAGGGACCCTTGCTTCTCTACAAGCTTGATTAGAAGTTAGATTGAGGTCGTGGTGCAATTAATTGAACATCTGAGGTCGCCCAATCTCAATTCAAGGGAATTTGGTCCTTAGTCTTGCATATAATCCAGTACACTCGAGTCCACTGTGACTCTGGCACGCCCGCACTCATAAACTGATCCAAAAGACTAGGAACAGAAACCCAATTGAAAAATCAAACAATCAGTGAGAATAGAATTCGAGCCTTACCAGTGCATTGGCATTGATCGCAGAACGGCCTCAGAGAATGCTTGGCACTCTCTTCAATGGTGTAAAAAGAAACAACAAAGCCTCTGTTCCCGTGAACAAGCAGTGTGCACCAAATGGGCATGCCTTCGACAGTGTAATCTTCGAGCTCCGCGCATTCTTGGAGAAAGACGCGGATGTTGTCGCGAAAGGGACCAGAGAGAGAAATCGGGCAACGCGGGTCGGCGAAACTGTGGAGTCCATAGAGCTTGGGTATTCTCTTCCTCTTCTTGCAGGCTTCAAAGATTGGTATTGACACGGTTGAAGCTTGTGTGTCTTCCTCTACAAGAATTCACTTCTTGAAATCTTCTCATGCAGAGAGCTACAGAGAGAGAATGGGATAGAGTTGACCACTTACCCTGTTACCATGTTGTGCCAAAATGAACTATAAGCTTACTTTGCTGCTAATCTGCTAGCACCAGTATTTCCTCTAGGGTTGTGCTCCTTACTACTTGTGGCTATACAATAGCAGAAATGGAGAATGCCTTAATGAGATAAACAGTGATGGAATTGAAAAAAGAAGTTCCATGCCATGGTATATGAGCTTAACCAGAGGCTTCCTGATGCCAAAAGAATCTTCTGTGATGTCTATAAAGAGATGATGGAGATTATCAACAACCCTAGGAAACACGGTCGAGGATATGATCCATGGAGTGAATTTTGCTTCTGCTGAGTATGGAATAATCTTCTCAAATAGTATCCTTTTTTGAATGCTTCGAAGCTTGTGAATTTCTTGTTATTGGTAATCCTCTTTGTGATTTTTTAGTCAGAACCTTAACAGTGCATGCTGTGGAGCTGGAAGGTTCCGAAGGCTGGCTGACTGCCTTGCTAGAGAGATGGCATGCAAGGAGCATGAGAGTTATGTTTGGTGGGATCTCGGCAACCCCACTGAAGCTGTGAATGTTTTGCTTGCTGATTGAATGTGGTCAGGGATCCTACAGAATATCTGCCATCCAATCACCTTCAAACAGTTGGAAGCACCTTAACTTAAGAAGCTGGGCTGCCGAAGCCGCGGAACATGCTGCTCAGTCTCCACATCGCAAGAAGAGGTTCCGCTCTGTTAGATATTCAGGATTCACCGCACAGAAGCGATCTCGAACATCCCTTATGTATGTCATTTCTTTATCAGTAATAAGAGCATTGATAGAGGAAGATGAATGTGCAATGGAATTGCAATTGGATGGTTGTACTGCTACTGCTTCCTTTAGCTGCTCTGGTATCGGCATCGGCAACATTCACAGCTGAGCGGATTCTATCACTCTCACTTGCAGCCTAGTCTGTAACAAGAACCATGGCATTCGAAGCTTCCTGTACTGCTCTTGTCTAGCAAAGAGCCAAAGCCAAAGATCGTAGCGTGTCTACTATTGCTATTGATTCAACCTCCTCCTCATATTCAGAAGTGCCACAGCTTCCTTTCCTAATTCCAATCGCGACATTGGTAATCCCGCATCTGAGATAAACCTAGTCTGATTCACGTGGCAAAGGGCATTCCTTGTCCCCTTCTTATACTAGTGATTCATTTCCTGCAAAACCTTCCACCAGCAGCCGATTCCTCCTGCTTTTTGGGGCATCTATATAATATATGTATCTTCCCTCTGTCCATCAATCCTCTTCTCTGCCCTTTTTTATACTATGCGTGGCATGCCTCCTGCTCGTATCTTAACTTGGCAACCTTCTCTTGCAAACAATCCCTTCGTCGCTGGTTATTTCGAAAAAAACAACAAATAGATCCTGCTTGCGCCCAATCCTCCGCTCATACAATGATGATCCCTCTTTCCGGGATCGGGTTATCGGCGGATGATTCCAATAACCGCCTCGGTTCAACTCGGTCAGGGAAAGCCCTCCTCCCTTTTCTGCTCATGTGCCGGTGACCGAGCATCCGGACATAGCTTTCTTTACAAGGAAAGCGAGGAAAGGGGGTGACTGATGATCCACCACTGCTAATGCTGCTAAGTCCAATCATGTCAGAATCTCACTCTCCGGGTAGGAATGGGCTTTTCTCCCAGCCCGAGCCACTTGGTTCAAGACAGAGAGATTCCCGCTCTGATCCGGACATATTCCCACAAGCTTACTTTCCTTACCCGAGATATAACTCTCTGCTTCTGGACTCGGGATCATCTGCAACAACTCTTTCCTTCCTATCTGCAGGTGGTAGTGAAATACTTTCATTTCAAGCCCCCGTTCGATCGACCCGGGATTCAACTGCCCTACCTTTCTATCTAGTTCCGGTGGAAGGAGTATTCCGGTGATAAGGCTATGACTTCGCTGCCCCAACCGCGAAAAACTACCAGAAGAAAGAATCCCAAGCGGAGAGGCAGGTTCTATTCCTGATCCCCTCTTCCCGGATCTTGACTTCTCCTTGGGAAGGGTTGGCTTGGGGCTTCCTACCCCATAGGATCAACAATGGTTTCCTCTTCTGCGGATGCTTTAGCTGCTTCAGCTTTCTATTATTCTTCTGCTTCAGCTGATCCTTCAGCATCTGTTTCTGACTTCTTTGGGATTTTGAAATGAAATGAATTCATTCCCTCTTGGCTATTATTCCTTCCTGTATCTCTTCTAGTGATATAAGGAGGGATTTGATTCATAGAGCTGGATGTAGCTACTTTAGGTTTCTATCAAGCTAGGCCAGCTAAGAATGTCTTTGATGGTAGCTTTGTTCCTACTAGTAGTTTTAGATCAAGATAGAACAACTAATAAGAAAGAAGATCTAGGAATAAGGTAGTTCCTGTAAGCCAAGCAGCTATCGAAGAGCGTAGGAGAGAGATCAAAGAGTAGTCCTCTTGTGACAGACAACCTTAGAAGCGGATTCCTATCCTTTTGTTGTGAGGCTGACTTGAGAAGTTCTGCTCGTGTAGCTCTCTTTGACTCCTTATGTTGGGAGTAAGTATTTCCATACTCCTGAGGCGACAGATGCTTTCGCTCTCTCTAGGCGCAGACTGATTCTTTTCGGCCCTGAGAGCTGGGAGTATTATCTGGGAGAGCGGTTCACTCGTCAGATTGATGGAGTCGTCCGAGTGCCGATTGATCCTCCTACTCATATGACTTTACTTTTTAGGTCCATTCCTGCTATGGATGATCGACCTCTTGAGGAGAGACTTCAGGCAGCGGATATGGATTACCTTACTTTCAGGAGCATCTCTATTGGCTTCATTGTGGATGTCACCCCTGTCCTTGGTGGTATGATGGTCGGGGGCAAGGTACTTGACCACTGGCTGGTAAATCTTCTTTCCCTTGATATATTACTTGATAGAATCTTGCTGAACTTGTGCTGACTTTCTACCTTTGTTTTACCTTGCAGCATCACATACGCCCCAATCAGGTTTTGATCACCAGGACAGAGAAGTCTCGGATGCAGGCGTTGATAGCCAGTCAGCAGCAGGAGATTCAGGCGCTGAGGGATCAGATAGTGAGTTCGTTCTCCTATTTACCGTAGATGACTTGTCTTCCTTTGAGACTGAGAGTAATTCCTAGAGAGATCGGTGCTGCCTTTCGGGTGGAGCCAGTTGTGGGACTCAGGGCTGGAGCTTACGATGATGATGACGAGGAGACGTTTTATTAGGAAATTTAGAAATCTGCATTCTTGCTACATTGGTGGTGTAAATGGTGAGGATTTCTTAGCCCTGTCATTACTACAGAGGGACACTCATGCGTGCATATCATGGGGTTGACTTCCACGTCCTTTCTTTTACTTCCCTCGCCGGGTCCTGCGTCAGTTCGGATTCCTTCAGGACATGCCAGACTTGACCGCTCCTAACTTTGCACCACGTCCTCTGACTGGGGAGAGTTGCTGGTCGCATTGTGGAAGCTTGGATTGGAAGGACAAAAAAAGGGTAGGAGAGGGCATAGCCAGTGCGGTTGACTCTTCCGAAAACAGATGCGCTGATGCGCTACACCTTTTTTAGACAATAAATTCTTTCCGATACAGCAGGCATTGAAACTGTTAAGGACCTTTAGGTGCTCGACCATAAGGTCCGTCAGGGGCTCGACTGTTAAGGATGCGTAAGCAGGCTCGACTGTTAAGGAGAGGACCTTTAGGTGCTCGACTGATAAGGAGAGGATACGTAAGCAGGCTCGACTGTTAAGGAGAGGACCTTTAGGGTGCGTTAGCACACTCGACTAATAAGGATGCGTAAGCAGGCTCGACTGTTAAGGAGAGGACCTTTAGGTACTCGACCCCAAGGGAGAGGAGAGGTACTCGACCATAGGGAGAGGAGAGGGAGAGGAGAGGATGCCCCCGGCAGGGTGAGGACCGACAGGGTGCGTAAGCACACTCGACTGTCAAGGCCGCCATCGGCTCGCCCCCCTCTCAAATAAGTAACTAAGGCCCGAAATCGTCATTCCTGATAGATTGAATGACGATTAAGTAAATTGAAACTTTAGTTGCTCGACCTTAAGGGCCGCCATCGAGAGGAGAGGCATTTCACTGTCATAAACTGGTAAATTCTACCAAATACCGACCCACTCTCCCGACCAAAGAAGGGGGAGGGGCCCCAAAAGAGAGGCTCTCCGCATGGTATTTTGATAGCTCGATCGACAATGCATATATTATATATGTCATTATGGTCATTCTGGTCTTTTGATAGCTCGATCTACCTTGTGGCTATTATATATGTCATTACGCTTTAAGGCTCAACCATCCGTACGGGGAGAAGAAAGACTAGTTCGTGTCTCCTTGCACTAGGACCCTTTAGGGTGCTAACGCACCCTAAAGGGTCCTCTCCTTAACAGTCGAGCCTGCTTACGCATCCTTATCAGTCGAGCCCCCTGTCGGGTCCTTGGTTCATTTCGACCAGTGATTCCAGTCATTCATTATATACGTAATTACGTCATTATGGTCGAGCCTGCTTGCGCATCCTCTCCCTCTCCTCTCCTTATCAGTCGAGCCCCCTAAAGGGTCCTTATCAGTCGAGTCACTAACGTACCTCATGCAGGTGGGTGAAGCGGGGCGCGGGCAGTAGCAGTAGGAAGTAGGTAAAGTGAAGCGACCATCGAACTAAAAGGGACCCACCCATTAAGCGACCATAAAGCGGAAGGGTAAGGTGATCCTCCTATATAAGAGCACTCACTATAAGGGAAACGAAGACGAGCGAACAACCCCTGGCATTTTCCTATAGCCGGGGTTCGAGCGTAGACTGAAGTGTGACCGTCTGTCTGGGGCTTAAGCATTGTTTTGTGTATTATGGGTCTAAAGAGGCAATTGAATCAATGCCGCGCTCATATCATTTATGAAATGGCAAAATGGAGTAATAATCACTTTCTTTTATTCCCCGCGATGATTCCCTCCTCCTGCCAGGTTGGGCTAAAAAGATAGATTTCAATAGCTTAAAACGTGAAATGCGAAAGTGTTAGGTGATCCAAGCAAAGCTCCTATCTAGCCTGCCCCGCCTCGCCCCGATCGATCAATAGGTCAATTTCTATCCCCTGCGGTCCAGCCTGCCTGTCCTGCCCTCAATCCATTCAATTCTCTTTTCCTTCTCGATCCGAAGGCTTCTGCCCGTCGTAGTATGCCCGGCCAGCCGATGGGATCTTGGCGAATATAGAAAAACGTCCTTGCCCTATGAATTCTTATTAGTATCACTAGGATCTTACGGGTACCACCCTATTGCTGAAGCTAGGAAGACGAGGCACGCACGGAGTGCTATTAACTATTTACCCACCTGAAGAAATAGCACCTGTATCACTTTCTTAATTAAGCGCTTCAGAGGAAGGTACAACTATGAACCTCTTATAAGCAGCATCAGCAGGACGGCGGGATCAGACTACCTCAGACTTACCTTTACCCTTCAACCTAGGAGCGTGGAGTGAGTGGAGGGATGATGCCCAACCTACCTAGTCTTTAGACCTGGATGGAATATTAGTACAGTATTTGTATGGATGCCATGTTTGCTATGAACCCCTTCGATTAGAAGTAGAAGCACCAGATTAGATGAGTTTTTCTCCCTGACCTTAGACCTTTTATAATCATAAATGCTTCCCTCAATCAATCAATAACTCCCTCGATCACTCAATGGCTCATCAATCCATAAATTGCATTCTGGCTGGCTTTCTCAATTGCTCAATCCCTTATTCTCGCCGGATGGATCGCGTGCTTTAAGATCGATCATAAAGCCTCCCCCACCCTACCTGACTATCCCTCTGCTCTCTGTCCCGTCTAAGCCTCTAAGTGGCATTTCTCTTTCTGAACAATTGCCTTATCGCCCAGAATCTAGTCCGAAATGAACAGTTTCTAAATATGTTTGAAGTGAATGCATCATAGCTGAGCTGGACAATAAGTGTTTTTGTGCCCCAATAGGGTCATGTGCCTTACTGAATCACCTCTAAGCTATCTTACTTGCTATACCTACCTGAGAAATGGATGAATGGGGTGTTGGCCCACGCACGACCTACCCGATTAATGGGGGCTCGCTACCTACCAAGTAAGTCTATGACCACCATAGCATGAAAACCGAGTCTATCGACGCCGTATCGTGCCAATTCTTTCACCATCATCAAATGCCAAGTCTATACCATTCCACCGCTCTCAGTTCCAAAACTAACCCATATTGTGTCGGGGAGCACCCCGAACCCCCATTTCTCATGAAAGCCCCCAACCAACTGACTCATACCAAGTTTCTACCACCGCTTTCAGTTCCGAATCTCAAGCATATTGTTGTCGGGCCCGAACCCCCATTTCTCATGAAATCATCCAATTCTCTCACTGTAATACGTAATAAACCCAACGAACTACAGGACCCTGATCAATGAGGAGGGCCAGAGGCGGGGACAGCGAGGGGGGGAATGAAATTGACCCGTGGCTGCTTTCGTCCCTGACCCCCTTGGCATTCAAGCATCCAACACTATTAGTTCCAATTATCTCGCTGTCGTCAGTATAAATGGGGCCCGCTACCAACCTAATGAAGGCATTCTTTCTCTCACCATCAACTGAATCCATTCAGCACCGTCAAATGGAAGGTGACCGCATCATTTCATCATCATGTCATATTATCTACCTGTAATATGAAAAGCCAGGTCTTTCAATAGCATGACAACCCAGTGAGTTGTTCATCAACGTTGAATGATAAGCTGTTGATCGATAATCTAACTTATTTATTCCCCGCCCCTAACTTATTTATTCCCGGCCCCCCCTAACTTAGTGAGAATACCTGTTATCTCAGTATTAGTGGAATTGGTCCCAGGCTCCCTAAGGAAGTGAGGTCCCTGAATGCTTCATCAAGAGGCTATTTCTATCTATATCTGATAAGACTGGCCCTCCCGCTCAGTATCTTTGCTTTCAAACCTTACCGCATTTCAATTGCCTCTGAAAACGTATTGAAATTGAACGAATTCATTAGCGAATAACTTACCTATGAATCTCAATATTAAACCTATTCATGCCGCATCAATGCACTTCGAATTTCAGAATGAAATGAATGAATTTGACGGATCTCCTACCTACCTAATCGTGGAAAGAAAACGTAATAATATAAGATATAAGATTAGAATAGAACCTATTCATCTCGATAGAACACAAATGACATGTCATGTTGGCGAATATAATGACCTAAATGAAATAGCCGCATGCTCGTAAGTAATAATAATGCTTCCCGACCGATCGACCGACCAAAAGGCAAAGTGTAACGTATTGACTCATATTCTTTCGGTAACTAGGCAGCCTTGAGCAATATATAAACCCCCCAAATAAAGAAAATCAATAATGAAGTGAAAGGCTATCGCTGGTCATGAATTCTAATTGTCTGCTAAAGCGTAATTACTAATTGAAAAGCATAATGACATATATAATATATGCATTCAGATTAGCACCTACTTACCTTGCCCTCAGAAGCGCAAGCCCCTCCGGGACCTTACCAAGTGCCATCATTTGAGGGGAACAAACAGAGAAGTACGGTGATTGGATTCGAGAGAGCGTAATTACATATATAATTCATGACCAGCAGCCACTGACTTATTGGCTCGGTCGGCTCGTAATGTAGATCTATCTGCTTGGTTCACTAGCTGCTTGGTTGGTTCACCAGCTGCTTGGTTGGTTCACTAGCTGCTTGAATGACTAGCTAGGAAATGAGATCTCCGAATTCCCTTTAAGCAAGTAATGGCTTTCATTGAGAAAGTAATCAATGCCAAGTAATCGAAGCTTATGCAAGCTTATCTAGGCTTATCCTATCCTCGCTTCCACCCACTTATTCATTGCCTGTACAGGGGGATATAGTTCCTTATCATACGTGGAAGAATTGAGGACTGCCCCTCCAAAGCACTCAACCTGGTAAGATAGAGCTTGCTTTCCCTGCAAGAACACTCGCTCCTCAGGTTGTCCGAGGTGATTCGACCAGCCGTTGTTTCTTGTCCCAGCCCGGGGTGATTCGACCGACCATCCATTGTTTCTTGGACCAGCCTGCAAGTCACTCTGCAAGTCACGATCGGCCAGTAACTCTACTCTGCCTACACTAACTAAAAGCAAGCCGTTTTCTGTTGGACCAGTTCCGGTGCTCGCTCCGTGCCATCCATGCCATGGTGGGTCGATGTGTCCCGTTACTATTCATTCTGCATGCCACTAGGTACGATCCACGAGGTGCGAAACAAGATCCTCTGGTTAAAGAACTCCTACTCCTATCTGGTACCTGCTGTTGGTGGGCCCCATTTCATTGTCCGCACCCATTTGCTTGGCTGCATCACTTCGTTCGTGCAGGCCTAAAGCTTACTATTGTGTGGTCACACCATGACCAAAAGCTCCTTCCCCTTGTTCAGTCACAATCCTTTTTCTTATCTTTGCCTTTCTATGCCGCTTTGAGCGTGCAGCTTCCGGCCTAAAGTCCCTTGGGGGTTTATAGATTGCAATTGGCTGCTGTGTGTTCACTTGACTATTTCTCTTTCCCTGTTGTTCGATAACAGAATCTCTATGCCGCTTCCAGCTTGCGGCTTCCGGCCTAAAGTAATCCTTTCCATTTGTTTGTTAGGTCACACAGGACCAACTTGCTTGTCTATATTATATTCTTCCTCAACTAGCCCGAGGTGTGGTTCACGGCTTATCAGGCCAATAACTATCCCGAGATGAGGTATCGCCTCTCTCGGAAGATGTTGCCTGTTGCCCGTGGGAACGCCTTTATCGGAAGATGTGGGCTATCCAATCTATCACTACTCTCAATCCCAGCCACCTCGGCCAACTCTGGCTTAACTAGTCTGCCCCCTACCCAATAAGAACTTAAAGTCTTTAAAGCGATCAACTTGTCTTTGTTCTACATGCACTGGGCCTTCAACTCGTCAACAACTGGCACTGACCGGAATGAGGGGGGCACGGTCTCCCGGGTATCGGCAGCCGGAAATCAATCTATGGGCAACCGTTAATCGGTACCTCCTGAATGATGTACTCTTGGCATCAACTGATTGAGTATCAGCATCGATTCCTGTCATTGACTCCTGGATGAGTAATGGGCACGTTCTAGAGCTTCATTCGTGCACTGACCAGAGTTCTAGCTTGACCGGGAGTCAGCATCATTCATGCACCGTCGTCTAGAGCTTCCTGCATAGAAAAGAGCTACCCGCATGGACAATAGGTTCCATTCCTCTGCACTGATAAGAGTTGTAGCACTGACCGGAGCTTATAGGGGAAAGAGTCTCCAGCCCCACCAAGCCCGACAGAAGCCTTTCAACCCATAAAAGTCAAGAGAGCTAGCTCTTTTCTTGGCAAGCTTACCTTCAATTAGGGGCATTAGGTAAGGAGGTTTATCGGTTATTAGGGCATAAAGAAGGCATCATTAGGTTAAAAGGAGTGTTTCCTGGGGGCCGGGCTCTGCAGGACAACCAGTAGCTACCTTTCTTTGCTCACCTTACCAGATCTTTGCTCACCTTACCAGAATAAGATTTCCTAGCATCTGACCTTAACTAGCAGTAGCTGTACCAGTCTCAAAGGTACCAGTACTAGTACCTATAGCTTTCCTGAGCTCTCCTTGTACCAGTAACTAAGTGTATGTCTGTTTGATTGGGTTGGTTGAGTTAGCTAGGGAGAATAGCTCTTGTGAGTAGGTCTAGTAATAAGGATGGTAGTAGTTCTAGTAATAAGGATAGCTAGCTTGTATGTCTGGTATGCGTGGATTGATGGGTGTGAGTATGGGGTAAGTAGCTTGCAGTATGGCTTGTAAGTTTAGCTAGGTTGGATGGTTGGTTCAATCAATCTCTGTATGCCGGTAAGGTTGCTTGCACTAGTATTTGATTGCTTTAGGTGCGATACGAGGTACAGTTCACACAGCAATGATGCAACGGTTACCCTTCACTTACGAGACCTTACGGTTGTTCCCACCTCTCGCTCGATCCCTTACGGTTTCCATCTCTAGATCCAGTTGAAGCCCCTTGAATTGAAATGGTTAAGCGGTGGCTACGAGAGCCAGCCATACCTTCGTGATCCATCAGCACTTGCAGCTTATCCACCACCATCTTGACCATATCCATATATAGATGCTTAGCTTGACCTAGTACCTGTTAACCCAGTAGTAGATTCAGTACTCGTACCAGTACCAGCAGCATATCCAATAGCACGAGTAGCAAAGACAGGAGCAAAAGCATCAAAGCTAGGACCAGCATCTAAGCCATCAGTAGCATAGGGCCATCAGTAGCATAGGTAGCAGCATAATCAGCAGCTGAAGGGGCATCAGTTTCACCAGTCCCAGCTTCCTCAGTTTCACCAGCGTCAATAAAGGGGTCATCATTCCCAGAAGCACCAGTTTCATCCTTTTTCATTCCCAGGATCAGTTCCAGGATCATTTCTAGAAGCATTATTCCCTGCATCCCCAGAAGCACCAGTTTCATTGGCATCCCCATCAACACCAGTTGAATAAGTGTCATCTCCAGCTTCATTAGAACCATATGAGCCAGGCTCAGCAAAAGTAGCCTCAGTTCCAGGATCAGCTCCCAAAGCATTTATAGCAGCACCAGTCGGACCAGCAGGATTCATTAGAATCTCATTCCCAGAATCATTTCAAGCAACACCAGTTCAAACAACATAAATTGAACCAGTGAAACCAGCGTCAATAAAGGGGTCATCATTCCCAAGAGCATTCCCACCATCAGCAATATAACTGGCTTCATTCCCATAAGCACCGGTTGAACCAGAAGATTCACATATTATATCATTCCCATATGCACCAGTTGAACCTGGATTCCCAGGAGCACCAATTGAACCGGCATTTCAAGCAGCCCTATAAGCACCAGTGAAAACGGGATTCCCAGCCTAACCAGTTATTGAACCCACATTATAAGCGGTTGAAGCAGCTTTATTCCCCCCAGCATTACCAGTAGTTGAACCGACAGTCCCAGAAGCACCAGTTGAACCAACATCATAATTCTTTTTCCCAGTCTCAGTTCCAGCAGCTGTTGAAGAGGCAGCAACCCCAGGATCAAAAGTCCCAGCCCAAGCATAAGCAGCTCCATAAGCGGTTGAAGTAGCATCACCAGTTCCCGGATCATTTCTAGAAGCATTTCCATCATCAGTTGAATCAGCCTCATTTCCAGGATCAAAGTATTCCCTGGAAAAGATAACCAGCATTACCACAACAAATAGCACTACAACCAGGAGCATCACGACGGACTAGGCCTGATGGAACATCCCCACCAATAGAGGTTACAAGAGCTATGAGTACTATAAGTCCTGGACTAACAGAGAGGTCTGGACTATATATATACAAGGATAGAGGTCTCCTACGAGGATAGGTCTGGACGAAAGCACTAGGTCTTGACACATGCATAGGTCATAGGACACTGAGACTGTAGGTATGGACATCATAGAGAGGACTAGGACATTTATAAGACGGAGGTCTGGAGGTCTGGACTAACGGATATGTTTCCATTATTCTTTAGTAGGACATTTTCTATGTGATTAAGAAAGGCTAAGATAGATAGATACCATAGAGACATGGGACCATATCAAGGGCAAAAAAGATACCTTGGGAGTAATCAACAAGAGAGAATCACCTGGGTGGGGACTAAGATAAGGGACTGTGGCAGGAGGCTAGCTAAGGGTAGGAGTAGTAGAGTAGAAGTAGGACCACTCCCAGTAGCCTTGCCAGCAGCAGCACAACCAGCAGTTCTAGCATTTGCATCATCAATTGAAGGAGCCTTATTCCCAGGATCAGTTCTATCCGCATTTGCATTATCAGTTGAAGGAACATTATTCCCAACAGACTAAATGAACCAGCTTCCCAGCATCACCAGTAGTGGAACCAACATCAATTGAAGCACCCCCAAGAAAAGCAAAAAGAGCATTCCCAGCGTCACCTTGTCGAACTTTCTATATAATAGGTTGCCGGAGGTAGAAGGGGAACCGGGGCGGAGCCACTATTCCGATGGTGAGGACCGGAGGGGCTCGACTGTCAAGGACCCTTTAGGGTGCGTTAGCACACTCGACTAATAAGGATGCGTAAGCAGGCTCGACCATAGGGAGAGGACCCTTTAGGGTGCGTTAGCACACTCGACTAATAAGGACCTTTAGGTACTCGACCCCAAGGGAGAGGAGAGGGGGCTCGACCATTAGGGAGAGGAGAGGACCCTCACCATATGAATAGTGAGTGACTCCGTCCCTTTTGGTTGAGTCTGCTTACGCATCCTCTCCCTCTTGGTCGAGCACCTAAAGGTCCTTAACAGTTGAGTCACTAACGTACCTGGGCATGGTGGTAGTTATATATGAGCATGTAGTTTAGGTTCAGTATGGCGTAATGACATATATAATGATAGTGATTTCCTAGCTAGAGAGAGAAGAAAGACCAGTCTATGAGCATGTGGTAGTTGCGGCTTCATAAAATAGAGAAGTGGATCCACTCCCCGTACTTTATCTCTCAGCCTAACTGGATCCACTCCCCGTACTTTATCTCTCTCGATAAGGCAGGTGTCCTCCGGAGGCCGGGCACCGACCAGGGTGACCGCTCTTTCTAACCGACCGATAGGGGTGACCGATAGGGGTGACCAATAGGGGTGACCGAAGTTACCGCAACCGACGCTTAGCTGAGCGCCGTACCTCTCCCGGTGGTCGAGCAACTAAAGTTCCTCTCTTTCTAACCGACCAGGGTGACTTTATCGATAGCGAAGCGTAGGCAGGTAACCGACTTTCTCTCTCGATAAGGCAGGTGTCCTCCGGAGGCCGGGCACCGACCAGGGTGGAACGGCGGGTGACCGCTCTTTCTAACCGACCGTGAGAACGGCCTATAGGGTGCGTAAGCACACTCGACTGATAAGGATAATCTTGAAAACCTCCGCCAACCTAAAATGGCCAATCTAGTAGGGAGAATGTCCAAAACCTCCGCTGGAACATAAAGCACCTGGACTTGAACCAGGATTTTCCCGATGAGGGGTGTCTTTCCATTTAGACGATGCCTTAATCGGCGGACCCTAAGCTCAGGGGGGTCCTTATAGGCAACTTAAGAGAGGAAACAACCGCCTCTCGAATCAAGACTTTACGTGCGATGAGGTAAAGGCTTGATCTCACCAAAGAATTCAAAGAACTGGCTCTTCCATAATATGGAGTAAGCCAGCCCCTCAAAGTCCTAACGTCAAGCAAGCACTACGTTCCTTACCCGGTGCGGGACAAGTAATAAATTCCTATCCCCTCCGGGTCCTATCTATTCCTATCTATTTGACTGCCTAGAGCCTCAAAGTGGGAAGCCCCACTCCCTATCCATCTATTACTCCTGGGGGGCAGAAAGCTAATCAATCTCATTTATTTCCCTTTCCCTCTTCGGGCTCACCCTGCTGGTCCTCGACGGAGTTTTTTGGGGTCATCATCTTTTTCAGCCTTGGCCTCAGGGATGTTCTTTTCCTTGCCCTCAGAAGCGCAAGCCCTCCGGACCTTGAAAGGGTTCACACTTTGGAAATACAGTTTTGCACTCTTTCTTAGCGAGATATTGTGCTTGATCGCCAAATTTCGAATACAAAACTCCTCGAAACTAATCCCCCAGCACACCGCATCGTATATATCTGATTTGGACATTTCTGCGCAAAGCAGATTCAAGTCGAAGAACGGAGGCTTTGTATGAAGGCTTGTGGTGTACCACTGCTCCCGCGCGAACGCATTCATGATCGAAAAGAAGTCGTCATAAGTTATACTTTCTTCTGGTCTGAACCCAATCATAATTTTTGGTCTATCCGGAAACCCAGAATCTTTAGCACTACTTCTAGCGATTATTAATACCAAAGGTTTCCTGAAATATTTGATTATATAAAAAAAGAGATCTTTTAGCTCAACCTCAACAGGGTGGGGAAAATAAATGACGATTTCCGCGAAAAAGCAGGGGAGTTTAGCCCCGTCCTTACGGAAAGTATGGATGGGTCGAGCAGTTATAGATAAGGAACCCACGGGGAATAGAAAACGAGTAAGCATTTGAGATGTTATAACCTGTCAAGAAAATTCATTTCTTGCTAGTATCCTAGCCCTCTGAAGCGCAAGACCTCGAGTAGGGCAGGAAACTAGTCTTTACTTCGCTGAAAGGAGACTGCTGAAGCCTCCCTCAGCGAAAACTAGGAACAATTGTTGGTTTTACCAACGAACTACGTGGGGCATAATTCAACACATAGTGGGTCTCTCGCTACCGTCCCATCTATTTGGTGATTGAAGGCCTAGCGATTGCTAACCTCCGCCAAACTAAAATGGCAAGAATGAAAGGGGAATCTTGAAAAACCGCCGCCAAGCTAAATGAGACTTGCTCGAACAGCATTGGCTCCCAATATATATTATATACGTCATTACGCTTCAAAACCTCCGCCTCCTCAAATTGCAATAATGGGAGGGGAATCTTGAAAAACCTCCGCCAAGCTAAAATGAAATTAGTTGAATGCTCGACTGATAAGGCCGCCATCGAGAGGACCCGACAGGGGGCTCGACTGATAAGGACCCTCACCATATGAATAGTGAGTGACTCCGTCCCTCACCCATATGATGAGTGAGCGTTAAAACCCTCACCATATGAATAGTGAGTGACTCCGTCCCTTTAGGGGGCTCGACTGATAAGGACCCTCACCATATGAATAGTGAGTGACTCCGTCGATGGCGGCCTTGACAGTCGAGTGTGCTAACGCACCCTCACCATATGAATAGTGAGTGACTCCGTCCCTTTAGGGGGCTCGACCATTAGGGAGAGGAGAGGAGAGGGAGAGGAGAGGAGAGGAGAGGATAATCTTGAAAACCTCCGCCAAACTAAAATGGCAAGAATGGGAGGGAGAATGTCCAAAACCTCCGCCAAGGGAGCTGATCAAAAAGTAAGTCAAATAGGTGCTCGACTGATAAGGCTGCCATCGAGAGGAGAGGATGGAGACGGAGGACGGATACGGAGGACGAAGATGAGACGGAGGACGGAGATGGAGACGGGTCCACCACTCCCACTGGATCCACTCGATGACGGATCCACTTCTCTATTTTATGAAGCCGCAACTACCACATGCTCATATACTGGTCTTTCTTCTCTCTCTCTAGCTAGGAAATCACTATCATTATATATGTCATTATGCCATACTGAACCTAAACTACTACATGCTCATATATAACTAACTACCACCATGCCCAGGTACGTTAGTGACTCGACTGATAAGGACCGGAGGCGCTCGACCATAGGGAGAGGATGCGGAGGCAGGCTCGACTGTTGAGGAGAGGATGCGGAGGCAGGCTCGACTGTTAAGGAGAGGACCGGATGCATTTTCTGCTAAAGCATAATGACATATATAATATATGCTTTGGCGGAGGTTTTCACATATTTCCCTCTCCCGGTGGTCGAGCATTCGTTGCCTCACCCTATAGAGGTGAGCCGCACGAATTCTTATTTCGACATCGTGTCTTTATATACGCTATTTCCATAAGCGCGAAGCCCTAACCAGTAAGGTGCATCCTTATCAGCGCATCGATCAAGTCGGTTCAGAGAGAAAGAGCGAAGCCCTCTCCTCTCCCTAATGGTCGAGCCCCCTCTCCTCTCCTTATCAGTCGAGCCCCCTAAAGGGACGGAGTCACTCACTATTCATATGGTGAGGGTCCTCTCCCTCTCCCTTATGGTCGAGTACCTAAAGGTCCTATGGTCGAGCGCCTCCGGTCCTTATTAGTCGAGCGTGCTTACGCACCCTAAAGGTCCTCTCCTTAACAGTCGAGCCTGCTTACGCATCCTTAACAGTCGAGCCCCTGCCGGTCCTAACCAGCGCATCATGGGAGTGGATCCATTCGGTTCAGAGAGAGAAAAGAGCGAAGCCCTAACCAGTAGGCGAAGCCCTTACCAGTTCAGCGCGAAGCCCTAACCAGTAAGGTGCATCCTTATCAGTGAAGTGCATCCTTACCAGCGCATCATGGGAGTGGATCCAGTCGGTTCAGAGAAAACAAGCCGTTCCTCTCCCTCTCCTCTCCCTATGGTCGAGTACCTAAAGGTGATGGCGGCCTTAACAGTCGAGCCTGCTTACGCATCCTTAACAGTCGAGTACCTAAAGGTCCTCTCCTTAACAGTCGAGCCTGCTTACGCATCCTTATGGTTGAGTACCTAAAGGTCCTCTCCTCTCCTCTCCCTAATGGTCGAGCCCCCTAAAGGGTCCTTATCAGTCGAGCCCCCTCTCCTCTCCCTCTCCTTAACAGTCGAGTACCTAAAGGTCCTTGGGGTCGAGTACCTAAAGGTCCTCTCCTTAACAGTCGAGCCTGCTTACGCATCCTTATTAGTCGAGTGTGCTAACGCACCCTAAAGGGTCCTCTCCCTATGGTGTGTACAGGGCCCGGGTACATCTGAGCAGGAAGGCCCTCTCTTTGAACCTTGTAAGTAAATGGTCGAACTCACAGATAGAAACTTAGTGCCGTTTGATGAGTAACTAAGAACGAGGGAGAGGGATACGGGAAGGATGAAGTAATGGAAGAGAAAGTAATTGCTAGTAGTAACGACTTGTCACGATCCATTGGTTTATATATCATCCATGTTCTAGGTGTATCGGGATACATTATTTTCGCTAAGCGTATATAATAAAATTGGGTGAAAGGGTCCACCCCGCGACGAAGGATGGGGTACTAACTGCCCCAAGACCAAGGGGGTACTAACCATTATTTTAGCCCCTGTCCTCTCCGAACCGCAGGAGATAGTTGCCCATCATACGGCTCACCAACTTCACTTGCTCCGATCATGTTAGGTCGGGGGGGGCTCGGGCGGGTTCACGAACGAAGGTCCTCCTGAGCTAGGCTAGTAAGGTCCTGATCTTACGCATAGCGAAGCTAACTCAGGCTTTTAGGGGAATAAATATAAGCGGGACCTGAGCTATAAGGAAGGAAGGTAAGGTTATCCCTTACGCTATGCTCTTTGAGGGAAATCAATATGAGTAATAACCTTACGCTCTCTTACCGGCCGGGAATAGAGGGTTGGTCCGGTCCTCTGCGAGAGATTCCACGGGCGGGCGGGTAGGTCCTTAATTACCTGAGCTAGAGTTCGGGAAGAAAGGCCTTTCTTTCTTCCCCTAAAAGCCTTACTGAGCTATGCGATTGAGGGGAATAAATATAAGCGTGAAGGTTCTCCCTTTCCGGTCTATAGTGCCCCTTCCTCGTGACAGTTACGCTATGCTTAGTTCATAACCAACCTACACACACCAATTCTGTCACTGCCGATCTGCCGTAACGGTTTCAATAAAACAGGGCCCTTACTTCTTAGGGGTCACTCACTATTCATATGGTGAGGGATTTATCGCTCGACCATAAGGACCCTTTAGGGGGCTCGACTGATAAGGATGCGTAAGCAGGCTCGACTGTTAAGGACCTTTAGGTGCTCGACCATAAGGACCTTTAGGTGCTCGACCAAGAGGGAGAGGATGCGTAAGCAGGCTCGACTGTTAAGGCCGCCATCACCTTTAGGTGCTCGACTGTTAAGGATGCGTAAGCAGGCTCGACTGATAAGGAGAGGACCTTTAGGTACTCGACCATAAGGGAGAGGATGCGTAAGCAGGCTCGACCATAGCCCCCCCACCCAATAAGTAAATTGAACCTTTAGGTACTCGACCATAAGGGAGAGGATGCGTAAGCAGGCTCGACTGTTAAGGACCCTTTAGGGGGCTCGACCATTAGGGAGAGGAGAGGACCCTTTAGGGGGCTCGACTGATAAGGATGCGCAAGCAGGCTCGACTGTTAAGGAGAGGACCTTTAGGTGCTCGACCATAAGGGAGAGGAGAGGAGAGGGAGAGGAGAGGGAGAGGGAGAGGACCCTTTAGGTGCTCGACTGATAAGGAGAGGTACGTTAGTGACTCGACCAGCGGGAGAGGAGAGGAGAGGATGGATACGGGTCCACTGAAATGGATCCGATCCTCACCATCGGAATGGTGAGCCCCTCACCATATGAATAGTGAGTGACTCCGTCCCTACCGGTCCTTCTCTCTCTGAACCGAACTGGATCCACTCACTCAGGACCGGAGGCGCTCGACCATAGGGAGAGGACCCTTTAGGGGGCTCGACTGATAAGGAGAGGAGATGGAGACGGGTCCACTCCCGCTGGATCCACTCCCATCCCACTGGATCGAGGACCCTCACCATATGAATAGTGAGTGACTCCGTCCCTTTAGGGGGCTCGACTGTTAAGGACCTTTAGGTGCTCGACTGATAAGGACCTTTAGGTACTCGACCATAGGGAGAGGAGAGGATGCGTAAGCAGGCTCGACTGATAAGGAGAGGACCCGACAGGGGGCTCGACTGTTAAGGACCTTTAGGTACTCGACCATAAGGTCCGTCAGGGGCTCGACTGTTAAGGAGAGGGAGAGGAGAGGATGGAGACGGAGGACGGATACGGAGGACGGAGATGAGACGGAGGACGGAGATGGAGACGGGTCCACCACTCCCACTGGATCCACTCGATGACGGATCCACTTCTAGTTCAGGAGGCGGAGGTTTTCTTCCTTGGCATGGTGGTAGTTAGTTATATATGAGCATGTAGTAGTTTAGGTTCAGTATGGCGTAATGACATATATAATGATAGTGATTTCCTAGCTAGAGAGAGAGAGAAAGACCAGTCATTGTTATATATGAGCATGTGGTAGTTGCGGTAGAGATAGAGATGTGCACCTCGGCGAGATGGCGTAATGACATATATAATTCATTCATGCATAATGACATAGAGAATATATGCTTCTCCCTCATTCATCAGAGTGGGATGGACAAGATATCCGAGAGGCCAGTATCGTCCTCCCTGCAGAATGAACTGTAGATGGTAACAGCATAAAAAACTATTAGTAGGGTCCCCCGAACAATGCCCAAAGGGGAGGTGTAGGATGGAGCATAAAGGGAGGCAAGAACCTCTATGTTGGGATGGTGGGATGAATGCCTAGGGAAACAAATAGAACCAGTTTACCAACGGAAGGCCTAACTTACCTTCCTTGACACCAGCACCAGTTTATCCAGTTTTTGCACTATATCCCATATTAGTTGAAGCCCTCCTCCCACAGGCAAGCCCAGCCAGAAAGAGTCGGTCAGAGCCCGTACAAAGCGCATCCTACAATAAATATTCGCTAAGCATCATTGGTGGTTGGCTTGGTCAACCATTACGTTTCCTCCAAGGCCCCAATAAATCATCGATGTCTAGATATAGATATAGCACCACCATCAAGTCTATGCCTACCAAGTCGCCCGCCCAATGCAGATAATATATAGTGGAACAACCTACTCCGTATCGATCATGAATGAAAGAATCAAGCGCCATAAAATCTATACCTACATAGCAGCCCGTCCGAACAAAGCGCATCCACAGTCAACACGGCATACCCACTTCGCCTCAATTTGACTTACTTAATGCCCATAATGAATGATAAAACGCTTAGCCCCGACACGGATCATCATGATATAAATAGAATCAAGAACAGTCTACTCAGGAGGAATCGCTGTAGGCCGGGAAGTAACAGTGCCTTTGCAGGCATAGAAAATGCCTCCTTTGCATGCGAAATCAAAAGTGCGTTTGCGGGCGCAGGATCAATGTCTTCCTTTGCAGCAGAGATATACCTTTGCCGGAAGAGATAAACGCTTGTCACACGTTAGTTTACCGATGATAGATCCCGCCACCCCGCACGCAAGCAAGTTCAGTTGCCTTTCTCCCTATATATCGGGGTGATACATTGATTGCCATTCTTCGAGGGTTTGTTCCATTGGCTGGCTCCCAGTGGGTCAAATGTCCATTGTACTGAATGATTGCCCGGGCGGGCATTGTTGAGAGAGTAAGGGGGCGGCACCACGAGATGATGGCTCGAGGAACTGGATCAATACCGCCCACTAACTCATCCCATATAGGCCCTGATCTCTGTCATAGTTATGTGAGCCGTGTCCTAGCTATAGTATAATACTCCTTATGTGCAAGCATCCTAGTGCAAGGCATCTTCCTGTCTGGAAGAGCCAGTCATACTATAGGCCTGATACCCCACTATAGTGGCACTATCCCCATTGGATGATTTGGTGGATGAAGGAGTGGACCTGGTCTCTATCCTCGCTGTAGTGGTACCATATTAGTTGGGTGGTAGTATGACCTCTCTCCATACAGATCTTACATGTTGTCCATATCTCTCGCCTGCCTATAATTTGCACACACACCTAGAGTTGGGTAGGCTCCTCACCATCTGATGTCCTATAGGGGATACTCCAAGTGTGGCCACCCATCCTATCTCATTGTATGGCCTACATATGATCGTAATATGGGATACCACTCTATGAAGGTCCCTTGGATGGTCTCCACCTGACGAAGTGCTCCCATGCCCATACCTATCAAAAACTAGCACATACAAGCTCCTTCCCTCTGCCCTCCACATAGGCATAGATCCTCATATATCTGTGCCTATAATCTCTACCCTAAAGCATATTTATATGGGTGCTTATGCATCTATCTAATCAATGAAAATGTTACCTTAGGAATCAGGTTCCCAGAATGACTGCTCATTGCATAACATACCATGCCTACAAACAACCTAAATCTTATATCGTGATGCAACTCTCATGGATAGGTGCTCATCAGAATGTATCTGCTAGTCCTCTAAGGCAAGCGGTAGCAATCATTTCCAACTGGTGCTCATTCCCAAGCGGTAGCGATGATAATAATGAGGGCGAACGGAATAGGGCGGATTGAATGCGGATTGAATGGCCTAAATCAATGTCCTCTTTGTGTAGAAGTTGCCTGTGCCGGTGATAACGCCTATTTTGGAATATGTTGAAGTGGTTGGTGGTAACGCTCTTCTCGTAAGACTCATCAGTTGATAGAATAAAAGAAATTGATTCACTTGATCGATGCCTCTCCCGTAAGATGGGTCATTTTATCAGATTGTACTGGGGATATTATATAATAGCCCTTGCTCAATGGGAATAGTTCTATCTTCAAGTATAAAGAAATAAAGCTAAGCATTTAAAGCATAAACACTTGTATTGATACCTGGATCAAGTTACCTGGCATATACTGGGATGGCCTCCAGCGAGTACCGGAAAAGAATCATCACCAGCGAGTACTGATAATGCAGGGACACCTATATTTGGTACCGGCATCTACACTTGTATAAACACCTGAAACCTACCTGGATCTACTATTAGCCATCAGCAATGACCTTCTTTCTGTCTTTCTATGCTAGGCTACGTGGTAAGGCTATGTCGGGTGACTATGTTGGATGGTTCGCTCGCTACTGGTCTGGTCCCATCGATAGTAACCACTTTATACTCTAAGGGTGGGTTGCACTAATAAGAAAGATTGCTTCCATATGCCAAAATCCAATAATAAAGGAGGCTAGCTCCAAGAATAGGTTATACCGCTTTCTAGCTGGCTTTCATGGCAGATGGCTGGTATGAATGAGCTCACCAGCTGGGGCTTAATCAATGGAATCAATTCATTCATATCACATCAATTATCAATCCCATTCATTCTGGCTGGCATCACTAGCTTGGTCTTGCTATCTGGTCGTTATCTCGCTTGCTGGCTAGTGGATCCTGCTGAGTTTCAGTGATCACAACCTGCCCACCTTCTTTCCTTCTTACTTACCTTCCCTTCTAAGCGTGCATTAGCTATGGCTTAAGTTATTGAGACCGAATCAAGAGCTGAATAACACACCATCGAATAATAGAAGGAAGGGGTACGGGTATGAGACTGACCCATCATGATAGGCAGGGGGAGACGGGTAACAATAGGTGGGTAATGCATAGCAGTGGCTCAACAATTTTGCAAAGTAAGAGTGGTCATCTGTCAATTTGACATTGCCTTATTATATGTTGTTAGTGCTTGGGTCGGCAAACCAGTTGTATTCCCTTTTGAAAGCCTACACGATGAAGAAATCTTTATGTGACCTACTGCGTGCAACCAATCCTTTCAATACCGGTTCACCTCACAGGCCTGAACTTTGAGCATTGCACGGGCGTTCAACAACAAAAACACTTGCTTGAGGAAGGAATCTTGGTGGAGTGGGTTAGTTAGCACTTAGACCACCATTCAGATCCCTTGATCAGCCTACTTGATGAATGTGTGTGCGCGACCTGCTGCTCACCTGTCGTCCTGTCGTCTTAACCACCCTTTATATATAGGCTCAATTACCTGAACTTAGTCATTGGACAGGCTATACACTTGTCACTTTGCTATTGACTTGATAAGCCTAGCCTGCACAATGAATGCAAATGGGTTGCACAGGAACAACCGTTGGATCCCCTTTGTCACACTCATGCCTGAATAGATAGATAAGAGGGAGGGGGTAGGCGCTTAGACCATTCTGATTTCACTTTTTGAAGCCTACTTTTGGACAGGAAGTGAGTGGGTGGCTAGGATGCAACCTTACCCGCACCTTTGGGGACGAACAACTCCTCTTATTAGGCCGGGTAAAAGGCGAAATCCCGAGATTCTTACAGCTCCTCGAAATGGCACTAAAGGTTTGCTTCGTTCCTCCTCGGCTAAACAACTGGGAAGGGGTCGATAATAGCAGAGAAGTCACCTTTATTTCAGGAATAGGTCACTTTGCATATTCAGACCGGGCAGAAGAGGAGAGCGCGTGTCGGACCAACTTGGTTCGGCTCTTGGATGGGGAGCTGGGTCTGTATGAATGGGGGGCGCGAGGAGAACACTCATTCCGCAATGAGGTAAAGACGCCGGTCATCTTGGTACCAGCTTTACCCAAGGTACCAGTAACCTTGCAATCAGAAGAGTTTGGTTCCCGACTTCGTGTGGTGGAGTGGAGAGGCCCCCCTTGTTCGATGTTATGCCAGTAGGCAGAATGGCCGCCACGATATTAGATGCCGCAGAAGGTTGCGAGCGTCTATCTGGAACGCCTATCGAGTTTGACAGGGAGTTCTCCACTTTCCAAAGTATTTCGGACTTCAGGGAGCCGAGTGTGTAAGCGCGGGTTGCAGGTGACGGTGGCAAGAATGGTGGGGAAGTGATAAGTACCCGACGACAGCCCCCCACCCAATAAGCAAACCCAAACCGGCAACGCGACCAACGCCCCCCCACCCAATAAGTAAATTGAACTGGCAACGGGGCTCGACTGATAAAGAGAGGAACTTTGAGAGAAGCGCTCCCTCGGCAAGGCAACACTCCGTTAGAGCTAATTCCCTCCTAATTGAGGCCTAGGGTGTCGGCCCTATCTCAAACAGATATAGAGACAGACATGTGCTTCGGCTACGCATTGTTCAAAACTTCACTGTATAATGTTCGTTGGTGAAACCAACAATTATTCCTAGTTTTCGCTGAAATCGATGGCGGGCTTATCAGTCTCCTTTCAGCGAAGTGAAGTCTAGTTTCCTGTCCTACCGGAGGTCTTGCGCTTCCGAGGGCTAGGAAACTAGCAAGAAAAAGAATCTACACAATTAACATATAACAGATCATTATGATTCGTCGTTTTCTATTCCGGGTGGAAGCCTTATCCATAAGGGCTCGACCCTTCCATACTTTTCGCAAGGACGGGGCTAAACCCCCCTGCTTTTTCGCAGAGATCATCATTTATGATCCCCGACCAGTTGAGCTATCAGATATCTTTTTTTGGATAATGAAATATTTCAGAAAACCTTTGGTATTAATCATAGCTAGAAGCAGTGCTAAAGTTACTGGGTATCCGGATAGACCCAAATTTCTGATTGGGTTCAGGCCAGAAGAAAGTCTAACTTATGACGACTTCTTTTCGATCATGGATGAATTCGTTCGGAAGCAGTGGTGTACCACAAGCCTTCATACAAAGCCGCCGTTCTTCGACTTGAATCTGCTCTGCGCAGAAATGTCCAAATCAGATATATACGACGCGGTGTGCTGGGGAATAAGTTTCGAGGAGTTTTGTATTCGAAATTTGGCGATCAAGCACAAGCTCTCGCTAAGGAAGGGTGCAAAACTATATTTCCAAAGTGTGAACCTTTCCGAAAATAACCTCCTTGAGGCCAAGGCTGAAAAAGAGGACGACCCCAAAAACATAACCTCCGCCCATGAGAATCGCGTCGAGGACCAGCAGGGTGAGCCTGTCGAACTCTCGACAATAGAAGAGGGAAGGGGGAGCAAATGAGATTTATTAGCTTTCTATGGAGTGACGTAGACGGAAACTTCTGCTTCATCTGTCTCTTAAGGCCCCCAGGTATAGATGGATAGAGCCCGCCTATACCCTGGGGGGGGAAGGGAGTGGCGGCGGGCCCTTCCCATCTATTTGGTGAGATCAAGCCTTTACGTGCGACGTGCCCAGGTAAAGGCTTGATCAGAGAGGCGGTCGTTTCCTCTCTCTTAAGTCCTAGACTTAAGTTGCCTATAAAGACCCCCGCAGGGTCTGCCGATTAAGGCATCGTCTAAATGGGAAAGACGCCCCCCCTCATCGGGGTGGGAAATCCTGGTTCAAATCCAGGTGCTTTATGTGCCTTTTTAGCTTGGCGGAGGTTTTTCAATATTCCCCTCCCATTCTTGCCATTTTAGGACCCTTTAGGGTGCTCGACCATAAGGGAGAGGAGGGCGGAGGTTTTGAAGCGTAATGACATATATAATAGAGCAAGTCAGTCATCTGATTTCATTTGAATGAGAAGGTCCCGGAGGGGCTTGCGCTTCCTCTCGATGGCGGCCCTCTCCTTAACAGTCGAGCACCTAAAGGTCCTTATGGTCGAGTACCTAAAGGTCCTATGGTCGAGCGCCTCCGGTCCTTATTAGTCAAGTGTGCTAACGCACCCTAAAGGGTCCTAAAATGACAAGAATAGGACCTTTAGGTACTCGCCCCCCGGGAGAGGACCCTTTAGGGGGCTCGACTGATAAGGACCCTTTAGGGGGCTCGACTGTTAAGGAGAGGAGAGGAGAGAAATCTGTTAAAACCTCCGCCAAGCTAAAATGGCCCAAATTAGTTGAATGCGTAAGCATGCTCGACTGATAAGGCTGCCATCGAGAGGACCCGACAGGGGGCTCGACTGATAAGGAGAGGAGAGGAGCGGAGATGGCATTTGCGTGCATTTTACGGCTACTTAAAAAGGCCCAAGCTGGGGACTGGACCTAGCGGGGACCTAAAAATAGCCCAAAATCACCATTTTCACGTGGCTCCAAAGAACAGCTTGCTTTCTCTGAACCAACTGGATCCACTCCCAAATGGTTAGGGCTTCGCGCTTACGGAAATAGCGTATATAAACATTTTCACCCAAGGCCGGGTAGGGACTCACTATTCATATGGTGAGGACCGGAGGGGCTCGACTGATAAGGATGCGTAAGCAGGCTCGACTGTTAAGGCCGCCATCGCCTTTAGGTGCTCGACTAAAAGGCCGCCATCGCTCGACCAACCTTTAGTTACTTATTTGAGAGGGGCCACCCAATAAGCATCAAGGAAGTACGCCTATAAGAAAGCGTAATTACCTATCTCATTCAGGCAGGGAGATCGTCATGAATATGAATGAATTCGATCATGACCGTAATGACATATATAATGAATTTGATCATGACCGTAATGACATATATAATGAATGAATTACTCTCCCGTTGGTCGAGCCCTACCGGGCCTCCGGGCCTCACAGAACTCATTTACCACGATGAACGGGAAGGTTCAAAAAATCCTGCATCGAATAATCATGTCGGTTCTAAAAACCGCAACCTCAGTGGGCGCATAAGGATAAGCTGAATGGCGCCCAATCCAAAGGTTGGCCGGGGGGGGGGGGGGGGTAACCCCTGGCACTTAAAGGACAAGGATCCGCTCCGTCCTGCTTCGTGAGGGGGGAGAGCCTTGCGATATATAGTCCCCCCTTCCGCGGTATGGCCTGCCGCGGCCACCCTGACAGCCGCGAGAGTTCCGGGGAAAATAGGTGGGGTGGATTTTCCACCTCGGTCAGGGAAGGGAGCAATCCTCCACTACCTATAGAAAGACAGGTCCGGTTTCTTAGTGGGGGACCCAGACCTCGCTCACATTATCTTGCCGGAATCCAGCCACCGAAAGTGGTAGGACCGTGAAACTCCAATATATAAATATTCACTGATATCTAATAATATCATTCTATCTTACCTTATCATCATTTCTTATTCTTTCTCGAAGAGGGAAGGTGGGGAAGGCCAACTCCGTACATGATCATCCCAACTTGATAGGGACTATTCCCCATAGGCCCTCCAGGGCAATGAATAACATCACTTATCTTCTTTCTCATCAGTGGGTACACCACCCCCTCCTAGCTCCGCCTATCGGCCTATCTATCACTGATCTCGCCTAATCATCCACACTTGGCTACGATAGCTCTGGTAGGGAATTCTCTTCATTCTAGTAGGATAGTTTTCACCAGGGCGGGTAATCTTATCTGACTGATGGCTAGTCCACTGGCTTGGATTGATCATTTTCAGGACAGCAGGACTGCAAGTTTACGGAGAATTTAAGGCATTAAGCGTGATGATAATTTTGACGATCAAATTATTCACTTTCTTCATAATCCCTCTCTTTAACAGTCGAGCCTGCTTGCGCATCGATGACGAGGCAATAAAGTATTCTTTAGTTTAGGAGAGGTCCAGTGACCGGCTCCGGGTCGGACCCTACGCCGCGCAGCGACAGCCTTATTCTCATCTTATTTTCTTTCTTACCAGGTAAGTCGGGCTTGCCGCTGCGACCAGAGGACGGCTACAGAGTCGGCCCAGGCCCGGAGGGCAGACCCGGCCCCTTAAAGATACGAGTTTCACCCGTCTGCATGGATTCTGATCGCCCCACTCTTCCCGAAGGGAAAGGGCGATGGACCCTCATCCCGAGGTGGATCAACCGACAGGAAGACCTGCTCCAAGGGTCCAACTCCCGGTTTCACGGGATGAGGGAATTCTATTTTTACCGGGTGCACGAACCAAATGGAAGGGCGGAGGCGAATCATTTGGGTACGGACCGTGGGATTGAATGGGAAAGAAATATACAAACTCCCACGGCAGGGGTTCGATTTGGTTTCGTGCGAAAACCCTAAGATCTAAGAAAGAGGACCGGTAGGGTGAGGTGTTCGTCCCTACGCTCCTCACCCTCACCCTCTGAATCAGGTGAGCGGCTCCGCCGGGGATTGGGGTGGGTGGGTAAATAGTTTCGGGAAAATAGAGCGAGAAATCGATGGCGTTGGTCGAGCCATGCGTTAGCACCCTCTCCTTAGCAGTCGAGTGTGCTAACGCACCCTCACCCATATGATGGATGAGCGAGAAATCCCTCACCATATGAATAGTGAGTGACTCCGTCCCTTTGGTCGATCGCCCAAAGGCGATCCTCACCCTCTCTATGGTCGGGTGAGTGGGCTTCTCGCTCCTCACCCTTATTTTTTCGCTCTGCTCAGGTAAGGCCAAGGTCCCGGAGGGGCTTGCGCTTCCTAGTGCAAGGACCCGACAGGGGGCTCGACTGATAAGGAGAGGACCGGTAGGGTGCGTAGCACGCTCGACTAATAAGGACCCTTTAGGGGGCTCGACTGATAAGGACCCTTTAGGGGGCTCGACTGTTAAGGAGAGGAGAGGAGAGGGGCTCACCATTCCGATGGTGAGGACCGGTAGGGGCTCGACTGTTAAGGATGCGCAAGCAGGCTCGACTGTTAAGGCCGCCATCACCTTTAGGTACTCGACCATAAGGACCTTTAGGTACTCGACTGTTAAGGATGCGTAAGCAGGCTCGACCCTTTTTTTGACTTAATTTGGGGGGGCCAATAAGTAAATTGAACCTTTAGGTACTCGACTGATAAGGATGCGTAAGCAGGCTCGACTGTTAAGGAGAGGACCTTTAGGTGCTCGACCATAAGGGAGAGGAGAGGATGCGTAAGCAGGCTCGACTGTTAAGGAGAGGACCTTTAGGTACTCGACTCTTTTTTTACTTATTTGGGGGGGCCAATAAGTAAACCCAAGAGCCCCCCCACCCAATAAGTAAATTGAAGAGGAATTTATTGCTTGCTCGACCCAATCAAAGTGGGGCAAGGATGCGTAAGCACGCTCGACTGTCAAGGATGCGTAAGCAGGCTCGACCAACGGGAGAGGACCGGCAACGGGGCTCGACTGATAAGGAGAGGTCCGGCAGGGCTCGACCAACGCCCCCCCCACCCAATAAGTAAATTGAAACTTTAGTTGCTCGACTCTTTTTTTACTTATTTGGGGGGGGCAATAAGTAAACCCAAGAGGGCCCTCACCCATATGATGGATGAGCGATAAATCGATGGCGGCCCTCTTCGCGTTCCTCTCTTTTGGGGCCCCTCCCCCAAAAGAGAGTTGTTCGTCTCCTCACACGTTACCTCACCCTATATTTATTACTTAGGGGCGGAGCCACTCACTATTCATATGGTGAGGACCGGAGGGACGGAGTCACTCACTATTCATATGGTGAGGGGCTCGACTGTCAAGGCCGCCATCGGTCACTCACTCATTCATATGCCCACCACCCAATAAGCATCAAGGAACGCACGCTCTCGGCCGCCATCGTTTGAACGCTCACTCATCATATGGGTGAGGGCCCCGGAGCGAAGCCGCTTGTCCGCATCGGGCAAGGTCCTGAAACTTTGATGAGGATTTGTAGCATCATTCGGGTAAATACAAATTGAGATTGTAGAAACATGAGCTTGTGATATAGCAACACCTAATTCCGAACCGGTCGGTGCAAAAACTATTGATAGAGGACCCGGATCTCCTATGGAATACATAATATTATTCATACATGACATAGTCCGAGCGAACCCACTTGGGATCTTTACTGAACTATGACCAGCCATCATATTAGCGGATAAACGTATTCCTAAGCTTGATGCGCGGAAACAATGAGGGATTAGCTCAAGGAGTACTGAGAAAGGTGCTAACGGCAGTGGTACTCCTGCGGGTGATGAGAAGCTGGAAAAATGAAGCCCATGTATTTGAGATCCCACTATAGTAATTCCAATAGAAATCGAAAATGGGAGACCCGAAGTAATTATAAAATGACTTGTCACTGTGGAGCTATATGGTATCATACCCTGGGGATTACGAAATGACGAAGAAGTAAGAGTGACCGAGATGCGAGGGGAAGACTTTTGCTTAACATTTCCGGAAAGACCACCTATTTGTTCGTTCACCAGGTTCGGCACGAAATCATGAATAAGCTCTACCGAGGATTGCCGAGCATTTGGTACTGAGTTTCCCCCTCCGTTCTTAGTAACGAAATGAACCAAGAGCAAGACTGAACTGATAGTTAGCGGCATGGACAAAGATGGATTTGTGAATGGGAAATACAAGTTTCCTATATTCATAGGAATCAATGGGATAATGGCAGATTGCTCAAGTGGGCTGTTTGGCGTAATAAAGACTTTTATTTCATCTCCTTCCTGTACTTCTTGCTCCCGAGCGAGATAGATCGAAAGACTTGTCTTTGCTCGCTCCTTTTTCTTTCATAGCTAGCAATAATGGCGAAAATGGACAAAAGCATGGGAGTTAGCGATCAATAGGTAAGTTCAAGAAAACGGCCTTTATGTAATATAGAAAGATTTTCCTATCCTATTAGTATTGCGGGATCAGAAGAGTTAGACAAGCTCATGAGAGCTTGCGTAACGAATTCGCACTCCTCGGGCTTTTTGACCCCCGGCCATGAGTTGCTCAACGCTTCTGAGCAAAGCTGCTTCATTCCGTTCCGCTTGCCCGGAATGGGAGATTCTCCTCTCCCTTATGGTCGAGCCCCTGCCGGTCCTCGAGTCAACTATTTTTAGCTCCGCGGATGGCGGCGAGCCCCCGTCAATAGGGGGCTTTTTCAGATCCAGGTAAATGGGGGGGATGATCCAGAGGGGGATTATGAATATAAATGCCTGAATATCTTCCCGGAGCAGCCCCCCCCCTACCGACGAATCTGGAAGAGGGGCCGGCCCCGTAGTTGCCGTCTCTCTCTCGGGAAGATATATGAGCGGCTCCAAGGACCCGAAGGTGTCCGAGGATATCTCCAAACCAGATACGGGGGGTTGGCATAGAGCCAACCGGAAGCCCACGCCGTTTCCAAGGATCTGAAAGATAACCCAGGTGATGAATAACTTCAATAATCAATCCAAAAAATTGGGATTTCCTCTCCTCTCGATGGCGGCCCTCTCCTTAACAGTCGAGCACCTAAAGGTCCTTATGGTCGAGCACCTAAAGGTCCTCTTGGTCGAGCACCTAAAGGTGATGGCGGCCTTAACAGTCGAGCCTGCTTACGCATCCTTAGCAGTCGAGCCCCTGCCGGTCCTCACCCATCGGAATGAGTGAGTCGATGGCGGCCTTATAGTCGAGCGTTCGTTCCTCACCCTACCGGGCCCCGGGGATTGGGGTGGGTGGGTAAATAGTGGTCGAGTGTGCTATCCTTGATGCTTATTGGGTGGTGGGCATCGGAATGAGTGAGTCGATGGCGGCCTTATAGTCGAGAGTTCGGCAGGCTCACCCTCACCATATGAATAGTGAGCCCCCTAACGGGTCCTACCGGGCCTCAAATTAGATTGCGTAATTACGTATATAATGACTGGAATCACGGACAAGTTTCAGTGATGGCGGCCTTACTGCTTACGCATCCTCCCCAGGTTAGATCAGTCCAAGAGCAGGCTGGTTCCGCTGGGCTCAGGGAGTAGGGAGGCCATTTCCAGGAGTGGGAAAAGGGCCCGGGAGGGAAGGAAGCAAAGGCCCCATACTACTATGGGCATGATTCGATTAGTCATGATGTCCTCTCCCGTTGGTCGAGCCTGCTTACGCATCCTCTCTTTGTCAGATCGTAGTGTCTTATATATGTCATTATGGCATGACTCGATAGCAAGCTCATAAGCCAGCCTATGCCAGCCTATGTTGCGGTAGTTTTCCAGAGGCATGCATCGAGAGTGGAATTTCGTCTGAAGACCATTTGCGTGTGTTTTACGGCTACTTGACACGCCCAAGCTGGCCCTCGGAACCTGCGTAGACCTAAGAAATAGCCTAATTTGCTGCCGTAATGACATATATAATGAGAGTGATTTCCTAGCTAGAGAGAGAGAAGAAAGTAAGGCCGTATCTCTTCCAGAGGCAGGAATAAAGGCAAGGGGCTAAGGCATAAATGGGAGCAGGACCAAGTGAAGTTGATACGGATCCTGTTATAAAGTCCGTAGTATCCCTTCCAGTTCTAGATAAAGATAAAGAAGTAGATCCACCAGTATCTGAGCCAGATCGAGTTATTGACCTTTATAGTACACTTGGAAAGAATCTAAGCTATATCGAGTTATTTGCTGAGTAAATTGGATTTTTTGCATATTAATAATTTGCTAGCAAAAGGTTAATTACTTTACCTACCAGAAGCATCAGTGCAAGCAAGAGCAGTTTCAGTAGCACTACCTTGTCCAGCATCTCGGTTAATAATCATAAGCATATACAGTAGCATGGGCAGGAGCATATCCAGTTTTAGATCCTCCAGGTGCACAACCGGTAGCTTCAGTAGCAGATCGATATCGATATGCAGTCCCATCAATAGCTTCAGCATCCTCTCCAGTGCCAGTAGCAGAGCCAGTAGCAAGCCAGTAAGCAAGTAGAAGAGCAAGTAGAAAGTAAGTCAAAAGGCAAGTAAAGGGTTGAGTAAGTAACCATCCAATAGAAGGGGTTAAGAGAGGGGAAGGCTCTGGAGGTGATTTCTACCAATATGAAACCAATACCACTCCTACGGATCTACTAGGGTCCTTCCTCATGCTCATTCATGCTCATGAAGGGGACTGGGGACCTCAAGGTTTCTTCCTCATGACTGCTCGGCTGACTTCCATATTAGAAACATGGTTAGTGGTTATGAGGGGATGGTGGTTAAGATGGTCAAGTCAATGGTTAAGAGGGGTTAGGCAAGTAACGGATCTACTATGGTGGTTAAGCAAGTCAATGGTTAAGAAGGCAAGTCATTAGACAAGCTCTCCTTGGCTCTTCTACTGGATGGAAAGTCAGATAAAGACTCTTTACTCTGAGGACCCTTTAGGGGGCTCGACTGATAAGGACCCTTTAGGGTGCTCGACCATAAGGGAGAGGAGAGGATTTGCTGAAGCTTTCTCTAGGGTGAGGGTGAGCTTGCCAAACTCTCGACCACCGGGAGAGGTACCGAACTCTCGACTTAAGGAGAGGGAATCAAGAGCATTATAACCGGTTTTGGATGAGGGAGTTTCTCCTTTAGCCCTACCAGTATAGTGGCAAGCAAAGAAGAGGTTCTATATAGCTTCTAGGTGTTTGTTGAGTTCTATTAGTTCGATAGCTGAGTTAGTGAGGAGCTTAGTGGGAATAGCTTAGTTAGCTTATAGAGCCAGTAGCATAAAAGGGTAGTAGGAGTACGAGTAGCTTATCTACTAGCAGTACTAGCATAAACAAGGTAAGCAAGAGGAGAAGTAGTGGTTTAACTATGACCGTAATAGGAGCATATCTAGCAGTCTAGTAAGAGTGAAAGGTAGGAGCAGTACTAGTGGATGAAACCAAGACAGTACCAGTTTATTCAAGCAAGAATCGGAGTCAATTGCTTCTGGATATCAAAATGGGATCCTGAGCGGGGTGCTTGCTTTGGTACTGCTGGCTTGACTGTTTGTGCCTCTGGAATTGGATCTTCAATTGGGAATGAAACCGTGGATGATGCTTCTTAGGCTCATAAAACTGAATCTGGACCTAGATCTATAATGAATGGATATGGATAGGGAACGTCGGGCTTTTCATTTTGGTCTTAAAATGGACGAGGTAGTAGCCCTAGAACAGTAGGAGAAGCGGGGACTTAAACTGGATTCTTTTAGGCCTATACGACTACATACAGAATATATGGTATATGGACTATAACTTTGTTTCGATTGAGTAGTGGTAGGGTGTGCACCTCTGTTTCTTCGTAAGTGTGAGCTTCGTTAGCAACCTGTCATAGCTTTCCGTCGCCTAAGGTAAAACATTAGGAGTATTGGGGGTAGAACCTTAGCCAAGCGGTCTAAATGGTAGGACCTATAGAGTATATCCGTATTTCATATAGTTATGCCGGTTGATCAAGATTGAACCCCAGGAGTTGACCGGGTTGTTTCATATCCATCAGATCCAATGCCAGCAGTTGCATATCGAGAGCCGATAGCATTCCTTGCACTAGGAAGCGCAAGCCCCTCCGGGACCTTTCAATTTAGACACTATAGCAGGAGCAGCGGGAGAGACACAGGTACCAGAAGTAGAGATACCACCAAAGGTGAGCCCTTAAGAGCCTGCCCGTCCAAAGTGTATCGACCCAATATTAATAAGAACTTGCACTCCGCCCAATTCTACCACCTAAAACAGGCTTGACTTAGAGAGTGCATCAAACTATCAATCACAAGTGGAGAACAGCTGACCTAACCACGTTAGTGCATTCATAAGCGTAAGAAGGTAAGGACCAATTGCACCTACCTTCCTTGGTAAAACCTACCCTCCTTCGTAAGCTAAGGTAAGAAGGACCAACTGCACCTTCCTATGAATAGCTTTTAGGTCACCCTAATTCATCGTTATCATTGTATTGACCTGAGGTCATAAGGATCCATTTCGCTTACCCTGCTTCGTAAGCAAAGGGACTAATAGCACCTACCCTTCACCGTAGCACCTACCCTTTTTCGTAAGCTAAGGTAAGGACCCATTGCGTTTACCCTGCTTCCTTCATAAGCGTAAGAGAAGGAAGGACCCGTTGTACCTTTCTTATAACCATAAGATGATTACTTTTACTATTGAAGTCCAACAACTTCTTGGTGTGAAGCTCCGACAACATTTTCATAGATGGAACCATCGCAGTTCGCTTCTTAGAAACAAGAATTTATCTTCTAAGAAAGCATCGAAGTTGGAAGTTTTCAACATGAACAAGGACCCGGAGGACCCGTTAGGGGGCTCACTATTCATATGGTGAGGGTGCTTTCCTGTAATCAGGGAAGGATTTTCATCCCTCCCTTACAAGGCTCAGTGAGCCCTCTTGTTTGCCTTCCAGTGAGAAGGACCTTCAGACACACACCCCCTACTTAAAAAACAAACTTTCATAATATAACACTGTGTCTGTAAACCATTCACTGAAGCTATTAACCCGCTGCGCATAGAAGTGGTTTCACTACATGTATGCCTCTAGCCCCTTCCCGGAAAACGAAATTAAGCCCCTATCTTTATTCCCAGAAGACTAGATCTTTCCCCTCAAAGAAGACTCTTTTCTATTATCCTCTCAGTAAGTGCAGCTAGTAAGTGCCAGTCATAGCCAGTTGATCATAGTCATAAGGTCATAAATCATAGCCATAGGATCATAGACAGTCGTTGCTATAAGCAATGACCTTCAGGCAATGAGACTGGAGCAAGCTGCACTGACAACTGGCACTGCTGCACCGACCAGAGTTTCTATCTGCACTGACAGGAGCATCATTCATGCACCGACGGACCCTAGCTTCATGCACCGACTAGAGCTTCGATGAGTAGAGATCATTCATGCAGTGAAAAGAGTTCTATCACTGATGAGTAGCGAGTAGAGCTTCTAGACAATGACTGCTTCCAGCCCAGTCGAGTATCCAAGCCGAGCAGTCGATTAGCTCAGCCGAGTAGCCCAACTGAGCAGCCCAACCGAACCCGGTAGGCAAGCCGAGTATCCAATCCGAGTAGCCCCACCCATGAGCCCAGCCAATCTGAGTATCCAAGTCGAGTAGCCGAGTCTGAGTAACCAAGCCAAGTAAGCGGAGTATTTCTTCCCAGATTCGCGAGCCCAGCCAAGTGGGTGATCCCGGCCAAGTGGTAGTGAGCATCGTAGGGGAATTGGTAGTGAGCATCGTAGGGTAAGTGGGAGGGCTTAATGGGAATATCAATTGGGTTCGGTCGGGTAACAACCTGCCTGCATCGGGTAACATCCAACAGTGAACACGGGTAAGATCGATGCGGGTAACCTCCTTCCTCCAAGCGCGTGTACTTTAGATAAAGGGATAGATGCCCTAAAAGTAAGTGACCAATCCATCTCACTCATAAGGTATTAATTCCCTTATCTGTCCTTACGATTAGCTATCACCGAATCATCTATGCCCTCCTCCCTAGAATTCATGGAAGCATCAATCACGAAACACCTCCTCTTTCTAGTTGAATTATCACATACCCCTACATCGTCTCATCTACGCCACTAGAGTGCTATACCACAAAGAACCCCAAGAAAGGCCTAATTTATCACTCTCTCTCTCTACGAGGTGACAGATATCGAAGTGTTCCGGATGGAAACAGCAACTCAGATACCCATTGCCAAATTATGTCCAATCTCTAGCATCACAGAAGAAACGATTCCCCACACACCGCTATGCCCTCCATTCACTCAGGTATCCCTCCACTATCCTCTTATACTTTATCTGTCATTTTAGACAAGCAAGCCCTTCTATCTATCTTGCTTCCAGATAACACCACACCTCCTTGGATACTCCTATCATTGGATCTCCTCTTGGGATTTAGTACCGGCATATAGTCAGCATCAACACCAGTTTCGAAGTGGAAGGATGTGGACTATTTAAGGTATGTGATTTGGGGCGCTTCTTATCTCGGCACTGCCCTTATGGCTATGGTAAATCAGCTATAACTGGTGATTATTGGCTATGAATGTGGGTATGCACCTTATAAACAGGTGCATCATATGTAACGCATGGTCCATCAAGTAGAGGTAGGCACTACTGTTCCATATATAATAGGTAAGCCGCCCCGTACGGGGGAATATGGAACTCCTTCTTTGGTTATCCTGTGATGATGAACTCAATCTTTTATGGTGGCCCCCCCACCCAATAAAGACTTAGAACCTTTCTATTGTCCGGTGGTAACTTGGGGGTCCTTCTCTCTTCGTCGGGCGGGTTCATTCGTCAATCCCGAAAAGCCAGCAAGAACAAAGGGGCTTAAACTCCAATCTCCATCCCGCCATCATAGGGAAACGTCCTGAAAGGCCCTACTAGTGTTGAATAGCACGTGAGGAAAGTAAATGGATGGCTTGCTTTTAGGCGAGACAAGAAAACCCGTGATCTAGAACCCGAGGGCTGGAAGAATCACCCCGGGCTGGGACAAGAAAAGAGGCAGGATGGCTCTATACAGTGCATGAATTATGCTCTAGACCGTGCCCCCTTAATAATTCATAATGGGTCCGTCCCATTAGTTATTCAGGAGTCGATGCCAGGAATCAAAAAAGTTTCTCCCAGAAGTAGTCTATGCCGCTTGTCAATGTCGCTTGTCGATGCACTCGATTCAGGTGGCGATGCCGGTATTCGATCAGGTGTCCATGCATTCTCGGTACTCGCCGGTGATGCATTCATTTCCGGTACTTGCTGGTAGGCCATGCCAAGTTTCAATGCCGGTACTCCAGTCGATCCTAGAGTTGATGCATTCGAGCGAGGGCTTATCTGATCAGTTTGCGAACCGATGTGGGTGCTTGTCATTTCCTCCATGTTTCCTGTTATGCTTTCCTTCTGTTAACCGATTTCTTCTTTTCTGTCTGTTAAACCCCCCCATTCAATATCATCGGAACATCAAACTGGATTCTATTATCTATAAACTATAGACTTTCAGAGCGGTTCTCTCTATGAGAACTTAGATTTCGCCAACCATTTAGGCCCTCCAGAGTCCTTGCCTTCTCGAACCAATACTCATAGATCACGTAGCTGGAGGTGATGAGTAGCTCAAGGGCCAACGGACGCATCGATACGGAACCAATCATTTGTGTAAGGTGGTCACCCATGCGATGAGGAGTGATTGATTCGGTTGATTCAATTGAAGAACACATCTAACGGAATGCGTGGTGGAACACATCTACAGAGCGGGGTTGTACCACGGACGGACTACACATACCCTTCCACAAAACTGACCGCTATGGAACAATTGCTTCTACCTCACTTACCTCTACGGAACAATGGTTCCTGGAGTGCATGCAATGATTATGCGTTACATACGTTGATTCACAATCTGAAGATCATATGCAACAGAAAGTGAGTGGCTGCTATATGAACCGTTCACCAAAATCCTTGAACTCAACCTAAAGGAGAGGGGCTATATGCAGTGAATGAATATGTGCAACAAAGAGGTGCTACGACGTCTATTTCATTGTTCGACTATGTGTCCGGGACGGGGTGGGGGAATGATGAAAACAAGGAAACAAACCATGGGGCGCCATGCACGGAATGAACCCATACGGGGTGGATTGACCACGCGATCGGTTCAAGTCTTTTTCTCTAAATATTACATATGTTGCTACAGTGTGCTTTTTTTTTCTTTAGAGATGTTGCTCTACGAAGTATGATCCGTCGATGGCGAGCCTCTGAATTAGACAAGTTTGCTAAAGCAATATATATTTCGCTGTTCCTCCGTAAAGTCGGGTTTTAGGTCCCAAGCTCTTTCCCTTCCAAAGCACTTCGAGCTCTTTGAACAAGATTGACTTCTTTTCTTCAACGAGATTTGGTTCCAGGTGTAAATACTTTTGGGGGTATTACATGATCTTATGCGCTAATGGATACAAATGCACCTCATCCCCTTTCTGTCCTTTCCCCGTGCTTTTCTGTTCCATGATCCTCCGCGGGTGGGTGGGGTGTTAACGCGTGGAAACCCCATAGATACCCTTACTGAGAATATGTGTTTATATATTGAAATAGGAAATGCCATGTCTCTTCTGGTATGCTACGTTCAGATGTAGGTTATGGTATGCCCATGTGCCCCAGTGTATAGTGATGCCCGAGGTTATAGCGATGATAGTTATGATTTCGCCAGTAGCTTATGTTCGTTCCTATTGTGGTGGTCAAAGATCTGGTCAATCTATTATTCTAAACAAGTCCAATCAATCAATCCATTCGCTATCGCTCCTGGCTTTCCCAATCAAGAAATTGAAAGGACTTAGCTATGAAGCTCTCAAAGTGAGAATTCATACCCCTAACCACTTGACTTTGGGGAATACCTCTACTACTATTAGTACTGATCGATTGCTTCTGTAGGTTCTTATCACCTTGGCGGAGGTTTTGGACATTCGTTGAAACGTAGGGATGGATTGAACGAAGCCGCACTGGGTAGAATTCATGTGCAGGACCAAGTAGTTTCATTTGCTCTCTGACTCCTTGCCCGATGCGGACAAGCGGGTCAACCTTCATTTTACTTATTGGGTGGGGGGGCGAATGGTCGAGCGGCCTTACGGCTCCTTTCTTTCCACTTTTTTGAGCCGCATCCTCTTCAGTTACACCTCTATCCTACGCGTTCTATTCTTCAGAGAAGCCTTTTTTTCTGACACGCCCGCCTTCTCTCTTGACCAGTCTACCAACCTATAGCGATGGAGAGGCCTCATCTCGCCCCGGCAACCAATCACTCGAGTGAACACCACATTGAGGAAGTGGATTCGAGGTTGACAATGAGTCCCAGTTCCACTAGTGTGGCCCACTATGGTTGGGGTGGTCTTATTGGCGCATACCACGGTGGGGTCTTCGACTGGGGTGAAGTCGTAACAAGGTAGCCGTAGGGGAACCTGCGGCTGGATCGAATCCCTCTCCCGGGGGTCGAGAGTTCGGCAGGCTCACCCTCTTCAATTTACTTATTGGCCTCCCAAATAAGTAAAAAAAGGTCGAGCCCTCTCCTTTTAGTCGAGCGTTCGTTACCTCACCCTGCCGGACCTCTCCTTAACAGTCGAGCATGCTTACGCATCCTACTAATTTGGCCATTTTAGCTTGGCGGAGGTTTTTCAAGATTCCCCTCAATTTACTTATTGGGTGGGGGGGCTTATGGTCGAGCACCTAAAGGTCCTATTATAGCAACTATTTACCCACCCACCCCAATCCCCGGAGGTTTTCAGATCTGCCCATGTGAATATGGGCGGCACTTCCCCTATTTTAGTTGGGGCGGAGGTTTTCACATCTTTATCTACTATTCTTGCCATTTTAGGACCCTTTAGGGGGCTCGACTGATAAGGACCCTTTAGGGGGCTCGACTGATAAGGACCCTTTAGGGGGCTCGACCATTAGGGAGAGGAGAGGAGAGGAGGCGGAGGTTTTGTAATGACATATATAATTCATTCATGCATAAGGATGCGTAAGCAGGCTCGACTGATAAGGCCGCCATCACCTTTAGGTGCTCGACCATAGGACCTTTAGGTACTCGACTGTTAAGGACCGGAGGCGCTCGACCATAGGGAGAGGACCCTTTAGGGGGCTCGACTGATAAGGAGAGGAGAGGGAGAGGAACGGTTCTGATTTCATTTGAATGAGAAGGTCCCGGAGGGGCTTGCGCTTCCTCTCCCTAATGGTCGAGCCCCCTAAAGGGTCCTAGTGCAAGGGAACGAACGACTTGTCCCTTTTGTCTATCCCTTTTTCGGTATCACCCTGGCGACGGGGAAACTACCATCACTCGGTAGGGAAACTACCATCACTCGGTAGGAAAATGAGAATACAAAATATTCATATGTATGTGACCATTATATTAGAGGCACCCTCCTGTTTCCACCTCCGCCTCCTGAAAATGTTATAATAGGACCTTTAGGTACTCGACCATAAGCCCCCCCACCCAATAAGTAAATTGAGGGAAATCTGTGATGTGAAAACCTCCGCCAAAGCATATATTATATATGTCATTATGCTATTTTGAGAGATCGAATTGTGAACTTCTTCCATTTCTTCCAGTCATTATTCATATGACTAATGACTAAGAGCTCAATTGGTTCAATTCCAATAGATCAAATACCATTTATAATGAAGATGTTACAATACATATTACTGATTACCTATGCTTACTCATAGCATACAATGTAATACGGTACTACCTATAACGTACAATATGTGAAGCAAAGGGTAGTTGTTATCATTTGTAAACCATTAGTCACTACTAGTTAAGTGTAATCACTCATGTTCCTCATAACCAATACCAATACTCAATAGCTTAGGTATAGTGTTTATATTACTTATACCTCTATATTATGGAAACACAGATATCACCTTTAGTTCATACACGTTCCATATATACTAGTATCCCCAATAAGCTCTCAATGATTACTATGATTAAGCATACGTATCTAAGCATTTTTAGATTAATGGGAATAAAAGGCAAGGTTCCTAGTCGCTGGGCTAGAGTAGGTGTTCGGATACAATACGTTAGGTGGGGTGTTTGGGAGCTTACCCTTCCTTCGATGCTTTCCTGATCAATGTGTTCGAATGTGTTTCCGTCGATCGATAGATGGTGTTATTTCCTTACTAATGTGTTCCCTCTGATACCCGTGTGTTTTCCCGTATTAATGCCGAATGTGTTATCCCTCCTTCCCTACCGAGTATGTCTTCCCTTCCCCCCGCTGATGACCATGTCCTTCCCTTATCCTGTCAATATGTTTGCTCCCTGCCTTATGTGCCTTGCTGATCTTTGCTTTCCGGATGTGTAATAGGTCTATAGCCGTTAGAAACATAAATTACCCTCTCACGATAGCTCACAGACATAAGGTATTACTATAACTCCCATATTCAAGCTGGGAGAAACTATTCCCATTGGAACGGCTACCCCTACCAATTATTAACAAGCAAGGAGTCCGGATACTATTTAAGCGCATGCGATCGAGATACTATTTAAGCGCATGGGATGGAAACACTCATGAGATGAGCGCATGGGATAGAGATACTACCAGCAACAGAGATGCACATATTCGATCTCAGGCTTCGGTATGGGGACTAAAAAGTGGGGGCGAGCCAGGCCCTTAGCTCTTGCTAGTTTCCACTCTAGGATAGCCACGAAAACGCCTTAAAGAACCGTGTAAATGGGGGTAGGACCGAGTAATAGCCCTGTTCCCGCCAAAAGCTGAGCAGCACAAAGATCTATACCTTTATTTGCTTAGCTGGTACAATTCTCACTCGGTTGGTCCCATATGCTTGGTCGGTTGGCTCATCGCTTCATCTGTTGCGGGGTAGGAGCGTGTACCAATTACGGATGACTCGGCATCATTACGGCCATAATGTCATAATATTTGATATAAGCCTTTCACTCTACGAATATGTGCAACCCAAAGGTAAATATCCCTTTTGATCTTCAAACTTCGCTGCTGTGATTATTATCCGAAACGTCTTTCTGAAAAAGCCTACATTTCTCGTTTTATTGATCACGCCTATTTCTATTGCAATAAGCCGAACGAACTAGGTCCGAGTGATATCTCAGATCCCACCTATGGTCCTGTCTCTATGAGACCTACTGTCCCTCTCAGGTCCTAGGCCTATGGAGAAGAAAGAGTAGTACTAGTGGAATGCTGCGGGCTATGGATTTGGATCCGAACGAAGGGATGCTACCGGCTATAGGTCTAGATATGTTTAAAACAAGGAAACTACAATCACCTCTATCTCTGACTCTGCAGGCCGTGCAACTTACTATGCTGCTGCCCTCGCTGGCTGGTAACCTACAAAGGGATCTACGGGTTCTGGAACGCTAACTAATGAGAGAAATCCAATCTTGCTAGGAAAGCCCGAAGACTGCTCTCTTATTCCAACACGTACATTTGACTCGCTTACTGTGTTCAATGAAGAGTTGGCCTTTTCGACAATGCTGCTATTATATATGTAATTATGCATTAATGAGCTCATCCTCATCATCCCTGATCCTAGCGTGACTTGATCTAAGGGTGTGTACATATATTTCCCATTCTTCAGCATCTCTTCCTTAGAAGGAATAACATCAATAAAGTTATCATCGATGACTGATCCTTGCCCTCCTCGACCTCGTAACCTCGGCCGAGTCCCTCTATTTGAAGAAAATAGAGAGAGAAATCCCTCACCATATGAATAGTGAGTGACTCCGTCCCTTAGGGCCTATTGTCAGGCAAGCCATTCTTCGGGTTCATAATAGAGCTCTATGGGACAGTAGCAGGGGTCGGTATCGAGATCAGCATGGGGGGTTAAGTATCGGTCTGGGTCTAAGCTCCCCGAAGGGGGAATACCGCTCTATAAGTGGGAAAGGCAATACCGGGTTAAGTATCGGTCTAAGGTCTCGCCCTAGGCGTAACTACCCTGTTCATAAGCTCACAACGCCTCCGCCCGGCGGCATCCGCCCTCCTAGGGGCCGGCTGTAAGTCCAATGGGTATATAAGGGTGAGCTAATCAATATCTAATTGGGGTAGCAGTATGGGTACCGATCTAAGCCGGGATAACAATCTAATGGTATGGGGATTGGGGAACCCACATCGGAGCACTTAAATGGATTTTCTTATATATTAACTATATACTTTTAGAGCGCGTTTCTCTCTGATAGCCATTTTTGTAAAGCGTGCATAGGACTTGCCTTATGGACCCAGTACCCATAGTCCACACACGGAGCTGACCTGCGCTGAGCTGAGCTGAGCTGAGCCAACGGGAAAATAGTCCACGACTAGTGTGAGGTGGTGAGTACCAATTAGGCTCTTTGTTTATACTGCCTGCTACGCTCTTTCTTTCCTTCCACTATTGCTATGCGCCGCATTCATTCCTCTGCCTACTACGCTTTATTGCGGTCCATCCTCTGCGCTCTTTCTTTTTGCGTGATCAGTTAGTTCATTTGTTTCAGTTGTTTCATTCCCGTCCGTATGGTGGGAACTTGGAGGATATCAACTAACCTCTAAATAAAGAATTATCTTGTCGATCTGAGCGTTAAGCCAAGCCGCAGCCGAGGTTTTCAATCTATCCAGTCAAAATAACGTAAGTAATAGCATTCAATCGGTTGTGGTTTTCTTCTTATCTTTCCTAGCTCGCCTGGGTGGATCCTTCCTAGGCAAGTTCCTTCGCCCGCCAGCCAGCTCACCAGCAAGCAATAACCGGTTTCGTGATGGGCTTTGCTCCTCGGGTGGTCTCGTCGTTCTAGCAAGCAAAAACCTGGGTGTTTAAGTTGGGCGTTTCCGGGCAAGTTAAGTAAAGTGAGCAAGAAAGATATTAGCAGTTCCATTGGTGGAACCGTGTCCTTTCGGTTCACAGCGCGCTGTTGGTGTAAAATGTTTCAATTCACTGTGGGCTTTCGGTTCTTAACAACGTCCCTAGGTCTTGTTGGCCTGGTAGAGAGTTTCTCAGTTCTAGAGCTAAGCGCAATCAGTTATCAATCGATCATCTCTTGGGTGGAAGGATCAGCAAAAGATCGGCAAAAGATCAATCTCCGGGGAAGGTGGAATCGCCCAACTAGGCTTTTAGTCGCCAATCAAATCCAATCAATCACTACTCATTGGTGCACTAACTCCTCACATCCTGGCTATGTTGGATCGATAGGTTGGCTCTTGGGTAAAGACTAATCTCACCTCCAGCTCTTAAACATCAATTTCTTCTATCTGCTCCTTCCTCGAAGGGTTAATCAACGTAAGTAAAGCAGCATGTTTTATGTCGACTGGGCTTCTTTCCTGGTTCAAGGCTTCTTTCTGGCAAAAGAGGTAAGGCAGGTGATAGGTTTCGGGCTGAAGGCTCCCGGTGAAAGGTTTAAGGCAAAAGGTGAAAGGTTACAGGCATCCGTGGACCCACGGGAAGAGAATAGAGCAAAAGTTAATTCTCGGAAAAATACTGAAGAGAATAGAGCAAAAGTTAATTCTCGGAAAAATACTGGAAAGTTAGGTTGCCAAAAAGTGGCAAAGGAGAATAGCCTACTACAAATTTACATTTAGAGGTGAGAGTGGACTGTACTAATCCTTTGCAACCAGATCCATCCAAATTACTCAAGAAGATGAGGATAAAATGACTTTTAGTGGACGTTTTTCATGATTGTATAGAAATTTATATGAATAATTTCATAAATTATAGTGTTAAATTTCATAAAATACTTTCTAATTTAGAAAAATCCATAATATGATGTAAATAAACTAATAATGATGAATTATAAAAATTGATTCTATTTACAATTACTCTTCTTCTTAAAGTAACAAGGAAAAAAATTCAGCAATACTAAATTCACTAATTCTTATTATTAAAATATAATTTCAATAAATTAGTAGTACATATATATGTAGAAATTATAATAATTGGTTTTTTGAACTAACAGACATATAATTTTTTTATTACTATAAAATTTAAATATAATTTTCATTACTTTCCTTTTAATAAAGAAAACTCATTTATTTTAAGTGAAATAAAAAATATTAATAATTAATTAAAAAATATAAAATAATTACAAATACAAAATCTTGTGAAAATTTCCTTTACTCTTCAAATGTGATGTAATTTTAATTTCAATATTTTCAAGTGATTTATAATTTTCATTTGACTAGAATACGAGGGCAGTTCCTATTTCCACCTCCATAGCAAAGTTAATGCTATGGAGGTACACCCTCTGACAGCGGCAGCACTGTAACGAGAGTTTGAATGCATGTTTTGGACCCATATCCATGCATGATACCATGACCTATGTACATGCATTTTCTGGCAGCTCCGTCACTCCAACTCCGGGAGGCTCCACGGTTCAGCGTAATCAATGCAATGAATTCGAATTCAAATTTGAATTCAAGCGCCCAAAATTCAGCGCTCATCCATATTTCAGCAACCACATTCGAATTCCTTCAGAATAGCAGTCTCCAACACATGAGAAAATCCACCGGCAGGCCGGTTTGGGCAGTCGGGCCGATCCTACCCTCTTCGTTGCTCTCTTTGTCTCCTTCAAATACAATGGTTGATTCGAATTTTCTACAGCGGGGCAAGCAGGCAGAGGTAAAGTCTGCAAGGGAATGCTTGCAGTGGCTTGATTCACAGGCGCCGTCCACAGTGCTATACGTTTCGTTCGGAACTCAGAATTGCATATCGTTGTCAAACATGAGGGCGCTAGCTCTGGGGCTAGAATCGAGCCAACAGCCTTTTATTTGGGTCGTCAGGCCTCCGCTGGAGGCCCCGCTCAATTCAGAGTTCTCGACAGAGTTTCCTCCGGAGGGATTTGAAGAGCGAGTGAAGGAAAAGAAAGCAGGATTGCTTATCAGAAAATGGGCGCCTCAGCTGCTAATCCTGTCCCATCCTTCAACCGGAGGGTTCCTTAGTCACTGTGGATGGAATTCGGTGCTGGAGAGCCTAAGCCGAGGAGTGCCCATCATCGGATGGCCCATAGCAGCCGACCAGTTCGCGAATTCGAAGCTGCTGGAGGAGGAAGTTGGGGTGTGCATCGAGATGTGGAGGGGCAAAGAGGGAGAGCTGAAACTCGAGACGGTGGAAAGAAGAGTAGGAATGTTGATGAAGGAAGAAAATGGCAATCGAGTGAGACAGAGAGCCAGGGAGATGAGCGATGCGGCTTTGAAGGCAGTGAGTGAAGATAAAGACGGAGGGAAGAAAGGGTCATCCGTGTGTGCTGTGGATGACATGATAAGAGAGCTTACAATAGGATACCAGGCCTAGAGTTGTGTTGTGTATGTAACCCGTCTTCCTCGTTCAGTGCTAGATTTGCATTTTAGCAGAAATTGAATCATAAAGATTATGTGTCTCACAAAAAATATACAGTATGGAATGCTCCTGAGGCCCTTTCCAACTTGTGACAGATCTGATGTTAAATTTGCACCCTGCTAAAGAGTAACTAAAATGTTTCAATTTCTATGATCTGTATCGGAATTTGATGAGACCTATGTGTAGTGCAATTCAAGTTGTGTGATCTGTGTAAGAATTAGAGGAAACCAAATAACTTTAGTAACTAGATCTCTGTCCGAATTAGATGAATGCAAAGTGGGTCTTGTAAGAATCCAATAAATTTTATTTGGGTTTGTTTTAGGCAGTGGCGTTTGACAAGAAATTTTATTTATTTTTGCTTGCGTTTGCTTTAGGTGATTTTTATATAATAAGAAACTCTATTATAATTTAGTTTGCTGGTGAAATGAGTAGCTGAAAACTTATTATTAGTCGCTATGTCATTTTTTCACTCTGCACCTCACTAGTTTTGAACTCACTTATTTTCAGAGGGATTATGTTTGGGATCTGGTATTGGTTACAACTCACTAGTTTTGAACTCACTTATTTTCAGAGGGATTATGTTTGTTTAATCTTGTGTTGATTAAACAAATAAATAAAAATTAATACATATATGAAATTTTCCCAATCCAAAATTATTCCTGTATATGATTAATGCGATAGTTACGGTCTTCTCTAGTTTTGAACTTGAACTAAATTTAGGACCCTTCAATGCAACGACTTTAGGAATTACTAAATCTAAGTCTGATTTCTACGTAATGCAAATTTCTGCAGTGTTATATTTTCTTTCCGCATGCTCTTTCAATGCAACGACGATGGGGAATTACTAAATCTAAGTCTGATCTGATTTCTACTCAATGCAAATTCCTGCAGGATTATATTTTCTTTCCGAATGCTTCTCCAAATAGTTGTAAGTAAACCTACTGTTAATGAAGAGTCTCAATTATCCATTTCATCTATCAATTCTTTTGACATTACGACATGAAAATTTTGCAAGTAACAGTAATGTGACATATATTATTATCTTTAAGAAAATAAGAAGCTAATCTCTTTTGTACTAATTTCATTTTTCCATTTCCGATCAATTTTTATGATTCTAGAGGATATTTAACAAAATATTAATGTTTTTTTATAATTATATTTAACAATTTAATTTCATTTCAGTTTTCCATATCTGAGCAATTTCTATGATTCAAGAGGATATTTAACAAAATATTAATGTTTTTTTACAATTATATTTAACAATTTAATTTTATTTTATTTTTCCATACCTGATCAATTTTTATGATTCAAGAGGATATTTAACAAAATATTAAAGTTTTTTTACAATTATATTTAACAATTTAATCTATTTTTCTAAGGCTCATGGACATATAGCTTTGTTGAAGCTTTGGAGAGGGAGATCGTTTGAAAGCTAAAAGATCAGATGTATGGAAAAATGAACTTTTTTTAGTGAAAAGTAATTGATCACATGTTTGCTTAGCATATGTTCTTTTTCATAACAATTTGTATATAAATGTGGTTCCCTGCGTGTTTAAATATAAAAATGGCAACTAGTTTATCTTTGTTTTTACAACATTTGCAGTCAACATCTTTTATCAAATAATACTATGTTTTAGGGGAGATGTGATAAAAGGTCTTTAAGCTTGGGAGCCTAATTTAATGTTTGTAACATCTTTGGCCTCCATGCCATATTTGGTGATTGTGTTATCTTCTACTCCCAACTTTTAAGTGAGTGCTCATATCATAGTTTCTTCTTCATATGATAATAATAAGATTGAAAATTCACCCCCTCCTATGGACCTTCATCCAGTCTATCCTATTGAACTTGTCCTTGCACCAATGCCACAGTTTCCTAGATGGATAAGTACAACATGAGAATCAACAAGTGATCTTGTTGATGATCTTTCAAGATAGCATCATACATGTACATAATTTTGATGAGCCTCCTCTCTTTTCACTCAAATTTCGAAGACTCATTGTCTAGAAACATTTGGCGAAGCTTCAATCCATTTAGATTGGAACACATAAATGAATGAATAATATTATTCATTAATGGTGAGCTATATTTAGTATCATGTACCTCTTCCAAAATAAATAATAATAATAATAATAATAAATAAATTGTCAAATGTAAATTGGTGTATGGAACTAAGTATACATTAGCTGGAAATGTTGAAAATACAAAAGGCTCGATTAATTGCCAACAATTTTATTAGGGACAAAAGATTAACTAAAACTTTGTCTTTTTGGAAAAAATGAATTCCATTTTCTTTGTTCTAATCATTATTGCTTCACATAAATGGGACGTTCGTCAAATGGATGTTTGAGTCCACCTTCTTGCATGGGGATTTGCATGAAGAAATTTACATGGAACAACCTTCTAGATATATTTAGTGTTGTTTATTGCCTTAAGAAATCCCTTTATGGCATTAAGCAAACTCACCAAGCTTGATATGTATTATTAATTTATTTGGTTTCCCTAGGCCAACGATGCCTTGTTGACCATTCACTATTGTTTATTTCATCATTATTCCTCTATTTGCATATTTTTTAGAGTCTTTAATTGGTTGTTTGCAAGTTTCCTTCAAAAAAATCATAGATTGCCCATGATTTTTCGTCAAAGAACCTACAATGATCTTCAAAAGGGACTATAAAATAATTAACATCCTTTAAATGGAAGCTCTAGAGAAAAGAACATGGGATACATACCCCTATACAATTTGTATCTCCATCAGTAACTAACAAAAATATTTTTCCATGGTATATATATGAGTTATTTGTTATCCGAAGAGGGAAGAGACCATAAAGAGCATGGATATACTGGGATAATTCTTAAAAGCTCAACCTTGGATTATAATTGCTTTCCCCTCATTAAAGCCCCCAGGTTCTGAGCTTGTTTTAGTTTTAAGTTGGGTCAAAACATTTCTTAGTTTTCTCAACCATAGTGAAGTTGAATATAGTAAGTGGAACAAGTAGATGAGTAGTCTATATAAGAGGAACTCGGAGTTAGGGGGCAAGGCACGAACATCATAAATCAAGTGTAAAGTTTTATTTGTTGTACACATTAAATTAATATCCCTCCTCAGGGACCATTTTGTAATATGTTTGATTATTTACTTTTGATTTATAATTTGAAGATCAGTGAACTCCCTAATGTTAGTTAGAATCAACATATTATCAAATTATGTTATTGTATTAAATATTTATCATAATTCATGTTTATATTCTTAATTGGATTCGAGGGTGGCATGTTCTATGTTTTATGGGTTGAGGTTAGAACTATGAGAAATGGATTAGCCATTTGATCATGTGGGTTTCTATCATCTTATCTTAGGTAGTATATATTGTAATGACCCTTTGATCTTAAAAAGTAGTTAGTGTTCTTTAATTCACTACGTTAGTGATTCAATTCTAGTCACTAGGAATTTTCCTTAAAACAAAAAGGGCAACTCATTGGGAATAAATGTGTGAATTCTTCCTAGTAAGTTTTATTTACTCTAGTTTCCCAACTTTCTAAGCTTGGTCTAATTTATCTTGTAATTTTCCCTATTGTTGGTATAGAACTAAAATATTGTATTTCCTAACCTATCTTTTGGAATTTTTTCTCTTCCAAGTTAGTGCATGTCATTGTTTTTAGTTACAATGGTAAGTGCCTACATCTTTCCTTCAAAGAATCCATAGACACACATAGATTTCTTTAAAGCAACCTCTCAACAATGTACACTATATTTTGAAGATTTGCAAATATTTCCTATAAATTAAAAATCTTTGAAAGCCTAAGATTTACTTCCCCTATTTTAGTATTTTCTACAAAATTGAAAGATCTAATTCTCATTTCGAGAAATTTGACATATTCCACAGGTTTGACATTAATTTATATGAAATATAAAATTGTATATGCAAAATACAAAAATATTTTCTTTGGCTCATTTTTAGGAATCTTTTAAAAAGTTTGATTTGGAAATGATTACACTTTACAATTAGTGTTACCATTTACAATTACCTTTTTTTGTATTCTTTTTATTTGAGAATCATATTTTTCTCATTTATGCATTGCTCTCAATAAAAATGTCAATAAAAACAATTTCAATCTAAAATCAATGTAGACATTTTCTTTGATAGAAAACCATCAATAATCTAAAATTTTAAGGCTTTGGTTATATTTGGAGAGTCAATTTCCAAGGTTAAAAATACTTAAACTAAAAAAATTTAATACTATATTTGTGGGTTCCTTGTCCCACATACAAGAGGTCTTATACAACAATTTGGTGTCTAACTTAGCCATTACCTTACAATTAGATTATTCTCAACATAGATCCATGTGAACCTTGGATCTATCAAGCACCGAGGGATCAAACATATTGAGATGCAAGTTTGAAGAAAGATTAGGGCCTCCAGAAATTTGATCTCTCTTGACACTTACTAGATATGGGGTCAGCATGGATCTAAGCTGGTTTAATGTGTGTGTGTGTGTGAGTGTGCATGTGTGTCAACTCCACACTGAGCATGGAACAAGTTACACATTTCCTTCATTTTAAGCATTGCACTAATAAAATGATTTAATTATAAGAAATTCTTATTTTGATTTGTTTCATATAATATATACATAATTGACATTGAAATTTTTTACTTGAGATAGTCATTGAAATATTTTATTTGACCCACATCCTCCACATTAAAATGTTATTTTTGTTATTAAAATATTTTTAAATACATGTTCCCCTCATATTAAGAAATAGAGAACCATGGGATAAAAATAAACTCTCACAATGCGTGTGTGTATGTGTTAAAATGTTAGAAGTCGACTCCATATTAAAAATTGAAATAATTACAAATCTCCCTCTTTCCTTCAATTAAAAAGCACATAGATATATTAAACAGTGGGAAAACCTATCATAACTCAATTTTCAAACCAATAGTGGGGACAGTGCGTGAGTGTATGTGTTAAAATGTTAGAAGTCGACTCCATAATATACCTTCAATTAAAAAGCACTTATATACATATACATATACACACACACACACACACACACACACACATATATATATATATATATATATATATATATATATATATATATATATATATATTAAAGAATGGGAAAACCTATCATAACTCAATTCTCAAACCAATAGTGAGAAAAGTCATCATTTCCTGTTATCCACAAATGTACGTTGACTCATCATTGTTATTCAAAGAAAACCACACCACCTATAATTACTCTTTGGTGGTCTGTAAAGGGCCAAATTTTCACTCTTGCCAAATGCCTCTTGGTTTTGGGTTGTTGAGTTGTTTCCTTACATCTGAGGAAAACAAACTATTAGCCAAGCAAAAGCAGTTTTAGGGCAACATAACAATATTTTACACATTGAAATATTTTGTTTATAAACCACATTGAATTTTTTTTTATTAATATTTATTGATGTTACATATCAATTCCATATTAATAATTGAGTAAATTATACAACGCCTACACAATGGAAAGTGAAAGAGTAAGAAAAAATTTAATTTCAATTACTTTATTTTTCTTGGTATTTTAATCACATTAATTTTCATGAGCTTCATAGTTAACTGGGTGTTGGTCAAGTCCTAAAACCCCATAGGATGAACGAGTTTATACCTATGCAATTTAAATAAGATTAAAAATGAAAAGCATTTTCTTTTAAATTGTTCATTTTATACTTGCATTCGATCTAATATTCAAAATATTTCTCTCTACCACCCTTCTTTATTGTTTAAGTCAATATAACTACAATGATCTAGAAATATTGCTCACTTCTTTTTTAACATAAAAAAAAATGTTAAAGAATTTTGATTAAGCTCTTACTTGGCATCATCAAAAAAAGTTTATTTTAAGTATTAAATTTTTATATGTTTATTAATTAAATTTAAATATAAAATTACAAAATATGATGGTTATGAATATGAATCATTATTATTTTGATTTATATGGTAAAATGTTATTGATTTATAGTTACTATTTATATTTTATGTATTTTTCTTTTTTGTTCACACCTAATCTTCAACGGTTGGGTAAACAGGAACGTGAACAGTCATCAAGAAGATGAACTGATCCATCCATTTTATGTATATAAACAATAGTTATCTAATGAAATAATAAGTCAGTTTTTCTTCTGCCCATTCTGGAGTTACCCTGGCCTGACATGGTATCAGAGCATAGGTCCCAGGTTCTAAAAATAGTTGTAACTCCTACCTCTGTCCTGAGCGCTGCTCTGCCCTGAGCACTGCATCTGTCATGATGTTGATTCTCTGCGCATGAATGTGTGGGTTATACCTTGACCAGTTATACCAAGAAACTTTATTCCTGGGTGATCCTCAACGCCTCCCGGTGTCAGTAAAAAAATACGTTCAATATCAAGCTTTGTGATTTCACCGGTTACCCATTCAACTTCGAAAATGCAATCACAAATATTGTTTGGTTCATTTCTGTGGAGAGACGGGTAAACCTGTCTGAGAATGGCGTCATAAAATCTTCGATCATCACCCTGTTCGTATGATGCACATATTTTCGTTCCCTCTTATCTGATGTGGCACTTTGAATCCTGTAATTGTAGGGACACCCGCCGAAGGTTTCTTCTCATTCATCACCGATCCGTTGGCTTCCATGATCTTTATCCGACGACGACCATCCACTCCTCTTCGCAGCAGCACATTACCCATCTGGCTCTCTTCCTATTCCTTTGTACGCTCTCCCTTTTAATCTCTGTATCACATTCCTTGTATCCTTGTGTGCGCGCACACTGAGAGAAGCTATATATCTATATGCGCGGGAGTGAAATTCTTTGGGAGGAGCAGTCCCAGTCCAGAGGTCGCGAGTTCGGATTCTTTTCCTTTCGTCATAATGATGGATTCCTCGGTGTGGAGCGAGAGCGTGTACATGTCGTAGCTGGTGGAACAAGCCTGAAGAACGAACCTGAGATGCCCGACATTGCATCCGCTCAACACTCGATTTCTTACTCACTGGAGTGAACGTGGCCTGAGCTTGTTATCCTTAACTCATCGCTTATTAGAGCACTGTAATTTATTATTTGAGAGCAATTTAGATTCTGATTGTCATCGCTTATTATTTGAGAGCACTGTAATTTATTATTTGAGAGCAGTTCGGATTTTGTTTGTCATAGCTTACGACCGTCAATCTAAGCTTTTGGGGCATGGATTTGGAACCGATAATGAAGATGGCCCTAATGTGTTGCGTGGCTGGACTTGGTTGTCTTCCGACCGACTTTTACTTCTGTTGGTATAAACCGTTAGTCTGCGATGTTGGTAGTCTGTAACTTTCTGTTATCCACTGTCTAGTGATTGATGTGTGAACTAGTGCAATGGGGATACTTCAATATGATAAGCTGTAGGTTTCATTAAAAATTTTCGTACACTAAGATAGAGGAATACTCTGTTTGCCCAATACACAATTTGTATATTGATATGAATAGTTTATTTGTAACGAAGGTCTACAGTTATATGTAATGCTGATACTTCTATCAAATATCAGAGAAAATAAAGTGCATAAGGCTGTGGCATAAGGATTTTTTCAGCAGAAGTTTTTTTATAAACAGAATTTTTTTTTTTTTAGCAGAGACATTCTTTTACAGAATGCATTCAATCATTTCTACGGTAGGAATAGTTCTCACTGGAAAGGAGAACTATCCTGAATGGTCCTGAATGGTAAAACACACCCTCATCTACAATGAGTTGTGGAAGGGAGTGTGTGTCAGAGAAGAAGACAAAGACCCTGTGCAGCCTACATCAGATAAAGACCCTGTGCTAACTCTGTTTTGACATATATATATATATTATATACATATGTGGCTACTCCTGCAGGTTCTTCGTGGGCATGTATTACATGCAACTCTCTTCCGATATGGCTCCTCTTGCTCTGATATGCCTCCTGTAAACAAGTAGGGGCAGCATTCCCTTTCGGTGGTAGCTAATAAATAAGTAGAGATTGAAGTTCCTAGTAGTAGCAACTGATAAACCTACAAGTGGTAGCTTGTGGGGCCATGATGTAATCAAGTTGAAGATTGTAATAAAAATAAGATTAGCGTCTTGTGTATATGTAGTTCATGTGCTTGAGGTTTATGATGTTATGTTCTACATGATTGAGTTGTGTTGTTGATCCATGAAAAATTGTTAAAGTGATTAAAAAGTGAAATTTGTGAAGAGTTGTATAATTTGGCCACACTACTAATTCACCACCCCTCTTAGTAGTGTCCTAGTTTCCATTGTTTCTAAAAATTTGTATTGAAGCTAGCTTCCTTCAGGATCAGTTTAATAGTTAGAAGGAAGATCAAGGATCATGGAGAACTAGGACCTGATTACCTCAGTTGGAGTTCCATTTTTGAATGGCTCAAATAATACAAATTGGAAGGTAAGGATGAGAATCTTCTTGCAACATCTTGATTTAGATGCATCACATCTTCCGTATATGCCCAGTTTCTGTATATGCGCACATCTTCCGTATATGCTCAGTTTCCGTATATGCCCAGTTTCCGTATATGCGCACATCTTCCGTATATGCCCAGTTTCCGTATATGCACACATCTTTCGTATATGCCCAGTTTCTGTATATGCGCACATCTTCCGTATATGCACACATCTTCCGTATATGTCCAGTTTCCGTATATGCACACATCTTCCGTATATGCCCAGTTTCCGTATATGCCCAGTTTCCGTATATGCGCACATCTTCCGTATATGCCCAGTTTTCGTATATGCACACATCTTCCGTATATGCCCAGTTTCCGTATATGCGCACATCTTCCGTATATGCCCAGTTTCCGTATATGCACACATCTTCCGTATATGCCCAGTTTCCGTATATGCGCACATCTTCCGTATATGCCCACATCTTCTGTATATGCCCAGTTTCCGTATACGCCCAGTTTCCGTATATGCGCACATCTTCCGTATGCCCAGTTTCCGTATATGCTCACATCTTCCGTATATGCCCAGTTTCCGTATATGCACACATCTTCCGTATATGCCCAGTTTCCGTATATGCACACATCTTCCGTATATGCCCAGTTTCCGTATACGCCCAGTTTCCGTATATGCACACATCTTCCGTATATGCCCAGTTTCTGTATATGTGCACATCTTCCGTATATGCCCAGTTTCCGTATATGCGCACATCTTCCGTATATGCCCAGTTTCCGTATATGCACACATCTTCCGTATATGCCCAGTTTCCGTATATGCGCACATCTTCCGTATATGCCTAGTTTCCGTATACGCCCAGTTTCCGTATATGCCCAGATCTTCCGTATATGCCCAGTTTCCGTATATGCTCAGATCTTCCGTATATGCCCAGTTTCCGTATATGCGCACATCTTCCGTATATGCCCAGTTTCCGTATATGCGGACATCTTCCGTATATGCCCAGTTTCCGTATATGCGCACATCTTCCGTATATACCCAGTTTCCGTATATGCACACATCTTCCGTATATGCCCAGTTTCCGTATATGCACACATCTTCCGTATATGCCCACATCTTCCGTATATGCCCAGTTTACGTATATGCGCACATCTTCCGTATATGCCCAGTTTCCGTATATGCGCACATCTTCCGTATATGCGCAGTTTCCGTATATGCGCACATCTTCCGTATATGACCAGTTTCCGTATATGCACACATCTTTCGTATATGCCCAGTTTCCGTATATGCACACATCTTCCGTATATGCCCAGTTTCCGTAAATGCGCACATCTTCCATATATGCCCAGTTTCCGTATATGCACACATCTTCCGTATATGCCCAGTTTCCGTATATGCGCACAGTTTCCGTATATGCACACATCTTCCGTATATGCCCAGTTTCCGTATATGTGCACATCTTCCGTATATGCCCAGTTTCCGTATATGCGCACATCTTTCGTATATGCCCAGTTTCCGTATATGCACACATCTTCCGTATATGTCCAGTTTCCGTATATGCACACATCTTCCGTATATGCCCAGTTTCCGTATACGCCCAGTTTCCGTATATGCACACATCTTCCGTATATGCCCAGTTTCTGTATATGTGCACATCTTCCGTATATGCTCAGTTTCCGTATATGCGCACATCTTCCGTATATGCCCAGTTTCCGTATATGCACACATCTTCCGTATATGCACACATCTTCCGTATATGCCTAGTTTCCTTATATGCGCACATCTTCTGTATATGCCCAGTTTCCGTATATGCTCACATCTTTCGTATATGCCCAGTTTCCGTATATGCCCAGTTTCCGTATATGCACACATCTTCCGTATATGCCCAGTTTCCGTATATGCACACATCTTCCGTATATGCCCAGTTTCCGTATATGCAGACATCTTCCGTATATGCCTAGTTTCCTTATATGCGCACATCTTCTGTATATGCCCAGTTTCTGTATATGAACACATCTTCCGTATATGCCTAGTTTCCATATATGCACACATCTTCCGTATATGCCCAGTTTCCGTATATGCACACATCTTCCGTATATGCCCAGTTTTCGTATATGCGCACATCTTCCATATATGCCCAGTTTCCGTATATGCACACACCTTCCGTATATGCCCAGTTTCCGTATATGCACACATTTTCCGTATATACCCAGTTTCCGTATATGCGCACATCTTCCGTTAGCAAGGTCACTCTATTCATATGTTTGATGGAAAGTTTGAGGTAAGAAAGGCATCTGACCACTCACTTGTCATGAGGGGAATAGAAGAAGAAAGACTTCTTAAACTGCAAGGAACCTCTGCTCATGCACAACATTTCTCATATATTTCTCATCATGAAGAAGGTACACTTCCGTCAAGTTTATTATGGCATGCTAGATTTGGACACTTAAACTATGATAGTCTCTGCTTGTTGAATAAAAATGGTGTTGTTGGTTTGCCTACAATTCTAAATTTTATTGTCAACTCTAGCTTCTTCCTTGATTCTTTGGAGACACAACAGTAAAGAGAGGATCCAAAAATATTGTAGTGTGACATATACGGAAGATGTGTGCATATACGGAAGATGTGTGCATATACGGAAACTGGGCATATACGGAAGATGTGTGCATATACGGAAACTGGGCATATACGGAAGATGTGCGCATATACGGAAACTGGGCATATACAGAAGATGTGCACATATACAGAAACTGGGCATATACGGAAGATGTGTGCATATACGGAAACTGGGCGTATACGGAAACTGGACATATACGGAAGATGTGTGCATATACGGAAACTAGGCATATACGGAAGATGTGTGCATATACGGAAACTGGGCATATACGAAAGATGTGAGCATATACGGAAACTGGGCATATACGGAAGATGTGCGCATATACGGAAACTGGGCATATACGGAAGATGTGTGCATATACGGAAGATGTGCGCATATACGGAAACTGGGCATATACGGAAGATGTGCACATATACAGAAACTGGGCATATACGGAAGATGTGTGCATATACGGAAACTGGGCGTATACGGAAACTGGGCATATACGGAAGATGTGTGCATATACGGAAACTGGGCATATACGGAAGATGTGTGCATATACGGAAACTGAGCATATACGAAATATGTGAGCATATACGGAAACTGGGCATATACGGAATATGTGCGCATATACGGAAACTGGGCATATACGGAAGATGTGGGCATATACGAAAGATGTGCGCATATACGGAAACTGGGCATATACGGAAGATGTGCGCATATACGGAAACTGGGCATATACGGAAGATGTGTGCATATATGGAAACTGGGCATATACGGAAGATCTGCGCATATACGGAAACTAGGCATATACGGAAGATGTGTGCATATACAGAAACTGGGCATATACGGAAGATGTGTGCATATACGGAAACTGGGCATATACGAAAGATATGTGCATATACGGAAACTGGTCATATACGGAAGATGTGCGCATATACGGAAACTGGGCATATACGGAAGATGTGCGCATATACGGAAACTGGGCATATACGGAAGATGTGTGCATATACGGAAGATGTGGGCATATACGGAAATGTGCGCATATACGGAAACTGGGCATATACGGAAGATGTGCGCATATACGGAAACTGGGCATATACGGAAGATGTGCGCATATACGTAAACTGGGCATATACGGAAGATGTGCGCATATACGGAAGATGTGTGCATATACGGAAACTGGGCATATACGGAAGATGTGTGCATATACGGAAACTGGGCATATGCGGAAGATGTGCGCATATACGGAAACTGGGCATATACGGAAGATGTGCGCATATACGGAAACTGGGCATATATGGAAGATGTCCGCATATACGGAAACTGGGCATATACGGAAGATGTGCACATATACAGAAACTGGGCATATACGGAAGATGTGTGCATATACGGAAACTGGGCGTAATCGGAAATTGGGCGTATACGGAAACTGGGCATATACGGAAGATGTGTGCATATACGGAAACTGGGCATATACGGAAGATGTCCGCATATACGGAAACTGGGCATATACGGAAGATGTTCGCATATACGGAAACTGGGCATATACGGAAAATGTGCGCATATACGGAAACTGGGCATATACGGAAGATCTGGGCTTATACGAAAACTGGGCATATACCTTTAGGGATCCTCCCCAATGTGCCTATCACATTGAAAGGGAAGACTGTTCAAATGAACGTGATGGTCGTTCAAGGACCCTTGGATTATAACCTACTCCTTGGACGAGACTATATATATTGCATGGGAGCCATCGTCTCCTCACTCTTTAGAGTAATGTGTTTTCCACACGAAGGAAGAGTGGTCAAGCTCGTAGACCAACTTTCATTTCCGGGATCACGCATCGCAAATAGTCATATACCAACCCTAAATGATCTGTTCAGGCAAGAAATGTCTCCACCCCCAGTCCTTCTTCCCGATGAGCGCGAGTGATTCAGAAGGATGTGACTGGAACCCAGGGGGCATGCATCCTGGTCTGCTTCGGGCAGAAAGAAATTTGGATAAAGAGTAGGTTTCCGCGAGAGAATATGATGGCCGATTGTGATCTGCTCCGGACCCTGATTGTGATTTATCTCCACACTTAGTCATTTTTCATGATTTGTTGGGCTTTTCCAAGGTAGTCTTTAGAATGCTTTAACTTCTGCTCCATGGGTCCATTTTTGGACTTTCATATACCATTGGAAAGCTATTTCTGAGCACTAGGCATTGGAGGGGGTTTGGGGCAGCTCTAAGATCTTCTGTGGCCTGGTACTATGGCTCCAAATTTCACTACTCTTGGGAAATCTTGACCAATTGAAACCCATACTGCAGTGACAACATAGGAGGCATAAGCAATAGGAAGTGAGGGGAATCTGCCAGGATGACCATGGCAGCAATGCGAGGAGAGAAACCCGACAAATCAAATTTATTTAGGCACAACTGAAAAATAAGAACGCGTGATTAACTAACTAGGAAAGAATAATCCCCTTCAGATTGGTGCTGCATTTCTGTAAATAACAACTCTATTTCTCATATTAAGTAATAAGAGCAACGTTAAACAAAAATGTAACCCCATTGTTTTGAGACAGCAAATAAGCATACTATAAAATTTATTTAACAGGTAATTGAACTACAAATAAGAGCAAAAACATCAATATAAAACTCAACCGAATATACAGTTATGAATTAACTGAATATAATAGTTATGCATATGTCAACTATATTAGGAAAAACTTGTATCACAAGCTAGGGGAGGAAGGCTTGGAGCCTAAACCCTCAGCCAAGTCATAAGTATATATCGACAAATAAAAACTAGGAAATCATTACACAAACATGAGCCCTAAGGGTTTTCTCAGTCACAACTCCCGAAAGCCAAAGTCCTATGAGAACTGGTAGATACACCAAAACGCTTCAAGGGACTGAGATATGCTCGAAATCCAACCTGGAAGAGGAAGATTGTCACATCTGGGTAAACGACTGAAGTCGTCAACCCTAGAGTTGACCCACTCTACCTGCATACAACAGTCAGTCTGTTAGGATTTATCTCAAAGGGGAAAATGTAGCTCAGAAAGGAAAAACAATAAAACTGGGTAATCATTCCAGAGAAATCTTACCTGAGCTAGTGGTGAGTGGTGGAACTCAATGTGCTGAAGATTGTACATAGAAATATTGTGTAGCAAACATGCCAACAAGGAATCAATATTTCTAGGGTAAGCCTGTGCAAAGAAGGGTCTAAATGCAAAATAATGCCAAAGTTAAAGGGATTATGCACTCTTTCCACCGGAGAGAAACAACTGTGGAACAAAGGTCGCAGAGTCATGTTATTCGGCAGCGGTGAGCGGAAATGAACCTTTTTCTCAGTACCTCCGCAAGTGAATACCCTAACCTCTTCGCATTGAACCTCAGTAGTTGGATGAGTGTCATATGGGGCCATTGCCAAAGGTCTTTCGTGTGGTGTTTGGGATTGGTGTGCATTTGTAGGTGTGCCTCAAAGTTTCGAGGACCACCTAGTGTCAATTAACAATGTTTAGTACCATGACATGAATTCTCTCCTTAAATATAACAAACCATACGGCTAATCTTTGTAAATTCTTTAATTATCGTCTATGGCTTCAATGAATGCAGACACATACAACACTGGTTAATACACTATCTAAATGTTGCGGTATAGTTGGTTAATGCACATTAACATGATAACTAAATGTATAAAAACTATGGGTATGTGCAATATAATGATCCCAGGCGCCAACACTGAAGGACCCATATGTAATCGGTGGATAGAAAATTAAATGTAAACCACGTAAGTTAACCATCTATCGTATAGCATTAAGAACTTATTGTACAATAAAATTCATTAAGTATTAATTAAACAAGATTTGCAATGAGAAATGGAATCGAGTTAAATTCATGAATGAGAACCTAACAAACCTTCTGTTGGGTATGATAAGGGGAGGAACCAAGATTAATTATTCAATCCGCATAATCATATAGTCGCAAGAGTCCTAGTTTGCTAGGTCTTGAAGTAATATAGTCATGTAATAAAATAAAAATAAAAAAATTATTTTGTTGTTTAGTGGTAAGGTGGAACATGTTACATTTGAATACTTTGCACCCATTTCTTTATGAAATACAATTTACAAGATCATAATTAAAGTGATATGGATGTGACTAAATCCAATGTTATTAGAAGTAATATCAATAGTTCATATTTTGTACTTTTAAGTGGTGGACAAGTACATGATGTGGTTGGAATAACTCAAAAGGCCATGAATTCCATCTTGAAAATGCAACAAGAAATTCCTAATTTAATTCTTCCTTTGATTAAATTAGGAGAAAATTGAAATTCCACATCAATAGACAACTTGAATGAGTTAGTTGAGTTGAAATAGTGTTATAACTCAGTTAGCTTAGTTAATTTGAGTTGGGGGCATGGACTTGAGTTCTCTACAGTGATTCCTAATTTTTAGGATCCTAGGTTGAGTTAATTTTAGTTGTAACATTTTAATTCAGTTAAACTAGTTCTAATTGTTGGAGGAACTTGTGGAAGGTTTAACAGTGGGTTGTAACTTCGGTGTTTAACCAGTTAACTGATCAATTGGCCTAAATTAAATCATGCATGCAGAGAATTTGAGTTACCCACTTGAGATTGGAGTTCAAGGGAAGTGTAATATCAGTTGTAGAATTTTCCAAGTTGTAGAGGTGGTGCATGCTATTAGAGAAGGGAATAAAGGAATTACGCAATTCTCAATGAGTAATTTCCCTAATTAATAAGGGTTAATTTCTCATCAAACACTGCAAGGAAATAAGAGCTTCGAGGCTAAGAAAATTGGCCAAGTGTTAGCCAAAGTGAGTCAATCAGGCAGAGGATAGAAGACACTTATGGAGGTTGTGCTCAAGTTTGAGAAAGCATATTGTATTCATCCAAATTATTTGATTAATGCAATACAAATAGGAAGGGGTTTTGATTAGCTGCTTTCCCCTAGATAAATCTATGTGTATGTGTGTTGAATCATGATGCATGTTTTTTATATGTGTTCTCGATCATGAATTGATTTCCGCCGATGGGTAGAGTAGATTTGAGTCTCATGTTTTAGTAAATTACATGAGCAGTATTGAATCTACAATTAAATTTCTACTTTCCATGAAGATAATTTTTTTATAGCTCTCACAACAAACTAAATATATAGAAGGCATATGATAGGGTAAGTAAAGTTTATCTAAGATGCATTATTTTTCATGTAGGTTTTAAGTTTCCTCTTATCATTTGGATAAACACATGCTTGTCTTCATTATTTTTTGTTTTGTTAATAAACAGAATTTCTTCAAAATTCTTAAACTCCTCATGGGGATGAGATAAGGATGTTAATTTCTTTACTCCTATCTATTCTATTGGTAAAATAATTAGTCAGGGCATAAGACATCTTAATGGAATGGGAGGAATAAAAATATTTCAAATTTATCACCAAAGAATTAATCACTAACACACCTCTTTTTTCTTGATGATGTATTTTTATATGGAAATTCGACTACAAATAATATAAGCCCTAAAAAGGCTCGAAAGAGAAAACAAGAATAGAAAAGAATGGCGATTAAAATTGAAAAAAATGTTACATCCTCCGTGAATAAGGTATCTCCCATGGCATGGGTAGGGTATTAAGAGAGTTATTTGTTATAAAATCTCCCCTCTAGAAAACAAAATTAATTATTTAGGGTTTGATTTAAATCCAAAATGATTATAAGATAAAATGTTGTAAATGGTTAATCTAGAAAATTGAATGAAGGATCAAGATTTGATGTAATAAGTGGTTTTTTTTCTTGGACGAAGATTAATTTCGATACAATTAGGCCTTGAACCTATTCCATTTTATTGAATATCAATATCCCTCGTAACCAAATCAATCATAAATGGAATTAGAAATAAATGGGAAAAATAATATAGGAATCCCTTTATCCCATTGGAGGAGGCCTACCAAAACTATCCATATGGTGGGGTGTGCTTTAAATTTCCACTTCAATTTGGTAGCTCAATGGCATTAAATAGCCTTTGGTGTTTGATCTTCACAAAATTGGGAGTGGTAGAAAAACATGGTGATGAAATACATGTAGCCACAATAAATTAAAACTTGGATTAGAGATCCTATGAAAAAATGCCTCTTGGCTCTATCTTTTGAAAGGCCTTGATCAACACTTTTCACTTTAGTAGGAAATTCACTAGGTTGGAGAATAAGTAATGGGAGTTAAGTAAAATTGGGTCTTAACCTTTAGATAGGAAGGAAGGACGTGAATAAAATTCTAAAAGACCTTATACGAGTCTTATCTAAAAAATGATGCATACATATATCACCCAAATGGGGGACATTATGCATTTCAAGTTAGAAAACATACACTGGTATTAAACTAGAAAAAAGACAAAAGGATGAATGGAAAGGGCTGATGTAGGAAGTAACAAAGGTGCATTTTAATTTACGGTATGAAGAGGAAACATTAATAATGAAAAAAACTTGTGTAAAGTGTATTATGCTTCTAAGATACATTATAGCTAATCACATGGAGAAGAAGAGGATCCAAGGTTGTGTTAGCCAAGAGTATGGAAACTAAAATATCCTCTTAAAACTATAGCCTTCTTGTGGCTTGTCGTAATAAATAAATTTGGCTTGGGATAATTTGTAGGGGAGATCTTGGATGGATCCTACTATGTGCTTTTGGTGCAAAGAAAAAGGAAAAAAAGTAACCTTTTTGTTCATTGAATGCCAATTTTCCAAATCAGTTTGTGATGCAATAAATACATTAACAACAGAAGTGAGTTGATGATAAGGAGGCTAGTGAACATCAAGCCGATGCAGTAGTGGTGATATGGTCAATTTGGATGACATGGCAATTTTTTTTCAATATAGTGCCCTTAAGAATACATTTATCATGGTCTTTAAAAGACTAAAATCAACGAGAAACATAGGAAAGTCTATGAAGACAACACCTAGATTAGGATTTTTTTATGGAGCCTTTGAGGGTAACCTGAAATGAATGTGGAATGGAAGGATACTTTATTTGTTTGAAATTCATTGAATCTTCTTTTACTATAATTGGGTATGAATAGAAATAATTGGGAAGAACTCATAGTTACATTCTTACACATGGAATTAGTAAAGGAAAGGAATTTGAAAGAGATATTAGTGTTTGGAGTTATAAACTATTGGTGGAATGGATATAAATAGAGGATTTGGAAATAAAAACCTCTTAATGAAGGATGTTATACTTTGAGGAATTGAGCTTAAGGGCACATTCGAAAAGTACTCTTTTGTTTATGTATTTATGGAAAACAACTCTATGGCTAATGATATGGCAAAACGAGTGGTAAATTCACAAGAAGGTATCCTTATCTTAATAGAAGAGATGAGGTTTCCTCTCTCTCCACATGCAAAGTCACAAGTCACATGCAAATTTACATCTAAGACGTTTTTTTCTCTAGTATCTTCCAAGTTGGCATTTTTAATAAGTTGTTTTATATCTAGTATAGTTTTATTGCTTTTAAGGTGTGATGCAAACATGTTGGTGAGTAAAAATTGGATTGCTAAAATTACTTTTTTATACTACTTTTTAAGAAATTAGAGGTCTTTAGTTATAAAATCAATATCCCTCTTTAATTTTACAAAATGTATTATTATTTAGCTTTAAAACGAGTATAGATTCATCTTAACCACAAATCTAACATGAAAAGAGAAGGAAAAAATTTCTTCAGGTGTAAACTTACTAGTGCAAAAAACAATGTGTAATTTTTTCTCTGACATCTTCCAAGTTGGCATATTTAATAAGTTGTTTTATATCTAGTATAGTTTTATTGCTTTTGAAGTATGATGCAAAAATGTTGGTGAGTACAAATTGGATTGCTAAAATTACTTTTTATACTACTTTTTAAGAAATTAGAGGTATTTTGTTATAAAATCAGTATCCCTATTTAATGTTACAAAATGCATTATTATTTAGCTTTAAAACGAGCATAGTTTCATCTTAACCACAGATCTAACATTGAATAGAGAGGGGTCAAATTTCTTCATGTGCAAAAAATAATGTGTAATTTTTTTGGCATCTTTAATAAGTTATTTTATATCTAGTATAATTTTATTGTTTTTAAAGTATGATGCAAAAATGTTGGTGAGTAAAATTAGGATTGCTAAAATTACTTTTTATACTACTTTTTAAGAAATTAGAGGTATTTGGTTATAAAATCATTATCCCTCTTTAATTTTACAAAATGTATTGTTATTTAGCTTTAAAACCAACATAGATTCATCTTAAACAAAGATCTAACATGAACAGAGAGGGATCAATTTTCTTCATGTGTAAACTTACTAGTGCAAAAAACAATTTTTATTGTTTAAATTGTATTTTTTAATGTTATAGAGATTACATAAGGTGTGCATTGGGTCATTTTATCAACCCACATTAAACTAGTTTTTTTTTTTTTATTGATATATTTTTAAGTATAAGTGAATATTAATTCATACTAAAATATTTAATTCATAATCCATATTGGATACAACATTAAAATATTTTATTTTAACAATTTTCTCTATATATAGATATATATGAAATTGATATGAGTGTTAAAAATCTTACTTACATAATATTTTTTTTTTGCTTGTAATTACATTACATGAAATTATATTAGGTCCTCCATTAAATATACATAGCATATTTATTCTTGTTTTTTATTATAGCCGACATTGCTTTTCTATTTAGAGAATATTTTATTTTTATTTTGAGAAATACACATACTTACCTATCACATTCACTTTTTATACCATTTTTGAAAACATTAGAAATATTTAGTTATAAAATCATTATCCCTATTTATGGAGTTGGTTAAAATGGTTTTTTGACTGCATATTTGGATTCAACACCCTGAAAAACCCCTGGGACACCTTCATTGTGCAGAAATTAGCTATCAAACTTGCGATTCCAATAAATTGCTGCCGGATTTTGACCGGAAAAACCCACCGGAAAGACTTCCAAAAAGTCTCATTATAGACAACTGCCCTATTTATTTTTACAAAATATATTATTATTTATTTTTAATATATATAGTTTTCTCTATATAAAATATAAAAAGTATAATAAAATTTACAATAATAATATTAAAACATACCCTATAAAAATAAATAAATAAAATAGTACAATAAAATTTAAAATAATAATATTAAAAATACTCTATAAAAATAAATAAATAAAATACAAATAATAACTACGAAGAAAGCATAGCAATATAAATTACTTTAAATTAAATAACTACGAAGAAAGCATAGCAATATAAATTACTTTAAATTAAAATAATTTAGTTTTACTGAACCTAAATTAATAATAAATGTGGTTCTTTTTATCTTTCTTAATATTTACTCAATTCTTTTTAAAAAAATAAAAAAAAATAACCCATGAAACAATACAACCATAAAAGGAGTCTGAACCTAAATTAATAATAAATGTGGTTCTTTTTATCTTTCTTAATATTTACTCAATTCTTTTTAAAAAAATAAAAAAAAATAACCCATGAAACAATACAACCATAAAAGGAGTCTTAACGGTAGTTTCCAATAGTTTCCAATACAAGGAAGACATGAAGAAGTTTTACGAAACCTGTTAGTGCAATGGGACCTTTGCCTGCATAATAATGTGTTTGTCGAAAATCGAATCCAAAGGAATTCAAATACGCTTTGGATCCGAAAATGTTGGGAGAATTTAATTGTAAACTCCCCCTCTAGAAATAAATATATTTTATCTTTTTTGTCTAAAATGTTAACGATCGGTTTTTGGTCTTATTATCTTTTTTCCATTTCAGCATGTTAATACATTAAATGTATTAAACATTATATGCATTTTGTGGTAATTAAATTTACATGATTCATTTAAATTTGATAAACATTTACATCTTTTTGGGCTTTATGCGGAGGCTATATTATTATCAATACACTTAGCAATGCTCATTCTGAAAATTCCTAAAATCATTCTTCGTCCAAATTAAAATTTAAAAACGTTCTTCCCCAGATTAAAATCATCTAGAAAAATTAAATTCAGAAATCCAAACACCCTTTTGAGGTATATAATTGTAACCTCCTCTAAACGGTTCTCCACTGCCAAAACAAATAAGTTGATACGGTACAATGGCGTCAATTTGGAGTCGACCATACTAAATCAAGTAGAGGGTCGGCAGTTTGTGGATGGACTAAGCGGTCTTCGATAATTTTCTCCCATCTACACGGTCGTTTTCTTCTTAATATGCTCATTTCGTTTATTACATTAAATGCATTTTGCAGTGATTAAATTGAAACGATTCGCTTGAATTTGATAAACATCTGAACCCTTTTTGGGCCTTATGCTGATGCTAATTTATTTCCAATACACTTACCAATGCTAATAAAACCTCTCACACAGCAATTTTCATTTTAACAAAATTAACATTTTATTTTACAGACCATCTCTGGATGGTTCGAATCCAAAGAACCCATTGGCTGAAAATAACAAACAAGTATCACATAATATAACTCTCTCTACAATAATGGAACTAACCCATATCATAGCAATTAGCAGCTACAAATATCACACAATACAAATCTCCCTGCAATAATGGAAATAACCCATATCATGACAATTACCTACCTGATCCTAGGAAAGGCAATTAGCGACATGATGACAATGAATATGCGAAAGGGAAGAGGAGGGTTCTCAAATCCACATCTACGCAGGTGTGGCGCGGTTTCTAATAATTTAAGGCTTATTCGGAAGACTCTGTCCATGGCAATCTCAGGTGTGTCGCTGGGTGAACAGAGCAACAAGCCCCCTAGCGTTTAGAGTTGTTACCGTTAGCGGCTACAATGATACAGACTACAGTAAGTCTGTATAGCGGTCATGAGGAGAGCCAAGAAAGTAGCGACCGGAGCTACAAACTTCCAGCTCAACACAAAATCATAAACTCTACAAACCTTCCTTTTGATTTCGTTCTTCCAATAGCTTCTTTCGGACCATTCCCGCAACGCGTGATAGAGCTCCGCTTGAACTTCGGTCACGCCGCCGTAAAGGAAAGGTTGGCCCAGGTCGTGCCACATCTTGGCTGTGCACTCATCGTCATGATATTCTATCGTCTGCAACTTCATTGACAAAACAACACTGAACAGGGAATCAATATGCAAAAGAGCGGGCCGGCCTTTTTGAAAATATTTGAAATGACCGCGGGAGATACAGCTATGCATTTTTTCCGGTTGACGGAGCTCTGAAGGAATTCGAATGTGGTTGCTGAAATATGGATGAGCGCTGAATTTTGGCCGCTTGAATTCAAATTTGAATTCGAATTCATTGCATTGATTACGCTGAACCGTGGAGCCTCCCGGAGTTGGAGTACATAGGTCATGGTATCATGCATGGATATGGATCCAAAACATGCATTCAAAACTCTCGTTACGGTGCTGCCGCTGTCAGAGGGTGTACCTCCATAGCATTAACTTTGCTATGGAGGTGGAAATAGGAACTGCCGAATACGAGGCTCTTGAAGGGCCCACTTAATGCTTGTTGGGTTCGTTACAGGTGTCGGGAGGTGAGCGTTTGCGGGCTTCTAACATATTAAAATAAGATGAAAATAAGATAAATGGGCAGAAACTGACCTGACTTAGTGGAACGTCAATTCCATGTCTGCTTCACAGTTGGCCGTAGACCTCTGGAAATGTGAAAGATCCGGGTAAGCATCTTCCCTCTTGAATGGAGGATACGTGTCCAAGTTGCATTACAGGCAAGAAACTTAAGTGAAAATTCACTGTTGTAAAAAACCATGACAGTTGATCCATTGTGCACCCTACACGGAAAGAGAGTAGAGCAATACTTATTTCTCGGAAAAATACATGAAAGTGAAACCATTGTGGACCCCACGGAAAGAGAGTATACTGGAAGTTAATTCTGGGGAAATAAACATGAAAGTTAAACCCCACGGTTGAAGGAGAGTATAGTGAAAGTTAATTCTGGAAGAAAGCATGAAAGTTAAACTATTGTGGATCTCACACGCAAAGAGATGAAGATTCGCTGGACGCCGTTAACCGTGTGGACCCCACGCGGTTCATCGACGCCTACCATTGTGGATCCCACACGCAAAGAGATGAAGATTCGCTGGACGCCGTTAACCGTGTGGACCCCACGCGGTTCATCGACGCCTACCATTGTGGATCCCACACGCAAAGAGATGAAGATTCGCTGGACGCCATTAACCGTGTGGACCCCACGCGGTTTATCGTCGCTTGCAAGTTGCCACTGTTGTGTTAAAGTGAAAATATTTTTATTTTATTTTACTTCATTTCCGATGTATCCGGTGGTGATGCATAACGACGATATATATTTCTGGCCACTCCCAACCTCTCAACAGTATTTTCTGGTAGACTCCTAAATTCATCTCCACCATTCAGAGTTTCCCACTTTTTATTTCTATTTCTGTAACCATTTGGCATTCGCATACCCAACGCCTCAAAACCCACTCTGAAATTCAAATCGAAGATCAGCGTTATTCTTCTGCAACTACCATGGACGCTTCTGGCGCCTCCTCCTCTTCCACTGCTGCTCATCCCATCAATAATAGCGGCGTCGATTACAGGTGCGGTGTGTTTATCAACCACCGCGGCCCGGACACCAAGAAGACCTTCGCTAGTTACCTCTACCGTCGTCTTCTTATACATGGATTGAGGCCCTTTTTGGACCAGGAAGAATTGGAAGTGGGATCCAATTTTCCTACTCAAATAGTCGACACTATTCGAAGTGCCTCGGTCCATGTGGCCATATTCTCTACATCTTATGCAGATTCACCATGGTGCCTGCGTGAACTCGTCCTCATGTTGGAGTCCAAGGCTCCTATTGTTCCTATATTCTACCATGTCGACCCTGCTGACCTCAGGTGGACAGATCCGAAGAAAAGAGGAGTGTATGCTGAGGCCCTGAACCGACTCCAGATGAAGAAAACGGTCGACCCTCAAACTGATGAAGAGAAGCCACGTTATGACTCTGCTACTCTTCGAAAATGGAGAAATGCTCTTTCTACTGTTGCAGACATAAGTGGCTTTGATTTGTTGGGCAAGTTTAACGGGTAACACCTCCAACCCCAACTCCCTCTCTATGGATACAATATATAACATGTGTATGATGATTTGCCTGTGGTTTCAGTTATAAGTATATATAGCATGCACATGCATATGATGTTTCGGCTATGGTTTCAATTGCTTATTTATTTGGTTTTCTCCTTGACTTACCAGCGACGAGGGTCTGTTGCTAGATGAGGTCGTCAAACGTGTGGTGGAATTAATGGCTGTAAATACACAGTTGTATGTGGCCAAGAATCCCACCGGTTTACATGACAAAATTGAAGATTTTGAAGCTACAGTATTATCACAGCAACGCACAGGAGAAGTTCAGGTTGTGGGCATAGTTGGCTTAGGCGGAGTCGGGAAGACGACTTTGGCAAAACAGATTTTCAATAGAAAGCATTCAGAGTACAGCCATTCCTACTTTTTATCAGATGTAAGAGAAAATGCAAGAATCTCATTACATTCATTGCAGAGGAAACTTATGGAGGGTTTGTTTCATTTGGATCTGCAAATAGACAACATTCATCAAGGTACAGAGGTTCTTAGACAGTTTTTCTCATCTTGTAAAATATTCTTAATCTTAGATGACATAGATCATGTGAATCAGGTAGATGCGCTTTTACCAGAAAGAAGTTTCTTAGATAAGGATAGCTTAATTTTGATTACATCCCGGGATGAAGGTGTCCTAGCTAGGTCAGGGGTGAAAGAGTCATCCATGTATAGGTTAACAGGCCTTCCTTACCACCATTCGAAACAGCTCTTTTGCTTATATGCCTTCTGTCAGCCCTATTCACAACCAGGGTTTGAGGATCTGGTAAATAAGTTTCTAATGGCATGTGGTGGATTGCCCCTATCGTTAATAGTATTTGGAGCACTTCTCTCTGGATATAACGACAAATGTGATTGGGAGGCCATACTTCACCAATTAGAACTTCCAAAAGATATAAAGAATATATTAAAAGTTAGTTATGATGCACTTGCCAAAGAGGAACAACAGATATTTTTAGATATAGCATGTTTTTTTATAGGAGAAAAAAAGAATAGTGCAGTAACAGTATGGGAAGGATCAGGCTGGAAAGGTTCCCTGGGGTTTAAAAATTTGCAGCTCAAGTGCTTGGTAAAAGTGGACAGTAGAGATGTTATACATATGCATGATCACCTGCGTGATTTGGGAAGAGAAATTGCAGAAAATGAATTACCGCGCCGTCTTCGTTGTCGCACTGCCGGGAACATTAACGATTGGCTGCTCCAGCAATCATCTGTAAGTCCTCAGTCATTCAAACTTTTAAAATAGTAATATATTTTTTCCATAGAAATCTGTATACAGTTTTCAACTTCTCCATCGTTTCACATCTTCGAAATAATTAAATTTAACCATAGCAAGCTGTGTACGGTTTCTTAATTTCCCATCCCAATGAACAGGTTTTAGCCGAAGCACGAGGAATTAGGCTGCTTCCTGGAGAGCATAGCACCAAACAAGTGGGGACAAGCTCACAAATGTTGTCGTGGTACCAAAAGAATCGCCAGATGTTGGGGAACCGCGTGATGAAGCTTCGCAATAGCTATCGTTTTCTTGGTTTTGAAGTCATGAATTTGCAACTTGTTGAGACTGAAGGGCATCTGCTGGATGGTATTTTGCGTTTGCCCTCGCCAAATCTCATATGGCTTTCTTGGCGTGATTGTCCCTACACTTACCTACCTTCCTACATTTCAATGAAGAACTTGAGGGTTTTGAAAGTGGATGGGAGAGAACTGGAAACATTGTGGCAACGCAACTCGCAGGTAAATCTAAACGTTTTGATTTCATATTGGACCACAGGATCTCCAATGATTACTGACTGTTTTCTTACTTATATCTCTTTCTTACACTCGAAAAGCTTGATCTTCCAGGTACCTTTGCAGTTGGAGGAATTAGAGATTATTAACGCGACCCGTCTCTCGGGCATTCCAAAGTCCATAAGGCACCTGAAGCACCTGGAGAGGATCGTCATTCGTTCTCCCTTTCTTGCTAAATTGCCAGAAGAAATCGGTCATTTGAACTCATTGAGGGCGTTGGTGTTGCAGGCTGGTTCATTGAAATCATTACCAGACTCCCTTAGTAGCTTGACGAACCTTCACCACATGGACCTGTATGGTTGCATGAAATTGGAGAGGCTGCCAGATTCCTTCGGCAGCTTGACGAACCTCCACCACATGGACCTAACTTATTGCATGAAATTGGAGAGGCTGCCAGATTCCTTCGGTAGCTTGACGAACCTCCACAGCATGAACCTGTTTGAGTGCAAGAAATTGGAGAGGCTGCCAGATTCCTTCGGCAGCTTGACGAACCTCCACAGCTTGGACCTGCGGTGTTGCGAGAAATTGGAGAGGCTGCCAGATTCCTTCGGCAGCTTGACGAACCTCCACAGGATGGACCTGTCTGGTTGCAAGAAATTGGAGAGGCTGCCAGATTCCTTCGGCAGCTTGACGAACCTCCACAGGTTGGACCTGGGGTGGTGCTATCAATTGGAGAGGCTGCCAGATTCCTTCGGCAGCTTGACGAACCTCCACATGATGGACCTGTCTGGTTGCGAGAAATTGGAGAGGCTGCCAGATTCTTTCGGGAGTTTACCTAGCCTTGTATATTTTAATGCTTCGCGTTGTGATAATTTAACAATCTCAAGCGAAACATTTGGAAATATAAGAACCCTCCGGCATCTAGGTCTTTCCGGGTGTGAAAAAGTTGAAGTCTGGCCCACGCAAGTGGCCCATCAAAGGTCCCTGAAAACACTGCAGTTGACGGGCACAAATTTGAAGAAAGAATCGCCAGGTGTGATTGAACTCCCCAGTGACTTAGAAGTTCTGGGGATAGCAAACCGTTTGCTGGACACGGTGATGCCTTCGCTGGGTGACTTACGGAAGTTGAAGGAATTGGGTCTCGAGTATCGGCGGGAAGTGAAGTGTTTGCCGGCATCGCTTGAACGGCCGAGTCAGTTGAGATGGTTGAAAGTGGCTGCTTGTCCCATAATCCACACATCAGAGGTATTATCTGATGTAGTTGTATACCCCAACCTTCGATACTTCATATTAGAGGAGTGTATTAATGTGGTGGAGATTGGAACATTACCAAAGGCACTGACATATGTGAGTTTGGATAGGTGCTACAATCTGAGAAGTATACAAGGCCTTTGTGGTCTTCCAATGCTTCAAATCCTAGACATTAGAAAGTGTAACGAACTTCAAGAGCTGCCGAGTGTTAAAACATTGGTGTCCTTGCATGTAGGAGATTGTGAGAAGTTGAATAGCATTCGGGATTTGGCGCACCAAACAGAGCTTTGGAGCCTAAGTGCTTGGCGGTGCCCTGAGTTGGAGAAGCTGGAGGGAGTTGAATATTGTACATCGTTACGGTATTTTTCTGTGAATGGGTGTCATAAATTGCGATTGGGTGAGAAAGTAGTAGAGAGGCTGCGCCAGAAATATCCTATACCGTGGTTTCACTTGGAGGAACCAAATCGAAATCAAAATTGATTTTTTCATTTCGCAAGTTCGCAATTTAAAACAGACGGGCTTAAATACAATGATGCATGCTTGTAATATAAATATAAATGGTATTTTAATGGGGAAAGAATTGGAGTCCATTTTAGTACAAAAATATTGTATCGTGATGATCCTTTTGTATATTTTTTTAAATTTATATTTTTACCAAACATAAGAATTAATTATATGTTTTTTTAATTTTAAATATTAGAATTATAACATTAATGCGTTCTAAAAGATAAGTATTTTTTGCAATTAAAATATTTTGTTCAATAAAATTAATTAAAGTAGTATTTTTTGAATTAAATTAATCTATTTTATTATATAAATTTATTTTTAAAATATTTGTAAAATTTAAAATTTAAATATTAAATTAATATAATTTAAATGAAAATAATAACAATAAATATTTTTGAAATTATAAATATATGTTTAGCGAGTTTATATTTTTTTTAAATTTAAAATTAAACAAAAAGCTCATAAACATTAATAAAAATATTTATAAAGGTTACAAATTGACATAATCTTTTTAATAAATATAAATATACACAAATTTTTAACATAATTTTTTTTAAATTAGTTTTTCATTTACATTTTATCTCATAAAAGTGTTATAAATATTTATAGAAAAGGTATAAACATTGTGTAACAAAAATGTGTTATGAATTTACATAATTATTAACACAATTTTATTGAGTATTAACATATTAACCAAAGGTTATATTAATGGCAAGAAGAAAAATTCATGGCTAAAGTATTTTCAAGGAGTTGGTCTGTTAGTCCATTGACTGGATGATCATGTGTTTTTCTTTTGCAATGAGATTGGAAGTTTGGTGTTACCATCAATGTGAATTGGGTTGAGTACTAATAGAACCCTTGAAACCCTCCTTGTTTCTTGGAACCTCCTCATTGGGTTGTCTTCATACCAATAGAACCCTTAAAGCCCCCCTAGATTCTTGGAGCCTACTCCTCATTGGGTTGTCTTCATACTAATAGAACCCTTAAAGTCCCCCTTGATTCTTGGAGCCTACTCTCCAATTTGTCTTGAGTACTAATAAAACCCTTAAATCACTCCTTGTTTCTTGGAACCTCCTCATCTTTGGCAATTTTGGGAGACCTCAATTTTGATTCCAAATACAACTTGACAAACAACTTCAAATTCCCCTCATAGCAACGCAATTTTGTGTATGATATCTTGTTGTAGAATATTGTGTCCATTCAATGCTTGAGTTGGCATTGCTTTTACCATCTAATCTAGCATAGCTTTGTTTCTAGAGTCTTCAAAAAGGAAGGGCCTTGAACCCACCCTTCCGTTTCCTTCTGAATATATTCTCCAGTAATTTCATGTTTTTCCTCTACTCTTTCATCTAATTCTATCAATGGAGCTTTTGCAAACCCGAGGACCTTGGAGTAGAATAACTCTTTTATTGTTAATACTTCATTTTCAACTTAGAATGTATAATTTGAATGTCCCTAACCATATTTCTTCTCAAGGGGGGTCACGAGTCTCCTTCTTTAGCCTCCTGTTGTCTAGGTTAATCCTCTTTGCGGACATAGATGATCCCTCTAGCCCAATGAGTGGGCCTAGCAACCAAAGTGATAATCAACTAGACATCTTTCTAGGTTATAATTGAAAGTAGAAGGAAAGAGATGACCTACCTCGTTCTGACGCTATTCCGATTTCCTTTGTTGAGGACCTCGAATCGCTTGTGTCACGAACTTTTTCCTGCTTCTCTCGACGTTTATGTACCTGCACAAGTGATCAAGAGACAACAAAGCATGCAAAAACTAATATCAAGTCTAATAACAACCTACTTAACTGCTCAAGGAATGTCAAGCTAAATGATACATGAACATATATACATTTTGGGAAGATGAACCAACAATTGTATATTATTAGGAAATAAAGGGAAGCTTACAACCAAAGTCTTGATGTTGAAAGGCTCTCCTTGGGTGGTAATCCAAGTCCAAAGCAAGAACTCTCCAAACACTCCTTCTCCAAGTCTAATGAATAAACTCTAGGCACAAGCTTAGCATAAGGGTGCAAATAGACATAGACCAACCATTTGGGAATGGGAGAAGATGAATTTATAGGCTAGGAAAGGGAGTTAGGACTTCTCCAAAGATAGGATTAGGTCCTCATCTCAAGGAGGTAGCTCATAGGGATAAGACCAAGAGGCCAAGTTGAGAGGATTCGACCTCATCTATGGGAAAAAATCTCGAGCTCGCTGCTCTTAAAGCTTCTAGATCACAAAGCTTCTCATCCTCTTTGGAAAAATTACCTTTTTAGGATCATCACGGGTATGCAAGGGAACAGAATGATGTCATCGCTGGTCAAGTATAGTGCAACAGGCGACTATTGTTGTTTTAAGCCTCATAAGAGCGATGATCCTCATTTCAAGGTTTTAAGAGCTATTTCTTCAGGAAAAGCTCAAGGCATTTTCCAAACAAAATCTTAGGAGGGATCTGAGCTGTATACATGGATGAGTATACTATATAATAGTCATGTTTCAGGCACTTCAAGGTATGTCACATGGAAGTGCATGAGATGCGGCAAAATACTGTGTAACAGATGCCCCTTAAAGCATAAAGGTAGAACGAGGAGTGATTGCCGAGATGATTTACAAGCTTTTGGCAAGGAAGAGGACACACACTGTCTGGAGACCTGTAAATCAAAGACGCATATACATATACATATCTAAGAGCAAGACATGAATCTACGGCATGGGTGTAGCCATTCAGATAATAAGGATTATATGAAAGGATCCATGGCATGGGCGTAACCATCCAAATAAGAAGGATCATCTGTAAATCTAAGATCCAAGGTATGGTCGTAGGCATCCAATATAGAAGGATCACCATAAATGTAAAGTCCGCATTGTATGGTCACAACCATCCGTATAGCAGAAACATGTGTACAATCATGAATAACATATAACTCCACGTAGCCTGAGTTATATCAAACAAAACTCAGGGTCTTGAGCTCCATCCTGACCAGAACAAAGTACGAATCCTAACATGTGAATAAACATGTTGAAGTTGAACATGCTAAAAAACCACCTGATTATCAACCATTGATGTGGACTGTTAAAAGGCACGAGAGGAACCACCCATAATGTCAATGGCTATCAAGGTACGATAGTACAATTCGTGAATGTGATAACGAAGTTGAAGTTGAACACTCATGGAATCACTCGATCGAAGGCCAATAGTCAAAACCCCTCGTCGGATGCGAAGAACTTGTCATTAAGGCATGCAAGCTCCAAGGTACTGAAAGGGAGTTTCTAAGTCATCTTCCTAGATAATGAGTTGAAGTTGACAAGAATTGACTCATCGAAGGAGGGTCATAATGATTCCCTCGTCATCAAAACAAAACAAGGAATAAAGTGGAATGAAATGAATAAGATCCAAGACTGTAGAAAAAGGTTAGACAATGTATAGGTAATAGACTGATGATAGGACTTCTCTTGAACATATTGATGACATGACTCCAAAGTGTGGCAGCATTAGACTCAACATAGGACCAAGGGTCATAATGATGAAGTGGAATAGTTAGATGAGAGGCAAAATGGATCACCCAAACCTAGAAGGACAAGTGACTAAGTGAGGATGTCCCAAACCCGACATGAGAAACAGATGAGTGTCATGTTCAAGAGCGACATGCTGCCTATACAAAGGATGTTTCATCTTCATTTTTCCCCCACTATTTCTAGTGAGTACCTCTTTATTTTTACACAAGCTTGAAGAGGATACCATATGCTTGTCGTATAAGTTCATCCTTCAGATGAATCCATCCTAGTAAGTTTTATGAGCCCTAGGAAGGAGAAACTCGTTCTCATCATTGTCACGAGTGTTTCGTCGCAAAAATTTTTAATGAGTCCGACGAAAGAATAACTTGGTATCTTTTTCATATTTAGAGAGTTTGAAAAAGAGACGAAAAAGAAAACTCCATCATGTCCCTTTTCATAATTTGTCTCTCAAATCTGAAAAGGTAGAAAACAATATTCGAGACAACCTCCTGGCATTGTTCGACTAAGGTGTTCCTTTTTCGTACATTAGTCTATCTCAGTTCGGAAAAGGATCAAACTTATACTGAGTAGACATCAATTCATTTACTTTAACGAGTTTGAAATGACAAATACTTGGCAATATTTTCATATTTTTGGAGTCTGAAAAGAGATTAAAGGGGACTCCACCTAGAGGAAGGAGTGGTATAAAAGGATAGCGACTGGTTCTGGAAATGATGGAACTACCCAAAACATGAAATGGTCAAGAGGCTAAGCTAATAAGACCACTAAAACAACCAAGTGAAATCATATGATCGGCCAAAAATATGGTGATGTTGGAATGAAAAAACCAAGGTTCATATAACAAAAATCGGCTGATAAAAACAAAAATCACGAGATGTAAAGAGGGAAATGGTTTCATTTTTTCACAAGCTTGAAACATGGGAAACTATGCTTGAGTATGCTTTGAAGATGGTTTCATTTTTTCACAAGCTTGAAACATGAGAAAAATCTACGCTTGGATTTGGTTTCATTTTTACACAAGCTTGAAACAAAGATAAACTATGCTTGAGATAAGTTTGCATGCCCCTAGCATAATGACTCAATTCAAGGTACATGCCCCCCAAGCTTCATTTCATTCACCTAAGTAGACTATTGGTTACTAACAGGTGGATGGAATGAAGGTTCACTTACGAGATCAAGTGAAAGACTCGATTAGGATTTTACGAGATCTAATCAAAGACTCGAATTGGAAGGGGATTTGTTTCATTTTTTAATGAGCTTGACACAGGAAAAGGACCATGCTCATGGCACCTAATTCATTTTTTAATGAGTTTGACATAGTAAAACAACTATCCTTAAGGGACTTATTTCTTTTTTTAATGAGGTTGACATAGTAAAAGAACTATCCTCATGGGGACCTATTTCATTTTTTAATGAGGTTGACATAGTAAAAGAACTATCCTCATATCCTTTGTTTCATTTTTTAAGGAGCTTGACACAAGACAAGGAACTCTGCTCCATACTGTTCTCAGTGACCTGTCCATGAAAATGAGCACTACTGCACTTCTCATAATGCAATGATTATGAAAACTCTAGTCCAGCATAAGCAACAAATTGATGTTTTAGGAAAAATAATCCATGTTAAGAAATATGGTTAGCAATCTGAACAAAGGATCTCACTCTGTTGCTTCCAACCATAGGATGTTAGTGAATTCACTGCAACAATACTTCAAAGAGGAAGATATTGTCTACCAAGACAACCAAGGCTCTTATCCTTCCAACAATGGGCAAAAAGAAGCCAACAGTCGTGTTTCTCATTAACCTTTACGTTTTGTAAATTAATATGAATTCTAGATGTTCTCCTAAGACTTTATACTTGCAAAGAATTTTGAAATACTATAACTGTGGGCATCTATAAAAATTTGTTTTGGCATATTTGGATTGACCAGCTTACCTTGAAAATCATGCAATCAATATTTATGTATTCCTCGTTGCCTAGCTCTGTACAAACTTTTATAGCATAAATTTTCTTAGTTTTCTTCTAATAAACGAGTACTCAAGCCTGGAAACCAAATGCTTCTCGTGGTATCCTGAGCTCAATGTATGTGCAGCCATCTATCGAATCCTTTTTTATGTTATCCTCAAGAGAAGAGCTTGCAGAAATTTTTTTTAAATCAATATGATCTAGAAATATGATGTCTATGATGGCTATTAGGAGATAATTTTTTGGACTCATTATCCCCTTATTGATTCCAAGGAAAGGGGGACCTCTAAGAAAGTCTGGTTGACTCAATCCAGGACTTTAATGAGAAAGCCATATAAATCCAAGATTAGCTAAACAATGTACATAAGGATTTCTATCAAGGTGTACAAAGCATCTTGGAACAGAACTGAAAGTTTGACTACTTCACCAGAAAGGCTCAGTAGGTCAGGAGTGGCAATCTTAGTCCATCAATCAATTTCAAGCATTTGATTAATATTTTCAATGTATCACTCTCTATGTGAATTATCCATGGATTATCATGAAGCTGAAGACTTTCGTAGGATTCTTGAAACACATGAAGAATCCACCCTAAGCAACAAAACCTTACTACTTTCAGTGACTAGTCCATGAAAATGAGCACTACTGCACTTCTCATAATGCAATGATTATGAACATTCTAGTCCAGCATAAGCAACAAATTAATGTTCCAGGCAAAATAATCCAAGTTAAGAAATATGGTTAGCAATCTCAACAAAGGATCTCACTCTGATGCTTCCAACCATAGGATGCCAGTGAATTCACTGCAACAATACTTCAAAGAGGAAGATATTGTCTACCAATTAATGAAAGATATCGACCTAGACAACCAAGACTCTTATCCTTCCAACAATGGGCAAGAAGAAGCCAACAGTCGTGTTTCTCGTTAACCTTTATGTTTTGTAAATTAATATGAATTCTAGGTGTTTTCCTAAGACATTATACCTGCAAGGAATTTTGAAATATTATAACTGTGGGCATCTATAAAAATTTGTTTTGGCATATTTGGACTAACCAGCTTACTTTGAAAATCATGCAAGCAGTCTTTATGTATTCCTTGTTGTCTAGCTCTGTACAAACTTTTATAGCATAAATTTTCTTAGTTCTCTTCTAATAAACGAGTACTCAAGCCTGGCAACCAAATGCTTCTCGTGGTATCCTGAGCTCAATGTATGTGCAACCATCTATCGAATCCTTTGTTATGTTATCCTCAAGAGAAGAGCTTGCAGAGAAAAATGTTAAATCAATATGATCTGGAAATACGAAGGCTGTTAAGAGATAATGTTTTGGACTCATTATCCCCTTATTGATTCTAAGGACAAAGGGGACCTCCAGAAAAGTCTGGTTGACTCAGTCCAGGACTTTATTGAGCAAGCCATAGAAATCCAAGATTAGCTGAACAATGTGCAAAAGGCTTTCTATCAAGGTGTACAGAGCATCCAGGAACATAACTGAAAGTTTGACTACTTCACCAGAAAGGCTCAACAAGTTAGGAGTGGCAATCTTAGTCCATCAATCAATCTCAAGCATTTGATTAAGATTTGCAATGTATCACTCTCTATCTGAATTATCAATGGATTATCATGAAGCTGAAGAATTTCGTAGGATTCTTGAAACACATGAAGAATCCACCCTAAGCAACATGATGCAGGGGCATCTGACCCCATTAGTCAAAATTCAAATTTTGAAGGTGAGAACAAGGAAACGTGGACGCACGAGAAATACAGGGGATAAATTTGTTAAAATAAAGTTAGTTTGATGGAATCGATAAGTCTCTAGAAGACTTGATTAATTGTAATTATCTGCCATCTATGCATGTAGAGGGATTTAGGGGTTGTTGAGTGATTTGTGAGAGGAAATCATGGAGAGGATTTGATCAAATCCTTCCAGAGATCCGATCCAATGTTTTCTTATAAATGATGAACTTGCGTGTTCAAGAGGAAGAGGCAGAGGAATATAGAGAGACAGATATAGATAGGGTGAGAAGAGGATTCAAAATGTAGTCAAAGGAGAACTTGTTTCTAAGGCTGAAATGCCTTAGTCTGTAATCTAATTTTGTATAATGAATATATGTATGTTATGTGGATTTTCGTGTGTCTGGGTAATGTTTACTTATCGTTTATATGATAGAGTTAAATCTTGTGTTTCCAGATCGTTGATCGACCATCGATCACTATAAGGATTGATGGCAATCCAAATTTATCATAGTTCACTGTAATATGGAGTGATGACAGTGTGAATGCAGAGTATGGCAGGAAAACTGTGTGTGGCGTATTCCATTGATAAATGAAATAGATCAATGATGGAGGACTACTATCGATTTATCACATCGCAATATTCCTTCGGCAAGTGAATGGACCTCAGGCCTTAAGTGTTTGTGATTGCGATATGCAATCTTATTATCAACCATCGGATCGAGAGCCAGATCGACGGTCAAGAGTTGATCACTAATCAAATTTCATAGAAGTCAAGGGCTGGTGGATGGTGGAGACGACTATATGCGATGGGCGATTGCGATTTCAGATGCAATTAGAGATTTGATCGCATCACAAGTATTCCATAGTACCTAGCCATGACCCTTAACCTTGCGATATGTGATATTCCAATGAGCGAGAGTGCGATGAAGCGTGAGCCATTGGATCGAAGAATGAAATGGATCGCGAAGATTGAAGAATAGTGGAAAGGCTTTTGGAAGAGTAGACCCAAGGAGTTTCTGGATGCAGGTTTATTCTATTTGAGATCTGGCCTTAGGCATTCATGGTCAGGTTTTCATGTATTTTTGTGTATTTGTGTTGACTATTGTTATCCTGGGTTTTAAGGCAAAGAACCAAATTAACGCTTCCGATAGAATCATGGGCCATAATCCACAGGTCCATGATCAATATTTTGGAAATGAAAAGGAAATTTCCTTAACGCGATTTCACTTTTCATCAAGTGGTATCAGTGCACGGAAAAGGTTTTCCTGCGAGAAAGAAGAAAAATTTGCTAGCAGAAGGAGGAACAGTCAGGTTCAAGACTGGTAAGTTTGTGATCTTTATGTTGTTATGCAGGTAACAACATACGAAGGTGAGGAAAATTGCAGCAGCCTAGAGCATGGAGTTCTCAAATGGTTCCACAGAGTAGAGAACTAGAAGGATGCCGAAAGACTAAGCTCAAAGGAGAAAGCTTGGTGAGGTATCATGTAGCATAGAAGATTGTTACTACAGAGGTTTGGTTGTAGCTCACAGAAGATCATGAACGCAGTTCCACTAAGGAAATGGGTAGAATTGCTATGGGATAAAGGAGAAGCATATGACCGGGAGGTCATAAATTTTTGTGCCTCGAGAGTCTGATGCATGGGCATTTGACCCCCTTAATCAAAATTCAAATTTTGAAGTTGAGAACGAGGAAACGTGGACGAACGAGCAAAACAGGGGATAAATTTGTTAAAATAAAGTTAGTTTGTTGGAATCGATAAGTCTCTATAAGACTTGATTAATTGTAATTATCTACTATCTATGCATGTAGAGAGATTTAGGGGTTGTTGAGTGATTTGTGAGAGGAAATCATGGAGAGGATTTGATCAGATCCTTCCAGAGATCCGATCCAATGTTTTCTTATAAATGATGAAACTGCGTGTTCAAGAGGAAGAGACAGAGGAATATAGAGAGACAGATATAGATAGGGTGAGAAGAGGATTCAAAATGTAGTCGAAGGAGAACTTGTTTCTAAGGCTGAAATGCCTTAGTCTGTAATCTAATTTTGTATAATGAATATATGTGTGTTATGTGGATTTCCATGTGTCTGAGTAATGTTTACTTATCGTTATATGATAGAGTTAAATCTTGTGTTGTTGGATTGTTGATCAACCATCGATCACTGTAAGGATTAATGGCAATCCAAAGTTATCATAGTTAACTGTCAAATGGAGTGATGACAGTTTGAATGCAGAGTATGGCAGGAAACTTGTGTGTGGAATATTCCATTAATAAATGAAACAGATCAATGGTGGAGGACTACTGTCGATTTATCGCATCGCAATATTCCTTCAGCAAGTGAATGGACCTCAGGCCTCAAGTGTTTGTGATTGCGATATGCGATCTTATTGTCAACTATCGGATCAAGAGCCAGATCGACAGTCAAGAGTTGATCGCTAATCGCATTTCACAAAATTCAAGTGCTGGTGGATGGTGGAGACAGCTATATGCGATGGGCGATTGCAATTTCCGATGCGATTGGCGATTTGATCGCATCGCAAGTATTCCATAGTACTTGGCCATGACCCTTAACCTTGCGATATGCGATATTCCGATGAGCGAGAGTGCAATGAAGCGTGAGCCTTTGGATTGAAGAATGAAATGGATGGCGGAGATTGAAGAACAACGAAAATGCTTTTGGAAGAGTAGACCCGAGGAGTTTCTGGATGCAGGTTTATTCTATTTGAGATCCGGCCTTAGGCATTCATGGTCGGGTTTCCATGTATTTTTATGTATTTGCGCTGACTGTTGTTATCCCGGGTTTTAAGGAAAAGAACCAAATTAATGCTTCCGATAGAATCATGGGCCATAACCACAGGTCCACGATTGATATTTTGGAAATGAAAGGGAAATTGCCTTAATGCGATTTCACTTTTCATCACAACAAAACCTTACTGTTCTCAGTGACTAGTCCATGAAAATGAGCACTATTACACTTCTCAGAATGCAATGATTATGAACACTCTAGTCCAGCATAAGAAACAAATTGATGTTTTAGGCAAAATAATCCAGGTTAAGAAATATGGTTAGCAATCTTAACAAAGGATCTCACTCTACTACTTCCAACCATAGGATGTCAGTGAATTCACTGCAACAATACTTCAAAGAGGAAGATATTGTCTACCAATTAATGAAAGATATCGACCTAGACAACCAAGACTCTTATCCTTCCAACAATGTACAAGAAGAAGCCAACAATCGTGTTTCTCATTAACATTTACGTTTTGTAAATTAATATGAATTCTAGGTGTTTTCCTAAGACTTTATACCTATAAGGAATTTTGAAATACTATAATTGTGGGCATCTATAAAACTTTGTTTTGGCATATTTGGACTGACCATCTTACTTTGAAAATCATGCAAGCAGTCTTCATGTATTCCTTACTGTCTAGATCTGTACAAACGTCTATAGCATAAATTTTCTTAGTTCTCGTTTAAAAAAAAAAAAGGAACTATATTTCTCTGGTAAACATACACACACATCAGTGTAGAGCCATCATAACCAGGAATTATATAAGCATTAAGAGATTTGCATCTCAATTTATTTTCAATCTCTTTTTGTGCTTATTAAATCCAGAGTTAAAATGGATTGATCATAGTAACAAAAATCATCTATATATTGCAAAACAAGTAGAAGAGTTATTACCCTTTAGCCCTTTAACCATTGCTTACTTATCTTCAGCGATAACCATTCAATATATCCATCCGCTCAATATCCATCTACAGGCTTATCAATTATTCTTATAATAGTTAACGATACAAATTGGATAAGAAGGATACAACTTAGGTAAATAAGAAATTGAGGCACATAACCTAAGGGAGGAAGCCCCTCCAATCACTGATTGGGAGCTATTGAAGAGCATGACAAAAGCCCAATTTGACCCAATCAGATATCAGGAGAACCAACAGATTGTATGGCACTACTTCAGCCAGAAGCAAGGACAATCAGTGTAGTAGTTCACGACAAAGCCTCACATGCTTGGAAGTGTTTAGACAAGGCCAAAGTCTTAGAAGAAAAAAAGTACCAGGAATCTTTCAAGATCTGCTTCGATTTGGATAGGGATCAATAGTTATGATGCAATGTCACATGCCAACTCAACATTCTTCCCTTGGACTAGTGTCTTCGGAACAATGTATATAGGATAAGAAAAGACATAGAAAATTGAAAGAAATAAATCCAATGAATTCAAGTGGTTTCCAAAACCCTATAAGTAACTCCTTTTGCAAGTGCAACCACACTTAATCACCAACCTTGCACTGATGTCAAGCCCAGTGCCAATTGTAGCACTGCTGATACTTGGCATTGTTTTTTGCAAAATTTCCTACACCTATTACTGGATGTGCTAGATCCATTCAACAAATTTGGCATCTTTGTTTGCTTCCCTTTCAGCAGGGAAGGACTCTTCCTGTGTTGATGCAAAGGTAGGGCTACATTAATTGGGGCCTATGACTATAACCTCAAGGATGCGTAAAAAGAGTTGATAAATAGAATTGTGAATAATTACGCTATAGTTGCATTAAACATAACCTCAAGGATGCCTAAAAAGAGTTGATAAATAGAATTGTGAAGACTTATGCTATAGTTGCATTACACATAAGGAATACTATCATCCCATGTACATGGATGTTCGGAGCCGTACTCCTATTACTGATCCGGATTTAAATAGGAACGCAATAAATTACAGAGATAACCATATACACAAAGATGCAGCGAAAATAATACTTCATTTCATTAATGGAAAAATACTGAAATATGCTTACAACCAGAAATGGAAATAAACCAGCTAGGGCGATGGTAGCTTATCTCTGAGAAGAGATGTGATGGCTACATGCCTCTGAACTGTGTTACAATGAGGCTCGAAGGCCTATTTATTGTTGAGAAACAATGTAAAACCCTTAACATTCCAAAACCTAACCCTAGGAGATGAAACGCCAAACTGTGGGCCCCGTTTGGGGTAAATTGGTACATCAACTTCCCGGGGTCGTAACTTTGGCATATGATCTCCGTTTGACGCATACAATAGCTCGTTAGAAAGATCTATCCGAGCACTACCATTGTTGGAACGGAATGGACCCATGTTGCCCCCCGATTCCCCAAAAAACGTTGTTTAGGGCCTCAAAACGGCTCCGAAATTTCAGGACCCGAAAAACTGCTAAAAATAGTAAGTTGTGCTACAATTAAGGAAATTGAAAATGCTGAGAAAAACAATGGTGGGGGTCCAGGTGGACTTGGCAGGTGGCCACCAATATCCACCTGGATCATTCCTCCCCCCTTAGGAAGCAATGGTCCCCATTGCGTTGAGCTCCTCCATGAGATGAGGAAACTTTTGCTGAACTTGTTCCCTGGTGAGCCACTTGCCCTGCTGAAGGAGTTGGCCTGCTTTGACAATTCGATACAGTTGGATATTCTGTTGGCGAGTGTTCTTGATCTGTGTGTCCATGATCCGATCAGTTGCAGCTTGTTCCATGCAATCTGGATTTAATTCTGTGGGTTTGAGTTGTTCTGCAATGTCGGATGTGTCTAGCAATGGTAGAAAGTATGGCCGAAGGCGGTCCACATTGAACACTGGGTGCAGGCCAAGGAATGGGGGAATGCTGAGCTCAAATGCATTGTCTCCCATAGCCTTAGTAATGGTGTAAGGACCATATCGGAGTGGTCTCAATTTCCGATAGGCTCCAGTAAGGCGTTCCTTTTGCAAATGCAACCAGAATTTGTCGCCCACCTGAAACTTGTGTGGCACCCGATGTTGATCATGTCGCTGCTTGTACTTGGCATTTGATTTCTCAAGAATGTCATGGACCTGCTCGCGAATATGTTGGATGCACTCAATGAAGCTGGTGGCCTTATCTGTTTCGGACTGGACATGAGCTGAATTTATGTGAGTAGCTGCAAGTGGCATGGCCACATCAATGGGGCATAGTGGCTGGAATCCCAAACCCACCTGAAAAGGGCTATGGCCAGTGGAGCTGTGAAGAGCTCGGTTGTAGCTGTGTTGAACATAGGGGAGGCTCTCGTCCCATGTGCGTGGATGCTTTGAGTTATACATGCGCAGAATGTGCACAATCATCCTATTGACAACCTCTGTCTGGCCATCAGTTTGAGGATGGAAGGCTGTGGACTTCGTGAGTTTGGTGTCCAGCATTGACCAGAGACTAGACCAAAATGTGCTGAGAAACCGACTGTCCCGATCTGAGATGATAGACTGTGGGATCCCAAAGTGCACCCACACTCGTTCAAAGAAGAGTTTAGTAGTGGCTTCTGCTGTGATATTCTTCTTGCAGGCCACCATAATGGCCATCTTCGAGAACCTGTCGACGACCACAAAAACACAGTCATTTCCATGCTTAGTGGAAGGAAGGCCTGACATGTAATCCATGGAAATAGATTCCCAAGGTCGACTAGGGGTAGGCAACGGGGTATAGAGGCCGTGCTTCTTAATGGTCGGTTTGGTAATGGCATAGGCAGTACATGATCTGATGTACTTCCCAACATCCTGTCGAAGATTTGGCCAATAGAAATAATTTTGCAGTACTGCCACTGTTTTCTCAACCCCGAAATGCCCAGCAGCCCGACTGTAGTGTGCTTCCCAAATCATCTTGGCACGCTCGCTTGAAGGAACACAAAGGTGACCGAGGTGGCATAATAGGGCATCCTGGAGGTGAAAATCTGGAACATGCCGACCCTCCAAGAGTGTCTGGTATGTGTGGCCAAATTCTGGGTCGCTTTTGTAGAGAAGTGGCCAATCAGAAGTCTCGTGCCCACAAGAGTTGAGCACGGTGGATAACGCCATGATCGGTGGTCAACTGAGGCAATCTGCAACATTATTGGTGCTGCCCTTCTTATACTTGATATTCAAGTGGAACTGTTGCAGGTATGTAGACCACTTCTGATGGCGATCATTCTGCAATTTCCCTTGGGTCTGTATGAACTGCAAGGGTCGGTGGTCTGTGTGGATGACCGTTTCCTTCCCCAAAATGTAATGCTTCCATTGTCGATAGGCCTGTACAATGGAATACCTCTCTTTATCATAAGTGGGGTACTTCCGGACTGTGCCTGAAAGTGTTTCACTGTGATATGCCACTGGATGTCCATGTTGAGTAAGGACTGCCGCAATAGCATAGTCAGAGGCATCTGTCTCGACCTCAAATGGTTGTTGTAAATCTGGTAACGCGAGAACTGGTGCCGTGCAGAGGCGATCCTTCAACTCCATGAATGCCTTCTGTTGAGATTCAGACCAAAAGAATTTTGCTTTCGCCCCTCCCTTGGTGACTTAACTCAAGGGCCAAGAAATATGAGAATACCCCAACACAAACCTGCGGTAGAAGTTGGCAAGACCTAGAAAGCTGCGGAGCTCTGTTAGGGTGGTTGGAGAGGGCCAATCCCGAATGACTTGGATCTTGGTTGGATCGACATGCACCCCCTGTTCATCAATGATGTATCCTAGATACTGAACCTGGGTCATGACAAAAGTGCATTTCTCCAAATTGGCACATAGCTTGTGTTGCCACAGTGTTTGGAGAACCTGTCGGATGTGGTGGAGGTGCTCTTCCCAACTCTGGCTGAAGATTATAATGTCATCCAAGTATACTACTACAAAGGAGTTGGTGAATGGCCGCAAGATGTCATCCATTAGCCTCATGAAGGTTGCAGGAGCATTCGTCAATCCGAAAGGCATAACCAACCATTCGAAGAGGCCCTCCTTGGATTTGAAGGCAGTCTTCCACACATTAGAGGGTTCGATTGGTACCTGTTGATATCCTGACTTCAGATCGATCTTGCTGAAATATTTCGCCCCCATTAGTTGGTCTACGAGGTCATCAATCCGCGGGATCGGGTACCTATTACGGACAGTGATCTTGTTCAGCGCCCGATAGTCAATACAGAGTCTCCACGTCCCATCCTTCTTCTGTACGAACACGATCGGGCTCCCATAAGGCGATGAACTCGGACGGATGTGACCTTTCTGCAGGAGCTCCTGAATCTGCCTCTTGATTTCATTGTTCTCCAGAACGGAGCGCCGATAAATTGGTCCATTGGGTAGCGACGCACCTGGGGTCAGATCGATGGAGTGCTTGACTTGACAGTGCAGAGGAACCCCTGCCGAGGAGGTGAAGATGTCCTCGTACTCCTCCACAACCTTGTCCATCCGTAGTTGTTGTGCAGAGGGACCCCGTCTGGAGGCCGCGGCCACTGTCTTCTTCTTTCCTTGAGAGCGTATCATCAGGAAAACAAATTTCCTGGTTTTGGAAATGATCTTACTGCATTGTTTTGCAGTAATCAAAGAGATGGCGGTAGGTGGTGCTACCTCTGGTATCCTGTACAACTTATTTCCCAATGTAATAATAACAGCACGGGGCCTTGATTCATACATAGCATGTCGCTTCCACAAGTATGGTTGTCCTAGTAATACATCACAAACTTAAAGGGGAGCAATGTCACACAATACCTCATCCGTGAAGGGCTTGATGTTGTATGGAAGGCGACACTGATGGCTCACGCGAAGATCTCGTCCTTGGTGAAGCCACCCAATGGTGTATGGTTGTGGATGTGTTGTGGTCGGTAAGCCCAACCGCTTCACGACCTCTGCCGAAATGAGGTTCTTTTGACTCCCACTATCAACAATGAACTGTATCGGGGAGCCCTTTACCCACATCTGGGAGTGGAAGAGACGCTCCTCCTCCTCTGGATCTTCGAGTTCATTTTTCTGGATATTTGCGATAGCAACAGTGGCGTTGGGATCTGCATCAATGATCTGCTTCCCTTTTTCATTCCCCTTATCGGGTTCTGACTCAGAGTCGGAACATGCATCTGATTCTGAAGCCTTTATCTCAGCCACCAGTGACTACTTGGCCCGACACTCACTTGTGTTGTGAGTGGAGCTCTTATGGAACTCATACCATTTTCCAGTGTCCTTTCTCGGCTTCGCGGTGCTGTTCTTTGCTTGCAGCTTCGGCTGGTTGTCTTGGGCTGTCCCGCCTTGGCTTTGTCCTTTGTTCTGTGGTTTAAGGGCACCTTTCCCCTGCTTTGGATTCGCAGATCCAAAGTCTCGCTTCTTTTGTTTAAACTTCTGCTCGACCTTGACGGCATATCGGTATGCTGCGCCGAGCGAGGAGATGTTTAGGAATTGTATTTCTTCCTGGATGTACTTGTGCAGGTAGCCATGGTATTTGAGTATCAAATGTTGCTCTGAATCCTTGATACCCAACTTTGTGCGAAGGGTATGGAAAAGATTGGTGAACTCCGGCACGTCTTGGTCCCTTCCCTGCCGCAGCGTGGTCCACTTTATGTATTCATCCTCATATCTTCCAACAGGGTAGTACTGCTCCTTGATGGCATCTCAGAACGAATCCCAGGTGGGTGCGGCTGAAAATAGTGAGCCCGTACTTTCATCCTTCTGCTCGCAGTAGGTTTCCCACCAGTCCTTGACATGGGGGGCTGCTTTGAGAAGAGCGAAAACAATCTTTTCCCGACTCGAAAATTCATGAATAGAAAAATAACCCTCTAGCAGATTTAACCATTTATCTACGGCATCTGCGTCTATCTGACCCTCGAATATGGGGATTTCAAAATTAACTTGTACCTTAAAGGGTGTGGCGTTTCCATAGTAGCTGCTGGAAGCCGATGCGTCGCTTCTGGGTAGCCGCTGAAGGATCTGGGCAAAGCTGTCCATCATCGCGTTCCGTTGTCGCTCGAGGGCTTCTTCGAGCAAGATTTTGATGGGATCTCCTGCCCCCTCATCTTTCTTCTCATCCGCCATGGGAGGCCGTCGGGATTTTCAAGGCTGGTCTTGCAAAGGTTCAACCAGTTCAAGCCCTAACTCCTTATATCCCGACCTTGTTGGGGACATGCAAAGAAAGACAGAGAAAAAGCAGACCGCTCTGATACCACTGATCCGGATTTAAATAGGAATGCAACAAATTGCAGAGATAACCATATACACAAAGATGCAGCGGAAATAATACTTCATTTCATTAATGGAAAAATACTGAAATATGCTTACAACCAAAAATGGAAATAAACCAGCTGGGGCGATGGTAGCTTATCTCTGAGAAGAGATGTGATGGCTACATGCCTCTGAACTGTGTTACAATGAGGCTCGAAGGCCTATTTATTGTTGAGAAACAATGGAAAACCCTTAACATTCCAAAACCTAACCCTAGGAGATGAAACGCCAAATTGTGGGCCCCGTTTGGGGTAAATTGGTACATCAACTTCCCGGGGTCGTAACTTTGGCATATGATCTCCGTTTGACGCATACAATAGCTCGTTAGAAAGATCTATCCGAGCACTACCATTGTTAGAACGGAATGGACCCATGTTGCCCCCGGATTCCCCAAAAAGCTTCGTTTAGGGCCTCAAAACGGCTCCGGAAGTTCAGGACCCGAAAAACTGCTAAAGATAGTAAGTTGTGCTACAATTAAGGAAACTGAAAATGCTGAGAAAAACAATGGTGGGGGTCCAGGTGGACTTGGCAGGTGGCCACCAATATCCACCTGGATCAATTACACCTTATATTGCATTAGGTTTCACCTTGTGATTTTCATCACACATGAAGAACACTTGCAGGATGGCACTGAAGGATCACTTGCAGGTTGACGCTGAAGGATCACTTGATAGATACAAGGGCATCGTTATGGTGCACACACTTTCCTTGACACATTTAAGGACTGCTTGCATGGTACATAGATTGTTGTATCAAAGCCATGAAACAAGTATAAGTCATGTTATAACTGAACCAATTCTCTTATTATCCAGCCAAAAGCATGCAGACACTCTCACACTGATAGAGAGATCTAGAGATGGACAGAGAGACTCAATTGTCACAAGTATCTAGATCGAGTACTAATTTTGCAATTGAAGTTTGTTGCATATTGCAAAATTTGCACTCTCGAAGCATTTGCAAAATTGAAACCTATTATGTCAACTGTTATGGGGTCTTGTGTAGGAATTTCACCTATAGAACAAACCGATATATGCAATATCCTAAAGCATAATACTTGTTCTACTTCTACAAAACATTAAACGGAAGCATAATCGAATTCATGAGCAACATCAAGTATAAACATGCATAACTGATCAAGAGAATTAATCACACATAACACAAGATATATCCAGGGGAAAGCACCAACATAAAACCCCAACCATGTATTATCAATCAAGTGGAAATCCTCTTCACAATACAAGAAGAATTAGCTCTCAAGCTATTCAGTTCTCAATGAACTATGAAGATATGAAGATATGTCTCATGAACCACCCAAGCCCTATTTATATAGGCTTTCCCTATGGTCCTTACGTAGTTTCCTTAGGAAATAATAGCAAAAGAACATGTTATTAATTCCAACATACCAAAAACAACCAATGGTCCAACTATGTATTCCTTAAGAACACTAGTTCCTCAACCATGCAAAAACTACTTACTAGAAATAGTTAAGCATCTGATAGTACATTGTCCCACATCTGATCTCAACTAGGTCTCTGACAGAACTGACATGCAACAGTTATCCATGAGTGAATCCTCAGTTATCTAAAATAATAGTTGTCACATGCATGCAAGCATTAACAAACTATATTTTATTATTTTAACAACTTGTTAAAATAATCTAACTGGAGTTGACTAGTTAGAACTAAGTCAACTGATTCTCTCATTATAGAACTCATGCTTATTCCCTCAATTAGTGGAGGAAACTCATGTGCATGCTCACTGTTATCACCTGAAGAAACTCTTCTAGGTTGTATCTCAGAGATGCTCAGGAACATTACAAACTCAACAAAATGTTGGAAATGGATGAATGGAAGGAATGATGCATATTCAAGCCAGATAACCACTTCTACTATGCTTAACTCCAGACATGGGTGAACACCCCCAGACTACAAGGCTTTAGACCACCAATTACTCACAATTTGAGGATTAGGTGAACATGGAGAATACTGACCACACCAGCAGATGCACAAGACCATGTGATGGCTGGCTGCAACCAGTAAAAAGGTCTGCAAATCTATTTCCTAATGCACAGACAGGATGATAGCTCTCTGGCACTAAGTAAACAGAAACCTGCATAACACATTCAATGACACACACTAGACTTCAACATAGAGGTGGGATGATAGCCCCTCTAATGCTAAACATCAAGAGCACATGAAAAATGCATAACAGGCACAGCCTAGAATAGAGTAGAAATGGAAAGTGAGAAATTAACAGCAAAAGAAGCTTGTATTAGCTGAAAATGAAGACCAGATGCTGCAAGTATCAAAGTAGTCACAGTTTCCAGAAGTTGAACCTTACATCAAAACTACAACCATCAACCCGGATTACGTCTCTTTTCTGGGTATATATAGAGTTTCATTACAGAGATATTTTGCTATTCTGGACGTGGAGGGGTCATAATGGACCACCAACCACTTTAACTCTTTGATGGAGTCTCTGTTACGATCTCCTTGCTTTGGTGAACGGACTTGATCTTCTCTGATATTCTGTTGTCCTTCAGGTGGAGTGTTGACTGAAAGAAGCTTCATAATTGATAAATGCCTTTAACTGCTCGAGGCCTGTACTTTCCTTCCTCGGCCATTCTTCATGTTAAATGCAGTTGTTGAGGATCTAATGCGTCGGGTACTAGATTCTGGCCTCCTTCCTTCGGGTATACAGGACAGGCTATGGACATGGACAATATGGCGAAGGCATGGTGGAGAAAGATCAACCGTTGAATCGCATGGATCGATGACAGACACTGCTTGATAAGGAGTATCGGGAGGTATGTGAGCGGGATAAACGAGGGTCATCGGATCTTATACGGGTAGATCTAACGATCGTCGGGGGCGGAAGATACGCGGACGATAACGAGCGGGGGATGGTATGATGGGCGGTAAGCGGTATTGCCCGCACTGCTTTTCGGAGCGGTAATCATACAGAGGCCAACGATTCCATTCAGGTGATGATGCATGGCGGATGGGACCGGCAGAAAACCACTTTCCCCGCAGGTTAACTCGTGGGCATGTTTCGGCGGCAGGGGAAGTGGATAACGTCGGATCACCCGGTAGGAATGATTGGATGGTGAGAGATAAAAACGTGTTAACAAGCGGGGAGAACGGCGGAGACTGTTAGATCATTGAAGGAATAGATTGGACGGTGCGGGTTATTCGGTGAGAAACAGTTGGAGAAGGCACGCAGTTGTGTTATCGCGGTTATATGGGTTTGATACTTAGCGCCTAGGGGATGAAAGATCAAGGATTTCACAGAGTTATAGAGCAAAAATGGAGGTAGCAGGGTTTATGAAAATGCGAACAAAGTGAAGGATTAGGAGAAGAACAACTGATGCACATCCATTGTGAGCGTAAATGACCTGATCAGGCCTGTATTTGATCCTCGAACTGTTGGATTATAGCAGAGCTAACACTCACAAAGACTTCAAATTCAAATTTCCTTAATTAATTAAATTAACTGAATTAATTAATTAATATTTCAAACTACTGTTAAGACCAAAATTAATTTTACTTCCTATAGATAGACTAGGGACTGCTATAAATAGGAAGGGACCCAGAAATGCTATTTTTAGACATGATATTTTTAGCACATTCTAAATTTAGCATTTCTTGTTGCACATTTTTCAACACTTCCTCTCAACAAGAAAGGCTTTCTCTCGAACCCGATCCTGTAACTCTAGAATGTTCTGTATGCAACACATCTACCCAGTCCACTTGCTCCAACAACACTTGGAACAAAAACACTCCCAACTAACCACTCAGTTGGACTAGGAACATACTCTGATGCTGAAGCTATACCTGCTACTGACAAGTTCTCCCTCTCTGACATCTGTGCTACTGCAACATCTCCATGCATCTTGCACCATTCCACACCTCTCTGTGCCACCTGGCACTGTGCAAAACACTTGTGCCTCCCGCATTGCTGCAGCCTGCTAGCTATGCGCTATCCTGGGATTCCCTGCACTATCACTCTCTCTGCCGCTCCATCCACATCTGTCTCTACCCAATCAGTCAGTTCCTGCTACTCCACATCAGGGCTCCTATAGCAAGGTCTCATCCAAGAGGTTGGGTACCTCAAGGATCTTGCCCCTCCTCCTTGGGATGATCACTCTATATCGCCCCACCTCCTACCTGGAGATATGGTTGCATGTGATCCCTCAACCCACCTAGCTTGAAGTTTCCCCCTACTGGAGGTCTCTACTCAATCTCCACTCAACTTCCCCTGTTGTGGCTGCTCCACAACCTCCTGAAGCTGTTGCACCAATCGTGGCTCCTCCACAATCGTCTAAGACTTCTTCTGGCTCTGCATGTTGAGAGATAATATACCCTCCCTCTCAACCACCAAGTCTCCATCAGTTGCCTTGCTGCTCAAGTCTTTGCATGCATCTTGAACCTCAAGAGCATACAGGTTCTTGACCCGTGAACCAATCTGCTTCACCTGTCTAGTGATGATGTGTCTAAGAAAAACCTTTCCCTTACTGAAGACTACATCATAGCCTCTATCTTCCAGCATCGCGATTGGCACCAAGTTTCTCTTCAGTCCTGGTACATACTTGACATCAGTCAAGGTAAGGCAAGCTCCATGCTCCTTCTAAAAAATAACCGTGCCTACACCTGAGACACTATACTTCTCATCATTACCCATCGCTATGAGTATTTGGAGATCTTTCTCCTCCAAAGTACTGAACAAACTCTTGTCGCTGGTCATGTGGAAAGAAGCTCCACTGTCAAGAAACCAACCACTTCCCACCATGGATGAAACCATGCATGCGAAGAGTGTGAAATACAACTCAAACTGTGAAGTAAGTGCCTCACCTTCAAATCCTTCCCCAAATCCCTTCTTGGATTTCGTCCGTGGACAATTTGCAGCATAATGGCCCACCACATGACAACGAAAGCATCGCACTTTCGATTTGTCAACCTTCTTCCCATCATTGGAAGAACTAGATTTGGAAAGAGAAACCTTCTCCTTCCCATTCTTCGCCTTACTCGCTAAGGCATAGCTCTCCTCATCATGCATGGATGAAGAACTATCTCTGGTGCTCCATCTGATCTCCTCATGCATCAAATCCAACCATAGTCGTTCCCAATCTAGCAGTTTCTCCCTTCCATTCACCGAGTCCTGGTAGTTATGCTAGCTCTTAGGAAGGCCAAGGAGTGCTAGACTCACCATATCCTCATCCGATGTCACGAACCCTACTATAAGGTCCTCGGGTTGATGACTCGGTTGGGCGCTGGGTGGACCGGGCGTGGGCGGGTGCACACGACGAGCGCGCGGGTGGACACGCGGGCGCGCACACACAGAGATGCGACAAGCATATGAGTTGTGTGCGACGATAAGGTGGAGCGATGGGAGACTTATACCCGATGAGCGTGGAGAGTTTGGATGGAGGCCAACTTGTAATTATGGGCTGGCCGACATACACATGAGCGTTCGTAGGGGTGTGCAACCATGGATTTGGGGGTCGGCTGGGTGAGCCACCACCCATGATGGAATGCATATATATTACATGCGTTGGAGCTTCATTTAAGACATTCGAACTTGGACAAGCACTTCGCACAAGAGCTCAAGAGTAAAGACAAGTGCGCAGATTTAGAAGGACATGCGCATAGCTCATGCGCACTTCTTGAAGGCGTTCACTTTTTGACACTTGGAGTTGGTCAAAGATTGGGCAAGGTGTGCCCAGGGTTGTCTAGAGTGCAGATTTGTGCCAGGATTGACGAGGGTGTCTTGGTGACTTGGGTGAGCACCCGCCCATCGTGCAAGGTGTGCACAAAGGTTGTAAAGGTTGTTTTTCCTATGTTGTAAAAGAAACTAAGTATAGGCTTGGAGTTTGCCAAGCATACTTGTGATGATTGTATTATCAAAGAAAGATTGATTATCATATATTGTTGGGCAGACTCATTGTTCAGGGAGTTGCCCCTCCCTTTATACTGTGCAATTGTTGTTCTCTTTTATAATTGATGATGATAATGAATGAGTATGGGTGTTCATTAGTATAAAGGATAAACATAATATTACTTGGTTGCGAAACACAAACTAAGTAAGGAAAAGTGAGTTAGGCGTAGTCCATGAACATTATTATTGGTGAAAAGAAAGTATTTGGTGGTGCTGCACCTCGCTATAAGCGGTTGGAATACTACCGCAGGTGTAGGGGCGTGACAGGTGGTATCAGAGCAGCTGATTCAGGGTATTGAAGGAGGAAGCTGCTACGCACCTTCATCGAAGTGAAGGTGGTATCAGAGCTTGTGAACAGGTTCAGGTGTTGAAGCATTGAAGCTGATACACACCTTGACAGGTGATATCAGAGCTTCGGGTTGAAGCCGGTGAGCAGGGTTGCTCGTGACATGTACTTGCAGGTGAAGGAAGCCGTTTCACACAAGTGGAACAAGAGTTGGTTCAGGTTGCACGTGACTTGGTGAAGCTGTTGGATGGTCGAAACTAGATTGCAAAAGAAGAAGAAGCTGTTAGAGATGGCGGCTGAATCTCAGGCTGGGTCTAGTCATGGACAGGATGCTACTTTAGCACTTATGGAAAAGATGCTGTTCAGAATGGAGGTTATGGAAAATTCCTGGGATAAGAAGATGGACTTGTTTGCGAGGGAACAAGAGGCCAAATCGAAGATGAAGGAAGAGTTTGATGAACTCCGAACACAGCATGAGTACACTAATCTTATGTGTACACAACTTGAAATAAGGGTCAAAGAGGTTGAAGAAGCAAGGGATCAGGGTCTTGCAGAGATCGTGAACTTGAAGAAATCTCTTGACGAAGCCAAAGATGAGATCGCGGTGTTGAAGAAGGCCATGAGGCATAACTCAGGTGGAGGAGTGCCTCATGTGAAGGTCAAGGAACCAGAATCTTATGATGGCACAAGGAATGCAAAGACTCTTGGCAACTTTCTATGGGACATGGAGCAATACTTGGAATGGTTGGATCTATCTGATGACGAGACAAGGGTCAAAGTAGCTGCTCAGTTCTTAAATAAGGATGCTAAGATGTGGTGGCGAAGGAGGATGGACCAGATTTCCAATGGCAGTGCTAATGACATTACTTCGTGGGATGACATGAAGAAGGCTTTGCAGACCCATTTCAGTCCTCAGGATGAGACATGGGAAGCAAGGACGAAGATTAAGTACATAAAGCAGACCGGGAGCCTACAAGCATATCAGCGAGAGTTTGCAAGTGAAGCTCTGGAACTTCTTGACATGGCGAAGAGGGACAAGGTGTTCAACTTCATTATTGGGTTGAAGCCTTGGGCGCGCAATGAAGTGAAGAGGCAGAAGATTAAGACACTTGAGGAAGCTTTTGCTGCTGTTGACAGGTTGGTGGAGCATTATGATGAGACTTCTGATGATAAGAAGAAGAAGTCTAATAAACCGAAAGATAAGAAGAAGGATGATGCTTCGAAATCGGATGATAGTTCGAAGACAAAGAAAGCCTTGAAGTGTTGCATATGTGATGGACCACACACGGTGAAGAATTGTCCTTCTAAACCAAAGGTGGCTACTATTGCACAATCTGATGCGAAGAACGAAGGTGCTTCTGTGGGGATGATGCAGATACTTGGTGCTTCTGCTACTACGGAGGTGGTCTCCAGGAGGGATCCTGAGAGGAATAGATTGGAGTATGTTCGAATGAAGGTTGGAGGTGCTGATGTACTCACTACAGTGGATAGTGGGGCTTCTCACAACTTCATGGGCGAAGATACCGCGAGAAGAATTGGGTTGAAATTTGTACCGGCAAAGGCACAAATGAAGACAGTGAATTCTCCTCCTATTGAGATTCTTGGTATAGCTGAGAGGGTGGACACTACACTTGGTGAATGGACAGGGAAGGTTGATTTCACTATAGTGCGGATTGATGACTATGAGGCTGTATTGGGGATGGAATTCATGAAACAATTTGATGCTATGATTGTTCCACATTTGAAGAAGCTCTACATTTATGATGGAAGGGAAGATGTACCCATTGGTGTGCCAACCATTGGTGTGACAAGACCTGATTGTAAATTGGGAGTGATGCAAATGGAGGATGAGAAGAGAATGGGAGACATGAGTAAGCGGTTGTCTACTGTTGAGGCAAAGCTTACCGAGCAGTCATTGGTCATCAGGTCACTTTCAGATAGCATCTTGGACTTATCAAGAAGGCTAGAGTTGGTTGAGGATGATGATGATGATGAGGAGATGTATGTGAGGCCAGATGTCCAAAAGGAAGACCGGGTTGCTTATCTACAAAGGATGGAGATTGAGGATCCTGATAGGTGGATCGAATTGATTAGTGAGGGAGAGCCTTTAGGCTCTACTCCCTCTACATCTTCTTAGATGAACAAGAAGATGGGGCTCATTGTTAGCTGCTCATGGCAGTGAGTCCTTAAACATGTTGAGCAGGTATGATTGATGGTGCAGGGATGGCTTGGCATCAAGCATCATGACATGTTGTAGATGAGATGGATGGAGTTTCCATGGACCTGAGCATGGATTATGGAGATAGATTCTTGATGAGTCAAGAATGTGGCAGGATGTTTTGAGGAACAACTGATGATGGCATGAGGATGTTCACTCTCATAGTTTGAGCGTAACAGTTGGATTAGCTACCCAACTAGTTCAGACATGGGGTCGCGAAGTGTGCAGAGATATGTTAGCATTGTGTTGGAGTATCATGACAGAGGTTCACATGGGGACACATGATGAGGTCGACATGAGATGTTGCAGTGGAGATTGTGACAGAGGGGTCGATGATCATGGATCGAGATGATATCTGATGGAGGACATACCGATGAGGTGTATACCTTGGTATGGTGAGCTTGGTGGCAGTTGGTCACTAAGTTGGAGACATGATGGAGATGGAGTTCTACATATGTTGCAGGGATGTTTGCCTTATGTGGAGGAGTTGACATCATGGATAGTGATGATCTTGGTGGATGGCTACCAGGATGGTATGTTGTCGAGGACAACAACGATTTCAGGTGGAGGAGGATGTAAGGTCCTTGGGTTGATGACTCGGTTGGGCGTCGGGCGGACCGGGCACGGGCGCGCGGGCACGACGGGCGCGCGGGCGGGCGCCCGAGTAAGCGCACACGGCGGGCATGCGGGTGCGCGCACGCGTGCGTGAGTGAGCGCACACGGCGGGCGCGCGGGCGCGCACACACGGAGATGCGACGAACATACGAGTTGCGTGCGACGATAAGGTGGAGCGATGGGAGACTTATACCCGATGAGCGTGGAGAGTTTGGATGGAGGCCGACTTGTAATTGTGGGCTGGCCGACATACACATGGGTGTTCGTAGGGGTGTGCAACCATGGATTTGGGGGTCGGCTGGGTGAGCCACCACCCATGATGGAACGCATATATATTACATGCGTTGGAGCTTCATTTAAGACATTCGAACTTGGACAAGCACTTCGCACAAGAGCTCAAGAGTAAAGACAAGTGCGCAGATTTAGAAGGACATGCGCATAGCTCATGCGCACTTCTTGAAGGCGTTCACTTGGTGACACTTGGAGTTGGTCGAAGGTTGGGCAAGGTGTGCCCGGGGTTGTCTAGAGTGCAGATTTGTGCCGGGATTGACAAGGGTGTCTTGGTGACTCGGGTGAGCACCCACCCATCGTGCAAGGTGTGCACAAAGGTTGTAAAGGTTGTTTTGCCTATGTTGTAAAAGAGACTAAGTATGGGCTTGGAGTTTGCCAAGCATACTTGTGATTATTGTATTATCAAAGAAATATTGATTATTATATATTGTCGGGTAGACTCATTGTTCAGGGAGTTGCCCCTCCCTTTATACTGTGCAATTGTTGTTCCCTTTTATAATTGCTGATGATAATGAATGAGTATGGGTGTTCATTAGTATAAAGGATAAACATAATATTACTTGGTTGCGAAACACAAACTAAGTAAGGAAAAGTGAATTAGGCGTAGTCCATGAACATTAGTATTGGTGAAAAGAAAGTGTTCGGTGGTGCCACACCTCGCTATAAGCGGTTGGAAGACTACCGCAGGTGTAGGGGCGTGACACCTACACTTGCAAGCTCATCCCTGCATGTGATGAGCTTGTTCAGATACATAGAGATCATCTCATCCCTTTCTCACTTGATCTTTCGAAGTTTGTCCTTCAATGCCAACTTCCTCTAATCACTGCTATTTTGATATTAATCTTTCAATGTTTTCCACATTGCATGCGGCGTCTCCTTCCCATGGAGGCTCGAGACAATGTGATCTCGCACTCCCTCCAAGAGAATTCTCCTAGCTCTAGCCACACACTTCCTCCATTCCACCTACTCAGTCTTGTTAGTAGGCTTAGGAATTTCTTGATCAATGAAATCCTTAAGGCCATTATCTTCCAAAACTGCCTCCATGCGATCCTTCCAAGCTATATAGTTTGAGCTGCCATCAAGGGCATACTCAAGCCTCAAACCATAGAACGCCATCGATGAAATAGATGTGATAAGAACTTGAGATCTATATCCCGAATAATAAACTTCGAATTTCTCCTGCTAGTATACTATTCTTGCTTGATCACCTATGCTCTGATACCATGTAGAAATTTCACCTGTAGAACAAACCGATATATGCAATGTCCTAAAGCATAATACTTGTTCTACTTCTACAAAACATTAAGCGGAAGCATAATCGAATTCATGAGCAACATCAAGTAGAAACATGCATAGCTGATCAAGAGAATTAATCACACATAACAAAAGATATATCTAGGGGAAAGTACCAACATAAAACCCCAACCATGTATTATCAATCAAGTGGAAATCCTCTTCATAATACAAGAAGAATTAGCTCTCAAGCTATTCAGTTCTCAATGAACTATGAAGATATGAAGATATGTCTCATGAACCACTCAAGCCCTGTTTAGATAGGCTTTCCCTATTGTCCTTACGTAGTTTTCTTAGGAAATAATAGTAAAAGCACATGCTATTAATTCCAACGTACCAAAAAAAACCAATGGTCCAACTACGTATTCCTTAAGAACAATAGTTCCTCAACCATGCAAAAACTACTTACTAGAAATAGTTAAGCATTTGATAGTACACTGTCCCACATCTGATCTCAACTATGTCTCTGACATAACTGACATGCAACAATTATCCATGAGTGAATCCTCAGTTATCTAAAATAATAGTTGTCATATGCATGCAAGCATTAACAAACTATATTTTATTATTTTAACAACTTGTTAAAATAATCTAACTGGAGCTGACTAGTTAGAACTAAGTCAACTGATTCTCTCATTATAGAACTCATGCTTATTCCCTCAATCAGTGGAGGAAACTCATGTGCATGCTCACAAAGACTTAAAATTTGAATTTCCTTAATTACTTAACTCAACTGAATTAATTAATTAATATTTCAAACCGTTGTTAAGACCAAAATTAATTTTACTTCCTATATATAGACTAGGGATTGCTATAAATAGGAAGGGACCCAGAAATGCTATTTTTAGACATGCTATTTTTAGCACATTCTAAATTTAACATTTCTTGTTGCACATTTTTCATTATATTGGCTTGATATACCATATGGGAACAAGTTTATGAACATCAGGAAATCCTCATGACCATTTCTACCTATAAGCAAGAACGATTAAATAGAACAAGAGCTAGGTGAGTTTGTACTGTCATGGCACATGAAATCATGGTGAAAATGTTGATGCTTAATATATCATAGCAACTCTGACTTTTGATTACCACATTCAAAATCAAAATCTTTTAAAAAGTCTAGCTAACAATCTCTTCCGAGATTTTATTGATACAGGGATACTGATCTTGTTAAAAAAATTGGAGCAGCCACAGCTCTGGAAGTTCGATCTACTGGAAATCAGTACACATTTTCTCCTTCTGTTGCTGTAAGACTCTGGCACGAATGTGCATGATGGAAGTTTATTAAAAAATGAGAGGCAAGTTTTCACTCCTGAGAATGTCTTGGTTGATGAGAGCAGGTTTGTAGAGATCCTTGATTGGGGTGCTGCTATGAGAGCTACAACGAGCACCCAACAATATTTAAGGCCATGACAGAGATTATCTTTCACCTGTAGGTGTATCCCCCTGCCAATTTACATCGAATATTGGTACATGTTACTCAAATAACATCGAAAAATTGGGTATTTTGCTACAATCAGGACAAAAACAGATAAAACATTGAATTTGTAAATGTTGACCTCGAAAATATAGCTAAAATAGGTTATCAAAAAACTGTAGTAAGGTTTTGTATCGGTTTGTTTAGGCGGCAAGCTCAAAACCTATTTGTTAAAGTACATGACCCGAACAGTTCATTGGTTCATTGTTGGGTGCCCGATTTCGGTCGATCCTAAAAACGCTCTGAAACACGCATTTTCTAAAGAACAATTGTGTCAGATATTGTGGGAGAGAGCGAGCATAGGACAATAGTGACTCGGTCCTTCGGGCGTGCCATAAAGAAGTTCAGACCTGCTTAACTATTCAAACTATTAATTACAATATTTCCATGGAGATGTTGATCTTATCCATTGTTTTGATCTCGATTCCACTAATCTCATAGTAGATAGAGCATCAAAAAATGCTCCTTCATCTCTAGCTTTGTGAAGAAAGGAGACCAGAGTTGTAAAAGGTATGTGATCAGCTGAGAAACAATCCATGTCGCGCACCAGGAAAGCCATTGATCAGCACATCAGACATTCTGTCTATTAACAAAATATATGAAAAAGGGCCCCAAATTTAGTGCCTTGAGTTCAAACCTTCCAAAAACTAATAAACAAGAAACTAAAAATATTTTTTACATTATTTACAGAGTAAATTTCCTGGCAGGTCTACAATATATGAATAAGTTGTAGAGACATGGACTCCACTGCGGAATGGAGGAATGAACCAGGCTGAGGTTAAGGAGGGCAGAGTTTTGATAAACAGAATGATGAGAGACATGGCGCTCACGGTAGGTCCCACATAGCGTTTTATGTAGAATGATTTCTATGCTATGTCCACAATGGTTACATACAAATAAAATGATGGTCAGCTGTAATATATAGAATTTGCATGGGCTACGTGTGTCCTGTTGCCTCACCACAAGAGGTGTAATGAGAGAACAAGTGCCTTCAGAGAAACTCAGTGGCTAAACACACAACTTTTCACAGAGGATGGACTGGGAGTAGCCTTGACCGTGCTGTTGGAAATACTACTTGAGAGGGGGAAGGGTGAATCAATATTATCAAATCAATAAATTTTTCATTTCCATAATCAGATTTGCATACGCTACTTCAATGAAGGGAACTTGCGTGTATACACAACTGTTCTTAAGGCAACCAGCGTATATCTAGTGAACTTATGGATCAATTAATTCATCATATATTGAACTTTAATTTGTGCATCAGTTCTTTATTAAAAATTAAACAATAACCATGTGTAGTTAAAAACAGAATGAACCATTGCACATAAGCAACACACATGAACACCAAGATTTAAGGTGGAAACCCAATGTGGGTAAAAACCACCTACTTCTGTCATCTCTATCTTCTTTTTAATAATAAGAAAATATGTTTACAACATTGTACTGGTGCAGGCTCATACCAGTATGCAGGCTTCTACCTGTAGAAGGCTACAACCTTCTCTTGTTCTCCATCTTCTACTGGAAGGGAGCTACAACCCCCTAGCTCTTGTACTAGCCGATATGTTTACTAGTACCTAGGCACCGACCTACAGAAGGCTACAACCTTCTCTCTTCTTCCAGGGACCTCTTTTCATGAATTTTCAGACTGGATACTCCTGGAACACAACACTATAATCTGAAGGCCACGATTTCATCCTATTTTCATACTGGACCCATCAACAACATTGAAGCTCATAATCAATCACAATACCATACAATCATCAAATACATTTGCATCAACCAATATATGAAACTCAATCATTTATCTCTGATATAACTGAAACCCAAACATCAATCTCTGAACCAACCACAACTGAATCAAACAATCACTGACAACCCATCATTGAAGCAAATCACAATCAATCAATCTAATCATTCAGAACACTGTTACCAGACTACAGTCATCAGAACACAAAGCAGAACCCAGAAGTTTGTAACATCAACCAGAAACAACTGAAACCTTAAATATCACATTTCATAAGGTATACGCTACTTGGTTGTGTCAAACTAGCGTGTATACGCTATTGTTCCAAAGGGAACTAGCGTACAGATATGAAAATAATTACTTATAACTTCGCTACAATTCTCCACTTCAGACATACCCAGATCATCATGTATAAGGAATAAAACATGCATCAGTATTTAGATCTAGACAAAACATGATCAAACCATATTAAGATAATTCATTTCAAGCCTTAAGTTCCTGATCCATCATTTAGATCTTATCCCTTGTCAACCGCTAAGGTTCATCCCTGGTTCAGATCAAGCAAAGCACCACAAGCCAATAACCTGCATACTAGATCTCACACTTCATCAGATGTTCGACACTTGCACCCTTTAGCCTAATGATCTTCTCCTCCTTATATAGTTTTAGGCCTTTCTCAATATCATGGATCAAAACCACTTAGGACTAATACCTTGGACCAAATACCTCGGACCAATACCAAATACCAACAATGTAAACTTTGAAATGGGAACTGATATTGTTACCCGTTTTGTAAAGATAGCAAAAAAGTGACCCGATTTTGAAAAGGGGTGATGCAGAACACACATGTTTTTTTTAGAGCATAGTTTTTGGCACTTTAATTTTTTTTTATGTACTTTGCATTTTAGAATGGTAGTGATTTTCACGCTCATTTAAAAAAGTGGTTATTCTACATCACACCCTTTTTTTTAAAGACCTATTTTTTTACTTTAAATTTTTTTATTGTATGAAATGTAAATAATTATTTTTTAAATTTAATAATCTTGGAAGTGGTCATCTTCTTCATATTATCTTGTTTTTATTTTTATTTTTATTTTTTTTATAGTGAGGTTTTTATTGTTTTGCATATTTAAAGAAGAAGGTCGATATTTTGCATTTTCGATATTCTACATATTTATACATTGTTAATTAAATTTTCAATCCAAATGAAATAATTGTCTCTAAAAAACAAATATAAAAAATGTTGACACCTAATCCGAAACGGATGGGTGAACTGGACAGTCATCTAGAAGATGAACTGATCCGTTTTATGTATGTATAAATAATAGTTGGCTAATGAATAAAATTATCAGTTCTTTCTTGTGCTCATTAATTTCTGGAGTTAACCTGGCCTGACATGGTATCAGAGCATAGGTCCCAAAATAGTGTAACTCCTGCTGAGCGCTGCATCATCCTGAGCGATTCCCTGACACTGAGCGCCCTCTGTCCTGAGACTGAGCGCCTCTGTCCTGAGACTGCGTGCTTCTGGCGGTGTCCTGAGACTGCGTACTTCTGGTGGTGTCCTGAGCGCCTCTGGCATGACAGAATATGGTGCGGTGAGCGTGGAATGCGCTGTTGAATGTAAGCTCCGTTACCTTATGCGTTGATGCGTTTATGCTGTCGTAACCATGGTAAAAGCCTATCCCATTCCATTCAAACAAAACTGATATCAAGTAGTCTATACTGTTGAAATAGTCTCGACTAGGGTTCCTCCCCATCGCTCTCACTCTGCTTTCAACAACAACAGTAGTTTCACACTTGCAGTGTATGGTGACTGCGTTTTTTTGAAAAATGACTGCGTTAAGACTGCGTTGTATTGATGTATATGAAGACTGCGTTGTATTGATGGTGACTGCGTTTTTGGTATCAGTTCATCTTGTCTGCCTTTTCTCTTTATATCCAATCCAACCATCAACGCTTGCTGTGTGACTGCCACCATTAAAGTCCTTTGCAGTGAGTACCTTCCACGCCTGTACGATTCTACTTGGTACTTGACCATGTATGAATACGAAAGCGCTTCTGGAGAAACTCGACCCATTGACAACCATTAACTGGATTAGCCGTTGGCGTCGCTGCCGGGGAGCTACCTGTACTCTCAACACCTGACCCTTTGCGGAATTTCTTGGAAGTCGAAAAATTTTGTACATGGAATTGTTGTAACATGGAATTGTTGTAACAATATGACCTCTTTTGCTGTAACATGGAATTCTGTACATGGAATTGCTGTAACAATATTACCTCTTTCCTGACATGGTAACATGGTTGGTATATGAGCAGAGTATTGTCATCAGTATATACAAATGTTTATACATAATATCTGTTTGGTTGGTATATGAGCAGAGTATTGTCATCAGCATATGTAAGCGTTGTATTTTTTATGAGTTGTTGATTTGGCAGCACGAGCTTTTAAATATTACACAGCCTCTTTTTGATTGAGCAGTTTTATGCGATGATAGCAGTTTTTGGTTGAGCAGTTTTGGGTCTAAAGCATCTGTAGTATTACATGATATATATTGATATATTGAAGTGATATATTAATACATTGAAGTGATGCCTTGCGCATTTTTTTTCAAAACAGTAGTATTGCAGTGATGAAATGCTGATATTTTTTTTAGCAAATATTAGAGGGATTTGAAGGCTGTAACGTAAGGATTTTTTATCAGCAGAAGTATTTTTACAGAATGCATTCAATCATCTCTATGGTCGGAATAGTTCTCACTGGCAAGGAGAACTATTCTGAATGGTCCCGGATGGTAAAACACACCCTCATCTACAATGAGCTGTGGAAAGGAGTGTGTGTCGGAGAAGAAGACAAAGACCCTGTGCAGCCCACATCAGAAAAAGAACTCACCATTTGGGAAAACAAGAACAGCAAAGCCTATGCATTGATCGCAGCATCTGTAAATGAGGAAGTAAGTCGTCATATTTCATCCTATTCCAATGCCTTTGAAGCTTTACAAAAGCTGAAAGAACTCTATGATACACATTCTGCACTTGAAGTTGTTCAGCTCATGATTAAACTCTTCACTCTTGAACTGAAAAATAATGATCCTCTTACTCTTGCATCTGAAATAAAGTCTATAATGCATGATATTAAATCCACTAAGGTTGAGCTGGATATCTCTCTTATTGCCTTTCTCAAAGCACTCTATCCTACCTACTCTAACTATCTTGAGTCTTTACAAGCAAATGGAAATCTTAAAGATATAACCTTTGACACTCTTGTGAAAAAGTTTGCTGAAAGAGAGAAAGCCTTTGGAAAGAAAACAGTCCCTGAATCTTCTGAAGAGACTGTTTGCCTTGCTCATAAAGAAAAGCATCCTGCTCAAGATTCTACAAGAGGAAGAGGTGGACGAAGAGGAAGAGGAAGATACTTCAGAGGTAGGGGGGGCAGACATCCTCAAGCAGAAAAGGCAGATCTGCATTGCATTCGCTGCAAACGAAATGGATCACATGATGCTTCTACATGCAAGCTACCATGGGACAAAGTTGAGCAGAGAAGAAATCAGCAGAAAGGTAAAACTGATGACACAGACAAAGGTAAAGCACCTGAATCCGCTCACTATATTGAGGCACAATGTAACATTGGAGTAAATGAAGATTTGTTTAATGCTTCACTTGCTTCTTCGAAAAATGACTGGTTGCTTGATTCAGGAGCAACCTGTCATATGACTCATAGGAAAGATTTCTTTGAAGATTTCACTGACAATGTTGATGGAGCAGTATACTTTGCAGATCAGTCAAAAATCAAGCCATCAGGGCTTGGCACAATCAGGCTTAAACTGCCTGGTCTTCCAGACTTTCTTCTGGATCATGTTCTATATCTCCCACAGCTCAAGAGAAACTTGCTGTCCCTGGTCCACATCCGCCAGCAAGGTCACTCCATTCACATGTTTGATGGCAAGCTTGAGGTAAGAAAGGCATCTGACCACCCACTTGTCATGAGGGGTATAGAAGAAGAAAGACTCCTTAAACTGCAAGGAACCTCTGCTCATGCACAACATTTCTCATATATTTCTCATCATGAAGAAGGTGCACTTCCATCAAGTTTATTATGGCATGCTAGATTTGGACATTTAAACTATGATAGTCTCCGCTTGTTGAAGAAAAATGGTGTTGCTGGTTTGCCTACAATTCCTAGAAAACATAAACAATGTGATGCTTGCATTCTAGGAAAGCATAGCAAACAGTCTTTTCATGATTCACATTCAAGAGCACATAGGAAGCTTGAACTTATTCATTCAGATTTATGTGGTCCAATGCCTGTTCCTTCTGCAAATGGAAATAAATATATCATGACATTTATTGATGATTACACCAGAATGTGTTGGGTTTATTTTTTGAAGAACAAATTTGATTCTTTTCAAACATTCAAGAATTTTCATAAATGGATTGAAAATGATGCACAATCTCATATTGGGTCTATTCGCACTGATAATGGAAAAGAATATACATCAAATGAATTTGAACACTATCTTCGCCAACATGGGATTAAACATCAAACAACTGTGCCTTATAATCCTCAACAGAATGGTGTAGCTGAAAGAATGAACAGAACAATTTTGAATATGGTACGATCCATGCTTTTCTTCAAAAATGTAAAGACAATGTTTTGGGCTGATGCTGTTCTATGTGCTGCATATATAAAGAATAGATGTCCATCTAGTGCTATAAGAAACAAGACTCCTTATGAATTGTGGTATGGACATGTTCCTTCGGTAAAACATCTCAGGATTTTTGGTTCCACCTATTATGCTTTAATACCAAAGGTACATAGAAACAAACTTGGTGCTAAAAGTCGTAAGTGTATCTTCCTGGGGTATTCAAACACATCTAAAGCATACCGCCTTTATGATGAAGTAAATAAAAAGTTTGTTTTATCTAGAGATGTCATTTTTCTTGAATCATCCAAATCTGACAGTGTTGTTGAGCGGCAACTTGATCACTTGGATAGATTCACAAAACCGAAATCATTCCAAGAGTTTGATAATCAGATTCCACATCTTGAAGGGGGGATTCCTATACTAGATCAACATGTGGAATCTCCTTCTGAAGAACAATCTCCCCTGCATGACACTCCAACAACGGATGATGCTTTAAGTGATGTAATTGATAGAATTGGGAGACTCAATCTTGATTCAGACCCAACTCAATCAACAGAACAGCCTGGACCATCTCAGAAAGGTCCCCCAAAGTGGCTGACAAAGACACTTGAAAGTGTTCATCCTGATGAAATTGGAAAAACAGGAACCAGAAATACAAACCGAAAAGATGGAGGTGATGTAGATAACTCTAATTCACCTGTTGATATGGAAGTTAGTTATGATTGTGAATTGAACTTGTCTACAGATTTTGAACCAACTTCCTTCAAAGAAGCTGCTTCTCATGATGAATGGAAAGAAGCGATGCAGAAGGAGTATGATGCCCTCATAAAGAATGGCACTTGGAAGCTGGTTGATCCTCCATTTGGAACCAAACCAATTGGCTGCAAGTGGGTCTACAAGAACAAGTACAAAGCTGATGGCTCACTTGACAAGGACAAAGCTAGGCTTGTGGCAAAAGGTTTTGCACAGAAGGAAGGGGTCGATTATGAGGAAACTTTTGCTCCCACAGCAAAATGGGCCACCATCCGGACACTCTTTGCACTAGCTGCTCAGAACGGTTGGAAAGTCCATCAAATGGATGTAAAAACTGCATTCTTGAATGGAGATCTAAAAGAGAATGTTTTTATGTCCCAGCCTGAAGGATTTGCTGTGAAAGGACATGAACACAAAGTATGCAAACTTGTGAAGTCCTTGTATGGCCTCAAACAAGCACCACGAGCCTGGTATGAAAAAATAACTGAGCATCTTCTGAAACTCAACTTCAATCATTTTGATCTTGATGATGCAACTTTATTTGTCAAGAAAGTTGGCAAAACAGTTGTATATCTTGTGGTATATGTAGATGATCTTTTAATGATAGGGAACAATGAAAGCTATATTGCATCCATAAAGAAAGAATTAGGAAATTTTTTTGAAATGACTGATTTGGGCTATGTTCATTACTATCTTGGCATTGAAGTAACCCAACATCCAAAGTCCATATTTCTTTCTCAAAAGAAATACATTGGAGATTTGTTAAACAGATTTGGCATGACAGAGTGCAATCCCCTTTGTACTCCAATGGAACAAAACTTGAAGCTCACCTCTATTGAAGGAAAGGAATTTGAGGATGCAACAAAGTATAGACAGCTTGTAGGAAGTCTCATCTACCTCACTACTACCAGACCAGACATTTCATTTGCTGTTGGAATCCTCTCCAGGTTTATGCAAAAGCCTTGTGAGGGACATTGGTCTGCTGCAAAAAGAGTTCTAAGGTACTTGAAGGGAACTCAAGACCTTGGAATCAAGTATACACAGGTGGACGACTTCAACTTGATTGGATACTCTGATTCAGACTTCGATGGAGACAAAGAAACTGGGGTATCTACTTCAGGATATGCTATGAGTCTTGGATCAGGAGCTGTCTCCTGGAGATCACGCAAACAATCAGTACCAGCAGATTCCACAACAGAAGCAGAATATGTGGCAGCAGCTGAAGCAACGAAAGAAATTGTGTGGCTCAGGAAAATTCTTGAAGATTTGCAGGTAAAACAAATACAATCAACTCCACTCATGATTGATAACACCTCTGCAATAAAGTTGGCCAAGAACCCAAAGTTCCATGATCGTACTAAGCACATCAATACTAAATATCATCTGATCCGACATCATGTTGAGGCCAAAACAATCCATCTCCGTCATTGTTCCACAAACGAGCAAATTGCAGACATCTTCACCAAAGCGCTTGGAAGAGAAAAGCTTGAAAGATTCAGAACGATGCTTGGACTCACCAACATCCCTTCAGATTAAGGGGGGGAATGTTGACACCTAATTCGAAACGGATGGGTGAACTGGACAGTCATCTAGAAGATGAACTGATCCGTTTTATGTATGTATAAATAATAGTTGGCTAATGAATAAAATTATCAGTTCTTTCTTGCGCTCATTAATTTCTGGAGTTAACCTGGCGACAAAAATAAAAAATAAAAAATGTTAAAATTTTTTTATCTCATAAACCTTAAAAGAATTTGGAAAAAAACAAAAATTAATATATATATATATATATATATATATATAAGTATGTAAAATTAGAGAAATTAAGAAACAAACATTAGCAAAAACTAGGGAAAAAAAATTTAAAAATTAAAAAAAAAACTAGTTTAAAAAAATAGAAAATTAACGAAAAAATTAAAAAAACTAGTAAAATTAATATTAAAAAAACGAAAATAAAATCAAATTATAAAAGAAAACCCAAAAAACATGAAAATGGCGGAAAATATATGTCTTTTCAAAAAAAAAAAAAAAAAAAAAAACAAAACAAAACAAAACAAAAAAACAAAAAAAATTTACAATTCATAAAAAAAAATACCTATTTTTGATATATTTTTTTTTTAAATTCAAAAAAAAAAAAAAACAAAACAAAACAAAAACAAAAACAAAAAACAAAAACAAAAAAATAAATTAAAATAATAATAAAAAAAAAACCCAAAAAATGCATATTTTTTATTTTTTTTTAAGTTAATAATAATTATTTTTATTAAACCTAACATTTTTATTCAAAAAAAAAAATTAAAATTAAAAAAAAAAAAAAAATTTAAACAAACTTTTTTTTATTAAAAAAATTATATTTTTTTTAAACATTTTTTTTAATTTAAAAATACGAATAATTAAAAAAAAAATAAAAAAAATTTAATTTTTTAATTTCAAATTTAAAATATTATTACAAAAAAAAAAAAAAAAATTAACGGATTTTTTTTTTTTTTATTAAAAAAAAAAACATTTGCGGCCATCCGCTCCCTGGCCGCCCGTGGTGGCGCGGCCGTGGGCAGAGGGCCTGCCCACAGGCCCTCCACCAGGCCCTCCGCCCACGACCATGCCACCACGAGCGGCCGGGGAGCGGAGGGCCGCAAAATTTTTATTTTTTTTAATAATAAAAAAAAAACTCCGTTAAAAAAATAAATAAATTTTAAATTTTTTTTTTTTTTTTGTAATAATTTTTTAAATTTGAAATTAAAAAATTAATTTTTTTTTGAAAAAAATTAAAATGTTTTTAATTATTTGTATTTTTAAATTTAAAAAAAAAATGTTTAAAGAAAAAGATTGTTTAAAATAAATTTTAATTTTAATTTTTTTTTTCATTTTGTTTAAATAAAAATTGTAGGTTTAATAAAAAAATAATTAGATTTTTTTTTAATAAAAAATATGCATTTTTTTTGTTTTTTGTTTTTTGTTTTGTTTTGTTTAGTTTTGTTTTTTTTTTTTTGTTTTTTATAATTTGAATTTATTTTTGTTTTTTTTTAATATTAATTTCACTAGTTTTTTAATTTCTTTTCGTTAATTTTCCATTTTTTTCTTAAACTAGTTTGTTTTTAATTTCTTTTTCTTTTTTTTCCTAGTTTTTGCTAATGTTGTTGTTGTTGTTGTTGTTGTTTTTTTTTTTTTTTTTAATTTATTTCTCTGTTTTTACTTACTTAATTATATATATATATATATATATATATATATATATATATATATATATATAATTTTTTTTTTTTTCCAAATTCTTTTTTGATTTGTGAGATAATTTTTTTTTTAACTTTTTCTATTTTTTATTTTTGTTAATTTTCTATTTTTTTTTAAATCCAGTTTGTTTTTAATTTTTTTTGTTTTTTCTTAAGTTTTTTTTATTTTTATTTTTCTATATTTACCTACTTAATTTTTAGTTTTTTTTAAAATGTTTTTTTTTTCTTTTCCGTATATATATTTTTTTTCTTTTGCCAATTTTTTGATGGTTTACAAGATAATTTTTATTTTTTTATTTTTTATTTTCACTATTTATTTGTTTATAATTTATAATTTTTTTTAGTTTTTTAATTTTTACCATTAATTTTTTTTTTTTTTTTCACATTTTTATGATTGATATTTTTTTTTTTTTTTTTTTTTTTTTTTATATTTGATTTTTTTTAAAGTTTTATATTTTTATTTTGTGTTTTGTTTTTATTATATATCTTAATTTATGTTTTGTTAATTTTTTAAACTTTTTTTGTTTTGTGTTTTTTCATTGTTTTAATTTTTTTTTTTTTTTTTTTTTTTTTTTAATGTTTTTCGGGGTCATGATAAAATATTTTACGCCATTATTTCGAAATGTTGAAATTTTACTTTCAAAAAAAACAAAGTGTTCTTCCAGAATTAACACTATTTGTTTTGAGGGTGTTTTCTGGATAATTTTTGTGCAAAAAAATGGTTTTCACCGCCATTTTTAAAACATGTTGAAAATTTACCCAAGAAAAAAAAAGGTGTTATTCCAGCATCAACACTTTTCGTTTTTAGCACTGTTTTTGATGTTTTTTTGGGTTTTTTGGCCAGAGTTCCCGTTTCAAAGTTTACATTGTTTACCTTGGACCAATACCATGGATCAAAATACCTTGGACCAAATACCTCAGACCAAAAATTTAGTTTTCCAAGATATACGCACTTTTCCTTTTGTGGAAGTGCGTGTGTATGTATATGCTTCTTATGTTCAGTGAACCTGCGTGTATACGTAACTTGGTCAAGTCGAACCTGCGTATGCCTTTCTTTCTTTATTCTTTGTAGCCTTATCTACAATTCTTTGTTGTTGACATGTTGTACTGTATTCTTTCATCTGAATGAGTTGTCATCAAGGACAACACCTGTATCATAATGCCAACACGTGCCTCATGTCTCACCACCCCAATAAACCCTACACTTTGGGAGGGAGTTAGAAGCTTAGGTATTGGCTGGGATAAATCGATCGTATTGCCATTTGATAGCTATTTGTAAACAGTTTGGCAATTGAGATGAACGTACCTCAAGAGGCAAGAACTGCAGTTAGAACGCTAGATGACAAAAGGATTTGGAAGGTAGGAGGCATGTTACTAATCTTGCATAGCGTAATCCTATTGCGGCAACCGACAACCAATAAACGATGCATGATTCTTTCTTCATCACCCTCGCTTGCTTCCAGTGCTTCTGTCTTCCAGTCTCTACTTCCCGGTAAACTCTATGTATTTTATTTCCCTGCTTGTGATTATTCCCCTTCTAATCATTCCCCTTATCTATATTTTGTACTATGCATGCACCATATATTGATATATAATGAAGGTGTCGCATCTGTTGAATCTGTTTCTGTATTGGTCCAAACACCTGTTCGAGAAGGGTTTTTCCATAGAGAAAGGGGCATGATAGCCCAAACTCCAGAAAAATGACAAAGGGGCTTCCCTGGTTTCATTGCTACCGATTGCCTAGAGTCATAGCCTGGAGGACTTGCGTGGTTATTTGAAAGGAGGTCGTTGCCGAGAGCTAGTGGTCATTGCCAGTTTTCTTTGCCAATTGTCGGGAGGCCTAGCCTCGACTCAAAGGGGAGCTTATTTTGTCTCAAATATGATTTTTTTGATGTTTCCCAAGATCCAAGATCCAGATTTGGCAAAGATCCAGATCCAAAGCCAGACAGAGATCTTGAAAGCTAGATAGAGAGAGTTGGATTCAGCTCCAAATGACTCCGAATGATGTTGCAGTGGGTTTAAGAATCTAGATCTTACACGACCGCACAGCATACGTGCACAACATGCAGGCTCTGCATGCATCCACCTGTAATCTGACTGTAGCATGCATCCACCTGTCATCCACCTGTAATCCTCTGGTTGTAGCTCGAGCTCCACTGCAACGACCTGCAACCATACACCTGTAATCCGAGGCTCCACTAACTACCATACACCTATAATCTAGTTGCAACTCCACTGCAACTACCTGCAACCTTAATAACATCGAGCAAGGGAACCTCCAACAAGTGAATTAAATGTTAGTGAAGTAATGCTAGCATTACTTCACTTGAAAGTAATGTCATAAAACATTACTTCACTTGAAAAATGTCATGTTCATGTGATGCTCATATCATAGGATAAAGCTAGAGTTGATATCCTAATGCCAATAACGTTGATATCCTAATGCCAATGCCAATGTGCGATGTATGTAGGCCTAGCATTATGCAATGTATGTAGGCCTCTTCTGGGCTGATTTCTTTCCGGGCTGACCTCGGGAAGAGGCCAAATAAGATCGTGAACTAAAGCTTTCGTTATCACAAAACACAAACTTTCAATTAAAATTAAAATGTCAGTAGTTAACAGTAAAATTTCATTCACTTTAACTTAAACCAAAGTTTTTGTCATCGATTTCTATGTAAATATTAATGTTAAAGTTTCAACCAATTACTATAGTCCCTCCCAGTCCGGATGACGGGGACTAATAATGTGATCGACTCACCATATTTGAAACATATTAATGGCGTTGTTTAAGAAAAAACCTAATAATGTGATTGACTCACCATATATGAAACATATTAATGGGGTTGTTTAAGAAAAAAGACCTTGTACTTTGCTCTAGTTAGCATTTTCATCTTTATGAAACATATTAATATTAATGGGGTTGTTTAAGAAAAAAGACATTATACTTTGCTCTAGTTAGTGTTTTCATCTTTATGAAACATAGTAATTTTTTTAATGTATGAAACATGGTGTTGTTACAATCGAATCGATTAATTCTTCATTTTTAATGTACTTTGTAACTCAACTTTTTTTATAAGTGTTTTGTAAATCATATTACTCAAATTACAATGTTAATAATGTTACAATCGAATCGATGAATTCTTCATTTTTAATTTCCTTTTTAACTCAACATTTTTTATAAGTGTTTTGTAAATCATATTACTCAAATTACAACTAAATAATGTTAATAATGAGTATTTTTTTATAAATAATGTTAATAATGTTTAAAGGGTTAAGTATTTGTTTATATGAATTAGGTAGGTTTATTTTAATTTTAGATTTATAAAATATTTAGAGAATTATTTTTTTTAAGGTGTAAATATTTTTTTTAAATATAAAATTTGAAGAAATGTTTGAACCTTAAGAGATTTGATTTTTTAACGTTTAATAGATTTAAAGTTAAGATGAATTTACACATTGAAATATTTCTTCAAATTTTATATTTCAAAATAAAGTTTGCACCTTAAGAAATTTGATTTTTTAAATATTTAATAGATCTAAGATTAAGATAAATCTATCTAATTCATATAAAAAAATACTCAATAACCCTTAAACCATTATTTGGTTATAGTTTAAGTAATATGATTTACAAAACACTTACAAAAAATGTTTAGTTATAAAAGACATTTAAATTACATGAAATTTTGTATATATATATATAAACTCCATGGGAAGGAATTACAAATCTATTTCATTTTGAACAACACACCAATAAAACACATATTTTAATTATAAGAATTTTTTTTTTAATATTTTTATATAATATATACATATTTGACATTAAAATATATTAATTAATATAGATATTTAACTAATTACATGTTTTCTTACACTCAAAAGTGAAATTATATATACACCTCTCTTTCATTCTTGTAATATCAATAATTAATAATACTTGTAATTGAAATTAATTAAGTATGTATATTTATTTTTGTTATTATTTATTATAGTTGACATTTAATTATATATTGAGTTAGAAGAAATTACACATCTTCCTCATATTAAGCTATAGAATTTTCCTTGATACAATAAAAATCTAAATAAATAAATAAAATTTGATCCATCTCCACATTTAATAGATCCATGGTTTATATATATGTGTGTGTGTGTGTGTGTGTGGGCCGGGGAGCGGGCGGGGCTGGGGGCGGGAGGAATTATGCATTTTCCTTAATACAATGCAAATCTAAATAAATAAAAATGTTTTGATCCATCTCCACATTTAATAGATCCATGGTTTATATATATATATATGTGTGTGTGTGTGCGTCTGTCGAGGGAAGTAATTACGCAGTTCATTTTTAAGAAATTTTTATTTTCAACAATTTTATATAATATATACATAGTTGACATTGAATCAGTACATCGTGAGTGGGTCCAATGCTTAAGAGCATGTGTTTCTTCCTATAAAGTCATAGGTTCAAAACTAGAGGGGTAGAGTGTATGCCTTTGTAGACATAATAGTCAAATCACTTGGGAGGTGGATCCCTTGTCCCACAATAATTTTCAACACAAAGAATATATATATATATATATATATATATATATAAACAAATCTCCTAAAGTTCAAATATTTCTTCAAATCTCTCACCGTTTAAACAATTTTCCAAATTTTGTATTTCCAAAAAAAAGTTTGCACTTTAAGAAATTCAATTCTCTAAATATTTAATAAATCTAAGATTAGGACGAACCTACTGAATTCATATAAACAAATACTTAATAACCGTTAAATTATTATTTGGTTGTAGTTTGAATAATATGATTTAAAAAACACTTATAAAAAATGTTGAGTTAAAAAGGACATTAAAATTACATGAAAAATGAAAAATGAATAGAGAGAGAGGGGGGGGGGGGGGGATTACATATCTATTTCATTTTGAACAATATACCAATAAAACAAATATTTTAATTATAAAAACTTTTATTTTTCAAGTATTTTATATAATATATACATAATTAGCATTAAAAAATATTAATTGATATATGTATTTAACTAATTACATGTCTTCTTCCAGTTTATATATACATGTCTCCTTCATTCTGACTTGTAATATTAATTATACTTGTAAATAAAATTAATTAAATATGTAGATGTACTTTTGTTATTATTTATTATAGTTGACATTTAATTATATATTTAGTTGGAAGAAACTATACATCTTCCTCATATTGAGTTCTAGAATTTGCCTTGATGCAATAAAAATTTAAACAAATAAAAATGCTTTAATCTATCTCCACATTTATTAGATACATGGTTTATACAAACTCCATACGAAAGGACTTCCGCATCTAGTTCATTTTTAAGATTTTTTTTTTTTTTTTTACAATTTTATATAATATATACATAGTTGACATTGAACTAATACAACTTGAGTGGGCCTAATGATTAAAAGCAAGTGTTTCCTCCTAAGAGGTCATAGGTTCAAAACTAGAGGGGAGTATAATATGTGTGTCTTTGTAGACTTAGTAGCCAAATCAATTGGGATGAGGGTCTCTTGTCCACAAATAAGGGGGTCTCATACATCAATTTAGTGTCTGAGTATATATATAGTTAAATATAGTTAACATAGATATTTAATTAATTACACATCTTAGGGGCCGAGAGGCACATTCTACAACCCATTATCAGGGGGATGTGTGAGGGTCCCTTGTCCCAACAATTTGGTGTCTGGCTTGAGGGTCCTTTATCACACAAATAAAGGGGTATCATACACCAACTTGGTGTCTCGTTTGGCCATGACCTTAAAATTTAATCAGGGGGATGTGTGAGGGTCCCTTGTCCCAACAATTTGGTGTCTGGCTTGAGGGCCCCTTATAGCACAAATAAAGGGGTCTCATACACCAATTTGGTGTCTGGTTTGGCCATGACCTTAAAATTTTATAGCACAAATAAAGGGGTCTCATACACCAATTTGGTGTCTGGTTTGGCCATGACCTTAAAATTGTATATATATATATATATATATATATATATATATATATATAGATATATATATATATATATATTTGATTTAAAATATATTTTAACATAGATATTTAACTAATCACACATCTTCAAGCCAGGAGACATATTCTACAACCCAGTGTATATATATATATATATATTATATAAACCAATTTGGTGTTTGGCTTAGATGTGACCTTAAAATTATATATATATATACACACACACACACACATCTTTGGCACTAAGAGACACATTCTACAACCTAGTATCAGGGGATGTGTGAGGGTCCCTTGTCCCACCAATTTGGTGTCTGGCTTGGCCGCGTCCTTAAAATTGGATATATGTATATGTATATGTATGTATACATACATACACACACACACACACACACACACACACACTAGGTTGTAGAATGTGTCTCTTGCTCGAAGATGGCTCCAGAGAGGTACATTCTACAACCTGGTATCAGGGGATGTGTAAGTATGTAACGTCTCCAATAAAATAATAATGAAAATAAAAACAAAATGAAATAAAACATGTCCTCCCAAAACAAAATTGAAAATAACCATATAAATAAAAAACTATAATACAATAAAACTACATCAAATTAATATTTTCAAACATTACAACTTTGATATGGAAATATTTATGTCTTTAAATATTTTAATATATCTATAAGATGTGATTTTTCTTTTAAAAATTCAATTTACAAATATTTAATTAAAATAATTAATAATAAAAATTTGGAGCAAGAATTTCCATTGTTTGTGTTGAATTGTATTATAATTTTTTACCTATATGGTCATTTTCATTTTTGTTTTGGGAGAACATATTTTTTTCATTTTTATTTATTTTCATTATTATTTTATTGGAGACATGACATACTTACACATCTCATGGTACTAGGTTGTAGAATGTGCCTCTCTAGATGCATCTTGAATTGTATTATAATTTTTTACCTATATGGTCATTTTCATTTTTGTTTTGGGAGAACATATTTTTTTCATTTTTATTTATTTTCATTATTATTTTATTGGAGACATGACATACTTACACATCTCATGGTACTAGGTTGTAGAATGTGCCTCTCTAGATGCATCTTGAATTGTATTATAATTTTTTACCTATATGGTCATTTTCATTTTTGTTTTGGGAGAACATATTTTTTTCATTTTTATTTATTTTCATTATTATTTTATTGGAGACATGACATACTTACACATCTCATGGTACTAGGTTGTAGAATGTGCCTCTCTAGATGCATCTTCAGGCTAGATGCATATATATATATATTCCTAAAACAAAAATGAAAATAACCATGTAGATAAAAAACTATAATACAATTCAACACAAAAAAATGGAAATTCTTGCTCCAAATTTTTATTATTATTTATTTTAATTAAATATTTGTAAAATGAATTTTTAAAAGAAAAATCATATCTTATAGATATATTAAAATATTTAAAGGCATAAATATTTCCATATCAAAGTTGTAATATTTGAAAAATTAATTTAATGTAGTTTTATTATGAATTTTGTTATCATACCATGTAACAAACATCATTAAATGTAATTAATATTTAACATTTAATATTAATATTATTATTACTATCAAATTTTATATTAGTATTAATATATTATAATATTACTATTACTATTATTAGATTTAATAACTTTGGATTAATAATTTAATGAAATATTTGCAATTGAGTTCATGAGAGATCTAGAGTTCAAATGGATCTAGGCTGTTGTATATATATCAAATCTCTCAAGGTTCAAATATTTCTTCAAATCTCTCACAATTCAAACATTTCTTCAAATTTTGTATTTCAAAAAAAAGTTTGCACCTTAAGAAATCTAATCCTATAAATATTTAATAGATCTAAGATTAAGATAAACCTACATAATTCATAACCATTGAATCATTCTTTGATTCTAGTTTGAGTAATGTGCTTTACAAAACACTTATAAAAAATGTTGAGTTACAAGGGACATTAAACTTACCATATATATATATATATATATATATCTATATATATATATATATATATATATATATATATATATATATATATATATATATATATATAAACTCCATGGTGAATAAATTACAAATCTATTTCATTTTTAACAACATACCAATAAAACAAATATTTTAACTATAAGAAACTTTTATTTTTCAATAGTTTTATATAATATATACATAATTGACATTAAAATATATTAGTTAGTATAGATATTTAACTAATTACATGTCTTCTTACAGTCAAAAGTGAAATTATACATACACAACTCCTTCACTTTTGTAATATCAATAATTAATAATACTTGTATTTAAAATTAATTAAATATGTATATTTATTTTTGTTATTATTTATTACAATTGACATTTAATTATATAAATCACACATCTTCCTCATATTAAGATATAGAATTTGACTTGATGCAATAAAAATCTAAAAAATAAAAATGCTTTGATCTATCTCCACATTTAATAGATCCATGGTTTATATATATATATATATGGAAGGAATTACTCATCTGGTTCATTTTTAAGAAACTCTTATTTTTAACAATTTTATATAACATATAGATAGTTGACATTGAAATAATACAACTTGAGTATGCCTGATGGTTAAAAACATGTGTTCCCTCCTACTAGGTTAGAGGTTAAAATCTAGAGGGGGTAGAGTATGTATGTCTTCGTAGTAGTCAAATCACTTAGGAAGTGGGTCCCTTGACTCATAAACCAATTTGGTGTATGGTCATGACCTTAAAATTGAATATTATATATATATATATATATATATATATATATATATATATATATATATATATATATATATATATGAAATTGATATTAAAATATAATTAACATATATATATTTAACTAATTACATGTCTTGGCACAATGAAAAGTCAAATTATAGATGTTGGTGGTATAGCTTGTTGCTTCTAGAGGTGAACCTAATATAAGGAGGATGTGTAAGGATGTCACATTTCCACTTTTTATTATTATTTATTTAAATTAAATACTTGTAAAATAAATATTTAAAAACAAAAATCATATCCTACGGATATATTAAAATCTTTAAAGACATAAATATTTCCACGTCAAAGTTGTAATATTTGAAATATTAATTTGTTGTAGTTTTATTATAAATTTTGTTATCATGCGATGTAAAAAACATCATTAAGTCTAATATTAATATTAAATTATTAATATTGATATTAATAGTTATTATTATTATTATTATTATTTTTTTTATTTTTTTTTATTTTTTTTATTTTTTATTTTTATTTTTTTCTGAGTAAGGCTAAATCTATTAAAAAAGAACAAAAATATTTACATAGGGACCGCAGTCATTACAAAGCTCTAAAAAGAGCCAAAATTCCCAAGAAAGCAGATGTGAAACCAATAGCAGAACCCACGCAGGGGATCAGGATGAAGCTTATCTGGAGAACCACATGAACCCAAAACAACAAAAACATAGGCAGACCTTTGCCTTTCAACACCAGAACTATAGTCGACATGCCTGAAATAAACCATTACAAAAACCAAATGACAAACCCACGTCAGCGAGAGCAAACTAGTCAGCAGGCGTTTCCTCCACGATCTGGCACCAACCGAACTCTGGCGCATCATCAGTAGGTGCAACTACTTGATTGGAGGGTACGGGATCCGCTGGCACCATCTCAGCATCCTGCGTGCTGCATCTTGGGGCTTCCTACGCCTGCAGTGACGCTACTCCAATGCCAAAGTGAATCACAGAGGAGGGACCAGCTATCGCTCCCGAGCCCTCCAGATGGGAATCGGAGCCCTCCAGCTGAGTTGTTTCATAGAAGAACACAGAAATATGGGAAGTTATCCGAGGTCGATGCAGGGAGCTATTGAATGTGAAAATGGCTGAGCCTGTCGAGGATGGAGACCCGCGATAATGGCTGGAAGTTTGTCGTCTCCCTCGCCCACTTCGGGTTCCCGGATAACGACCAATGAAGAGTTCACTGGTGGGGGCAGGCGAGTCCGAGGAAGAACCTGTAGGGGCGCGCCGGGGTTGCCCTCTGCGGTACCCCATTCTCTGACGTAAACGAGCCATTGAAGAGGGGGAAATGGAAAAGTTACAGCGTGCTTGGAGCTCAGAACAACTAATACACGGGGGCCCGGGAGAATGCCTTAGAATACCAGATGGATTGCCTAGGCCAATCTCCCTCCCTCCAAAATTGAAGACCAGATGGAAGGCAGAATTGAGGAACAAAGGGACGCAGGCAGTAAGAGGATTACTCAGACTCATTCCATGAGAGCCGGCGCCCAGGACAGGGAAGACAGAATAACAAACCCACCCGAGAATCTTTAGACTCAGACCCAAAGCCCTCCTGAGGAAAGAAATGTGCCAGAGGAGCTGTCCTTGAAGGGCTAGCTAGAGCTTCCCTGTCGAAGGCTCAGAAACTTCCAAGAGAACCGGAATTCGAACAGAGGCAATGGGATGATCCCAGACAAGCAATTCGCAAGGAATGAGCTTGAGCGTAGGGCATTGAACCTCCTTAAACTTGCCCAGCCTGTCACAAACAACCACCTTCATAACTTCTTCATTGATTAACGCCGTCATCTCGTGCAAGTAGTAGCGTGCAGAGGGAGGATCCGTTGCAGTGGGCAGAGAGAATGAGCCCAAATCACCTGATGGGGAGATGGTATACACCTGCTCGCGCGCATGCCAGGCGTAGCTCCTATCGCCGATATTTAACACCTTGTACTGGGTGGGCAGGTGTCGAGCCGCCTCGCCCCACCCCAGTCCTATCAAGTTTATGACCATTTCAATCACCCGCATCCGGGGAATATTGATATTCATATTAATATTAGTATTAATATCAAATTTAAATTTAAATTTAAATATAATATATTATAATATTAATATTACTATTAGATTTAATAACTTTGCAATAAAAATTTAAGAAAATGTTTGCCAAAGTTAGATGAATATATATATATATATATATATATATATATATATATATATATATATATATATATATATATATATATATATATATATATATAGATATAAAATCTCTCAAAGTTCAAATATTTCTTCAAATCTTTCACATTCGAACATTTCTTCAAATTTTATGCTTCAATAAAAAGTTTGCATCTTAAGAAATTTCATTTTCTAGATATTTAATAGATCTAAGATTAAGATGAACCAACCTAATTCATACAAACAAATATTTAATAAACCTTAAATGATTATTTGGTTGTATTTGAATAATATGATTTACAAAACACTTATAAAAAATGTTAATGTTGAGTTACCAAGCACATTAAAATTATTTATATATATATATATATATATATTTATAATTTTCTTCATGGAATCTATATATATATATATATATATATATATATATATATATATATATATATATATATATATATATATATCTATCTATATATATCTATATATATATATATATATATATATTCCATGAAGAAAATTATAAATCTATTTCATATATATATATAAACTTCATAGGAAATGAATTATATATCTAGTTTGGAATTACACATTTCAGGTTCATTTTTCATAAATTTTATTTTTAACAATTTTATATAATATATACATAGTTATTTTGAACTAACAAAACTTGAGTGGGTCTAATGCTTAAAAGCATGTTTTTCCTTCTAAAAGGTCATAGGTTCAAAACTAGAGGGGGTAGAGTATGTATCCCTTACTAGACTCAATGGTTAGATCACTTGGGAGGTGGGTCCCTCACAAATAAGGGGTCTCATACACCAATTTGGTGTCTAGTTTGGCCTGACATTAAAATTGGGTTATATATATATATATATATATATAAGAAAATTGGGTGGGTGGGTGTGTGTGTGCGATATTAAAATATAGTTAACATAAATATTTAACTAATTACATGTCTTCGGGGGCCTACATTCTCCAAGATAATAATAAAAATAAAAAAAATTAATGTGTGCTTAAGCCCAAAATAAAAAAGAAAATAAACATATAAATAAAAAAACTACAATACAATTTAACACAAAGAATCTAAAATCTTGCTCCAATTTTTTTTTTGTTTATTTTAATTAAATATTTGTAAAATGAAATTTTAAAAGAGAAATCATATCCTATAGATATATTCAAATCTTTAGAGACATAAATATTTCCATATCAAATTTGTAATATTTGAAAATATTAATTTGATATAGTTTTATTATGAATTTTGTTATCATGCCATGTAAAAAACATGACTAAATCTAATATTAATATTAAACCATTAATATTACTAATATTATTATTAATAAATTTTATGTCAGGCCAGGGTAACTCCAGAATGAGCGGAAGAAAGAACTGATATTTTATTTCATTAGAGAACTAATGTTTATATACAAAAAGGAGACGGAACAGTTCATCTTCTTGATGACTGTTCACGTTCCAGTTCACCCATCCGTTGAGGATTAGGTGTCAACATTCCCCCCCTTAATCTGAAGGGATGTTGGTGAGTCCAAGCATCATTCTGAATCTTTCAAGTTTTTCTCTTCCAAGCGCTTTGGTGAAGATGTCTGCAATTTGCTAGTTTGTGGAACAATGACGGAGATGGATTGTTTTGGCCTCAACATGATGTCGGATCAGATGATATTTAGTATTGATGTGCTTAGTACGATCATGGAACTTTGGGTTCTTGGCCAACTTTATTGCAGAGGTGTTATCAATCATGAGTGGAGTTGATTGTATTTGTTTTACCTGCAAATCTTCAAGAATTTTCCTGAGCCACACAATTTCTTTCGTTGCTTCAGCTGCTGCCACGTATTCTGCTTCTGTTGTGGAATCTGCTGGTACTGATTGTTTGCGTGATCTCCAGGAGACAGCTCCTGATCCAAGACTCATAGCATATCCTGAAGTAGATACCCCAGTTTCTTTGTCTCCATCGAAGTCTGAATCAGAGTATCCAATCAAGTTGAAGTCGTCCACCTGTGTATACTTGATTCCAAGGTCTCGAGTTCCCTTCAAGTACCTTAGAACTCTTTTTGCAGCAGACCAATGTCCCTCACAAGGCTTTTGCATAAACCTGGAGAGGATTCCAACAGTAAATGAAATGTCTGGTCTGGTAGTAGTGAGGTAGATGAGACTTCCTACAAGCTATCTATACTTTGTTGCATCCTCAAATTCCTTTCCTTCAATAGATGTGAGCTTCAAGTTTTGTTCCATTGGAGTAGAAAGAGGATTGCACTCTGTCATGCCAAATCTGTTTAACAAATCTCCAATGTATTTCTTTTGAGAAAGAAATATGGATTTTGGATGTTGGGTTACTTCAATGCCAAGATAGTAATGAACATAGCCCAAATCAGTCATTTCAAAACTTTTTCCTAATTCTTTCTTTATGGATGCAATATATCTTTCATTGTTCCCTGTCATTAAAAGATCATCTACATATACCACAAGATATACAACTGTTTTGCCAACTTTCTTGACAAATAAAGTTGCATCATCAAGATCAAAATGTTTGAAGTTGAGTTTCAGAAGATGCTCAGTTAGTTTTTCATACCAGGCTCGTGGTGCTTGTTTGAGGCCATACAAGGACTTCACAAGTTTGCATACTTTGTGTTCATGTCCTTTCACAGCAAATCCTTCAGGCTGGGACATAAAAACATTCTCTTTTAAATCTCCATTCAAGAATGCAGTTTTTACATCCATTTGATGGACTTTCCAACCGTTCTGAGCAGCTAGTGCAAAGAGTGTCCGGATGGTGGCCCATTTTGCTGTGGGGGAAAAAATTTCCTCATAATCGACCCCTTCCTTCTGTGCAAAACCTTTTGCCACAAGCCTAGCTTTGTGCTTGTCAAGTGAGCCATCAGCTTTGTACTTGTTCTTGTAGACCCACTTGCAGCCAATTGGTTTGGTTCCAAATGGAGGATCAACCAGCTTCCAAGTGCCATTCTTTATGAGGGCATCATACTCCTTCTGCATCGCTTCTTTCCATTCATCATGAGAAGCAGCTTCTTTGAAGGAAGTTGGTTCAAAATCTGTAGACAAGTTCAATTCACAATCATAAGTAACATCCATATCAACAGGTGAATTAGAGTTATCTACATCACCTCCATCTTGTCGGTTTGTATTTCTGGTTCCTGTTTTTCCAATTTCATCAGGATGAACACTTTCAAGTGTCTTTGTCAGCCACTTTGGGGGACCTTTCTGAGATGGTCCAGGCTGCTCTGTTGATTGAGTTGGGACTGAATCAAGATTAAGTCTCCCAATTCTATCAATTACATCACTTAAAGCATCATCCGTTGTTGGAGTGTCATGCAGGGGAGATTGTTCTTCAGAAGAAGATTCCACATGTTGATCTAGTATAGGAATCCCCCCTTCAAGATGTGGAATCTGATTATCAAACTCTTGAAATGATTTCGGTTTTGTGAATCTATCCAAGCGATCAAGTTGCCGCTCAACAACACTGTCAGATTTGGGTGATTCAAGAAAAATGACATCTCTAGATATAACAAACTTTTTATTTACTTCATCATAGAGATGGTATGCTTTAGAGGTGTTTGAATACCCTAGGAAGATACACTTACGACTTCTAGCACCAAGTTTGTTTCTATGTACCTTTGGTATTAAAGCATAATAGGTGGAACCAAAAATTCTGAGATGTTTTACCGAAGGAACATGTCCATACCACAATTCATAAGGAGTCTTGTTTCTTATAGCACTAGATGGACATCTATTCTTTATATATGCAGCACATAGAACAGCATCAGCCCAAAACATTGTCTTTACATTTTTGAAGAAAAGCATGGATCGTACCATATTCAAGATTGTTCTATTCATTCTTTCTACTACACCATTCTGTTGGGGATTATAAGGTACAGTTGTTTGATGTTTGATCCCATGTTGGCGAAGATAGTTTTCAAATTCATTTGATGTATATTCTTTTCCATTATCAGTGCGAATAGACCCAATATGAGATTGTGCATCATTTTCAATCCACTTATGAAAATTCTTGAATGTTTGAAAAGCATCAGATTTGTTCTTCAATAAATAAACCCAACACATTCTGGTGTAATCATCAATAAATGTCATGATATATTTATTTCCATTTGCAGAAGGAACAGGCATTGGACCACATAAATCTGAATGAATGAGTTCAAGCTTCCTATGTGCTCTTGAATGTGAATCATGAAAAGACTGTTTGCTATGCTTTCCTAGAATGCAAGCATCACATTGCTTATGTTTTCTAGGAATTGTAGGCAAACCAGCAACACCATTTTTCTTTAATAAGCGGAGACTGTCATAGTTTAAATGTCCAAATCTAGCATGCCATAATAAACTTGATGGAAGTGTACCTTCTTCATGATGAGAAATATATGAGAAATGTTGTGCATGAGCAGAAGTTCCTTGCAGTTTAAGAAGTCTTTCTTCTTCTATACCCCTCATGACAAGTGAGTGGTCAGATGCCTTTCTTACCTCAAGCTTTCCATCAAACATATGAATGGAGTGACCTTGCTGGCGGATGTGGACCAGGGACAGCAAGTTTCTCTTGAGCTGTGGGAGATATAGAACATGGTCCAGAAGAAAGTCTGGAAGACCAGGTAGTTTAAGCCTGATTGTGCCAAGCCCTGATGGCTTGATTTTTGACTGATCTGCAAAGTATACTGCTCCATCAACATTGTCAGTGAAATCTTCAAAAAAATCTTTCCTATGAGTCATATGACAGGTTGCTCCTGAATCAAGCAACTAGTCATTTTTCGAAGAAGCAAGTGAAGCATTAAACAAATCTTCATTTACTCCAATGTTACATTATGCCTCAATATAGTGAGTGGATTCAGGTGCTTTACCTTTGTCTGTGTCATCAGTTTTACCTTTCTGCTGATTTCTTCTCTGCTCAATTTTGTCCCATGGTAGCTTGCATGTAGAAGCATCATGTGATCCATTTCGTTTGCAGCGAATGCAATGCAGATCTACCTTTTCTGCTTGAGAATGTCTGCCCCCCCTGCCTCTGAAGTATCTTCCTCTTCCTCTTCGTCCACCTCTTCCTCTTGTAGAATCTTGAGCAGGATGCTTTTCTTTATGAGCAAGGCAAACAGTCTCTTCAGAAGATTCAGGGACTGTTTTCTTTCCAAAGGCTTTCTCTCTTTCAGCAAACTTTTTCACAAGAGACTCAAAGGTTATGTCTTTAAGATTTCCATTTGCTTGTAAAGACTCAAGATAATTGGAGTAGGTAGGATAGAGTGCTTTGAGAAAAGGCAATAAGAGAGATATCCAGCTCAACCTTAGTGGATTTAATATCATGCATTATAGACTTTATTTCAGATGCAAGAGCAAGGGGATCATTATTTTTCAGTTCAAGAGTGAAGAGTTTAATCATGAGCTGAACAACTTCAAGTGCAGAATGTGAATCATAGAGTTCTTTCAGCTTTTGTAAAGCTTCAAAGGCAGTTGAATAGGATGAAATATGACGACTTACTTCTTCATTTACAGATGCTACGATCAATGCATAGGCTTTGCTGTTCTTGTTTTCCCAAATGACAAGTTCTTTATCTGATGTAGGATGCACAGGGTCTTTGTCTTCTTCTCCGACACACACTCCTTTCCACAACTCATTGTAGATGAGGGTGTGTTTTACCATCCGAGACCATTCAGAATAGTTCTCCTTGCCAGTGAGAACTATTCCGACCATAGAGATGATTGAATGCATTCTGTAAAAGAATGTCTCTGCTAAAAAAAAACTTCTGTTGATAAAAAAACTTCTGCTGAAAAAATCCTTATGCCACAGCCTTATGCACTTTATTTTCTTCTAACGTTTGATAGAAGCATCAGCATTTATTATATCACTGCAATATTACTATGTTTTGAAAAATGCGCAATGGATCACTTCAATATATATATATATATATAAATGCAAAACGCATAAAGGATATATTACTTCAATATATATTACTTCAATATATATCAATGCAAAACTATTATGAAAGCAACGCAATATGATACTGCACGTTTTAGTCTTCACTGTTACAGCACATTAAGTCTCTTGAGTCTCTGGCTGGGGATCGCATCAAATCAGGCAACTACCACCACTGAATCTTATAAAAAATTGCCATAGATTCGTTACATTAAAACAATACCAAACAATGATTCAAAAAAACTGCCCCAACGTGCTCTCTTAATACCGCTGCCAGATGTTATTTGCAAACAAAAACATGATACATGGCATTCCCTACTTCACAACAGCATTACTATTATGGAACTTGTCTTTGAAAAATTTACTAATACGGATCTGATCATCAACAACTTGTCATGAAAGGCTCTGGACTGGATAGTTAAACGCACAATACTAAATCAGCGATGAAAAAACTGCTTCAAATAAATTACAGTGCTCTAAAAAAAAACTGCTTCTAATAAATGAAAGGCTCTGGACTGGATAGTTAAACGCACAATACCAAATCAGCGATGAAAAAACTGCTTCAAATAAATTACAGTGTCATGACTATTTGGTCATTGATTGGTCTCTTCACTATCCTCCAAAGCTTCCGTCCTCAGAAAGGTCCGGCCAAGTATCAAGCCTGGGTCACGAGAAAAAGAACGAACTTCACTCAGATCATAACACTGGAAACACAAACCATGATTGTGGTAAAGATCACAGCTCTGAACCGGTAAAGAATGGGTATGTGAAGACGGCCATGAAGAAATTGAATCTAATAGTCACGCCAGACCAAGGACGATTGATTTCAACGTTCTTTGCGCAGAGCAGAAAGTAAAGCCTACCCCTTCCCTTGCTTTAGTGCCCGCCTGGAAACACACGCCGATCAAATGCTTCAAAGGAGCCACAATGTCGTGGTCTCACCACGTTCAAATTGTTGGTACCGACAATCTGGTCGATAGGCGGTGGTTTTCCCGTTACAGGACATAGTATGCGTTGGTGTCTGCCAGAGGCAGTGGCAGCGCTATGTCAGGACAGAGGCAGCGCTCAGGAGAATGCAAACGTTCAGGCATATGCGCAGAGAGACTAACGTTCAGGCAGACAATCAATGCGCAGAGAGACTAACGTTTCAGGCAGACAATCAATGCGCAGAGAGACTAACGTTCAGGCAGACAATCAATGCGCAGAAAGACTAACGTTCAGGAAGGCAGAGGCGTTATAGCCAGGCAAACGTTTCAGGCAGAGGAGATACAAGGAATCTGGGACCTGCGCTCTGATACCATGTCAGGTCAGGGTAACTCCAGAATGAGCGGAAGAAAGAACTGATATTTTATTTCATTAGAGAACTAATGTTTATATACAAAAAGGAGACTGAACAGTTCATCTTCTTGATGACTGTTCACGTTCCAGTTCACCCATCCGTTGAGGATTAGGTGTCAACATTTTATATTAATATCAATATTACTATTATTAGATATAATAACTTTGGATTAATAATTTAAGAAAATGTTTGCAGCTAGACGTATCTAGGTTGGTGTGTGTATATATATATAATCTCTCAAGGTTCCAATATATCTTTAAATCTCTCACAGTTCAAGTACTTCTTCAAATTTTGTACTTGAAAAAAAGATTGCACCTTAAGAAATTTAATTATCTAAATATTTAATAGATCTAAGATTAAGATGAACTTCTCTAATTCATATGTACAAAAACTTAGTAACTATTAAATCATTATTTGATTGTAGTTTGACTAATATGATTTACAAAACACTTGTAAAAAATATTGAATTACAAATTATATTAGAATTACATGATATATATATCTATATATATATATATATATAAAACAAATCTATTTCATTTTGAACAACACACCAATAATTTTTATTTTTTGTAATTATAAGAAATTTTATTTTTCAACAATTTTATATAATATATACATAATTGGCATTAAAATATGTTAATTAATATAGACATTTAACTAATTATATGTCTTCTTACATTCTAAAGTGAAATTATATATGCACGTTGTAATATCAATAATTAATAATACTTGTAATTAAAATTAATTAAATGTGTATATTTATTTATGTTATTATTTATTATAGTTGATATTTAATTATATATTGGGTTGGAAGAAATTAAATATCTTCCTCATTAAGTTATAGAATATTCCTTGATTATATATATATATATATATATATATATATATATATATTTCATTTTTTTTTAAATTTATATAATATATCCATGATTGACATTGAGCTAATATAACTTCAGTGGGCCTAATGGTTAAAAGCATTTGTTTTCACCTACCAGGTTATAAGTTCAAAACTAGAGGGGGTCCACCCAAAACAAAAATGAAAATAGCCATATAGAAAAAAACAAAAAACTACAATACAATTCACCCTCAATATATATATATATATAAAATCTCTCATAGTTCAAACATTTCTTCAAATTTTGTATTTGTATTACATATTATATATATATATATATATATATATATATATATATATATATATATATTATGGGAAGGAATTACAAATCTATTTCATTTTGAACAAAACACCAATAAAACAAATATTTTAATTAAAGGAACTTTTGTTTTTCAATAATTTTATATAATATATACATATTGACATTAAAATATATTAATTAATATAGATATTACATGTCTTATATATATATATATATATGTATCAAATCTCTCACAATTCAAACATTTCTTCAAATTTTGTATTTGTTTGCACCTTAAAAAGATTGATTCTCTAGTTATTTAATAGATCTAAGATTAAGATGAAGCTATCTAATTTATATAAACAAATACTTAATGACCCTTAAATCATTATTTGGTTGTAGCTTGAATAATATAATTTCCAAAACAATTGTATAAAATATTGAGTTACAAAGGACATTAAAATTACATGTAAAATGAATAATTACACACACACACACATATATATCATGGAGAAGGAATTACAAATCTATTTCATTTTGAACAAAACACCAATAAAACAAATCTTTTAAAATTACATGAAATATATATATATATATATATCATGGGGAAGGAATCACAAATCTATTTCATTTTGAAAAAAACACCAATAAAACAAATATTTTAATTGTAAGAAACTTTTATTTTTCAATAATTTTATATAATATATACATAATTGACATTAAAATATATTAATTAATATAGATATTACATGTTTTCTGATAGTTAAAAGTGAAATTATATATACATGTCTATTTCATTCTGAGTTGTAATATTAATAATTAATAATACTTGTAATTAAAATTAATTAAAAATGTATATTTATTTTTGCTATTATTTAGTATAGTTGACATTTAATTATATATTGAGTTGGAATAAATTACACATCTTCTTTATATTGAACTATAAAATTTGCCTTGATGCAATTAAAATCTAAATAAATAAAAATGCATTGATTAATCTTCCCCGTCCCCACACACACATATATTCCATGGGAAAGAAATTACACTTCTATTTCATACTTAAGACATTTTTATTTTTAACAATTTTATATAATATATACATAATTGACATTGAACTAATACAACTTGAGTGGGCTTGATGTTTGAAAGCATGTATTTCCTCCAATGAGGTAAAAGGTTCAAAGCTAGAGAGGGGTAGAATATGTATGGCGTAGTAGAATCACAAATCTTACTCCGATTTTTTTTCTAATATTTATTTTAATTAAATATTCCTAAAATAAATATCATTAAAGACAAGTCTTTCTACGTCAAAATTGTAATATTTGAAAATATTAATTAGATGTAGTTTTATTATGAATTTTTTTATCATGCCATGTAAAAAACATATATAAATATTAAACAATTAATATTATTATTATTATTAAATTTAATATTAATATATTACAATACTAATATTACTATTATTAGATTTAATGACTTTTGATTAATAATTTAAGGAAATGTTTGTAACTTGGCCCATTTCATTTAATTAAATATTTGTAAAATAAGTATTTAAAAGTTAAATCATATCTTATAGATATATTAAAATCGTGAAAGACATAAATACCTCTAAGTTAAAGTTCTAATATTTGAAAATATTAATTGGATATAGTATTTTTATGAATTTTGTTATCATGCCATGTAAAACACATAAAAATCTAATATTAATATTAAATGATTAAGATTATTAATTTAATATTAATATATTATAATATCATTATTATTAAAATTATTTTAATAACTTTAGATTAATAATGTAAAAGAATATTTACAACTTGACACATTAAAAAAAATCCAAAATTATATATATATATATATTCTCAAAAATCAAATATTTCTTCGAAAAATCTCTCGGTTTAAACATTTCTCAAATTTTGTACTTAAAAAAAACTTAGTACCATAAAAAAAAATTTAATTCTCTAATTAAAATGAACCTACTAATTCATATAAACCAATACTGAGTAACCATTAAATCAAATCATTAGTTAGTCGTAGTTTGTGTAATATGATTTACAAAACACTTATAAAAAAAATGTTAAGTTACAAAAGACATTAAAATTACAAGAAAAATGATTTCAAATAATTTCCATAATCCCAAAGCTTCGACACTTTTTTACTTCTAAATAATTTCCATATAGTCCCATGGATTTGACCTCCCCACAGATATTCCGAGGATATTCGGTTTGTAGTTAATCCCGGCTGTCCATTAATTAAAAAATAACCAAATAGGTATCAAAGAACTCCCTGTTTTATTTTAACAAACCCTGGCAAACTGCATAGTAAATATTAATTAATTACTATCTATTAATTAATTAATTATCGTAGAATATAATAATATATTAGTTAATTACATCAACATGCAAAATTATATATAGATGGGGAAGGAATTATAAATTTATTCCATTTTGAAGAACACATTAATAAAACAAATATTTTAATATTATATTTATTTATATATATATATATATCTATATATATATATTAATAGTTTTATATAATATATATATAATTTTAATTAATATAGAAGTGAAATTATATATGTTTTTTTTATTATGAATTGTAATATCAATAATTAATAATACTTCTTTAATATTAATTAAATATGTATATTCATTTTTGTTATTATTTATTATAGTTGACATTTAAGTATATATTGAGTTGGAAGAAATTACACATCTTCCTCATATTGAGTTATAGAATTTTCTTTGATGCAATACAAATCTAAATAAATAAAGATGCATTGATCCATCTTCACATTTCATAAATCCATATATATGTAAACTCCATAGGGAAGAAATCACACATCTAGTTCATTTTAAGACATTTTTATTTGTAACACTTTTATATAATATATACATAGTTGGCATTGAATTAATACAACTTGAGTGGGCTTAATGGTTAACAACATGTGTTCTTTATAGGAGGTCATATGTTCAAAACTAGGAGGGGGTAGAATATGTATGCCTTAGTAGTGAAATCACTATAGATGAAAAAAAACTACAATACAATTCAACACAACGGATCTTCAATTATTATTGTTATTTTTTTACATCACTAAGTCTAATATTAATATTTAATATTAAACCATTAAGATTAATATTATTATTAAATTTAATTTTAATATTAATATTAATATATTATAATATTAATATTACTATTATTAGATTTAAGAAGGCACCAATAAAATAAATAAATATTTTAATCATAAGAAACAAATATTTTTCAATAATTTTATATAATATATACGTAATTGGCATTAATATATATATATATATATATATATATATATATATAAAACTAATTAAATGTCTTCTCATCGTCAAAAGTGAAATTATATATACACATCTCTTTCATTTTGAATGGTCATATCAATCATTCAGGGAGTGCATCTCAACTTGGAACCATATCAGGGAGCATATCTCAACTCGTAATCTCATGGGGGAGCTACTACTACGACCCCATATCAAGCAATAGGTGATATAGGGGAGCTACTACTCAACCCATCCTATTTCCTACTGATCTTTCAAACAATGACCCTCAAGAGTCATGTGGTAGAACACCTGCATCATAATTGACTTGGGTTGTACAACCCCAAATACACTCTCAATCCATTGGTCAGACGGGGAGCGGTATTCCCAACAAGCCTCACTTGTGGGTATGATGCCAACTGGGTTATACTCTGCAAAGACCAAGACAGGGTGAGGTACTACTCCAATCCTATGGGTAAAAAATAGGGGTGATACCTTATTTTCCATATTTCCCTCAACCCTAGGAGTTCTCTATCCCAATTCCACACCCTCGAAGCTAAAACAAGAGGGAAGAGCTGGCTCAATGTCCTCAATCAATGATGCTCTCTATAGATCAGCAACATGTCATCGTACTCATATATAGTAACGATCATGTCTCAATGACAGGTGTCTGCTATTCATACAGGACATCAAATCAAATATCATATTGGAACAAATATATATATATATATATATAGATATATATATATATATATATAGATATATATATATATATCACAAAAGGATACCTTATTCATCCTCCCTCTCAAGGAGGTGTCAATCGCAAGCCTAAGATTGTCTCCTGCAACATCATTGTCTTAATATATGAAGGTAACTTGCTCCCAACTATATATGGGATTCTCTGCCAATCGGATCCCACTATTTTTCATCGCAATGTATCCATGTCATATTTAGAAGTTCTATGAACAACTTTCTAAGGAGTCTTCTCATCTTGCTTCATAGCTAGCCATGCTAGCAACCTCTTACTTAGCCTTAGTTGTACTTAAAGCTACGAACTTATCATATCATGGAAGATATCATATAAGTCAGCACCCAAATGCGCTCATAAATAATAATACCAAATATTATCAATACATCCATGTAGTCACATATCATAGGAAGAATATCTCATATTAAAATTTGTTCATTCCATTCAAATATCTCGAAGGGTTCTCAACGACAACTCAATGTCTATGAAGCGACTCAATCATGAATCGACTCAGGTTCTATGTACAACATATATGTATATGGGCGAGTGTTCAAACAAAACATCATTTCTTCAATCAATTGCCGGTTGCCAATTTAAGTTCAATAATATCTCTTCATAACTTCTTGAAATTCAATTGGAATGTCCAAGTATTTGCATTTCCACTTTTCAAAAACTCTTCATTAGCTTTGCAATGTAGATTTTCTTTTCCAAACTTCATAAATTGATTCATAATGCCATAATTAATTATTTTGAGCTTCAAAATCCATCTCCCTCTTAATTTGATCATCAGAGGCTCATTACCTGTCAAGAGTAGACCATCAGTATATAAAACCAAAATCAGAGTGATACCTTGGACCACTTTTGAAGTAGAGGTTTCGATCGACACATCATCCTAGCTTCACCAGATAATTGTCAATTAAGACATATCAAGATCAAAGACCTTGCTTCATACAATGCTCTGTACAAACACAAATTTTACCAAACCAATATGCTCAGCCTTACATATATCAAAAATGTACAATCAAATCAACTAAGTCAATTTATCAAAGATTAGAAGCCATATCATAACTAATATTAAAATAATCAATAGCACAATATTAAATTCTTTAGACTAGGTGAAAGGTAGAGTTCTCATCCAAATATTAAGTTATGAGTTTATCCATTTTCATGCCTACAAGTTGTCATTTACCATAAATCATGTAGGTTCCATCCATTTATTGCAATATTACTTCATAATAAATCACAACTATAAATACCTCAACCATTGAATCAGAGCAAATGATATCAACACAAAATACCAATATAAGTCATTGAAAGTCACTATGCCCATATAGAATTGTTATCAAGGCAAATTATAAGTCATCAAATCAAATCATTAGTCATCAATTCAAATCTCAAATTTACTATCTCAATGAGATCTATAGTCCAAAACATCAAGCATCATGTTAAAAATCCAAATATTGCTTATCAACCAAATCTAGTCAAACCCTTGCAACAAGATTCAATGGTTATATCATAGTGACATATTGATATGCATATTCCAAATTCCTAGAAACATAGGTTTAGTCAACGTATTCACATTATTGTAATTCAAACATTCAAACTTCCCTACTCATAAAACTTTATGTTTTCTCCTCCATGTCTGTAGGACTAACATCCTTCAGGTGAACATCTGATTCATGCACAAAACTTCACTTTTGTATTTTTCATGCATAACTACACCCACATGCCTTATTCTGTGCAGTTGGGAGACTATAGTCGCACCCTGAGATTACTTCAATGCGGATGAGAAGATATAGTCACACCTGTAAGCTTGCTTCCATGTGACTGAGTCTTAGGGTATGTGAAAAATTTCTCTTCTCAGATCAGAACTTTTCCGCATACCAACAATATCATATGTTTGTTTATTCATGTCCGTAAATCATACTTCAACGACAAATAATATACATATAATGCAAATGATAATAGGAGAAGGGATCTTATGGATAGTTTCTCCCTCTAAATGGGAAGCTACTTCAGTCATTCAAGTCATCAACATGTTTATAATACTATCATGAATCAGCAGACCTGTTAGATCATAAATTCATACTATATCACATATTCATTATGGTTATATCATTTTATCATCAACTACTTCATTATGACATCAATCTCTCATCAAGGGTTAGTGTCAAATAGCTAATAGGATTAGACTTCAAGAATCCCGATAACGAGAATTACTTCTTCGTCACATAACTAGCATAAGAATTTGAAGTTCTTTGTATGCCCTATGTTGCAATTTTTCTCCCCATTCTTACTTGTTTACATGACTATGTGGGCAAGGATGAGGATACTATACACTTGTTGCTTCTGCAAGCCTTGTGGTTACAATATTGTTTGGAAAGTTATTATATTACCTTTGTAGGATCCTTTATTTATTGGAGTGAGGTTATTTTCACTTTATGCCTCAAGTTAGTTTATGCAAGTATTGATTAACATAAATTGTAATATTCTTTCCATGGAAGGTATTGACTTTATATAATTTTTTATATTTGTTGTCCATATAAAAAAATGCAATGCATGCCTTTGTCGCATGTCTACATATTCATATTAATCAAAGCACATAGCCTATGGTGTTAGCTCTTTGTTGGTCTTTGTAAAGGTCCTTGGATTCAGGTTAGCACCAACAAATCTCTCTCTCTCTCTCTCTCTCTCTCTCTCTCTCTCTCTCTCTCTAGGTGTAAAATAAATATCCCTTATTCTTTGTTTGATTAGTTTCTATTGCAGATATTGTTGGATACAATTAAAATATTACCAAACTTATGAATTGTGTTAGGCCCCAATATTACTAGTGTAACCCCTTATTGTTATTAGTACAACCCCCTTATTATATTGTTGTACCCATGTAGTCCCCATATTGTTACTATTGTGCCCCATAGAAGCCCACTATTATTATTATTGTGCCCTTACATTATTATTTTTATGTCGGCTCTCATTATATGATGACCCCTTAGACTCCTGTATACAGAAAGGAAGTCTTTTCATTTGTATCATCTAAGAATTGTTCATTTGTGTAATGTAAAGGAGGTTTCCCACTCGAAGAGGCTAAATTATAAGGCGTTGATCTATCTTTTCTATCTTTTTGTGAGTTGGTTTCATAACATGTGGTATCAGAGCTTTGGATTCTAGGGTTTCGCTGCTCTAAACAAGTCATCATGGCATTTTCGCTATAACCTTTTTTTCTGTGACGTTTCAGATGCTAAAAAAAAAACCATTTGGGTTGAAATCATTATGAACCTCGCGTCCGAATTTCAGAGCTTTTCATGCTATATTTGCGGAGATATGATCTAAGGAAGTTGGCCTTTTTGCAAACTCCCGGATTACATTCCAAACAGGTGACCTAGGGAAAATAGTCATAACTTTTGTTTTGAGAATCAGATTGAAATTTCGTAAGAAGTTACAGAAATAGGACGGACTGTAGTTTCCTATGTATATTTTTCAGATCCTAAGGTCAAAACAGTGACATGTGGCACTTCATACAAGTTCTCTCTTCTAAAAAGGTATATAATTAGGTCATCTTGGGAGATTGTGCATAACTCTTTCTTGGAGAATCTAAATTCAATAAGACTGGTGGCATTGGAAAGAGGAGGCATAGGACTATTGCAAGTCACAATTTCAGAACTTAAAGATCTGAAAGTACAGAGTTACAGTCGTTTCAAGATCAAGCTCCTAAAATCAAGAAAAAGCGAGATGAGGAAGTTTGATGGCAAGGATCCAGTAAATTGGATACTATAGATGGAGAAATATTTTGATCTACATGGTGTACCACTATTACAAAAGGTATGTATTGCATCTTCATATTTAGAACAAGATCAATTTTTATGGTATAAAGGGCTTTTTTCTTGTAAACAACTTGTTACGTGGTCAATTTTCATGGAGGAAATTATAGCACATTATGAGAATACAAAGAGAAACACCTTCTTTAGAGAAACACCACAACAATTGGAAGAAAAAATAGAAAAAGGGCTTTATTACAAAGTGGAAAGAAAAATTATGGCAACAAGGAATTCTACCCCTCATAACTATAAATATGGAAGTGTTGTTTCTCCTAGCCTTCCACAACCTACAAGAGTTACACCACAACAATTGGAAGAAAAAAGAGAAAAAGGGCTTTGTTACAATTGTGATAGAAAATGCACTAAACCTAATAAGTGTGCTGAGAAGAAATTATTTTACATAGAGTATGAAGAGGAGGAAGAAAATGATCAAGAAACATCAAAAGAAGAGGATATATGCTAGGACCCAACCCCAGAGAAAGAAGAAATGAATCCAACCATATCCTGTAAAGCATTGGCAAGAATTACCACTCCTCAAACTCTCAAGATAGAAGGACATATCAAGAAGAAAAAGGTTCAAGAAGTGAAAGATCACATCAAGAAAGAAGAAATGAATCCAACCATATATTGTAATGCATTGGCTAGAATTACCACTCCTCAAACTATCCAGATAGAAGGACATATCAGGAAAAAAAATGTTCAAGAAGTGAAAGATCACAATGAGCATCAAGAAATGAATCAGATCACATCTTGTAAAGAATTGGAAGAAATTACCACTCCTCAAACTATCCAGATAGAAGGACATATCAAGAAAAAAAATGTTCAAGAAGTGAAAGATCACAACGAGCATCAAGAAATGAATCGGACCATATCTTGTAAAGCATTGAAAGAAATTACCACTCCTCAAACTCTCAAGATAGAAGGACATATCATGAAGAAAAAAGTTCAAGCAATGAAAGATCACATCGAGCATCAATAAGAAGTTGTCCAACTTTTAAAGGAGAATGCCACTTTGGTGCAAAATCGAATGAAACTACAAGTAGATCAACATCGTAGTGAAAAATGTTATGATGTAGGTGATTGGGTATTTTACTGCTACATATCAAGCAAGCTATTTATGAGAAGGAAATGTTGGCAATACTACATGCACTTAATAAATGGCGACCTTACAGAATGGGAAGACACTTCAAGGTAAAAATGGATCATGATAGTCTTAAATACTTTTTAGAACAACTATTATCTTTATAAGAACAGAAAAAATGGGTCACAAACATGTTGGGTTATGAATTTGACATCATCTATAGAAAAGGGAAGCAAAATTTTGTTGCAGATGCACTCTCAAAAAAGGATGAGGATGTGGAAGCATTGTTTTGTGCTATTTCTATTATCCAACCAGATTGGATAAACAAAGCAAGGGATGAATGGAAGAAGGACGAAGAAGTATGGCCACTCATTCAAAAGTTGTAGAAGATCCCAAATCAAACAATATTGTTAGAACTTGAAGAGGAAAGAAAAATCATATTGGAACCTGAAGCAGTCACAGAAGCAAGAACCTGACAGCTACAAAATCAATTAATTTCAGAGTATCTCATCAAGTGGAAGAACTTACCCGCTGAAGATTCCACATGGGAGGACAAGAATTTTATACAGAAGCATCAAGAACTACTCAAGCATTGAGGAAAACACTTCTTGAAGGAGAGGGGTATGTTAGGCCCCTATACTACTAGTGTAACCCCTTATTGTTATTAGTACAACCCCCTTATTATATTGTTGTACCTATGTAGTCCCCATATTGTTACTATTGTGCCCCATAGAAGCCCACTATTATTATTATTGTGCCCTTACATTATTATTGTTATGTCGGCTCTCATTATATGATGACCCCTTAGACTCCTATATATAGAAAGGAGGTCTTTTCATTTGTATCATCTAAGAATTGTTCATTTGTGTAATGTAAAGAATGTTACCCCCTTGAAGAGGCTAAATTATAGGGTGTTGATTCTATCCTTTTGTGAGCTGGTTTCATAACAAATTGTGGCTCCTTGTTGTCTCTTTTGCTAGAATGCCATTAATAATTCACCATGATATTAATTATTGCAGAGTTATGCTTTTATCTTAATGACTTTTCTTATGGTAGAACATTTATGTTTTGAGATAGTTAATATTTATAAGGAATTATAGAAAAAACTTAAACCAATTTGCAACTAATATTAACATGAATATAAAATGCATGGCATGAATTTGAACAATAAATTCACTTAAGAATTGAAAAAATTTGTTTAATATCCTAAAATGCAGTCACATGGTTGGCATCCAACCATTTTTTCTTACAGGTATTGCTTATTGAGATGGCTTTTTCCCAATCAAATGAAACAGGTACCAAACTTCATGTAATTTCTTCATCATGCTCTTCAGTCATACTAATTAAAAAGATGGAATTTAATTTAAATTGTAGATTTTTTGGATGAGTTTCTGTATGCAAGTGGACAAAATATTATCGTTGTAACTTTTCAAGATTGGTTAAGGCAATGACTACTTTGTAGACCTTTTACAGACGTTAGCCTCCAAGACAATTACCACTAGAGATCGATCAATTGTAGCTATGTTCATGCTCTTTGTATCATAAGTTGTAATTGAAGTTTTTTATCAATCAGATTATGGATATCACTAGCCTCGCTAGCAAAGGAAAAGTTTTCATGTTGCGGTTGTGGGTTAACTGTGAATAGACCATGGTTGGGTGATTTATGCCTACAAGGAATTGATTATTTTCGATACAAACTTATGAGTATATTCTTTAAAAAAAAACATTCATGGTTTTTGATGTATCATAATTATTTTTGGTTACTTTTTGTATAGCTTATGTATTCTGGAAAAATCATGTCAAAATCATGCAAAAGAAATCCTCATTATGGGGATAAAACTTGTTATGCCTTACTAAGTGTGATAAGTTAGTTATATAAGTTGTTATCCTTAAATATATGGGTATTGCAAAAGAAGTTTCTAGAAAACTTAGAACTATAGATAGGATACCACCCGATCGAGTTAGGATTGAAACTATTTGAAATTTGGAAGTCGAGAACAAGGTTTATATGATAACTTCCTTGTGCCCATTTTGCTAATGGTTAAGTAGATGGAATTTGCAATTTGATTATGCCAAAGCTTTGGATGACTCAAGTTATGTGAACTGTATTGTAATAACGATGCAAAATATATTAAAATTTTTATTTCTCGTGTGCCTTTTTTCAAAATTAGAAGCCTTTGTTTTGAGAGAGATTGACGGTTTTAGAATTTATCTAAATTTAATTATCTCAATACCATAGCCAAACTTTTAGGTAAAAGATGCAATAAAAAGTCTAAATATAAATTCTCATTAAAATATAATTTTAATGAATCCCATTGCAGTCACTGAACAAGATATGCAATTGGAAATAAAAGACTCACAATATGCTCCATGTTCTATGTGTGAGAGGCAATATTTCTTGTTGTTTATCATATTAGTGAGGCATTCAAACACATCATTAAGTAAGAAGTGTGGGGCAACTTCAAGAGCATATCTAAATAGCAAAAGAGGATATTACCAAGGTAGCAGGGTGAAACTTCTGAACCAAGGTTTCATACATAACCATGTATTTTCCTAAAACCAAGGACCTCCCTCCAAAACAAAGGATATTACCAAGGTAACATGGTTGAATGTACCAATATCTCATTCAAACTTGTGTTTTCCTAAACCCAAAAACCTCTTTCTAGAACACAGGATATTACCAAGGTAACAAAATTAAAGCTTTGAATCAAGATTCATTCAGAATCCTTGGTTTTAGGAAAACCAAGGACCTCTTCCAAACACTTAATAGTGGGAATTTTTCAAGAAGGCATGTAAAAGGGTATCATGTAGGACTCTTAGTGAGACTTACTTTTTTTTTTAAACAAAAGAAAGAGTAGTCCAACCAACTTACTCATACTAAGGCACCACCCCCTTGTAACCGTGACTATCTATTAACATTGGTTCATAAGGATTATGATATATTGAAATACAAACCAAGGGAAATCCTTTCCCACTCCTAATTCTTTATTCTTTAAAATTGAAATATGTAAAATTCCTTATTAGTGGTAGATGTGCCATTAAATTTGCAGATTAGGCCAAAGTTGGTTAAGTTTAACTCACCTATACCATGCTTGGACAATCTAAATTCATTGCATGGGTTTTCAGTATGGTCTTAATGCCTCGGCTTTATTCAACCTTGGAATAATCAAAACTAGTCGGTTCAAACCAAACTAGATCGGACGGTGCAGGTTATTTGGTGAGAAATAGTTGGAGAAAGCATGCGGTCATGTTATCACGGTTATATGGGTTTGATACTTAGCGCCTAGGGGCTGAAAGATCAAGGATTTTTACAGAGTTATAGAGAAAAAATGGAGGTAGCAGGGTTTATGAAAATGCGAACGAAGTGGAGGAGTAGGAGAAGAACAGCTGATGCACATCCCTTTTGAGCGTAAACGACCTGATCAGGCTTGTATTTGATCCTTGAACTATTGGATTATAACAAAGCTAACACTCACAAAGACTTCAAATTCGAATTTCCTTAATTAATTAAATTAGCTGAATTAATTAATTAATATTTCAAACTACTATTAAGACCAAAATTAATTTTACTTCCTATATATAGACTAGGGACTACTATAAATAGGAAGGGACCTAGAAATGCTATTTTTAGACATGCTATTTTTAGCACATTCTAAATTTAGCATTTCTTGTTGCACATTTTTCAATACTCCCTCTCAACAAGAAAGGCTTTCTCTCGAACCCGATCCTGTAACCCTGGAATGTTCTGTATGCAACACATCTACCCAGTCCACTTGCTCCAACAACACTTGGAACAAAAACACTCCCAACTGACCACTCAGTTGGGCTAGGAACATACTCTGATGCTGAAGCTCTACCTGCTACTGAAAAGTGCTCCCTCTCTGACATCTGTGCTACTGCAACATCTCCATGCATCTTGCACCATTGCATACCTCTCGGTGCCACCTAGCACTGTGAAAAACACTTGTGCCTCTCACATTGCTACAGCCTGCTAGCTATGCATTGTCCTGGGATTCCCTGCACTGTCACTCTCTCTGCCGCTCCATCCACATCTATCTCTACCCAATCAGTCAGTTCTTGCTACTCCACATCAGGGCTCTTGTAGCAAGGTCTCATCCAAGAGGTTGGGTACCTCAAGGATCCTACCCCTCCTCCTTGGGATGATCACTCTATATAGCCCCACCTCCTACCTGGAGATATGGTTGCATGTGATCCCTCAGCCCAACTAGCTCGAAGTTTCCCCCTACTGGAGGTCTCTACATGAGTAGATGTCTCTACTCAATCTCCACTCAGCTTCCCCTGTTGTGGTTGCTCCACAACCTCCTGAAGCTACTGCACCAATCGTGGCTCCTCCACAATCGTCTGAGACTTCTTCTGGATCTGCATGTTGAGAGGTAATATACCCTCCCTTTCAACCACCAAGTCTCCATCAGTTGCCTTGCTGCTCAAGGCTTTGCATGCATCTTGAACCTCAAGAGCATACAAGTTCTTGACCCGTGAACCAATCTGCTTCACCTGTCTAGTGATGATGTGTCTAAGGAAAAACTTTCCCTTACTGAAGACTACATCATAGCCTCTGTCTTCCAGCATCGCGATTGACACCAAGTTTCTCTTCAGTCCTGGTACATACTTGACATCAGTCAAGGTAAGGCGAGCTCCATGGTCCTTCTAAAAAATAACCGTGCCTACACCTGAGACACTATACTTCTCATCATTACCCCTCGCTATGAGTATTTGGAGATCTTTCTCCTCCAAAATACTTAACAAACTCTTGTCACTGGTCATGTGAAAAGAAGCTCCACTGTCAAGAAACCAACCACTTCCCACCATGATGAAACCATGCATGCAAAGAGTGTGAAATCCAACTCAAACTGTGAAGTAAGTGCCTCACCTTCAGATCCTTCCCCAGATCCCTTCTTGGATTTCCTTCGTGGACAATTTGCAGCATAATGGCCCACCTCATGACAACGAAAGCATCGCACTTTCGATTTGTCAACCTTCTTCCCATCATTGGAAGAACTAGATTCGGAAATAGAAACCTTCTCCTTCCCATTCTTTGCCTTACTCGCTAAGGCATAGCTCTCTGCATCATGCATGGATGAAGAACTGTCTCTGGTGCTTTGTTTGATCTCCTCCTGCATCAAATCCAACCATAGTCGTTCCCAATCTGGCAGTTTCACCCTTCCATTCACCTAGTCCTGGTAGTTATGCCAGCTCTTAGGAAGGCCAAGGAGTGCTAGACTCACCATATCCTCATCTGATGTCACGACCCCTACACTTGCAAGCTCATCCCTACATGTGATGAGCTTGTTCAAATACATAGAGATCGTCTCATCCCTTTCACACTTGATCTTTAGAAGTTTGTCCTTCAGTGCCAACTTCCTCTAATCATTGCTATTTTGATATAAATCTTTCAATGTTTTCCACATTGCATGTGGTGTCTCTTTCCCATGGAGGCTCAAGAAAATGTGATCTCGCACTCCCTCCAAGAGAATTATCCTAGCTCTAGCCACACACTTCCTCCATTCCACCTGCTCAGTCTTGTCAGTAGGCTTAGGAATTTCTTGATTAATTAAATCCTTAAGGCCATTATCTTCCAAAACTGCCTCCACGCAATCCTTCCAAGCTATATAGTTTGAGCTGCCATCAAGGGCATACTCAAGCCTCAAACCATAGAACACCATCGATGAAATAGATGTGATAAGAACTTGAGATCTATATCCCGAATAATAAACTTTGAATTTCTCCTGCTAGTATATTGTTCTTGCTTGATCACCTGTGCTCTGATACCATGTAGAAATTTCACCTGTAGAAAAAACTGATATATGCAATGTCCTAAAGCATAATACTTGTTCTACTTCTACAAAACATTAAATGGAAGCATAATCAAATTCATGAGCAACATCAAGTAGAAACATGCATAGCTGATCAAGAGAATTAATCACACATAACACAAGATATATCTAGGGGAAAGAACGAGCATAAAACCCCAACCATGTATTATTAATCAAGTGGAAATCATCTTCATAATACAAGAAGAATTAGCTCTCAAGCTATTCAGTTCTCAATGAACTATGAAGATATGAAGATATGTCTCATGAACCACTCAAGCCCTGTTTAGATAGGCTTTCCCTATTGTCCTTACGTAGTTTTCTTAGGAAATAATAGCAAAAGCACATGCTATTAATTCCAACATAACAAAAACAACCAATGGTCCAACTAGGTATTCCTTGAGAACACTAGTTCCTCAACCATGCAAAAACTACTTACTAGAAATAGTTAAGCATCTGATAGTACATTGTCCCACATCTGATCTCAACTGGGTCTTTGATAGAATTGACATGCAACAATTATCCATGAGTGAATCCTCAGTTATCTAAAATAATAGTTGTCACATGCATGCAAGCATTAACAAATTATATTTTATTATTTTAAAAACTTGTTAAAATAATCTAACTGGACTTGACTAGTTAGAACTAAGTCAACGGATTCTCTCATTATAGAACTCATGCTTATTCCCTCAATCAGTGGAGGAAACTCATGTGCATGCTCACAAAGACTTCAAATTCGAATTTCTGTAATTAATTAACTCAACTGAATTAATTAATTAATATTTCAAACTATTGTTAAGACCAAAATTAATTTTACTTCCTAGAGATAGACTAGGGACTGCTATAAATATGAAGGGACCCAGAAATGCTATTTTTAGACATGCTAATTTTAGTACATTATAAATTTAGCATTTCTTGTTGCACGTTTTTCAACATCTTGGCTTGATATACCATATGGGAACAAGTCTATGAACATCAGGAAATCCTCATGACCATTTCTACCTATAAGCAAGAACGATTAAATAGAACAAGAGCTAGGTGAGTTTGTACTGTCATGGCACATGAAATCAGGGTGAAAATGTTGATGCTTAATATGTCATGGCAACTCTGACTTTTGATTACCACATTCAAAATCAAATTCTTTTAAAAAGTCTAGCTAACAATCCGTTCCGAGATTTTATTGATACTGATCGTGTTAAAAAAATTGGAGCAGCCACGGCTCTGGAATTTTGATCTACTGGAAATCAGTACACATTTTCTCCTTGTGTTGCTGTAAGACTCTGGCACGGATGTGCATAATGGAAGTTTATTAAAAATGAGAGGCAAGTTTTCACTCCTGAGAATGTCTTAGTTGATGAGAGTAGGTTTGTAGAGATCCTTGATTACGGTGCTGCTATGAGAGCTAGAACGAGCATCCAACAATATTTAAGGCCATGACAGAGATTATCTTTCACCTACAGATGTAGCCTCCTGCCAATTTACATTGAATATTGGTACATGTTACTCAAACAACATCGAAAAAATTGGGTATTTTGCTACAATTAGGACAAACATAGATAAAACATTGAATTTGTAAATGTTGAACTCGAAAATATAACTAAAATAGGTTATCAAAAAAATGTAGTAAGGTTTTGTATCAGTTTGTTTAGGTGGCAAGCTCAAAACCTATTTATTAAAGTACATGACCTGAACAATTCGTTGGTTCATTATGGCAGATATTGTGGGAGAGAGCGAGCATAGGACAATAGTGACTCAGTCCTTCAGGCGTGCCATAAAGAAGTTTAGACCTACCTAGCTATTCAAACTATTAATTATAATATTTCCCTGGAGATGTTGATCTTATCCATTATTTTGATCCCGATTCCCCTAATCTCATAATAGATAGAGCATCAAAAAATGCTCCTTCATCTCTAGCATTGTGAAGAAACGAGACCAGAGTTTTTGTTATGCTCTTAACCTGCAAGATGATACAAGAATACGAAATATGCGCAGAAATATACCCAAAACATAGAACAGTGAGAAATAAAAATAGGTATTTTATTATTCAGAAAGTAATGTTCACTTGCCTCTTCGAGGGGGCAACCTCCAATAGAGCAGAGCTCGATTACAAAATAAGACACGATGCTCCTCACAGGGAGTCTCTATCCTTTATATATGACTCATACCTGTAATACCATGGAGAAATGCCATGGTTCTTATTAATACCATCTATCTAATACCATGGCCCATTTGCAACTAACTGTGGTACCATCATTAAATGTGGGTTAACCACTTACAATTATTAATATGGGATTTATTGACTCTTTACTTAACTATAACTATGATTCGATCCTACTACATAAATAAAGGGGTTAGGGTGGGACCCTAACATTTCCTCCCCCTTAAGAATAGCCTTGTCCTCAAGTCTGAAGCTTCGAAAATTGCTGAAGAATAGTGGTTGGTTCCCAGGTTGCATCTTTCGGAGAGGTGTCTTTCCACTTGATGAGGACTTCCTTGATCATGCGGCCACGCAGGTGTTGTTCTCGTGTGCCGAGGACCTGTTCAGGTTGGAGCCAGATTGACCCTTCGTCATCCACTTCAGGTAGACTGGTTTGACTTCTGCAATTGTTCCCAATCACTTTCTTGAGGTATGAGACATCGAAAACTGGATGGATTTTTTGAAGTGGGTGGCAAAGATAGCTTGTAGGCCACTTCTCCAATGCGCTGAAGTACTCGATATGGTCCATAGAATTTTGGAGATAGTTTTTGACAACCCTTGTCTTTGAGTTATGTTTGCTTATATGGTTGCAGCCTCAAAAATACCTGATCCCTTCTTGAAATTGGCATTCTAAGTGATGCCGATCTACCTATTTCTTCATGCAGTTTTGAGCTTGATGAAGATTCTCTCTAAGATGGGCGAGCATGGTTGTGCGGTTTTGTAGGAGTTGATCCACTACTTGTACCTTTGAGCACCCCTTGATATAAGAAGTAGGGGAAGGAGGGAGTTGACCATAATCTGCTTCATAGGGAGTCACTTTGGTGGTGGCATGATAGTTGGTGTTATACCACCATTCAGCTAGGGGTAACCACTGTACCCAAAGATGTTGCTTTTCTGAAGTGAAACACCTAAGGTAGGTTTCCAAACATTTGTTGTCTGCTTCAGTTTGACCATCCGTTTGTGGATGATAGAAAGTACTGAGTTTTAGTAGGGTACCTTGTAGCCTGAAGAGTTCCTGCCAAAAATTACTAGTGAAGATCGGGTCACGATCAGACACAATAGAAGTGGGCATGCTATGCAATTTGAAGGTCTGATCCATGAAAGATTGAGCGACCAAATTCGGTGTAAAAGGGTGGGGTAGGGCACAAAAATGAGCATACTTAGAAAGTCGGTCCACAACCACCATGATGACTGACTTGTTCCCTGACTTTGGAAGACCTGTAATGAAATCCATAGAAACCTCCATCCATATTGATGTCGGGATGGGCAATGGTTGTAATGTGCCTGGTGCTTTGACTATCTCCCCTTTGTGGCGTTGACAGACATCTCATTCTGCTACAAAAGTAAGAATGTCCTTTTTCATGCCTGTCCAAAAAAATGATCTTCTAGTGCGAGCATACGTCTTTTGAAAGCCTGAATGTCTTACAATGGGGGATGAGTGCAACTCCACCAAAATGCGGCTTTTGAGGGTGGATGTTGGTGATATTACGACTTTGTCCTTGTAGTGAAGAATCTCATCCTGCCACGAGTAGCCCTTGGTGGAATTTGGATCCGCCTGCAATTGAGTAATGAGTTGGGAGAGCCAGGGATGTGAAAACCATTCCCTGTGAGCCTCTTCAATCCATTCTGGAATGGGAAGGGAAATTGCGAGCAGGGTACTTTCCTCCTCAAATTGGTGAGATAATGCATCTGCTACAATATTTTCGCGCCCTTTCTTGTAAATGATCTCATAATCATATCCCAGCATTTTGGCGAGCCATTTATTTTGTTGTGGTGAGGATAGGCATTGCTCCAAAAAATATTTAAGACTATGATGGTCTGTGCAGATTTGGAAACGTCACCCCAATAAGTAAGGTCGCCAGGTATCTACTGCATGTAAGATGGCCATCATTTCCTTCTCATAGGTATATTGTCCCAGATTCTTCCCACTTAGTTGTTGGCTTGTGAAGGCCAAGGGTCGACCTTCCTGCATTAAGACCACCCCAATACCCATACCCGAAGCATCACATTCAATGACAAAATATTTGGTGAAGTCGGGTAGTGCTAAGACTGGAGTGGAACACATGGAATTTTTGAGAGCTGTAAAGGCCTGTTGTGCTTCATCATTCTAGAGGAATGAATTTTTTTTGAGGAGTTGAGTGAGGGGTTTCGCAATGCGACCTTAATTGCGGACAAATTTGTGATAGTAGCCCATGAGACCCAAAAATCCTCTCAGGCTCTTCAAGGTCTTAGGTTGAGGCCAATCCTGCATTGCCTGGATCTTTTTGGGGTCCACCCTGACACCTTCACGCCCCACAATGTGGCCCAAATACTCAACTTCTTCCATCCCAAAAGAACACTTGGACATCTTAACAAATAATTTATGCTTGTAGAGCAGTTGCAAGAGCAGATCTACATGCTGAAGATGTGCATCCCAAGTGCAACTATAGATGAGGATGTCATCAAAGAAAACAAGGACAAATTTTCTGAGATATGGTTTGAGGAGGTGGTTCATAAGGCTCTGAAAAGTAGATGGGGTGTTACAAAGACCGAATGGCATGACCAGGAACTCATAATGGCCTTCATGAGTTTTGAATGCAGTCTTTGGAATGTCGACTTCTTTCATGCAAATTTGGTGGTAGCCTGAGCGAAGATCCAACTTAGTGAAGAATTGAGCCCCATTTAATTCATCCAGCAAAGCATTAACAACCGGGACGGGAAATTTATCTTTGACATTCAACTTATTGAGGGCCCTGAAGTCTGGACACATACGCCATTGCCCATCTTTCTTGAGTACCATGACCACCGGTGATGAATAAGGACTAATGTTGGGACGAATGACTCCCGCTTCCAAAATTTCCTTGATTACTTTTTCTATTTCATTCTTTTGGGCGAACGGATATTGATATGGGTGCACATTTGGTGGTTGGGCCCCTGGGACCAAAGTGATGCTATGATCATGTTCGCCTCTCGAGGGTGGAAGCTCATGAGGCTTGTCAAAGACTGGGAGATGGCTATTTAAAATCTGTTGCATCTTAGGATGAATCAGAAGTGAATTGGGTTTGATGGCCTGAATGGCATTAAATTGAGCTATAACTCCATGATGGCCCTTTTTTAACAATTTTTCCATCCTATGTGAGCTAATGATAGAGGGAGCTCTCGCCTCGAGTCCACAGAGGGTATGTGTGGAGTTGTTCTGCTTAAAGCTCATATATAACTCCTGGAAATCCATTGTGATTGGCCCAAGTGTGAAAATCCATTCAGCACTGAGGACAATGTCGCACCCTCCCATGTGTATGGCAAACATGTGGGTCTTCAACTGATAATCCCCCATTTGAAGTTTGACATTTTCACAGCGACCTTCACATTTCATTGTTCCCCCATCCACAATTTGGACTTGGAAGTTAGAAATGGCTCGGACAAAATAATGCATTGCTTTCGTGACTCTTTGATGGATAAAATTATTTGTGCTTCCACTATCAATCAAAACTACTACTGGGCGGTGCTTAATAAAACCTCTGATTTTGAGAGATTGAGGTGAAGAAATCCCTGTCAAAGAATGCAGTGAAATAACCGGTTCATCAACGACATTGTCCTTCTGGTTGTCCTCTTCATCCTCCTTAGGTTCCTCAAGTAGTGGGGCTTCCTCTGATGAGCTGTAATCAGTAGCATCAATTTGAAAAAATTTGGGCTCCTTGCATTTATGACCTGGGGAGTATTTTTCATCACAGTAGTAACATAATCCCTGCTTTCTTCTTTCTGCCATTTCTGCAGGTGACACCTTTTGAACCTTAAGTGTTTGAGTAGTGCTGTGAGCCTGTGGGGGGCTACCCTTGGCGGTGAAATTTGGGAGATTGAACTGGGCCGCTAATGCATGTTCAACTTTATGAGCTACCCTACAAGCCTCCGACCATGTGGGAGGGTGGTGTAGTCGGACGTGAGCTTGTATGGCCTCTTTAAGACCACTAATAAAACATTCCGTGTAGAACGCATCTTGGAGACTTGTAGTGCGGAAAGCTAAGGCTTCAAAGGCTGAAATATATTCATCCACTGTGCCAGTCTGTCGAAGCTTAGTGAGACGACCCAAAAAAACAGAGTCATGATCAAAGCACTCTATAAGAGCTTTTTTGAAGGTGTCCCAAGTCAAGAACCTTCCATTGCAACGTTGATGCCATTGCCACCATTGCCATCTTTCATTGTCCAAGTACATGCTCCCCACCATAAGCTGAGTCTCATTATCTAATATGTAATTCAAATTGAAATACTGCTCCATTTGTGCTACCCATGCTGCCAGGTGAGAACCATCAAATTTATGCATATCCAACTTGGGTGGTCACAGACGGGATTGTTGGTGGGTGCCCTAGAGGTGAAGAGAGTGGCTAGACTCACCCTCACTGTGTTCATTGCCAATATACGCCTCCTCGCGGGCTTCCACCTTGCCCTTTGAGTGTGCATTAATTAGTTTCATCAGCTGATCTTGGATTTCTTTCAAGGATTGTTCAAGTTTTTCGATCTTCTCATTAGCCATAGCTTGAGATCGAGTTTCTACCATGCACCGATCCGATGTACTTGAAATTTGGGACCGCCCAAAAAAATTTTGTACTAAAAATTGAATGGTACCACCTTGCTCAGCTCGTCGTCCTGATTCTTATGGGCTAGATCACCAATAAGCACCCCGGGGGATCTCAGATTTTTTTTTTTCTTCTGAAAACTCCTAAAGGAGTTTTACTCCTTGCTTAGGAATACTGCAGTAGCTGAATCCCCAAAATGTCAATGCTGCCAAAAGTCTTGCGAAAATCACGCCCCAGTATAGGAACCCACACAACTACTCAGATCTGGATGGTGGCTTTGGTGGATAGGAGAGATCTAAATGGCTGATCAGATAAATCTGAGTGGTGGAACAAATTGTTGTTGTGGATTTGATGGATCTAAGCTGCAGAACTGATTTCTGCTGCTACTGCAAACCCCACTTGCGAGATCTGATTTGGCAGATATTATGCATGCTCCAGAGATAGAAAATGGAACTATGGTCTTGAGGAGTGTCATATGCTACAGATCGCAATATACATAAGGGTCTGACAGTAGTACTTGGCCCAATTTTTCAAGGTACTAACCAAGGAGGATCAACCATACCCTTAGCCGTACAACCTGACTACCCTATCGTATGGGCGAGTAATCTCTCCGAGTGCTCTTATCGGTGTACTATAGCAGCCAGATGGTCGACGTTTTATCTATGGCGAGGTTTCAAGGGAGCTAGGGGGCTTCTGATATACCAGAGGATACTTGGAAGACAGTCCGTGCGCGGTTCTGTCTAATGCGCTACTACTCGAAGGGGTACCCACAGGGGTTACAAGGGAGTCCAACAAGCGTGACCACCTCTTGTATTTCCTACGTGCATGCCTCCCCAAATCCGCAAGTTTATGCGCTCAACAACAAATCTAGTGGTTTAAAGACGTCGAAAACATGTCTCTAGCCAAAAACATTTTGCTAAAAAATGGAGATCCCACTGGCCCTAGAAAGCACTCTAATACCACATGTTATGCTCTTAACCTGCAAGATGATACAATAATACCAAATATGCGCATAAATATACCCAAAACATAGAACAGTGAGAAATAACAACAGGTATTTTATTACTCAGAAAGTAATGTTCACTTGCCTCTTCGAGGGGGAAACCTCAAATAGAGAAGAGCTCGATTACAAAATAAGACACAATGCTCCTCGCAGGGAGTCTCTATCCTTTATATATGACTCATACATGTAATACCATGGAGAAATACCATGGTTCTTATTAATACCATCTATCTAATACCATGGCCCATTTGCAACTAACTGTGGTCCCATCATTAACTGCAGGTTAACCACTTACAATTATTAATATGGGCTTTATTGACTCTTTACTTAACTATAACTATGACTCGATCCTACTACATAAATAAGGGGGTTAGGGTGGGACCCTAACAGTTGTAAAAGGTATGTGATCAGCTGAGAAACAATCCCTGCCACGCACCAGCCAAGCCATTGATTAGCACATCATACATTCTGTCTATTAACAGAATATATGAAAAAGGGGCCCAAATTCAGTGCCTTGAGTTCAAACCTTCCAAAAACTAATAAACAAGACACTAAAAATATTTTCTACATTATTTACAGAGTAAATTACCTGGCAGGTCTACAATATATGAATAAGTTGTAGAGACATGGACTCCACTGTGGAATGGAGGAATGAACCAGGCTGAGGTTAAGGAGGGCAAAGTTTTGATAAATGGAATGATGAGAGACATAGCGCTCATAGTAGGTCCCACATAGAATTTGTGTAGAATGATTTCTATGCTATGTCCACAATGGTTACACACAAATAAATGATTGTCAACTGTAATATATAGAATTTGCATGGGTTACGTGTGTCCTATTGCCTCACCACGAGAGGTGTAATGAGAGAACAAGTGCCTTCAGAGAAACTCAGTTGCCAAACACACAACTTTTCACAGAGGATGGACTGGGAGTAGCCGTGACTATGTTGTTGGAAATAATACTTGAGAAGGGGGGGGGGGGGGGTGAATCAGTATTATCAAATCAATAACTTTTTCGTTTCCATAATCATATTTTCATACGCTACTTCAATGAAGGGAACTTACATGTATACACAACTGTTCTTAAGGCGACTAGCATATATCTAGTGAACTTATGGTTCAATTAATTCATCATATATTGAACTTTAAATTGTGCATCAGTTCTTTATTAAACATTAAACAGTAACCATGTGTAGTTAAAAACAGAATGAACCATTACACATAAGCAACACACATGAACACCAAGATTTAAGGTGGAAACCTAATGTGGGTAAAAACCACCTACTTCTGTCATCTCTATCTTCTTTTTAATAATAAAAAAATCTGTTTACAACATTGTACTGGTGCAGGCTCATACTGGTATGTAGGCTTCTACTTGTAGAAGGCTACAACCTTCTCTTGTTCTCCATCTTCTACTGGAGGGAGCTACAACCCCCTAGCTTTTGTACTAGCCGATATGTTTACTAGTACCTAGGCACCGACCTACAGAAGGCTACAACCTTCTCTCTTCTTCTAGGGACCTCGTTTCATGAATTTTCAAACTGGATAGTCCTAGAACAAAACACTACAATCTGAAGGCCACGTTTTCATCCTATTTTCATACTAGACCCAACAACATTGAAGCTCATAATCAATCACAATACCATACAATCATCAAATACATTTGCATCAACCAATATATGAAACTTAATCATTTATCTCTGATATAACTGAAACCCAAACATTAATCTTTGAACGAACCACAAATGTATCAAACAATCACTGACAACCCATCATTGAAACAAATCACAATCAATCAATCTAATCATTCAGAGCACTGTTACCAGACTACAGTCATCAGAACACAAAGCAGAACCCAGAATTCTTTAACATCAACCAAAAACAACTGAAACCTTAAATATCAGATTTCATAAGGTATATGCTACTTGGTTGTGTCGAACTAGCGTGTATATGCTTTTTTTCCAAAGGGAACTAGCGTACAGATATGAAAATAATTACTTATAACTTCGCTGCAATTCTCCACTTCAGACATACCCAGATCATCATGTATAAGGAATAAAACATGCATCAGTATTTAGACCTAGACAAAACATGATCAAACCATATTACGATAATTCATTTCAAGCCTTAAGTTCTTGATCCATCATTTAGATCTTAACCCTTGTCAACCGCTAAGGTTCATCCCTGGTTTAGATTAAGAAAAGCACCATAAGCCAATAACCTGCATACTAGATCTAACACTTCATCAGATGTTCGATACATGCACCATTTAACCTAATGATCTTCCTCCTTATATAGTTTTAGGCCTTTCTCAATATCATGGATCAAAACCACTTAGGACTAATACCTTGGACCAAATACCTCGGACCAATACCAAATACCTTAGACCAATACCATGGATCAAAATACCTTGGACCAAATACCTCGGACCAAAAATTTAGTTTTCCAAGATATACACACTTTTCCTTTTGTGGAAGTGCGTGTGTACGTATACGCTTCTTATGTTTAGTGAACCTGCGTGTATACGTAGCTTGGTCAAGTCGAACCTGTGTATGCCTTTCTTTCTTTATTCTTTGTAGCCTGATCTACAATTCTTTGCTGTTCATATGTAGTACTGTGTTATTTCATCTGAATGAGTTGCCATCAAGGACAACACCTGTATCATAATGCCAACACATGCCTCATGTCTCACCACCCCAATAAACTTGCACTTCAGGAGGAGAGTTAGAAGCTTAGGTCTGTGCTGGGATAAATCAATCGTATTGTCATTTGATAGCTATTTGTAAACAGTTTGGAAACTGAGATGAACATACCTCAAGAGGCAAGAACTGCAGTTAGAATGCTAGATGACAAAAGGATTTGGAAGGTAGGAGGCGTGTTAGTAATCTTGCATAGCGTAATCCTATTGCGGCAACCGGCAACCAATAAACGGTGCATGATTCTTTCTTCATCATCCTCACTTGCTTCCAGTGCTTCTGTCTTCCGGTCTCTACTTCCCGGTAAACTCTATGTATTTTATTTCCCTACCTGTGATTATTCCCCTTCTAATCATTCCCCTTATCTGTATTTTGTACTATGCATACACCATATCTTGATATATAATGAAGGTGTCACATCTGTTGAATCTGTTCCTGTATTGGTCCAAACACCTATTCGAGAAGGGTTTTGCCATAGAAAAAGGGGCATGATAGCCCAAACTCTAGAATGATGAAGGGGCTTCCCTGGTTTCATTGCTACCGATTGCCTAGAGTCATAGCCTGGAGGACTTGCGTGGTGGTTATTTGAAAGGAGGTCATTGCTGAGAGCTGGTGGTCATTGCCATTTTTCTTTGCCAATTGTCGGGAGGCCTAGCGCTGACTCAAATGGGAGTTTCTTCTATCTCAAATATGATTTTTCTGATGTTTCCCAAGATCCAAGATCCAGATCTGGCAAAGATCCAAATCCAAAGCCAGACAGAGATGTTGAAAGCCAGATAGAGAGAGTTGGATTCAGCTCCAGATGACTCAGAATGAAGTTACAGTGGGTTTAAGAATCTAGATCTTACGCGACTGCACAACATGCAGGATCTGCATGCATCCACCTGTAATCCGACTGTAGCATGCATCCACCTGTCATCCACCTGTAATCTAGCTGCAACATGCATCCACCTGTAATCCTCTGGCTGTAACTCGAGCTCCACTGTAATGACCTACAACCATACACCTGTAATCCGAGGCTCCACTGCAACCACCATACACCTGTAATCCAGTTGCGACTCCACTGCAACTACTTGCAGCCTTAATAACCTCCAGCAAGTGAATTAAATGTTAGTGAAGTAATGCTAGCATTACTTCACTTGAAAATAATGTCATGAAACATTACTTCACTTGAAAAATGTCATGTTCATGTGATGCTCATATCATAGGATAAAGCTAAAGCTAATATCCTAATGCCAATAACGTTGATATCCTAATGCCAATGCTAATGTGCAATGTATGTAGGCCTAGCATTATGCGATGTATGTAGGCCTCTTCTAGGCTAATTTCTTTCCGAGCTGACCTCGGGAAGAGGCCAAATAAGATTGTGAACTAAAGCTTTCGTTATCACAAAACAAAAACTTTCGATTAAAATTAAAATGTCATTAGTTAACAGTAAAATTTCATTCACTTTAACTTAAACTGAAGTTTTTGTCATCGATTTCTATGTAAAGATTAATGTTAAAGTTTCAACCAATTACTATAGTCCCTCCTAACCCGGATGGCGAGGACTAATAATGTGATCGACTCACCATATTTGAAACATATTAATGGCATTGTTTAAGAAAAAACCTAATAATGTGATTGACTCACCATATTTGAATCATATTAATGGAGTTGTTTAAGAAAAAAGACCTTGTACTTTGCTAGGGTTAGCATTTTCATCTTTATGAAACATATTAATATTAATGGGGTTGTTTAAGAAAAAATACATTGTACTTTTCTCTAGTTAGTGTTTTCATCTTTATGAAACATAGTAATTTTTTTAATTTATGAAACATGGTGTTGTCACAATCGAATCGATTAATTCTTCATTTTTAATGTACTTTGTAACTCAACATTTTTTATAAGTGTTTTGTAAATCATATTACTCAAATTACAACTAAGCAATGTTAATAATGTTACAATCGAATCGATGAATTCTTCATTTTTAATTTCCTTTGTAACTCAACATTTTTTATAAGTGTTTTGTAAATCATATTACTCAAATTACAACTAAATAATGTTAATAATGAGTATTTTTTTATAAATAATGTTAATGATGTTTAGGGTTAAGTATTTGTTTATATGAATTAGGTAGGTTTATTTTAATTTTAGATTTATAAAATATTTAGAGAATTATTTTTTTAAGGGGTAAATATTTTTTTAAATATAAAATTTGAATAAACTTTTGAACCTTAAGAGATTTGATTTTTTAACGTTTAATAGATTTAAAGTTAAGATGAATTTACACGTTGAAATATTTCTTCAAATTTTATATTTCAAAATTAAATTTGCACCTTAAGAAATTTGATTCTTTAAATATTTAATAGATCTAAGATTAAGATAAATCTATCTAATTCATATAAAAAAATACTCAATAACCCTTAAACCATTATTTGGTTATAGTTTAAGTAATATGATTTACAAAACACTTACAAAAAATGTTGAGTTATAAAAGACATTTAAATTACATGAAATATATATATATATATATATATATATATATATATATATATATAAACTCCATGGGAAGGAATTACAAATCTATTTGATTTTTAACAACACACCAATAAAACACATATTTTAATTATAAGATTTTTTTTTAATATTTTATATAATATATACATATTTGACATTAAAATATATTAATTAATATAGATATTTAACTAATTACATGTTTTCTTACACTCAAAAGTGAAATTATATATACACCTCTCTTTCATTCTTGTAATATCAATAATTAATAATACTTGTAATTGAAATTAATTAAGTATGTATATTTATTTCTGTTATTATTTATTATAGTTGACATTTAATTATATATTGAGTTGGAATAAATTACACATCTTCCTCATATTAAGCTATAGAATTTTCCTTGATACAATGAAAATCTAAATAAATAAAAATGTTTTGATCAATCTCCACATTTAATAGATCCATGGTTTATATATATGTGTGTGTGGGGTGGGGTGGGGCGGGGGGCAAGAGGAATTATGCATTTTCCTTAATATAATGCAAATCTAAATAAATAAAAATGTTTTGATCCATCTCCGCGGGGCGGGGGGCAGGAGGAATTATGCATTTTCCTTAATATAATGCAAATCTAAATAAATAAAAATGTTTTGATCTATCTCCACATTTAATAGATCCATGGTTTATATGTGTGTGTGTGCGTGTGTAGAGGGAAGTAATTCTGCAGTTCATTTTGAAGAAATTTTTATTTTTAACAATTTTATATAATATATACATAGTTGACATTGAATTAGTACATAGTGAGTGGGCCCAATGCTTAAGAGCATGTGTTTCTTCCTACAAAGTCATAGGTTCAAAACTAGAGGGGTAGAGTGTATGCCTTTGTAGACATAATAGTCAAATCACTTGGGAGGTGGATCCCTTGTCCCACAATACAATTCAACACAAAGAATATATATATATATATATAAACAAATCTCCTAAAGTTCAAATATTTCTTCAAATCTCTCACCATTTAAACAATTTTCCAAATTTTGTATTTCAAAAAAAAAGTTTGCACTTTAAGAAATTCAATTCTCTAAACATTTAATAAATCTAAGATTAGGACGAACCTACTTAATTCATATAAACAAATACTTAATAACCGTTAAATTATTATTTGGTTGTAGTTTGAATAAAGTTATAAAGGACATTAAAATTACATGAAAAATGAAAAATGAATATATATATATATATATATATATATATATAGTGAAATTACATATCTATTTCATTTTGAACAATATACCAATAAAACAAATATTTTAATTATAAAAACTTTTATTTTTCAAGTATTTTATATAATATATACGTAATTAGCATTAAAAAATATTAGTTGATATATGTATTTAACTAATTACATGTCTTCTTCCAGTTTATATATACATGTCTCCTTCATTTTGAGTTGTAATATTAATTATACTTGTAAATAAAATTAATTAAATATGTAGATGTACTTTTTTATTTATTTATTATAGTTGACATTTAATTATATATTTAGTTGGAAGAAACTATACATCTTCCTCATATTGAGTTCTATAATTTTCCTTGATGCAATAAAAATCTAAATAAATAAAAATGCTTTGATCTATCTCCACATTTATTAGATACATGGTTTATACATAGGAAAGGACTTCCGTTCATTTTTAAGATTTTTTTTTTTTTACAATTTTTTATAATATATACATAGTTGACATTGAACTAATACAACTTGAGTGGGCCTAATGATTAAAAGTAAGTGTTTCCTCCTAAGAGGTCATAGGTTCAAAACTAGAGGGGAGTATAATATGTATGTCTTTGTAGACTTAGTAGCCAAATCAATTGGGATGAGGATCTCTTGTCCACAAATAAGGGGGTCTCATACATCAATTTAGTGTCTAAGTATATATATAGTTAAATATAGTTCACATATATATTTAATTAATTACACATCTTAGGGGCCGAGAGGCACATTCTACAGCCCAGTATCAGGGGGATGTGTGAGGGTCCCTTGTCCCAACAATTTGGTGTCTGGCTTGAGGGCCCCTTATAGCACAAAAAAAGGGGTCTCATGCACCAATTTGGTGTTTGGTTTGGCCATGACCTTAAAATTGGATATATATATATATATATGATTTAAAATGTATTTTAACATAGATATTTAACTAATCACACATCTTCAAGCCAAGAGACATATTCTACAACCCACTATATATATATATATATATAGATATATATATATAAACCAATTTGGTGTTTGGCTTGAGGGTCCCTTTTCCCATAAATAAAGGAGTCTCATACACCAATTTGGTGTCTGGCTTGGCCGCGTCTTTAAAATTGGATATATGTATATGTATATCTATATATATATATATATATATATATATATATATATATATATATATATATATATATAGACACACACACACACACACACTAGGTTGTAGAATGTGTCTCTTGGCTCGAAGATGGCTCCTCTCTCACGTCTCCAATAAAATAATAATGAAAATAAAAACAAAACAAAATAAAATATGTCCTCCCAAAACAAAATTGAAAATAACCATATAGATAAAAAACTATAATACAATAAAACTACATCAAATTAATATTTTCAAACATTACAACTTTGATATGGAAATATTTGTCTTTAAATATTTTAATATATCTATAAGATGTGATTTTTCTTTTAAAAATTCAATTTACAAATATTTAATTAAAATAAATAATAATAAAAATTTGGAGCAAGAATTTCCATTGTTTGTGTTGAATTGTATTATAATTTTTTATCTATATGGTCATTTTCATTTTTGCTTTGGGAGGACATATTTTTTCATTTTTATTTATTTTCATTATTATTTTATTGGAGATGTGACATACTTACACGTCTCATGATACTAGGTTATAGAATGTGCCTGTCTAGATGCATCTTCAAGCTAAGAGACACATTATATATATATATCTATATATATATATATATATATATATATATATATATATATATATATATATATTATATATATATATCTTCCTAAAACAAAAATGAAAATAACCATGTAGATAAAAAACTATAATACAATTCAACACAAACAATGGAAATTCTTGCTCCAAATTTTTATTATTATTTATTTTAATTAAATATTTATAAAATGAATTTTTAAAAGAAAAAAACATATCTTATAGATATATTAAAATATTTAAAGGCATAAATATTTCCATATCAAAGTTGTAATATTTGAAAGTATTAATTCAATGTAGTTTTATTATGAATTTTGTTATCATACCATGTAACAAACATCATTAAATGTAATTAATATTAAAGATTTAATATTATTGTTATTATTACTATCAAATTTTATATTAATATTAATATATTATAATATTACTATTACTATTATTAGATTTTATAACTTTGGATTAATAATTTAATGAAATATTTGCAACTAAGTTCATGAGAGATCTAGAGTTCAAATGGATCTAGGTTGGTGTATATATATAAAATCTCTCAAGGTTCAAATATTTCTTCAAATCTCTCACAATTCAAACATTTCTTCAAATTTTGTACTTCAAAAAAAGTTTGCCCCTTAAGAAATCTAATCCTGTAAATATTTAATAGATCTAAAATTAAGATAAACCTACATAATATATAACCATTGAATCAATATTTGATTCTAGTTTGAGTAATGTGCTTTACAAAACAGTTATAAAAAATGTTGAGTTACAAAGGACATTAAACTTACCCCTTATATATATATATATATATATATATATATATATATATATATAAACTCCATGGTGAATAAATTACAAATCGGACCTAAAGAAACAAATTATTTATTTTGATTTAAGATTTTATTCCTATGCTCAAAAAGCTTGGAGAGAAGCCTCTCGAGCTCACTATAATTTTGAATTTGTAAAAGGCTAGGAAGGTCAATATTGTAACAAAGATTGTGAAACTGAGATCTAATGTGATTGTACGCGGGGCACTCTAACAGGAAGTGATTTTCATCCTCGATGTTCCTATTCTCACATATATGGCAGATCCTTTCCATCCATGGCGTTTTAGGAACTGCCCAACGACCTGTTTCACTATGGAGCTCATGAGAATTCTTTAATGTTATTTATGTTTTGCAATGCATCATTTTAGTTGATCTCCCAATAGTTTAACCAGGCCCTTGTGTCTTTATGCCACCCTCGATTGAGCCTTAGGTGGTTTTGGATGGAACTTAAAGCTAGCTTAGGAAGTGTATGATTGTCTATATATATATATATATATATATATATATTTCATTTTTTTTAACAAATTTATATAATATATCCATGGTTGACATTGAGCTAATATAATTTCAATGGGCCTAATGGTTAAAAGCATTTGCTTTCACCTACCAGGTTATAAGTTCAAAACTAGAGGGGGTCCACCCAAAACAAAAATGAAAATAGCCATATAGACAAAAACAAAAAACTACAATACAATTCACCCTCTATATATATATATATATATATATATATATCAAATCTCTCATAGTTCAAACATTTCTTCAAATTTTGTATTTGTTTGCACCTTAAAAAGATTGATTCTCTAGTTATTTAATAGATCTAAGATTAAGATGAAGCTACCTAATTTATATAAACAAATACTTAATGACCCTTAAACCATTATTTGGTTGTAGTTTGAATAATATAATTTCCAAAACAATTATATAAAACATTGAGTTACAAAGGACATTAAAATTACATGTAAAATGAATAATTACACACACACACACACACACACATATATATATATAGAGAGAGAGAGAGAGAGAGTTCATGAGAAGGAATTACAAATCTATTTCATTTTGAACAACATAACAATAAAACAATTATTTTAAAGTTACATGAAATATATATATATATATATATATATATATATATAATTATTTTAAAGTTACATGAAATATATATATATATATATATATATCATGGGGAAGGAATTACAAAACTATTTCATTTCGAACAAAACACCAATAAAACAAATATTTAATTATAAGAAACTTTTATTTTTCAATAATTTTATATAATATATACATAATTGACATTAGAATATATTAATTAATATAGATATTACATGTCTTATATATATATCAAATCTCTTACAGTTCAAACATTTCTTCAAATTTTGTATTTGTTTGTACCTTAAAAAGATTGATTCTCTAGTTATTTAATAGATCTAAGATTAAGATGAAGCTACCTAATTTATATAAACAAATACTTAATGGCCCTTAAATCATTATTTGGTTGTAGTTTGAATGATATAATTTCCAAAACAATTATATAAAATATTGAATTACAAAGGACATTAAAATTACATGTAAAATGATTATTGCACACACAGTTCATATATATATATAAACTTCATATATATATATATATATATATATATATATATATATATATATATATATATATATCTATATATATATATATATATATATAAAGTTCATGAGAAGGAATTGCAGATCTATTTCATTTTGAACAAAACACCAATAAAACAAATATTTTAATTATAAGAAATTTTTATTTTTCAATAATTTTATATGATATATATATAATTGACATTAAAATATATTAATTAATATAGATATTGCATGTTTTCTTATAGTTAAAAGTGAAATTATATATACATGTCTATTTCATTCTGAGTTGTAATATTAATAATTAATAATACTCGTAATTAAAATTAATTAAATGTGTATACTTATTTTTGTTATTATTTAGTATAGTTGACATTTAGTTATATATTGAGTTGGGATAAATTACACATCTTCTTTATATTGAACTATAAAATTTGCCTTGATGCAATTAAAATCTAAATAAATAAAAATGCATTGATTAATCTTCTCCGTCCCCACACACACATAAAGAAATTACACTTCTATTTCATATTTAAGACATTTTTATTTTTAACAAGTTTATATAATATTTACATAATTGACATTTAACTAATACAGCTTGAGTGGGCTTGATGTTTAAAAGCATGTATTCTCCAATAAGGTAAAAGGTTCAAAGCTAGAGAGGGGTAGAATATGTATGCCATAGTAGAATCACAAATCTTACTCCGATTTTTTTTCTAATATTTATTTTAATTAAATATTCCTAAAATAAATATCATTAAAGACAAGTCTTTCTACGTCAAAATTGTAATATTTGAAAATATTAATTAGATGTAGTTTTATTATGAATTTTTTTATCATGCCATGTAAAAAACATCATTAAGTCTATATAAATATTAAACAATTAATATTATTATTATTATTAAATTTAATATTAATATATTACAATACTAATATTACTATTATTAGATTTAATAATGAATTTTGATTAATAATTTAAGGAAATGTTTGTAATTGGGCCATTTCATTTAATTAAATATTTGTAAAGTAAATATTTAAAAGTTAAATCATATCTTATAGATATATTAAAATCATCAAAGACATAAATACCTCTACATTAAAATTGTAATATTTGAAAATATTAATTGGATATAGTATTTTTATGAATTATGTTATCATGTCATGTAAAACACATCAATAAATCTAATATTAATATTATTATTAAATTTAATATTAATATATTACAATATTATTATTATTATTAAATTTAATAAGTTTAGATTAAAAATTTTAAAAAATATTTACAACTTGACGCATGAAACAATAAATTTTTTTATATATATATATAGATATAGATATATTCTTAAAATCAAATATTTCTTCGAAAAATCTCTAGATTCAAACATTTCTCAAATTTTGTACTTTAAATTAATTTTCTAATTAAAATGAACCTACTAATTCATATAAATTTAGATAAACCATATAAACCAATACTTAGTAACCATTAAATCAAATCATTAGTTAGTCGTAGTTTGTGTAATATGATTTACAAAACACTTATAAAAAAAAATATTGAGTTACAAAACACATTAAAATTACAAGAAAAATGAAGAATTATATATAAACTCCATGGGTAAGGAATTATAAATCTATTTCATTTTGACGTTCGCACTCCACACCCCAGCACCTCCACCTTTTTACTTCAAATAATTTCCATATAATAATAATCCCAAAGCTTCGACACTTTTTTACTTCTAAATAATTTCCATATAATAATCCCATGGATTTGACCTCCCCACAGATGGTCATCTAAGACGAAGCATATTCCGAGGATATTCGGTTTGTAGTTAATCCCGGCTGTCCAGTAATTAAAAAAATAACCAAATAGGTATCAAAGAACTCCCTGTTTTATTTTAACAAACCCTGGCAAACTGGATAGTAAATATTAAATAATTACTATCTATTAAGTAATTAATTATCGTAGAATATAATAATATATTAATTAATTACATCAACATGGAATATATATATATATATATATATATATGTGTGGGGTATTATAAATTTATTCCATTTTCAAGAACACATTAATAAAACAAATATTTTATATATATATATATATATAATAGTTTTATATAATATATATATATATAAAATTGCCATTAAAATATATTAATTAATAGAGATATGGTATGTTTTTTTAGTTAAAAATGAAATTATATAAGTCTCTTTTATTATGAGTTGTAATATAAATAATTAATAATATTTCTGATTAAAATTAATTAAATATGTATATTTATTTTTATTATTATTTATTATAGTTGACATTTAATTATATATTGAGTTGGAAGAAATTACACATCTTCCTCATATTGAGTTATAGAATTTTCTTTGATGCAATATAAATTTAAATAAATAAAGATGCAATGATCCATCTTCACATTTCATAAATCCATATATATGTAAACTCCATAGGGAAGAAATCACACATCTAGTTCATTTTAAGACATTTTTATTTGTAACACTTTTATATAATATATACATAGTTGGCATTGAATTAATACAACTTGAGTGGGCTTAATAGTTAACAACATGTGTTCTTTATAGGAGGTCATATGTTCAAAACTAGAAGGGGTAGAATATATATGCATTAGTAGACTTAGTAGTGAAATCACTATAGAAAAAAGAATAAAAATAAATAAATAAATAAATAAAAATAAAAAAACTACAATACAATTCAACACAACGGATCTTCAATTATTATTGTTATTTTTTTACATCACTAAGTCTAATATTAATATTTAATATTAAACCATTAAGATTAATATTATTATTAATATTAATATTAATATTAATATATTATAATATTAATATTACTATTATTAGATTTAAAAACTTTGGATTAATAATTTAAGGAAATGTTTGTAACTTTGAGCATGCCAGATCTAGAGTTACATGGATCTAGCTTCTTAAGGATTTCTGCTCTACTATGGGTATGACTGTTAACACTGACAAAACAAAAGTTATGATTATCAAATCCAAGAAGGAAACTTACGCTAATTTTATGTATGACAATAATAACTTGGAGGAAGTGTATTCTTACAAGTACCTAGGAATTGATATTCATCACAAGCTCAACTGGAACCATAGCATTGAGAAAATGATTAATGGGGGGTGGAAATCTTATTTTGGTCTTGAAAATAATTGTAAAACAACAAACCTCGTAATGTGGGATAAAAAGAAGTTCCTCTTTGAAACTTTAGTCACTCCTGTTATCTTATATGGCTGTGAGGTTTGGGGTTGCAGCATCTCCAGAGGATCATGGAGAAAGATTGAGCAAATCTAGAAGCGTTTTATAACTTATAACCTGAAAATTAAAAGTAATACACCCTATCCTATTCTCCTTATAGAAGCAGGTCTTTCCCCTATTGAGAGCCTAGCTATGATTAGGTTTTTGCTGTACAAGCACAAACTCAATAACATAGACGATCATAGATTTCCTAAGCTAGCTTTAAATTCCAGCCAAAACCACCTAAGGCTCAATCGGGGGTGGCATAAAGACACAAGGGCCTGGTTAAACTATTGGAAGATCAATGAGAATGATGCATTGTAAAAAATAAATAGCATTAAAGATATTGTTACTTCTAAGTTCAAAGAAAAAATGTGGTGTGAGAAAGATTTGGCGGCTAAAAGAAAATTAAGTTATTATAAGAAGGTCATCAACCCCACCCTAGAAGATCAAAAGTATCTCTCTATTTTAACTAACTCAAAGAAGAAAATTAATATAGCAAAGATTAGAATGAATTCTCATGAGCTCCATAGTGAAACAGGTCGTTGGGCAGTTCCTAAAATGCCATGGATGGAAAGGATCTGCCATATATGTGAGAATAGGAACATCGAGCATGAAAACCACTTCCTCTTAGAGTGCCCCACATACAACCACATTAGATCTCAGTTTCACAATCTTTGTTGCAATACTGACCTTCCGAGCCTTTTACAATGTCAAAATTATAGTGAGCTCGGGAGACTTCTCTCCAAGATTTTTGAGCATAGGAATAAAATCTTAAATGAAAATAAATAATTTGTTTCTTTAGGTCTGATAGACCAATGTTTGGTCTCAGCAGACGTTAACCACCATCATCATCATCATAAAATTTCTCAAAGTTCAAATATTTCTTCAAATCTTTCACCGTTCAAACATTTCTTCAAATTTTGTATTTCAAAAAAAAAATTGTACCTTAATACATTTGATTCCCTAAATATTTAATACATCTAATATTAAGATGAACCTACCTAATTCATATAAACAAATACTTAATAACCCTTAAATCATTATTTAGTTGTAATTCAATTAATATGATTTACAAAACACTTTTAAAAAAATGATGAGTTACAAAATACATTAAAAATGAAGAATTATATATATATATAACTCCATGGAAAGAAATTACAAATCTATTTCATTTTAAAGAAGGCACCAATAAAATAAATAAATATTTTAATCATAAGAAACAAATATTTTTCAATAATTTTATATAATATATACATAATTGGCATTAAAATATATTAATTAATATATATAACTAATTAAATGTCTTCTCACCGTCAAAAGTGAAATTATATATACACTCTCAATCCATTGGTCAGACGGGGAGCGGTATTCCCAATAAGCCCCGCTTGTGGGTATGATGCCAACTAGGGTATACTCTGCAAAGACCAAGACAGGGTGAGGTACTACTCCAACCCTATGGGTGACAAATAGGGGTGATACCCTATTTTCCATATTTCCCTCAACCCTAGGAGTCCTCTATCCCAATTCCACACCCTCGGAGCTAAAACAGGAGGGAAGAGCTGGCTGAATGTCCTCGATCAACGATACTCTCTGTAGATCAGCAACATATCATCGTACTCATATATAGTAACCATCATGTCTCAATAACAGGTGTCTCCTATTCATACAGGACATCAAATAAAATATCATATTAGAACAAATATATATATATATATATATATATATATATATATATATATATATGTATATATATATATATATATATATATGTATATATATATATATATAATATATATATATATATATATATATATATGTATGTATATATATATATATGTATATATATATAGATATAGATATATACATATAGATATATACATATATATATATATATATATATATATATATATATATATATATATATATATATATATATATATATATATATATATATATATCACAAAAAGGATACCTTATTCATCCTCCCTTTCAAGGAGGTGTCAATCACAAGCCTAAGATTGTCTCCTGCAACATCATTGTCTTAATATATGAAGGTAACTCGCTCCCAACTATATATGGGATTCTTTGCCAATTGGATCCCACTATTTTTCATCGCAACGTATCCATGTCATATTTAGAAGTTCCGTGAACAACTTTCTAAGGAGTCTTCTCATCTTGCTTCATAGCTAGCCATGCTAGCAACCTCTTACTTAGCCTTAGTTATACTTAAAGCTACGAACTTATCATATCATGGAAGATATCATATAAGTCAACACCCAAATGTGCTCATCAATAATAATACCAAATATTATCAATACATCCATGTAGTCACATATCATAAGAAGAATATCTCATATGAAAATTTGTTCATTCCATTCAAATATCTTGAAGGGTTCTCAACGACAACTCAATGTCTATGAAGCGACTCAATCAAGAATCGACTTAGGTTCTATGTACAACATATATGTATATGGGCGGGTGTTCAAACAAAACAACATTGCTTCAATCAACTGTCAGTTGCCAAGTTGAGTTCAACAATATCTCTTCATAACTTCTTGAAATTCAATTGGAGTGTCCAAGTATCTGCATTTCCACTTTTCAAAAACTCTTCATTAGCTTCACAATGTAGATTTTCTTTTCCAAACTTCAGAAATTGATTCACAATGCCATGATTAATTATTTTGAGCTTCAAAATCCATCTCCCTCGTACTTTGATCATCAGAGGCTCATTACCTGTCAAGAGTAGACCATCAGTATATAAAACGAAAGTCAGAGTGATGCCTTGGTCCACTTTTCAAGTAGAGGTTTTGATTGACACATCATCCTAGCTTCACCAGATAATTGTCAATTAAGACATATCAAGATCGAAGAGCTTGCTTCATACAATGCTATTTGCAAACATAAAATTTTACCAAACCAATATGCTCAGCCTTACATATATCAAAAATGTACAATCAAATCAACTAAGTCAATTTATCAAAGATTAGAAGCCATATCATAACTAATATTAAAATAATCAATAGCACAATATCAAATTCTTTAGACTAGGTGACAGGTAGAGTTCTCATCCAAATATTAAGTTATGAGTTTATCCATTTTCATGCCAACAAGTTGTCATATACCAAGCAATATCAATCCAAACTTAATCAAGTCATCCTCATGATCATAATACAAGTCAGTAGACGTATACCCCAAGAATAAATCATGCAGGTTCCATCCATTTATTGCAATATTACTTCATACTAAATCACAACTATAAATACCTCAATCATTAATCAAAGGTAATGATATCAACACAGAATACCAATATAAGTCATTGAAAGTCACTATGCCCATATAGAATTGTTATCAAGGAAAATTATAAGTCATCAAATCAAATCATTAGTCATCAGTTCAAATCTCAAATTTACTATCTCAATGAGATTTATAGTCCAAAACATCAAACATCATGTTAAAAATCCAAATATTGCTTATCAACCAAATCTAGTCAAACCTTTGCAACAAGATTCAATGGTTAAATCATAGTGACATATTGATATGTGTATTCCAGATGCCTAGAAACACAGGTTTAGTCAACATATTCACATTATTGTAATTCAAACATTCAAACTTACCTACTCATAGAACTTTCTATTGTCTCCTCCATGTCTGTAGGACTGACATCCTTTAGGTGAACATCTGATTTCATGCACAAAACTTCACTTTTGTGTTTTTCATGCATAACTGCACCCATAGCCCTTATTCTGTGTAGTTGGGAGACTATAGTCGCACCCTGGAGATTACTTCAATGCGGATGAGAAGTTATAGTCACACCTGTAAGCTTGCTTCCATGCGACTGCGTCTTAGGGTATGTGAAAATTTTCTCTTCTCAGATCAGAACTTTTTCGCATACCAACAATATCATATGTTTGTTATTCATGTCCATAAATCATACTTCAATGATAGATAATATACATATAATGCAAATGATAATAGGAGAAGGGATCTTATGGAGAGTTTCTCCCTCTAAATGGTAAGCTACTTCAGTCATCTTCATTCAAGTCATCAACATGTTTATAATACTGTCATGAATCATCAGACTTGTTAGATCATAAATTCATACTATATCACATATTCATCATGGTTATATCATTTTATCATCAACTACTTCATTATGACATCAATCTTTCATCAAGGGTTAGTGTCAAATAGCTAATAGGATTAGACTTCAAGAATCGTGATAACGAGAATTACTTCTTTGTCACATAACTAGCATAAGCATTTGAAGTTCTTTGTATGCCCTATGTTGGAATTTTGTTCCCCATTCTTACTTGTTTACATGACTATGTGGGCAAGGATGAGGATATATACACTTGTTGCTTCTGCAAGCCTTGTGCTTACAATATTGTTTGGAAAGTTATTATATTACTTTTGTAGGATCCTTTATTTATTGGAGTGAGTTTATTTTCACTTTATGCCTCAAGTTAGTTTATGCAAGTATTGATTAACATAAATTGTAATATTCTTTCCATGGAAGGTGTTGACTTTATATATATTTTTATATTTGTTGTCCATATAAAAAAAATGCAATGCATGGCTTTGTTGCATGTCTACATTCATATTAATCAAAGCACATAGCGTATGGCGTTAGCTCTTTGTTGTTCTTTGTAAAGGTCCTTGGATGTAGGTTAGCACCAACAAATCTCTCTCTCTCTCTCTCTCTCTCTCTCTCTCTCTCTCTCTCTGTCTGTCTCTATAGGTGTAAAATAAATATCCCTTATTCTTTGTTTGATTAGTTTCTATTGCAGATATTATTGGATACAATTAAAAAATGACCAAACCTATGAATTGTGTTAGGACCCTATACTACTAGTGTAACCCCTTATTGTTATTAGTACAACCCCCTTATTATATTGTTGTACCCATGTAGTCCCCATATTGTTACTATTGTGCCCCATAGAAGCCCGCTATTATTTTTATTGTGCCCTTACATTATTATTGTTATGTCAGCTCTGATTTTATGATGACCCCTCAGACTCCTATATATAGAAAGGAGGTCTTTTCATTTTTATCATTTAAGAATTTTTAATTTGTGTAATGTAAGGGAGGTTGCCCCCTCGAAGAGGCTAAATTATAAGGCGTTGATCTATCTTTTCTATCTTTTTGTGAGCTGGTTTCATAACATTTGGTATCAGAGCTTTGGATTCTAGGGTTTCGCTGCTCCAAATAGGTCATCATGGAATTTTCGCTATAACGTTTTTTCTGCAACGTTTCAGATGCTAAAAAAAACCCATTTGGGCTGAAATCATTCTGAACCTTGGGTCCGAATTTTAGAGCTTTTCATGCTATGTTTTCAGAGATATGATCTGAGGAAGTTGGCCTTTTTGCAGACTCTTGAATTACATTCCAAACAAGGGACCTGGGGAAAATAGTCATAACTTTTGTTTTGAGCATCAGATTGAAATTTCATAAGAAGTTACAGAAAGAGGACGGACTGTAGTTTCCTGTGTATATCTTTTAGATCCTAAGGTCAAAACAGTGACACGTGGCACTTCATACAAGTTCTCTCTTCTGAAAATGTATATAATCATGTCATCTTGGGAGATTGTGTATAACTCTCTCTTGGAGAATCTAAATTTGATCAAACTGGTGGCATTGGAAAGAGGAGGTAGAGGACTATTGCAGGTCGCAATTTCATAACTTAAAGATCCAAAAGTATAGATTTATAGTCGTTTCAAGATCGAGCTCCTAAAATCAAGAAAAAGCGAGATGAGGAAGTTTGATGGCAAGGATCCGGTAAATTGGATACTACAGATGGAGAAATATTTTGATCTACATGGTGTACCACTATTACAAAAGGTATGTATTGCATCTTCATATTTAGAACAAGATCAATTTTTATGGTATAAAGGGCTTTGTTCTTGTAAACAACTTGTTACGTGGTCAATTTTCACGGAGGAAATTATAGCACATTATGAGAATACAAAGAGAAACACCTTCTTTAGAGAAACACCACAACAATTGGAAGAAAAAATAGAAAAAGGGCTTTGTTACAAAGTGGAAAGAAAAATTATGGCAACAAGGAATTCTACCCCTCACATTTATAAAGATGGAAGTGTTGTTTCTCCTAGCCTTCCACAACCTACAATGGTTACACCACAACAATTGGAAGAAAAAAGAGAAAAAGAGCTTTGTTGATGATGATGATGATGATGATGGTTAACGTCCACTGAGACCAAATTGGTCTATCGGACCTACAATTTTCTTAATTTTTATTTGTCTGGCTCCTCGTCTTTCTTGGCGAGATTGGTGTTGTAGCTTTCTTTCTTTTCTCTACGGTCTTCCAACTTCCTTTGTCTTGCATCTCCTTCATCTCTTCTGGTTCTTGGGACATTGGTGTCTTATCTTCGCGATCTATAGTCGGAGAAGTTTGGTTTAGGAGATCTGCTTTGCTGTTAAATGAAGATTTATTTTCTGCGGTATTCAAATCCTCATAACTGTTGATTTTTTGGGGCGGGCTTTCTCCTTGCTTGCTTTGAGAGTTGTTTCCTTCTTCCTTGATTTCTTGTGACTCAGAGTTTTCTCTAGAATATTCTTCTTTGATGACAATGAGTTACAATTGTGATAGAAAATGCACTAAAAGTCATAAGTGTGCTGAGAAGAAATTATTTTACATAGAGTATGAAGAGGAGGAAGAAAATGATCAAGAAACATCAAAAGAAGAGGATATATGCCAGGACCTAACCCCAGAGAAAGAAGAAATGAATCTGACCATATCTTGTAAAGCATTGGCAAGAATTACCACTCCTCAAACTCTCAAGATAGAAGGACATATCAAGAAGAAAAAGGTTCAAGAAGTGAAAGATCACATCAAGAAAGAAGAAATGAATCCAACCATATCTTGTAATGCATTGGCCGAAATTACCCCTCCTCAAACTATCCAGATAGAAGGAAATATCAAGAAAAAAATGTTCAAGAAGTGAAAGATCACAACGAGCATCAAGAAATGAATCAGACCATATCTTGTAAAGAATTGGAAGATATTACCACTCCTAAAACTATCCAGATAGAAGGAAATATCAAGAAAAAAATGTTCAAGAAGTGAAAGATCACACCGAGCATCAAGAAATGAATCAGACCATATCTTGTAAAGCATTGGAAGAAATTACCACTCCTCAAACTCTCAATAGAAGGACATATCAAGAAGAAAAAGGTTCAAGCAGTGAAAGATCACATTGAGCATCAACAACAAGTTGTCCAACTTTTAAAGGAGAATTCCACTTTGGTTCAAAATAGAATGAAAAAACGGGTAGATCAACATCGTAGTGAAAAATGTTTTGATGTAGGTGATTGGGTATTTTTACTGCTATATCTCAAGCAAGCTATTTATGAGAAGGAAATGTTGGCAATACTACATGCACTTAAGAAATGGAGACCTTACCGAATGGAAAGACACTTCAAGGTAAAAATGGATCATGATAGTCTTAAATACTTTTTAGAACAACTATTATCTTTAGAAGAATAGAAAAAATGGGTCACAAATATGCTGGGTTATGACTTTGACATCATCTATAGAAAAGGGAAGCAAAATTTTGCTGCAGATGCACTCTCAAGAAAGGATGAGGATGTGGAAGCATTGTTGTGTGCTATTTATATTATGCAACGAGATTGGATAAACGAAGCAAGGGATGAATGGAAGAAGGATGAAGAAGTATGGCCACTCATTCAAAAGTTGCAGAAGATCCCAATTCAAACAATATTGCCAAAACTTGAAGAGGAAGGAAAAATAATATTGGAATCTGGAGCAGTCACAGAAACAAGAACCCAACAGCTACAAAATTGATCAATTTCGGAGTATCTCATCAAGTGGAAGAACTTACCCGCTGAAGATTGTACATGGGAGGACAAGAATTTTATACAAAAGCATCAAGAACTACTCAAGCGTTGAGGACAACACTTTTTGAAGGAGAGGGGCATGTTAGGCCCCTATACTACTAGTGTAACCCCTTATTGTTATTAGTACAGCCCCCTTATTATATTGTTGTACCCATGTAGTCCTCATATTGTTACTATTGTGCCCCATAGAAGCTCACTATTATTATTATTGTGCCCTTACATTATTATTGTTATGTCAGCTCTGATTATATGATGACCCCTTAGACTCCTATATATAGAAAGGAGGTCTTTTCATTTGTATCATCTAAGAATTGTTCATTTGTGTAATGTAAAAGAGGTTGCCCCCTTGAAGAGGCTGAATTATAAGGCGTTGATCTACCTTTTCTATCTTTTTGTGAGCTGGTTTCATAACAAATTGTGGCTTCCTGTTGTCTCTTTTTCTAGAATGCCATTAATAATTCACCATGATATTAATTATTGCAGAGTTATGCTTTTATCTTAATGACTTTTTTATGGTAGAACATTTATGTTTTGAGACAGTTAATATTTATAAGTAATTATAGAAAAAACTTAAACTAATTTGCAACTAATATTAACATGAATATAAAATGCATGGTGTGAAATTGAACAGCAAATTCACTTAAGAATTGAAAAAAATTGTTTAATATCTTAAAATGCAGTCACATGGTTGGCTTCCAGCCATTTTTTCTTACAGGTATTGCTTATTGAGATGGATTTTTCCCAATCAAATGAAACAAGTACCAAACTTCATGTAATTTCTTCATCATGCTCTTGAGTCATACTAATTAAAAAGATGGAATTTAATTTAAATTGTAGATTCTTTGGATGAGTTTTTGTATGCAAGTGGACAAAATATTATCGTTGTAACTTTTCAAGAATGGTTAAGGCAATGACTGCTTTGTAGACCTTTTATAGACGTTAGCCTCCAAGACAATTACTACTAGAGATCGATCAATTGTAGCTGTGTTGGTGCTCTTTGTATCATAAGTTGTAATTGAAGTTTTTTATCAATCAGATTGTGGATATCACTAGCCTTGCTAGCAAAGGAAAAGTTTTCATGTTGCGGTTGTGGGTTAACTGTGAATAGACCATGGTTGGGTGGTTTCTGCCTACAATGAATTGATTATTTTCGATAAAAACTTATGAGTATATTCTTTAAAAAAAACAATCATGGTTTTTGATGTATCATAATTGTTTTTGGTTACTTTTTGTATAGCTTATGTATTCTGGAGAAATCATATCAAAATCATGCAAAAGAAATCCTCATTATGGGGATAAAACTTGTTATTCCTTACTAAGTGTGATGAGTTAGTTATATCAAGTTGTTGTCCTTAAATATATGGGTACTACAAAAGAAGTTATTGGAAAAGTAGAGCTATAGATAGGATACCACCAGGTCGAGTTAGGGTTGAAGCTATTTGAATTTTGGAAGTCGAGAACAAGGTTTATATGATACCTTCCTTGTGCCTATTTTGCTAATGGTTAAGTGGATGGCATTTGCAGTTTGATTATGCCCAAGCCTTGGATGACTCAAGTTATGTGAGATGTATTGTAATAAAGCTGCAAAATATTTTAGCATTTTTATTTCTCGTGTGCATTTTTTTCAAAATTAGAAGCCTTTGTTCTGAGAGAGATTGATGGTTTTAGCAATTTATCTAAATTTATTTATCTCAATACCATAGCCAAACTTTCAGGTAAAAGATGCAATAAAAATTCTAAATATAAATTCTCATTAAAATATAATTTTAATGAATCCCATTACAGAACAAGCTATGCAATTGGAAATAAAAGACTCACAATATGCTCCATGTTCTATGGGAGAGAGGCAATATTTCTTGTTGTTTATCATATAAGTGAGGCATTCAAACACGTCATTAACTAAGAAGTGTGGGGCAACTTCAAGAGCATATCTAAATAGCAAAAGAGGATATTACCAAGGTAGTAGGGTTAAACTTCTGAACCAAGGTTTCATACATAACCATGTATTTTCCTAAAAACAAGGACCTCCCTCCAAAACAAAGGATATTACCAAGGTAACATGGTTGAATGTACAAAGATCTCATTCAAAACTTGTGTTTTCCTAAACCCAAAAACCTCTTTCTAGAACACAGGATATTACCAAGGTAACAAAATTAAAGCTTTTTGAATGAAGATTCATTCAGAATCCTTGGTTTTAGGAAAACCAAGGACCTCTTCCAAACACTTAATAGTGGGCATTTTTCAAGAAGGCATGTAAAAGGGTATCATGTAGGACTCTTAGTGAGACTTAATTTTTTTTAACAAAAGAAAGAGTAGTCCAACCAACTTACTCATACTAAGGCACCACCCCCTTGTAACCGGGACTATCTATTAACGTTGGTTCATAAGGATTATGATATATTGAAATACAAACCAAGGGAAATCCTTTCCCACTCCTAATTCTTTATTCTTTAAAATTGAAATATGTGAAATTCCTTATTAGTGGTAGATGTGCCATTAAATTTGCTAATTAGGCCAAAGTTGGTTAAGTTTAACTCACTTATACCATGCTTGGACAATCTAAATTCGTTGTGTGGGTTTTCACTATGGCCTTAATGCCTCGGCTTTATTCGGTTGGAAATACTGAGAGCGGGGGGTGAATCAGTATTTATTATTTTTTGTTCTAGTGATTGCCAAAAGCATATATAGATATGTATATGTATACACAGAACACAGAGATCAATAATCGGAATAAATGCTTTTATTAAAACTCAAGACAATGCAATGAAATAAATACAATATAAGTATAAATCTGTTTGTGAATTAGTTTCCAAGCTCCAACTTGGACTTCAGTGAGGCTCCAACCTCCAGAGCACCAACTCTGTTTTGCAGTGGTTCTGCACTTAAGAGCACCTACCCCCGATGACTTCAATCCTGTTCAATTCTGAGGCTCCAACCTCTTGGGCTCCAACCCAACTTTGGTATACACTGGTATGCTGTTGCACTCTATTCAGCTTCCGCTGCTTCTTCTACCCCTTTTGCCTCTACTACTTCCACTATCTCATACTCAGGGTATTCAATACAACAACCGCACCTCTCGTTCTCTGTTTTTTTTCTTATATACATTCTCATGCCTTTGTCCATTCGTTTCCGCTTGCTCGCTGGCTCTTTGGCTTCCTCCTCGCTCACTTGAGCTTCGACTTCCTCAACACTCGCTTGACCTTCTGGCTTCCCTTCTCCATTCGCTTTAGCTTCCTATGCCACGTCATCCTTTTATCGCAATCGTCGCTTCCGGAGGTTCGCACATAACATAGTCGATTGTCGATGGCCGATTCCCCTGCTGGATGCGATATTATATAAACTGCAGTTGATATTCTCGTCAGGTCCGCAACCTTATCGCAATCGGCGATCATAAGGAAAGGTCCGCTTAACACTGTGTTCCCTCTGCTCTGAATTCCCGATGCGATAATCGCTATCGGCGATCACAATGGTCCACTTGACACTTCATGACTTCCACTCCCGACACGTCGGATGCGATATAACAATAAACAGAAGTTAATATACCTATCGGGTCCGCAACCTTATCACAATCGGGGGTTGCCCTTGGCGGAGGTCCGATGCGATATCGCTATCGGCGATCGCAAGTCGCACAGGGTCAGGTCCGATGCGATATCGCTATCGGCGATCCCAAGTTGCATATAGTCAGGGCCTTACACACTTGTGATACCCGCTCCGAAATGCCGATGCGATAATCACTATCGCAAATCTCAAAGGTTCAGGGCTCGACGACTTGCGATGTAGCAACAGATGCGATAGCTGTTAATGCATATATAGATGGGTTTTGCCTTTGATAGCTCCTGATTGTGTAATCTGCTTCCTCTGATGGCTCTGTTTTGGCTCTGTTTGCTGTGGTGGTAGTTGCACGCATACATGTGATAGTTGTTAAATGCATGCGTATAAGCTCTCTGATCGCTGTTTGTGTCCTCTGTTGCTTCGATGGCTTTCTTCGTCGTCTGTTTGATTTGTCTACACCTCTGTTGCTCCGATGGCTCTGCTTGTAGCTGTTACCTGCATACATATAAGTTCTCTGATGACTTATTTGCATGCCTCCATTGGCTCTGTTAGCTTTTTGTGCCATTTGCTCCTCTGGTGGCTCCTCTTCTTTGGCTCTGTCTCCTTCCTTGAATATTGCCATATTGACATCAATGACAATCTGTGTCCAACACTCTCCCCCGTTGTTATTGATGGCAATATTCTTCTCTCTCCCCCTTTGACATCAATGGCAAAGGAATGCATATGGACTCTCCCTGTCAAACTACTCCCCCTGTCCTGCTACATCTTTATGAATGGACTTGAGTGATGATAAAGAAATAACCCCCATCTTTTGACGCAGATGTTCGAATGCTTCTCGAGGAAGAGGTTTTGTGAAAATATCAGCTATCTGCTCCTTAGTACTGATATATTCCGGGACAATGTTTTGTTCAGCTACTTGCTCACGGAGGAAATGATACTTGAATGGTATATGTTTGGTTCTTGAGTGCATCACTGGATTATTGTTGAGACTGATAGCACTTGTGTTGTCACAATGGATGGTAATTGGTTGATCTGTACATATGTCAAGATCTTTTAGAGCTTCCTTCATCCATAGTATCTGAGTACAACAATCTGCTGCAGCAATATACTCGGCTTCGGCTGTGGATAATGATATGGATGACTGTTTTTTGCTGAGCCAGGATACAAAACAGTGTCCTAGGAAGAATGCATTTCCACTAGTACTTTTCCGATCATCTATACTTCCGGCTCAATCAGCGCCGGTGTATGCGGTTACAGTCAGTGTTGAGTTCTTTGGGTACCAAAGACTGAAATCAAAATTTCCCTTCAGATATCTGAGAATTCTTTTTACAGCTAATAAATGGGATTGTTTGGGAGCAAATTGAAATCTTCCCACCATTCCTACTACTTGCATTATGTCTGGTCATGTAGCTATTAAGTATAGAAGGGCTCCAATCATTGACCTGTAATGAGTTGCATCTACTAGAGGGGAATCATCAACTTTGCTCAATTTGCAGGTTGTGGTCATAGGTGTGCTCACGGGTGCACAGTTCTCCATTCCATATTTTTTGAGCATGTCCTTTAGATATTTGGCTTGAGATATACACAATCCTACTTTGGTTTGACATACTTGAAGTCCAAGGAAGTGGGACAGCTCTCCTATCATTGACATCTCAAACTCTTTTGCCATGCTTTGAGAAAATTCATGGCTCATTTCATCATTATTACTAGCAAAAATCAAATCATCGACATAAACAAGAGCAACTAGTAACTTCTCTTGATCTGTCTTTATGTATAGATTGCTTCCAGCCACTCCCTTTTTGAAACCTTGTTGTTGTAGATAGTTATCCAGTCTTGCATACCAAGCTCTAGGAGCTTGTTTCAACCCATATAAATCCTTTTTCAATTTACAGACTAAGTCCTTTCCTGCTGTTAGATCAAAACCTTCTGGCTGCTCCATGTAGACTTCCTCCTTGAGTTCCCCATTTAGAAATGTTGATTTCACGTCCATTTGATAGATTTTGAATCCTTTTGAGCAAGAAAATGCCAAGAACATCCTGATAGCTTCCATACGGGCCACTGGTGCAAATGTCTCTTCAAAGTCAACTCCTTCAATTTGTGAATAGCCTTTGTAGACAAGTCTTGCCTTGTTTCTGATAACCTGTCCTTCCTCATTCATTTTAGTTTTGAACACCCATCTAGTTCCTATTATGTTTTTGTCTTTTGGACGAGGTACCAGATCCCAAGTCTTGTTCTTATCAATTTGGGACATTTCTTCTTCCATGGCTTTTACCCAATGAGGATCCTTACTTGCTTTTGCAAATGTTTCTGGTTCTGTCATAGATAGGAGGGCAATGACTTTTCTGGATCCTTATCATTTTGTTGAATTGAATTTTCATTTTGAGACTGAAAGTTCTTAGGACCCTTGGTTGGTTTAGGACCATTCTTTTTAAGATGTTGTTTCTTTGGATTCTTTGAACTTGGTTGCTGTTGGGCGGCTAAGGCTTTCTTAAAAGAGTTTCCAAGATTAAGAAGACCAAGACGTAAGAGTTTTTCTTGTTCTCTTATTAAAGAATCACAAAAGACATCAAAATACAGGGACTTCTAGGCTTGTACTTGAAAATAAAGGTTTCTCTAGTAGAATGGAAGGTGGCAACAAACATAGAGTAAGTCAGTTCTAACTTAGTAAGAATGGAATAGATAAGGATGCCATCTTCTTCCTTAACATTAACACCTTCCAAGAGAAGTCTAAGGGTCTTGAACTTGGACAAAAAATCTTCAATGGAAGAAAAATTATTGGGGTCCAACATAAGCAACTCATTTTCGAGTTGATGGGCTCTAATTTCATTTTTAATTCCAAAAACTTTATTGAGTTGTTTCATTGCTTCATCAGGGGTATCAAGTTCTGTGATATGGAATCTAAGGTCTGGAGAAATAAACATCCTTATCAACCCACGTGCTTGATCTTGCTTATTTTTCCATTTGACTGTCTTATCTTCATCTTTAGGTTTAGACTCTTGGCCTGAGGCTATTCTATAAAGACCTTTACTTCTAAGTAAATTCTCCATGTAGGACACCCATTGGAAGTAGTTGGTGTTGTCAAGAATAACTTGGCATGAAATTTCCATTTTAATAGAAACTGAAGCTGTAGATGCTGAAACTAAGTGTTCAAATGGAAAGATCTCAAAAAATTAGGTCGATTAAAAAAACGGCTTTGAAAACAGCTTCCGGATGAAGAAGTTATGGCTTTTTGAAGAAACGTTGTTGAAGATGCCGACGAAGTACGTGAATGTGCGGAAGTGAATGATAATGTTATATTTAAAAAAAATCCCCCCTCTTTCCAAACTTAATCTAATTAGCTCACTTTTTGAAAAAAATTATGCGACCCACTTTTATAAATAAGTGAAAGTCACTTTTACAATGGTACTTTATGAGCTACCCACTAAATTGTGACTTAAATAAAAGATAAAGAGACTTTAAAATTCTAAGTGACTCACTTTTTTATAATGGGTGAGAACACTTTTACATAAAGTAACTTTAAAACATAATTTACATGTGATTTTTGAAAAAGTAACTCAACAAAATGAAAGACTTGAACCCAAGACCCCTATTCTCATAAAGTAACTTTGGACCAAGTGAGCTAGTTTAAAAGGATAATAATTTTTGGAAAATTGGAAGGATTTTTTTTTCTTAGTCACTGAAGCTTTGGAGTGTGTGCTTACCTGAGAAATCCCTTTTTGCCTACAAAACAAAAAGCCACATAACCGAAAACGGACATGCAAAACAAACCAAACGTTACGGCTTGAAGTTAGATTTTGTTGGAAACTAAATATTTTGCTCAATATTTCTGATTTTCCGAGATCATACTAAAGTGCAACAGAAAAGAACATACACATGAGAAAAATATTTCCTTTCTGTTTCTGATTTGCCCAGATCGCACAACACCGCGAGTCAAAGAGCATACGCAGAAATGAAAGGTATAGATTCGGTAATAAAAAAATAGAGAGTTAAATAAAACCGAAATAAATAGAGAGATAAAAAACTAAAACTGCAAATAATTATTGTATACCTTCAGATCTTCAAAATGGCGTAGCTAGGGCTACCCGAAACCTTTTCGCGTGAAACGAAAGGGGTTCCTCACTGGAACAGATGCTCCTAACACAATAGAGCAGTCATCTCGGCCCGAAAGTGGTCAAAAACAATAGATCTAGGAAACGACAGTCGGATGCAGTTGTACGAGCTTTGGATTTGGATCACCAACAGATGCGGCCCTCAAATAGCTCTGATACCATGTAGGAATTTATACTGTAATTTCCTCAGATAGAACACTAAAGGACACCACTCACAAAAATATCACAGATCAATACACTAATATTCTTGACGTGGTTAAAACCCTCAAAGAGGGAAACAGTCCACGGCCTGAGCCAACGCGACCATTTCAGACAATTTATTAATGTAAAAGAAAGAAAATTTACATAAGCTTCTCTCATGAACGACCACCTTACAAATGACCCTCCATGCTTTTTAAATAGATATCATGGACCAATCGGGTGTTAAGCCACACATCAAGTATTGGTAATATCGATGAGAGAATGAACCGTCAGATCACTTCATGTCTAGAACATATCGTGGCCATAGGATTGTAAGTTACAAAAGTACTTAGTAGAGAAACACACTTTACCTAACTCTACACGTTACTTAACTATTTCCTATGTGTCAGAATATCACAAATTTGCATTTAGAGGTGAGGTTGGACCGTAATACTCCTTTGCCAAAAGCATGATAACTGTTACAAAAAACCTCCATGTTGTGTCACATTATCAAAAGTGGCAGAGACACCATTCTATAACATTGATGAACAAACCTACTACACTATTATAAAGTGGAAAAAGTAAACACTTGATGCATAGACATGGACAATTCATACTTGGAATGTAATGTGGTGATAAGATAACACAACTCGAACATTTGTTGTGGTAGAATAGCAATTGGGAGTTCATAGTATAATACTTGTTATGGGGAAGTGAAGCTTCAGAGTCATGTGAACATCTTGTTAAAAAAGGAAATAGAAAGGATTAGTGTGAATTGTAAGTATGCCTCTGATTTTTGTGCTTTGTTTTATTTATATATATTTGTTTTTTTATGGGTTTCGAGTTGAATTAGCTAAATTCGTATGGAAAATAAATTGAAATTATATAAATAGAATATAGAATTTTAAAATTTACCATTTCTTTAGCAAGATAGTCTTTAACCTTTTTATTTTCTAAGGCAAAAAACAATAAAAATAGAAAATCATAGGAATTTAATGTTTAATTGATATTTTTATATAATTTGAGGACTCATAGTTAGAAATTCATGAGATATATCCATTCTTGTTATTGATGGGCTAAGTAATGGCATGTATGTTACAAGGTATGAAGCACATAAATTTTTCTAAAAGAGAAGAATAAAATGACATTTACTTGTCTATGGGGAGATTTGCATATCATGCATTACCATTTAGATTATGTAATGCTCCAACCACATTCTAAAGAGATATAAATGGAATATTTTATGATCTTTTTCATGATTGGGTGGACTTTTTTCATGATTGAGTGGACATTTATATGGAAGATTTCATAAATTATGGTGATGAGTTTAATGAAGCACTTTCCAATTCGGAAAAAATCATAATATGATGTAAATAAAATAATAACCATAATAGTATGATGGATCATAACACTTGATTCCATTAGCAAGTGCTCATGTGAGTAACAAGAAAATAATTCACACATGTCAAATTTTCATGACGCATTATTAGTTTGTGTTTGACCAAAATTTTATGATTTTATGAATAATTTAATATTAAGAATTCAATTTTTATTATTATTGAAATTTATTTATTTGTAAAATGATTGATTGAAGTTTTATTATTTTGATTAGTTACTAATTTTTTATGTTAATTTTTTTTCTTTTTCATTTAATATTTTTTAATAATTTATAATTTTTATATTAAAAACATATTTTAATAAATTTATTTATAAACCATTATATATATTAATAAAAATAAAATACACACAGCGCATATATATACCTCTTTTGCACACGTCAAGTTCATAATATAGACCTCTGGAAATGTGAAAGGTCGGGGTAGCATCTTCCCTCTTGAATGGAGGATACGTGTCAAAGTTTAATTACATGCAAGAAAGTTAAGTGAAATTCACGGAATAAACCATGAAAGTCGAACCATTGTGCACCCACACGCAAAGAGAGTAGACCAAAAGTTAATTCTCGGAAAAACACTGGAAAGTGAAACCATTGTGGACCCCACGGAAAGAGAGTACACTGAAGTTTATTTCCGATGTATCCGGTGGTGGTGCAGTGTATAACGACGATCTATATATCTGCCCACTCCCAACCTCTCAACAGCATTTTCTCGTAGACTCCTAAATTCATTTCCACCCTCGCATTTCGACTCTCACTAGCATTTTCTGGTAGACTCCTAAATTCATTTCCACCCTCGCATTTCGACTCTCACTTGCTTCGGCCTTTCAGAGTTTCCCACTTTTTATTTCTATTTCTTTAACCGTTTGGCATTCGCATACCCAACGCCTCCAAAACCATTCTGAAATTCAAATCGAAGGTCAGCGTTATTCTTCTGCAACTACCATGGACGCTTCTGGCGCCTCCTCCTCTTCCACTGCTGCTCATCCCATCAATAATAGCGGCGTCGATTACAGGTGCGGTGTGTTTATCAACCACCGCGGCCCGGACACCAAGAAGACCTTCGCTAGTTACCTCTACCGTCGTCTTCTTATACATGGATTGAGGCCCTTTTTAGACCAGGAAGAATTGGAAGTGGGATCCAATTTTCCTACTCAAATAGTCGACACTATTCGAAGTGCCTCGGTCCATGTGGCCATATTCTCTACATCTTATGCAGATTCACCATGGTGTCTGCGTGAACTCGTCCTCATGTTGGAGTCCAAGGCTCCTATTGTTCCTATATTCTACCATGTCGACCCTGCTGCCCTCAGGTGGACAGATCAGCCAACAAAAGGAGTGTATGCTGTGGCCCTCAACCAGCTCCAAATGAAGACAACGGTAGATCCTCAAACGCATGAGAAGAAGCAACGTTATGACTCTGTCACTCTTCAAAAATGGAGAAATGCTCTTTCTACTGTTGCAGACATAAGTGGCTTTGATTTGTTGGGCAAGTTTAACGGGTAACACCTCCAACTCCCTCTCTATGGATACAATATATAACATGTGTATGATGATTTGCCTGTGGTTTCAGTTGTAAGTATATATAGCATGCACATGCATATGATGTTTCGGCTATGGTTTCAATTGCTTATTTATTTGGTTTTCTCCTTGACTTACCAGCGACGAGGGTCTGTTGCTAGATGAGGTCGTCAAACGTGTGGTGGAATTAATGGCTGTAAAGTTGTATGTGGCCAAGAATCCTACCGGTTTAGATGACAAAATTGCGGATTTTGAAGCTACAGTATTAGCACAGCAACACACAGGAGAAGTTCAGGTTGTGGGCATAGTTGGCTTAGGCGGAGTCGGGAAGACGACTTTGGCAAAACAGATTTTCAATAGAAAGCATTCAGAGTACAGCCATTCCTACTTTTTATCAGATGTAAGAGAAAATGCAAGAATCTCATTACATTCATTGCAGAGTAAACTTATGAAGGGTTTGTTTCATTTGGATAGGCAAATAGACAACATTCATCAAGGTACAGAGGTGCTTAGACAGTGTTTCTCATCTTGTAAAATATTCTTAATTTTAGATGACATAGATCATGTGAATCAGGTAGATGTGCTTTTACCAGATAGAAGTTTCTTACATAAGGATAGCTTAATTTTTATTACATCCCGGGATGAAGGTGTCCTAGCAAGGTCAGGGGTGAAAGGGTCATCCATGTATAGGTTAACGGGCCTTCCTTACCACCATTCGAAACAGCTCTTTTGCTTATATGCCTTCTGTCAGCCCTGTCCACACCCTGGATTTGAGGATCTGGTAAATAAGTTTCTAATGGCATGTGATGGATTGCCCCTCTCGTTAATAGTATTTGGAGCACTTCTCTTTGGATATAATGACAAATGTGATTGGGAGGCCATACTTCACCAATTAGAACTTCCAAAAGATATAAAGAATATATTAAAAGTTAGTTATGATTCTCTTGGCAAGGAGGAACAACAGATATTTTTAGATATAGCCTGTTTTTTTATAGGAGAAAACAAGAATAGTGCAGTAACAGTATGGGAAGGATCAGGCTGGAAAGGTTCGTTGGGGTTTAAAAATTTGCAGCTCAAGTGCTTGGTAAAAGTGGACAGTAGAGATGTTATACATATGCATGATCACCTGCGTGATTTGGGAAGAGAAATTGCGGAAAATGAATTACCGCGCCGTCTTTGTCGTCGCACTGCCGGGAACATTAACGATTGGCTGCTCCAGCAAGCATCTGTAAGTCCTCAGTCATTCAAATTTTTAAAATAGCTATATATATTTTTCCATAGAAATCTGTATAAAGTTTTCAACTTCTCCATTGTTTTACATCTTCGAAATAATTAAATTTAACCATAGCAAGCTGTGTACGGTTTCTTAATTTCCCATCCCAATGAACAGGTTTTAGCCGAAGCACGAGGAATTAGGCTGCTTCCTGGAGGACATAGTACCAAACAAGTTGGGACAAGCTCACAAATGTTGTCATGGTACCAAAGGAATCGCCAAATGTTGAGGAACCGCGTGATGAAGCCTCGCAGTAGCCATCGTTTTCTTGGTTTTGAAGTCATGAATTTGCAACTTGTTGAGACTGAAGGGGATCTGCTGGATGATATTTTGCGTTTGCCCTCGCCAAATCTCATATGGCTTTCTTGGCGTGATTGTCCCTACACTTACCTACCTTCCTGGATTTCAATTAAGAACTTGAGGGTTTTGAAAGTGGATGGGAGACAACTGGAAACATTGTGGAACGGTAAATCGCAGGTAAATCTAAACGTTTTGATTTCATATTGCATCACAGGATCTCCAATGATTACTGACAGTTTTCTTACTTATATCTCTTTCTTACACTCGAAAAGCTTGATCTTCCAGGTACCTTTGCAGTTGGAGGAATTAGAGATTATTAACGCGACCCGTCTCTCGAGCATTCCAAAGTCCATAGGGCACGTGAAGCACCTGCAGAGGATCGTCATTGAGTCTTCCTTTCTTGCTAAATTGCCGGAAGAAATCGGTGATCTGAACTCATTGAGGGCGTTGGTGTTGCATGCTGGTTCATTGAAGTCGTTACCAAACTCCCTTACTAGTTTGACGAACCTCCACCACATGGACCTGCGATGCAAGAAATTGGAGAGGCTGCCAGATTCCTTCGGCAGCTTGACGAACCTCCACAGCTTGAACCTGGATAAGTGCAAGAAATTGGAGAGGCTGCCAGATTCCTTCGGTAGCTTGAGGAACCTCCACAGCATGCAACTGTCTTACTGCGGTATATTGGAGAGGCTGCCAGATTCCTTCGGCAGCTTGACGAACCTCCACAGCATGTACCTGTCTCACTGCGAGAAATTGGAGAGGCTGCCAGATTCCTTCGGCAGCTTGACGAACCTCCACGACATAAACCTGTCTGGTTGCGAGAAATTGGAGAGGCTGCCAGATTCCTTCGGCAGCTTGACGAACCTCCACGACATAAACCTGTCTGGGTGCGAGAAATTGGAGAGGCTGCCAGATTCGTTCGGCAGCTTGGCGAACCTCCACGACATAAACCTGTCTGGGTGCGAGAAATTGGAGAGGCTGCCAGATTCCTTCGGCAGCTTGGCGAACCTCCACAGCATGACCGTATGGAGATGCGAGAAATTGGAGAGGCTGCCAGATTCCTTCGGCAGCTTGACGAACCTCCACAGGATGGACCTGTCTCAGTGCAAGAAATTGGAGAGGCTGCCAGATTCTTTCGGGAGTTTACCTAGCCTTGTATATTTTGATGCTTCCTCTTGTGCTAATTTAACAATCTCAAGCGAAACATTTGGAAATATAAGAACCCTCCAGCATATAGATTTTGAACGCTGTGGAAAGGTTGAAGTATGGCCCTGGCAACTAGCCCATCAAAGGTCCCTGAAAACACTGAAGTTGACGGGCACAAATTTGAAGAAAGAATTGGCAAGTGTGATTGAACTCCTCAGTGATTTAGAAGTTCTGTGGATAGCAAACCCTTTGCTGGACACAGTGATGTCTTCGCTGGGGGACTTACTGAAGTTGAAGGATTTGTATCTCGAGTATCGGCGGGAAGTGAAGTGTTTGCCGGCATCGCTTGAACGGCCGAGTCAGTTGAGATGGTTGAAAGTGGCTGCTTGTCCCATAATCCACACATCAGAGGTATTATCTGATGAAGTTGTATACCCCAACCTTTCAGATTTCATATTAGAGGAGTGTATTAATGTGGTGGAGATTGGAACATTACCAAAGGCACTCATATCTGTGACATTGGATAGGTGCTACAATCTGAGAAGTATACAAGGCCTTTGTGGTCTTCCAATGCTTCGATACCTAAATATTGAAAAGTGTAACGAACTTCCGGAGCTGCCGAGTGTTAAAACATTGGTGTCCTTGCTACAGTTGCATGTAGCAGATTGTGAGAAGTTGAATAGCATACGGGATTTGGCGCACCAAACAGAGCTTTATTGGCTACATGTTCGGGGGTGCCCTGAGTTGGAGAAGCTGGAGGGAGTTGAATATTGTACATCGTTATGGGATTTTTTGGTCGAGGGGTGTCCTAAATTGCGGTTGGGTGAGAGAGTAGTAGAGAGGCTGCGCCAGAAATGTGTATGGGGATTTCACTTGGAGGAACCAAATCGAAATCAAAATTGAATTTTTCAGGTTTGTAATATAAATATAAATGGTATTTTAACCGGGAAAGAATCGGAGTCCATTTTAGTACAAAATTATTTTATAGTGAGGATGCTTTTGTATATTTTTTAATATTTATATTTAAAAATATTTTAATAATTATATTTTCATGAAGTATATGAATAAGAATTAGTTATAAGCTTTTTTTAATTTTAAATATTAGAATTATAACATTAATGCGTTCGATAAACACTTTTCCCAATTAAAATAACTTCTTTAATAAAATTAATTGAATTAATTAAAGTAATATTTTTTGAATTAAATTAATCTATTTTATTTTTTATAAATTTGTTTTTAAATATTTGTAAAATTTAAACTTTAAATATTAAATTAATATAATTTAAATGAAAATAATAATAATAATAAATATTATTGAAAATATAAATATATGTTTAGTTTTATGTTTTTTAAAATTTAAAATTGAACAAAGGCTCACAAATATTAATAAAAATATTTATAAAAGATACAATTAATAAATATAAATACACGTAAAGTTTTAAGATATATTTTTTTCTAATTGTTTTTAGTGAGATTTTTTGGAAGCTTTTCTAGTGGATTTTTTGGTCTAATTTCTCTAAAATCTGGAACGAATTTATTGAAATCACAAGCTTGATGGATAACCTCTGCACAATTGAATTGTCCTAGGGGTTTTTCACGGTGTTGAATCCATATATACCGTCAAAAAACTAGTTTAAATAACACAAATCAAGATTTCACCTCAAATTCTTTTGCCAGATTCGAGTACATGGAAGTCCAAAAAATTGCACTACATACAACTCCTATTTTTTTCTAAACTATTTTTTCATTTACATTATATTTCATAAAAAAGTTATAAATATTTATAGAAGAGCCTTAACAAAAAAATGAAACACGTCCTACAATTGGCATAGACATTGTGTAACAAAAATGTGTTATGAATTTACATAATTACTAACATAATTATATTGAGTATTGACATATTAACTAAAGATTATATTAATGGCAAGAAGGGAAATTTATGACTAAAATATCTTCAAGGGGTTGGTCCATTGATTGGATGATCATGTGTTTTTCTTTTGGCAATGAGATTGGCAGTTTGGCGACACCATCAATGAGAATTGGGTTCAGTACCAATAAAACCCTTAACACCCTCTTTGTTTCTTGGAACCTCCTCATTGGGTTCCCTTGAGTACTAATAGAACCCTTAAAGCCCTTCTTGTTTCTTGGAACCTCATCTCTAAGTTATCTTGAGTACTAATATAACTCTTAAATCCCTCCTTGTTTCTTGGAACCTCCTCATCTTCGAAAATTTGGGAGACCTCAATTCTAATTCCAAATACAACTTGACAAACAACTTCAAATTCCCCCTGTAGCACCGCAATTTTGTGTATGATGTCTTTTTCTAGAATATTGTGTTCATTCAACACTTGAGTTAGCATTGCTTGTACCATCTAGTAAACATCAATAATCTAGCATAGCTTTGTTTCTAGAGTCTTCAAAAAAGAAGGGTCTTGAACCCACCCTTCTATTCCTTTTGAATATATTCTCCAATAATCTCATGTTTTCCCTCTACTCTGCCATCTAATTCTACATATGGATCTTTTGTGAACTCAAGGACTTTGGAGTAGAATAACTCTTTTGTTGCTAAGACTTCCCTTCTAACTTAGGATGTATAATTGGAATGCCCCTAACCATATTATTTCTCAAGGGAGGTCATGAGTCTCCTTCTTTGGCCTCCTTTGCATATGTAATTTCACTACTTCACTATGCCTAGGTGCATACACTAGTGTCAAAAGAATTTGGCTCAAAAGACCAAGCTAAAGCGGGTTATCCTTGTAATGACCCTATAATATCAACAATTTTTTTTTTAATAACAAATAATCTTCCATTGGATGGTAGTTAAATATTGCACTACATTAATATCTCCTTATATTATAGATAACCATGATAAAAGATTAGTTATCATCACAACTTTATTCTTTGGCATTTTCTTCAGCGTTAATGGGTGCATTGTAATAGGTTGAAAATTGGTGCTTTAACCAAATGTTTACATTGATTCTAAAAACTTATTGAACTAAATTTTGTTCCTATCATAAAGGTTATCTTTCTCCACTTCATCTTGACATGGGTCTCACTTCAACCCTTTTCACATATAGTATACATATCTAATTATATATTAAATACCCATTTTCTCTTCTTATGTAAAGAGTCACATTACATTAGATTCCTTATACTTTTAATTAATAAAAAGTTATCATTTTTACAAAGTTTGCATTATAATTATTTGTGTATTGACATTGTATTACTCTTTCAGAGTATATTTTGTTTACCTAAAATATTGGACCCTAGTTCAATGTGTGTGTGTGTATAAGGCAAATGCTTCACAATGTGTTCATCAAACTTCATTAGCATGACATTTGTAACTCTATCATACTTTGTCACCACCATCATCATACTTCTACATTTTGTTTAAGTTACCTGATTTAAAACTCATATGATTAAAAACTTTTGTTTTTCCTTTTAATATGGGATTATGTAATGTTGTTTTTGGATTTTTCGATCACGTAGTGGGTGTTTGTTTTGTGTTGCCACGTACCCCTTTTCTGTAATCAACGTCATCAATGGTGTATTTTCAACGTTGTCAGGTCAATGATTCAACTTTTATCTAGGGTTATCAAGATGTTTATTGACTTTTTAGACTTGTTCTTTCTGCCAATTCATTCTACCCTATGAGTTTAGCTTAGTCATGTCATCCTTTGTGGCTAGATTTTTGCTGGGGTTTCAATTAGGCTTGAGCATTACAAGTGGGAATTGATTTATTCACTTGGACAAATGGCCTCCATGTATTCTCAAAGTGGTAGTTGACTTTTCTACTTGTTAGTTGGAAGAATCGTTTGACTGTTAGACTTTGAGATTGAATACCAGAGGTAATTTATACTTTAAAAGGGTTCATGCTCGACTATTCTTTCAGTTCTCCTTTCATTTGTAGTTAGTTAGCATACTGATGTTGTAAAATTTCTTTTACAGGGTTGAAAAATGGATTTTCTAGGTTTATTTAGAAGAGCTAGACTGTTGCTACCAACAATGTCGCAACAAATCGATATGCACTATAATCATCCAATTCTTCTAGTATTACACTACTTATTTTGAGTTATAATGATATTCTAGTATGGTTATTTCTCACTTGGAGGACACTCGTCTCTTCCACACGCTAGAGAATTATATTGTCTTATAGTGTCATGTAGCAAATATGTAAGTTTTCTATATTTGTTGAATTACTTCAAGTATCTCTCTAATGGTAAGTAATTTTGTACACCTGGGTTAATTTCTATTCATATTCATGTTGAGAGGTTAAGACGCTATAAACTTCGTCGCTAAACCGTATATGGTTACAGAGATAATTTATTGTGTATCAAACCCTAGGGTTATAGTACAATTTCAAGCCATTGTTAAAATAAAATTTTGTTCTTTATGAGGGTTACTGTCATTTAAAGACAAATTGTTCTCTTATTGTATTTTAAGGGTTTAGCAAAAAATTTTATTTCTGTGTTTACAACTTGGGTGGTTTATTAAACAAACCTTTTTTTCTTTAATACCCTAGAAGGTTATTTTCAAGAGGGTTTTCTGAAAATTATTCGAGAGGATTTCCCACTCTCGTCTGTTTGGAATTCTTATGCAGTAGAGGGTGTTTTAATGATTTGTTTAAGATAACCTTCTGTTTTTTATTTCTTAGATTGTTATCAAAACTAACAGATTATTACTGGTTATAACTTTAGTATGTTAGGCTTCTGTAACAGATGAGGTCCCGAGGCAATTCCAAGAGTATGTAAGGTATACCCTTTATGAAGCAATTTCAACATTTTGAATATATATATTTATATATGTTTTGTTTATAATAGCCTACTTAGAATCATAATAACCAAAAACGCCTATGTACTTGTATCAAGTATATCTCAATCTCATATTTTTTGGTCGTGGATATTGTTTGGTTACTTTGGAGTTCATCGTCCTTAACTCACAACACAACTATGTTTCTAGGTTAGATTATTACTCAATGTTTTCCTACGAGTTCCTGAGCAAAGCATTTGTGTTACAACTGAGACAATGTCTATTGTCTCAATAATCTTCTTTTAGTTTTTCTTTTTATTTCTCTATCCCATGTCAAGTATTAGGGAGAATGCGGTTCCCTTAGGAAATGTACCTTTGTTATATTATAGGAAATATTGCCTGGCCAGATTATCAGTACAATTTGTATATGATTCATAATTTTCTTTATATTTATATATATTCTTCTTACTAGAGTGTCTTGTATTTGGACTTGTATATAACTTCAAATAAGCTTTTATATGTTATGTAGAAATTCTACAATGAGATATACTTATGTTTTATAATTTTAAGTCCATCTACTAAGTATGTATAACTTGTTTTCATATGTTTTCATTTAATGTATTTTTTTCTATCAACTATATGGTTGGTTTCCTATCTCATATAATAATTTCAAAAAAGAAAACAATTTACTCTGATTTAAATTCTATGCTACCATAACCGTGTTCCCACGGTCCTAATGCTATAATGTAGTTAGAATTATAAATAAGTGCATAATTGTGTTTACAGCCTGTTCATTTAACTGTAAAACAAAGTTTCTTTTCAATTGTGTACCAATTATGGAATTAAAAACTCATTTATATATTCTTAGGATACTATATATTTAATTATACATATACAATCTCTTCCTATACTGCAACATACCGACTATATTCTTAGATCTCAGTTGCTGGCCAGAACAAGGAATTCTGGTCCTTGGAAGTTGGCACATAAGCATATGAGAGTGACTATAGACCCTTGGACATTGGCACAGAGGCTTATGGGAGCGACTATGGCTTCAGAGACATATCTGGATGTATTAGTCCCCGATCGCACGCATAGAGTGGTCCTGAGAGCGACCGGGACATCTTGGTCGCTCACACAACAATAGTAAGGGAGCGAATCTAGGTCTTAAATGTATTACACCACAATCGCACGTATAAAGACTTCCTAAGAGTGACCGTGAAATTATAGTCGCCCGCATATAGTGACCAAGACAGCAACCAGGGAGTTTCAGTCGCACACAGACAGTTTTGATGAGAGTGACCCGAGTTCAGATCTAGGGTTTGACATATTGATTTTAGTTGACTTCAGTGATATGGTAAATATGGGTTTCTTTCTACTATTATACAAATTTGTGGATATGTAGATATGATTTGTTAGTTTCTGTTGCAAACATATGTATTGGGCTCATTGACAGTAACAACTATGCTAAACAATGTTCGTCACAGTGACAACAGTAGATAGTATTTGGCATCAGTTTGTGACAGTACATTACAACCATTAGTATGAGGTTTATGATTCCTAGCATGATTAGATATGTTTCATAGATATCATTATTGTTTTGCTTCATATATAAAGTTAAGGATTATTGTACTCTCTTTTGCTGCATCATTTGATGACAATCTAAGAAGAAGAAGATTTGCAAAGGTTTTCCCCATAGTGGGTTTTTCCCTGGTCTCAGACCAATCTTGGTGTCTCTATTTGTGTGCATGCTTTATTCTATTGTTCCTTTTATGTTATGCTTCATTGATGATGATGGTGATGTTGTTCCTTTCTATGTAATTGCATATGATGATGTATAATGGTGTAGATCTTAATAATGTAATGATGATATGTGGTGAACTTAAAGTATTAAGGGTGAAATGCAATTATCAAAGTAAATAAAAATGTCTCCCTAAGAAAATTTAACAACTATAAATGGAAATTTTTAACTCAACTCATTGTTGTATTTACAATGAATAACCTGCTCAAAAGAAAAACCATCATGACAAACATGACAACATGAAAACCATACCGTTTATTAGAGCTTTATAACATAGCTCATTACGGTATTTACAATATCAACAATACATAAATATGTACATATACCAAAAAGAATCATTTGCCTCCTTTGTCAAACAATGAAGGATACATATCCCACATCTGATTGACCATCTCCCATGGAGCCTCATCGGGTCCAAAGTGCTTCCATTGCACTTTAACTTGCTAGATTGCTCTATTTAGGAGCATGAGTCGTTTCCGCTACAATATGCACTGAGATCCCGGTTGGGGTTCTCCTTCTGGATCTACCGAGGTGCCAACTTGGTACATGATCCAATCCTCGAGGATATCTTCTTGCAATTGATCCACAAATAAACATGCTACTCAACCTGAAACTCTTTAAATGCCCTATGCTGGTCTACATAACTCTTATGTATATCATGTGTTGCCTCTAGATTCTTCTTTATAACCTACATTTCCTGTTACATTTTTTCTAGCATGTTTGGACCTATCAACACCCTATTCACTCGATCACTCCAATTGATGGGGGTATTACAAATCTGACCATAGAGCGCCTCAAACAGGCTCATCCTTAGTGACTCCTGATACATATTGTTGTAAGAAAATTAAACTAGTGGAATCGACTCCTCCCACTTCTATTGTTGATGCATGACATACATCCTCAGCATATCCTCTAGGATCATGTTGACCCTCTTTATCTATCTATTTGTCTGTGGATGATAAGTTGTACTTAAGGCCAAATTTGTACCCAAACCTGCAAAAAAATCCTTCCAAAACCTAGAAGTGAACTTAACATCTTTATCTAACACAATCTTCTTCAAAACATTGTGCAACCTCACTATCTCCCTGATTAAGACTTGTGCTACCTCACTAGCTGAATAAGTAGTCATCGCTGGAATGAAGTGAGCTACCTTACTAAACCCATCAATCACAACCATGATGGAATCATGTTGCTTCAATGTCCTCAGTAAACCTGTAATTAAATCTACTAAAATGACCTCCCATTTCCATTCTAGAATGAGAATAGACTGTAACAAACTAGCTTGGTGCTTACACTTAGCTTTCACCTGCTGACAATCCAAGCATTGAGCAACAAAATATACCATTTCCTTCTTCATATTAAGCCAATAGTAGTGTATAAATTCCTTGTAGATTCAAACTGCAAATTGTAATATGTTAAAACAATTGACTTGAATCTACTCTACTCATCAGCAGAAACAATAATTGATTGATGAAATCATGTAGCAGAAAAAGGAAGAATTCAATCACACATAACAGAATAATTTTCTGGGGAAATCCACATCTAAAAACCCCTGCTATCTATATATTGCATTAATCATACAAATTTAGAAGATTACAAAGCTTTTCTCAAGCTCGAGCAAACTCTACACTATCACAATATATATCACTACTTCACAAACAAGCTCCAACCAATACTTAGCAAAATCTGTTTCCTGTCAAGCTCTTATTTCATTGCGTAGTTTCCTAGGGAATTAGCCAATATTTAATTGGGAAATTCCTCATCCATAACTGTGCAATTCATCAATAGGCCTTCCTCTGATTGCATACACCATTGGTTTAATTTAGATGATTTTACAATTGGTAGTACACTGTCCTTGAACTCCCATCTCAACTCAGTCTTTCTCTGATCTGACATGCATGATTTAATTATGAGTGAATCTTCAGTTTACTGGTTGAGCAGTGTTGGTTACACCCCATTATTTCAGGTTACACCCCACAAGTGGATCTCCCACTAATTCCTCCATCGATTGAAACTAGTTTAACTGAATCTAACTCAGTTAAACTGAATTAAATAATTACAACTCAAAAGAACTCAACCTAGGCCCCTAAAATTTAGGAACCACTCTACATGACTCTAGATAGACTCCGAACTCGAATTAACTAAGCCAACTAAGTAAAATTAGCTTAATTAACTATTACAAGTTTCTATAACAATTAGAATTACAATTTAATTCCTAATTTAATTCAAGGACAAAATTAAATTAGGATTTTCTTGTTGCATTTTTCAACACTCCCTCTCAACAAAAAAGGGATCATCTGCTACCCCAATCCTACCTCTGTGAAACTTGAATTTGCATTTTGACAATGACTTTGTCAAAATATCTACATCCTGCTCCTTTGTTGAAATGAGTGTAATTGATCTCTGCTTCTTGATGTACCAAGAAATTGTTGCTGACCCAATAACAAAGATCCCCCTGATGTTCTCTTTTTGTCGGATGGAATCCTTGTCCAATCTACATCTGTGAAGCCTTGAAGCTTCACTCCCTTTGTACCAAAGACCAAAATGAATGGTGCCTCTGAGGTATCTTAACACATGTCTAGCTTCCTTCCAATAAAGTTTGGTTGGCTTAACAATGCCTTGACTAAGCTGGTTAACTGCAAAACACATGTATGGTCGTGTGTTCACCAAATACATAAGTGAACCCACAAGATGTCTATAAATAGTAGCCTCTGCTACTTCACCTGAAGTAGCATCTTCTTTCCTCCAACTACTTGCTAGAGAAGTCTCCATGGGTTTGCTACTCTCCGTTTGGAACTTCTTCAGTATCTTGTTGGCATACTTTCCCTGAGAGACAAACAATCCTCGTCTCCTTTCCATACTTCCATACCAAGAAAGTAATGCATGAGCCCCAGGTCCTTCATCTCGAATTCTCTTGTAAGATCCTCTTTGCAAGATTTTATCATTTTCTCATCACTTGTCAAAATGAAATCATCGACATATAATACTATAATAAAACATTTACCTTCAACTACAATATGGTAAAGGTTTGCATTTTCTTCACTTTTGGTGAAGCCCAACCTAGTGAAATAACTATTAATTATGGTGTAACAAGCACGTGGTGCTTTTTTTTCCATACAACACTTGCTTGAGTCTGCACAAATGTGTCTCTCTTTTAAAGGTCTCAAATGCTTTCGGCTACTCAATATACACCTCTTCCTCAATCATATAGTTGACGAATGTTGTCTTCACATCCATATGATGTATCTTCCATCCCATCTGTGTTGAGAGTCCTAGAATAGATCTGATTGATGAGTACCTTTCTACTGGGGTAAAGGTCCCATTGTAATCAATTCCCTCCACCCAAGAGAACCCTCTGGACACAAATCTAGCCTTGTGTTTCTCCACACTCCCATATGTTGCTTTCATTACCTTGTAAATCCATCTAGAACTCACCACTGACTTGTCTACTGGTCCTGGGTCCACTTCCCAAACAATGTTAGTGATAATGGAGTCATACTCCTTAACCATGGCATCAACCCATACTGGTTGTTGCACTTCTTTCTTGAATGAGGATGGCTCAGCCTCTACACTCTCACTCATTAGATCCATGTAGCCAATGTACCGATCTAGTGACATCCTCTTCTTGCATTGTGATCTGGGTGCTCCCATATTCTCTCTAGCATTGTGCATCAATCTATAATCCTCTCTGGTGCACTTCCTTCCATCTCTCAAAGTCTTTGCATGAGTGGATGCTTCCACTCTCTGCTCCTCTGCATGTGAATGATCCACATCATCTTGAGGTTCCTCCTTTAGAGCTAAAATCTACTCATATGTATGTAACTAAATCTCCCTCTCAAGGGAACATCTCATGGCCTTCTCTTCATCAAATTTCACATCTCTTCACCCGATAGTTGTGAGGTGTATCAGTGTACCCCACAAATATGACCAACTCAGTTGTTGGCTCTACCTTTTTTCGTTCATCCTTGGTAACATGAAAATACATTGATGAACCAAAGATCCTGAAGTGTGTCATATCTTGTTTCTTACCTGAAAAAAAACTTCTTTTGGTGTAATCATCGCAAGAATTCAATGAGGGCTTCTTTTTTGAAAATAATTAATTGTGTTGCATGCTTCAGCGCACAAGTGCAATAGTAGCCCCTAATCATGTAACATCACCCATGTCGCTCCCCCAATACATTTGTTCTTCCTTTCATCCACCCCATTTTGTTGTGGGTTATGAGGCACTATTAACTCATGCCAAATACCTTCTGATGCACAAAAGTTCTTGAATTCATTCCACATATATTCTCCACCATTATTTATTTTAAGAGATTTAACTTTCTTGCTAGCATCTTTCTTGACAAGTGCTTTAAATTCACAAAATTTAGCGAACATTTTATCTTTCTTCTGCATGAAGAAAATCCAACACTTAAGATAAAAATCATCAACAAATATTACATTATACATGTGCTTGGCCTTCAATGTTTTCGAGAATGATCCACACACATCTAAGTGAACTTGATCAAGGATCGCTTGTGCTCAATTGTCTTTATCATGAAAGGAATCTTTGTTGTACTTCTTGTTTCTGGGAAAACTAGTGTCTTGTCGAACGACTAGCCCTCTAGGTTTGGCAGCTACCCTAGAAACAACAATTTAAAGCAATTCAACGATTTCTCTATGTGTAATAGATAAGAGAAAGATAATGGAACCAACCTGGAACTTCCGCTTAATCCCTTGCTTGATCTCTCTACCCCTTGACAGAGCTTGCAACTCCTCTAGGTACTTAACTCGCTTGGAGAGTACCTGCACAAGTACAACAACAAAGAACTGTTAAAGCATCGTGATCTATTACAACATAAACATTACAGAATCAGATACATAATGAACAAATGATTAACAAATGATAACATTCACAATTGCACAATCATATGGAAGAAAACTTGAAGAAATTTATTAATAGAAGGGAGAATTACAACCCAGTTGTCTGATCCAGCATCATCCTCTCAGCTTCAATCCCTCTTCACCTCATGAAATAGCAAGATCACACCAACAATACAATGCTCTTTCCTCAATTACAAACTATCAGCACTTCCTTGCAATTCACAATATTCCAGCCTCTAGATCTCTTAGATGAGGGATCCATTTATAGATGTGCACAAGGGTGTGAGTCATCCATGGGGTTTTGATTAGTGTCATTCCACTTGTTACAATTGGTTCCACTTGGAGATTTCTCAGATCCCTTATTCATCCTTGGGTGAATTCAGAGAGGCAAGTGGCATAGGAGAAGTTTCTAGAAGATTCCATGAGCAACCACCTAGCAAACTGTCTCGGGCATTTGTCCATCCTTGCCCATTGCACCCTACAGAAAACCTAAATAGTATGCATCACACCCTGGCAGTGTACCACTCAGTATGCATCACACTTTGCCAGTGTAGTAGTCAGTATGGTTCAGTTTAGGCAATTTCTAGATGGTTTCTCAGATGGAGCTTTTGGGGAATGATGTAATCAGATGACTATGTTATTTTAGGGTATGAAACAAATATTTTAGGGGTTGATGAGCCCTAGTTTATCAACATATAAGTTTGTGGTTGATGTGCCAAAATATGTCTATAACAGTTTCCCCCTAAAGCATGAAGTTGTAAATATTGATGTCGAGTGAAATGCTTTATCATGAGGATCTGAAGTTTTGAACTGGAAGGTGACCTGCATAAGTGACAATACAATACATCATCATAATATAATTTTCATGATCTAGTTGAGGGAGGCATTCCCATGCTGAGCTTTATAAATTCATTTCATGTACATAGATCAGATAGTCGTCTGTAGATGCAGACTAGTGATTCTTCATATGTAGAGTCATCATCCATGGTTCGGATGACCATCTGTGCAGTGCCTTTGTACATTTGATGTTTTTATGTCCCTGAATATATCACAGCCGGGATGGATGAAACTAGATCTAGGGTCTTCAAACTCGTTCAATCTTCGCTCGATGTACAAGTCAATCCATGTGAAGAGATGTTCTGAAGTCGAACATGGAGAGACATCGCCTCATTACTAGCCAATGAAGTGAGCTGTTAACAGACGCGAGAGGAATCACCGATAATGATGATGACCCTCAAGGTATTATAGTACAATTCACGTGGTGTGAATATATGATCCAATGTCGAACACCATGCAAAAATCTTTCGGTCAAAGGCCATTGATGTCAACCTATTGCCGGAAGTGAGAAACTGGCCATTGATGTATGCAAGCTTCAAAGCACTGAAAGGTGGTGTTTTTAAGTCAACTTCTTGGATAATGAGTTGATGTCGATAAGAAGCGACTCATCGTAGGAGGGCCTTAATTTATCCCACATCTACAACACGAAACAAAGCAAATGATTTCTGGAGGTGAAAATGAACTGACGACACAAGGTTCAGGAATGGCGGTCATGAAAAATGAAGGTTGGAGGTATTGCAGTGGATGAGACATTAACTGGATGGTGGTTTCTCAACTGAATGACTTCTCTTGAACATGTCGGCGACACTGAGATGAATTGGTAGTGTTAACCCCAAAAGATGGATGGTATGAAAGACCAATGGTGAGATGACCAGTGAACGAAATAACCCAACCCAACTCAATCATGGAGATGAAGTGAAAGTGTCATGTTCAAGAGTGACCTGCTACCATAAAGTTTTCAAGTTTCTTCCTTTTTTCCCCAGTCATTGCTGACCAGTACCTCTTTATTTTTGTCAAGATTGAGGAGGATAACATATGCTTGTTCTATAATTTGCCCTTCGGGCAAACCTGTCGCTATGTTTTAACGAGTCTAGCGACAGTGAAACTCGGTCTCGTCTAGAATGGACAAGTTTGTCGCTATTGTTTTAACGAGTTTAACGATAAGGATAACTCGGTCCTTTTCATGTTTAGAGAGTTTGAAAAGGGACGAAAAGAAAACTCCATAAGTTCTTTTTTGTAAAATAATCCCTTAGGTCCGAAAAAGGATAAAATAATACAAAAGGGATGACTTTTCCAATCACTTTAACGAGCTGAAAAAGACAAGTGCTCGAATTTTTCGTAAGATAATCCCTCGGGTCCGAAAAAGTATAAAATCATACAGGAGGGATGACTTTTCCAATCACTTTAACGAGCTGAAAAAGACAAGTGCTCGACAATCTTTTCATATTTAACAAGTCAGAAAAGGGTTTAAAGAGGACTCGATTTTTGAGGAATGAGTGGTGTTTGGGGTAGTAACTGGTTCCGGTGACTTTGGAACTTCTCAAAACATGGTGAATTCTGTGAAGAGGCTGGATAATAAGAGCACTCAATGAAAATGTTCCTCAAAAAGGGTAGAACAACCAAGTGAGAGCGTATGATCGGCCAAAGGGATGGTGGTGATGGGATGTACACAACCAAGGTTCAAAAGGCTAATAGAATGGTAATCACAAAGGTTAAAAGATGGGTTCATTTTTTGACAAGCTTGAACCATGGGGGAACTATGCTTGGACTCGGTTTCATTTTTAGACAAGCTTGAAATGAACAAAATATGCTTGGAAAATGGGTTCATTTTTTGACAAGCTTGAACCATGGGGGAACTATGCTTGGAGTCAGTTCCATTTTTACACAAGCTCGACATGACAAAATTATGCTTGAATAAAGGGGTGCATGCCCCCAGCATGACGAAAAAAGAGAGTCTCTTGTAACCATATGGAAATCACTACGATGAAGTAGGACGGCTTTGTCTAGAATAGACAAAGGTGAATGGTGTGATAGACCTCACTTAACCTACAAGGAAACTTATCTTTACAACTAAGTGCATGCCCCTTAAGCTTCATTACACTCACCAGATTACTCCTGGCTATCAGGTGGATGGAATGAAGGTTCAATTGATACCGTTGATGTAAATGGACCATTTAGGGATGATGATTGACTTGGAGCTATGCTTGGACCGGGAAATGAAAGCTGGTCAATGGTGACAATTTTGCCTTCATGCGTGAAACACATCACTCGGAAGAGTGTTGAAACAATTTCTTCCATGTTATAAACATATTCACGCCCAAGAAGTAAATTGTAATCTAAAGGTCCTGGGACTATCATCACATTCAGATGAACGGTTTTCCCTCCCAAAGTGATCGGTATCTTAGGAAGGATCCCTAACGATATACTGGTTCCTTTGTTAAATCCTAATAGGTTCTGTGTAACAGGCACAAGTGGTGGCAAACCAAGCGCTTTCCAAGCAGTTGAGGAAAGGATACTCACTGATGCACCTTCATCTATAATAGTGTCAGACATGATCATTTTACAAACTTGTACTATGATCCGGAAAGCTACATAAGAAGGAAGGCGGGATCTTGCCAGTCGATTCCAATAAAAGGAAGTGACTAGACTGCTTGGAGGGGGTACCAAACGAATGGGAGAATTGACCCCTTGTGTTACAAGAACTTGAGTGTTTTCTTCCTATCTAGATGGAACATACGGGTTGCCCCCAAGTTCGTTAGAATCCGTAGTAACAAAGAGAATTTGAACGGTATCATTTCCACTCTCTTCGAGAAAGGTACGATTAGCTGAAGGTGAAATTGGGTCAATTGTTGCCTCGACCTGTTGACTTTAGATGGGTATAGACTCATATGATTCACTTTCAAAGAGTGGTTTCAATCAACGGTTGATTTAAGTCAGTCGGTTTTTCAACTAGCGAAGGACTTAGGGAGAGTTTCTTGTAACCAGATGGGAGTCATTGTGGTGAAATAGGATGGTTATCCAACACTCTTTTGGCTTCATCCAAAAAAGGATAAAGGTGAAGGGAATGGTTCCCTTCACATAACCTACATGGAATCTTGACTCTTCCCTTCTATTCGTGAACTTTATTATCACTAGTTGATGGTGTGTTACCAACATGATCTCCAGAGGGTGATGACACAAGATGGTGTGAACGGGGAGACCATTCTTTCAAGATCCGAGGAAAGCAAGGACAATCTCGATGAAAATGGTCTCTTGCAAAAATTATGCATGGAAATTTAGCTTTGGGAAGCTTAATGGGCGGATTTTCACCAGATGATGCCTTCAAAGCAATGGTTGCTTGGTTGCCCCCTTGCTGAATCGGCTTCTTCTTCTTCTCCTTCCCTTTCTTCTTCTTCTCAGCTACCTGTTACTAGTATCACTACTTTCACCAAGCGAAGAGGAAGAAGGGGAGGGAGAAACAAACGAGGAAGAAGGCGAAGGGTCAGCTTCAGGATCAACTAGAGGTGTACTCGATTGTGGAGAAATCGCGGCATTTTAAACCACAGAGGTTGAAAAAAGCCATACTGGCAGGCCAATGGTAAGTCCCGGAAGGGATAATGTAGCCATATAAGGAACACCAATATTTCCCCAAGAAGGAAAAGGACTAGGATTCCCCTCAAAAGGGATTCCTTGATTGGGGGACTCCAGATTTGTCTCCATATATCTCAACCTAAGATCAACTAAGGAACAGGGATGTTATTCCGAATTCAATTAATTTTAATGACGCTTGGACACAACTTTGCTTTTTCAATTTTTAAGAGTTGATCAAAAGCTAAAGATGACGCTAGTCTCCTTCGATTTTTAATGAGCCTAAAAGGACAAGCGCTCAGATGGACCTTTTCTTTTAAAGAGTCGAAAAGGAAAGAAAGTGACTACTCTGGAAAATATAGACAGAGGGATTACCAAACCAATCGCAAAACTACAATATACACCTTGGTGATAAAATAAAGAGAAATTACCAAGGACTTATGTACATCAGTCAATCTTCCCAAATGCTGTGTTCAGTGCATTGCGATCAATAAGATGGCAGACTCAGCTTCCTATGGATAAAGGATATAAGCCTATTGTGGTCTCCCAATATATACGCGACGGTACGGGGAGCACAAGTCCATGCTAGCACTTATCGTATCAAGGAGGAGGAATCACCCAACCTTCAATGAAAACGATAGCCACTAGTTTTAATCACGCCGGAAGACGTCTCTAGCCTAGACCTATAGATATGTTGAGTTAAGTTCCAAAGTGTTGTTAGGTTCATTGAAATTTATTTTAAAGTTGATCTTGTTTATAGTTTTCCTTTCAATGGTTCACCACGTGATGTTGATTTGAAATTCCTAAAATGCAATCTACAATGATAAACAATCTTTGTTTATTCTAAGCAATGAAAATCCTAGCTACTAGGGAAAGAAGATTACAATTCTTTCAAACAAAGAGCAAAGAGCACACACTAGTGCATTTTCCTAAATCATATTTTCGCACACAAATCTAAAAATTCTAAATGCAAATGCATGTATTTGTTTTCGTTCTCCTTAATGTGAAAAATGCCAAAAAGGAAAACTAAATGCAGCAACGATCTGAAATATTTTACTCAAAGCGACATTTTCGACAATTTCTTTTTCAAAAGAGAAAGGAAGACTCCACGACACTTTTCAATTTTGAATAAAAAAAATGCTTTCGACACTTCAAATATAAACAAATCAAACCAAATACATGAAGAAAAGTTCAATCGATTATCAAGGGAAGGAAGAATCCACGACACTTCTCTTTTCGACACAAAATGACAATTACGACACTTTTTGTACCAAAACAACAAATCGATTTAAACAACGTTTCGACAAAGGATTGTAAATGATGAACAAATACACAAAAAAATTCACTAATCCTAATCTAATGGAGTCTGATCTATGTGATGCAAGTAGGCTTCAGTAAGGAGGCATTGTTCATATGTAGAAAATTAACTAAAGAAAACTGAAAACAAGGTCAAAACCCCCCAATTTCTAGAATGGAAAAAGAGTTCAGTTAGTCATCGCTCCTGGGCTTCACAGAAACAGGGATGCATCACACTTACTACACTCGGGAGGTGTGATGCATACTGGGTTACAGTGACAAACAATGCGATGGGCCAGGAAGCGCAACTGAAATGGGTTTTGGCTCAAATGTGCAACTGTTTTCAATGAGTTAAGATGAGTGTTGATGAACAGTAAAGAGCAAAGTATGAAGGAATGTCTTGAGAGGTTACTGAGCTACAAAAAGGGCATCTAGATGTGCTTCTAAGTCAAATGTTTAATTCATAAACTAAACTAGAGATTGATTGAAGCAGCATTCATATACTATGCAATTGCAGAGCAAGAGCAGTTCGAAGGCTACCTAGCTGACTTCAGGCTTTGTCTATAGTTTATAAAACAAACGATAACAACAAACAAACATTTGTTCTTCCCCAGTGGAGTTGCCAATTTGTTTCTAGGAAAACTAGTGTCTTGTTGAACTAGCCCTCTAGGTTTGGCAGCTACCCTAGAAACAACAATTTAAAGCAATTCAACGATTTCTTCTATGTGTAACAGATAAGAGAAAGATAATGGAACCAACCTGGAACTTCTGCTTAATCCCTTGCTTGATCTCTCTCCCCCTTGACAGAGCTTGCAACTCCTCTCCATACTTAACCCACTTGGAGAGTACCTGCACAAGTACAACAACAAAGAACCATCAAAGCATCGTGATCTATTACAACATAAAAATTACAGAATCAGATATATAATGAACAAATAATAGCATTCACAAATGATAACATTCACAATTGCACAATCATATGGAAGAAAACTTGAAGAACTTTATTAATAGAAGGGAGAATTACAACCCAGTTGTCTGATCCAGCATCATCCTCCCAGCTTCAATCCCTCTTCACCTCATGAAATAGCAAGATCACACCAACAATACAATGCTCTTTCCTCAATTACAAACTATCAGCGCTTCCTTGCGATTCATAATTTTCCAGCCTCTAGATCTCTTAGATGAGGGATCCATTTATATATGTGTGCAGGGTGTGAGTCATCCATGGGGTTTTTATTAGTGTCATTCCACTTGTTATTATTGGTTCCACTTGGATATTTCTTAGATCCCTTATTCATCCTTGGGCGAATTCAGAGAGGCAAGTGGCATAGGAGAAGTTTATAGAAGATTCCATGAGCAACCACCTAGCAAACTGTCTCAGACATTTGTCCATCCTCGCCCATCACACCCTACAGAAGGCATAAATAGTATGCATTGCACCCTGGAAATGTACCACTCAGTATGCATCGCACTTTTCCAGTGGAGCAGTCAGTATGGTTCACTTTAGGCAATTTTTGGATGGTTTTTCAGATGGAACTTTTGGGGAATGATGTAATCAGATGACTATGTTCTTTTAGGGTATGAAAAAACTCTTTTAGGGGTTGATGAGCCCTAGTTTATCGACATATAAGTTTGGGGTTGATGTGCCCAAATATGTCTATAACACTTCCCAAATGTACACCCTTTGCATGTGTCTCTCTGCTCTAGTGTGCCCTTGGGATGTCCTATAGAATTTCGTTGCATGATCTTCAAAGCCTGTGGTGCAAGTGACCCAATATTCTATTCCACAACTCACTGATGTCTTGCTCTGTACCTTCTCTTCTTTTTTGCTCAAAGCAGTGCAGTCTTCTACATCTAATTTGTAGAGGTCCTTCACGGTAACCCTAATACGCTCCACCTGTCCTGAGGCTATGTGATGAAGGAAATTCTTTCCCTTACTAAATATCAAATCATAGCCACGGTCCTCCAACATGGAAACTGAAAACAAATTCTTCTTCAAACCTGGAACATACATGACATCTTTTAATGTGAGAGGAGAACCAGGCTCCCTCTGAAAGGTAACAGTACTGATGTCAGTCACACTATACCTCCCATCATCTCCCATCTCGATGTGAAACTAGAGGTCCTTCTCCTCCAAGTCACTAAGGAACTCTTTGTTGTCGGTCACATGGAATGAGGCTCCACTATTAAGGTACCACACATTACCCATCATGCTTGTCACCATGCAAGTGATGAGGGTGAAATCCAGTTCGAATTTTGAAGCAAGAACTTCACCTGCTGCTCCTCCTGAGGGCTTCTTACCAACCTTCTTGTGCAGACACTTTGTGGCATAGTGTCCCAGCTTGTGACAAGGAAAGAATTTGATATTAGACATGTCCTTCTTCTTTCCGCCCTGACTGGAATCTGATTTGGAATGGTATGTCTTCCCCTTCCCTTTCTTCATCTTTCCAGCTAAGTCATGGTTCTTCTCATCATCATGCTTGGATGAGGATCCATCTCTAGTGTTCTGTCAAATATATTCTTGTATCAATTCATACCCCAATCGCTCCCACTCTGGTAGCTTGTCCCTCCCATTAACTAATTCTAGGTAGTTGTGCCGTCTCTTGGAAAGTTTTGGAAGTGCTAGGCTCTCCAGATCATCTTCAGCAACTCTAACACTGACACTACAAGCTCATCCCGACATTGGGTGAACTTAGTCAAGTACTTTAGTATTGCATCACCCTTCTCCATCTTGATATTTCTGAGCTTGTCCTTCAGTTACAACTTACTATGGTAACTATTGTTTTGAAACAGGTCTGTCAAATCATTCCACATTGCAAATGGAGCTTCCTTATCATGGAGGTTTGAGACAATATTATCTCAAACCCCTTCTAGGATAATACTTCTCGCCTTTTCCACACACTTTCTTCACTTTGTCAAACTCGAGCCTCAGTTGTTGGAGGTTTAGGAATATCATTGTCTATGAGTTCCCTAAGCTTGTTGTCTTCCAAGACTACCTCCATCCTGTCCTTCTAAGAAATATAGTTCAAAATACCCTCAAGGGAGTATTCGAGCCTCAACCCATAGAATGACATCCTGTTGGCTCTCAAGTATGATGTTGCAAATTCGATTTCTCCTGCAAAAGACAAACTCATATTCTCCTCTTCTATAGTGATTTCAGTTCTAGTACCATATATAAATTCCTTGTAGATTCAAACTACAGATTGTAATATGCTAAAACAATTGGCTTGAATACACTGTACTCATCAGCGGAAACAATAATTGATCAATGAAATCAAAAAGCAGGAAAAGGAAGAATTAAATCACACATAACACAATAATTTTTCGAGGAAAGCCACAACTAAAAACCCTTGTTATCTATATATTGCATTAATCAGAAAATTTGAGAATATTAGCTTGAATTTCACACATGTGAGAGAGATAGAGCCTAAAAATAAGAAGTTTCATCCCCCCATCTTATTCTAGACCTTCACTCTCCTCTTTCTACTCTTCCCAGTTACTGATCAAACTATTTCTTGTATATCAAACTTGTGAGTGAGTGAGTAACAAATGAAATCGAATTTCTCCTTTATATAACCTTCTCAAGGGGTTGGATTCCCTCCTTTAGGCCGATTTGATGCTCCTAGGGCCAAATTTTACTCTTGGAGATTCTAGGACTTCCTAGACTAAAAAATAATTCTTTTTACAAGTAAAAATTTCCCAAAAGGGTCTTATAAACATGATGTGAACTCCTTTGACTCATGAAAATAAATTCTAAGAACTAACAAACCCTAGAAGCACATAGAACATGCTTTTACCTAGAAGACCATCAATAATGAGCATGAAACCCATGCTTTAGTAGTATTTTTCTTTGTTTTTCTTGTTTGTTACATATGGTACATATTGAAATGAGTATAACAACAATTATGAGACTAAGGTTTAAGAAGGACAAAATTTCTTTTGTTTGATACCCCAGAAGGTTATTTTCGATAGGGTTTTTTGAAAATTATTCAAGAGGGTTTCACACTCATGTTTGTTTAGAATCCTTATGCAGTAGAGGGTTTTTCAATGATTTTTTTAACATAACCTTCCCTTTCTTAGACTATTATCGAAACTAACAGATTATTATTGGTTAAAATTTTATTATGTTACACTTCTGTGATAGGTGAGGTCTCGAGGCAATTGCAAGAGTATGTAAGGTATACCATTTTTGAAGCAATTTCAACATTTTAAATATATATATTTATATATGTTTTCGTTATAATAATCTACTTAGAATCATAATAACCAAAAACACTTCTATACTTGTTACATCAAGTATATCTCGATCTCTCATTTTCTGGTCTTGGATAAGGTTTGGTTACTTTGGAGTTCATTGTCCTTAAATTACAACTCAATTTTGCTCCCAGGTTGGATTGTTACTTTGTGTTTTCCTGAGAGTTCCTGAGTAAAGAAACCATGTTACAACTAAGATAATGTTTATTGTCTTGATAATCTTCTTTTAGTTTTTCTTTTTATTTCTTCGTCATGTCAAGTATTATTGAGAATGAAGTTCCTTATGAAATGTACCTTTGTTATATTATAGGAAATATTGCATGGACAAATTATCAATGAAATTTGTATATGATTCGTAATTTTCTTTATATTCATATATATTCTTATTACTTGAGTCTCTTGTATTTGGACTTGTATATAACTTCAAATAGACTTTTGTATGTATTTTAGAAATTAAACAATGAGACATACTTATATTTTAGACTTTTAAGCCTATTTACTTAGTATATGTTTAACTCATTTTCACATATTTTCATTTCATGTATTTTTATTTCTATCAACTACACGATTGGTTTCCTATCTCATATAATACTGTCAGAAAAGAAAAAAACATTACTCTCATTTAAATTCTTTTCCGGCCTTTTATTCTAGAATAACCATTTTCCCATACTCCTAAGGTTTTAATTTAGTTAGAATTAATAAATAGGTGTCTAAATCCATTTACAATCTGTTCTTTTAACTGTAAAGTGATGTTTGGTTCCATTGTATACCAGTTCTAGAATTAAAATTTCCTCTATATATTCTTAGGATACTATATATTTAATATATATATACATTCTCTTCCTATACTGAACATACCAAGTATATTACTAGATAATTCAACTTTCTTTGTATGTCAATATGCTCTTAATGGCATTATTCACAACCATAAATATAGTTGTTTTCTTTCTTCTGCTATATCAATTCAACATTTTATATTTGCAAAATCAAGAAAGAAAATCCTTACCAAAGTTATCTGTGCATTCAATCTACTAATCTTTTGGAAATATCAATCGAATACAAAATTCTCTTCAGAACTAGCATTCAAATACTGAAATAAGATATTAAAAGAAATATTCAACATACTCTTGCTCAACGTACTAGAAAAATTTCTTCTCAGAACCAAGGATTAAGTACTTGGCTCCTTTCCTTGACACAACCTTTACTAGTCCCCCCAAGAAACCAGGCCTGTAATTCTTTCTTTCTATAATATCTATTTATGCTTTTCTTCAATCTCTCAATCTCCTTTTTTCTCAAAAAATATGTGACAAAAGCTAGAAAACTTTTGATATTTTTATCCATCAAACACTTTTGAGTGTCATCAATTGCCTCCACCTCATCAACAGGTGGTAGGTAGTTAGTAGCTTATTTATGAGCTCTTGTTACCCACTTCTAGAGGCAACTTCTTGTCTTCTAGGGTTTAACAACCCTCATGAAAATTCGATGTAATAAAATTTAATAAAGGAAAAATAATAACCACAGTTGATGGGACACTTATTACAACCTGAATGTTGGGAATTTTAATTCTTGAAACAAATAATTTTAATTCCTGAAACAGAGAAGAATATAAAGAAGTATCTCACATATTAAAGCATAAAGTTAGAAATACCAACTTGAAAAATTTCTTTTGAGAACCAAGGATTAAGTACTTGGCTCCTCCCTTCCTTGACACAACCTTTGCTAGTCCCCCCAAGAAACCAAGCCTGCAATTCTTTCTTTCTATAATATATATTTCCGCTTTTCTTCAGTCCCTCAATCTCCTTTTTTCTCCAAAAATATGTGACAAAAGCTAGAAAACTTTTGATATTTTTATCCATCACCAACTTTTGAGTGTCATTAATTGCCTCCACCTCATCATTAGGTGGAAGGTAGCTGTGGATTGAGTTACTAGTCCTGGAAGCTTGGTTGGAAAAACGCTCTAGAGCCCTAGAAGTCTTGGGTAGAGACCAATCTAATGATGGTTTGTGATGTCCGACTATGAGGTGGAATCATTGTTTGATGGGTTGAGGTGGTTTGGCCTTTGGAATCCCTAGATGGTTTTTATTGATGTGTTTTATGAGATCCCACATTCATTCTTAGAATATGGCATGGGTGTGACTAGATGAAGAGAGATTTGGGTCATCCATGTCTATGATCAAGTGGTTCATGGAAGTCCTAAACTCGGTTGGCCTTTACATCATTAATATGAGGTTATTTCTCCTTTTTATTTCATGAGTATTATACTAGTTTATATGTGGATTATATGTCTTTGTTTCCTTGGTATTTATGTTGTTATTGTGTTGGTTATGCACATGTATTATGACAGTGGCTAGGTATGGATCTCATCATGTTTTTACTTGTAGATGAATGAACAATGTATTTATGTCCTAATAGATGATAATGCAGCTAATGTGATAATGAAATAATGCCTCATAGTGAATCTCAGATAAGTATGAGACCCCTATGCTCAACTTTGATGTTAAGACCTATAAATTTTATGTTTGTGACATGTTTGAAGAAATGCCTGTCATGGCTAGTAGGGGTCCAATCTATTCATTGTCAATGTTTTTGTAGATGTATCATTATTTCATTGTGATAATTCATTTATGAACCTATCGCTGAGTTCCGGGCAGTGACCTAAGATCTAGGCTTGAAAAAGTGACATAAACCACAAAGTCGTAGGCATGGGTCTGAGGAGAAAATTACCCAGACCCATGCATACCCATGCTGTGGGAGTGTCTGTAGCCTCCAAGACGCATGCTTGTCCATATCAAGGGAGTGTCTGAGGGTTTAATGGTTTAAAAACTCAGTGGGACCCAGGGGCTGGTTACCTGAGTGGTTAGGATGGATCCTGGCAGTTCTGTTACTGATATGGAAGGTTTGTATGGTGTGTTTCCATTGGTTTTGTTTCCTTAACTGGTACATAGGGAGTCAAATCATATCACGGTAACTTCTCATCACATGTTTACCCTGGTTAGCCTATTACTTGGGTATATGTGGGAGGAGGGTGTTACAGAGTGGTATTAGAGCATGGTTCACCCATCGAATTGGATGGGTTGTGTGTTGGTCATGCATTCATGTCGGTTTCATATGTGTTTCTTGTGTTGTAAGACCATGTGCTTGTTTCATTTTCATGATGTTGATTATGGTTGTAGTGAGGTCGCCATGGGAAGTTGATGATGTTGTTGTGGAGTGTGTTGTCATGAGTGTATGGTTGATTATGTATTTCTTATGCACATTAGTATCCACATGTGGTCAAGTGTATAGTAATGTGGTGGTTGTTGTCTTGCATGAGGTCATGGTATGTGTAGTTGATATGGTCATGCATTGATCACTGGAATCTAGTTAGAATGATGGTTATATGCTTATATGCTTATGTGTTATATTTATATATGTTGTCATCATTATGTTATACATGTATTACGTTGATTTGTTGATCTTGCAGACAAGGTATCCTCCCCAAATTATGCTAAGGTATGTTGGTTTATTGTGATTTGGTTTAGCTGACATGATATACCTTGCAGGAACAATATCAAAGATGACTAGCAAGATGGTAGACTACAGTTCCCGTGACTCTCCCTATGGATCATATGAGCAGCATGGTGTTGGGAACTCCTATGATTTGGCAGACACACCGAGGAGCTTAAAGGTAGAAATAAGGAGTTGTAAGGAAGACTATGATAGAATCATATAGACACAAGAGAAACAAGCAAAGGTAAATGCAGTGATACTGCAGCGTTTTTCAGAATTGCATTGACATAGACCCCTTTGGATTAGCCATGAGCAGGAGGAAATAACTATTGGGGCATAAGACAATGGGTCTCTTGGTGGGTACAAGTCAAATACAGATGACATGATCAAAGATGGCAGGTCATTGGATACTCCAGATAGGAAAGGTGATGGATGCATGTACTATTCTAGTTCTGGTTCTGTCAGGCATTATGATCAGCATCATTATCATCCTTATAGGAGGAGTGACAAGGGATATTTTTAGGATGAGTTTAATAAAGAAATACCACCTACATTCGATGGAGAGGTGAAGAAATCATAGGATGCAGAGGCATGGTTTCTTATTATGAGGAAGCTCTTTAGGTTGCATGATTACTCAGAGAACGTGAAAGCCAAAATAGCTACATTTAGTCGCAAAGGTAAATTAGATATTTGGTGGGAAGATGTGAAGAATGTAAGAGGTATTAATGAGGAGGACTTGACTTGGAATGAGCTCGAGCGACTATTCAAGAAGAAGTACCTATCAGAGAGATACTTTGATGACAGGGAAAAAGAATTCTATGAGCTAAACATGGGATCGATGACAGATGAGGAGTACACTAGCAGGTGCTTGGAGCTACTAAGGTATGCTCCTTACCTCAAGGAGGAGAAGGCCAAGATTCAGATATTCACTATTGTGTTACCAATCGCATTCAAAGACAAGATTGAGTTCAATAAACCTAGATCATTGGAGGAGGCCATCCGAAATCTAAAGCATTTCTATGAGAAATTGAAGCACATATTTGAGACTAAGACAACCTGAAAAGGTAATGCAAGGAACAAAGGAAAATGGGATAAGAAGCAAGCAAGACCTCAGGGTACAAGTAATAAAGAGAATGCAGTGTCATCTAAGAAGTTCATGGCATTTCACAGAGGATAGGTACTTCGATCCGAGGAGAAAAATAAGGATGAAGGCTAGAAGCCTTTGCAGTGTTCAACTTGTGGAGGAGAGCATCATAAGAGAGATTTTCCACAAAACCAGGGTGGTAGACCGCAAATCTACAATGCTTAGGAGGAACAGACAATGGGAGATGTTGGGCAGAATATTCCTAGGATCTATGCAGTGCTGGATAACAAATCGAAAAACCATCAAGTATTTATCATTGAGATAGATGGTAAGCTTTGTGATCAAGTTGTTTCTGTTTTGATTGAACCTGAATCTAATTATAGTTATGTTAATCCTAACCTGGTGGATACATGTGGTTTGAATAAATAAGTGCATGCAGAGTCTTGGTTAGTGTAGTTGGATACAGGTACAAAGAAGCGAGTTCATCATTGGGTAAGAGCTTGTACATTTGATTTCAATGGTATTCCTACCTCAACACATTTGAATGTATTACCGTTGGGATCATACAATATGTTGTTGGGCATGGATTGGTTGTACCTTCATAGAACCAAGGTGGATTATTATGAAAAATCCATTGAGTGCTTGGATGACAACGGGGAACAAAGATTTTTGCGGTGTAAGAAGAAAGCAACATCAATTAGAATGGTGACAACTATGTAGGCCAAACATAGTAATGGGAAAGGGTGTGTTTTATTTGCAGTGAAAATTTATAGTGACAAAGGTAAGGAAGTTGAGGATGCAGATGTTTTTAGTAGGTACCCAGTTCTACAACAGTTTTAGGATGTATTTCTTGCAAATATTTCAAATATTCCACCTCACAGGGAAGTAGACTTTTCTATTGAGTTGGTGACAAGGGTAACTCCAGCACCAAAGGTACCTTACAAGATGAGTACACTTGATTTGGTGGAGTTGAAGCTACAATTGAAGGAAATGTTAGACAAGGGATACATTAGGCCAAATGTATCACCATGGGGTGCACTGGTGCTGTTTGTGAAAAAGAAGAATGGTACTCTCAGGTTGTGCACTGACTACAGGCAGTTGAACAAAGTGACCATCAAGAATAGTTATCCGTTACTGAGGATTGATGTCTTGTTCGATCAGTTGAATGGAGCAACAATGTTCTCGAAGATTGATTTGAGATCCGGATATCATCACGTACACATTAAAGAAGAGGATATTTACAAGACAAATTTATGGACCAGCAATGGGCATTATGAGTTCGTTGCAGTTCCATTTGGTTTAATTAATGCTCCAGATACCTTTATGTGCTTGATGAATAGTGTGTTGCTTCTGTATTTTGATAAATTTGTTATTGTGTTCATTGATGATATATTGTATATTCAAAAAATGAAGAAGAGCATACCGAGCATTTAGCAACAGTGTTGAGATTGTTGAGAGAGAATCAGTTGTATGCTAATCTCAGTAAGTGTAGTTTCTTTCAGACTGAGGTACACTACTTGGGACATATGGTTTTCAAGGATGGAAAAACAGTGGACCCATAAAAGCTAAGAGCTATCATGGAGTGGGCAACTCCCAGGAATGTGGATGAGGTGCGATCTTTCATGGGGTTAGCAGGTTATTACAAGAGGTTCATTAGGAACTTCTCATAAATTTCTTATCCTATCATATCATTGCAAAGGAAATATAAGAGGTTTGAATGGACAGAGGATTGTGCAACCAGTTTTGAGAAGCTTAAGCAATTGTTGACACATACACCAGTGTTAAAGATTCCAGATCCAGACAAATAGTTTGTAGTATGTAAAAATGCTTGCAAGAGAGGACTTAGTGGAGTCCTTATGCAAGTGGGCAGGTGGTATGCTATGAGTCACAGAAACTAAATGAGCACGAGCAAAGCTACCTAACACTTGATCTTGAGTTGGCAATGATTATATATGCATTGAAGATGTGGTGGAACTATCTTCTTGGCAGGAGGTTTGTATTGTTGAGTGATCATAGTGGTTCTACACGTCCTTGATTTACAAACTTCTGACGAGGTACAACCCTTCAAGTTCACTTTTATTTCCTTTAAAAAAAATTAAATTGAATAATCAAGGAGAAATTATGGCGCAGTTCCAACACATCCATAATTACAAAGATAAGTTGGGGTCGTGGAATTTTTTCAACTCACCCAAAATGGCACCGCTCTTGACTATACGTTGGGCCCAACTATGGTCGGGTTTCCCTTTGCCCAGTAAATATTAAAGTCGATGAACCCCCAACTCCTGACTGCTAAGAGGGTTGTGATACCAGGTTGGAGTTAGGTGAAGTCTCACAAGTTCTATAAAATGTTAAGGGTTCATGCCAACCTCGACTATGATCCCACCACCTCAACTCTTAGAACATAAATTGAAAATCATACCTTAAGCATATTTTATTGCTACTGAATTTTGTTCTTAATAATGTGCTCAGTATTTGTAGCAAAGCCTCATCCTCGAAGCTAGGAAACACAAGGTTCTGCTTATCCCTTCTATTATAAAACCACCATTACTCAAGGCAATAAACAAGAAAACAATTGGTTCCCTCCTTCTGGCCTTCCTGCCCGTGAAGCCTCTTAGCACACGCACACACACACACAAACACACATATATACAACATTTAGGAAAAAAAAATGTTTAACAAATTATAGGCATGTCGACAATGACAACCTTTCTAATTTTGATAACAAAACCTTGTTCTAGAAGGGAATATTAACAAACATACCACTTGTTCCACAAAAGAGACACATCTATCAATAGCAAAATAATTAAACTTTCCTAGTCCCTCCGAGGACAAATTAACAAAACTAATTGTGATATATTTACAGACTTTTGATGTCAAGACAAGGAGTGGAGTGATGCTCCTACATTAGTTTCCCAGAGAAAATCTTGTGTCTATTCTGTGTGATTTTATTTTGTTGTTCTCTATTTTCTGCGTAACTTTTATTTGCATGCATGCACTATTTACAATGAAATGTACAAATCTATAAATCTAAGAAAATTGTAATAGTTTAGAATTTCATATTTTAAATATAATATTATCAGAAATGTTGTGATGAATTGCTGAGTGGAGTATCCATGACAGTTTATGGATCACTGTTGAAGCATCTCTAGAGCAAAATAGATATTCATGGAGAAAAATAGAGCAAATCTAAAATGTTTTATAATTTTTATTTTTATGTTAAATAATTGTTTATCAAATTAATTTTAAATATAAACATTATTCATATTTGTATACTAAATTGGGATATAGAAATCTAGTGGTTGAGGGGGATTCTAGCTTGGTCATTAACACGATGACAAAATTGAACCATGGAACCAAATGGGACAAGCTCATCCATAGCTAGCGAACTACTAGACTAATCAAAGAAATAGGAGAGATGATTCATAAGTTTGATTACATAATGGTCAATAATGTTAGACGAGAGGGAAATAAAGTAATGAACTTCCTAGCTAATTGGGGATGTAGTCACCAAAATGACCCTATGGAAAAAATATGGCCAATTCAACCCCAAGTTGAATGGTACCGAGCCCTGGAAGAAATCCTAGTGCAGGATCAGAGACAAGGTTTTTAGCATGGCCAATTAGTAGGCCAAACCATCAATCAGGGTGCGAGTCAATATATTAGCACATTAAGATGGAGTTAATGGTTAGTACTGCAAGGACCATATCACCCCAAATGCTCGAGGCGATGGCTGCGGTGGCCCTTTGAATGATGGCAATCACTGCATATAAGATAGGTGGAAACGGGAGGAAGGGAAGTGTTGGAGTTTGTAATTGTCCCGAAGAGAAGTATGGTGAGTATCAAAGTGATTGTGGGTAAGGATACTGGAGTGGTGGGCTTGTTTTGTGGTGCCACGAGCAACAATAACTCCATCGACTGCACACAAAGGATTATGGTTTGCCTCACTCTACAAGACTGGGCCAGAGAGACCATTGATAGACCTACAAAAACTTGAGGCTACAGTAAGAAACCTCACGTGACAAGGCAAGACAAAGAACCTGGACCTTCGGGTGGTCGACGAGGTCGAAAGTCTGTTGAAAAATTAATTAGTGAGGTGGCAGTCGCTTACCGGGAGGGAACCAATGAAGAAATTTGAAATTTGTAGAAGAATGGGAAGCAAAAGTTAAGAAAGAGAGTGAGACAGATACATAATTGGAGGACTGGAGAGCCTTTGTCCCGGACCCTGTAAATACAAGAGGCAGAATCACCCAATTCAAGCAGACCCTCTACCTATACTGGCTGATGAAAAGCCTACTGGGAAAGGCGATGGAGAAAATCTTGGTAGGCATGGCAATCACAGTTCAAGGAATGTCGAATTACAAGCAGGAATTTCAGAAGGTGCAATTTCAACTGCACAAATAGGATGTCCACCTTGGCCGAATTGAGCAGCACTTGCCATGTATCTTGGTCCAGACAGAGTTGCCTGGTATGAATGCCAAAGATCCAACACCAGTGGAATCAACATCAACTGAACAACATGATTAGCATGCCTACTTTCTGATTTTTTTTTTTTATATATGCAGATAGCTTTTAAATTTGTATGTGCAATTATATATGTATGTAGAACTCTAGAGTATGGAAGTGGACAAAATTTGAAACCTATATTGCTTGGATAGAAAGACTTAAGGTTTTTTGCTACTAGATGGCATATAATGTGGATAGGTGACCAACAGATGTAGTTTCGCACAGGGCAAGTTGAGGCTACCTAGCCAGTTCTATGTAGTGTAAATTTTCTCTATAATTAATGAAAAAAAATATCTACCAAACTTATCAAAAAAATTGTATACTAAATTAGAAAATAGAAATATTGAAATTAACATTTCCATTCATATTAATATTAAAAAAAGAAATATTATTCTTAAATATGAGAAACAATTATTTCTTATTAAAATACTTCGAAGAAGTTAAATGCATATAAAAAGCATGATTTACTTTATTTTCCATTTTATGTCAGCTATATTTGTTGATATGGAATGTTGTATGAGTTTCTCTCAAAGTATGCAGTGTATTTTCCATTTGCAAACTATTGAAATTAATATTAATATTTTTAGTTGTGCCATGGGGTTTTAGGATGTGAGGGCTTCTCTCGAGCCTTGTTGGCCCCTTGCATAAAAGTGAATAAGCTCTTGAAGGAACTGTTTCCTTATTGCAAATTGTAGGGGGCATTATGGGTTTTACAACAACGCAACTAAAATGAGTCCCAACAACCCCTTGATAACTAAAAGGCATACTTATATTTATAGAGTGATATTTATTTAAAAAAAATGATTAATTGATCATTTTTCTTTAATAAATATAAAGAGTCTCAAAGGATTATATAGTATTCATGAAAAATGGATGATGAATTAGTTGGAAAGACGAATTATTTTTTGTTAGCAACACGGAAGTCATCTTTTCTTTGAATAATTGCGTGGGTGGAAAAAATTTGTGCAGAATTGCCAAGCTAAAGTTGCCCTGAACGCAGCAAGACAACTTCTGAAGCAACAAGAGGATAATGTGTTTAAATTGGAAAGTGAATATGCAAAAAAGATGGAAATGAACATGAAAATCCTAGAACATTATCACAACTTTTGTTTTATAAATGACACTGGATATTTAGATGCTTTCAAAAAGAGGCAACGACGTGACCTAGACATCCAGGCGAATCTCAAGAGGCTAGAGATTCCTGGTGATCTGAGTTGACTCAACTCCCAGATTTAACGAAGATCTTTTACTTCTATGATGTTGTTAAAATTGCATTTAAAAGAGCATAAAGGAACATATATGCATGCTATAAAGAAGAGGGAACATGACAAGAATCAACAACATAAAACACAAGACATTTATAATAGAGTTCGTCCAGGAGAGACTACATCTTTGGGCCCCGGTGTCAAGATGGTGTAGGCCACTGCATTAAGTGCTTGGAAGAGTGATGATGTACATGAATGTGTTTTCTCTATCATGTAAGGAATATTCCCTCACACAGGAGTGGCTCCCCGAGATGTTCCGTAGCAGGAACTCTCATTCACAAAAGGACTCCTATCAGCATGACATAATCTCACGTATGATAATAATGAGAATCTCACCAACATGGCATCAAAGGGATATCAATTCAAACATACATGGTGACACATGAGTATCCCGTCAACATGGTGACAAAGGGATCTCAATCAAAACATGACAATAAGAACATCTCTCATCAAGAACAAAACAAGATCCCACATTAAACATCAAACAAGGATCTATACAACATAATGCATCTCAAGAAAAGAGACAAAGAAGTACATGATCACACTGCATATAGCTCACATCAAGGAGTTATCTGAAGAAGAGGATGATAAACTATTGGATATGGCTGCACCATCAATCTCATGGCATCAAATCTCATGGAAATGATTGCTCGCACATTGAACGATGACACCTGCACTCCACTTTGAAAAATGGCCAAAACATGGAATGGTCAAATGGAAAATCTGATTACACCATTAGATTTGTGGCGTCGAATCGTGTAAAATCGACTGTCAAATTTCTGAATTCTGACAAAGTGAAAATATGGGGCTAAAGGAATATTTTAGATTACCCCTAGATTCGTCAAAGATTCCTTCCTCCAAGTCATCTAAAGATATGATTCTCAGATCAAAATCCTTTCTGCACCATCAAGTTCGTGTCGCCGAGAGGTGTAGGATCGACATAAAGTTTGTCCAATTTAGACATTGGAAAAGTTTTGCCCTCCCAAAAGTTGGGCTCAATCATGGTTCCGCCTACCTCTGTTCCATGCTCATGGTTCCACCTGCAATTCATTAAAAAATTATCTCGAAAAGAATGTCAGGGTTTTGCTCCTGGTTCCATTGCTTATGGATCTGCAATAAAATATTAATATATCATTTATGCACTATCTTTTCCGCTCTCAAATCCGCTCCTCCTTCTCAGCTCTGCACTTAGGGCATGTTTATATGGTGGTAGGGTGGCGGAGTTTACAAAGCCGCCACCCGTGGCACAGTGGTTAGGCAGGAGAATGGAGGCGGAGAGGTCAAGGCATCAAATCCCGCCTCTCCCAAAAATACACACAACAGTTTGATTTTTATTACAAAATGGTGCGATGTTATATTTATTTTTGGGTTGCGGTTGTATAGTTTACATGTTGTCGGCGGAGTGATTTAAATGTTGTGTTAAATGGTGCCGCCACATGGTGGTGGGCTGGCCCACGTGGCCGGCTTGGATTCGATACCCGCCGACCTCCCATATTTCCGTTACATTATATAGTGAGGAGGTTGGGTGTGCGCTGGGTCCATCGGAGGTGGCCCGCCCACCCCAGATTTGATTTGTTATAATGATGATATGTGGTGGTTGGGGGCCGGCTGGGGTCATGGCCCATCGGCCCGTATTTTTTTTTTTCTTTTAAATTATATCCAACCAATGGGGAAGGCAGGGGTGGTATGGGTGGTGGCCCGCCACCCCTATTCATATATATATTTTTAATTTTTTTATTAAATAGAGGTATTTTTCAATTTTGTCTAATATAAGGGTTATTAGAAAAATTAAAGAGGCAACAATTTCACCTGCTCTCGGGAGCTAGGTTCCCACATCGGTTGATGGTGAATTTGTAGGACACCTAAACCTGGCTCACTGCCTAACTTTGACCAAAAATTTGAATGGCTTTTTCTCCCTCATACGAGCTCGGATTTGAGTGTCGTTCACCCCGTTGGAATCAAGGCGACGAGCTCTTCGATTTGGTGTTGGTTTGGGAACAATATGGCCACTTTTAATTTTGACCCTTTCTGAGTCCTCTTGGACTTCTGCCTATCTAGAGCCACCAGGATCACCTAGGTCATGGGATGATATCATACTAAAAAAGTTCCATAGGGACGAATTACCCGATGATTTCTAGTGCAATAAAGAGTGGATAGAATGGGGCACTCACTATAGGCTACTCGTTGAGCCATTGGACATCATTAATTATTATAGATTGGGAAAAAATGAGGACTATGGATTCTACGAAAGGCCTAGTCATTACAAAACTCTTCAAAAGTGGTTGGAAGGCAATGAAGAGTGGTTGGAAGACAATGTAGATAATAAGAAACTACAAACACCCACGATGCTCACTCAGGACTCATGCATGTCAGATTACGTTGAAAAAATTGCATGCTTAATGCAACATAACAATTATATTGATGAAAAAAACAGAATTAGAGGATTAATTGAGGCCTTTGATTGAATCTGTTGGTGTACATGCATCTAGTTAGCCTTAATTAGTTTCAGTTCAACTCTAGTTATTACATGTGATGTGCATTTGACTTTAGTTAGTTATCTCGAGTGCTTACATGTGGTGTGCACTTGCCTTTAGTTAGTTAACTCTAGTGCATGTGGTGCATGTGCTTATTAACAGAACATAAAACACACTTAGCTTCAGTTAGCTTTAATTATCCATAGTTATTGCATGTACAACTAAGCTTAACTTAGTTTCTTTATGCATTGACTCTCAAAATAATATTGTGTAATCAAATTCATTTTCGATTTAAAGATCAAAGAATTGGAAATTGTTCAAAGATTTGATTTTCACATCAAAATATTAGAGAATTGTCACAATTGTTGCTATAGCTACAATGTGAAAGAATGAAGTTCTCATCTTTAGCTATTCTTACTTCGTAGAACTAATTCTAATGGAAGCTAGGTATTTTGACTCACCTCAGAGAAAAAGGATTGTATCAAATAGCTATGAATACGGAAGTTGAACCAAATTCCACCATTGAAAAATCCATATACTTCAACAACATGGATGAGGCTTTTGGTCTTCTATTGCTGTCCATATCTCCAACATTGTGTTTCCATGTGTAAAATCTTGACAATCTTGGACAATCTTAGAGAATTTATTTGGAAATCAGGATGAGATGTGGGCTCATATTCTCGAAAATGAGCTAAATTCCTTAGATCCAAACAACTTTGAGAACATTCAATATTTCCTTACGAAATTCAAATCATTGCTTCTACAATTACATGATTATGGGATTGATAAATCCAAATAGGAAGTTTAATTGATCCTTTCTATTTTATCTAAATTAGGCCCTAAATATGTTGTTTTCACTTCTACATTTCATACAATTAGACTTGCAACTGGAGATAAATGAAAATGCCCAAACTTGATGCATGTATTGAGTCTCTCATTCATGAGTAGGATAAACTCATCAAAATGGGTTCATAAAAGTCTCCAAATTCACATGCACTTGCCATGTGTATGAAAATGATCCAAAATGGATCAAGTTTTGCCTCTGGATCAAAGTCTTCAAATGCAGATGAAAGTGGGATCAAGTTGAAGTGCTCGTTGAGACAATTCCAACGGTGTGAACGACGCGTAAATCCGAGCTTGAATGAAGAAGTTAAAGCCAATCAAAGTTTCAAGGCAAACTAGGGCAAAATGAGGAAACGTCAAAGTCAAACAGTCAAAGTCAATGGTCAAAACAGGGTGATGTTAGTAAAACACGTGTCATCCTGGGAATGTGCCATATGTCCATCATGATGTCATCAAGGTTAATGATGTGTCATAATTTTATTGGTTGATATAGGCCAATCCGGTACTGACATGTGGCAGTCTGGATTTGCCCAATATTAGCATGAAATCCAAAAATTTGGGGGTCAGGGAGGATCGAACCCCTAACCTCCCGTAATGATTAAGATTTTGTCGGATTGTGCTCACCAGTTTAACTAAATTGTCGCCTGTTTATAATGGTGCAGATATGGTATTTATGGTGGACGAGATTCATTGCCGCAAAAGGGCCAGATGGTCGGGGTCAACCCCACGACCACTAGACCCTTAACATTTATTACTATCATAACCATCAAACTGATAACATTTCATGGCACCGAAACCGCAACCATATCACACCAAATATCAACATATATATGGCATATAATATATGTGTCAATGCATAGAACTCAACCAATGGCGATAGGGTAGGGCGGAGGTTTCGAACCTCCGACCTCCCAAAATATATATACACAACGTTTTCGCACAAGTTCGCTAGCCAACATACCAAGCAGTGGAGCTTAATATTCAAGCCACCAAAAGTTTATTTATGTTTATGCAAGTGCCGAACCCACCGAAACCACCACCGTGCTTTCCAAAGTCGTTTTGGATTTCAGAGAGTGGTTTTCTTGCAGGCAGAGGTGGTTTTTGATTTTCCAGGGGGGTCTGGAAGTCACTGTGGCCAAATATGGTTGAGTTTATACTCGTTTGACTCGAAATTTTGAGCTGGATCCGGTGGTGATGTCCATTTTCTAATTTGAGACTCTGTTTTCGAGCTCATACCTGTAACAACATTTTGAAGGCAAAATAAAGAGGTCAGCACTGGAAGAGAAAGGACCAGGAGATGTAGCCAGAAAGTTTGGTGAACTCCTTTATTAAATTTAGCTGTGTTGATGTGTTTAAATGTGTTTTCAAATTGTTCATGTGTTTATGTTATTTACAATCTTTTGATCTGTTGCACTAAGTAAAATAAGCGAATTCACACATAGGCTATAATACCTTTTTCATTAACGGATCAAGTGGTATCAGAGTAGCAAGGTTTTTAAGGTTTGACATGTTTGTGTGAAGATTTGGATGCTTACTAGGTTGAGGCTCAAACGAGGTGAAGGAGAGCTTATTGAGGCAAATCCAGAGATTGGAAGGGTCTTTTCACAAAGAAGGATGGCAGATGAAACTCCACTTGGGTCAGAATCCCAATTCTTGGATAGTTTCATGACGATACGTGCCATGGTGGAAGAGATGTATCATGAGTTTAAAAAGGGTAAAGGTGAAGGCACTTCATCACCTAAACCAAACAAAGGACCAGAGGAACCTTTTCTTTTTACTCCTCCAGATAAAGAAGATAAAGAAAAAGTAGAAAAGTCTCCTCCATCTCCTCCATCATCACCATCATCGTCATCATCATTGTCTTCTTCTCATAATACTAGTTATTCTAAGAAGAAGAAAAAGAAATCCTCTTTGATCAAATTAGATGTAAAATTTGATTTGCCAATTTACGATGGAGAAATTAATGTTGAAAAGCCTGATAATTGGATAAGGAAAATTGATGTATATTGCAGGGTGTAGAAAGTTGATTCAGAAAGAAAGAAGATCTAGCTCGCTAGCCTTCAACTTGGAGGAACCACACTTGTATGGTGGGAAGGAAAGACACAAGAAGATCTCCAAAAGCATGGTAAAATAATTTCAACTTGGAATGAATTTGTTTCTGCTATTAAAAATAAATTTATCCATTGGATTATATGCAACAAGCAATGATGAGTTGGAAAACACTACGTCAATTAAAAAGTCAAAGTGTTCAAAGTTATACTTAGGAATTCCGTAAGAGAGCTTTAACATTAGGCATATCATTGGACTCACGAGAGACATTGTTGAAATATGCTAGGTAAACTTGCTCCACACACAACAAAATACATAGGTGGTCTTCATAGTTATTGAGGCATACCGTACTTATGTTTAATCCAACTAGCTTAGATGATGTATTGGTTCAAGCAACTCTTCTAGAAACTAGAGGTAAAAATGTAACCCCAAATGTTGGGAAATCATCCAAACCTATTGAAAGCAAGAATAAAGGCAAGAAGAAACTTAAGTGGAAGGAGAAGAAAATAAACACTGTGAAGAAAGATAAGCCTTCATGCACTCATTGTAAGAAGGAAGGACACGATGAGGCACACTACTGGTCATTGCATCCAGAATTGAAGCCTAAGAAGTTTGGGAGTAAAGAGCGAAAGAATGTTGTTGCTATTCAAAAGAACTTGGGATTAGATTCAGGTAACGAGACAACAATTATAGCTACAGGTACAAAAGGTAAAGATTCTAAAGCATCTACACGTACTTCTTCACATTTTGTTGATAATGATAATGATGAGAGGAAAAGAAATGAGCTATTTCACATAAGAGTCATTTCCAAGCATACTAAAATTGATAATTTATTTAATAGTGGGTCACAAGTTAATTTTATTTCTGAAGCAATTGTAAAGAAGTTGGGCCTAGAAACAAAACCTCATAGAAAGCCATATCCATTAGGTTGGGTGTGTGATAAAACTAAGCTACAAGTTACGAAACAATGTAAACTTTGTTTTGCTATTGGGTCAAAGTTTGCAGATGACGTTGAGTTAGACATAGTCCCATTGGACATATGTGGAATTGTATTAGGAAGTCCATACTTGTACGATAGAAATGTTATCTTCTATAAAACTGAAAATAAGTATCAACTCACTATGGATGGATTTGAATATATTGTAAGGGCTCATAAACTCAAAGATAATTTCTCTCTCATAAATTCAGGACAGATGAAAAGAATTGTAAATGCAAGCAAACAATTTTTACTTATGACTGTAAAAGCAAAGGATATTGATAAATTCTATGCTTTCCAAGGTTGTAATCCTAAACAAAAAGAAGATCTAGTTAAAGTTGTTTTCGATTATGATATTTTGTTTCAAGAGCCTAAGGGGCTTCCACCCAAGCGAGAGATAGAACATGAGATTTATTTGCTACAAGATGATCCACTACCTAACATTGGAATGTACATCAGCTCTAGAGAATGCAGAGATAAAGAAGCAGGTACAAGAGTTGCTCGATCAAGGGTTTATTTGACCAAGCACATCACCGTGGGGATCACCTATTATGTTAGTGTGAAAGAAAGACGATTCATGGAGAATGTGCATTTATTTTAGAGCATTGAATAAAATCACAATAAAGAATCATTATCCTCTTCCTCATATTGATGATTTGTTAGATCAGTTAAAAGATGCAGTTTACTTCTCTAAATTGGACTTGCGAAGTGGCTACCATCAGATTAGAGTTGCAGAACAGGATGTATGGAAGACTGCTTTCAAAACAAAGCAAGGACTCTATGAATGGATGGTTATGCCTTTTGGCTTAACTAACGCTCCAACTACATTCATGCGAGTCATGAATGATGTATTTAGACCATTCATTGATGATTTTGTAATATTCTATTTAGATAATATTCTTGTTTTCAATAGAACATAGGATGAACATGTTAAGCATGTGAAGCAGATTTTAGATGTTTTGAAAAGATAAAATCTCTATGTAAAACTATCAAAATGTGAATTTGGCAGAACATCTTTGAATTATTTGGGTTATATTATCGGGGGTGGTGAATTGAAGATAGATCCCTCTAAGGTCGAAGTCATTGTAAATTTGCCTAAAACCAATACTGCTACAGAAGTTAGAAGTTTCTTAGGGGCAACGCGATATTGGATAAAGTTTATTGCTAACTTTTCTTTGATTGCAGCTCCTTTACATGCTTTGACAAGTGTGAAACGGGTGTTTTAGTGGGGAGGAAAACAACAGAAAGCCTTCAACACATTGAAAGAAAGGATCAGTACACTAGCACTGTCAGATCTTCAACATCCATTTGAGATCGAGACAGATGCAAGTGAATATTGTTGAAAAGTGTGCAACAAGAAATGCTATAAATAGCCTGGCTATAAATAGCAGTTTAGTCATTGGTGATCTTAGCAACAATGGGTGAAAAGTGAAAGTGCTAAAAATAGATTTTCTAAAAATAACATTTCGGGATCCCTTCTTATTTTAGTTAGTCCCTGGACTAAACATAGGAAGTAAAATTCGAATTTGATATTAACAATAGTTTGAAAATTAATTAATTAATTCATCTTGAGTTAATTAGTTAAGGAAAATCAAACTTGAAGTCTATGTGGGGACCTGCAACAGTTTCTCCATTAATTGAGGAATTTAACCTTCAGTTAAAGAGATAAGGATGAGTTGTAATATTGAGTTGTAATCAGTTGACTTAGTTTAACTTAGTCAAGTCCAATTAGATTAATTTAACAATTTGTTAAATTAATGAGAGTTCAGTTAGTTAATGCTTGCATGCATGTAACTATTGTATTTTAGATATCCGAGTATTCAATCATGGACAACTCATGCATGTCAGTTCAGTTAGAGACCCAGTTGAGATCAGATGGAGGGACAGTGTACTATCAGTTGCTAGGATATTCCTTGGTGAATATTCATTGCATGCAGAAGGAATATTATTCCTTGAGGATTGTGTAGTTGGACCTGAGGTTATAATGAGTGTGATGAGGCCAATTCACAAATGTGATATTATTGGACCCCAATCAAAACTGCGCAAGGAAATAGGAGGCTTGGAGGGCTTGAGGAAGATATATTCTATGTCTATTGAGTCTGTGAGCTGTATTGTTTGATTACAGAGAGAATAGGATAGATTGAGAGCTTATTCTTTTTGTAACTTGAACAAGACTTAAACTTGTATGATAATACAGAGTTGGGGTTTTAGGCTGGTGCTTTCCCCAGTGATATATCTTCTGTGTTATGGTTGATTACTTCTCATTCTCAGTTATATCTGTTCATGCTTGATGATGCTCATATCTGTTTAAGCTTCCGTAAAGATTATGGTAGAAGTAGATCTAGTATTATGCTTTAGGACATTGCATATATTAGGTGATCTACAATGAAAATTCTTCATGGTATCAGAGCAAAGGTGATCAAGGAAGAACAATATACAAGCAGGAGAAGTACGAAGTTTGGTTTCTGAATATTGAATTGAGTTCTTATCACATCTATTTCACCTATGGCATTCAGTGGTTTAAGACTCGAATATGCCCTTGATGGAAGTTCAAATTATATAGCCTGGAAGGATCGCATGGAGGCAGTATTGGAAGATAATGGTCTCAAGGACTTCATTGATCAAGAAGTCCAAAATCCGACTGATGCTACTCAACTGGAGGAATGGAAAAAGTGTGTGGCTAGAGCAAGGAGAATCCTCCTGGAGGGAGTTCGAGATCACATTGTCTCAAGGCTCCATGGGAAGGAGACTCCATTTTAGATGTGGAAAACATTGAAATATCTTTATCAGAATAGCAGTGATCAGAGGAAGTTGGTGCTGAAGGACAAACTTCGAAAGATCAAGTGCGAAAAGGGCGACAGAATCTCTACGTTCCTGAACAAGCTCACCACCTACAGGGATGAGCTTGCAAGCGTAGGGGTCGTGACAGCTGATGACGACATGGTGAGTCTAGCACTCCTCGGTCTTCCTAAGAGCTGGCATAGCTGCCAAGACTCAGTTAATGGAAGAGAGAAACTACCAGATTGGGAAAGACTTTGGTCGGACCTAATGTAGGAGGAGATAAGGCAGAGTACCAGGGATGGATCTTCATCAAAACAAGATGATGAAGAAAATCTAGCTTTAGCGAGTAAAGCTAAGAAAGGGAAAGGGAAGGCATCCCAATCCAAATCTTCTCATGTTGGGAAGAAGGTTGACAAGTCGAAGGTGCGATGCTTTCACTGTCATGAAGTGGCCATTATGCTATGAATTGTCCACAAAAGAAATCCAAGAAGGGTTCCTCAAAGGGATCTGATGGCGATGCACTAGCTTCACAATTTGAGCTAGATTTCTCTCTTATCGCATGCATGGTTTCATCCATGGTGGCATGTGTTTGGTACCTGGACAGTGGAGCTTCTTTCCACATGTCAAGTGACAAGAATATTTTCAGTAAATTGGAGGAGAAGCATCTCCAGATGCGGATCGAGATGGGCAAAGATGGAAAGTATTGTGTCTCAGGTGAAGGTATAGTTGTGTTTCAAAGGGAGCATGGTGCTCCTCTCACCCTATCTGCTATTAAGTATGTACCGGGCCTGCAAAAGAATCTTGTGTCTGTTTCTATGCTAGGAGATAAAGGCTATGATGTAGTCTTTAGTAAAGGAAAATTTTTCCTGAGGCATATCGGCACCGGACAGACCAAGCGAATTGGGATTCGAGTAAAGAATCTCTACAAGCTGGAGGTAGAAGACTGTGTTGCACTAAGTTCCAAAGCAGAGGTGGTGCAAAGACAAGATGCTAGCGAGCTATGGCATAGAAGACTGGGCCACTTGCATCATGAGTCCTTGAAGATCATGCAGCAAATTTCTACTGGCTTACCCAAGGGAAAACTGGAGCAAACATACACATGCAAAGGATGCACCCTAGGTAAGTATGCAAAATCTTCCTTTCAGGATTGGGATACTAGAGCTGGAGAAATCTTGGAGCGACTTCACTCAGATGTATGTGGACCATTCTCTACAGCCTCCACCACTAAACAAAGGTACTATGTTATTTTTATTAATGATTTTTCTTGTAGATGTTGGATATACTTTATGCAAAAGAAGGATCAGACCTTCTTGAGGTTTTGTGAGTTTAAAGCCTCGACAGAGAAAAAATCTGGAAAGTAAAAGCCTTGCGTAGCGACAATGGTGGAAAGTATGTTTCCTAGCAATTTAAAGACTTCTGCGTTGCAGAAGGAATTAAAAGGGAACTGACAGTGCCCCATAACCCACAACAGAATAGGGTGGCCGAAAGGAAGAACAGATCTATTGTGGGAGTAGCTCGAGCGATGTTGCATGACCAAGGCCTACCACTTCATCTGTGGGCTGAGGCATGCAATACAACAGCGTACCCTCAGAACAGAAGTCCTCATCGTATCTTGGGGATGAAGACACCTATGGAGGCTTTTTCAGAGAAGTGACCAGATGTGAGTCACTTCCACATCTTTGGATCATCAGTTTACTGTCATGTGACCAAAGATGCTCGGAAGAAGCTAGATCCAACAGCTGAGTTGGGGATACTTGTGGTGTACACAAATACACCCCACAACTATTGTGTGTATCTGCCTACCAGTCAGAGGACCGTAGTGCACAGGAATTTGAAGTTTGATGAGCAGAGAACCATGTGAGTGTCACTTGAGAGGGAGCTCAAGTTGCATGGCAATGAGGAAATTTTAGCTCCAAAGGAGGAGGAGCCTCCTCACGATGTGGATCAGCCACATGTAGAGGATCTAGTAGTGGAGACCACCACTTCTAGAGAGTCTTCCAGAGATGGGCAGAAATGCTCGCAGGAAGCTGACAGATTGATGCTAGATGCGAGAGAGAATGTGGAGCAGCCATCCTCTCAGCGCAGATAGAGGAGATCTCCCGAGAGATACACTGGCTACATGGCCCTGGTTGGGGAGTGTGTAGAGACCGAACCTTCTTATTTTTAGGAGGCAGTGCAACAACCAGTATGGGTTGATGCAATGGTAGAAGAGTACGATTCTATCATACGGAACAGTGCGTGGGATGATGTCCCTAGACGTGGGGACAAGTCAGTGGTTAGTTCCCTATGGCTTTACAAGGTAAAGCAGGTAGCTGATGGCAGTGTTGAGAAACACAAGGCAAGGTTTGTTGCCCAAGTTTTCTCACAGGTTGAGGGGATCGACTACGATGAGACCTTTGCTCCCGTAGCAAGGTACTCATCTATTAGATCGATGCTAGCTCTATCAACTCAGATGGGTTGGAAGATCCATCAGATGGATGTGAAGATGACGTTCCTCAATGGGAAGATTGAGGAAGAGGTCTAGATTGAGCAGCCCGAAGGATTTGAGACCTTCGATCGCGAGTCGCATGTCTGCTGACTCAAGCGAGCATTGTATGGGCTGAAGCAAACACCCCATGCTTGGTATACTAGGATTGACAACTATTTCACTAGTTTGGGCTTCACTAAGAGTGAAGCAGATGCGAACCTATACCACATCATGGTAGATGGTAAGCCATTGATTATTTTACTTTATGTTGATGATCTGATTTTGACAGGTGATGACCAGCTAATACAATCTTGTAAGGAGGACCTTGCAAGAGAGTTCGAGATGAAGGACATGGGTCTCATGCACTAATTTCTAGGTAGGGAAGTGTGGTAGAAAGATGGGGAAGTATTTGTGTCTCAAGGCAAGTATGTCAATGAGATACTCAGGTGCTTTCACATGGAGAAGTGCAAGCCCATGCTGACTCCTCTAGTTGGGAACTGGAGGAAGGAGGATGCTACTTCAGGTGAGGTAGTAGCTGCTACTATTTATTGGTAGCTGGTGGGTTCATTTATGTATCTGGTGAACACACAACTTGACTTATGCTTTGCGGTGAACCGACTGAGTCAAGCTATGGTTCAGTCTACTAGGTTGTTTTGGAAGGCAGTGAAGCATGTGCTGAGATATCTCAGAGGCACTACACAGTATGGATTGTGGTACAGATGGACAGAGGGAGTGAAGCTGCAAGGCTTCACGGATGCGGATTGGGCAGGTAGTCCATCAGACCAGAAGAGCACTTCTAGAGGAATCTTCAACCTTGGTTCAACTGCATTTTCCTGGTACAGCAAGAAACAAAGATCAGATGCACTTAGCTCAGCAGAGGCTGAATACATGGCTGCCAGTCAGGCAACATGCGAGCCCATTTGGATGCGGAAGATTCCAGTGGGATTGTTTGGTCAGATGATGGATCCTACAGTGATTTACTGTGATAATCAGAGTTGCATAAAACTCTCTAATAATCCAATGTTTCATCACAGGTCCAAGCATATAGATATATGTTACCATCATCTACGTGACTGTGTGGTCAAGAGGATCATGATGTTGTTGTATGTGTCGACCAAGGAACAGGATGTAGATATTTTGACTAAGGCATTGTCAAAATGCAAGTTCGAGTTCCACAGAGACAGGATCGGAGTTACTGATAATCCCTTTCTTGTTGAGAGCGAGTGTTGAAAAGTGTGCAACAAGAAATGCTAAAAATAGCACTGCTATAAATATCTCGGCTATAAATAGCATTTCAGCCATTGGTGATCTTAGCAAAAATGGGTGAAAAGTGAAAGCGCTAAAAATAGCATTTCAGGATCCCTTCTTATTTTAGTCAATCCCTGGACTAAACATAGGAAGTAAAATTCAAATTTGATATTAACAATAGTTTGAAAATTAATTAATTAATTCATCTTGAGTTAATTAGTTAAGGAAAATAAAACTTGAAGTCTATGTGGGGACATGCAACAATTTCTCCATTAATTGAGGAATTTAACCTTCAGTTAAAGAGATAAGGATGAGTTTTAATATTGAGTTGCAATTAGTTGACTTAGTTTAACTTAGTCAAGTCCAGTTAGATTAATTTAACAGTTTGTTAAATTAATGAGAGTTCAGTTAGTTAATGCTTTCATGCATGTAACTATTGTATTTTAGATATCTGAGTATTCAATCATGGACAACTCATGCATGTCAGTTCAGTTAGAGACCCAGTTGAGATCAGATGGAGGGACAATGTACTATCAATTGCTAGGATATTCCTTGGTGAATATTCATTGCATGCAGAAGGAATATTATTCCTTGAGGATTGTGTAGTTGGACCTGAGGTTACAATGAGTGTGATGAGGCCAATTCACACATGTGATATCATTGGACCCCAATCAAAACTGCGCAAGGAAATAGGAGGCTTGGAGGGCTTGAGGAAGATATATTCTATGTCTATTGAGTCTGTGAGCTGTATTGTTTGATTACAGAGAGAGTAGGATAGCTTGAGAGCTGATTCTTTTTGTAACTTGAACAAGATTTCCACTTGTATGATAATACAGAGTTGGGGTTTTAGGTTGGTGCTTTCCCCAGTGATATATCTTCTATGTTATGATTGATTACTTCTCATTCTCAGTTATATTTGTTCACTCTTGATGATGCTCATATCTTTTTAAGATTCCACAAAGATTATGGTAGAAGTAGATCTAATATTATTCTTTAGGACATTGCATATATCAGGAGATATATAGTGAAAATTCTACAAATATGCCATGGGGGCAGTGTTGATGCAGCACAGAAAGCCTATATGCTTTCATTTTGAGACATTCACATCAACAGTAGTTAACTATCCTACATATGATAAAGAATTATATGCATTAGTTTAGAGTGTTAAAAAGTGGAAACATTACATAACGGGTAAAGAAACAATCATACATACAGATCATCAGCCACTACAATACTTACACTCACAAACTAAATTGCAACAATCACGACATTACAGGTGGATGGGATTTCTACAACAATTTCATCTTGTTATCAGATATAAGAAAGGTAGACATAATAAGGTTGCAGACATGTTATCAAGACCAATCATAAATGCATCCACAATGCTTAAGCATAATTCAATAATTCATGAAAGTCACATTGAACAATATGCTCAAGACACAGATTTTAAGGATATATATGCAACTTTAAGTCATGGCACGCAGGTAGAAGAATTGGATTATTACATAAAGGACAAAATCTTATATCACTTGGGAATGTTATGCATTCCACAAACTGAAAGAGTTAATATAATTCGAGAAGCACGTACTTCTCTCATATCAGGTCATTTTGGTGTAAGTAAAATAGTTGCAGAATTAGAAAGATTCTTCTATTGGCCACAAATGAATGAGACAGTTTCTAAATATATTAAAGGATGTACTATGTGTGCTAAAAGAAAGCCAAGTAATAGAAAATTAGGCTTGTATACTCCATTACCAATTCCTTCTCGTCCTTGTGAAAGTGTTTCCATGTTGCCAAAGTCTAGAAAGAGTCATGATTATTTGTATGTAGTTGTGGATAGGTTCAGTAAAATGTGTATTTTGACACCATGTAATAAACAGGTCACAGTTGAACAAACTGCAAAGTTGTTCTTTCAAAACGTATGGGTTCATTTTGGGTTACCCACTTCTATTGTATCTCATCGAGATTCTCGATTTTTCGGGAAATTTTGGTCAAGTCTATGGGAGTTAATGGACACAAACTTAAAGAAGAGCATGGAATTTCATCCGAAAACAGATGGTCAGATAGAAGTAGTCAATAGGATAGTGATACATTTGCTTCGATGATATTGCAACAAGCATCCCAAACTTTGGGATGAGCATTTGTGTTATGTGCAGCATGCTTACAACCATGCAAAACATTCTTCTACTAAGAGATCTCCTTTTGAGACTCGTTTTGGTTTTATAGCAAAGTCCCCCTTGGATTTTGATTGTCTTTGGTAAAGGCATAGCAGTTGATGGACACAGTGATGTGGACAAAGTGACCAAGTTCATTGAAAAGATCCAGGAAATTCACCAGGCAGTACAGGAACAACTGGAAAGAAGTCAAGCAAATTATAAGGCGCGAAATGACAAGCATCGAGTTGAGCATAGTTTTCAAGTTGGTGATCAAGTCTGGTTGTACATCAACAAAGAAAGACTGCAAGGGGAAGGTAAAAAGTTAAAACCAATTAGATATGGTCCTAAAAAAATACTTGAAAAAATTGGTGAAAATTCTTTCTGCCTAGATCTACCAGCTTATATGCAGATTTATTCCGTCGTAAATGTTGAAAACTTACAATTGTATGAGCCTTCATTGATTGAAGATCCTGAAGAGCAAGGGCAGCTACCTTCCATTGAAGATCTTCTGCCCGAGTATCTCAATGAGCTACAGGAGGACACAATTCTTGATAAGAGGATAAGGACTTCGCGATGGGGAAATGTTGAGTATCTTCGAGTTGGACTCAAAGGTACAAATCCAAGTAAAGCACGATGGATAGAAATTGGAAAAGTGAGGGAACTTTATCCTCACTTACTCAACAACTAAAACCAACTTTTGGTGGTCCAAAAGCTTCTAGTGGGGAGGAGTGATCCAAAATGGATCTAGTTTTGCCTCCAGATCAAAGTCTTCAAATGCAGATGAAAGCGGGATCAAGTTGAAGTGCTCATTGAGATGATTTCAAAGGTGTGAATGGCACTTAAATCCGAGTTTGGATGAAGAAGTTAAAGCCAGTCAATGTTTCAAGGAAAACTAGGGAAAAATGAGGAAATTTCAAAGTTAAACAGTCAAAGTCAACAGTCAACATAGGGTCATGTCAGCAGGACACATGTCATCCCAAGAATGCACCATATGTCCAGGGTGATGTCATCAAGGTTAATGACGTGTCATAATTTTATTGGTTGATACGGGCCAATGTCCAGATTTGCCCAATATTGGCATGAAATCCCAAAATTTGGGGCTCAGAGAGGATTGAACCCTTGACCTCCCAGAATGGTTAAGATTTCACCGGATTGTGCTTACCGGTTGAGCTATATTGTCACTTGTTTATAATGGTGCGGATATGGTATTTATGGTGAACGAGATTTATTTCCAAAAAAGGGCCAAACGGTTGGGGTCAACACCATGACTATCGGACCCAAAACATTTATTACTATCATAACCACTGGACTGATAAAATTTCATGGCACCGAAACTGCTACCATATCACACCAAATATCAACATATATATGGTGTATAATATATGTGTCAATGCATATAACTCAACCAATGGTGGAAGGGTAAGGCGGAGGTTTCGAATCTCCGACCTCCCAAAACATATATATACAATGTTTTCACACAAGTCTGCTAGCCAACATACCAAGCGATCGAGCTTGGTATTCAAGCTGCCCAAAGTTTATTTATGTTTATGCAGGTGGCGAACCAACCAAAACCACCAGCACGCTTTCCAAAGAGGTTTTTGGTTGCAGGGAGTGGTTTTCTTGCAGGCAGAGGCAGTTTTTGCAGGCACAGAGGTGGTTTTTGACTTTCCAGGGGATCTGGAAGTCACTGTGGCCAAATATGGTCGATTTTATGCTCGTTTGACTCGAAATTTCGAGATGGACGCGATGGTGATGTCCATTTTCTGATTTGAAACTCTGTTTTTGAGCTCATACCTGTAACAACATTTTGAAGGCAAAAAAAGAGGTCAACACTGGAAGTGAAAGGACCAGGAGACATAGCTAGAAAGTTTGGTGAACTCCTTTATTAAATTTGGTTGTGTTGATGTGTTTACATGTTTTTTCAAATTGTTCATGTGTTAATGTTATTCGTAATATTTTCAATCCGTTGCACTAAGTAACATAATCAAATTCACACATAGTCTATAATACCTTTTGCAGGCACAGAGGTGGTTTTTGACTTTCCAGGGGATCTGGAAGTCACTGTGGCCAAATATGGTCGATTTTATGCTCGTTTGACTCGAAATTTCGAGATGGACGCGATGGTGATGTCCATTTTCTGATTTGAAACTCTGTTTTTGAGCTCATACCTGTAACAACATTTTGAAGGCAAAAAAAGAGGTCAACACTGGAAGTGAAAGGACCAGGAGACATAGCTAGAAAGTTTGGTGAACTCCTTTATTAAATTTGGTTGTGTTGATGTGTTTACATGTTTTTTCAAATTGTTCATGTGTTAATGTTATTCGTAATATTTTCAATCCGTTGCACTAAGTAACATAATCAAATTCACACATAGTCTATAATACCTTTTGCATTAATGGATTAGAAAAGAAATTCCAACTTGAAACCAAATCAACAATCCAAGGCAAAGGAAAGGAAAGAGATCCAAATCCAAGAAAGGAAGGAAACCCAAAACCTCCAGATGATTCTTCCAGCTCCAAGGGTAAGAAGGGAAAGAAAGGAAACTCCAAGTTTCATTATTGTGATAGAGGTTATCATCCTGAATCCTCTTGCATGCAAAAGACTATTGATCTAATGGCAAAGACTCTTGAGTTAAATAATCTTCATCATCACATTCTAGAATCTTCCAATAAGAAGACAAAGGAAAAACCATTAGAAACAAAGGGTAATGGTCATGCTTTAATTTTCCTTCATTCTACACCGCAAGAGTGGATCATTGATTTATGAGCTTCGCATCACATGGATTTTTCCAATGAATCCTTTTATTCTATACATGTACTGATCAGGACCTTCTATTCTCATGGGGGATAATTCTGTAGTTGAAGTAGCTGGGCAAGGAAGAAAGCAATTCGAAGATGGAAGTTTTGAGAATGTCTTGCATATTCCAAGGCTTTATGTAAATCTTCTTTTGGTGTATCATATGCCACAGATAGGCACCAAAAGGAAAGTGGAATTTAACCCTGATTCCATGAGCATTTATGATATGAAAACCAACTTGAAGATTGCATTTGGCAAGCTAAATGATTAATCATGTCCGTACACATTTTTTTTTATTTTGTTCCTTAATCAGATTCTATTTTCCTACTTATGAATGCAAATGAAGAAAGTAGGATTTGGCACGAGATATTTGGGCACTTGAATTTCAGATATATGCAACAACTTAGCAAGCAAGGGATGGTTAAAGGATTGTCGACCATTGAATTTTCAAATGGTGTTTGTAATGGATGTTCTCTTGGAAAGCATCCACAAGACAAGTTCGAGAAGGGGCATGCATGGAGAGTCTCTTCACCTTTGGAGCTTCTACATAGTGATCTCATGGGTCCATTTCCAATAATTTCAATGATCAAAGCAAGATATGTGTTTTCATTTATAGATGATTCCATGAGATTCACTTGGTTTTACTTCTTAAAACTCAAGTTTGAAGTTTTTCAACATCTAAAGATTTTCAAAGCACATGCAGAAAATTGGTATGGAAAACACATCAAGATACTTCACATAGATAATGGTAACAAATATGTTGAAAAAGATATCCATAATATTTGTAGTGAAGCAGGAATACAGTTTCAACATACATTTCCTTACACTCTGCAACAAAATGTGGTGGCCGAAAGGAAGAATAGATCTTTGAAAAATATGGGTAGTTGCATTTTTCATGGAAGATTGCTTTCATCAAAATTGTGGGATGATGCTATCAATTGTGCCTTATACATCCAAAATATATCTCCTCATAGATATGTTACTAGAAAAACACCTTTTGAGGCTCAGACTGGCATGCAACTTGAACTCAGTCATTTCTGCATTTTCGGATCTCGAGCATGGGCCGAGATTCCTATAGAGAAGAGAAAGGCTTTGGAGCTTTAGACAAAGACATGCATGTTTGTTGGATATTCAAATGAAATTAAAGGGTACATATTGCTTGATATCAACACTTAAGTTCTCTTTATCGAAAGGAGTGTAATGTTTGAAGAAGATGCTTTGCATGCACCACCAGATGAACCTATTATAAAGTTTCCCTCACCATTAATTGATGAGTATGTAGATGATACTTCAGACAAGAATTTCAATCTAGATGAGCCTTTTCCTATGGTACCTATTGGACCACTAGTTTTTGAACATCAAGATCATACTTCCTCATGTAGTTCGGAAGATTCTCTACCACTTTCAGCACAAAAATGGTGTAGCATGAGTGATCTCCTAGATGATCCTGCCACTATACCTCAGTTTGAGGAAGATCCACAAGCACTTTTAGCTATAGAGCCATGCATGCCCATGCACGCTTATATGATGTATGTATCTAATCCACAGACTTATGTAGAAGCAACTTGGTATCCAGAATGGGAAGCAACTATGGATGAGGAATACAACTCTCTCATTGAGAACCAAACTTGGCATCTGGTTTCGCTACCTTCCAATTATAAAATTGTGAGATGCAAGAGGGTTTACTCAACTAGGAGTGCAACAAATGGTCAAGTTAGCCGATATAAAGCACGAATGGTGGCGAAAGTTTCAGAAGGTACATAGTGTTGACTATGATGAGACTTTTGCTCAAGTTGCAAAAATGGATTCCATTTGGCTAGCTCTCTCCATTGTAGCAACAAGAGGATGGGAGGTGAATCATATGGATGTGAAGAATTCCTTTCTTGACAGTTATCTCAAGGAGGAAATCTACATGGACCAACCCTAGGAATATGTGAAAAATTCATCGTTGGTATGCAAACTAAAGAAGTCTTGCTATGGCCTCAAGCAAGCACCTAAAGCATGGTATGCAAAGATGGATTCCTATTTGTTATCTCAAAATTTTGTATGCTGTAAATATGGTTCCAATGTTTATTTTTTGAAGAAAATTGACTCCTTGTTGATCATAGTACTCTACGTAGATGATCTTTTAATAACATGTAGCTCATCTTCTGCCATTGCTGAGATTAAAACTTCGTTGCATAAGTTGTTTTCTATGAAAAATATGGCTTTCTAATTTTGTTCCTTGGACTAGAGATCAATCATAATGGTTTTGGGATTACCATTTCTCAACCAAAGTATGCTAGAGATATTTTGGCAAGATTTCACATGAGTGACTGCAAGTCAACAGCCAAACTTTTCTTATCAGGGATAAATATTGAGAATGGAAAAGACACAACTTTGGTTGATTGCACATTGTACCCTTAGCTTGTGGGAAGTATTCTTTATCTCACTCAGTTCTGTCCTGATCTCTCATATGTCGTAGGAGAAGTTTCTAGATACATGCAGGAGCCACATGAGTTACACTGGAAAGATGCAAAGCACATCATGCGATATGTCTAGGGGACAGTCACCTATGTGATTCATTATGAAGTAAATTATTCTTTAGATATCATCAGGTTCACAGATTCATATTGGGTTGGCGAAAAAATTGATTGCAAGCCCACCTCTAGTTTTGTACTTAGTTTGGGATCTGACCTAATTTGTTGGTCAAGCAAGAAGAATGTCACCATTTCTTTATCATCACCAAAGGTTAAGTAGAGAGGAACAATCAATGTCATTATTAAATCCATTTGGCTACAACATTTGCTATCTAAGCTTGGTATCAGTTTCCATTGTCCAACTATCATCTATTGTGATAATCAAAGTACACTAAAGTTTTGCAAAGATCCAGTGCAGCGGGAATAGACAAAACAAATCAAGATCCACATGCACTTCATTAGAGAAATAATTCATGATTGGATCATCGATCTTATGTACTGTCCTAGTTTCGAGCAGACTATCAATATCTTCACCAAGACTTTCACTAAGCAGAAGTTTTGATTTCTGTGAGATCGTCTCAAGGTAAAGAACACGACTGCCTAGAAGTTGTGTTTTTTATACCTTTTTCATTATATTTTGATGGGAGGTTTTCTTCCCAATGGGTTTTCCCTCTTTCCTCTTTTCATTCATTGTATATGGGTACCTAAAATGGCCTTATTTTTCAGGACTCGTTCATTTTTTATCACACTCACCTAAGCTATGCTTAAGGGGGGGTGTTGGTGTACATGCACCTTGTTAGCCTTAATTAACTTTAGTTCAACTCTAGTTATTGCATGTGATGTGTACTTAATTTAGTTACTCAATTCGAGTGATTACATGTGGTGTGCACTTGCCTTTAGTTAGTTAACTCTAGTGCTTGCATGTGCTGCATGTGCACATTAACAGAACATAAAGCACACTTAACTTCATTTAGCTTTAATTATCCACAGTTATTGCATGTACAACTAAGCTTAACTTAGTTTCTTTATGTGTTGATTCACAAACTAATATTGTGTAATAAAATTCATTCTTGATTCTAATTTTATCTTTTCAATTTCTTGCAATTTTGTGCAATTATTCTTTAGCTAGATCTATATTTGTGCTCTAATAATTTTATAGAATCCCATGGTTTTTGCAAGGAAGATTGTATGATGGCGAATCCATCCTCAAAACAATGGTCAACTGGTTGTCGACACATATGACTCCAATGCACCAGCAAACTTCTCCCTTCCATTTTATCATTTATTATCAGACACAAGCAGCCCATAAGAAATAATTTAATAATGAATGGCACATCTCAATACTAATAGTTCTAAGTGGACCTATGTCATTCTGCTTCTTCTTCTTTTTCATTTGATTCAGTTTTTAGTCACTTGTGCAATAACGTTGTAGATTCTTTTTCATTTGATTCAGTTTTGGTCACTTGTGGAGCAACGTTGTAGATTTTTCTTGGCTTTTTCATTTGATTTAGTTTTTGGCCACTTCTGGAGTATTGTAGTAGATTGCACCTCCTAGGATTTATAAGTATTATTGGCATTGATTTTATTTAAGGAGTTTTATATTTATAAGTATTAAGAGTTATTGGGACTAATTTGATTTAAGGAGTGTTATCATATCAATCTTTCTGATATTTATATAAATAAAAGTATTTCTATGGACAATATTGGATCAGTCTTAAAAGCTATATCTTTTAGGCATGGTATTAATTTTAATGTTTATTGAGTGATTTCAGTTGTATTATTTGAAAGTGTGTAACACTATAAACGATTTGGTTATACTTCGATTAAAATGTTGTAATTTATTTTGCGATTGTTGCATCATTTGTTACCGGAATGCTCAACATACTGTAATAATACATCTCCTTCTTAGCTGCTCAAGTGTCCAAATATATAGAGAATGGAACTTCATCTGTTTTCCCATACCCAAAGCATAATCCTTAAAATTATAGCTCAATTCATACCAAAAGACGAGGAAAGAATAAAGGGCTAAGATTGAAATTCTCAATATGTCTTCCAATGTCAGACTAGTTTTCGCATGAACATGATACGATGGGAGCATGGGCTTACCACCTACCTCCACATTCTTGTGAAATAAAGTTCTTCTGATCTCCAACTTACATAGAGCATAGAGATCAAAGAAAAGGCCGCCAATCATGGCTGGACTTTCCAATTATGGATAATTTGTATCGGCATAATAGAATGATATATCTTACATGCTATGAAACGGACCACTTCCAAATGTACTAGAGAGGTCTTTTCACATAGAAACAATAAAACATAACAATATTTTTACGACTGCATGTGACTAACAATTTCCCATAGTACACAAGCCTGGAATAATGGCATGAAATAGGCCAACAAACTGAACTCAAACTACACTCCTTTGTTCATGGCAATGTCTGTAAGGGGAAAATACTTTCTTCATTGGGTAATTAAATTATTATAGATAAACCATTTAACTTAATTGATTGCATATTTTTAGATTTGGATAGATATGAATATAAATTGTTTCACTTTGCTCTTTATCCATAAAATTATGAAAATATTTTGAAATTTGTGACAGATAAAAATGACCCATTAAAACCTCCTCCAAACTTATCAATCTAAAAATATGATGCATGAGGTAGCCATCATTCTAGTCCAATCCTTCCAATGTTGCCCAAATTCCCAATGCTTAACATACTAAAAAAATCAAATGTACCCTAATTTGTAGGCTATCTAGATTACGAGTGGGCTTTAACACATAAATTTCCATTCAATGAATTGAGTTGGACATCAAGGAAGTCCCATAACTGAAAGAATACAAGGGAAATCTTAATCTTCTCATGCACAAGCTTGAAGATATACGCATTATCTGCCTGTGTAGTGGCACGATAAAGTGCCACTTAGAAGTTATGGTATTTAAATTTTGAAAAATTAAAAGCCAAGAGAAATTCACTATGGGATGTTATATTTTGAAAATATGAGAGAAAAAATATAATAATAACATATATAGCAAAAAACAAATAAGAGATTCAAACCATGCACATCATGATTACTCCAGAAACCCTAACATGGGGAAAATCAACCAATAATAGCCATATTATTGGCTTGCGCTAAAACACAACCAAGCCCACCAACAACCCAAACTTTTACTGCTCAACTATGGCTCAATACAATGGATTATGCCCAAGCCTTTTAACGACTTAAACTACAGGTAATACTATGATTAGTCACCAACACGAAGTGCCCAAAACCACAATTGTTAACCATAATTTTTGACACAACCTCAACTCCACCACAAGGTCAAGTTTTTCTAACATAGGATGGGGAATAATTTTTTGTGTGAATAAGTATTCCTAAGCCCATGTTGAGTCTTTATTGGCAACACATGATTTGATTAAGAGATTTGAATTTCAATAGGATTTTAATTTCTTGAGAATATCTTTCAACTCGATTTGTTTTTGGAGAGTGTCTGTAACATCTATATTAACTTGAGATCATTTCAATATAATCTTAAAATCTTCAATAATTACTAGATTGCAGTGCATAAGTTTCTAGAATATATATATATATATATATATATATATATATATATATATATATATATATAGATATATATATAATATTTAAGTTTTTTTTTAAATGACACAAACACATGGTTAATTTTTGATGCAGGAGCATCCAGCTAAGGGCACCATGACCGGGTGTTAGTCTCAGCTAAGGAGGAGAGGTTCATTATCATTAGATTTCATTTATGCTTGCTAATCAAAAACAATGTTAGGAACTTGTTTATTTCATTATCAGTTAATAGGTATTTAGGGACATCACAGTTAGGTGAAGGTGGTTATAGCCACACTGTTGTTTTGTTTTTCCTTTTATTTATTTTATAGCTATTTACTTAAAAAAAGAAGAAGAAAACAACAACAAAAATATATATATTATCTATGTATTCCACAGAACGAGAAAACTAAAACAACAAGATAGTTATTAACTGTGTAACTAAAGAAACAACTACAAACAATTTGAATAACTATATTGTAACAATACAAAACAAATGTACTAAAGTGTGGAAAAGGTTCGACATTCCAGCACAGAAGAGTAATACAAAGAGAGACATTTTCATTCTTGAATCCATCTATCCACTACTTGTTATTTTTATCTAATTACTATCATTTGTAACGTAATGACAAAATGTATATTTTACCAGAAATCCTTCTAGATAAACAGAGACGAAGTTTCAGAGACCAAGTGACAAGCAGAGACATAGTTTCAAAATCGAACGACAGGCAGAGACATCATATCAATGCGCGACTGAGCAGACAGTTCCAGCCACTTCAACAAACTACAAAAATACAAGAATATGCAACAACCGTAGCAGAGAATAAACTAGTTATAGTCATAAAGTGATGCATTTGCAAGAAATGTAACCCTGTATATCGAAATCTCTTTTTCATTCATCTTTAAAGTATTTCAATATCAAGACCTGCATATAGACTGTATAAATACAAGTTATAAAGTCCAGTGACCCTAAGGCCGAGCAAACCCTCCTCCGGGAGTAAAACAAAGAAATGAGGGTTAGGGTTATAACCTTAAAACCATTACAGTGCATTGAAGAATCAATGAAATTACATTCAACTGAGCCCAAAGGTTATTCGACATCAGCTAACAAATGTCTACAACAGAGACCCTAGTTCCTAGTCTATTGACTGACTACACCAATGAAGGAAATGACTAAGGAAACCCTCAACCAAACAAGTTGCAATAGGGAACGACCCTACCGGTTTCGTTTGGAGAAAGGGTTGAGTATCAGTCCGACCAGAAGCCACAACAACCTGCATTGAAGCCACAGTAGAGCATTAGCATTGTTAAAATGAAGACCAAAATAACGAACGACTGAAGTGAGGGAGGAGACCCCAAGAGAAATTACCAGTTTCGTTAGTTGGCATTGGACGAATGAACCCACACTTGGGTTGCGGCCATTGAAAGAAACCCTGCTCACAAGGAGCAACAAATGTTAGCCCTTAAGAAAATCCAAGGAAAATGAATATAACAGGTAAGGAGCCATTACCTTGCCAGAGCCGAACGAATGCAGAGGAAAGGGTCCTTTGAGGCCGCAACCTGTGTTCACAATACACTGCAGACAAGTCAAATGATGAAATAACCACACAGATAGCTGAAAATACCATTGAAGAAAGCTCAGCAGAATGCGTAAAGAACTAAGGAGAGACAGTGACACCAGAAGAGCACCAGACCACTGAGAACAAAGAAACCCTCACAACAAAGTCAATAACTTAATGAAAAAGCCGAGCTAACTAGATAGAAAATACAAGCATAGTTATACCACCTACCAATAGAGGAACCCATAGTCAGCGAGAATAGAGCATCGGGCTCGAATCATTTATAGTCACCAACAGAACTGGCGGACAAAGCTCTCAACACCAAACAAAGCAGAATGAAAATGTCAGAGTGAACAACGTGAGGGTTAGGGTTAGACCAAGAGCGGGAAGGAAACCCAAGGCTAGGACAACTATCCTCTCAACGTACAGATTAATCAATACAACCATCAATACACCCAAAATATCAGCGCTAATCCTTGATTACCAATCTAATCTCATATTCATTGATTAAATCATTTGGTGCTAATTATTATTGTTGGTGTTAAACCATAAGTCACAGGCTCGTCCCATCATAGTGGTATTAGAGCAAGGTTTAGAGTTTTCTTGAGAAATGGATGTTGGAAGACGAGGTCATGGAAGAGGTGCTCGGAGAGAAGCAGAGGAAGGATTGCAGGAGGAAATTAGGATCCTTACTGCCCATTTGGAGGCAGTTGAAGCACGAAGGAGAAGGGATCCAGAGATAGGAGATGACAGCGAAGAAGAAGTCGTAGTGACAACAGATGGATCAGATGAAGAAGGGCCAGAAATGATATTGTTGAGGTCAGTCCTATTGGCTAGTAGCAAGCCTAAACCAGAAATTCCAAATTATGATGGCAGCTTGTCCACAGAAGTTCTGTTGGACTGGATCAACGAATTGGACAAATATTTTGAGTGTGAAGAGGTTAGTGAAGATCAGAGAGTTAAGTTCACTGCAACAAAGCTGAAGGGACACGCAACCCTGTGGTGGGACAGTGTCCAGGCAGAGAGAAGAAGGATGAACAAGTTTCCAATAAAGAAATGGTCCAGAATGGTGGCCAAGTTGAAAGGAAAATTTCTGCCCAAAGACTACCAGATTGCACTGCATCGACAAGTGCAGAATTTGAAGCAAAAAGGGATGACAGTGAGAGAGTATACTGAAGAATTCTACCGGGTAAATTTAAGAGCTGGTTATATGGAGGACACCCCGGAAAAAACAACAAGGTATGTAAATGGTCTGAGATTGGAAATATTGGATGAAATCAACATTCTTTCCTCGAAAAATATAGAGGAAGCCTACCAGAGTGCCATGAAGGTAGAGGAGAAGATCACTAGAAAAAAAAATTCTAGGAGAGGATGGGGAACCGACAGAGGAAGAGGACAATCCTATGGTAGAGGACAAACTTCCAGTAATAGTGAAGAGGGCAACAGTTCCAAAAAAACAGGGACAACAGAAAAAGGAGACAGCACTAGAGGTGGCAGGCCATATCAGTGAGGAAGAGGGAATGGCCGAGGCATAGGAGCTAACTATCAGTGCTACAAGTGCCACAAGTGGGGGCAAAGATCTTTTGAATGTCCTGAAGAAAAGCAAGCTGATCAAAGAGGAGCGTTTGTTGCACAGCCAGAGGAAGCAGAGGCACCACCTTAGGATGCAAAGAATGTGTCGAAAATAGGGTAAGCCTTAGTGCCGAATGAAGTATTGTTGAAACCAGCCAAAGAGATAGTTAAAAAAACTCAAAGGAAAGCATTATTCCAGAAAGTTTGTAAGTCACACAGAAAATGTTGCAAGTTGATTATCGATAGTGGGAGCACGGATAATCTGGTTGCCATAGAGATGGTAGAGAAGTTGGGTTTGAAGCGGCTGAAGCACTCCACTCCTTATAAGGTATCGTGGTTGTAGAAAGGCCATCAGTTGTTGGTTGATGAACAGTGTGAAGTTGAGTTCCATATTCACAGGTATAAAGACAAGGTTATTTGTGATATTATGCCAATGGACATATGTCATATACTGTTAGGGAGGCCATGGCAGTATGACCAGAAGGTAGTACATGATGGGAAGACAAACTGTTACAAGTTTGTCAAAGATGGGATCAAGCACACACTTGTGCCCATCGAGGAGGAGGAGAAAGCAGAAACAAGCGGGATGAGAGTGTTACTAATGGGCGGAAAACAGTTTTTGAAGCAGATTGAAGATAGTGAAGTGAACTATGATGTTGTAAGAAGGGAAAAAACAGTGCTGTTACACACAAAAGTGTCTGATTTGCCTACAGAAATTTAGGAAATGCTGCAGAAATTCAATGATATAGTAGTGGACAATTTACCAGATAAGTTGCCTCCTAAGAGAAGTATAAGTCATCATATTGACTTTATACCTGGAGCAAGTCTACCGAACAAGGCATCATACCGGATGAGCCTCAAAGATAACGAGGAAATTAGAAAATAGGTGCAGGAATTGCTGGATAAAGGGCTAATAAGGGAGAGTTTGAGCCCTTGCACAGTTCGAACAGTTCTCGCTCCCAAGAAAGGAGGAGAATGGCGAATGTGCACAGATTCGAGGGCCATCAACAAGATTACCATCATGTACAGATTTCCACTACCACGGATGGACGACATGATGGATTGCCTGAGCGGGGTAGCATACTTCTCGAAGATTGATCTGAAGAGTGGTTATCATCAGATTCGAATCAGGGAAGGGGATGAGTGGAAGACAGCCTTCAAGACCAATGAAGGGTTGTATGAGTGGCTAGTAATGCCATTCAGATTGAGTAATGCACCCAGTACCTTTATGCAGTTGATGAACGAAATGCTGAAAGAGTTTATTGGAAAATTTGTAATAGTGTATCTTGATGACATATTAATTTACAACAAGACTAAGGAGGAACACTTTCGACATGTTTGAAGTGTGCTGGAAAAATTGCAGTAGAAGAAGCTACTGATAAATATGAAAAAAATGCACTTTTCTGCAAAAAGAACTGGTTTATATAGGTTTTGTGATTGCAGAAAACGAGTTGAAGATGGACCCAGAGAAGATTGCAGCAATTGTTAACTGGCCATCCCCAAAATCTCTGTTTGAGGTACGTAGTTTTCATGGGCTGGCAAGTTTTTGCTGTAAGTTTATAAGGAATTTCAATGAAAACTGTGCACCTATGTTCGACACTATAAAAAAGGCAAGTCATCCTTTTCATTGGACCAAAGCAGCAAAGAGGAGCTTTCAACTACTGAAGAAGAAGATCACAGAAAGACCAATCCTGAGATTGCCAGACTTTAAAAAGCTTTTTCAAGTTCACTGTGATGCAAGCGGTACGACCATTGGAGCTGTACTTAGCCAAGAAGACAAACTTGTTGCGTTTTTTAGTGAGAAGTTGAATGAGAGTAAGCAGAAGTATTCATCGTATGATAAATAATTATATGTTGTCATCCAAGAACTGAAGCATTGTAGACACTATTTGTTGGGAAATGAGTTTGTTTTATTTTCTAATAATTCTACACTGCAATACGTGATGCAACAACATAAGCTGAATCACAAGCATGCTAAGTGGGTTGAATATTCGCAGAGTTTCACCTTTGTGTTGAAACACATTAGCGGGCAGGCCAAAAAGGTGGCAGATGATTTGAGAAAAAGAGCCTTGCTCTTGCAGGAGAGTACGATACAAGTACTGGGCTTTGAGCATTTGAAAGACTTGTATCTGACCGATGCAGATTTCAAAGAGGCTTACAAAGCTTGTCAGAATCCTTTGCCGAGAAACAATAGTCCATGGTTGGACTATAATTTGCAGGAGAAGCTATTGTTTAGAGGGGGAGAATTATGCATTCCCGATTGTTCAATGAGAGAGAATATCATTCAGGAGAAGCATAGTGGAGGTCTAGTCGAGCATTTCGGCATAGATAAAACATTAGAACAGCTCAACCATTTTTATTATTGGCCAAGAATGCAAGGGATGTGCAGAGATTTGTGACCAGATGTAAAGTGTGTCAGTTGAAAAAAGGACATAGTTAGAATACGGGACTCTACACACCATTGCCCATTCTGAATAGACCGTGGCACTCAATCAGCTTGGACTTCGTCTTGGGTCTACCAAGGACGCAACGGGGTTATGATTCGGTGATGGTAGTAGTAGACTGGTTTTCAAAGATGGCACATTTCATCCATTGTAGGAAAACCAGCGATGTCACTCACGTGGCTCACTTATTTTTCACAGAGATCATCAAGCTACATGGCCTACCTAAGTCCATTCTTTTTGACAGGGACGTGAATTTTACAGGGCACTTATGGCGCACCTTGTGGAATAAAATGGACACATAGTTAAGTTAAAGCTTTGTTTATCATCCGCAGACCAACGGGAAAACAGAGGTGGGAAACAAGACCTTAGGGAACCTGCTACGAAGTTTGATCAGGGAAAATTCACGAATGTGGGATCGAGTACTTGCCCAGGCGGAGTTCGCTTACAATGACTCACCCAATCGCAGCACAGGTTATAGTCCTTTTCAGATCTTATATGGCATGCATCCTCGTAGAGTGCATGAATTACGAGATCTAGGACAACAGGAAAGACAGAGTGCTGATGGGGAAGATTTCGCCAAAGCAATGAATGATCTACACGAGCAGGTAAAGATGAAGTTGCAGGACAACAGTCAAAAGTATAAGCAGCGGGCAGATTTGAAATGGCAAGAGGTACAGTTTAATGTGGGGGATGAAGTCCTCGCGTATTTGTGCAAGGAACATTTTCCTAGAGGTGCTTACAACAAACTGAAATACAAAAAGATATGCCCCTGCAAAATTCTCTGAAAATTTTCAGCCAATGCTTATGAATTACAGCTGCCACCAGGAATAGGCATCTCGCCCATCTTCAATGTGGTAGACCTATTTCCATATACTGCCAATCTGGAGGAAGACAGTATAGCACAGCCTACACGGGACACACAGGAAGGGAGTGAGACTTGGATGAGACAAATGCCTTACGCTCAGCCCCTTGAGATCGAGAGGATCCTCGACACTCAGGTGGCCAAGCGAACTTGGCGGAAAGAATATCTGCAATATCTGGTCAAGTGGAAGAACCATCCCATTGAGGACAGTTCATGGCTTAATGCCAGACAGATACAACAGGCAGGCTATTCAGTCGAGAAGCTCATGGATGGGAGTCATGAATCTTTCTTACCCCGGGAGCCTGATGCAGGAGCATCCAGCTAAGGGCACCATGACCGGGTGTTGGTCTCAGCTAAGGAGGAGAGGTTCATCATCATTAGATTTCATTTATGTTTTCTAATTAAAAACAGTGTTAGGAACTTGTTTATTTTATTATAAGTTAATAGGTATTTAGGGACAACACAGTTAGGTGAAGGTGGTTACAGCCACACTGTTGTTTTGTTTTTTCTTTTATTTATTTTACAGCTATTTACTTAAAAAAAACAACAAAAAGATATATATTATCTATGTATTCCACAAAAAGAGAAAACTAAAACAGTAAGATAGTTATCAACCGTGTAACTGAATAAACAACTGCAAATAGTTTGAATAACTATATTGTAACAATACAAAACAAATGTACCACAATGTGGAAAAGGTTCGACATTCTAGCACAGAAGAGTAATACAAAGAGAGACATTTTCATTCTTGAATCCATTTGTCCAATACCTGTTATTTTTATTTAGCTACTATCATCTGTAATGTAAAGACAAACTGTATATTTTACCAGAAATCCTTCCAGATAAACAAAGACGAAGTTCCAGAAACCAAGTGACAAGCTGAGACATAGTTTCAAAATTGAACAACAGGCAGAGACATCATATCAATGCGAGACTAAGCAGACAGTTCCAACCACTTCAACAAACTACAAAAATACAAGAATACGCAACAACCGTAGCAGAGAATAAACTAGTTACAGTCACAGAGCGATGCATTTGCAAGAAAGGTAACCCTGTATATCGAAATCTCTTTTTCATTCATCTTTAAAGTATTTCAGTATCATGACCTACATATAGACTATATAAATACAAGCTCTAAAGTCCAGTGACCCTAAGGTTGAGCAAACCCTCCTCCTGGAGTAAAACAGAGAAACGAGGGTTAGGGTTATAACCCTGAAACTGTTACAGTCCATTGAAGAATCAACAAAATTACATTCAACTAAGCTCGAAGGTTATTTGACATCAACTAAAAAACGTCTATGACAGAGACCTTAGTTCCTACTCTAATGACCGACTACACCAAGGAAGGAAACGACTAAGGAAACCCTCAACCAAACAAGTTGCAACAGGAAATGACCCTACCGATTTCGTTTGGAGGCCGAGTAGCAGTCCGACCAGAAGTGACAACAACCTGCACGGAAGCCACATTAGAGCATTAGCATTGTTATAACGAAGACCAAAAGAACGAACGAATGAAGTGAGGGAGGAGACCCCAAGAGAATTTAACAGTTTCGTTAGTTGGCGTTGGACGAATGAACCCACACTTGGGTCACGTCCATTGAAAGAAACCCTGCTCACAAGGAGCAGCAAATGTTAGCCCTTAAGAAAATCCAAGGAAAACGAATATAACAGGGAAGGAGCCATTACCTTTCCAGAGCCGAAAAAACACAGACGAAAGGGTCCTTTGAGGCCGCAACCTGTGTTCACAATACACTGCAGACAAGTCAAATGACGAAATAACCACACAGACAGCTGAAAATAGCATTGAAGAAATCTCAGCTGAACACGTAAAGAACTAAGGAGAGACAGTGACACCAGAAGAGCACCAGACCCCCAAGAATAGAGAAACCCTCACAACAAAGTCAATAACTTAATGACAAAGTCAAGCTAACCAGATAGCAAATACAAGCATAGTTATACCACCTACCAACAGAGGAACCCATAGTCGGCGAGAACAGAGCATCGGGCTCGAATCATTTACAGTCACCAACAGAACCGGCGGATAGAGCTCTCAACACCAAACAAAGCAAAATGAAATTGCCAGAGTGAACAACGTGAGGGTTAGGGTTAGATCAAGAGCGAGAAGGAAAACCGAGGCCAGGACAGCTGTCCTGTCAATGTACAAATTAATCAATACAACCATCAATACACCCAAAATATCAGTGCGAACCCTTGATTACCAATCTAATCTCATATTCGTTGATTAAATCATTTGGTGCTAATTATTATTGTTGGTGTTAAACCATAAGTCACGGGCTCGTCCCATCAATTTTTTTCTATATAATTTTTCCATAATCTTCTCAATTCTCTAGAAAAAACAATTAACCCATGTTTGTGCCCTTAAAACACACACACACACACACACACACACATATATATATAACCCAAAAAATATTAAAATCTAAAAATAATGCTAAAGAAATTCAAAATAAAAATATTATTTTAATAATAATTTTTATGTTATCAATCAATTAAGATAACTAATGATTTTAAGCAAAATAGAAGCTTAAATACAAAAGTTTGAATACAAAAACTAATGATTTTGTTAAGCACCAAAGAAAAACTTAAAAAACCTTTGAATATAATAATAATTTATAAGATTTTCTCATACTTTTTATTAGCTGAATTTTTTTAATTTATAAAAAGTCATTTGGGTATTTTTTGCATAGTGTTCATTCTTTAATATTTTTTTAATTCAATGTTTTTTTTTTTTAAATAAGAAATTTCTTGGTGTGCCAAATAGATACAATTATGAAATTGAAAATATTATAATTATAAGTTATTAATATGATTATATAAATGTATTTTTAAATAATGGTGAGTTTTATTAGGAATAAAATCAAGAATATAAAAAAATTATTAAAAAAAATACCCCATTAAAAAAAAATGTATATCTTATATTTATTGAATTAAAATATATATAGTGGAAGTTTGGATAAACAACATTAATAAGAATAATTTAGGTGTAGCTCCAAGTTAAGTTCTCGGAAGGAAAAATTTCCAAGTGATTTGTATCGCTAAAACTTTAGGATTAAACTTAACAAATGGAAAACAAGGACTCATGAGTGCGAGTGGGAGTGGATTCGATGATCTTCCCCATATCGATCATGAGACCCAATATCCTTTTGAAGAGCAAGTCCACCTTAATATTATGTCCTCAGTGGGTGTGTTGGATTCATAGATCTTCAAAGAACTCCTATAGTTGATGAATATTTTGTTGTCACAGTGAAATACGAATATTGTTGATCATGCTTGCACATTTTCGCTTGTCAATGACTACATAGAAATCACCAAAAGCATGCAGATTCTTTATATTATGTTGTTGGGAAAAGTGTAGTGTGTACCATAAGGCCACCAATTCAACTATGTTGTTCGACCCTAGACCCAAACCTAGTTTGTTATAGAATGAGTGGCAAGGTTTGCATGAAAAGAACAATGGAAACACCACATTTGTTGCGGACTTTCCTTTTTGTATCGTGAAAAAATTCCTAGGCCAAACATTGGACAATTGTAGGTCCCACTAGGATTTGAGTTGGCTTTAGCCAATGATCATCCTTTAGCTCAACAAAACTCCATTTAATTTATGGACCACTATGCCCTAGTTGGCCACTGAATCTTCAAAGATGACACCATTCATTGTTAACCATGTTGGCATTATGGTGTTCATGGTTCCAGCTAGCTGATGTTGACAGTGGTTTTATGACGGAAGCTAGCTTGTGTTGGCATTAATGTTAAGCCTATGTAGTTTAGATGGTGTTTTGATGTCATTGTTGTAGCATGGTTGCAGTTGGTTGTGTTGGCATTGATATCAACATTATGATGTAAACCTTGATGTAGGATGATGGTAGTGATGTGGATGATGGTTGCTCATGTGCTAGTGGTGTTTGTGACCTAGTGTAGGAATTGCATGTGACTTAGTGCAGCAGTGTGTTGGTTTGTTGATGGTGTTGTAGAGGTGTTACAAGTTTGTTCAGAGGTGTTGCAACTTGTGCAGGTGTTAGAGAATAGTAGAGGACATGTTGGAGACAAGTTAACACTTTTTTGTTGTCTTCTAGGTCAACTCGATAATGACACTTGGGAGACATGCCCCAGCGTGTAAGAGCCCTATCCTAGGGTCTTCTAACAGATCTATTTCTCTAGAATTTAAATGCAATAAGAGCCAATAATTAACTTACTCACAGAACTTTTAAACGATGAAAATTTTACCATTTATATCCTAATCCTTGTAACTTATAGTAAACATTTCATTTTAATAAATTTACATGAGTAATCTATAGAGGAGTACCTGTACTGGTGGCTGGTGGAGATGCCTTTGAGCTTATGCTCTTGCTGGACACTCCTCTTGACTGACCCAACTGGATTTTACCTACCAGCCAACTAGGAAATAATCCCTAGCCTAGGAAACCTCCATAGGTTCCCTAGCCCTCCGAGCCCAAGTCCAACCAGATGTAGTGTGTGTGTTCTAGATGAATGATCTAGACCAAGATGAACAATATTTGCCTCCTCTCAACAACCCAAGAAACCTCCACATGTTCCTAAGGTCTCCAAAATCACAACCAATCCTAAAATCACAACCAACCCCACAATCATAAGCAAGACCCAACATCCCCTTTTCTCCCTTCCCCTTCCCTTTTTATACCCTCCCTCTCTTCTCCATCTCAACCACCCCTCATTAATTTCATTAACTTCTCATCCATCCTTACAGTTGACTTCTCTTCTCCGAAGTAAATCTGGGAGTACATTTGGAAATGTGACATGAATATTAAATTGGGAAATTAATGGGAGAGGACCATGTCTTCTCCCAAGTAAATCTGAAAGTACATTTGGGAATGTGAGATGAATATATATATATATAATGGTAATTAAATGGAGAGGACTATGTCTACTCCCAAGTAAGTGTGAGGGTACATTGGGGAATGTGAGATGAATATATATATTGATAATGACTTGGAGAGGACCATGTCTTCTCCCAAGTAAGTGTGAGGGTACATTGGGGAATGTGAGATGTAATTAAATGGAGAGGACCATGTCTTCTCCCTAGTAAATGTGAGGGTACATTGGGGAATGTCAGATGAATATATATATTATTTGAAATAATTAAAGGAGACCATATCCTACCTAAGTTTCAATTTGAGAAGGTAAGTTGGGAATTTGAATAATAGAAATCATGAATTTTATATTAGACCAATATTTCTCAATATTTTCAGATAATGTAAACATTAACAAAATTTGCAGGATAAGATTTAAGTGGGGCATTACATAGTGGCATGGAAGTAAGCTTGTGCATGCAGCTAAAAGGCTCCAACCGCATGGATACAAGCTTGTGTGTGTGGTTGTGGCCTAGATTAGGTAGTTTTGTGCATGTGACTAGGCTTCTTCACACAAAATACTCCATTTTCCTCGCACACATTAGGTGCATTTCAACTTGGAAATTCTTGGAAGCTTCTATACTAATTGAAAAAGGTTGAAGTTGGTTGAGAAAGTCCTTCAATGGGTGTGAACACCTTAAGTGCACAAGTAGTGGTGATAATGGTTGGATTTCATCAACTTTGTGTACCCTTGATCCTAGTCCAAAAGTGAATTCCCCCCTATATGTTTTACATACTTTATTTTGGAGTTGGATGATATTTGGTTTAGAGTAGTAGTGAATGATAGTGTGGTTGAGCGAGTTGCAGAAGAGGAGAATGCTTCAGACATACTAGAGTGCATAGATAAATTAGTTCATGAGTGCAAATGGTTGTAAAATGAGCAGATTTGAAGCATGTTGTAGAATAGATCATATTTATAGTTGTTGGAGTAGAGATTTTGTTTAGAGCATTGTTGATGGCTGAGAGTTATGTTGTTGTTGATTATATTTGATAGTTGTATTGTTGCCACTATTTTCTTGAGTAGAGAGCATGTTTTTGGTGGTGTTTTTTATTATTTTTTGTAGAGAGTCTTGCTACTGAGATTGTATTGCAGAGTTGATTCGATTTGAGCAAAGAGTCTTGTGATCTAGTGTGAAAATATGTGAAATGAGTTCTGCAGATAGTAGAGGAGCAGTGGCTTCATGAGAGTGGAGCATTGATTTCGTAGCATCTGGGAAAGGAATTAGTTTCTCCATACAATTGGTGTTGGATAGTCTAATTAGAGTTGGGTGAGGATCGTTGTTCGTGGTGGCTTTCAATGGATGGTTTTCCATAGATATATGTGAGGATAGAGTCTTCCTAGTTGATCAATAGAATCGAGCCTCTTCACTAATGGGTGTTGGCCAATTGTAGACGAGGTTGAGTCTCCTAGCTAATGGGAATAAAAAAATGTATGTAAAATACCATTGCTTTACATAATAGAGATTCAGAGAAACACAACTGTAGCAAAGGTGGTTATTCTCCTGAAAGGGTTTCCACCAGATATCTTGTGTCTCGTGTGTGACGATGTGATTGTGCTTTCTTTTGTTGCTTATTTTTTATCTCATGGTTGTTAGTTTAATTGCATGGTTTATGTTTATGTGAAAGTTTATTAATTTGCTACTGGTTAATATATGCATGATTTAGTAGAGAAGTTTAAATTGGCACAAACTGATAACAAGACACACTATTGATTCACCCCTCCTTTTCATTAGTGCTCAATGTTTCCAACAATTGGTATCAAAGTGGGGCTCTCAGTTGCATCTTGGTCGCTAGAGAATAGATATGGGGTTTGTTAGTGAAAATTTTGAGTTTCTTTTTAGAATGACTTCTCAAGGAGTGTTTTTCATCATTGCTACAAATTTCAAGGTATGGCACAAAAATGTTAAATCTCAATTTTATAATGTGGATCTAACATTTGGAGAGTGGTATGTGAAGGTTGTGGCAAGGATTCACTTGCACTTGAAACTTTGATGTAGGATGCACAAGCTAGATGTATAATGTACCTGAACCATCATGATGATGATTTGAAGAAACAAGTAGGTTTGAATTTTGATAAAGAAATGTGGGATAAGCTAGAGTCCATATTTGGAGATGGTACCAAAAACAAAAAAGAAAATGATAAAAATAGCAACAAGAAGAAGAACAAGAAAAAAGAACAAGAACAAGGGCCTTCAAAATCAAGAAGCTCATCCACAAGAGCCTCATCTTCCTATTGAAAATAGCTTGGCTAACAGTGAGAAGATATAAAAAAAATATTGAATCCAGAGGTATAAATATTAATGATTTTCTATTAAGTTATATTTTTGATGATTCAAATTTTGATCATGCTGAATTTCCTAGTGAAGATGAGAATGTGATGTAGGAGCATTACAACTTCCATGTCATCAATATTTTTGGAGACAAAGCTCCAAACAAGGTCTTAACATGGAAAATAAATTTTATTTCCTTATTGTAAATAATTATTATTTCTTTATTTCTTAAAGAACTATAGATAGAGATAAGATTTAGAGGATAAGATTTTTAAGAAGAAAATATGCCTTTTAAAGCTTGAAAACTTTAGGAAATAAACCATGAGAGGTTGTAGGAGAAAAAATTCTTTGTAGAAATTAGAAAGTTGTTAGGATATGAAAAGTTTAGAAAAATTAGGATCTGGGGTGCTTTTAGGATTAAGAAAAGATGTGGATAGGCAAGATATTGTCAATAAGGTCAAAATGGGTCTATCTTGAAAAGCATGAGTGGTTTGTGGATTGATTTATGGATCTACATTTTTTTTTTTTTTTTGTATATGTTATTATAAATATTGTAAGACTAAAAGGAAAACAAATGGCCAAATGAATGTAGAATCAGGCCAAGAGAGAAATGTATAATTATGAGTTTATGCATATATAGTTTCCTTTGTTTAATGGAAATGTATATTCACCAAAGCCTCTATGTATGACTATTTGTATTATTGTGTGTATTGTTTTAAATGCTTTGAGATGTGGTGAATAATAGTTAATTGACTAAATAACAGAACATGTTCATGTAATCCAAATTGAGAAATTGAACTTTTTAGGGAAATTCAATTTCTCCTGCATCAAGTGTTATTAGAGCAAGGATATGTTCTTTGGGAAACATATATATGAGTGAGAAGTTTTTTTTGCAGGAACACATAAGAGCTTATGCAAAGGATGGTAGAGAAGATCTATTGAGATCTAATAGTTTATTGGTCTTGTTTTTTGTTTGACAGTTAATTAATGTGTAGATAGCAACTATTACAACATGTGTAGCTATGAAAGAGGAAGAGGGGGCATGCAGAGCCTCAAGAGAATGAATTGTGATAGAACCCAATAACAAGATGAATTTCTGAAGAGGAATAGGAAAAGAAGATTTTTTTGTTAAGTGAGTAAGGTATATGCAATAGCCAAGAGAGAAAGGAGTGCTGAGAAAGAAGGTTCAAGTGAAGTGAACCATTGGTGATCGAGGTGGATGTTGGTGGCCACCCACTTATTCCATTTGGACCCCCACAACTATCTCTTTCAGTTTTTCAGTTTCCGTAATTGTAGCGCAATTTACTATTTTTAGCAGTTTTTTGAGTTCTGAACTTCCGAAGCCGTTTGGAGACCCTAAACAATGTTTTTTGGGAAATCTGGGAGCAACATTAGTATCAGAGCAGTTTGCTTTTTCTCTGTTTTTCTTTGCATGTCCCCAATGAGGTTAGGATATAAGAAGTTAGGGCTTGAACTGGTCGAACCTTTGCAAGACCAGCCTCGTAAATCCTGATGGCCTCCCATGGCGGATAAAAAGAAAGACGAGGGAGCAGGAGATCCTATCAAAATCTTGCCCGAAGAAGCCCTTGAGCGACAAAGGAATGTGATGATGGACAGCTTTGCGTAGATCCTTCAGCAGCTACCCAGAGGCGATGCATCAGATTCCACCAACTACTCTGGAAACGCCACATCGTTTAAGGTACAAGCTAATTTTGAAATCCCCATCTTCGAGGGTTAGATAGATGCAGACAATGTAGATAAATGGTTAAATCTACAAGATGGGTATTTTTCTGTTCATGAATTTTCGAGTTGGGAAAATATTGTTTTCACTCTTCTCAAAGTAGCCCCCCATGTAAAGGACTGGTGGGAAACCTACTGCGAGAAGAAGAATGAAAGCACAGGCTCACTATTTTCAGTCCCACCCACTTGGGATTCATTCCGTGATGCCGTCAAGGAGCAATACTACCCTATCAAAAGCTATGAGGACAAATACATCAAATGGACCACACTGCAGTAGGTATGGGACCAAGATGTGCCAGAGTTCATAAACATTTTTCATACCCTTTGCACACAGTTGGGTATCAAAGATTCTGAGCTGCATCTGGTACTCAAATGCTGCAGTTGCCTACACAAATATATCCAGGAAGAGATGGAGTTCCTGAACATCTCCTCGCTCAGCATAGCATACCGATACGCTGTCAAAATAGAGCAAAAGTTCAAATAGAAGAAGAGAGACTTTAGATCTACAAATCCGAAGACCAAAGGACAAAGCCAAGGTGGGGTGACCCAAGACAACCCATTGAAGCCACAAGAAAAGAACAACACCACGAAGTCGAAGAAGGACACAGGAAAGTGGTGTGAGTTCCACAAGAGTCCCACTCATAACACAAGTGAGTGTCAGACCAAGCAGTCACTGGTGGCCGATTTGAAGGCTTTAGAATCAGATGCATTTTCTGATCTTGAGTCAAAACCCGACAAGGGGAATGGCAAAGGGAAGCAGATCACTGATGTGGAGCCCAGTGTCACTGTTGCCACTGCCAAGATCTAGAAGAATGAGCCTGAAGACCCAGAAGAGGGGGAGCGTCTTTTCCATTCACAGATGTGGGTGAAGGGTTCACTGTTGCAATTCATTGTCAACAGTGGCAGCCAAAAGAGCCTCATTTTAGCAGAGGTTGTGAAGCGGTTGGGCCTATCGACTACACCACACCCACAGCCATACAGTATCGGGTGGCTTCATGAAGGATGAGATCTCAAAGTTCGCCAGCAGTGCCGCGTTCCCTACATCATCAAGCCCTTCATTGACGAGGTATTGTGTGATGTTACACCTCTAGATGTTTGTGATGTACTATTAGGCCAACCATACTTGTGGAGGTGACATGCTATGTATGAGTCAAGGCCTCGTGTTGTCATTATTTCTTTGTGTAATTCATTATACAGGATACCGGAGGTAGCCCCACCTACCACCACCTCTTTGATCACTGCCAAGAAAGGCAACAAGCTCATCTCCCATACTAGGAAATTCATTTTCTATCTGGTTCGCTCCCAAAGTAAGGGGAAGATCGTCACCACATCCATGACCCCCGTGAAGGGTTCCTCCACGCAGCAGCAACAGCAAAGGGATATGGTCATGATAGAACACATGAACAACTTCTCCTCACCCATAGGGGTACCACACAAGCTTCAGGTGGGCAACAAAGTCTAGTTTCATCTACAAAAAGAATGCCTTACAAGAGCCCTTCAAAAACTCATACCACTCCGACATGGTCCTTACACTAGTACCAAGGATACGGGAAACAATGCTTTGAAGCATATAATTCCCCCATTACTTCGATTGCACCGAGTGTTCAATGTGTGCAGCCCTCGACCATGCTTCCCACCATTACTGGACACATCCGAGATTGCAGAACAACTCACCAGGGACCAAGTTCAACAGATGGAGGAACTCAATGCAATGGGGACCATTGCTTCCTAAGGGGGGAGGAATGATCTAGGTGGGTGTTGGTGGCCACCCACCTATTCCATTTGGACCCCCACAACTATCTCTTCAGTTTTTCAGTTTCCATAATTGTAGCACAATTTACTATTTTTAACAGTTTTTCGGGTCCTGAACTTCCGGAGCCGTTTTGAGGCCCTAAACGACGTTTTCTTGGGAAATCTGGGAGCAACATGGGTCCATGGACCGATGTTTCTCTTCCCAAAGTTGTAGTTCTCAGACAGATCTTTCTAACGAGCTATAGTACACGTCAAATGAAGATCGTGTGCCAAAGTTACGACCCCGGAAAGTTGATGTACCAACTTACCCAAAACGGGGCCCACAACTTGGCGTTTCATCTTCTAGTGTTAGGTTTTGGGATGTTAAGGGTTTTCCATTGTTTCTCAACAATAAATAGGCCTTCTGTTAGGATATTCCGACACATAGGAAATAGTTAAGTTCAACTTGGTCTAGTATAGAGTTAGGTATAGAGTTAGGTAAAGTGTGTTTCTTTACCGTTGTACATTTTGTAACTTACAATCCGACGGTCACGATATGTAGTGATCCGACGGTTCACTCTCTCCTCGGTATTACCGACACTTGATCCATGGCTTGACACCCGATTGGTCCATGAGTTCTATTTAAAGCGCATGGAGGGTCATTGTTCGGGTAATCCGTGCATGAGAGAAGCTTATGTAAATTTTCATTCTTTGATTAATAAATTGCCTGTAATAGCCACGTTGGCGCAGGCCGTGGACTGTTTCCCTCTTTGAGGGTTTTAACCACGTCAAAAATACTGGTGTATTGATCTGTGATCTGGTTGTGAGCGGTGTCCTTTTGGTGTTCTTTCTGAGGAACTTACCCTGTAAATTTCTACATGGTATTAGAGCTATTTGAGGGCCGCGTCTGTTGGTGATCCAAATCTGAAGCCGGTAGAACTGCATCCGACTGCCGTTTCCTAGATCTGCTGTTTCTGACTGCTTTCAGGCCGAGAGGACTGCTCTGTTGTGTTCGGAGCATCTGTTCCAGTGAGAAACCCCTTTCGTTTCACGCGAAAAGGTTTCCGGTAGCCCTAGCTGCGTCATTTTTAAGATCTGGAGGTATACAGTCTTTATTTGCAGTTTACTATTATTTTCTCTCTGCTTATTTCGGTTTCGGTTTATTTAGTTTTTTTTTAACCGGATCTATACCTTTCATTTCTGCGTATGCTCTTTTCCCTACGACTCTGTGCGATCTGGGCAAATCAGAAACAGAAAGGAAGGATTTTTCTCATGCGTATGCTCTTTTCCCTGCACCTTAGTGTGATCTCGGAAAATCAGAAACATTGAGAAAAATATTTAGTTTTTCGGCTAAAGCTAACTTTGAGCCGCAAGGTTCATTTTTTAAAATATCTAGTTTTTTGGCTAAAGCTAACTTCGAGCCATAAGGTTTGTTTTCTTTGCATGTCCGTGTTGGGTTTTGTGTTTTGTGTTTTGTAGGGAAAAAGAGCTTTCTCAAGGCAAGCACGCAAACCAAGGCCCCCCCCCTCTCTCTCTCTCTCTCTCTCTCTCTCTCTCTCAAATTTTTTGTATAGATCAATTGGTTCAAAGCTATTTTAAGAGAGTAGAGGTCTTGGGTTCAAGTCTCCATTTTGTGGGGGCGGATTTTTTCATTTCCGCACATTCGCGCACTTTGCCGGCAACTTCAACAATTTTTTTTCAAAAAGCCATAACTTCTTCATCCGGAAGCCTTTTTCAGAGCCGTTTTTTTTAAAACCGCCTAATTTTTCGAGATCTATCCATTGGAACACTTACTTTCAGCATCTTCAGCTCCAGTTTTTTTTAAAATGGAAAGTCCATGCCAAGTCATTCTTGACAGCACTAACTACTTCCAATGGATATCCTACATGGAAGATTTACTTAGAAGTAAAGGTCTCTACAGAATAGCCACAGGCCAAGAGAAGAAACCAAAAGATGAAGACAAGGCTGCAAAATGGGAAAATAGACAAGATCAAGCACGTGGTTTGATAGGAATGTCTATTTCTCCTGATCTTAGATTCCATATTGCAGAACTTGATACTCCTCATGAAGCATTGGAACAAATCACTAAAGTTTTTGGGATTAAAAATGAAATTAGAGCCCATCAACTTGAAAATGAGTTGCTTACATTGGATCCTAATAATTTTTCTTGCATTGAAGATTTCTTGTCCAAATTCAAGACCCTTAGATATCTCTTGGAAGGTGTTAAGGTTAAGAAAGAAGATAGTAACCTTATTTATTCCATCCTTACTAAGTTGGGACCAGCCTACTCTGTATTTGTTTCCACTTTCCATTCTACAAGGGAAGCTTTCATTTGTCAAGGAAAAGACTACAAGGCCCCTTCCTTTGACTCTTTTTGTGATTCTTTAATAAGAGAACAAGAAAAACTCTTACACCTTGGTCTTCTTAATCTTGGAAACTCTTCCAAGAAAGCGTTAGCCGCCCAGCAGCAACCAAATTCAAAGAATCCTAAGAAGTCCTATCCTAAAAAGAATGGTCCTAAACCAAACAAGGGTCCTAAGCAAACTCAACCTCAAACTGAAAGATCATTTCAGCAAAATGATAAGACCAATAAAAACAAATGGAAGAAGACTGATAGACATTGTAACTTTTGTAATCGAGATGGCCACTTAGAATCTAAATGCTTTAAGAAGATGGAAGCCTTGGAAGCCGCAATGAAGAAACATAACATCCATGTGGAGCATACTTCAACTTCAACTTCAGGAATGGCACTTTCTGCATGTCGTTGTCAATCATCTCAGTCTGGTTATGCATTAAATGTATCTTCTTCTTCTCATTCTCATGAGTGGCTCATTGATTCTGGAGCCTCTTATCACATGGCCAAAAACCAAGCCATGTTTTCTTCTTTAAATGATTGTAACACCAAAAATATATATGTTGGTGATGATAGATCTCTTAATGTTGTAGGGACTGGAACTGTTCATCTAGACAATGGTCAGTTTAATGATGTATTATGTGTTCCAACCTTATCCTGCAACCTTCTATCTGTATATCAGATAACTCATTCAGGTGAAGGTAAAATTGTTGAATTTTCACCTCATGATGTTGTAATCAAGGATCTAAGAGATCCTAAACAGATTCTAGCTACTGGTATTGCTGATGATTCCACAAGGTTGTATAAGTTTCACAACTTTGGGTCATCAAATCTTCCCTCAGTATTTGTTGCTCATAATGATGAAGTGAGCAAACTTTGGCATGAGCGATTTGGTCACTTAAACTATCGCTCCCTTCAGCATCTATGTAAAGAAAATATGGTGACAGGTCTTCCTATGGTATCTTGCAGAGATGGTGTTTGTTCCGGATGTGTACTCGGAAAACATCATCGGGACAGTTTTGAAAAACGTGCCTCTTGGCACGCCTCAGCCCCTTTACAGCTTGTGCACAGTGATTTATGTGGTCCACTTCCTGTTGCTTCATTCTCTGGCTGCAAGTATTTCTTAACTTTCATTGATGATTTCTCCAGACGCACTTGGGTATACTTCTTAAAACTCAAGAGCGAAGTATTTAACACATTTTTGGCCTTCAAAGCCTTTGTTGAAAAACAATCTGGACATCAAATTCTTAAGCTAAGAACTGATAATGGTGGAGAATATGTTAAAAACACATTCATCAACTTTTGCACCGAAAATGGAATTCAAATGCAACATACTGTTCCATACACTCCACAACAAAATGGTGTAGCTGAAAGGAAAAATCGCACCTTAAAGGAAATGGCTAATTGTATGCTGCAATCTAAAGGACTCAGTCTTAGTTTTTGGGCCGAAGCAATTAATTGTGCAAATTATATAATCAATCGCACTCCTACTAAGGTTCTAAAGAATATCACTCCAGAAGAAGCTTGGAGTTCCATTAAACCAGATGTAAGTCACTTTCGTGTTTTTGGAAGTGAAGCATGGGCCCATATTCCAGATGAAAAGCATAAAGCTTTAGAACCTAAGAGTGAGAAATGTACTTTTGTTGGATATTCTGAAGATGTAAAAGGTTATAGACTTATTCCATTTAAGTCCAAAAATGTTATCATTAGAAGAGATGTAAAATTTGATGAAAATAAATCGGCCTGCGAGCCTAGTCCGGCGGATGTGCCACCTCTTCCTATCTCTTCTACTTTTGAAAACATTTCTTCTTCAGATGATGAAAGTGAGGATGATAATCCTCCCCCACCTTCTCAGGATCCTCAACTTCCAAGATGGGTCCGTGCTACTCGGGATGCAGCAGGTGATCTTGCCGGTGATCCTACAGATCAGCGACGTACACGTTCTCAGTTTGAAAGAGCCTCTTCTTTACTGGCTCAAGCTCCAGTAAATCATGATCCTGACACTTTTGCAGAAGCTTCAGGCCATCCACATTGGGAAGCAGCTATGAATGAAGAATATCATTCATTGTTGGAAAATGATACATGGGATCTTGTTCCTCTACCAAAGGGACGCAAACTTGTTAGATGTAAATGGGTTTACAGAACCAAGTATGGACCAGATGGGAAAGTTGATAAACATAAAGCTCGTCTTGTTGCTAAGGGCTTTTCACAGGTTGAAGGCATTGACTACACTGAAACCTTCTCCCCTGTTGCCAAAATGAACTCTATCCGCCTTGTTCTTTCCCTTGCTGCCTCTTTAAAATGGGAAGTCCATCAGATGGATGTTAAATCTGCCTTCTTGCATGGGGACTTGCATGAAGAAATCTATATGGAACAACCCATTGGCTTCATCCAAACAGACTCCAGCCTTGTATGTCGACTTAAGAAATCTCTTTATGGTCTCAAGCAAGCTCCTCGGGCTTGGTATGCCAAAATGGATAGCTTTCTTTTAGAATCTGGCTTTTCTAGGTGTTATTCTGACAATACTGTCTACACCAAGAAAGTGGGCAACTCTCTTATCATCCTTGTTCTTTATGTTGATGATCTTATTCTTACTGGTAGTGATCCCAACCTTATAAACCATGTGAAGTCCATCCTTAAAAAGAAATTTGAAATGACAGACTTAGGACACTTACACTATTTTCTCGGTCTTCAAGTCTTGCAATCCAAGGAGGGTATTTCCCTTTCCCAGTCCAAGTATGCTTGTGATATTCTTCGTCATTTTCACATGGAAGACTGTAAGCCAGCCCCTTCTCCCTTTCAGTCTGGAGTCAAACTTTCAGTCTCTTGTACTTCTCCTGAAGTTGATGCTACCTTATACCGTCAACTTGTAGGAAAACTCTTGTATTTAACCCATACTCGTCCTGATCTTTCCTTTGCTGTTGGCCTTGTTGCTCGTTTTATGCAAAACCCCCGTGAAAGTCATTGGAAAGCAGCTAAAAGAATACTTCGTTATGTTCGAGGTACAGTACAGTTTGGGATTCATTACAGTGCCAAAGCAGCTCCTCTATTAGTTGGTTTCACTGATTCTGATTGGGCTGGTGACCCTGATGATCGGAAGTCTACTGCGGTTATGTCTTCACTCTTGGTTCAGGACCTATTACATGGGCTTGTAAGAAACAGGCTGCCATTTCTCTTTCGTCAGCAGAAGCAGAGTATCGTGGTGCCGTGGAAGCTAGTAAGGAAGCCTTGTGGCTTCGTCAGATCCTATCAGAGTTTGGCTTTGAGCAGCAGCATCCAACCACACTTTGGTGTGATAATCAAAGTGCCATTCAGCTATGCAAAGATCCAGTCCAGCATCAGCGCAGCAAACACATTGAACTACACATGCACTTCATCAGAAAGCTCATTCATGACCATGTTCTTGAAGTGCAATATTGTTCAACAGATGATCAGGTTGCAGACATCTTCACAAAGGCTCTCACAGAGGCGAAGTTCACTAAACTTCGATATATGCTTGGAGTTCAGGAAGTTGTCACTAAGGGGGGATAGGCTCTAGTGCCTCCTTCCTTCTCCTATTGTGTCATATTTGTAAATCCTTCAATCCTATTCCAAGTTGTTCTTAAGGGGGGATGTTAGGATATTCCGACACATAGGAAATAGTTAAGTTCAACTTGGTCTAGTATAGAGTTAGGTATAGAGTTAGGTAAAGTGTGTTTCTTTACCGTTGTACATTTTGTAACTTACAATCCGACGGTCACGATATGTAGTGATCCGACGGTTCACTCTCTCCTCGGTATTACCGACACTTGATCCGTGGCTTGACACCCGATTGGTCCATGAGTTCTATTTAAAGCGCATGGAGGGTCATTGTTCGGGTAATCCGTGCATGAGAGAAGCTTATGTAAATTTTCATTCTTTGATTAATAAATTGCCTGTAGTAGCCACGTTGGCGCAGGCCGTGGACTGTTTCCCTCTTTGAGGGTTTTAACCACGTCAAAAATACTGGTGTATTGATCTGTGATCTCGTTGTGAGCGGTGTCCTTTTGGTGTTCTTTCTGAGGAACTTACCCTGTAAATTTCTACACCTTCGAGCCTCATTGTAACATAGTTCAGAGGCATGCAACCACCACATCTCTTCTCAGAGATAAGCTACCATTGCCCTAGCTGGTTTATTTCTATTTCTGTTTGTAGGCATATTTCAGTATTTTCCATTAATGAAATGAAGTATTATTTCCGCTGCATCTTTATGTATATGGTTATCTTTGTATTTTGTTGCGTTCTTGTTTAAATCCAAATCAATTGGCCAAGTTTAGAGGAGATACCTTGGTGAGGTGTTGGATAGATCACAACTCATAAGTGGACAAGGAGAGTTCACAAAAGAAGGAAGTGACAATGACTACAGATAGTCATGTTAAGGGTTCAGTGAGAAGTCACAAACAAATAAAAGGAAATGCTAAAGGAGTTGGTATGAGGAAGATGAGGGATGGGGAATTTGAGAAAGAGATGACTGAGATGAGGGCATAGTTGAATGTGCTTATGGAGCTAGTAAAACAAGAAGTTGAAGATCAAAGATGCGGATGGATGCTACGAAAGAAAATGAAATGACACAAGTTGTAGGTGAAGTTGAAGCATAGGTTGAGCATTCAACATAGGGAAGAGGAGCATAGGGTAGCAAATATGGAGGTTTGCATTTGTTAACTAGAACAAGGACCAGTTCTTGGTGAAGATGAATATGAAGAGATGGTGAGATCCAAGTATCACGTGATTTGAAAACTAATCAAATGATTGTGAATGTAGGTCAAGTAGATGTAGATGATGGAGAGTTTCATCATGAAGGCAATACCAAGGAAATTCCAATTAATGGAATTGTAGATGAAATTTTTATGACAAAGGAAAGAGATGTGGAATTCAGGTAATAAGCAAAACTTATGGAGGAATGGTCAACAAAGGACATAAGTGATGAGCTTACAAATTTAGTTCAAGGTAATTTTACTGATTTTTTTGAAGAGTTGAAATTTCTTGATGAGAGATTAGTAAATTAGAAAGTGCATATTTAGCTTGTAAAGTTCAACTTGGAAGAAAAGGGAATTGCCTTCGAAAATAATAATGAAGAGGAAGTTGCAAGGCATAAGCAACAGATGATGAATCAAAATAAGGTGTATAAAATCGAGTATGGCAAGAGTCTTGAAACTCTTATGCTCAAAGAAGACATGAAACAACAAGCAAGATATGATAGCAAGTTTTAACAGTCAAGGAAAAAATTGGATGAGAAAATTGATTGGTTGCGTATATTGATGAAGAGGATGATCAAGAGAAGGTACAATACGAGGAAAAGGACATCCAACAACAAAGTAAAACTGACTAAGGAACTTTTCATTAGAAAGACAAGTGGACAAGAACAACATAGAGTTTGGAATCTTGGAGAAGTGAAGTAAAAATCAACAATAGGACAACAACATGAAAAGATGAAAGGATAACTACAACAAAAGGCTTGGGATCTTGGAAGATTCAAAAATTGATGACACATGACCAGGAGGTCATGAACTTTTTATACCTTGGGAGTATGATGCATGAGCATTAGAGCTTCCAAGTCATCAAGCTTTTTGGAGACAAAGCTCCAAACCAGGTCTTAACATGGAAAAGGAATTTTATTTCCTTATTGTAAATAATTTTAATTTATTTATTTCTTAAAGAACTATAGATAGAGATAAGATTTAGTATATAATATTTTTAAGAAGAAAATCTACCTTTTAAAGCATGAAAAAATTAGGAAATAAATCATGAGAGGTTGTGAGAGAAAAAAATACGGGTAGAAATTAGCAAGTTATTAGGATAAGAAAAGTTTAGAAATCTTAGAAACTACTGGGGTGATTTTCGGATTAATAAAAGCTATGGATAGGCAAGGTTTATTAATAAGGAAAAAGCGGATCTATCTTGAAAAGCATGAGTGATTTGTGGATTGATTTATGGATCTAGGAAATTTTATATTGTTTGTATATGTTATTATAAATATTGTAAGCCTAAAAGGAAAACAAATGGCCAAATGAATGTAGAATCAGGCCAAGAGAGAAATGTATGATTATGAGTTTATGCATGTATAATTTTCCTTTGTTTAATGGAAATGCAGATTCACCAAAGCCTATGTGTATGACTCTTTGTATTATTGTGTGTGTTATTTTAAATTCTTTGAGATGTGGTGAATAATACTTAATTGACTAAATAATAGACCTATGCATGTAATCCAGATTGAGAAGTTCAAATTTGCAAGAAAACTCAATTTATTTTGCATGAGAATGAAATTAAGGTTCTTAGAGATGATATTTATAGACTAATAGTTTCATGCAAGGATAAAAAAAAAACTATTGCAGATATGTGATGATAAGGAAGTCGAGCTCAAGGAGGATATTTTTAGCTTAAAGATTAAATTTACATAATCAAAATGAGTTGAGGAAGGCACAAGGAAGCAGTAAAAAGAGAAGGAAGATCAGTGTGAGATATTATAAGTTGAAGTGATGTTCTTGAGAAAACAACAAAAGATGGAGAAGAGAATTCTAGCCTTGGACAATTTGCTTGAGATCCAAAGGTCACCATTAGATAGATCTGGTCTTGGATTTCAAAAGGGAGAGTCTAGCTTGCATGTAGGAAATAATTACAAAGAAGAACCTAAAATACTTGCAGCAAACAACAACGACAACAAAAATAGCAAAGGAGGAAACAAACAATAGTAGTATATCAAGCAGCAACATAAAATAAAACCTCAAGGAGGACCTACTCTTAGAAAATCCTTTGCTTCAAGGGAGGATCATGGTAGATATGTAAAATTTCAAAGGAATCAAAGTCCCTTTGTTCCTTTTGTCCATAAGATAAAATGTTACAGTTGTGACAAGTTTGGACATATTGTAGCTAATTGCAAAAGAAAAATGTATAGATTTAGTCAATAGAGCTTGTAGTAGTATTAGAAGCCAAGGAGATTGGCCATCAGGTATAATCGTGCTTTTTATGGTTATTGTTAGTCATGCACCCTGTTTGGCCATAAGGCAATTGATTGCAAATCTAACCAATGGAGGAGAAGAGCATTGCATGCAAGGTATAGATCGGGCATGTCCAAAAAGAGATTTGATCCTATTTCTTCATATCTTGTCCATGTGCAATGTTATACATGCCATAATTTTGGCCATATGGGAAGAGACTACATGTTTCCTCGTTATTCAAGGCAAATTCGAAAAGAGAAGCAAAATAAAAAAGGATCTAGTAGAAAACTAGAAAAGAATGAAAAGAAGCAATACAAGACCATGTGGAGGGAGATTGAGCAACAATTCTTGAAGTAGTGAGAGCGTCCCCTCCTATAGTCCTGTTGGAAATACTAAGAGGGGGGTGAATCAATGTTCCTTTTCAATTGTTACTTTTACCAGTTAAATCAATTATATTTAGAACACAAAATGAGAAATAGGAATAAATTCTTTTATTATTATAATCTTTATAATGAATCAAGTACAATATATAGGGCTCAAACCCTTGATGAAGGCACCAATATTCAATTCCCTAGGCCCCAACCTATTGAAAAGCACCAACTTGGTCTTTTGTGAGGCTCCACCTCTAGGGAACCAACCCTATCTTCTCAAGGCATAGAACTTGCATTTAGAGGCTCCAACCCTTGGGGCACCAACCCTTCTCCAGTATAGGCTCCGGCCTGGTTTCTTGAGGACATCGATCCTCTAGGGCTCCAACCCTATCCTTCAAGGAACCTACCTTGTTTGTTCGAGGCTCCAACCTTTAGGGCACCAACCCTCTAGGCTCCAACCCACTACTATACTTTGTCTAGATATGTTTTATAGTAATTCACGGCTCCCAAAATATTCTTCACTGAGTTCTGTCAATCTACGGCTTCACTATAGTCTCCATGCTACATCATTAATGACAACCTTGTCTCATAGAAGGTATCACCATTTCTCTTCATTATACCCAAGAAAAATCTCCAAGTCATATCATGATGACTAATACATCATGGTCTTCAATAGTCTCCACACAACTTCAATGTGTCTACAATGAACTGCACTAAGCTCTGCACAAAGATAACTCTCTGTTTCAACCCTCTATCCTAATTTTCACAGTAACTGATTTAGGAGTGAGGCTTCAGGAGTAACTACTTCAAGGGAGTGAATGTTGCAGCTATAGGTTGTGTATTTAATTAAAACAGCCATGTCTATGTAGTCTTTTTAACAGATCATGGGTTGTGCTTCTATGAATTCATTCTAGGTATGATCCTTTCAATGAATAACCCATTCAACAGAATGCTCGACCTTTGGATTCCTTCTTCTTTTGCTAGACCTTCATCTTCCTTCTATTCTCGTTCGATCTTCGACTTCCTCTTTCACTTGCTCAACCTTCAGATTTTCTTTCTTCTGTTCCTTCACCTTCACGAGTTGTGAACTATCCTTCGTCTCAGTGATAGATGCCCAAGCTCAATTCAATTCTCAAGTTGGAGCGTTTAACTTATATATATATATGAATCTCATCAATACCCAAAAGACATGTTCATTGGAGGAGAGGTCGACTTGTGTATAGGTTCACACATTACAAATATATCATAAAATTGTTTATTTATGAACATTCATATTATAATAGATGTCTAGCGGTCCGACATGCCCCATCACTACTTAAATCACAATCGCAACTTCATAAAACTCCCACAATCACAACCCTTTGGCTTCACGATATAACATTTTCGATGCCCCTATTTCTGATGAAGCAGATGCGATGTGATATTAAACAATTGTTAATAAATCTTACGGGTCCAAAATTCTATTGCAATCGATGGTTTTCCATTGTGACATCTCTTCAAGACCTGCAATATGCAACGGATGCGATATTTATTTAGAATGTATTATAATGGTGCAACAGGTCCACAATAATATCGTAATCAGGGTTTCGACGTGATAAGGATTTAAAGCTTGAATGCAGGGGATGTGATATTTCAATAGAGTTGTTATCATAAAATGATTGGGTCCGCAGTACATATCGCAATCGGCAGATTTCAATGTGGCAAGGCTTTAAAGATACTTGCAATGTGGGAGATGCGATGTCATATTAAGACGTATTGTAATGGGGCTATCGTGTTAGTGTTACATATCGCAATCAGGGGTTTTGAGCAGTGGCATATAATAGAACCGTCGATAAAGTTGCTGATATGTTTTTTTTGATGCGTTGTGGACTGAAAAGAGTTTCCATGGCTTATTACTCAGATGTTCCTTAGCTCTTTCGATATCTTAACTCCTCTGATACTCCGCAATACTCTTATGATATGTCAGATCCTTCGACATGTTAACTCCTCTGATATTTCTCTGATATTTCATGTGATATCTCCGATATGGCTCTTACTCTTGAGAATATGTGATATTTCAATAAAAACATATTGTAACACACTCTTACTCTTGGCTTGGCTTTCCTGTGGCTTATCTGTGATTTCCGATGGCTACTCTTTGATAGTTTTCCTCCTTGGCTTCTTGCTCCTGTTACTTCACATATTTGCTTCTCCTTGGCTTTCCTCCTTGGGTCTACTACTTCTATTATGTTTGTATAAATATATATGTAATCCATATGTTGTATTCAGTCCTTGGGTCCTCCATGGGGAACATTATGATCACAAAAAGTTTCCATCACAAAAACTGCCATATTGACATTAACGGAAACCTTGATTAACAAGTCCATGGCTATTTCATGAATATTTATAAAGGACTGTAGAAGTTCATGAGAGGTGCATAACCTCAAGGGGAGAGTGTGGTAGAAGTATGGGACTTTGATAGGTACAAGTTGTTGCAACAACATATGATAAGTTCATTTGAGCTTCATGCACATTTAGGTCCATAAGCTCATTTTGTCTATTGGAGGTATATTATGCTGAGCGGAAGATATGCTTTCAAGTCTTGTTATTTATGTTTTTAATTTTTTTCACTCATATTTCTTGCTGTCGATGTATTTGTTGTTTATGAGTGGAAGACACATATATTAACCTTGTTGCAACTTTATACATTATTTTTAAGATACCCTAGCATGAGGATTGGAGACATTATTATGCATAGAGATTACTTGAGACATGGATAGGTCATGCATGGGTTGTTGTATGCTCGTTATTTCATCCATGTATTTGTTATTGATTCATCATTTTATGTTGGTAAAGAGTCTAGCCCTTAGCATGTTGAGTCTTTCATGCCTGTTTTGGAGGAGTTTCATGGAGTCATTTTGCAGCCACATATGTGGGCTAATGATGTTATAATAGTGATGTATTTTCATGTTTTGGTTATTGGTCCATAGGATATGATTATAGCAACAATGTATTTCATTGTAAAATCATGTAAAATGCTCATGAAGCCATGTACTTATATTGTTCTTATCATTGGGTCTTCTAGTTATGAGTCACGAGGTCATATGTGACTCATGTATGAGGTCTTATGTTGTCGCTACAACCATGTATTTATCAATGTATATGTCATTTAGTCATGGTCATATGGATTATAGGTCCATATGGTGCTTCTATTTGTGGCAAAGAAGCATTATTTGCAGGAGATGCAATTCATTGTAGGTTGGATCTGATTTTGAAGATGGCATACGTTCAGGGGGAGCATTATATGTTCCTATTTAATTTAGCCATCCATTGTTGGAATTATGGTCTGCTTGGAGGTTTTAATGGTGTGCCTCATGCTATGATTTGATTGTTAGGGTTCTTGACCTCATTACATGAGAAGAGAGGTTGGTGATGGCCATTGGTGTTGCTACTATGGAGAGTATTGGTTGATGCCTCATATGCATAAGGTCACTGGTTGTTGTTCATTTTGGTGCTACTTATTGATGATATTTATGGTTTCCAGTGCATATTGTTGCTGTTGGTAAAGGTTGTTTGGATTATTATGTTGCTTGTTGCAACTAATATGAGAGGTATGGATGTGTATTCATGTCCATTACTATTCAAACATGTAGAGGTTGGATGCTCAAGTGTTTGTGCTTCAGTTCTTGCTGCATTATCAGATGGAGTTTTCCCTTTTCCATTGATGTAAAAGGGGGAGTGTTAGAAGAGAAGATGGTCTGAAGATTGTGTGCAGTTGCCATCAATGCTAAAGGGGGAGATTGTTGGAATTATGGTGTTCATGTTTTCAGCTAGATGATGTTAGTACTATTTTTAGGATGACAACTAGCATGTGTTGGAATTGATGTCAACCCCATGTAGTCTAGTCGGTATATTGATGCCATTCTTGTAGAATGGTTGTTGTTGGCTATGGTTGCATTGATGTCAACTTTGATGTAGGATGATGGTAGTGATGTGGATGATGGTTTCTCATGTGCTAATGGTGTTCATGACCTAGTGGAGGAACTGCAAGTGAATTAGTGCAAGAGTGTGTTGGCATGTTGATGGTGTTGTAGAGTTGTTACAAGTATCTTCAGAGGTGTTGCAACTTGTGTAGGTGTCAGAAGAGAGAAGAGGACTTATTGGAAGACAAGTTAACCCTTGTTTGTTGGATTCTAGGTCAACTTGGCAATGACACCTAAGATACATGCTTAGGTTATTTGCAAAGGTATCAATGGACTTACCAAAGGTTTGGAGGCATGTATAGAAGCTAGAGAAGGTCACCATTCAGATTAGAGGTTTTTTTATTTTTCCTTATGATTTGCCCCAATCACATTGAAGCAAGCTTGTGTGTGTCGTTGAAAGGATCTAACTATATGGAGACAAGCTTGTGTTCACGACCATAGCCATGATCAAGTAGTTATGTGCGTGTGAATGGGATTCTTCATGAAAAATACTCTGGATTCTTTACACACATTAGGTGTATTTTGACTTGGAAATTCTTGGAATATTCTATAATAATTGAAAAATGTGTAAATTGGTTAAGAAATTCCTCTAGTGGGTGTGAACACCTTAAGTGCACGAGTATTAGTTATAATGGGTGGATCACGTCAACTTTGTGCACTCTTTATCCTAGTCTAAAAGTGAATTTTGTGTTGTATGTTTTATATACTTCATTTTGGAGCTGGGTGATGGTTGGTTCAATGTAGTAGTCAGTGAGAGTTCCATTGAAAGACATGTATAAGAGGACAACTATTCAGACATACTAGAGTGCAGAGATACATCAATATATGAGTGTCAATGGTTGCAGAATGAGAAAATCTGAAGCATGTTATAGAATAGATCAAATTTATAGTTGTTGGAGAAAATATTTTGTTGAGATCATTGTTGATGGAGGAGAGTTTTGCTGCTAGTGATTATATTTTGCATATTTGATGGTTGTATTGTGGCCACTATTTGCTTGAGTAGAGAGCATGTTTTTGGTGGTGTTTTTGATTATTTATTACAAAGAGTCTTACTAGTTAGATTTTATTGCAAAGATGAATCGAGTTGAGAATAAAGTCTTGGGATCTAGTGTGAAAATATATGAAACGAGGTATGCATAGAGTAGAGGAGCAGTGACTTCATGAGAGTGGAGTAGTGATTCCGTGGCATCAACAAAAGGAACAAATTTCTCCATCCAATCAATTTTGGATAGTCCAATCAGAGTTGGGCAAGGATCGTTGAATGTGGTGGCTTTCAACGAGTGGTTTTCCATAGATCCGTGTGAGAACAAAGTCATCCTATCTGATCAATAGAATCAAGTCTCCTGGTTGATGGGTGTTAGCCAATTGTAGATGAGGTCAAGTCTCCTAGCTGATGGGAGTCAACAAATCTATGTAAAAGATCGTTGCTTGACATAGTAGAGATTCAGAGTAGTGTAGCAGTAACAAGGGTGGTTTATCTCCTGGAAAGGTTTCCACCAGATATCTTGTGTCTCATGTGTGATGATGTGATTGTGCCTTGTTTTGTTGTTTATTGTTTCTCTCATGGTTATTTTTTTAATTGCATGAGTTATTTTTATGTGAAGGTTTATTTTTTTTTCTAATGGTTAATATATGCATGATTCAATACAAAAGTTTAAATTGGTCCAAATTGATAATAAGAAACACTACTAATTCACCCCCCCGCCTCAATAGTGCTCAAGGTTTCCAACAAATCGAATATACATAATCACTAAACATGGTAGAAGGGAAGAGGAGGAAAGTAGAGGCGAGGTGAGTTAGTTAATTAGGCACTTGGTCAGTGATAGACCCTCCCAAATTCCCAGATAAGACAAATCAAATTGTATGTTGCAACAAATTGATAGCAAAAATGTACAGAATGAGAAAAGGTAATCCACGCTCTCTTATTCCTTTTTGTAGAGTACATACCATTTAGCCCCTACCTATCCTCTCTTATATAGATGGCCATGAGTAAAAAAATTGTTATTTAGGGCCAACCAAGAGAACAACCTGATCTTTAGAGGACATTGCCACTTCCAAATCAGTTTGTACCACCTAAAATATATTAGTACTTGTCCAGAGTTCTCCTATGGCTCATAGGCCAATTTTGTCGCGACCATGCCATTTTCTTTATTGCGAACCACACCAAGTTGTTTACACTCTAGTTCATTATCATGTCATTTAACACGAAGGATCACACGAGGTCCTATTATTTAGTAGTTGTCCTCTAAGAGATGCCCAAGTCATGTCCTGAGACCCAAGGCTGTCATTTGCTACTAGATACATCCAAGGAAGCAAGGTCATCCAAGGTGTTGAGACCTTTAAATTTGAGAGCCACTACTATAGTTACAATTTTTATGGAAATGTGATGATGAAAATTTCATATTTTATATATTCTTTAATTTGAAACATTTAAAAATCATATAAATTTGAAAATCAATTTATAAAATTATGTTATTTTTTATTAATATTATTTTTAAAAAATTAGCCTTATTTAATATGTAAAATACACTTTTAATTATACATTTATCTTGTATTTTGTGAGGAGATGTTCATTCTACAACCTAAGATGTGGTAGTCTTGAGTTGACGCTTGCACCTTTGAAAAAAATAAAAATAATCTATGCTACTATATAAAAAAAAAAATCAAAATATTTTCTATATTAAAGACCATGTATGATGTAATAAAAACAAAAACAAAAATGAATATAGTTAATATTAATTAAAATCATTCTAAAACATCATGATCTCCACTCTCTCATTATGTTTGCTCGAATTATTGTTGAAAATGTGAATCATTATGAAGAACATGTTGTAAGATCTTTCACACTCATAAAATATTTCACTCTCACCTGAAGTCATAAATAAAATGTTTTGATGTTCAAGTTAAGTAACATAATTTCATATCAAACTTTTAAGAAAGATAAAGTTATTAAAACTAGAAAAGAATTATATTTTCACTTTTGAGTGTGAGGAAGATGTATAATTCTTATACTTTTTAAAAATATTTCAATATAAAACTTAAATAAAAATTCATATATATGTACACAAAGAGAAAATACTACCAAAAATTACTTTAATGTTTTCCATAATAAAATATTTTAGTATTTACAAAAAGAAGTAATTGAAAGTTAAAAAAAATCAACTACTCTTTAATACAAATGAGATGTGTAATCATTCAATTATGAATACAAAAATATTCAATATGGGTGATAAATAAAGTATTTCAATATACCTGTTCAAATGACGTTGATGTACATTTCAAAATATATAAATAACAAAAGGAATATTTTAACAAAATAATGTGGTTTATAAATAAAATATTTCAATCTCCATGTAAAATAAAATATTTTAATGTCAACTATGTATATATTATATATTGTTAACAAAGATGAAATATATGTATATATTATATAAAGAAATTAAAAAATAAAGCCTTATAGTTAAAACATTTCAATGAGTCATACTACTCTAACTCTTCACCCTTTGCAAATATAGTTTTCTAGTTTATTTTGTATAAAAAATATAAAATATTTGTTGTAATTGCAAGATTTAATCTACAAAATCCAAGTGTCAATGGGTTTTTTCAAGGCATTTAACCCATTTATATACTTAAATTCAGTTTAATATTTTAATCCATTTACACATTCAAAGATGCAATATAAAGCTAGTATAAATCCATCTTAACCAAATCTCTAGGTGTAAACCATTTTTGAAAATTTACACTCTAAAATACGTTTGCACCTCAAAATATTTCATTGCTCTAGACATTTGGTAGATTTGAACTGTTAGGATGGATTTATACTAGTTTTTATTTTTAATTATGAGAGAGAGAGAGAGAGCACACACAAATCTAAAATGTAACATAATTTATCCTACACATTTAATTTTTTTTATTTTTAAGAAATTGTATTTTTTATTAGTTTTGGAAGTTGCATACCTAATATTATAATTGTCTTTTATATTTATAAAAAAAAATATCATTTGTAGGTAAAAATAAAAAGTAGAAAGCCTCTCCTGTTAGTTCAATTGGTTGAGTTTGATTTGCTAAAAGCACCCTGAGAATAAGGATGTGAGAGTATCTAAATATTTTTTCTCCATGTGAAAATAGAAACAACAAAAACTATATGTAGTTGGAAAGACCCTACAATGATGAAACCACTAACATAAAGTATATCCCTTAACATGGAAAAGATAAAGAGATTTGATATTGTGAATTTGTAACTCTGTGAAATTTTATAAAATTGTGGAATATTTGATAACTTTTAAACTCTAAATTGAGAACTTAAGAGGTAATTTCTAGTACAATAATATTCTTAGTGTATTTTTTGTTCCTTCATACATATTAGCGAGCAGATTTTGGTTTCTTATTTTATGGAAATTGACAATCCGAATGACTGTCTCTTCAATTCGAAAAGATCAGCATGCCTTCATTGTGCTTCTTCCATACCTTCGCAAATCTGTAACCTGGCCACTCTAGGATTGTGCAGTGATAGCCACCACTCTTCAGCTTGTTATAATTATAAATGTGAGTGTTTTGAAATTTTTTTGTTCATGGGAAACACAACACAATGATGGATTTACGACATGTCCCTAGATAGATCATCTATCACAGATAAACAAATATATAAAGAAAGGAAGCTTAGTGTGTCTCTAGAATATTTCACTTTGACACCACGAATTAAAGTTTATGTTCCTTGCTCTGCACACTTTTTCTCTCGCACAACACTAATTTCTCACACGCATTATAAAGAAAATTAATTTAATATTGCATAATAATAATAATAATAATAATAATCCACAAATGTGAAATCACAAATGCACATAGTATTCAGAAACATTTTGCAAAGAGAAAATGTTTCACATTTCGCTATTCAAAATACAAAATTGATTAGTGAAAGTTCCTATAGATATGAGCAAATGATTTATATATAATGAATTTGCATGGGACATGTGTACTAATTCACTTCCCTACAAATCAATACCTACTATTATTTTTCCTTTAAAAAATGTTACGAAATCTTTGTATCAGAGATAAAACTGCCATTCAAATTTTTTATTGCCTCAATGTCTTAAATGCAATATTGACAACATATAACAATTTGCTTCAGTTGAAGGCTTATGACAGAATTAAGGTGACAATAAGAAATGTGACAAGAATTGGGTGAGAAGATGAAGGAATTACCATCCATGGTCTAGTAATGACAACTAAATTTGAAGAAAGTAGTTGATATTATCCCCAAATCAGATTCTGGAAGCAAAATAGAGAATGTGAACCACCCTTTTGACCGCTTGGGTATCTGAATGATATCATAAAAAGAGGATAGTGCTATCAGGAGTTGGTATCAATTTGAGAAGTGGCATGTGTATGTCATCCTTTTGAACTGAATTTAAAAAAAGTTCATGTTAGCTCTGCTATATAATCCAACATTTGAGGATTATTCGCAGTTATGATTGGGTTGTTTGTGCACAGAAGAATGCCCAAAAATGAATTCAAAAGTGCCCCTAGAGCCTTCAAAGTTCTCTTAAAGCCTTCACCGATTAAAAAATTGCAAGAGGAAAGCCCTTGGAGAGGCAGAAATACCCAAAAAACCATGTGAAAATCAGAAGCGCAGGCATAAGGGGCTGAATAAATCTCAGCCGTTGGATCTGACCGATCGACGGTCCAGATCTCGTCGGCATATAGCAAGTCGGGGGATGCAGCAGCAACGACATGATGAATCGCCGATGAGCGATCGCCGATATCGATATCGGCGTATCGCTATCGATGTTTCCAATGGAGCATGGCATTTTGCATATAAATGAGCAATCACCGATGGGACGGACCCGACGGCGGTATTAATTCCTTTTGATAGACTATCGGGTCCACAGCAATATTGCAACAACATTATCAAAGAAATCGGGGATTTTATGTTTGCGATGAGCGATCGCCGATATCGCTATCGGTGTATCGCTATCAGTGATAACAAAGGGGCGGGCTTTACCATGAGTTATGTTGCGACCCGATGGGCCGGACCTGACGACAGTACAACACTTCATTTCATAATATTTCAGGTCCGTGCCCTTCGCGTTTTTAAATGTTTTTCATGTATTTTCTTTGTATAAAGAAAATACAAAGGATGCCTGGCGGGTGCCGATAGTGATGAAGCCCGGACCCGATGGGGTCCGAGAAACAAAGTATATATGTTGTCAAGTCCGCCAAAGGTAAATTTCCCGTGTTTTGCAGCATTTTTCAATGTGTTTTCAAACAGAGGATTGGCCGGCTATCATGTGCGATTGCGACCCGAAAGGCAACCTGATAGAGAAGTTATGCATGTATGGACCATTCATGTTTAAAAATGGCAAGAGGGGCGGTATTTTTCAGTGGCGGGGAGCTGTTTAAAACAGTATAGGTAACCGCATTCAACTAAGAGAGTGGCCGAAGATTGAAAAGGACAGCCTCGAGTAGATCACTGCATTTATCAGTCATGGGGCGTCTTTCAGTTAATGCTCCAGCTGCCACAGAAGGACAACAGAATATTAGAGAAGATCAATTTTGTTTACTGACACAATCACGCTATAGCAGAGACCCATGCCAAGCAGTCAGAGCGGTTGGTGATCCATTATGGGCTCCTCCACGCATGTGTAGCAGAGATATTTTGTATTGTAACACTATATATACTTAGAACTCAGATGTAATGGGGAGATGAGTGTTAGATGAAGGTGACTCTGTTGTAAGGTTCAACTTCTGGAGACTGTAACTACTTTGTAACCTGCAGCGTCTAGTCTTCATTTCCAGCTAATACAAGCTTCTTTTGTTGTTTATTGCTCACTTTCCACTTCTCTTTCTTGTTCCAGGTTGTGCCTGTTTTGTATTTATTCATGTGCAGTGCATGTTTAGCATCAGAGGGGCTGTCATCCCACCTCTGTGTTAGGATTTAGCATGTATCATTGAACATGTATGCAGGATTTCGTTGTTTAATGCATAGAGAGTTGTCATCCTGTCTGTGTATTAGCAACTAGATTTACAGACCTTTTAACTGGTTGCAGTCGGCCATCACAGGGTCCTATACATTTTCTGGTGTGGTCAGTCTTCTCCATTATCACCTTATCCTCAAACTGTGAAGTAATAGGTGGTTAAAAGCCTTGTAGTCTGGGGGTGTTCACCCATGTCTAGGGTCAATCATAGTAGAAGTGGTTATCTGGCTTGAATATGCAGCATTTGTTCCATTCATCCACCATTTATCCAACTATATTTTGTTTAATTTGTAATGTTCCCGAGCATCACTGATTTACAACCTAGGTGAGTTTCTTGGGGTGATAACATTAAATGGCGATGTTGCCGGGGAGAGGAGAATCGAAGCTCAGCTTCCCTGGGAGACGACATAGTTTCAAGCTTTGATGACAGACAAGGTTTGAACACAGATTTTGGTTGTAATCATCTACCTGGCGACTCTACTGGAGGAAGGCCATCCTTTAGCGACTCCACATTGAAGTTCTGGCGTAGCTGCCAAAGCATGCACGAAGATATCTTCAGAATATCAGCTGAACCATTGCTTGATCCTGAGAAGATCGTTCAGTAGAAGAAAACCTTGCGGAAGGGAGCATTAGGATCAAGTAAGCCTTAAAGAATTTTTATGTATCTCTGTTAGTGAAGTTCACCTTCAGAGATTCATACAGCTCCTTGTTATTCATTTCCCTTTCAGGCCTCAGTTGAAAGAAGCATCCATGCTGTCTATCGTATTCCTCTGTCTTTGTCATCCTTTTCATTGATCCATTCCACTGAGTCCACCAGTATCTTTTTATCTTACCTCATTCATGGCATGCCAGCAAGCTCTTACAAAGATAGAACGAATAGTTGCTGCCAGGTATGGACCTTTGGTCTTGCCTTCTCCTTTAAGTACCATGCCTGTAGGAGATTTTCGAGAATACATGCCTAAGTTTACTGGTGCAGAGGGAATATCAGCTGAAGAACACTTAGAGTCCTTTTATAGCTATGCTGATAACCTGGACATCTATGAGGAGGATGTGTGGATGAGGGTTTTTGTCCAAATCTTAGAGGGGGAGGCTAGAAATTGGTTCAGACAATTGCCCCCTAGGTCCATTGCACACATTGAGGCCCTAGATGATGTGTTCCTAAAGCACTGGGGGAATAACTCAGTGATCAATAAGGGAGAGGAAAACTCCCCATCGTCTTTTGTCCCTATGTCTGCTCATCAGGAAATCCCTCTAAGTTGCCCCGTGAACACTGAGGCAGGAAATAGCTCAATGCCCAAGCTTGAGACTGATCACCTCAATCTTGAGACTCTAATGCCTGCTCAGAAGTCCTCCACAAAGATTGAAATGGCAACTTATCAGATGACAGAGGAAGAAAATGCACAGTCATGGGACTCCTCCTTGGATGAGGATTGTTTAAAGAAAGATTCAGGAGCAGAAAATGTCTCTGTGTCCCCTGCAAAAGAATACAATGGTGCATCTTTCATATTAGTTGTGCAGACTACAAAAGGCACAAACAAGTACATAGCAGCCATGATTATTCAGCAGGTGTACAAAGGCTCCTCTGAAAAACATCCAACGAGGAAAATACACAGAAGGGAGATGAAGGTTGATCCATTTCTGTCTGTTAAGCTCAAATGCCCTAAACTCTTTGAGGCAGATGATCAAATCAATATTGTTTTGTTGCTCTATGATGAAGGGGGCTGAGAGCAGGAGAAACAGTTTTGGTTGCCCTGCAATTGGGCAAATTTTGAAGTTTAAGTTTTCAGGCTTTTATGTTTGTAATTAAGTTCTTTTACAGTTTTATGTTGTCTGCTTAGTTGACTCCATGCCCAATGGACACTAGGCAAGTGTTTTTATAGCTGTTTTTGTGTAAAGGCATTGGTCTGCAGGTTCTTGAGACCTCACAGGGAGGATCTCATCCCCAGAAGGAGCCAGTGTTAGCTCTGCTATATAATCCAACATCTGTGGATTATTCGCAGTTCTGATCGGGTTGTTTGTACACAGAAGAATGCCCAAAAATGAATTCAAAAGTGCCCCTAGAGCCTTCAAAGTTCTTTTAAAGCCTTCACCGATTAAAAAATTGCAAGAGGAAAGCCCTTGGAGAGGCGGAAATACCCAAAAAAGCATGTAAAAATCAGAAGCGCAGGGATAAGGGGCCGAATAAATCTCAGCCGTTGGATCTGACCGATCGACTGTCCAGATCTCGTCAGCATATCGCAAGTCGGGGGATGCAGTAGCAGCGACATGATGAATCGCCGATGAGCGATCGCCGATATCGCTATCGGCGTTTCCAATGGAGCATGGCCTTTTGCATATAAATGAGCAATCACCGATGGGCTGGACCCGACGGCGGTATTAATTCCTTTTGATAGATTATCGGGTCCACAGCAATATTGCATCGGCATTATCAAAGAAATCGGGGCTTTTATGTTTGCGATGAGCGATCGCCGATATCGCTATCGGCGTATCGCTATCGGAGATAACAAAGGGGCGGGCTTTACCATGAGTTATGTTGCGACCCGATGGGCCGGACCCGACGACAGTACAACACTCCATTTCATAATATTTCAGGTCCGTGCCCTTTGCGTTTTTAAATGTTTTTCATGTATTTTCTTTGTATAAAGAAAATACAAAGGATGCCTGGTGGGTGCCGATAGCAATGAAGCCCAGACCCAATGGGGTCCGGGAAGCAAAGTATATATGTTTTCAAGTCTGCCAAAGGCAAATTTCCCGTGTTTTGCAGCATTTTTCAATGTGTTTTCAAACAGAGGATTGGCCGGCTATCATGTGCGATTGCGACCTGAAAGGCAACCCGATAGAGAAGCTATGCATGTATGGACCATTCATGTTTAAAAATGGCAAGAGGGGTGGTATTTTTCAGTGGCGGGGAGCTATTTAAAACAATACAGGTAACTGCATTCAACTAAGAGAGTGGCTGAAGATTGAAAAGGACAGCCTCGAGCAAATCACTCCATTTATCAGTCATGGGGCATCTTTCAGTTAATGATCCAGCTACCATAGAAGGACAATAGAATATCAGAGAAGATCAATTTTGTTTACTGACACAATCACGCTATAGCAGAGACCCATGCCAAGCAGTCAGAGCGGTTGGTGATCCATTATGGGCTCCTCCACGCATGTGTAGCAGAGATATTTTGTATTGTAACACTATATATACTTAGAACTCAGATGTAATGGGGAGATGAGTGTTAGATGAAGGTGACTCTGTTGTAAGGTTCAAATTCTGGAGATTGTAACTACTTTGTAACCTGCAACGTCTGGTCTTCATTTCCAGCTAATACAAGCTTCTTTTGTTATTTATTGCTCACTTTCCACTTCTATTTCTTGTTCCAGGCTATGCCTGTTTTGTATTTATTCATGTGCAGTGCATGTTTAGCATCAGAGGGGCTGTCATCCCACCTCTGTGTTAGGATTTAGCATGTATCATTGAACATGTATGCAGGTTTCTGTTGTTTAATGCATAGAGAGCCGTCATCCTGTCTGTGTATTAGCAACTAGATTTACAGACCTTTTAACTGGTTGCAGCCGGCCATCACAGGGTCCTGTGCATCTGCTGGTGTGGTCAGTCTTCTCCATTATCACCTTATCCTCAAACTGTGAAGTAATAGGTGGTTAAAAGCCTTGTAGTCTGGGGGTGTTCACCCATGTCTGGGGTCAATCATAGTAGAAGTGGTTATCTGGCTTGAATATGCAGCATTTGTTCCAGTCATCCACCAATTATCCAACTATATTTTGTTGAATTTGTAATGTTCCCGAGCATCACTGATTTACAACCTAGGTGAGTTTCTTGGGGTGATAACAGTTCACACACATTCCACACATAAGTGTAGTGATCTAGATCTACAAGCAGTAATGGTGAAGCCATTGTAATAATTGTCTATGGGGAAGGAGCAAGTGTTGCGAGTTTGCAAGAGTTATAAAAAACAACCAAATGAGGGAAGCTATCAAAAGAACCGATAGAGGAAATTTCATAGTCTATGAGATTTTGTTAGAGTAGAAGAGTCTGCAATTGCGACAATAAGGGTGGTGCAAGAATGGCATGAGGAATCAATGAAGTTATATTATTAAAAGACAGATAACTTAAAGGAATAACAACAATGGAGAGTGTGTAGGTGGGAAGAGCCTATATTATTTATCAATATAATATGATGCAGTTATGGAAGAAGAGACAACATCAAGAGAGCCGAATATGGAAGAAATATAAAATGGGATTTCATATATCGATGGCGGCCCATTCACACTAGGTGGCTTGCAAAAGAGAGGGCCCCTTCTACTCAGGGGGATGGTTTACATGGTAGGTCACAAGTGCACCAATTAAGTTAACCCAACACAGATTATGGGAAGACCCTGCGGTTATGGCCAGTCCCTACAATGGGGGTTGTAGCATTGTAACGAGGTTTAATCCTAATATATATGGGGTTGGCATGAGGAGTTCCGATCAAGAACCCTTGCTTTGGTGGGTAGACAAGACTACTCTTTACACAAACCCTCTAGGTTTCATGAAGAAGGTGAAGAGGTCGAGGTCATGCCAATCCCCTCGAAGGAAATGAGAAGGTGGAGCAGCATGAAGTAGACAAAGGTTAGTGATAGACATTGAACTCGGTCAACCTCAATAAGGCTAAATGTTCTCGAACCCATGGTGTTAGAAAAAGGATTGAGTAGCTTGGAACAAGCTACAATTTTGTGTTGGGGGCCTATTGGAGGTTGATTTTTTTTTTTTTTTTGGATAGCATTATTGTAGAAGATTGTGCAGAAGAAACTGGCGCATACTTTCTATAAAGGAAAACCGCTAATATTGATGATGCTTAATTCTATACAAACTTTGATTTGAAGGACAAAACCCTTTGGAATGTTTTCTTTATAGATATTCTAATGTGTTAATTTAACGAAAGTAAGCTTTATAAAATCAAAACTTTCATCTTAATGAAAGTTTTGAAGAAAAAAAGAATGTTTTTTCATATTAATGATTAATAGTTTCTAGTAAAGTTGTTGTTGCAAATTAATGTTTCTTATTTAAAAGGAAATTGTAATAAGTGTTTAATCCAAAAATGTGAAATCACAAATGCACATAGTATTTGGAAACCTTGAATACCAAGAAACCATTATTTTCTAGTCTAAAACTCACAATCCTTATAACAAATGCCTCTTACGTTACAAATAAATTTTTTTGTTCCTAGTTGAATTAATTTCATGTTTGCTGAATAAAGTTCCCACTACACCGCCATTCATTGCACATCCTACATTCCTCATAGATTCACAGCTTTATGGAATTGTTTTCTCACACAACTAAATCTGTGAAAGTTTTCAATGCAAAGCATCTTAAAATGAAATAATAAGAGATAAACAAACTAGCAATTCCTGTATTTTTGTTGGTTTCAGGGCACTAGCAAAAGGAAAACCCCATTGTGTTGCCTAATAATGTCGGGACTTCCGCAATTGCACTACTATTTGGTTTAATAGTAGTGTGGTCCATGAGAGTTCTAGTTACTGATTTTTATTTTTAATCTAAAAATTCCATCAATTTCAGTGTACTTCAAGATGAATTATGTTGGTGACTTCTATCAGATTTTGACAATATCAGCACACTAGTGGTTACTGTGAAAAAACAAAGTGATAATATAGAGAAAACATGACAGAGAGTAAGGGTTTTCAATTGGGAATGACTCAACCTTTAAGTATCTTTGTTATTTCCTCTACTTTGACAGTCATATGCAACAAGGTGCTCATCAACAAGCTCGATTATGTAAATATAATATAGGGTATTCCCACTGAAATGGTTCATGCAATTGATTTTGTAGCTAGGGAATACTTCAAATCTTGTTTAGTTAACAATTGTTCGGTGTATTGATTTAGCCAAGAAATATATTGATGCAAAATTCATATGAAAAACTGCAACATTGTGGATAAAAGTTGTTGTTATACTCAAATCATACAAATTCAGCAAAATTTAACACAAAGGCAAATGCTATAGTCACTAGAAATGAAAATGTGAAATATTTGTCAATTAAAGTTTTGATTCCTACTTACACTAATTTTACATCTATGAAATAAACTTTATCTTCCTAGTTAAACTAAAGTGTTGTCATCCACAACTAAATTTGTAAAGTTTTAAATCGAAAAGAGTATAAAATGAATTTCATTCCTGCCAGAAAAATTTTCCTCTGCATAGTTCTCCAGCACATACCCTGTCCTCTACACAGATTTACAACTTTATACAATTATTCTCCCACATAGCTAAATATGTAAAAGTTTTAAATGGAAAATAACTTAAAATGAAATAATAAAAGATAAATGCACTAGAAGTACCTATCTTATTGTCAGTGTTGCAATATTAACTGAAGAAATTCACCCCCTAGGTTCTCCTACACATACCCATCCTTCGCACATCCTTCACTCTGTATAGATTCATAACTCTATGCAACTGCTCTCTTGTACAACTAAATCTGTAAAATTTTAAATGGAAAAGAGTTTAAAATTAATTTCTTGTTTACACCCCTTGTCCCGCACATACCCCTTCCTCCACACTTCCTTATGGATTCGCAATCTTGCGGTAGTATAATGTTCCTGATTTATATATATCTTAATTAGGTAGATAATAATATAGTTTAAGTATTAAGATATAATGTCCTTAATTAATTTTTTTACCACATTAAGGATAAATATTTTAATTGTATGTAGTGTGGAAGGACTATGATTTGTAGAGAAAAGAGAAAAGTTGTAGAGGAAGTGCAGAAGAAAGAGTGTGCGGATATATTTAGTGCAAGAGGGTTTGTTAATTCGAATCATCATTTTTTTCCTCCATAGTGTGCATACCATTCATTGCCCCTCTACATTCTACACAATGAAAATGTTCATTGCCCCTATGGATTTCACACAATGAAAAGGTTAACTGCCTCTTTGTAGTTTGCACTTTTTGCTCACCCTTTTTCCTTCTTCTACATTTTTCATATCCTTTATCTCTACATTTTGTATAATGAAAGCTTTTGCACCTCTGCACATCCTTCATTTCACACAAATTCATAGTTCTATGCAATTGTTGTCACTCACAACCTTTAAAATTAATTTCATGCCTACGGAATAAAGTTCCCTCTACACCCCCATTCTCTTGCACATATCTCGTCCTCTACACAGTAAAAACTATGCACAAGGAAGCTCTGCACAATGAAACATAATAATATTAATTGGAGATTTGTTTAGGCCCCCTTGCCTATGTAAAGAACCTACAGCCATGTCAATTCTAGCATCATTGGGCAGAGAAGTAACATACCCATTTCAGTGCCAGTGTCAGAGTACTCACCAACGGAATGTCCACTCACAACATTGGTTTTTATTTTTTCAATGAATTGTCAGGAACTGAAAAATACCAAAAATAAAACATCATCCACTAGGAGAATTATGTCACATCATAGCTTTCTCAACCAATCGATAATTAGAAATAAGATTTGCAGAAAATTAGAAAATTTATTTGAATTTACGAGAAAATATAAATATTAAGCATTTTCTCGAAACCTTGGTTAAAATTGTAAAAACACATCAAAATGATGTAGAATCGAACACTTTGATCCTAAGGTGGACGTTATAGTCCCTGGCAATGTAGGGACTAGGAATTAGATGGCTATAAGTTTTTGTGAAAAATGAGAAAATCTGTAAAAAAGTTTGAAAGCTAGATGAAAGTTTCCTGCTAATGCATTCATTTATACATGTGACCAAACTTAGAAAAAAAAGAAATGATTGAAGAGTACTCACGAATAATAATAGAGCCATAAAGACAAATAAAATGGGTAAAACAATACAATACAATTGAGCAAAATCATACAAATGTGGTGAATAATATAGATTAAAAGGACATATTCATTAATAATATGGCTAGAGTTAGTTAATTTCTGTCTGAATCATTTCAATTGAAAGGAAAAGTACCATTTAGAATTTTAAGAATAGAATTTATATTCAAATAATTCTAAGTGTTCTTTATATTTAAATAATTTTAAATTATATTATTTTGTAAATTAATTATTTTAATTAAAAATTTTGGCACAATTATTAAAAATATTATAATAATAAATGAAAACAATAATCTCACTCTAACAAAATAATAATAAACTTATTCTCTAAAAACTAGTTATAAAAATACGTTTTTTAAAATTGAAATTATTTTAATTAAAGAGAAGATAGCATAACTCATAAATTTATATATTGTTAATTTTATAAAATTTCCACAAATTAATTTTATAAAAAATTAACAATATTTAATAAATTAATAAATAAGATAAGTTTGAAATTATTTGTAAAAATATATTGTCTTTGTCATCAAATAACATAAAGATAACATAAAGATAGTGAGCAATAAGATAAAGACTAATGGCTTTACCATTATTACTCTTCTTTTCATATATAATTTTCCACAAAATTCTTATTATACCTGCCATAACAGAATATATTGTCTTCCGTTTTTGGTTTTTGGTTTGACTATCTATTAGTTTGCTTTGACTAAAAAAGTTTCATCCATTTGCAAAGTTTAACATTTGAAATTCATTTTATTTTTTTTAAATCTATTTATTTTCAATGTGATTTGTTGCACTCTTATTAAAGACAAAATAGTTGTGAAATTTGAGAATAAGTCAACCTTCCCACTTTCAATTCCTCATCAAAGAAATGAGAACCCGAATAAGATACAAGACAAAGACCCTCCTAACTTACGCCTTTGTACCACTACATCGTGATCCAAGCACAAGCATAAATTAAAGAGCAATTCAATAAAATAGGTAAATGGATAACCACTATATCTTGATTCGAGCACAAGAAAATATTAAAGAGAAATTCAATAAAATAGGTAGATGGATGATTCACTCTCGCGGTTAAAATGAGTCTACAAATTCAAAATCTCAGTCCCAAAATACCAAAAATAAATAAATAAAGTACATTATTGATTTTCAGGTCAAATCTCGCAAAACAAGTGGATTAATATATAAAATACATTATATTGTTCTATGGAGATGAATAAAACACGACAGAGCTTGAGACAGTAAATGACAAGATTTATCCTTAACCTATATTAATTTTAATTTAATTTAGTGATGAAGTGAAAAAACAATAGTTAATTAGATTAGAATATAATTAATTTACTAACTTTATTAATGAATTAATTTATATAATGTAGTATAATATTGATGTTAATACATATAAAATAATAAAAAATAAATTAATATAACTATAATATACATTAATTAAACTAATTAGACAATCACCTCCCACAAATGCCTATAACATGGACTAAAATAATAATAATCTGTTAATATTATCTATATTCGAATACATTAATATATGTTAATATTAATATTAATATTATTCCCTCATAATAATAAATATTAACATTATTAAATAATATTATTAATATATTAATATTAACATAGTTACTGTATTAATAATATTAATGTAAGTTAATACTAAAATTTAATATTATTTATATTTGAATCTAGTTAAGATTAATATAAACATATTAATAATATTATTATCAATTTAAAAAGCCACCATTCATTATCAAATTGTAATGTTACATGTTTAATTTAGCTATAATTGAACTAAGTGGCAGATACTTGCTGCTATGTAACTTGTTCATATAAAGTGATGTGGGTGTGCTATGAAATTCATGGGAAAACAACAAAGAAACTTTGACCAAATGGCCCAACGAAGCACAAACACTCTAGTGTACAATCTAGGTAACATTTTGACTAATCTATATAAAATGATATAATACATTTCTACGAAGGTTCAAATTTGTAACATTGTGACTCATCTAGATATGAAACAATGTAATACATTTCCGTGAAGGTTCTAAATCTTAAAGTTATGTGGGTGTTGAAACGATATAATACATTTCCACGAAGGTTTTAATTCGTAAAGTGACATGAGTGTTGAAAGGCTTTTGGAAATTTAGATGGAAAAACATTATTGTTCACCGCCTTTAGTGAATTTTCCATTTACAATGTCACATCACGAGCATTAAATGATTCATTCACGAAAACATAATCTTAAAAGGAAGGAAAAATCTTTGAAGATATTCAATGCATTTGAAAGACATGATTTCCATTTTACGTACTCAACATCTTTAGTGCAGGAGGACTATGATTTGCAGAGAAAATAGAACTATGATTTGCAGAGAAAATAGAAAAGCTGTAGAGGAAGTGCACAAGACAGAGTGTGTGGATATATTTAGTGCGAGAGAGTTTGTTAATTTGAATCATCATTTTTTTCCTCCATAATGTGCATACTGTTCTTTTACCCTCTGCATTCTGGAGAATGAAAATGTTCATTGCCCCTATGGATTTAACACAATGAAAACGTTAACTGTCCCTTTGTAGTTTGCACTTTGCACTCACTTTTTTTCCTTCTTCTACATTGTGCATATCCTTTATCTCTGTCCTTTATATAATGAAAGCTTTCACACCTCTGCACATCCGTCATTTCACACAGATTCATAGTTCTATGCAACTGTTGTCCCACACAACCTTTAAAATTAATTTCATGCTTACGGAATAATGTTCCCTCTACACTTTCGTTCTTCCGCACATACTCTATCCTCTGTACAAGGAAGCTCGGCACAATGAAACATAATAATATTAATTGGATATTTGTTCAGCACACACACACGCCCGCTCCCGCCACCCCACACCCCCCTGTCCCGCATATGTAAAGGACTTGAAATTGTGTCAATTCTCCCATCATTGGAGGAATAAAAACTCACAAATTTAGTTTAAAATTAATTCTTCCCCTCTGTAATAAAGTTCCCTTTGCACCCCCGTTCTCCTGCACATATCCCGTCCTCTACAGAATGGAAACTATGCACAAGGAAGCTCTGCACAATGAAACATAATAATATTAATTGGAGATTTGTTTAGGCCCCCTAGCCTATGTAAAGGACCTGCAACCATGTCAATTATATCATCATTGGGCATAGAAGTAACGTACCCATGTGAGAGTATTCACCAACAGAATGACCACTCACAACATTGGTTTTTCGTTTTTTTCGATGAATTGTCAGGAACTGAAAAATACCAAAAACAAAACATCCCCCACCAAGGGAATTATGTCCCATCATAGCTTTCTCAACCAATCGAATATTAGAACTAAAATTTGTAGAGAATTAGAAAATTCATTTGAATTTACGAGAAAATATAAATATTAAGCATTTTCCCGAAACCTTGGTTAAAATTGTAAAAACACCACAAAATAATGTAGAATCAAACACTTTGATCCTAAGGTGGATGTTATAGTCCCTGACAATGTAGGGACTAAAAATTAGATGGCTATAAGTTTTTGTAAAAAATGAGAAAATCGGTAAAAAAGTTTGGAAAGCTAGATGAAAGTTTCCTGCTAATGTTCTCATTTGTACATGTGACCAAACTTAGAAAAAGAAGAAATGATTAAAAATTACTCACGAATAATAATAGAGCTATAAAGACAAATAAAAAATGGGTAAAACAATACAATACAATTGTGCATAATCATACAAATGTGGTGGTCAATAATATAGATAAAAAGGACATATTCATTAATAATATGGCTGGAGTTAGATAATTTCTATCTAAATCATTTCAATGGAAAGGAAAAGTACTATTTAGAATTTTAAGAATAGAATTTGTATTCAAATATATTTTAAGTGTTTTTATATATTTAAATAATTTTGAAGTATATTATTTTGTAAATTAATTATTTTAATTAAAAAAATTGGCACAATTCTTAAAAATGTTATAATAATAAATTAAAATAATAATCTCACTTTAACAAAATAATAATAAACTTATTCTCTAAAAACTATTTATAAAAATACATTTTTTTTAAATTGAAATTATTCTAATTAAAGAGAAGATGCATAACTCATATCTTTATATATTGTTAATTTTATAAAATTTCCACAATGTTAATTTTATAAAATATTAGCAATATTTAATGAATTAATAAATAAGATAAATTTTAAATTATTTGTAAAAATATATTGTTTGTGTCATCAAATAACATAAAGATAGTGAGCTATAAGATAAAGACTAATGGTTTTACCATTATTACTCTTATTTTCATATATAATTTTCCACGAAATTCTTATTATACCTTTTCATTTTTTGGTTTGAATATCTATTAATTTTCTTTGGCTAAAAAAAATTGCATCCATTTGCAAAGTTTAACATTTGAAATTCAATTTTATTATTTTTTAATATTGTTTAAATCTATTTATTTTCAATTGGATTTGTTGCACTCTTTTTAAAGACAAAATAGTTGTGAAATTTGAGAATAAGTCGACCTTCCCACTTTCAATTCCTCATCAAAGAAATGAGAACCCAAGAACAAGCATAGATTAAAGAGAAATTCAATCAAATAGGTAGATGGATAACCTATATATCTTGATTCGAGCACAAGCAAAGATTAAAGAGAAATTCAATAAAATAGGTAGATGGATGGTTCACTTTCACAGTTAAAATGAGTCTACAAATTCAAAATCTCAGTCCCAAAATACCAAAAATAAATAAATAAAGTACACTATTTTAATGTTAAATCTGGCAAAACAATTGGATTCATATATAAAATGCATTGTATTATGCTATGGACATCAATAAAACATGATAGAGAACGCATTGTATTGTGCTATGGACATGAATAAAACATGATAGAGAATGCATTGTATTTTTCTATGGACATGAATAAAACATGATAGAGCTTGAGACAGTAAATGATGAGTAAATGATGAGATTTATCCTTGACCTATATTAATTTTAATTTAATTTAGTGATGAAGTGAAAAAACAATAGTTTTTTTCCCGTAGAAAAAGTCGTAATTTCTATTAAGTCAAAAAGAAATTACATTCTGTAGATGGCTGAGCATATGCATACTGAGGCTGTCTGCCTCTCGGATAGTGACAAAAAGAATAAAGATAGTTGTTCCCACCATGAAACAAAACATACGGCACGAAAAACATATCCCAATCTGTTTTTGCCTCCACGCAGGGAGTGAGCTCCGCGCAGGGAGACATGTATGAAACAACAAAATATATAAAAAACACTGAGGATATTACTCCAGACTTTATACATGACTGTTATGAAAAGTTTTCTATAATATCTGTCTTCTGTTGCTAGCAGCTGTAGATACGCTGTCGTGAAGGAAGGTTACCCCCGTGGGTTGAAACAAAAGTACAATAATATATGTGTCAAAAAAACAGTGAGTGTGTATGATGGAACCCCTTCAGTGTTGTGCTTCCCTTTGTGCCTATAGATCAACAAAGGGCCTGTGATAGTGTTGATAGTAGGTTCCATCCAATTCTTCCTGAATTAGCCAGTCCTCTTCTTGCCTCTGCGCTGCTTGCTTGGATAGGTAGTCCGCCCGAGCGTTGTGCTCCCTGTAAATGTGATAACAGTCAAATTTTTCAAAAGCATCAGTTAGTCTGAGAGTCTCATCCAGTATATGTCTCAAAGAGAAAGCAGAGCAGGTTGATTTTCTGTTCAGCCAGTTGCAGACAAATTTTGAATCTCCAAACAATTGTAGTTTTGTGCATCTTTTCTCAAGTGCAAAGTATATAAGGTGTTTGGCAGTAGTGAGCTCGGCATAATTATTTGTTCCCCGTCCCAGATGAATTTGGATCATGAAGCAGTGGTTTTCTCTGAGGTATAGGAGGGCCCCTCCCCCGCAGCCCTCCTCTTGAGCTGAGCCATCAAAATAAGCCCAGGGGTAGGATTTATCAATGAGTTCTAGGGATATGGTCTGAGGAGGGGCCTTTGGAGGATCATCAAGAATGAGAGCAAGATCTGCAAAGATATGGGCAATTATGACAGGCCAGGATGGAGGTTTCTGGTCAAATATCACGCGATTCCTCGCCATCTAGATAGACCAGCACATGAGGAGAGGAATGTTTCTATCTTTTCCAGAGTGGTGCTCCTGCCAATTTATCCAGGCATCGATGATGGTTTGACCCTGCCATCGATTGAGGGAGGGGGAGCGTGAAGAGAGGAGGGACCATTGTTCACTAACTACAGGGCAAGATAGGAAGAGGTGTTCCGTATCTTCCTCATTGTTCCTGCACAAATGGCACCAGAAAGGTCCATGGAAGGATTGTTTTTTCAAGTTTGCACCAGTGGGGATTTTGTTGTAGAGGATGGCCCACATGAGCATACGCGATCTGGGTGCTGCTTTTAGATGCCATATAGCTCTCCACCACTGCTGAGTGTTTTCAGGCTGATATTGTTGCATGAGCTTTTGATATCCATCCTTTGGAGTATATGATCCATTTCTTGCTATTGCCCAGACGATCTCGTCTTCTTCCTCCAATATCCTTATGTGTGCTTGTGTAAGGGCCTCAGTGTAAGACTCCCAATCTTGCCTCCATTGCTCCAGGATGTGGAGATCTAATGGTGTCTTCTAGGCCTGTTGGAGAAAACTGGAATTTTCTTGATCTGCAATATGTGCAATGTGAGTGACACCCTGATCCATTAGATGTGCCGTGAGCTAATCCGGTAGACGATGTGCATTGCCGTATCCTATCCAGGGATCTATACCTATGCAGACAGAGTTCCCCTGATGGATTCGCCAAGTTAAACCCTCCCGAATTAGGGGAAGGGAGATGAGAACTGCTTTCCAGATGATTGAGTGTCTTCCACTCCCCTATGTTCCCTGCGAATCCAGTTGAAAATGCTTTCTGGTGCAATGTATTTCTCCACTACTACTTGTTTCCAGAGACTTTGGGATGTGAGAAGTTGCCATCCGAGCTTTGCTGCCAGAGATTTTGCAAATAGATCTAGTCTTTTTATGCCCCAGCCTCCCCATTTCTTTGGCCTTGCTATGGTGTCCCATTTTACCCATGCGAAGAGGTTTCCCTGTTTGTTCCCCTTCCATAGGAATCTGCAGCATATTTTTTGGAGCTTGGATAAGATTCCGCTTGGTATCCAAGCCAGAGACATCCAGTATACAGGCGTAGCTTCCAGCACAGCTTTTATAAGAGTGAGTCTTCCTGCCCTGGTGAGATATCTATTATACCATACATTTAATCTCTTCTCCACCTTTGTGATTAGCCATATCCAGTCAGCTATTTTGTATCCTCCATGTTTCACTCGGAAGCCCAGATATTTCAGCCCTTCCTCCATAGGGTGAATATGGAAAGGGAATCTATTTTTTGTATAGATGATCTCATTTTGCGAGCAACCTGTGGCTGTTAGGGTGGATTTTTGAACATTTATTATCATACCTGTGGCCTTCTGAAAGAGGTCAAAGACTTGTTGTAAAGCTGAGGTGTCAGCCATGCTTCCGTTAAGGAAGATGAGCACATCATCCACGAACAGAAGGTGAGTAAGGGAGAATTGTCCGTAATTTTAATCCCTTTGATTCTGCCTCTCTTGTGTTCGGATGCAATCAGCCTGCTAAGCCCTTCCATGATGAGTAGGAATAGTAGGGGGGAGAGGGGGCATCCTTGTCAGAGACCTCTTTTGGCAGTGAAGAAGGGGGAGGGGGAGCCATTTAGGAGGACACTGAATGGCACATCAGAGATACAACTCATAATCCTCTTAATGAACATGTAGGGGAAGCCCAAATGGGTGAGAAGCATTCTGATATAAAGTAAATTTACCCTGTCAAAGGCTTTGGAGAGGTCTACCTTGAAGATCATTCCTTTCAAATTCTTGCTCTGCATTGAGTGAAGAAGCTCTTGGGCAGTGCCAATAGCTTCATGGATCTGGCGACGATGGAGAAAAGAAAATTGTTCAGAGGATATGTTGGCAGAGAGGATGGGATTGAGCATGTTAGCAAGGATTTTGGTCAAGATCTTGTAGAGGTAGTTGCAGAGCGAGATAGGCCGAAAATCATTGAAAGATTCCGGCTTATCGGATTTTGGGATGAGGGCAATGAATGTGGCTTTGATGGCTGAGGGGACTGTTCCTGTAATGCTGCACTGTTTGATTACCTTAAGGATGTCCTGGCCCAGCAGCTCGAAGAAAGCTAGGTAGAATTCGATGGTCCAGCCATCAGGTCCCGGGCTCTTGTCCTTTTGGAAACCCCTGATGGTAGCTTCCAGCTCTTCCAAAGTAATATCTTTTATAAGCTCCTCTGCATCCTCATCATCCACAAATCTGGGGAAGAGTTCTGCCACTTTCATAATTTCTAATAGACTTGCTTCTCTTGGGGCCTTGTATATGTTCCTGAAATGTGAAGAGGCTAGATAGGCAAGTTCTCCGGAATTGCTGACCTGTTGTCCTTGACCATCTTGTAGCTCCCAGATAGTATTGATCGCTTTCCAACCATTTGCAAAGCGGTGGAAGAACTTTGTATTCTCATCCCCTTCCTTGATCCAAATGGCTCTTCTTCTTAGCCTCCAGCTATCCTCACGGTCTCTGAGGACTTGTGTTCTCCGATTGATGAGGCCTTCATACGTTATTTTCTGATCAGGGGAGATGAAAGTTCCTTCTGAGTGGGATTCAAGGACCGCAATAGCTTGTTCAGCAAGAGATATCGTTTGATCATCCTATTGTCTCTTCTTTTTGGCCCATTCTCTTGAAAGCACTTTGATTTCAGAGAGGTTCCTTACAAAACCCGAGGCTGGGTCTGCATTCTCAGGGATCGGATGTGCTTTCCAGAAGTCTGTTATTAATTTAATATATGAGGGGTCCCGAGCCAAGTAGAATTGAATTTGAAGGGGGTCTTGGGGGTCTGTTGTCTTCCTCCTATTTCCAGGTATATTGGTCTATGGTCCGAGATCCCACCGCTTCCAACCCATTGCCTAGATCTGGGGTAATTGCTATGGAGCACCTCCTTGATGATAAAACGGTCCAGCCTCCTAGCAAGGCTTTGATCCCCAGTTCGGTTGTTCTTCCATGTGTGATGAATTTTGGCCGATGGGATATCTATCCAATGGTGGTCCTCGAGCAGCTGCTCGAAGAAATCAGAGAGGGGATCGATTTGTGCCATGTGTCCCCATGATTCAAAGAAACCCATAGAGAAATTCAAGTCTCCTCCCAAAATAGTGTTCCCAGCTTGGAATAGTGGGGTGCTGAAGAGCTTCTGCCAAAAGAGCTCCCTGTTAAGACAGGGACCATAAACATTGATGATTCTTAGATTCTCCTCCAGGTCTTTTGAGAATATGTCTGCACCCAGAAAACCCCCTCCACCCCAGATATTCTTTAGTTTTATGGAACAATTCTTAAAGCCAATAGCAATGCCCCCTAATCGGCCAGATACATCAATGGCAGTGAAGGTCCACCCTGGCAACCAGGAATCTAGAGTGGAGGTGACAGAATCTGCTTTGCATAGGGTTTCTTGTAAGAAGATGATGTCCACCGGATCTAACAATAAGAGATGCTTCAGGGCCAATTTTTTCTCAGGGCTGGCCAGCCCCCTGCAATTGAATGATAGAATTTTCATGGAGGGGGGTGTGGGAGGGTATCTTGTGCTCTAAGAACCCTATCAAGAGTATGCTTCCTGCCTTGGAGGACATCATCCCCCGCTTGTTTCTGTGTTTTAGAGAGCGAGGATGGTCGACCGCGCCCTTGCTTGGGCGAGAGGATAAGGGACTCCACCGACAGCCCAATGGTGTCCACCTCTTTCTGCTTGGAGACCGAGCAGGTGGAGTACCTCAGCGAAGAGTTTACCGAGGGGGAGGGCGATGGAAATGAGGGAGGGGGGAAAGAGGGGAGGGGGGAAAGAGGGGAGGGAGGAGGAGGTGGGTAAGCTCGATGGCTTCAGGATGGGGCAAGACAAATATAGCGAGCGGGGAGGGGGAGGGGGTGGACGAGCGACCTTTACCAGGTCAAGGGCAGACGGGAAGAGGGAGGGGGGATCCTGATCGGGGGGGGTATGCCAGGAGATGATAAACTCAATGAAGCAAGAAGAGAAGCAGTGACAGACGAAGGAAAGGACGTACCCGATGAGAAGACAGCTCCTTTTGCAGCCTTTGAACGCGTCAGTGGAGGAGATGGAGGCCTGGATGGGTTCGAAACTTGCTTCTTGCGGCGAGGTGCTGGAGGCGCTTCCACCGTGTTAGAGGTAATGTTATGCTCCATCCTAGGTTCTGTCGCTGCTGGAGGGTCAGGTAGACCTTCTGAAGTGGGCAGGTCCTGGCCTGTGGCTGCCTGCTGAGTTTTCTGGAGGAGTGGGCAGTTGTTGAAGAGGTGACCCACCTGATGGCACCTTCTGGAGAGATATGGAATTCCCTCGTAGTCGAGCTTCTGCTTCCTTGAGGAGGATTTCCATTGTATGGTGATATTTTCCGGCAAACCTCCCCTGGTATCCATATGCACGAGGATCCTTGCATAAGCCATTGAACCCGTCGAGATGTAGGACTTGTCAGATTCCATGAACGTGCCAAGAGAGATACCAATTCTCCTGAAGATGTCTTCAGACCAATACTGAAGGGGCAGGCCCGGTAGTCTGACCCAAACTGGTCTGATCCCCAACTGTTCCGTCTCCGGGTCGAAGAGGGGCGTCCAATGCTTGAGGAGGACCAGAGCTTTTTCAAAACGCCAAAATGATGAAAGTACCCAGCTCGTGTGGTCCGGCCTTGCGAACCGAAGTGCAAACCATCCTCACACGAAAGTCTGGACGGAGGGGATTTCCACCAGATATTGGCCCCAAATCTCCGAGGCCCATTGCTTCAGTTTTGCCGCTAATACGGCCTACTAGGACTCGGTTTGCCAGATCCATAGCGTCCCCCCACTGTATGTCTTCTTCAAGCCTCAGGAAGACGTCCTCGGCTCTGGATTTGAAGCAGCTCTGTTTCTTTATAGGGCGGGAGGACATGCGGCCCGGGATCTCAGGTGCCCTGGAGCCCGCCGGGGGTGGATGGCCTCCGGAGAGGGGGGATAGTGTGATAGCTGCCTGAGGGGACAGGGGGGCAATGGGAGGGTTAGGGTCAGCCAGGGGAGGGTTCTCCACGGGATTAGCAGGGAGATGGGAAAGGGGGGGTAAAACCGACGCGAGGGGAGCGGTGCCGTTCGGGGAGGACTGAAAACATTCCGCAAGGAAACCGAGAGAAGTTGGGGAGGGAACAGCAAAAGAGTTCCAGGAGGAGGGCTCGCCAGGGAAAAGTGAGGTGGGGAGAGACGGGTCGATCGACGGTGAGAGATTCTCAAGGCTGGCAGACATATTTCCACTGTGCAAACCCCCAGAAGATGTGAACGTGGAGCGCCAGATGGAGCTTTCCGCCAGCGGGGAATCTGAGTAATCCACCTCTTCTGTATCCATATCGATAACTGCTTGAACCTGCCTTGGAACCAGGTAACCGTCTTGAACCGACACCGACAGTGGGGAAGACCGTTAGGGTTTTGCAAGTAGAACAACGGAAGCTCATATCGATCGCAGGCTGGTAAGAAAGCGACTGCAGCCGTTAGCTGTCGGCAGATCAGGAAGCCCTAGCGATGTGCCGATGGGTGACGAGAGACGGAGACCGGGTGAAAAACTAGGGTAAATGAGCGGGGGGAGCGGGTAAAAAGAAAGGGGTGAAAAACGCGGGCCGTGTGGGTAGACCCGGCACAGAATCCAAAGGAGTGTACGGGGGTGAGGTGGCTACAGGGCCGTAAAACGGCCTGTAACCCCTATCATGCAGGTTCCATCATCCCATGTTGTAGAGCCCTCTCCTCGCCACCGCTAAAATTTTCCGAAAAAACAATAGTTAATTAGATTAGAATATAAATAATTTAATATAATTAGTCTACTAACTCTATTAATACATTAATTTATATAATGTAACATAATATTAATATTAATACATTTAAAATAATAAAAAATAAATTAATATAATTATAATATACATTAATTAAACTAATTTGATGATCACCTCCAACTAATGCCGAATATATGTTAACATGGTCTAAAATAATAATAATTTGTTAATATTATCTCTATTCGAATACATTAATATATGTTAATATTAATATAATATTATTCCCTCATATTACTATATTAATAATATTAATATATATTAATACTAAAAGTTAATATTATTTATATTTATTTATGTTTGAATCTAGCTAGTATTAATATTAATGTATTAATAATATTACAATTAATTTAAAAAGCCATCATTCACCTATCAAATTGCAATGTTACATGTTTAATTTAGCTATAATTAAACTAAGCGACATATAATTGCTGCTATGTAACTTGTTCATATAAAGTGATGTGGGTGTGCTATGAAATTCATGGGAAAACAACAAAGAAACTTTGACCAAATGGCCCAACAAAGCACAAAAACTCTAGTGTACAATCGAGGTAACATTTTGACTAATCTATATAAAATGATATAATACATTTTCGCGAAGGTTCAAATTCGTAATGTTGTGACTCATCTAAATCTAAAAGGATGTAAACATTTCCGTGAAGGTTCTAAATCGTAAAGTGATGTGGGTGTTGAAACGATATAATACATTTCCACGAACGTTTTAATTCGTAAAGTGACGTAAGTGTTGAAAGGCTTTTGGAAATTTAGAGGGAAAAAAATTGTTGTTTACCACCTTAAGTGAATTTACCATTTAAAATGTCACATCATGAGCATTCAACGATTCATTCACGAAACCATAATCGTAAAAGGAAGGAAAAATATTTGAAGACGTTCAACGCATTTGAAAGGCATGATTTCCATTTGACATAATCAACATCTTTTTTCTTTTTTTCTTAACAAAAAGGGTAGCTATTATATGAAAGAATCTAGAGTGCATGACAAAAATCATTTATAAGCTTTGGTGATTTTTGCTGGCTCAATATTTCAATATATCCACAACGGGATATTCTTGCTTCTACAAACTTTTTTCACTATTGTTTTATAATGAAATATCCCATGAATTTTACAAAATTTTCCCCAAATAAATTCATATTTGCAATACATAAAACATATTATTCATAATGCCCCAAAGTGGCCAGCGTTTGCTACAATTTCCATTACCTCCTTTCCACGAGACAAGAATCCTTCAGTTGCCACATCAACCGCTTCTGCCACCTGAAGGTCTATGTCGAGGCCAAAGAAATTATGTTGGGAATCAAAGTCCCTTGCGTTCAATGAATCCCCTCATATTTGCAACCTTTGAAGTAATAATTTGGACTCAAGAACAACCATCTTGCTATCCATGCACATTAGCATCCATTCAAATTTATTTTCCATCAAATTGAACCTAGCCTCCCTCTTGCTCTCAACAAGCTCCAACCTTCTAGTTGTAATCTCTACCATACCCATTAACACTTCAAATAACTTCTCAACCAACTACTTCAAGTGCTCCATTTTACCATCAAGGAATTTTCTCTTAGGAGCAACCATGACTATAATAACACAATACAAGTTGCGTAACAAATGGACAAAGCACCGAGTGAAGAAGTAAGAAATTTAATTTTCCCTGAGCCTTTGCACTTTTAATAGCTCTTCATCCCTCCAACCACGACAAAACCTGAGTAAAGACATTAATTCGAGATGGGCTTGAATCCGAGGAAATTCCACTAGAAGAAGCTCTACCATTCAAATTAATTCCAAGCCTTTAAAAAATGGTGCATTGTATTAAAATCCATCTTTGAGAAGTTTGATCATATCAACAACCTTACGAAAAATGTCGAGTCATCTTTAATATTTTTCCTTGCGCATATACACCTGTCCAAACCGCAAATACAAAATGATGGGAGAGGAAATTTGGAGTATGCTTCTCCTCCACGCGGAGCAGATCTAAAATTTTCAGTGCCAGATGTGTAGAGCATGAAGTGGCATATACCATTTAAACATATTCTCCAATAATCAAGGCCCTCCCACAATACAATACACATATATATATAACAATATTATTGATCACAAAAAGAAAATAAGTGTGAACAAAATTCAAGAAAACAAAAAGAGTATAAGGTTTGTTTAGCCACAGATTATTCGTGCCAAAAACTTTAAATAAAGTTTGAAATAAGATTATTTGTCTATAAATTTTTCCTTGCTTCACACTAAAACAACATGGAATTACTAAGATAATTTGAGAAAAACTTATTAAACACAAGTCAACTCTTGCTTTGATGAAATTGGAATACTTACAAAACTAAAATATTGTTTGAAATAAATTTTATCCTACGTAAAAACATTTTTTTTGTGATTTAAATTTTCTCAAAATAGAAAACAACAAGTATTTCTGATATATAAATTAGGATAGATTATCTTATATGAATATACCAATTGTAGAGAGATCAAATATCGTAAAATGCAAAACTTGATAAGAGATTAGGAGATTTGATCCCTCCAAATGCTTGGCAGATCCAGAATTAAAGTGAATCTGGACGGAATTAGTATTATAACAAAACCTATTTATAAATTGAGAATCTTAATTTATAATTCTTTTTATAATTATTAATAATACTAATTTAAAATAAAATTATTATTTAATTATTTTTTAAAATGTATTGCATTACTAACTCTTTATATTACTAAATTATAAATAGTAATTTAATTTATATGATCTCATTATTAAGAAAAATATAGTTTTAAAAGTCGTATGAAGTTCTCAAAAAAGTCTTTGCATCTAAATATAATCTCATCATGAAGAAAAATATAGATTAAAAAATACTCTTAAGTTCTTAAAAAGCCATTACATCCAAACAACCCAACTCGAATCTATTTGGTTAGGAAATGTTAATACATTCTAATATAGCATATATTTTTAACATATACTCCAATCTATCACTTCGCATGTTGGAGAAACGTTGTAGAGTGAGTCTCATAGTCGAGTTTCCTGACCAATGACTTTACAAAAGCCCAAATTTTTCACAACAACTTTGCTTTCATCATTTTTTTGCACCCTCAATGGTTAGTCCTCTAATAAAATAACCAATCTCCCCAACAACCATTGAAGTGTAGGAGGAGGGATATACATCTCACAACATTCATTGCAATGGATCCACTTCAAAGTTGAGGTATAATACTCTTTAGCTATATTTGTTGGAAAAATGTATTGCAACATTACTTAGTAGATTGCGCCTCTTGTTTGTTGGATTGTGTCTGTATATAATGTTAGAATGGTGGGTGGATCATCTTATGTTTTCTCAAACATCATGTTGTTGGATTCTTAAACGTTATCTTCCACTTTAGATATGAGGTACAATACTCTTCAACTATTTTTGGGACATTGAAGTGCAGGAGGAGGAATATACATCTCATGATGTTCATTGTAGGGTCTTCCAGTTGAGACTTGAGGTATAATACTCTTCGACTATTGTTAGACAATTGTATTGCAAGATTACTTATTTGACTACTCCTATTATTTGTTGGACTATGTGTGTTAGAATAATGGGTGAATCAACTTCTATTTTCTGGGACACTATGTTGTTGGCTTCCTTCAAGCTATCTTGTAGTTTTTACATCATTGTACATGATGAGCCCTCTTGTACGATAACTAACATGGAGGATATAATTATCTTCACTTTTTGTGGCTCTATTGATCCCCATATTTTCACATCCATAACAACAAAATACAAAGAATGTCAAATTTGTTAAATATTGAAAATGTGGAGCATAAGTGCTCTTCTCAATATTCCCAAACAGTTAAAATGGGATACATAGGAGACATCAACAATAAATGACTGGACTAGAACTCAACTATAATCCAACTAAACCAGACTAAACTCAAATAGACTATGACACCTTGATTGACACCTAGTAGGTGGTTGGGATTTGTTTCTCAACACTCCCCTTAATTACAAAAAAAAAAAAAAAACTAAACTAAGATATCCAACGGTCTAAGTCTCAGTTAGGCTTACATTTAAAAAAAAAAATTGACACGACCTAAATTTCCTTTTCTTTTTCTTTTCTTCCAAATCCTATATCTTGTAAATTGTTTGAACTTTTTATTTTTTTTGTAGGCTTCAAATTTCATATTTTTCATTTGCTGGTTCATCTCTTCCATTTTTCCAAGTTGTCTAAGCATGTCCTTGATTTCTTCAAAAATCAGTTAGTATGTGGATTGTTGCCACATGTCATCTTCTGTAGTGTGCTTTTCATCATCAATCTTTTGTTGCAACATAGGTCCATAATACAATTTCATCTCTTCAAGACTCCAATGCATGAAAAAATTATTAATGTTTTCATTATCCATGTTGTCTTCAACATTCATTTATGTTGGACACCTAATCCTCTACGGGTTGGTGTGGAATGTGAACAACCATCGGAGTCCAAGAGACCACTTGGAATATGAATCCAAGGGTCACACCAATGTACTATATATATGTATCATTGTGAATAATAGATGCAATTCAATGTTTATCATTCATATTCTATCTCTGCCATTGTCATGCCTAACATGGTATCGGAGCTATAGGTGTATTCATGTCTTGCCCAAATTTGAGCCACTTGTTTTGTAACCTCTTTGTGCATGTCAGTTATGCATTCCTTCTTGTCGAACTACCATTATTGTGTGCATGCCTATTCCATGTTGTGCACTGTCCTGCTGACCTCTCTTAGCTAGATTTATGTTGGGTTCTCTATCCACTGTCTCAAATAGAAAAAACGCCTCTATCATTTCTCCATTTCTCTTTGAAATCTCCTTTGACCAGAAAGTCTGGGGAGCTGACATATTCATCTCGTCGTTGTTACCGAGGTGATTGTAGCTCACAATCAAAGTTGGCTTAAGACCAACACCGACTAGGAAATCCACGAGTACCGACTTCATCTTTGTTTTCCCACTCTTGAAGTCATCTCCTGTGATGATACTATTCTTTGTAATTGCTAAATCGATCAATCCTGGAATGAAGGTGTTTTGAGGATTCTCATTTATGAAGGGAACGTTCTCCTGAACACATGTTGTCATACAAAGTCGATGGCAATATTTCAGACTCATTTCATTCCATAGAAGCAAGCAGGGTTTCCTTTGTGTCATTTAAACCCATGATAACATCACTGTATCATTCGGTATTAGGAGTCCACAGTATGACTACCTTGTCCACCTTTGTTTTCGATTTAAAATCTCTGATATCTTGGATAATATTTTGCATCACTCCTCCCTGATCCATACACAATTGACCGATATCAGATTGGAAGCGTAGTCCGCCCTTCCTCCACACATAGTCAACCCCTCCTCTACACAAAGTCGATAACTCCTCATGTTGCTGAAGCCACACTGCATTTCGATAAAGCCTGCAGAGGAAATCCTGGCCAGATTTGATGGAATATTAGAGTTGTTGAATACTCTAATACATTCCATTGTTGATGAGATAGTAAAAATTAGCAAGGATATTATGTATGATATTAGAATTTGTGTACAAGATGCACAAGAACAGATTGATTTTTTGAAACTTGAATCTCAGTTCTAGCCAGATGAGCTTCAACATATTGTCATTTTAATTTTTTTCTGCTCAAAACAATCCTTTGTTCAAGGTTAAAACAAACACCCATCAACAACCAACAAGTGATTAAATTAGTAATATTGAAGTTGATTAAAATCTAGTACCCATTGAAGTAATAGAATTGCATGCAGAAGTAGAAATTCAGCCTGCACTTCCCAAGAAAATTATCAGACCTTGGGAAGCGCTTGTCCATAACAAGCACAAAACTAGTCTTGGATATGACACAGAATTGTCCTTTCATATTACAAACTATTCCAAGCCCATTCAATGTCAAAGTGTTGGGTTTCTTCATGGAGGTTCACCTTCACCTGTTCAAGATTCTGCTCCTCCACATTCACAATCAAAACTTTTTAAATGCCAACATTGTGACTGAGTTGGCCATATGGAAGATCAATGTTTTCATCTTCATCCATGTGAGAACTGTCATAAAACCACTCATTGTTCAAACATATTCTTCAAAAACAAGCCTCCTGCAAGAAAAAATATTCATCTTGGATGGATTGCTTCTTGCCAATGGGCTTCAATAGCCAAGAAGATATTTCAGTCATATGTCATAACTTGTTCTAGAGTATTGAAAAATCTTACAGTTGAGTTTTCTCCATCATCTCACCTTGTATCTAACAAGGGGGGAAGTGATGGTCATCTACAATCTTCAAAGCCACATCAAGTGAGCTTGAGCCATAACCCGCCATACCAGATTCAGAGTTGTAGCCAAAGACAAAGATTCCCCTGTGCATGCCTTCGGTTGGTGATCAGCCTTAAACCATCTATGCAGGGTTGAGACATCTCTTCAAAGAATTGAGGACACTTCCTCTAGTAGAAGACTTTAGCTTCTTGTCAGTTTTGGAAGAGTTCCAGGAATTTCATTAAGCATTCAAGAGTTCGTGGTCATCCTTAAACCATCACAGGTTGAGACCTCCCTTCTCAGGTTGAGATTCTCGCTTTTTATGCGGGGTGAGACCTCCCTTTCAAGGTTGAATTTTTCCCTCTTCAAAACATTAAGGGCACTACCTCTAGTAGAAGACCTCAACTTCATGCCACATTTGGAAGGGTTCCGTGAACTACACTAAGCGTTCCAGTGTTGGTGGTCATCCTTAAACCACCTCCCTCATACCAACATTTCAAAGAGCACATTCAGCCTAGTGCTTGCCATGCATTTTCCACATTTTGTATTACAACTCTCTTCTTGGACTCATACATACCCCTTCAGATTGGGGGCGAATGTTGGACGCCTAATCTTCTATGGTTTGGGGTGGAATGTGAACAACCACCGGAGTCCAAGAGACCACTTGGAATATGAATCCAAGGGTCACACCAATGTACTATATATATGTATCATTGTGAATAATAGATGCAATTCAATGTTTATCATTCATATTCTATCTCTCCCATTGTCATGTCTAACACTTTCTGCAAATTCTATGTAGACTTTATCAAAACATGGTGTTGCAGGCCATGCTTCAAGGAACTTTAATTCTTCTTCAGAATTTGTTGCTTCTTCCTAGTTGTTGTTAACATATGCAAATTTAAAATAAAGGCTAATATTAAAAACATTTTCAGGATCATATTCTTTTTACTCTATAATGAGAGCTTTCTCTTCTTGGATTATTTTTTCTCCTTTACCTCTTCCACTTTTTTACTAGTTTTTGTTGTTGCAGATAGGTTTCCTTCCACTTGGTTTTGAGACCTAAGTGGGATTTTCTCACCAAATAGTAGTTTATCAATAATATGTTTTTGTTGCATCATATGCTACCATTCATCATTAGCTAAACATTCCTCATCAAAGATAACATCAACAATATTAATTGATGGATTCACCATACTATTGATTGCTCCAATGACAACTTCAATGTTATCAACAAACTTTGCTATTGGATTCACTAGTAAATGGTCATCCACTTGTGGTTGTTCATAGTGGTATCCATGAGAATCTATGTGTTCTTTCTCTGCTTCTGGTAACACACCATAATCATTGTCATCCACTTTGAAGTGGAATTCTGGCAAACTCTTTTTGTAGATTTGTTGGTATATATATATACCTTCATCTTCAACTTGAATACTTCCCCTTACTCCAAAACTCCTCTCAAGGGTATCCCAATCTTACTTGGTTTTCTTTGCATCTGCAATGAGGGGAATAATGTTGTCATTTACACATTCTTTAATGCACTTCAATGAGAAAGCATTCTTTTTCCTTTTTTTTAACAACTAATTCAAATAGGTCTCAAACAACTCTTGTTGTTTCTTTGACTTTTTGAGCCTCTTAGATTTTCCAATTGCTATTTGGTATTTGCTTCACATAGGGATTGAACACTACAGTGAGGTCCATTACTCTAAAAAGAGAGCACTAAATATGTATGACCTTGAGGTGGAAGAACGGAAAAACCAATGCTCAAGGCTTGCAAGGCATATCACAAATATAGGGCCAAAAGGAAACTCTTTATTAAAAAATATCCCTTTCTCTTTAAACCAACAACAACTACCCTCTTAGAAATGGATCCCTCTGATTTAATATATATATATATATATATATCAGTTTTAAATAAAGTACCAATGGAGAAACAACCTTCATACAATAGATTTCAAGAGAGAGGAAATATTTAAAAAGTATTTAACACCCTTTGCTTGTTTTTTTGTTTTTTAAATTTTTTTTTGCCTTTTCTTAAAAAAAAAAATCAAACGAAGATTTCACATTCCTTTTCACTTTCAATATACCTTATATATCATATGCCTTTCATGAAAAAGATGATAGGCTCAGATGAACCTAAATTTTTTCACGGTAAATACTTTTTCAAAGATTTTGACTGATCTCTATGCTCTTTTAATTCGTGCTCATTTTTCAAACTTCGTGCTCCCCTGCTACATGGTGGATCTATGGCTACACATTCAACTAATACTGGGTTTGATCCCTTGCATGGAACTACCAGAATGTGGCCTTTTTTTTAATTTACTACTGCAACACACCTATGGCTAGTATGAGACTGCGTTAGCATCTCGATAATTGAGTGTGGTAAGTGTTCACAACTACTAAACTTCCTGGTATGCGTTACTGCACATTTTTTTTTTAAATATGACTTTCTCCTTGCGTGAAATGTAACAATCCATCTCTTGGCCTTCATTGGATTGGTTGCAGGCTTCTTCAAACAACAGAGGCTTTTCATGGCTACCTCACATTCTTTGCTGCTCTCAAGTAGTCTTATGTAGGTTATGCCCTGATACCATGTCGAATATTGACAAAGGTGGAAAGAAGAGAGGAAAAATAAACTTGAAATGGGAAATGGAGAAAAACTTGCATTCACTACATTCTCTACCTTTTTTTCTATGAATACACACACATATGAAATGCTTCTCTCAAGGAGTCTTATGCAACCTCACCTCTTCTCTCTGTTTCTCTCAAGGAGTCTTATGCAAACTAAGATCTCATTCCATGTTAAAGGTTGAAAATGTGGATTAGAATTAGACATGCTCTTCTCAATATTCCCAAACAGTTAAAATAGACTACATAAGAGACATCAACAATAAATGACTGGACTAGAACTAACTTGTAACTCAACCGAACTGGACTAAACTCATATAGACTATGACACCTTAATTGGAACCTAACAGGTGGTTGGAATTAGTTTCTTCAACAAAATACATGATATTGGTTGTTTGGAGGGGATGAAATACGGGAATATCTAGCAATACGCCATCTATGAGGTTTCTCTCACTCAATTCTAGCACATTTGGAGCAATTATTCTTTTCAAGAAGAGGTTCTTCTGTTCTTGGTTCTTTTATTGGAAATTTCGTACAATATTTTAACTAAGCAAGAAGCACGACTACGTAGATCCATCTTAAACCAAAAACCTAGATTTCTTTTGGGCTTAAGTGGATGTATATTAATCAAGTACTAAGCCTAATAAGATTTTCCATTTATATAAATTGTCCAACTTTGAAGTCGAGTCTCATTTAGCATTCAAGTTCCATGCACATATCAAACCCAATCTTTTCATGGATTTATGCAAAAAAAAATCATTTTGATTGTTGTTACAGGTACGCCTAGAGTATGGAAAGGGGAATACCGTGGTATTCATCGGTCTATCCATGGGAGGGACTATTGCTTCATTAGTCATGCAATGCATGTTGGATAAATAGTTGCATCTTGAAAAACCTGAATCTATTTTTTGCACCACAATTAGCTTCCCTTTGGTTGGCGATGAAGTTGTAACATGATCAGTTTGTCGCAAGAGGTGGGAGGATTAGTTTTGTCACGTGGTTTTATGACGTGATGTTTTCTCTAGAATCTTGTTGGCCCCTTGCATGTATGTATGTTATCCCTTGGAGGCAATGTTTTCGTATTGGGAGAGATCCATGAAATATGCGGGTGAATTGATGGGTTCGACTGGTAAACCTGTGGAAGAAGCCCCCCATAGGACATTGTTGAGTTTGTCAACATTGTACTCCAACAATGTTTGACAATTTTAAATTACACCAGTGCAACCAAAATGAGTCCCAAAAACGCTTTGATAGTTGTTGTAAACCCTTTGGTGAAGCTCAGTCCCTATAAGCTATTTGGGAATTGCATATTCTTTTTCAGAACAGGTGGGATTTGGATATAAAATCACTTTGTTGTGTTGGCCATCTTGTAGTATGCCCTTCAAACATTAGATGCTAATTCATAACACTTCTTGTTAGAGCACGTTCTTTATAACCATGTCTTACCCAGTGCTTTTCAAAACATAGTGAAGTTGGAGCATTCAGATCTTCCTTTTTCAGATAGTAGTTCAAGAATAGAAACACAACTCGAAACTCGTGGGCTTGGAATTCAAGTGAGCTTGCTTACATTCACTTTTTTTTCCTCTAGCATGTAACATAAAATAGTAATAACCCTTTGATTTAAAATAGTAATAATATGGATTTACAGTTATCATTATGACTTAAAATAGTAACTCTAGTCTCCAAGCATGATTTAAACCATTATGATTTAAAATGGTAATAATCTTAGTGTTATGATTCCAACTAAACTAATTAGGAGAGGTTGGCATGCAAGTAGTTAAAGCTCTTTAGGCTTTGTTAATTCATAGAGGGATCCAAATTGAATTCTTAATGGATTAACTGAATTCAGTAAAATGGTTGCATTTTGTTTAATATATATTTTCTATTTATTGTATCTCATTGTTCCTTCTAGTGTGGATGAGATGTTGTGGCGTTCTGGGATTTAAACAAAAATCATAAAAGGTAAGTATTGAACGATAGTATTAACTCATGGTATTGACCCATGGTATGCATGTGGAATATAAGTATATTTTCACTCTAAGAGATTTGATCCCTCTAGAGCTTGATAGATCTACATCCATAGTTAATATGAATCTCGACTTATTTATAAAGGATGATTTATTAATAATTACTTATGTAGAAATATTATTTTTTAATATTAAATGATAAGATTTTAAGATTTAAAAATTAAAATAACTTGCAATTCGAGTAAGCTTTGTTGCATTCATTTGTCGGTAATATAAAATAGTAGTAATCCTATTTATTCAATCAATGATAGATCTCGATAATAATAATTCAAAGTGGGTCTCTAGCATTGTACTCCCTTTTAATTGATTTAGTTTGGCTCACTTCTCAACATGTTGTTCTACATTGTGTTATCTTTTTCATTTGATTTATTTTGGGCTCAATTCACAAAGTATTGGTATACATTGTGCCTAACCCATCTAAAATCGTTTTACAATTATTATTTTCACTAACTTGATTTGACTATTATTGTTACAAGTATTATTATTATATTTATTTCCAATATCCATATAAATGGGGAAAAATATGTGTAGAATTTTCAAGCTAGACTTGACTTGAACGCAACAAAACAATTTCTGAAGCAGCAGAGGGAGAACATGTCCAAAATGGAGAATGAAATCTAGAAAAGATGAAAATCCCTATGAAGGAACTTGAATATTATTGCAGCTCGTGTTTCAAAAATGACACTTAAGATTTGGACGCTCTCAAAATTAAACAACAACGTGATCTAAACTCATCAGAGGAAATTTCAGCCTAAAAGTGTCCATGAAATTTTCATGCATGTAATATGTAAACCAATCAAAATCCTTTAAATTTAAGAAAAGGTACATGTAAATATTTTGTAGAGAATATATATATATATATATATATATATATATATATATATATATATATATATATATATATATATATATATATATGTACTTTTGGATTATGTCCTTATAGGTTTACTCAAATTTCAAGTGTAGACACTCATTGGATGTGGAATTAAATTTCGCATCCAACAAGTACCCATATTGTATATTTTTTAGAAGAACCACATTGATAAAAACTGAAGGTATATTAAAAAAAATTGTTGAACACGTTTTTTAATTATATTCAATTTTTATCAATGTGAGTCTTCTCAAAAGTATGCATAATGGGTACTCGTTGGATGCATAATTTAATTTTCCATCCAACGAGTATCTACACTTGAAATTTGAGTAAACAGATAAGGAGATTAGCCAAAAATACAATAAAAAATGTACTTTTTTTCTTTTCTCTCCAAAATATATAAATCTTGTTTTATTCTTTTCCTATTATTTTATTATTTTCTTTAGGATGTCACTTTTACGCTGAAATTTCCTCTAATGTCCACACAAATCTCAGGATGTTGGAGCTTGCAAGTTGGTGGGACGAGATCATACTAAACATGTTTGATAAGGATGAATTACCTGATGATTTTGATTGCAATGAAGAGTGGCTAAGACATAGTACTCACTACAAGTTACTTTTTGAACCACTGGACATCTCTAATTATTATCGATTGGGAAAAAATGAGGACTCGTGATTCTACGGAAGACCTACTCATTACAAAACTCTTGAAAATTGGTTGGAAGACAATGAAGAGGATATGCAACTGTAACCACCCACAATGCTCAATCAGGGCTCTTGCCTCTATGCTTATGTTGAAGAAATTGCATGTTTGATGCAAAAGAAAAATAATTATGATGAAAAATAATAGAATTGAAGGATCAAATGAGGCCTTTGATTGAATCCCATTGTTTTTTCATATAAGATCTTATGACTGGAGAATTGGCCTTCAAAATAGTGGTCAATTAGTTGTGGAAGCACATGACTCTAGTGCAGCAAGAAACCTCTCCCTTCTATTTTATTATTTATTATCACCTGCAAACTGCCCAAAAAAAATAATTGGGTGATGAATGGTAGATTTCGATCACGTAACTATGAAGACATCAATCATATGCTCCTTCGGAATATCATTTACCCTTACATTCAATTTTTGGAAGTCCTCAATGTGCTCCACCATTGAACCCTTTTGTTTGAGATTTATCAATTGGATAAAGAAGGTGTTGCTCTTTGTATCCTCATAATGTGCTATCATTTCCTCCATAAAAATTAACCAAGTGACAATCTGTTTACAAGAGCGAAGCCATTGATACCATACAAACTAATTAGGTTCCAAATATAAGGTTGCAATGCGTACCTTTTGTGTGTTTTGCACATTATGGAGATAGAAATATTGCTCCATTTGTAGTATCCATGTTATGAGATCCTTGACATCAAACTTCCTCATATTGATCTTTGGAATGTGGCAGGTCTTCAATCCAATGTTAGAGTTTATGAAATCATGATTAACATCTCTTTTGTTCTCATCATGAGTTTCCTCTACTACATTTTCGCCATTAGGAAGCATTGCCTGTAGCGACTTTGCCAAACCTCCCTTCAAACCTTCCATGTCTCTCTTCAATCTTAAATGTTTCCTTTTAGTTTTTCTTCTAAACCATCCATCTTAGCTTCCATGTCATTCTTTAGACCATCCATCTTACCTTTCATTCCATTCTTCAAACCATCCATCTTAGCTTCTGTTACTTTTTGTGAGTGTGAAATTTATGGCACTTGGTCTCGTAATTTTGATATATAATGTTGCATTTCTTCCTCTTCTTCATGAGTCATAATATAAATTTCAAGTTACTTACTAGATGTTTCCATTTTCTTTATTCATGGCATCAATTAATGATAATTATGCTTCTTTATTCCCTTTGAATCACTTCAAACTAATTTTTCAAACAAAACTTATGCAAAATTTGAAAAAGACTACACATTTTTTTTTCGCTTTGTAGGATCTCAATATTGAATCTATTGTATCTCTGTAATTTCAGATCTCCAAATTCTTAACTTTAGTCTTGTGGTAGGGTGTAGAGTTCTCCTTCCAACCCACAAGTCTAATCGAGATTGGATTCTCCAATAAAGAGTTATGGCCAATCTCCCACGATGTCCTAATTATGGAATAGTTTAGTAGAGTGAACTTGTACAAAGTTCCATGTGTAACAGTTTCAACCGCTAGCCTTGAAAATGATACCCAAAAAACTAGAGTCTATCCTGTTTAATTTAGTTTTTATGAAATTTGAATCTGGTTCTTAGAGCGAAAGTTATGACAATTTTACCATGGTCACCTATTTGAGATGGAATTCGGGAGCCTGCAAGAACCCTTACTTCCTTGGATCATATATCTGAAAACATTTATAGTGAAACATCCACGATGGCCTATTTGAAGCAGTGAAACCCTAGAATCCAAAGCTTTGATACCAAATGTTATGCAACCATCCCAGAAAATAGAAGAAAATATAGCTCAACGACTTAAAAATAAGCCTCTTCGAGGGGGAAACTTCCTTTACGTTACACAAATAAATAATTCATATATAATACAAATGACAAGACCTCCTTTCTATATATAGGAGTCTAAGGGGTCACAATATAATCAAAGCCTACATGACAATAATATTCTAAGGGCACAACAATAACAATAGTGGGCTTTTACATGGGCACAACAATAAAATAAGGGGGTTTCACTAATAACCATAAGGGGTTATAGTAGTAGTATAGGGACCTAACAGCAAATATACTCACCAATACTTTGTCCAAAGGGAAGTTCTTGGTATTCAAAGAGCACCTTGGACTGATGGATGTGACCATCTCGGGTAAGGATCTCGATGTTATGCAACCAACTCACAAAATAGAAGAAAAGATAGATCAATGACTTCAAAATCAACCTCTTCAAGGGGGCAACCTCCTTTACATTACAAAAGTGAACAATTCATGGATGATTCAAATGACAAAACCTCCTTTACATATGTAGGAGTGTAAGGAGTCACAATATAATCAAAGCTGACATAACAATAATAATATAAGGGCACAATAATAAGAATAGTGGGCTTATATGGGGAACAATAATAATAATATGGGGATAATAGGGGCAACCTAATAACAATAAGGGCTACAATAACAATAGTAATGGGGGAATCACTAGTACTATAGGGACCTAACATGCCCCTCTCCTTCAAAAAAGTGTTGTCCTCAATGTTTGAGTAGTTCTGGATGCTTCTGTATAAAATTCTCATCCTCCCATGTGGAATATTCAGCGGGTAAGTTTTTCCACTTGATGAGATACTCTAAAATTGTTCGATTTTGTAGCTATCAAGCTCTTGTTTCTATGACTGCTTTAGGTTTAAATATGTTTTTTCCTTCCTCATCAAGTTCTGGAAATATTGTTTGAACTGAGAGCTTGTCACCTATAACCTTCTTTAATCATGAAACATGGAAAACTAGGTGCACTCAGGAAGCTGCAAGAAGCTCCAATTTGTATGCCATAGTACCAATCTTTTGCAACACCTTGTACGGACCATAATACTTTGGTGATAATTTATTATCCTTCTTAGCTTGCTTGAGGGGAATTTGTTTATATGGTTGTAGCTGTAGAAATACCCAGTCACTTACATCAAAACTTCTTTCGTTGCGATGTTGATCTGCCTGTTGTTTCATTCTATTTTGTGCCAAAGTGAGGTTATCCTTAAAGAGTTGGAGAACTTGTTGTAGATGCTTGATGTGATCTTCCACTGCGTGAACCTTAGAATTTTCTCTTAAATATGATGTGATGGACAGTGGATGATATCCATAAAGTGCCATAAATGGGTTCATTTTTGTTGTAGTATGGAAGGAAGTGTTATCAGAGACAACCATTTGACCCATTGTGTATGTTTATCATATACAAAGGAACGAAGATATCCTTCCAAACATGTGTTTAATATCTTAGTTTGTCCATCAGATTGAGGATGATAAGATGAGCTGTGAGCTAACTGAGTACCTAGATAATAAAATAATTTTGTCCAAAAATTTCCAGTGAAAATGTGATCTTTGTCGCTTACAATAATCTTTGGGTTTCCATGTAGCTTTTGAATTGTTTCCATAAATGTACTAGAAACTATACTTGCTTTAAATGGATGAGATAATGCACAAAAGTGTGCATACTTGATAAGTCTGTCAACTATCACCATGATGACACTATTTTCTTCGGACATGGGTAAACCTGTGATAAAATCCATTGAAACCTCCTCCCAACGTTGACTTGGAACGGATAAAGGTTGTAATAGACATGGGGTATTAATTAATTCAACTTTATTTTGTTGGCAAACCAAACATTCTGCCACAAACTTTTGAATATCCAATTTAAGGCCATCCCAAAAAAATTCCTTCTTAACCTTGTGTTAAGTTTTTAAAAATCCTAAGTGCCCTCCTAAGGGAGAGGTGTGCAATTACATAAGAATCTCTTGTTTGAGTTGGGAATTCTTACAAAGGTGTAAGCGATCATTGTACCATAACGAATCATTTTTCCAACGAAATGTATCAGATGTACTGGGATCTTGTTGTAACTCTTGAATTAGTGCCAACACTTCTTCGTCATTCTTCCATTCATCCCTTGCTTCGTTTATCCAATCTGGTTGGATAATAGAAATGGCACAAATCAATGCTTCCACATCCTCTTCCTTTCTTGAGAGTGCATCTGCAACAACATTTTGCTTCCCTTTTTTGTAGATGATTTCAAAGTCATAACTCAACATCTTTGTGACCCATTTTTGCTTCTCTTCTAAAAATAATCTTTTTTCTAAAAAGTATTTAAGACTATCATGATCCGTTTTTATCTTGAAGTGTCTTCCCATTAGGTATGGTCACCATTTCTTAAGTGCGTGTAGTATTGTCAACATTTCCTTCTTATAAACAACTTTTTGTAAATACTTTCCTTTGATTGGAAGACTTTCGAAGGAAATGGGTCTTTCGTCTTGCATTAAAACAACACCAATTCCATTTCCTGAGGCATCACATTCCACAATAAAGGGTTTTGTGAAGTCTGGCGTAGCTAAGACTTATGCTTGGAACATTGCCTCTTTAAGATGTTCAAAGGCCTTCATTTCTTCTAGAGTCCATGAAAATGCATCTTTCTTCAATAATGTTGTTAGAGGTGCTACTATTCTCCCATAATTCTTAACAAACTTGCGATAATACCTTGTCAACCTGAGAAATCCTCGTAGATGCTTTATGGATGTGGGAATTTTCCATTCCTTAATGGCTTTAATTTTTCTAGGGTCTACCTTAACACCTTCATGAGATACAATATGACCCAGATATTCCACCTCTTGTACTCCAAATAAACATTTGGATCTTTTTGCATATAATTGTTTCTCCTCCAATAGTTTGAGCACCCTGTCAACATGTTGAACATGATCCTTCCAAGACTTGTTGTAGATTAGTATATCATCAAAAAATACTAACACAAATTTTCTAAGGAAGGGTTTGAAAATGGAATTATCAAACCATGAAATGTTGAAGGTGCATTGGTAAGGCCAAAAGGCATGACCAAAAATTCATAATGACCCTCATGAGTTTTAAATGTTTTTTTAGAATGTCTTTAGTATTCATTCTTATTTGATGATATCCTAAATGAAGATCCAACTTGGTGAAGTAAATTGATCCATGCAATTCATCCAATAATTCATCAATGATAGGAATGGGAAATTTATCTTTATAGTGAGTTTGTTGAGCTCCCTATAATCCAAATACATGTGTCATGATCCATCCTTCTTGTGCACAAATACTATTGGAGCAGAGAAAGAAATTTGACTAGGTTGAATTATACCAGCCTCTAGCATTTATGCAACCACACCTTCAATTTCACTCTGTTGGGAATAGGGATATCTGTAAGGCCTGATGTTTGGAGGAACACTTCCTGGAATCAAATGAATAGAATAGGTGAGAGGCCTTTCAGAGTCTCAAATAACTTGGAATGATTGTCCAAGACTTTATGGAGATCTAGATAAATAGATGATTTCGATGTGGGAACCTCTAGCGAACATAATTGTGCAATTATGCCTCATTGTTCTTTCTTTAGAAGCCTTGTCATGTTGTTAAAGCTGATTATCTTTCCGGTTTCCTTGCGATACCCCTTAATTCAACTTCCTTTCCTTCCGAAAAAAAATTCAAGAAAAGTTCTTGAAAATTAAAAGCTATCGTACCCAAAGATTGTAGCCATTAGACTCCTAGTACAACATCAGCACCACCCATTGAAATGGAATTGGGATCTTCAATACATATTATCCCATGGATAGCTTGATATTATTGCACTTTCTAGAGCAATTTATGGTTCCTCCATTTGCAACCATCACTTGACACTCGTGTTGGATATAGGAAGCAATTCAATTCCTTGGCTATCTTACAATGAATAAAATTATGGGTACCGCCTGAATCAATCAACACTATTACCTTTTTCTTCTTGACATGTCCTTCTAGCTTGAGAGTTTGAGGAATGGTAATTCCGACCAATGCAATACAAGATATGGTCGGATTCATTTATTCTTTCTCTAGGGTTTTTTTCCTGGCGTATATCCTCTTCTTTGAACGTTTCTTGTTCCTTTTCTTCCTCCTCTTCACAATCTATGTAAAATAATTTCTTCTTGACACATTTATGACCTTCAGTGTATTTTATATCACGACTGTAACAAAGCCCTTTTTCTTTTTTTCTTCCAATTGTTGTGGTGCCAACCTTGTAGGTTGTGGAAGGCTAGGGGCAACAACACTTCCCTATTTATAGTAGTAAGTGGTAGGCTTCCTTGTTGCCATACTTTTGCTTTCAATTTTTCTTGCCAACCTAAATGGCTTCTCCAATGAATCAGGTTCCCAAAGGCGAACCTCATGTTGGATGTTATCCTTTAAAGTCCCTATGAACACATAAATCATTTTCTCCTCTGGAATATCGTTTATCCTTATATTCAATTTTTGGAAGTCCTGAATGTGCTCCATCATGAAACCCTTTTGTTTGAGATTTATCAATTGGCTAAAAATATGTTTCTTTTTGTATCCTCATAATGTGCTATCATTTCTTCCGTAAAAATTTCCCAAGTGACAATTTGTTTATGAGAGCAAAGCCATCGATACCATACAAACTGATTTGGTCCCAAATAAAAAGTTGCAATGTGTACCTTTTGTGTGTTTTCATATTATGGAGATCAAAATATTTCTCCATTTGTAGTATCCATGTTACGGGATCCTTGCCATCAAACTTCCTCATATCGATCTTTGGAAAATGGTGGGTCTTCAATCCAACATTAGAGTCTACGAAAGCAATATTAACATTTCTTTTGTTCTCATCATGATTTTCCTTTACTACACTTTCGCCATTAGTAAGCATTTCTTGTAGCAACTTTGCCAAATCTATCTTCAAATATTCCATGTTGCCTTTAAGATTTGCTTCTATACCATCCATCTTAGCTTCCACGCCATCCATCTTAGCTTCACGCCATCCATCTTAGCTTCCATGCCATTCATCTTAGCTTCCACACCATCCATCTTAGTTTCCATGCCATTCGTATTACCTTCCATGGCTTTCTTTAGTCCATCCATCTTAGCTTCTGTTACTTTTTGTGAGAGTGAAAATTGTTGCACTTGGTCTCGTAATTTTGATATATCATGTTGCATTTCTTCTTCATAAGTCATGGTAGATATTTCAGGTTTCTTACTAGGTGTTTCCATTTTCTTTCTTTGGGGCATCAATTAATGATAAATATGCATCACTATTCCATTTGAATCACTTCAAACTAATTTTTAAAACCAAACTTATGCAATTTTAAAAAACAACTACACACCTTTTTTTTCTTTGTGGGAGATCGATATTGAATCTATTGTATATCTATAATTTCGAATCTCCAAGGTCTGACATTGCATCCTATGGTATCCCTATGATTCATATTTCTAAACCCACCAATCTAATCAATATTGGACTCTTCAAGAAAGAGTTAATGCCAAATCGCCCACGATGACCTGATTATAAACTAGTTCAGTAGAGCGGACCTGCATGACCTACCACGTGTTACTGTTTTGACCTTCGGATTTGAAAACAATACAATGAAAACTAAAGTCCGTATTCTTTCTATAACTTCTTACGAAATTTCAATATGATGCTCAGAGAGAAAGTTATGAAAATTTTCCCAAGGTCACCTGTTTGGGATGTAATTCGAGAGCCTGAGAAAACCCTAACTTCCTTGGATAATATCTCTGAAACTATCCCGATAAAAGATCTGAAATTTAGACCCAAGGTTCATCAAGATCTCAACTCAAATGGGTTTTAATTTTGCTTTTGAAACATCGTAGAAAAAAAGTTATAGCGAAAATTCCAATATGACCTGTTTAGAACAACGAAACCCTAAAATCCAAAGCTCTGATACCAAATGTTATGCAACCAACTCACAAATAGAAGAAAAGATAGATCAACGACTTCAAAATCATCCTCTTCAAGGGGTAAACCTCCTTTACATTACACAAATGAACAATTCCTGGATGATTCAAATGAAAAAGCATCCTTTCTATATATAGGAGTTTAAGGGGTCACAATATAATCAAAGCCGACATAACAATAATAATATAAGGCCGCAACAATAACAATAGTGGGATTCTATGGGGCACAATAATAACAATATGTGGACAATAAGGGCACAATAATAACAATAAGGGCTACAATGACAATAGTAATGGGGGAATCACTAGTATTATAGGGACCTATGGTGAGGAATTGAGCTGAAGAGCTCCTGTAGTTCAAGGAACTCATAGAAAATAAGTGTGTATGATCCTTACCTCATGGTAAGTGTGTATCTCCCCTGTTGTCATCTTAGGGTTTTGTTTGATCCTTATCTCATGGTAAGTGTGTATCTTCCCCTGCCGAGCATACCCCAGTATGCATCCTACCTGTAAGCTGGGGTGGTTGGGATTGTTCCTCCCCATATGGCCAATGGGTTGAGAGGTGACATGGGCATGTCTGATCCTTACCTTGAAGGGTAAGTGTGTATCTCCCCCAAGTTCCTTGGGTTGTGTTTTATCCTTATCACACATGGTAAGTGTGTATCTCCTCCAAAGTTAGTGGATGCAAGTGTTATACCACTTGAATCTTTAGGGTCCTGATGGGAAGATAAATAGACAATACGATAGTTGTGATCCTTACCTTTCATGCTAAGTCATATCCTTCATATTTTCCTCAGATAGAGGGTGGTAGTTTGAGTTCCCCTATGATGTCAAATTCTTCTTTTGTTAGGTTCGAGAGTGTTCAGCAGATGAGAAGAGATGAGCATAAATGAGCAGAGGGAATAGATGACTTGATGATGATGAGACATTCAAGATGAGATTCACGATGCAGTCGAAAATTTCTCCCTAGATGAGAGGGAGTATTAATTTAGTAGCTTAGGAATAAATTCCCTCCTTTGAACAACCTTCCTCAGTAAGAAAGACCCTTCCTAGTCCTTGGAAGAATTTAATTTGGTCAAAGAAAAATGTTATTTTTAATGTGAAACCCACATGTGCACAAAAGTTCAAATTGTCCTAGAAGAGGAAATTCGACACCCTTGACCACTTATAAATAGAAATCACTTGAAATCATTTAGAGGCATCTCATCACACATCACATCATTCATTCATTAGTTCAAACGCTTCTAGAATTGGAGGGTTGAGCTACAAAAAGTCTGAAATCTACGAGCTACCGAAAGTCATCATTCTGCAGCTTACTGAAAGTTATCTCTGCAATTTGCAAGCAATAGAAAGTTGCTTTTCTCTAAATTCGTTGACTTTTGCAGATTGGAATCTTTAACCGGATTTGACTTTGAGGCTCACCTATTGGATATTGGTTGGTTGATCTATTAGATAGTCATAGAATTGGCTTTGACTCTTTTTGTTGATGAATTGAATCATTGTACTATATGTTGAAAAATTTATGACAATCTCATAAGAAGAAGAATTTGAAAGGGTTTCCCTCCTTAAGGGATTTTCCCCTAGTCTTTGAACAAATTTGGTGTCTCTTGTTATTGCTATTGATTGTCTCTTACTATTATATCTACAATTTCTATTGATCATTGGAAGACTAAACTTTTTTGAAAATATTAATAATCGAATAAAAGAATTGGCCTAAAGTGATTGTAACAACATAGAACAATGGAAATTTAACAGTGTAGGCACAATCAAGTATTTCTTAGTGATGTTAAAAATGTCAAAAGATGCCTACAAGAAATATAATCAAAGATCATTGCTTAAGAAATAAGTAAAAATGTTGAAGAATCTATAGATTTTGATGATATAAACGAAGAATCCATGCAAGAATTGAATAACAAAGAAATAACTTGGTGGAGAATTTTACCATCCATGTTTAAAATGAACAGGAAGATAAGATCTAAGAAGGTCATCACCATAAAATACTTGAACAAGTTGATCTTTAACTTGAGGATGTACATGTTAAAATGATAATATTATCAAGGACCAAGCATAGAGGACAAATGATGCAATTGTCTCTGAAAGGAAGATTAAGAATATGGGTGTGTGGAATGAATGAGAAACATCAAAGGTGAAATCATATTGGTACCTTCCTTACGAAGAAAGTTTTTAAGAAAAACAAGACGCTTGATATTAATATTATCAAAGTTGAAGATGGAATACATAACAACTATTGACGGAATAGAGATGATCTAAATGGAAATTTGCCCATGGTACTTTCCCACCCATGGTATTTGCCCATATTAATGATCTGAATCGAAATCCGCCCATGTTATTTACCCATTGTAATGTAACTAAAAAATGTTATAAATAATGAGCCTCAATTTGTTACGGGGCAGATTGATCCACACAATGTAGCTGTAACAACACAATTTAGCTCTAACAACATTTCTCTCTTAATAAAGAAACGAGGTTTTATGGTGCATGTATTCTCTTCACATTTTCTTTAGTAATGTTCTCACACATGGTTCTCTTCTTCTTCCTCTTGGTTCTAGATCTTAGCCCCCAAGATTCGGATCAAGAGATTCACAAAACCATTACTCAGTAACACATTATCAAAGACCATCAACTACCACAAATTGCAGAAGTTGTAACAACACATGGAATCAAGGGAAATACAGTTATGCGACAAATAACTATCAAGGTTTAATACTAAAGAGAGTTGAGTTTGGATGGATGGATTATTATTAGTGGCAAAAAGAAAGCATGAATATAACAAATCATATTACATGGTTTCATCACATATAAAACCCTTAACTACAAATCTTTTTGGAGGGAACTATGATATGGCTATGTAATAAGAGTCAACCATATAAAGGGCTTAGGCCAAGGCTAGCCCTAATGTTGAATGGAGTTTCATCACATATAAAACTTTTAACTATAAAGTTTTTTAAAGGTGCCTTAGGGGCGCATATATGGGGCTAAATGTATATGTAATACAAGTCAACTTGATAAAGGGCTTATGTTGGAGGTAGCCCTAATGTTGAATGGAAAAATGATTTTCCCAACAAGATGTTGTTATTGGACGAGAATTACTTGAGCTTAGACACTCATTGAGATAGTTTATTCCCCCCACAAGTGACTCTCACTCTCAACTCCTTCCCATTAACCTTAAACATCAAACTTGATGAGAATTTAACCCCACACATACTAACTAATTTACTATATATATATATATATATATATATATATATATATACATATACATATATATAACTCATTTCTCAAATTTATTTGAAAAATATGCTGCATGCTTACATTATATTTTTCACAATATTTTAAAGCTTTGATAATGATATAACTTCCCAAAAAATAGAAGACTAAAATTAAATATTTAAATCCATAATTAAAAATTTATTTTATATTGAATAAAACAATCTCACATTAAAAAAATCAAATAAACTAAAATAAAGTGTTCTCTATTGACAACATGCCTCTTTCTCTAATCATTAAGCATTTGAAAATGAGTGAAAATATTCTTTTCATAGAGCTCTAATCATTAAGCATTTGAATGTGAGTGAAAATATTTTTTTCAAATAAAATTGAATTTAGATAGATTCATTATAATTCAATGTCCCAAAAAAGCTTGTATGTAATTCAAAATTGTACTTAAATGCAAATGGTGAAATTATGATTATTACTTGTTTGAGAGATAGTTTAAGTTGAATGGGTTTTAATACATTCCTATCATTCATGTTTGGACATCCAGAAAATTTATGCACATGTTGGAACCACGAATAAGTATGGCTTCGCAACTTAATTTGCAATTTTATAAAACAAATTTTCATATTTTAAAATTAATATTAATAAAATTATAATAACGATAGTTAAACAAATTAATGCAATCAATTTATAATTATTTTATTTATATTTTTTTAAAGTATTTTAATAATATTGAAATATTCTTAAACGAACTTTTCATTTGGAAATATCGTATACCCTTGGAATATGGTTGGTGGGGTATAGGTGTTGCAAGGTTAGCATTTTGGTGGGGTATAGGTGTTGCAAGGTTAGCATTAAAAAAGAAAGGCGGGGCAAGAATCTTTTTTGGTGAGGGAGTATACTCGTCAAAATTGCATTGCAAGCTAAAAAGTAAAGTGAAAGCTAAATTTTGGGGGAAAAAAATGAAATTAACCATTGTGAACCCCACACGGAAAGAGAGTAAAGTGAAAGTTAATTTTCGCTAAAATAAATGAAAGTTAAACCATTGTGGACTGCACAAGCAAGGTGAAAAAGATTTACTCTAGGCCATTGACCATGCAGACCCCACACCCAAAAGATGAAATTTGCACTTACTACTATTATGTTAAAATGGAAATATATTTAGGTTCAAAAGATTTTTTGAATGGAGTTATTTTTAGTGTGATTTTTTAGAATTTCAAGTGGTGTAATTTAACTAAAATTTTGAGGTGAAATCTTGATTTGTGTTATTTACACTCGTTTTTTATTGTATATATGGGTTTAGCACTCTGAAAAATTCTTAGGGCACTTCGATTGTGTAGGTGTTACTTATCAAACTTCTGATTTCAATAAAACCCCTAGGGCACTTCTATTGTGCAGGGTTACTTATCAAACTTTTGATTTCAATAAAACCCCTAGGACACTTTGATTGTACAGGAGTTACTTATCAAACTTCTGATTTCAATAAAAAAAAAATGCACTAAAAACAACTCTCTTTTGAATTAGTAAACCTCACCTTTACCAACAACAAATACCATGACATCTGTGCAGTACAGTTTGGCAGATATTTTAGTCCCATGACATTTGTCCACTAGATATTTGGGCCTCTTCCCATAAACTTTCCACGCAAACAAGCGGACATCTCAATTTCGAACTGGTTTTAGGGGGGAAGTAGTTATGGTTTCAAAGTTGGGGATTACCCTATGGCACAGTGTTTGAGACAAAGAAAGAAAGAAAGAAATTATTTTAACGTCCACAGGCTAAAGATAGCCTATGAGACAGATTGTTTTTCATCTACTCGATGTATTTGACCCTTTTTTTTGTGAAGCTTCACAATAAATGGGATCCCAGCTTCTCTCGACAAACCCCTCACTAAATAGATTATCCCAAAAGCTATCTGCCAGCGTATTTGCATAACTTTCCCTGTTGTCTTTGAATGTCTCATTGATGCAGGAGCATCTAGATGACGGGTCATCATGAAAGAAGGCTGTTTGGTCTCTGAGAAGACTGAGAAGGAAATTGCTAAGTGAACACTGTAGTTGTTTTTTTATGTTGTTTTAATTTAGTAAAGGAGAGTATTTAGGAAGGTAGAGGATTAATTAGTTAAACTGTTGCAAGTAATTATTTTCTTTTATTTTCATGTCAATTTTTACAAGATGGTAACGTAGGACAATAAACAGTTTTTGGAACTAAAAAAAATGTAACCAATAGTAGTTAGGAGAAAATAGTTTCCAGACAATTATTGTAAAGGAACATAATGCAATTGTAAGAGGTTCGACCTTTTTTGGGGAGAGAGAGAAATCTAATAAAACATCTCTGAGCACACAGACTATTTTCAAATATCCTGTAACTATCTATCTATCTTTCTGTTAAATTTCCTGAAAGAGTGAAAGCGCATCCCCTGTTTTTATTCCACAAGCATGTACGCATATATGTTTCTATTTATGTTGATTCAAGCAGGCCCATAAATCAAAGCAAACTCACAGACATAACTAAAGAGTACGTTGCAAAAACGAAGGTATACAATTCTTGAATTTGTTAACCAAAAGAGCACAGAGGAATCCTGGACATTTATATATAATTCGAGCATCAAAGGTAGATACAAGACACAAGCATTTTTGAACAGTAAGGATAGACAAATCATATAGGTACTTCTGAAGAATAAACCCTTTTTGTTTCATTTATAAGATAAGCCCAGAACCTCTGTTCGAATATGTACAGTCACAAAACCTCATTTAAATATACACATAGTCCATGCAATAATGTTGTACAAGGTTCAATGGGGTATCATAGCATACGGGTTTAGAAACCCTAACCGCAAATCAAACCCTACAACAACTACCCACAAGAGGAATAGTGTAAGTCTAACAGCCTACGAATACATACTATCGGTGGACTCAAGTCATCACAACAAGCTGTTATAACCCTAGCCTACGACGAGAAAGAAACAAGTTACAAGATGACAGGGAACGACCCTACCTGGGTCTAGCCAACGCACTGAGAAGCCGAGACCAAAACCCTCCAGGACGAACATACCTGCAACGACAGACATCAACCGAAATTTGTGAGCATACTGTGACAGATAAAGAAGAGACCGAAAGAAAATAACGAGACCAGGGTTCGAACTTACCTTATAGAGACAGGGCACTTACATTGCAGTCACCTAGGGTCACTCTGCTCACGAAGGAGCAAGTGTGTCAGTTAAATAGCGTGAAAAGGAGAAAGAACTGATAGCAGGGAACAAGAATTTACCTTGACATTGCAGAAGAAACCGAAGTGAAGAACTTGAGACCGCAACCTGTCCACGAAACAGAGGAATGTAACCAGAGAATTCAACAAATAGCCGCATAGAAGGATTCAAGACAAAAGGAGCCGCACAATCCAGCTAAATAACCAATATCAACTTGTACACAGAGAAGTTCCAGATTCCAACAAGCAAACTATAATCCATAACTCAACAGAAAGATTAAGCACCAGATAGAGAAATAAATAACAAAATAACCAGGCTCAAACAAGAGTTCATTACTAGACAAAGAAGCCGACAAGTTTCCAAGTCAAGAGCCGAGCTAGAGCACCAGAGGAAGCATAACGTTATACAGAGAAACCCGCGCAGAATAACCATATTGCAGAACCCTCAAACCTCAACAGTTCACGAGCAAAATGACCGGGAGATAGGGTTTGAGACTCTCATACCAAAGCGGAAGTGACAATTCCGAGGAGTGGACACTTGTCCAATAGCCATTAGCGCGGGTACAAAACATTAAGTGCGGAATCCAAATCAACTATAAAATCATTGAAATCAACTGCCAAATGAAACAATATCACATGTAATCAAACTGTTCATCATTAATTCTATTCATAGTCATTTTATTAATGTTGGTAAGTGTGACAAGGGGGCTGGACCCATCAAGTGGTATCAGAACAGGAAATTGAAAGTGTTAGGATATGGAAGTTGGAAGACGAGGATGTGGGAGAGGTGTGCGCAGAGCAGTAGACGAAGGACTGAGGGAAGAAATAAGGATCCTCACTGCTCGTTTAGAGGCAGTGTAAGCAGGAAGGAGAAGGGATCCAGAAATAGGAGATGACAGCGAGGAAGAAGCCATAGTTACAATAGATGGATCAGATGAGGAAGGGCCAGAGATGAGGTTGTTGTGGTCATTTTTTTTGGCCAGCAGCAAGCCCAAACCGGAGATTCCTAACTACGATGGCAACTTGTCCACAGAAGTTCTGTTGGATTGGGTAAGTGAGTTGGACAATTATTTTGAAAGTGAAGAGGTTAGCAAGGACTGGAGAGTCAAATTAGTTGCAACCAAATTGATGGGACACGCAGCCCTGTGGTGGGACTGTGTCCAAGTAGAGAGAAGGAGGATGAACAATTTACTGATAAAGAAGTGGTCAAGGATGGTGGCCAAACTGAAAGGCAGATTTCTGCTTAAGGATTACCAGGTTACACTTTACCGACAAGTGTAGAATTTGAGACAAAAAGGGATGACAATAAGGGAGTATACAGAAGAGTTCTACCGGGTGAACTTGAGAGTTGGTTATACCGATGACACTCCGAAGAAGACAACAAGATATGTAAATGGTTTGAGACTGGAAATACTGGATGAAATCAACATTCTTTCCCCGAGAAATATAGAAGAAGCCTATCAGAGTGCTGTGAAGGCTGAGGAAAAGATTACTAGAAAACAAAATGCTAGGAGAGGACGGGGAACCGGCAGAGGATGAGGACAGTCCTATGGCAAAGGACGAACTACCAGTAATAGCAAAGAGGGCAGCAGCTCCAAGGCTTCAGGAACAACAGAGAAAGGAGACAGCACTAGAGGTGGCAGGTCATATCAACGAGGAAGGGGGAATGGCCGAGGTAGAGGAACCAATTATCAGTGCTACAGGTGCCACAAGTGGGGGCACAGATCGTTTGAATGCCCTGAAGCAGAACAAGTTGGCCAGAGAGGAACGTTTGTTGCATAGCCTGAGGAAGTTGAGGCACCGCCCCAAGAAGCAGAAAATGTAGCGGAAACGGGGGAGGCCTTAGTTCTAAACAAAGTATTGCTGAAACCAGCCAAAGAAACAGCTGAACAGACCCAACAAAAAGCACTATTCCAGACCGTTTGCAAATCACACGGAAAGTGCTGCAAATTGATCATTGACAGTGGGAGTACAGATAATTTGGTTGCCACCGAGATGGTGGAAAAGTTGGGTTTGAAGCGGCTTAAGCACCCCACCCCTTACAAGGTGTCGTGGCTGCAGAAAGGTCACCAACTGTTGGTTGATGAACAGTGTGAGGTTGAGTTTCACATTGGCAGGTACAAGGATAAAGTTATCTGTGATATTATGCCAATGGACGTGTGTCACATACTGCTAGGAAGACCATGGCAGTATGATCGGAAGGTAGTACATGATGGGAAAACGAATTGCTACAAGTTTGTTAAGGATGGAATGAAGCATACGCTTGTACCCATCAAGGAAGAGGAGACAACAGAAGCAAGCGGGATGAAAGCATTGTTAATAGGTGGAAAACAGTTTGTGAAACAGATCGAGGAAAGTGAAGTGAACTATGCTGTTGTGAGGAGGGAAAAGACAGTGTTGTTGCACACAGAAATGTCTGATTTGCCTGCAGAAATTCAAGAGATGCTGCAGGAATTCAGAGACATTGTGGTCGATGATTTGCCGGACAAGTTGCCTCCCAAAAGAAGCATCAGTCATCATATCGACTTTATACCTGGAGCAAGCCTACCAAATAAGGCAGCATATCGGATGAGCCCCAAAGATAATGAGGAGATCAGGAAACAGGTGCAGGAGTTGCTAGATAAAGGGCTGATAAGGGAAATCTTGAGCCCTTGTGCAGTACCAACAGTTCTCGCTCCCAAGAAAGGAGGAGAATGGCAGATGTGCACAGATTCGTGGGCCATCAACAAAATCACCATTAGGTACAGGTTTCCCCTACCACAGATGGATGATATGATGGACTGCCTAAGTGGGGCAACATACTTCATGAATATTGATCTGAAGAGTGGCTATCATCAGATCCGGATCAGGGAAGGAGATGAGTGGAAGACAGCCTTCAAGACTAATGAAGGGCTATACAAGTGGCTGGTCATGCCGTTTGGTTTGAGTAACGCCCCTAGTACTTTTATGAGATTGATGAATGAAATGCTGAAAGAGTTCATCGGTAAGTTTGTGATAGTGTACCTTGATGACATATTAATTTTTAGCAAGACTAAAGAGGAGCACCTTCAACATGTTCGAAGAGTGCTGGAGAAATTGCAACAGAATAAACTGCTGATAAATTTGAAAAAATTTACTTTCCTACAAAGAGAACTGATTTATTTGGGCTTTGTAATTGCAGAAAATGAGTTGAAGATGGACCCAGAAAAGATCACAACAATCATTAACTGGCCATCTCCGAAAAGCTTATTTGAGGTACATAGTTTTCATGGGTTGGCGAGTTTTATCACAAATTTATAAGAAATTTTAGTGAAATCTACGCACCTATGTTGGACACTATAAAAAAGGTCAGTCAACCTTTTTATTGGACCAAGGTAGTAGAGGAAAGCTTTCAGCTCCTAAAGAGAAAAATAACAGAAAGGCCAATTTTAAGGTTACCATATTTTAATAAGCTTTTCCAGGTTCGATGCGATGCAAGTGGTACAGCTATTGGCGCTGTACTCAGCCAAGAAGACAAACTTGTTGCATTTTTCAGCGAGAAGTTGAACAAAAGCAGGCAGAAATATTCCTCCTATGACAAGGAATTTTATGATGTCGTCCAAGCTCTGAAGCATTGGAGACACTGCCTATTGGGGAGTGAATTTGTGTTATTTTCTGATAATTCAATGCTGCAATATGTGATGCAACAACATAAATTGAACCACAAGCATGCCAGAGGAAAACTTGCTAAGGTTTTGCAAATGGGGTAGCAAGCTAAGTGGGCTTGATTGTGGGGAAAACTCCACAGTTAAGCGCGCTTGAGCCAGAGGAGATCTGGGATGGGTGACCTCCCGGGAAGTCCTGGTTACCGGGTGCAAGCCCCGGAAGTGATGATTGATGCTATGTGATTCATTTCGCTAGTTTCAATCCCACTTCTTCACCCCTGTGAGCATCGCCCGATGCAATGAGTGCTAAGTGAACTATTCAAAAATCATGAGAAATTAGTCAGTTACGACTACCTCTCATGGAAATGGTCATATGTGAATGACTTACTTAACGCAGTTGAATCCCAAAAATGATATCTAATATAATGCACTGCGTAAATCCTCATACTTATTTGCAGAGTTTCACCTTTGCGTTGAAACACATCAGCGGGCAGGCCAACAAGGTGGCGGATGCATTGAGCAGAAGAACCTTGCTCTTACAGGACAGTACAATACAAGTGCTGGGTTTCGGGCATTTGAAATATTTGTACCAGACTGACATGGATTTCAAAGAGGCTTATGAAGCCTGTCAAAATCCCGTGCTGAGGAACAAAAGTACATGGTTGGACTACAACTTGCAGGAGGAGCTACTATTTAGAGGGGGATAGTTATGTATTCCTGATTGTTCGATATACAGGAGAAGCATAGTGGAGGTCTAGTCGGACATTTCAGCATAGACAAAACTTTGGATCAGCTCAGACACTTCTATTACTAGCCAAGAATGCGAAGGGATGTACAACGATATGTGAATAGGTGTAAAGTCTGCCAACTGGCGAAGGGACATAGTCAAAATACCAGACTTTACACACCATTGTCTGTTCCAAGTAGACCATGGGACTTAGTCAGCGTTGACTTTGTCTTAGGACTGCCTAGAACATAGCGAGGTTATGACTCAGTGATGGTGGTGGTAGATAGGTTTTCGAAAATGGCGCATTTCACCCCTTGTCAAAAAACTAGTGATGCCACTCATGTAGCTCACTTGTTTTTCACGGAAATTGTTAAATTACACGGCCTACCCAGATCTATTGTTTCTGACAGGGATGTAAAATTCACAGGACACTTTTGGCACACCCTGTGGAAGAAGTTGGACACACAGTTGAACTTCAACTCTGCATATCATCCGCAGACTGACGGGCAAATGGAAGTGGTGAACAAGAGTTTGGGGAACTTGTTACAGAGCTTGACTGGGGAAAATTCACGGTTATGGGATCGTGCGCTCGCTCAGGCAGAATTCGCTTATAAAAATTTACAGAACCACAGCACCGGACATAGTCCATTTCATATCCTGTACGACATGCATCCTCGCGGAATACATGAGTTGCGGGATCTGGGAAAGTTGGAGCAGAGAAGTGCTGATGGGGAAGATTTTGCCGAAGCGATGAATGAACTACACGAATAGGTGAAATCAAAGTTGCAGGACAGCATTCAGAAATACAAACAACAGGCAGATCTAAAGCGACGAGAAGTCCAATTCAATGTAGGTGATGAAGTCCTTGCACACTTACGCAAAGAACGGTTTCCTAAGGGCGCATATAACAAGCTGAAATTCAAGAAGATTGGTCCCTGCAAGATTTTGCGTAAATTCTCAGCCAACGCTTATGAGATACAACTACCACCAGATATAGGCATATCACCTATTTTCAACGTGGCAGACCTGTTCCCATATACTGCCAACCCGGAAGATGACAGTGTGGTACGGCCAGAACAGGACACCCAAGTTGGAGACAGTTCTTGGATGAGGCACATGCCTTCGGCTCAACCCCATGAGATCGAGAAGATTCTCGACACACAGGTGGCCAAGAGGACTCGCAGGAAGGAGTATCTGCGATATCTTGTCAAGTGGAAGAACCGTCCAATCGAGGACAGTTCGTGGCTCGACGCGGCGCAGATACAGAAGGCGGGTTATTCTGTGGAGGAGCTCATGGAACGAAGCCATGACTTTTTCTTACCCCAGGAGCCTGATGTAGGAGCATCTAGCTGATGGGTCATCATGACAAAAGGCTGTTTGGTCTTTGAGAAGACTGAGAAGGAAATTGCTAAGTGAACACTGTAGTTTTTTTTTTATGTTGTTTTAATTTAGTAAAGGACAATATTTAGGAAGGTAGAGGATTAATTAGTTAAACTGTTGCAAGTAATTATTTTTTTATTTTCATGTCAACTTTTACAAGATGGTAACGTAGGACAATAAACAGTTTTTGGAACTAAAAAAATGTAACCAACAACAGTTAGGAGAAAACAGTTTCCAGACAATTATTGAAAAGGAACAGAATGCAATTGTAAGAGGTTCGACCTTTTTTGGAGAGAGAGAGAAATCTAATAAAACATCTCTGAGCACACAGACTATTTTCCAATATCCTGTAACTGTCTATCTATCTTTCTGTTAAATTTCCTGAAAGAGTGAAAGCACATTCTCTGTTTTTATTCCACAAGCATGTACGCATATATGTTTCTATTTATGTTGATTCAAGCAGGCCCATAAATCAAAGCAAGCTCGCAGACATAACTAAAGAGTATGTTGCAGAAACGAAGGCATACAATTCCTGAATTTGTCAACCAAAAGAGCGCAGAGGAATCCTGGACATTTATATATAATTTGAGCATCAAAGGTAGAGACAAGATGCAAGCATTTTCGAACAGTAAGGACAGACAAATCATACATGTACTTCTGAAGAATAGACCCTTTCTATTTCATTTATAAGATAAGCCCAGAACCTCTGTTCGAATATATATAGTCACAAAACCTCGTTTAAATATACACATAGTCCATGCAATAACGGTGTACAAGGTTCAATGGGGTATCATAGCATACAGGTTTAGAAACCTTAACCGCAAATCAAACCCTACAGCAACTACCCACAAGAGGAATAGTGTAAGTCTAACAGTGTACGAATACATACTATCGGTGGACTCAAGTCATCGCAACAAGCTGCTGTAACCCTAGCCTACGATGAGAAAGAAACAAGTTACAAGATGACAGGGAACAACCCTACCCGAGTCTAGCCAGTGCACTGAGAAGCCGAGACCAAAACCCTCCAGGACAAACATACCTGCAACGACAGACATCAACTGAAATTTGTGAGCATACTGTGACAGATAAAGAAGAGACTGAAAGAAAATAATGAGACCAGGGTTTGAACTTACCTTATAGAGACAGGGCACTTACATTGTAGTCACCTAGGGTCACTCTGCTCACGAAGGAGCAAGTGTGTCAGTTAAACAGCGTGAAAAGGAGAAAGAACTGATAGCAGGGAACAAGAATTTACCTTGACATTGCAGAAGAAACCGAAGTGAAGACCCTGAGACCGCAACCTGTCCACGAAACAGAGGAATGTAACCAGAGAATTCAACGAACAGTCGCATAGAAGGATTCAAGACAAAAGGAGTCGCACAGTCCAGCTAAATAACCAGTATCAACTTGTACACAGAGAAGTTCCAGATTCCAACAAGCAAACTATAATCCATAACTCGATAGAAAGATTAAGCGCCAGACAGAGAAACAAATAATGGAATAACCAGGCTCAAACAAGAGTTCATTACCAGACGGAGAAGCCAACAAGTTTCCAGGTCAAGAGCCGAGCCAGAGCACCAGAGGCAGCATAACGTTATACAGAGAAACCCGCGCAGAATAACCATATTGCAGAACCCTCAAACCTCAACAGTTCACGAGCAAAATGACCAGGAGATAGGGTTTGAGACCCTCATACCAAAGCGGAAGTGACAATTCCGAGGAGTGGACACTTGTCCAATAGCCATTAGCGTGGGTACAAAACATTAAGTGTGGAATCCAAATCAACTATAAAATCATTGCAATCAACCGCCGAATGAAACAATATCACATGTAATCAAACTGTTCATCATTAATTCTATTCATAGTCATTTTATTAATGTTGGTAAATGTGACAAGGGGGCTGGACCGATCACTCACATTCTAAAATGAAATGTTTTTCTGGTTCCACTTTTCTGGAAGAACAAAAAATTCATACTCTTTCCCCCATACTTCTTTTGGCCTTTTCCACTGCCCTATTTCAGAACGAAGTTGATGAGAATTAATCAAATTTTTGACTCTCCAAGAGATATTGGCCTCTATGTATGCTTTTGGTTGATGACTACTAGTTTCAATATAAATACTTTTTCTTTTTTTCTAGCTCCTTATCCAAATAAGCTTGTGGAACTACCCCATGACTACGAGTTTAACCCTTAATTTCGGAAGCAACCAAATCCTACAACATCTACGGCTTTACGCACAAGAGTCTCGGCAGCCGCGGCGTAAAGAGAACCCGTAACCACACAGACAAGCCTCTGGAAGTTAAGGATGAGCTCGGTCTTCTGCACCCTGCTCTCAAGGCCTTTAAGGTCTGAATTTGTCCACACATCGAATGGAACGCCCATACATTTTTTCCTCTGCACTTCTTTGGCTGCATCAAGAATATTGTCCGGCGCCTCTTGGCCTCTACCTTCATGGAACCAGCTTTATTATTAGAATGTTAAGCATGTGTATGTTTTGTATTAGGGTTCCATTCAAGCCTTTCACCCATTGCGATATTGGGAATAAATCTGTGTTAGAAATGCTGTAAACATACCCATGGAAGCACAGGGATCGACCTGGAGCTTTGTCAATGGACAGTGTAAGTAGAATTGCAGTGAGGATAAAGACAATATCATTATTTAGTATTTATCTGTGATTGCTTCCAGAAAACCAATGTGTTTTTGGTTATCCGTTGGTCTTACAGGCAGAGATTTCGATTTTGATTATTTCCAGACTACCGATATATTTTTGGGTGTCTGTTGGTCTTACAGACAGATTTCGCAAAATTGATTTGTTTTTTTTCCTCTCGTTCTTTTACTTCTCTTTGTAACTTAGTTCTTCTGAATGAGAAAAAGAAGGAAGTGTGTTTACTAACATTTAAATTTAGTCACTATACCTTTAATGTCAAACTCTTAAGAAGCTTGCTTGTATCTAAAATTCAAGACCTAACTCACCCAGCCGTGAAATCAATTATTGCGAGTGCTTAATGGAGGTGCATAAATAAATTGAATAGGTGTGAATGAAGCGTGAGAGCGATATTCTTCAATAAGAGCGCTTGCTCATTATCCAAATTTTGGTCCAAGATGAGAAATATGCCTTTGGCATTCAAGTTTCCGAGTCACAAGCATGTGCAGACAAAATAGAGACAGCACGAGAATGACTTTAGCCTTTACGAGCTGAGCTTGCTTTATGAATACGCTTAATATGTCAAATAATATAATGTAATGGCCAGTTAAAAGTAAATGAGCTGAGCTTGCTTTATGAATACACTTAATATGTCAAATAATATAATGTAATGGCCAGTTAAAAGTAAATGAATTGTAAGTTGTAACCAATTTAACCTCCATTGCACGTTTAGTTTTATTTTTGAATGACCACAGCCGATGTGTGGCATCCTGACTTTATTTATTGTGCCTATAATCTTGACAGCGTAAGAGAACCTCATTAAAGTTTGGATTTCCGTAATATTTCAGTTTTGTCAGAATCACCGGTTTCTTCAATAACTGATTTTCAAATAAGCAGAATCTTTGTTTTAGCTGCAATATACACTAGATTTGGTCAAATTATTTTTTTGGCATTCCAGGAAATCGTTCCAATTCTTTTTAAGAGTATTAAAATCCTTTTCTCCATGTTATCACATGCATAGTTATGGAGATTTAGTTATCTTGGCTTTCTTGGATTTCTTATTTATCATCTCTAGCCTCATTGGCATGTACGGCAGGTTGGTGTATCATTGGTGTGACATATAATGTTGCATCAAACACATTTATCTGGCATCAAACACATTTATCTGATCAAGGTTCTATAGTTATCTGATCAAGGTTTTATAGTTCCATATGATATAAGAAGAATGGTTATGTTAGGTTAAAGAATTAATTGGATTTTCTCAAACCTAAATATTTTCGAGACAATTTTTTCAATTAAATATTCTCCACTCCTTAAGATCATGTGGCTTGAATGATACCAATATCAAGCCTCAACTTTTGAGTGATTGGATGATAAGCCTCAACTCTTGAGTGATTGGATGTCTTGACCCTTAAGAAGTGTCAATTCAGCGTCAATTAAAGCTACTAGATATAATTGGTTGTCTTGACTCTAAAGGAGTGCCAATTCAACTTCAATGAGAACTACTAAATACTTGACATCTCAACAATCCCAATCTTGAACTCTCAATTCTTGAGCTTCTCACTCTTGGTCCTTGGGAGTTTTTAGACTCAGCTTCTCATCACTCATGGTCCTTGGAGTTTTTATACTCTCAACTCTTGATAGCTCTTCCTTAACTTTATTTCAACATTTTGGAAACACTTTATACCACACAACCTCAAATGGATTAAACTCAATATTTGACATTAGTGATCTTAAACTTTTTAAAAACATAACAAAAAACTCCCTTATACTTAAAGCTTTATTTTAACTCACTTTTCTATATTGCAAGACTTAATATTAGCTTACCCAACCCTTCTCCCATTACCTTTCTAAATTATATATATATATATATATAAACTAAATTATTTATAATTTAATCTTTAATTTTATTCATTTCACTTTGACTTGGGTAACATTGTTTACTTTTACTTTTCCTATGTGAAAAAACTCAAAGGCATTCTGCATCTTGAATCTCAACTCTCATGTGAAAAGGCTTAAAGGAATTTGGGTTCCAATCTTGACTCACCTCAATTGTTTGTATTATTTTGTATTATTTTAGATTGTAACTTTACATTTATTAGAGTTAGAAAAATGGGATGATATGTTTTTATTTTAATGCCAAAGAATACAATAACTTGTAAAGCTACTTTTGCTCAAAGGCACTTACAATTTAGACGGATTGTAGAAGAATTCCCAACCATGCTGAATTATTCTTGCCAAAATTTCTACATAGTAAAAAATGCCAAATAAATAGCGTTATAACATATAAAAGTAATACTTTAAAAATCACCTTAAATACAATTAAAGTTGAAATATATTTCTTACAGACTTAATGAATGCGAGATTAAAATGAATGTAAATTAATTCATTTATTTTTAAATAAATTGATGATTGTATTATTATTACTGATAACTTCATAATTAATTAAAGATGGCAATTTTTTTTTTTTTTTTTAATTATATTAATTAAAATCATTCAATTCATAATGAATCAATAAGTAAAAATATATTTTAAAATGAAACAGTTAACAATTGCATTGGGCTAACTTAACTTTCAATTCATCCATTTTTATAGTTATCCATTGATCCAATTAAGTAATTAAGTTAAGTTTGCTATTTAATTTTTTATAGTTATCCATTGATCCAATTAAGTAATTAGGTCAAGTTTTTTATTTATTTGAGGAAATTACGGTATATTCTCAATTTGATTGTGCTATTTTCATATTAACAGTGCAAAGTTAATCAACTAATAGATTGAGATTGCACTTTTAATTGTTTTATTAGATAGTGTTTTATTATCCCTTGAAAGGCTAATAATATTGGGAGCTCAAATCAAATGTACATGTGTCTTTCAAATTATCACAATTTAGCAATCCTATCGGCCCCTCTTTGCACCTTTTGGGGTAATTGCTAGTTTATTATTGTATGCGGCATTGGTGCAAGAAAATAGTAGAACTACGATCTATATATCTTTACACTCCCCACTTTCCCCCCCCCCCACAATCCTCTCCACATTTTATGGTAGACTCTCAAATTCATCTCCACCCACACATTTCGAGTCCCAATTGCTTCTGCCATTCAAAGTTTCTCACTTTCAATTTCTATTTTTGTAACCATTTGGCATTCACATACCCAACGCCTGCATCCTCGTTCCCCAAAACCCACTCTGAAATTCATATTGATCAAGATCATTGTTATTCTTCTGCAACTATGATGGTCGCTTCTCGTGCCTCCTCCTCCACTGCATCCTATCAATAGTAGCATCTATGGTGTGTTTATCAACCACCGTGGCCCTGACACCAAGAATACCTTTGCTAGTTGTCTCTACCGTCGTCTTCTGGAAAAACATGTCACACCATTTTTAGGCCAGGAGGAATTGGAAGGACTCGATTTTCCTTCCCAAATAGTCGGCGCTATTCAAAGTGTCTCGGTCCATGTGGCCATCTTCTCTACATCTTAGGCAGATTCACCCTGGTGCCTGCGTGAACTCGTCCTCATGTTGGAGTCAGAGCCTCCTATTATTCCTATATTTTAGCACGTCGAGCCTACTAACCTAAGGCAGACATATCACAAAAAAACATGAGCGTACACTAAGGCCCTTAAGGAACTACAAATGATGAAAACGGCCAACCTTCAAACTGAAGTCACGATATAGCTTTGCCACTCTTCAAAAATGGAGAAAAGCTCTATGTGATGTAGCAGACATAAGTGGGTTTGATTTGAAGGATAAGTTTAACCAGTAAGACATCCAACTCCCTTTTTATGGATATTGTTGGTGTACATGCACCTAGTTAGCCTTAATTAGCTTCAGTTCAGCTCTAGTTATTGCATGTGATGCGCACTTGGCTTTATTTAGTTAACTTAGTGCTTACATGTAGTGTGCACTGACCTTTAGTTAGTTAACTCGAGTGCTTACATGTGGTGTGCACCTCACTTTAGTTAGTTAAATATAGTGCTTGCATGTGTTGCATATGCACAGAACATAAAGCACACTTAGCTTTATTTAGCTTTAATTATCCATAGTTATACAACTAAGCTTAACTTAGTTGCTTTATGTATTGATTCTCAAACCAATATTGAGTAATCAAATTCATTTTCGATTTCAATTTCTTGCAAGTTTGTGAAATTATTCTTTAGTTAGATATGTATTTGTGTTCTAATAATTTTAAATGGTGTCAGAGCTATAGGGGCTTGAAGAAGGTGCATGAACAATATTTTGCAGGTTTGAAGATTAAAGAATTGGAAATTATTCAAAGATTTGATATGCAGATCAAAATATTGCAGAACTGTCATAATTGTTGCTACAACTACAAGGTGAAAGAATGGAGTTCTCATCTTCAGCTATTCTTACTCCGTATAACTACTTCCAATTGAAGCCAAATATTTTTCTTCACCTCGAAGGTAAAGGCTTGTATCGAATAGTTATGAATATGGAAGTTGAACCAACTTCTGCCATTGAAAAATCCAAATACTTCAACAGTATGGATGAGGCTTTTGGTCTTATATTATTGTCCATATTTGCAACATTGTGTTTCCATGTAGACACATGTAGCACTCTGAATGAGGTCTGGACAATCTTGGAGAATTTATTTAGAAAGAAGGATCACATGTGCGCTCATATTCTCGAAAAATGTTCTAATTTCCTTAGATCCAAACAACTTTGAGAACATTCAAGATTTCTTTATGAAATTCAAATCATTGCTTCTACAATTACATGGTTGTTGGATCGATAAATCCAAACAAAAAGGTCAATTAATCCTTTCTATTTTATCTAAATTAGGCCCTGAATATGTTGTTTTCGTTTCTTCATTTCATACAGTTAGACTTGTAACTGGAGATAAATGGAAAATTCCCAAACTTGATGGATTTATTGAGTCTCTCATTCATGATCATGATAAGCTCATCAAAATGGGTTCATTAATGTTTCCAAATTCACATGCACTTTCCATGCATGAGAAAGGAAAGTCCAACTCGAAACCAAATCAGAAATCCAAAGGCAAAGGAAAGGCAAGAGATCCAGATCCAAGAAAGGGAGGACATCCCAAACCTCCAAATGATTCTTCTGGATCCAAGGGTGAGAAGGGAATGAAAGGAAACTATAAATGTCATTTTTGTAATAGATGTTATCATCTCGAGTCCTCTTACAAGCATAAAACTATTGATCTAATGGAAAAGACTCTTCAACAAAATAATCTTGTTCATCACATTCTAGAAAGTCCCAAGAAGAAGATGGAGGAAAAACCATCAAAAACAAGGGGTAATGGTCACGCTTTGATTTCCATTCCTTCTACACTGTAAGAATGGATCATCGATTTAAGAGCTTTGCATCATATGGCTTCTTCAAACGAATCCTTTCCTTATCTACATGCATACTGAAGACCTCCTTTTCTCATGGGGGACCATTTTGCAGTTGAAGCAACTGGAAAAGGAAGAGTGCAATTCGAAGATGGAAGTTTTTAGAATATCTTGCATATTCCAAGGCTTTCTGTGAATATTCTTTTAGTGTATCAGATGACACACACAGGCACCAAAAGGAAACTGGAATTTACCCCTGATTCCATGAGAATTTATGTTATGCAAACCAACTTGAAGATTGCATATGGCGAGGTAAATGATCAACCTCGTCCGTATACATTTTCTAATTCTGTTCCTCAATTGGATTCTATTTTGCTACATATGCATGCAAATGAAGAAAGTAGGATTTGGCACAAGATATTTGGGCACTTTAATTTCAGATATATGCAACAACTTAGCACGCAGGGGATGGTCAAAATACTATCGTCCATTGAATTTTCAAATGGTGTTTGTAATGGATGTGGTCTTAGAAAGCATCCACAGGACAAGTTCGAGAAGGGGCAGGCATGGAGAGCCTCTTCACCTTTGGAGCTTGTACATAGTGATATCATGGGTCCACTGCCAATACTTTCAATGAGAAAACCAATATATGCATTGTCATTTATAGATGATTACATGAGATTCACTTGGGTTTACTTCTTGAAACTCAAGTATGAAGTTTTTCAACATCTAAAGATTTTCAAGGCAGATGCAGAAAATGAGTCTGGAAAATGCATCAAGATACTCCACACAGATAATGGGAAGGAATATGTTAACAAAGATATCCTGAATATTTGTAAGGAAGAAGGCATACCGTTCCTTACACTCCACAGCAAAATGGGGTGGCCGAAAGCAAGAATAGATCTTTGAAAGAGATGGCCATTTTCATGTTGCATGCAAGATCTCTTTCATAAAAATTCTGGGCTGAAGCTATCAATTATGCCTCACACATCTAGAATAGATCCCCTCATAAATTTGTTACTGGAAAAACACCTTTTGAGGCTTGGACTAGCATGCAACCTGAAGTCAGCCATTTCTGCATTTTCAGATCTTGAGCATGGGCTCGCATTCCTACAAAGAAGGGAAAGGCTTTGGAGCCTCGGAGTAAGGCATGCATGTTTGTTGGATATTCTGATGAAGTTAAAGGGTACATATTGCTTGATATCAACACTGAAGTGTTGTTTATCGAAAGGAGTGTAAAATTTGACGAAGATGCTTTGCATGCACCACCAAATGAACCTGTTACAAAGTTGCCCTCACCCTTATATGATGAGTATGTAGATGGTACTTCAGATCAGAATTCTGATCTAGATGAGCCTTTTCCTGTAACACCTATTGGACCACCAGTTGTTGAACATCGAGATCATACTTCCTCATGTAGTTTGAAAGATTCTCGACCACTTTCAGCCAAAAAATGGTGCAACATGAGTGATCTCCTAGATGATTCTGCCACTATACCTCGGTTTGAGGAAGATCTACAAGCACTCTCAGCTATGGAGTCATGCATTCCCATGCACGCTTATATGATGCATGCATCTGATCCATAGACTTATGCAAAAGGAGTTGGGCGTCCTTAATGGGAAGAAACTCTCTCATTGAGAACCAAACTTGGGATCTGGTTCCACTACCTTCCAATCATAAATTTGTGAGGTGCAAGTGGGTTTACCGAACCAAGAAAGTAGTAGATGGCCAAGTTAGTCGATATAAGGCATGGTTGGTGGCAAAAGGTTTTTAGTAGTTACATGGTGTTGGCTATGATGAGCCTTTTTCTCCAGTGGAAAAAATGGATTCCATTCACCTAGCTCTCTCCATTAAAGCAACAAGAGGATGGGAGGTGCATCATATGGATGTGAAGAATGCCTCTCTTCACGGTGATCTCGAGGAGGAAATATACATGGAGCAACCACAGGGATATGTGGAAAATTCATCTCTGGTATGCAAACTAAAAAAGTCTCTTTATGGCTTCAAGCAGGCACCTAGAGCGTGGTATGCAAAGATGGATTCTTATTTGTTATCTCAAAATTTTGTACATTGCAAATCTTATTCCAATGTTTTTTTTTGAAGAAAATTGACTCCTTGTTGATCATAGTACTCTACGTAGATGATCTTTTGATAACAGGTAGCTCAACTTATGCCATTGCTGAGATTGAAACTGCATTGCATAAGTGGTTTTCTATGATAGACATGGGCTTGTTGAATTTCTTCCTTGGATTAGAGATCAATAAGAGTAGTTATGGGATTACCATTTCTCAACCAAAGTATGCTAGAGATCCTTTGGCATGATCTCACATGAGTGACTGCAAGCCAGCAGCCACACCTTTCTTATCAGGGATAAAGCTTGAGAATGGAAAAGACACACCATCGTTTGATTGCACATTGTATCATCATATTATAGAAATTATTATTTTTTTCGCTCACTCTCGTCTGGATCTCTCATATGTCATAGGAGCAGTTTCCATATACATGCAGGAGCCACATGAGTTGCACTGGAAATTTATAAAGCACATCCTTCGATATGTCCAGGGTATAATCACATAGAGGATTCATTATGCAGCGAATTTTTCTTTGGATCTCATTGGGTTCACATATTTAGATTGGGCTAGCGACAACATTCATCACAAGTCCACCTCTCGTTATGTACTTACACTAGTAGAAAATGAGAAATTAGTGACTAGGTGACTACAAAGTTAGTCACTACAATTTTTTTAAGTGAAATACTACCAAAAATAAACAATCTTAAGTGACCCATATAAAAACAATTAACGTAAATGACCTATTTTGTCTCGGATTAAACTATACGACTAACTAATAAGTAATACAACTAAAAATAACTAACGTGAATTGCAGATTTAGTCTAGGAACAAAAATATGAGTACCTAACAAGTACTACAATAATACAAATCAGTCATTTATGTTATTAATTTTAACTATGCATGGAAACTTCAAGATAGTGGATGAAGATCCATGTAAAGAAAACCTAGTCAATAATATTTGCCTAATAAGAAGCTTGAGGGCGTGCTTGGATTTGTAAAGTAAACACATATCAAAAATTAAAAAGGAAACTTAAAAGTGTCCTTAAATTTGTAACATAAACACATGTCAAAACCTTCCATGGTGATAAATTTAACCTCTTTCTCTAAGGGCTCTTATAGCCACCTCAAGGTACTAGGAAAACTCTAATATGATTAGTGAAAATATAGTTCAAAACTGCTTGTCACCATATAAATTCAGCCCTAATTCGAGAAGCCACAATTTTTTTTTTATTCATTGATGCTTGTGAAGGAGGATCAACCTCAAAAAGGTCAGAAGAAAGCTTGGAAATAAACCCTTCTTGAGATGGTCTTATGGTCACAAGAATTTTGTTGATGGGAATGAACAATTATACCTTCTTTTTTGAAGTAAACCCCAATTAGTCATTGTTGTAATAAGAAACAACCAACCCAACATTTAATAGAGAAACACCTTTCCCAAATTCCCAAACATTGACATAAATCATGTGCATGTCTGGAGGCAGAGTTCACTAAGTACCTCAACCGAGTTAGTTTAAAGTATTTGAAGGGTCCATTTCTTGAACTGTTAAGGCCAAATCCATCATTCAGTGAACCTAGTTTATGATATTTGCATAGGATGGATTATGGGTTTATGAGGGTCTAGTTCATGAGTTTTTCAAAGACAAGAGGTCATCGTTTGTTGGGGCCGAGTTTCATCATTTTCTAGGGCTGAAATAATTAGAGTAAAAGAGAATTCTCAATGTGTATAAGTCGAATTTATCCAGTGTGAGGATGCCATATTACCAATTTGATTTTGGGACAAATTTCCTAAGGCGAGAGGAGGGTGAATTAATGGTCAAAGGAGGTCGAATTGTTCCTTTCAAGACTACAACAAATAAGACAATTTTATGGGCTGAATTACATCAAGGAAGATGGTCGCATTTCCTAGCCAAATTCTGAGTGAAAGGGTCGAGAAATGCAATATTCTAGGTAAGCATTTTTTCGAACTATTATATAAAATTCTTCGAAGAGTTTCTTCAATAATATAATACTAGAGTTGAAACATTTTCATTTCTGGTTTGTGCATCTTATTTAATTGTTGGTGATTTTCTTTATGTGAAATTTCTGTAAATTTTATGGATTTTTTGGAATAAAAATGAATGTTATATATTTCTGAATTAAAACCCTTGAAATTTCAGTAAATAACAATAAAGTGATATTAAATTTTATGAAGGGATTGGAATGCTATTGACCCTTTATGATTCATGTGTAGTCAATAAGAAGCCTTCATACGCATCTTCACTTTTCTCTGATGCCACCCTGGTGCTGGGGTTTAGTCCATGGTGATTTAATAGTATTTACATGCCACGATGCTTATGGAAATTGGGTGGTACCTCCCTACTAACATGTTTTCTTACCACTTGATCGACCTTCCACTGCCCCCTTTGTGTAGCAAAACATTGTGTGTGTGTGTGTGTATGATAAAGTCAGATACATCAGTGTTGTTGGTGCCATGGAATTGCATCTTCAACTATAAGATGTCCTTTGTTTGTCTTTCCTCTCTCCTTAGGAAAGGATTTCGATTTATATTAAGATTTTGTTTATCTCCACCGTTTATTCTATGTAATAGGGTAGATAAATTTTTTCCCTAGTTCACCCTAGGGTTTCCATACAATTTCATGTTTAGTATGCAACTAGATTATAACATTAAATTGTAATAATTAGTACTACAGTTATTGTTCACATTATAACTCTAGAGTCCCTCAAAATATGATTTCAATGGCATTAATATGACAACAATTCTATATGATTTCCCACTATATAATTCAACAGTTTGTCATCAGATAGTCTGAGTCCACAATTACAGTCAAAGTATATCTGGTTTTAACAAAAACTGAAAAATTCAACAGTTTTTGATTGAATACTTCACTACACTAATTTCTACGATATAACATTGTCAAACAAGAAATCAAATCTGATTCCTGATTTGATGAACCTATGCCTTTAGGTAGTTTTGATTCTTTCTTGTTGCCTGCCCCAAGCAATGCCTTCCCTCACCTCCAGTTTTACTTTGTTCTGATTGATATTAAGTTTGTCTAGAAATCAAAACCTTGAACCACAAAATATGCCATGCAAAGTCTGATCCAATGCGAACTTGTCATAGGAAGCCTCGCGTAGTTCCATCAACCACAAACCCACGATTTTGCACCAAAGGAACTTGTTTTCAAAGCCTCCTAATTATGGATTCAACCCTAACCCTCAAAATTTATCGACAAGATGTTGACTGAGCATGGAATTCGATAATTGGACCTCTACACTCTAAAACAGTACCAGAACTTTATCTCATGCCACAGTTCAATGACCGATCTTAGACAAAGTTCCGATCTCTGAAACTAGCCACCAAAACCTTCGTGGGAGCTACCATAGGGGATTGACATCTATTCTTGATAGAAAGAAAAATCTGGCGAGTGGTAGAGAGAGACTTTGTTTTCATGCAAATGGTATTCCTAAGAGGCTAGAAAGTTAATTTCCCACAACAATAAGGTTTTGTTACTGATAGAAGCCAGCCCATAAAAATTGCTACCTGCAATACCAAGATCATAGAACTTGTTGCAGAGACAAATTTATTTTCACAGAATTTTTTGTTCAAATCTTGGATTAATCATCATATATATTGCTACCTCAGATAGAAATATTGTGCCCAAGAAAATAGAATAAAGAGAAAGGTGTTAACTAGGGTGAAATCTTTCACCACAATAATTGACTAGAGAGAAAGGGGTCTTAAAACCCTTAGAGAAAATGCTCAAAAATATAATGAGATGATCCACAATGATGCTCCAAAATGAATTAAATACCCCTATATTTATAAATTTACAAAAGGGGTCTCTTATGCTTAATTGATTGAGTAAATTTTACTCTAAGCCCCAATTTTGGGTTTAAATTGGATATTTTGGGGTTTTCCCCTTTATTGAGGACTATAGCCTACGAGGATCGATAGGATATTGTGTCCTTCATTCATCCTCAATTTGTAGAGGAAATTACATTTTATCTTAACTCTCAAGTTTGTAACCACATTGAAAAGTTCATGGAGCTCTTTGCCCACATGATTCTCAAGAAAAAATATGTTTTCCTCTCCCAATACAAGCTAAAAAGAAACTACACAAACTTACGACAATTATTATTGATTGACATCTCATGTATGTCATATCCTAACATATTCAGTAAGTTTATAGGAGTCCTTTGTGTTAAATTTCCACGACCTTGGGTCTAGGTAGAATTTTAAAATCATGGACACTACCAAACCAAGAATCTCAACCATAAACTACTTTGCACAATGGAAATATAAAGCAGTAAATCACATATGCACAAGTATACAAAATTTTTAACAAAATTTTACAATATGTACAATCCGTAAAAATTGTACAATATGTATAATCCCAATATTCATTATATTAAACCAAATCTGAATAATATGTGGTATACAAGATACAATGATAAACATTGTTGCAGTTTATATGTCGTTTCTCGCCCTATCGGTCCTTCGCTTCCATACTGATTACTAGTAGTGCTTAAACCATCAAGGCCACTACACATCGAGACTTTAGGAGGGCTACCACCTAACAATGTTGCAAGTCACTTATGTTGCATGTACACGGGCTCACCAAACTGCTCTCTAGGTTGGTCAATATTTGAGCTCCAATCTGCCTTCTAGTAGCCTCTTTTGTCCATCAAAGAGCTACTCATAAGGCTCCAAAATTCACCCAATAACACATCAAAAATGTCCTTATTGTCTGTTGCTCTAGGGCTACTTTGGGTAGCCAACACACTGCCCTCCAATCATATCAATGGAAGACAATCACGTCACTGTTAGTTTTTCTCCTAGGAAGAATCTTCACCTCCTTAGAAGATCCTCCACATGGTACCAATAGACTGCTACAATCACGATCCAATTCTGATCAACACTTTGACCCAACACACATCAATTTTTGCTCCAAGTTTGTTGTCCTCACGTTGCCCTTGACTATCACTGGTTAGGGCATATTTTGAAGGGTGCAACAACCACTAACCAACCCCTGAACAACCCAAAAACAACCTTCATGAACTATGACCTAGCCTTGGGATAACCCTCCTCTACCATGTTGTTGTTGTAGGCTTGAACAAACCCACTGAAACCTCCCTTCGCACACCTATTTGTGGTGTTGTGGCCTACGGCCTAACACACAACAATCCTATAGCAAACAACCAGCAAGATGATAGAGATCTATCGCTAAAACGTTTCCCAAAAGACCTGAATTTTCCCTTACTTAACTCGACCTCCATGTAAGATAAAATAGAACCCAAAATAGTCAACAAGAAGCTCCCACGCTACCTCTTCTCCACGTTGTCATGTCCTTTATCTGCGGCCCAATCAAGCTAGGGAATTTGAGCTCCCTTTCTCATCCAACGAGTTCCTCTTTGATGTATATGTGTTGCACAAGATGGATACTTAAAATGACTCCACTCCACCTCATATTTACACAAAATTAGGGCTCCACAAATTCATGAAGGGACACATCTATTGCTTAAATTTTACATCAATCCTACATGACTTGAAAACCAATAATTACTAGTCAACTTAAAAAATTATAAACTTTGTTTCTAGAGCTCTGATTTGAGTGATCTTTGGAGATTTCGAATTGGCTCTCAAAGATATATCACCTCAAATTTTCCTAAGGTCAAATTCATCATGGTTTTGACCCAAATCTCGATGGGTGCAAAACCCCATACTTGGGTTCCAAGCCCACAAGTGACCCTTGTGGCACTTTTGTGTGAAATCCATGCAAAAAACCATAGGTAGGTCCACCCACCTACTATAGGGTCCAAAATTCTCCCACTTGTTGTTTTCTTTCCACAGGGGGCCAAAAGAGAGCTTAGTCATTGATCTAGCCTTGCAATTCCCAATTTTTCTCTACACCAAGAGAACTTCTCAGAGCTCACAGATTTTGTCAACGCATCTGCAGTATTCTTCAAAGTGTCCACCTTTACCAACAACATCTTTTTGTCTTCTATCATATCCCTCACAAAGTGATACTGAAAATCATTGTGCTTTGTCTTTGAATGATAAGAAGGGTTCTTTGCCAAGAAAATTGCACTTTGGATATCACAATCTATCCTTATAGCTCACTGTACTAACCCCATACTTGAACACAATATCGGCAACCAAAATGCTTCCTTGCTTGCATGAGTGGCTACCATGTATTCTACCTCTGTAGTTGACAGTGCCACTACAGATTGTCTCTTACTCATCCAACTGACTGCACCTCCAAATAGGTTAATCACATACCCACTTGTAGATCTTCTCTGATCTAGATCTCCAACCCATTTTGCATCAACAAAGCGACGGATGTCCAAAACTCTATCAAATCCTAGTCTTCCTTGGTAACACAAACCATAACCACTAGTGCCACGCAAATACCTAAAAACCCACTTCACTGTTGTCCAATGCTCCTTCCTTGGTTTTGACATAAACCTGCTTAATACTCCCACTGCATGTGTAATGTCTGGTCTAGTACAGACCATCACATACATCAGGCTACTGACTGCACTTTCATATGGAACACGGGACATGTCCTCTTCCTCTTCTTGTGTCTTGGGACACTATTTAGCAGATAAATTTACACCTACAGGAATAGGAACCTTCACTAGTTTACTATCTTGCATATTAAACCTTTGCAGTATTGTCTCGACATACTTCCTCTATTTTAACCAGAACTTCCTCTTTGCCTAATCTCTTTTAATTTCCATGCCCAAAATATAGTTTGCAGCACTAAGATCTTTCATGTCAAATTTGGAGGACAATTGGGTCTTCAAATCCTGGATAATTTCTTTGTCATTTCCAACCAGCAACATATCATCCACGTACAAGACCATATAAATAACACAGTCACAAATTAATTTAAAATACACACAGTGATCTGCTTTACTTCTGGTGAAGCCAAGTCCCCATATAAATGTATCAAATTTTTGATACCACATCCTTGGCAACTGTATTAACCCATATAGAGACTTTTTAAACTTGCATACCAGTTCTTTCTTACCCTTTTTTGCAAAGCCTTCAGGTTGCTTCATGTAGATCTCTTCTTCCGGATCCCCATGAAGAAATGTTTCCTTCACTTCCATCTGTTCTACCTCAAAATCAAAAGTAGAAGCTACCTTGGCAACAGGAGAAAAAATATCACCAAAATCAATTCCTGGCACCTGGGAATAACCTTTTGCTACCAACCGAGCTTTGTTTTTCTCCACCTTTCCTTCTGCATTCGTCTTCTTCTTGAAAACCTATTTGCTGCCAATGAGTTTCCTTCTAGCCAACAACTCCACCAGATCCCAAGCCTCATTTTTATGCAAAGATGTCATTTCATCAACCATGGTCTCTTTCCAAAGTTTTCCATCCTCTGAATCTACTGCTTCCTTCATATTTTTGGGATCATCATCAGTAATATATAAAGCAAAATTTGAACAGAAATCAAATGGACTATACCTTTATGGTTGCCTTATTTCTCAAACTGATGTTCTCACAATTAGATTTCGTGGCTATTCATCTTCTGATTCCTCGTCTGCTATAGAGTTCGATTCTTCCTCCTTTTGCTCAAACTCTATCTTCTCAGGTTCCTTTGATGGGAATTCATGTTTAATAACATCTTTCACCTCTCTAAACACCACATCTCGATTTAGAGCCTCTGGGCCTAACTCTTACCTTCCCATCTGGAACAAGACATCAAGCTCCTTCCTATTGATTATCAAGCCATAAATCACGCTATATGTGGGACCTGGTACAAATAGTACATCTTGGACCTGTATCATACGTCCTGTCTCCATCCTGAATGGCACAACAGCTGATCCTTGGATCTCCAACTGACTCTTATCACCCAACACCATGTGCAACCTCGAGTCCCATTCAACTAGAGTCTCAAAAACCTCCTGTGACCCTGTCATATGCTTTGTCGCTCCACTATCCATGTACCATCCATCCTCATCGACGATACCCTGCGAGAAATGAGAAATCATAGCAAAGTCCTCGTCTTTGAATCTCCTGGAGAGCATCTATCTTAGCCAAAGTGGCAACACAGACGACATGCTTTCCTTTCCTCTTGTCATCATCTCCCTTATTCTTCATCAAACATTTCGATGAATAATGACCCATCTCGCCATAGTTGAAACACTTAACTTTACTCAAGTCATCCTTTTGCCTGCACTTCATTCACGCTGCAAGTGTCATGTCATCGTCTGAAGCCTTCTTCTTCAGATGAAGATCCTCGACCCACAACTATTCCTGAATGAAGTCATCCCATAGCCTATTCGAGTTTGGAAACTTATCCCTGGCAATAATCCCTTTGATGAAGGGCTTCAATTCCTCGATGAACCCTTTCAAGGAAATCCTTACCATATCTCCATCTGAGATAGTGACATTGATGGAAGCAAGCTCATCTTTGATATGATACAATCTCATCAGATACGAGTTCACACTTTCACCCTTTATCATCTTGTTAGACTTTAAATTATCCTCTAATACTAGCACCCAGTTCTCGTTCTTATTCTGGAACAAATTCTGAAGTGCCATCCACATCTCATGTGCATTGTTCTTCCCATAAAAATGAGGTATTAGGGCATCCTTCACACCATCTAGTATGATCAATCTCGCACTCGCATCCAAATCTTCATATATTTCTAGCTCCTTAGGGTCGGTTGGCTTCTTAATCTCTTTCTCGGCGAACTCATAGAGCCTATTGACCTGTAAGGCCAACTTGATCCTTTCCTTCCAAGGAATATAGTTGGACAACCCCTCCAACTTGTCCTCATACTAGAGACCTACCTGCAACTTTGACATTGTAGTGAGCCCTTCACTTACAATGTGACCAACTCCCTCTCACATTGTACTTCGTTGCGCACAACTCTGATTTACTTACTTCCAAAGTAGCTCAGACACCCTCTAATACCATGTTCAATTTCCATGACCTTGGGTCTAGGTTAGAGTCTTAAAATCCTGACACTACAAAACCAAGAATATCAACCATAAACTACTTTTCACATCGGAAATATAAAGAAGTAAATCACATATGCATAAGTATACACAATTTTTAACAAAATTGTACAATATGTACAATCCCAATCTTTGTTATATTAAACCAAATCTGAATAATACAACAGTCTATGTTATATAAGATACAATGACAAACATCAATGAAAATTATATGTCATATCTCGTCCTACCGGTCCTTCACCTCCATACTACTCACTAGTAGTGCCTAAGTCCATCAAGGCCACTACACATTGAGACTCCAGTAGGGTTGCCACCTAACAATGTTTCATGTACACGGGCTCATCAAACTGCTCTCTAGGCTAGCCAATACCTGGGCTCCAATCTACCTTCTAGTAGCTTCTTTCATCCATCAAAGAGCTACTCATAAGGCTCCAAACTTCACCCAGTCACTCATCAATAATGTCCTTCTTGTCTGCTTCTCTAGGGCTACTTTGGGTATCCAACACACTACCCTCCAATCAAATCAATGGCACCCAATCACATCATTATCAATTTTGCTTCGAGGAAGACTCTTGACCTCCTCAAAATATCCTCCACATGGCACCAATAGAATGCTACAATCATGATCAAATTTTGATCAACACCTTGACCCGACACACATCAATTTATGCTCCAAGTGTGTTGTCCTCACACTACCCTTGACTGTCACTGGTTTGGGCATACTTTGTAGGCTGCAACAGCCACTAACTAACCCCTGGACAACCCTCAAACAACCTTCATGAACTGTGTCCTAGCCTTGGGATAACACTCCTCTACCATGAGGTTGTTGTAGGCTTGAACCAAACCATGGAAACCTCCCTATGCACACCTAGCTATGGTGTTATGGCCTACGACCTAGAACATAACAATCCTATAGAAAACAACTAGAAAGATGATAGAGATCTGTCCCTAAAACGTTTCCCAACAGACTTGCCTTTTCCCTTACTTAACTCGGCCTCCTTGCAAAACAAAATAGAACCAAAAACAATCAACAAGAAGCTCCCACATAGTCTTGTCCTTTATCTGTGGCCCAATCAAGCTAGGGAGTTCGAGCTCCCTTTATCCTCCAACGCGTTCCTCTTTGATGTATATGTGTTGCACAAGATGGATGCTTAGAATGATTCCACTTCACCTCATATTTATACAAAACATGAGGGCTCCATGAATTCATGAAGGGACACGTCTATTGGTTAACTTTTAGATCAACCTTACATGACTTGAAAACCAATAATTACTAGTCAACTTAAAAAAATCATAACTTTGTTTCTAGAGCTCTGATTTGAGCAATCTTTGGAGCATTGGAATCGGCTCGCCAAGCTATAGCACGTTAAATTTACCCGATCTCAAATTCTTCATGGTTTTGACCCAAATCTCGATGTGGGGGGGAACCCATACTTGGGTTCCAAGCCCACAAGTGACCCTTGTGGCACTTTGACCTCCAAACCATGAACCCTAGGGCTTGGAGTACCTCCCAAGCTACTCATAAATCAATAGTTTTCTAGTATCATTGATTAAATTTTGATATTCAAAAGAAAAAGCAATTGGAAGAGACAACCTTGATTCTTTTTAACTTTTTTGAAATATCTATTGGAATTATCTCTAAAGATGTCAATATGTAGTCTCATAAATTTGACTGTTGGACACATCGTTGCAAAATTTTTATTAGTCTTGCAAATTTCATTAAAGGGTGGATGACTAGTGTTTAAATATTGAACTTTAAATTGGACATTTCATTGAAATTTTAAGGGTTCTTGAAAGCTAACATTTGACAGTGAAAAACCATACTTGTTTCCTTGGGCTCTTATTTTGGATGTAAACTTTGGGCATAAGATCTTAAAACTAGATTAATTCAAGTGTCTAGGTACAATTCCTAAATTTAATATACAGATAGATATAAATATATGGGGATATCTTTTTCTCATTTTTGAGCTCTTGCCATCAAGACAAAATGTTTATCTAGAAATAATTGCGAAGCAACTTTTCTTTTTATAATTTTGAAGTTATAATATTTTAGGAATATACTAAACTTTGTCTAAGAAAATAACTCAAAGAAAAGTTGCTTAGAACCATGGTTCATGTATATGTGATACCAGGTCATTTTTCTTATGAGTACAGTATGTAATTTGCATTCAAAATATCTTAGAAGATCTGATCACTAAAACATAACTAACTATATATTTTTTTCACTGTATTTACTATTTATGCAAGTGATCAATGTTATTACCTTTTTTTCATATGTTGGGTTTAGGTCGTCTACTTGTTTTTCTTATTCAATATGTTTGATAATACATTGTTTTATGAAATCCATTCTATTTATTGTTACGTTTTGTGGAAAATATTTTTTGTTGATGCTACAATTATTCTTTTACTTATTTGTTTTCCAATTATTTGATGTTCAGTTTGTTTGTTAACGACGTTGTTGTATGGGCATGGACCACAAGACTCAACTGTGAAGCAAATAATTGTATCTTTAGTTTTTAATCTTCTAGCTTCTTTCTCCCCAATGATAGGTATATGGAAAATGGCTTGAGAAATGGAGAAATTAAAATACCTTCCTAGCCTAACCACAAACACTCCAAAGACTCTTTTAAAACCGTTTTCCTTCATTAGGAAATGGATGAAGGCATTGCGTTGCACAGATGTGGGAGATGTTTGTAGTTATTCATTAGAGGAAATTCTAGCCTAAAAGTGCCCATGAAATTTTCACATAATTTCTATTTAATAATATGTAAACCAATCAAAATCCTTTAAATTTAAAAAGCAGTATATGTAAATATTTTGGAGGGAAAAGAAGAAATTCTATTTTTTTTAATTGTATTTTTGGCTTATCTCTTTATAGGTTCACTCAAATTTCAAGTGTACACACTCGTTGGATGCGGAATTAAATTCCGCATCCAATAATTGTCTACACTTGAAATTTTAGTAAAACTATAGGGTGATAAGCCAAAAATACAATTAAAAAAAGTAGTTTTCTTCTTTTCCCTCCAAAATTCATAACTCTTATTTTATTATTTTAACTATTATTTTATTAATTTTCCTTAGGAGGCTACTTTTAGGCTGAAATTTCCTCTAATGGAGGGAAGATAAGAAAGTATTAGTAATGTCCAACAAAAGATCACAAAACAAGGTCAATGGAGACTATAAAAGTATATCAACTGTCAGTACAAAGTGGGAGCTAAGGCATCTTCTACTGAAAGTGGAAAGATCCAATTTCTAAGAGCTGGGAAGAGACTAGACACTTTATGTCTAGATAAAGAAAGCTAAGAATGATAACAGAGAATGTACATAAGGTGTTGGTACATTAGAAATGCTATATATCAAAGGCTCAAAAAATCTGATACTAAGCCAAAGAGAGGATGTCAAGCGCTATGGGAGTTGGTGTCCAAGGATGAGTGAGAAGATAAAGAAGGGAGCTTATTGTTGGAGTCGTCAAATAATGTGAAGGGGCGATTGCATTGGCTCTTTCACTAGAAAGAGAGGATGGTAAGCCCCGATGGGGATGGCGACCAAGGATGAGTGATTGGATTGAGAGTTTGGTTTGTTGTTAGAGTTGTCAAGCATTGTGAAATGACTATTGCATTGGTAGATGAGATCCTTTGGGGAGTGCCTAGGATTGAGGGGTTTGGTTGTATGTATTTGGGGGCACAAGAATATGGGATATTTAGTCTCCTAACATTTAAGTTCGATGGGAAGAATCCTTTGATAGGAACCTGAGTCCTGACTACTGTGTTGAACCTAGTGAGTATTATGTTGGGAGGTGGGGAAGTTGATTTCTTGGAGTTGGTTTGTCTATTTGAATGATGGCGTATGGCTTATGTCAGAGTAGGTTGGCACGTACAAGAGGGGGTCAAGAGGAGGCAAGAGGTCTCACTGATCTAGGTCTTGAGGTATCCACTATCCTGGGTATCTAATTGTTGTTTTTTGTTCATGTTAGAGGGTACAATCGAGAAATATGAGGTGATTCTCTTTAAGGCGTGTGACTTGTAATGACTGATATCTATACTTACAAATTTCTCATGAAGAGAGTAAGGCATTGTTGATTTGGGTAGTAGAAGAGGAAATTGAGCCTCTTAAATCTCAAAATAAACAATGGGATTTGTCTTGATCTTATAATGGAGGGGACATGAGGAAATGAGATGTACTATCATCTTTTGCACTTGTAGGAAAAATGGACTATATTAAAATACACAATCAGAAAAATAAAAATGCACAATCATTTCTACCTTATCTATATTTGTAGGTCCCTGGCTATAGCCTATATCTATAGGAAGAGGTAATCCAAATACATACTAAAATCTAAACCCCTGACTAGGATCATGTAGATATTGCAAGAAAATTAACTGGTCGAAACATACCAATTAAAGAGGACCCTCCCAACCAAGCCTATATGTGAGTGTCTTGATATCTTGGTTTTCCTTGCTTTATGATTAAGGTTTTGACACCAATGAATTTTGTGATTGCAAAGACCAGAGAAGGAGGAGGCATGTTGCCTCTACTTTGTGTAGAATGTTCTGAAAATGTTAGATCATGATCATATTTATTTCCTATCCTCTTGAAGTGTCTTGTTTCCTTTCATATCTTCTATCTTATCAGGTAGTTTTTTTTCCAGTTCTCTGCTAATGACTGAGCCATATTTCTTTGGTTGATTCCTGAGCCAGCTAGGATTTTTTCCTACTTTTAACTTCTTGAGACAAACCCATCCTAAGATAAAATAGTTAAGTTGGATTAGAAAGAACCTTGGTGGGCACTCCATAACCCACTTTCCTAACTCACAAGGCATGAGTAACCTATTATTGCATTTATGTTAAGCACCTATTTCAAACTTATATTTTTTAATGTTGATATTTATTAGGCCATTTCACAATTATATTTGAACAAATCATATATTTATGCTTATTTTAATTGCACCCAATTCTTATTAATGTTTGTGTACCATCTTTAAGGTCCATTGTAGTTAGTGGACTTTTCTAGTGTCAAGTATGAATCTACAAAATTGCTCACCACAAATTTAGTTTATGTCATGATTATCATGGAGAAAACACAGTCGTGGATAATTGGATATTACCTGATTGCAAAGAAAATGCATCTCAATCATCTAAGAGGTTTCCCTTATTTTGATCAATTGCATGTTTTGGGATTATGATCCTATATAATTTTTTTTGTTTAAAATTTTCATTAATGACATTTTAATGTTTTGTAGAATTAGGGAGGAAATGGTGAAGACAAGGATGGAAGGTGGGTCAATTTTTTTATTATGGGTAAATAAGAGTATAAAAATTGAGCATAAAAATATTGTGAAGGAAAACGAAGCACATCTTGCCAATATTTTTGAAGAGCAGGTTTGTAACCTCTTGAGGTGCACATGAGTGTCATTTTTTATATTATAATGAACTTATATCTCATTTTGCAATTTCTTGTAATAATAACCATTATTCAACTTATAGATTTGAATGTAAAACTTATTTGATATGGGTACCTCATTTACTCAAGATAATGTGGAGGATACAGAAAGTGACAATGAATAAAGGACAGTGCACAATCGAAGTAATAATTTCTTTCTTAAATTCTATAGTCTTCTATGCTCAACTGCTGCAAATGGTTTTCTATTGTATTCTTAGTATTTAACTATATTTATAAATCTTACATTTATAGGAGATTCTTGCAATGTGTTGAAATAAGAGAAAAGTGGATGCATTTGCTGGATTTTAAAACCTCCAAAATTGGTAGATGGGTGTGTAGTGTACTTGCTATGATATCAATATATTGTATATCCATGTTACATGGTCAGAAAAAATCTCTAAACAATGTGCAGTGTTGTTGATATGTGGAGGATATGGCAGGATTGAAGGTCCTTGACGGGTTTAATAAAGCAATTGAAGGAGGGGTAATTGTATTGATACTTAAGGATCATAATGTTCTAGTTGGTGATGATGTTAATGATGGTATGTTGAGTTTGTCTACCAAGTCCTAAATTTTTAATTTACCTAATATGGTGTTTGTATCCCTCTTTCTGTTATGTTTGTTGATTGAAGATTCACTAATTATGTTGTCATGCTACTACAACAATTGATATGCTTGAAAACATTGAAATTGGAGAGAAAAATGCAAGAAATGAAGCCTACAAAGCAGCTAAAAAGAAAATTGGGATCTATGAAGACAAGTAAGGTAGATATTTATTGGATAATCAATTTTCTAAATGTTTTAATTTTATCTTACAAATTTCTCACTATTTTTGTTGTGACAAATTTCAAAATGATATGAATATTATGCAATAAATTCTTCCTCAATATGATGACCCTTTTAAGGAGGAGGTAAGTTTTTCCCTTGATGTTATGATGTAGTACTATTGAGATATTTAATATGTTCACATTTTTTCTAAGATACTCAAGGCTTTAACATTCATTTTGTACCAAGTTTATATGAAAATTTTGCAATTTTATTTTCAGGGGGTAACTATAGATCAAATGTGAGGTATAAATGAAGAAGCCCATAACAAACTAGATGAGGTACGCTAGATTCATATTTTTCATAAGCATTTTATAGTAGGCAGGTGTTTGTGTTTTTTAAATGGAACTACTTCTATCAAATAAAGAATCTGGAAATAGAACTGGTACTTTTGTAGTTAGCTAACCAGTGGCTTCAATACTAAAGAACTACTCAGTGACTAGTTGACCCTGATTATTGAGACTTCCTCCTTCCTACTTGTTAGGAAAGGCTTGTGTTCGAAATTTGCATTGAAATATAACAAAATTTCATAGTAGCCTACAACTTTATGAATATTTTTTTGTACTTCTGAACAATAGTAGATTTAAAGGATTATTTCATTGTTGGCTGATTCGGAGGGTCCTCTATAGGATTCCATAGCCCTTGTTTTTTTTCCTTCTTTCATTATAAAAATATTTTTTCCAGTTTTTTCACGTGCAAAATCTTTAAAAAAATCTAGATAATTAAATATAATATAAGATAATTTTATTAATGTCCAATAAATCATCACAAAGGTGGGTCAATGGGGATAAAATAAAATACAGTTCGTGTAGTTCAAAGTGGGAATGGAAAAGAAACTTGGATCTCTGAGCTTCCATTAATAAGAAAAGATCCAATACCTCAGAATCAAGTCATAAATAAAGAAAGAAAATAGCACATTCATGAAACTTTAAAATGAATTGAATACGTAAGTGAAATCTCCATCTCAAACACTTGGGAGTTGATACCATTCCAATGCTCCTTTTTGTCATGCATAAATTTGTTTTCCATGCAGCATCCTAGTAATAGCCTATTGAGATATATTAAAATGGCATTCGAGGGAGGCACTAACTAGCTTCCTTTTCAAGAGTCATGGTGAACTAATTGTAGCTACCCACTGAGCTAGAATCCTAGAACTTGTGTTTCAATTGTTATTCTTTTATCAGTGCAGATATAGCTCTATAATTATCATTGTTATTTTAATTAATTAAATAAGCGAGGAGAAAAATATTCTCAGATATTAAATCTTTGATCACAGGAGAAGACACTAGTAAGGCCATAATAATAAGGTATGGCAAGGATAAGGTTGTGACAACTTTCAGGGTCCACAGAGCCTATAAATCTAGTTTCTTCTAGAGTTACGTATAAAAAACTGTATCAGAGTGCAGGATTACATCAAACCTTTCGACAACTTTGTATTTCAATCATGTTTATGTTCTCAAATTTATATCGTGTTCTCAATTTTTTTCTGGAATAATTGTCTTTCAAGTTCAAAATTTTTAAACATTTAAGGATGTCAATCGTGTTTCTAACTTGTTTTGCTAACCAATCATTCCTTGACTTGTGTTGTTCAACAATTGCTTTGTTGATATGAGTGGTTGTGGGATACTTTTGCTTGAGTTGGAAGTGATTATTTTGGAAGTATCACAAGGATAGTCGTCCATACTACTCCCAACTTTCTCGGAGCAAATTGGAAACATTGTGGGAGAGTTTTCCTCATCAAATTTTAGGTGTTTATAATTAATCATAATTAATGTTCAAGAGTGATGCCATTTCTGAGGTCTATAGGGTAGTTGAATCATTTAGTAAAAATTAAATTGAAGGTTACACTATTAGTCTAGATCACATGGAGAAAAATTACATTCTAACATTTTCAGGAGAATTATTTCATTGAGACTTCAAATAAGCATTAAGATTTACTTGTTACCTGATTCCTTAGAGAACTATACAAATTCCAACGTGTTGATTGAGAACTTCACAAATTTTCCATAATACTATTTTGTCCTAATCTGGAGTTTGAGCAGGATCCTTTCTTCCTTTTGGAATTTAAAAAACCTTCCAACATGTTGACTTGAATTGTGTTCTACTTACAAGAGTCACCGGACTCTTGGAAATCCAGGTTAGTCACCTCTCCCTTTGGAAAATTTTTTCTTCTTTTCTAAGGGTATCCTGACAAGCTTAAAGGAGTTGACACTCCAATAGGTGCAAGGGAGTTGGAACAATCTTGAAATTCCAAGTGTAAGATATGGACGTTGGCCTAACAATTGATATCAAAATAAATTAAGATGCAAAGGTGGCCTATTAATTCTCATATTAAGAAAAATCCCAAGACTTGGTGCATTTAAGGATCTGATTTCTTGTACCATTTCAAAGATTTATAGATATAAAATTTCATGCTTTAAGAAAGGTACGAGTGTTGTTTCGGTGCTCATTCCATAGATCATAAATTTCAAAGCAACATTTTGATATTACATGAGTGACTGAAATCACAAGAAATCCCATGGAAGTCAAGTAGAGGTTTGGACTTGGTGTACTATAAAGGTTTTTAGGAAACAAGCTTGTATCGATCCGGATTAGATTATGTCAATGGTTTTAGTATGAAAGCTTTCCCTCTCATTTATAACGAAAAAATCTAACAAGGTGACTGGGTTTGCAGTCTCAATGCCTGTCATGTTTCTGTCTATCTAGTGGACTGGTTCACATCGTTGGTTGTAAGGAATTCATGTTCTGACAATACTCATGTTATCTCCAGTTACTACAATTATTTTCTTCTCTTTGAGTCGTGAATGCTAGTTCTCTTAGGCATGAGAGAAGTTCGAGCACACCTTTCAAAATAGGGAATCCCCTTGGGAAAACATTTTGTATATTATTTGTTCATCAAATATCATGGGGATTCCCCTAAAGATAACATTTTATCTTTGATCCTTAACCAAACATTATATATTTGACAAATGCATGCAAATAATAATAACTTATGAGCCTTAGCTCAACATACGTCTTCCTTGTATTCCGTGGATAGTAACCTTGGAGGATCTAGTAAGTGAAACAATGTATGAACAAATTTCTTCCTTGTCTTCCAGCGTATATAACTTAAAACCTTAAGTGGTCTGCTAAAGGTAACCTATGGACGAGGATGAGCAGATAGGGGAGGATGATATCGTGGTCTACCTCAGTGTCAGTTTTCATGCCTTTGAGAAAGGAGCAGTTTGAGGTTGTTATTAAAAATATTTTTAGTATATCTTAATTTTTGGGATGCAATAACTTTATTTGTGTGAATTGACAACCTAGCTTTATAATATCACCCCAAGTTTGGCTCACCTAGCAGGCCTAGTGCAACATCCCCACATAGTTGAGCAAGTCAAGACTTTAACTGCTTGCAAAAATCAAACTTTCCTTAACCTATACCACCATTTACATAATTAGGATATACATGCTTAGAGTCAGGTTGTGAACAATCATGGTCTAGTGTCATCGATGGACTCCTTTTTGAAGCTTTTGGTCTTTTGATAACATGATGTTTGATTGAGTATGAATACAAATCATTAGCCCATTCATATGTATATATTAGAAAGAAACAGGATACAACCCTTCTTTTCAATGTTCGCCAAATGCAAAAAAAAAAAAAATATGTATTGTGTAATTGTTGCCTCTCAAATACATTTCTAGTCAGTGTCTCTAGCATTTTAGTATATGTGAGGAGATTGGGTGGGAACTGGAATTATATATTGGTTGAGGCATTACCCATCCATACATGCCAGGATTTTTTACATTATGTAGTTTATTAATATAGTATTCTTGCAACCCATGGGAAAATACATTGATTATGATACCAACGCATTGGAAATGTCTTATCGCCCACATGACTTGATTCCATGACTGGTTTGGAAAGGTTTTGATGGCTGATTTGGGCCTTAGGATACATAAATGGATTTGGTTCATCAAGTGTCTCTGTGACAAGACAACAAATTTGTGTGCACCCCTAACCAAACATGGGATTGTCATAGAGATTTATTATTGGAACACCACTTTGGCTTATAATATTGTCTCATTGAGAAGTAAAAACATGTACTTTGACAACATCATTGAGAAAAATCTCTCTTCTAGTATTCCTTAGCAATCATGTGCGAATACTAGTAGAAAGCTACTTATCAAGTTCACTTTCATTGCAATATTTAGTGACTGTTGTTGGGCACCAAATTGGCCTATCTTTTCCCTACATTTCCACTCCTCTTTTCATCCCTTTTTGTATTCATTCGCATATATTTATTGTGTAAAACTATGAGGTAATTCCCATTTGTTGTCTCTTGGGATATTTAATTAATGAAGTAGAGTTATGAGGGTTTTACCTATGAGAACCAATAAAACATGTGATGATCGCATATTGTGGAGTGCAAGTGTTGACTGCACAACATATCGCAGTAGTTCCGTGATTCATAGCAGCTGATCAACCACGATGAAACAACATAACTGATTTGCAGTTGTTCTTAACCCGTTTTTGGACCATTCCTATTCTCTCTCTCTTGATACTAGTGCTATGATGGAACTGATGTATATCTTTGGGCATATAGTTGCCAGGATTTGGGGAGAGATGCTATTCTCCTTTGTAATGTATAAAAGACAGGTCATTCCTGTATCGGGGTTAGTTAGACCTTGCATTGTGTTGTAATAACATTATTGAGATTAATAAGATACAAACCTTTCTGTTGACCTATCGTTCACTATGAGTAACGCATCCCTGATTAGAGAGCTGGGCCTGCTCTTCTGATCAGGTGCTCCGTGTTTCCTTGTTGTGTGTGTTGTTTATTTTTGCGTCTATTTCTTGTTGTTGTTGCAGAGTTCTTAGATAACTTTGAATATCTTTTTAAGTTCTGTAGTTGAGTTTTCATTTTTGTTCAGCAATGTTTTGATTGGTAATCACAAACCCTTGGTTGAAGACAGAATATAACCTTGCCCCTGCATATACCTTGATGTTGCCTTGAAAAGCATACGCACCACGATTGATACATTAATGTAGGAAAAGGTGTGGATAAATTGTTCATACCTGGACACCAAAATTTTGGCGCCATTGCTAGGGAGGCTAACGACGTGCAAGACACGATCTGTATTAACCAAAGGGTCAATCTCTCGTCTTGGGGAGAGAATGAGTTTTCTCACTCTGCTCCAAGTCCTGAGTGTAGGTATTCCGTTTATTTCACGCTTTTATTGTTTTCTTGTTTTATTAGGGCTAATCTCTAGCCCTGGGGAGGGAGGATTCCTTTGACGTCCTGCTCCAGGCCTTGAGTTTAGATTTCCCTAGAATTTTTGTTGTTTCGACTTAGAGAAACCCAATCTCTTGCCCTAGGGAGGGAGAGGTCCTTTGATGCCCTACTTCAGGTCTTGAAGTGTTAGGTTTTCTCGTGTGTGTGTTATTTTCTCGATTGGGTTCTTGTCCAGGGGAGGGAGGAGTCTTTTGACACCCTACTCCAAGCCTTGAGCCCTGGGTGCATGTTTTCTTTTCTTTCTTTCTTTTTTCGTTAATTTCTCTCTTTTCTATTAGGGCTTGGATCTACCTTAGGTTGAAGGAAGGCAGGTTTAGGGTAACATCAAACCACGCTTAACCTGGTAGCTAGCCCTACCAGTTCGGGAGAGGGCTCTCTCCTTGTCAATCTCGGTGGAGATGAATGAATTGAATATAGATTTTAGGCTAGGTATAGTAGCTCTAGGGTTTTTGAGTTCATTTTGAAGGTTTGGTTGCTGGATCAAATGGAGCAGGCAACTTAGGTCCGGGAAATCAAATCAGGGATGCAAACATGTTCTGCGGGGCGAGATAGATAAGTGTTTATGCACTAGTAATCGAGTGAGATGATTGGGTCAAGACTGATGAGGGGCTGAGGAGGGAATGTGGAGACCATGAATCCTCTTCAAACTGCTGAAAACATTAAGAACTAAATGCATTCCCAAGGCAAAGCACTGTTATCAATGTATTTTGCCTATTTATCTTGATTCATTTAGTTTAGAAGAATGGAAAAGTTTTTGAAACATATAACACATAAGAAAAACTCATTTCAGAAGAAGAAACAATACAAAAACACAGTATCACAAGAATCCCACAAAATGGCTGCAAAACCTGGTTTTATTCCTTGCCAAACTACTGATACATGTATACAATGAGTGCACCACTTCCAAAAGAGTCCAACCTTTACAAATGACTAAGAAATTACATAATATAGGCAAGGAAACCACTCATGCTAGCTATCAGGGTCGAATCCATGAGAAAAGGGGTGGTTTCAACCATATCTAAACTAGGAACACAAAAGTAGGCAATGGAACAACTTGCCTCTAAAACTTAGGGAACCAATTCATTACAGCGCAAAACCACTTGGAACTTGATGTATCTACCCTATGAGGTGATTTTCATCTATACTTACATAAAATGCATCATTTATCATGCAAAATTTACCAAGAAAAGAAGAAGAGGTCAACTGCTGAAGAAACTAGGCGAAATTTGACTTTTAGGCAAAATTGACAAAAATTTGCCTGAAGCGCAGCACCCTGAGCCTGATGCGCAGTGCTACTTTAGGGAAGCTTTTGGAGGCCTTACACATCCAAATCAGACCCTAGATAGCTTGTTGGAAAGCTCTGCCTGTCTAGTTTCTGGAACACTTTGAATTTTCTGATTTGGAGTTGATTTTCCCCTTCAAACATCAATTCTCCCAATACTTCTTCCTGTGGGTCCAAAAAGTGGCAGAGAGGGCATGTTTTGAGTGTTTTTTACCATTTTGGTGGTCAAGTTCTTCTCCAAAATTGATGAAACTTTTTGGGTTTGCTTATTTTTTGATGTTGCATCCAAATCTATAATCCATTTGTCAATAGGATGCACCAATTTAATGCGCAACGCCACCGGCCGAAATTTTTTGTGTTTCTAATTCAAAAATGGGAAAATGACTAAATTGTCTCAAAATTTTCCCAAGTTTGGCTCAAAGCTGCATCATGGGTTACTTTTTTGGGCTAAAGTCACACCAGCCAAAATGTTGAGCTTTTCATCCTTCTTTTTTCCTTTTAAGGGCCTCCTGAATCTTGCCTTAAGGTGTTTGATTCTCTTGTTGCATACTCTATTTCGGGTCAAATAATGACGTGCCATATGCCTTAGCATCTTGTTGTCTCTATTTTCTTCCTTCAGAAGGCCCTCAAGGTGAATATTTACCCTTTCAAGCCATATCTCTCTATCATAATCCACTTCTTGTTCAATAGGAGTCAAGGGAACCGGATGCTCTTTGTTGCTTTGCTGTTGAATTTTTAGCATCTCTAACTCCATTTGGCTTTGTTTACCCTCTAACTTCTTATTCTCCTGCTCTAGGTAATTGATAATATATCTTCCTCGAGCTATCTTGTCCTCTAGCATGTTAATGTCAGCCTCCTATTCTTTCAAAAGCATTCTTTGATCAAAAGAAGGGCTATCTAGGTCTATTACCTGAGTATGATGAGGTGGCACATCAAAATCATGCTCCTCAAGCTGAAAATCCCTCTCAACATCATCACCAAGCTCCTCCTCTGTAACTTTTCCTTTTCCTTTGTCAAGCTACTGTAAGATCCTTTCCCTAGAGCTGTCACTTAGGGTGTCCTCCCCAAAATCATTGTCACTGTCCCTCTCCATGTTTTTGCATATGAAATAAGGGATGCTCATCATTCTAACCCTAGTGAAGTGCATGAGCAATTTGATGTGGTAGGCATAAAGTCTGGAGAACCTACCCTCACCTGTGAAGTATTTAATGATAAGTTTCATGAGTGGAACATACCGGTTCTCCAGGAATTTAAAAGGAAACACCCTGCTGAGTTTGCCATGGTACTTGGCCTTGATATAAGACTCATAATGCTACTTACTAATATTTTGCATTTTGTTCCACTTTTCCCCTAGATCTGGAATTCTTGTGGCCTCTGCAATGATAGTTGGTGAAAGAGTGAAGTTTACCCTAGCAAGATGTACCATATTGTTATCCATGTTTATCACAAACTTCCTTGCTAACTCATGGTGAAATTTTACCCTCTCAACCATTTCACAAAACTCAAAACAACACTAATATCTGAAACATGTGGTGGCTAGTGGGCAAGCAAGGAGTTCACTCATGCTGATAGGTTCCTCCCTGATGATTTTTCCACCTTTGTGAGGCTTCCTTTGTTGCAAATTTTTGTCTCTTGAGCTATCACTAAGCGTGTCCTCTTCAAAATTTGATTCACTGCCTCTTTCCATGCTTGTCTCTATGAGATAATGTGGTGAATAATGGATAACAGGTGGGAACAAAAAGGTGAGTATGAAGAGATTTTGTAAATGGAACAATAGTAATGAGATGAGGTAGGGGAATGAAGGGAAGGATTTGGGGAGCTAGGGTTTTGATGTATGAGGGACTTAGGGTTTGATAAAGGGGATTAGTTTCTTAGGGAAAATAGGGAAAGGGAAAATAGAATCAAGGGGTAGTTTTAGTGCAATGAAGTTGGGAAAAGGGACAAGGGATTGTGGTTTTGCAATGATGTGAAATAGAGTATAGAGGCAAGCTAGGGTTTGACCTTTAGGAAGAAAAAATCATGAACCAAACATGAAAAACCCTATTTAAGCTTAGGATGTATTGACACTTACTTGTTAGGAGGTGAATGCAGCAAAAGAGTTGATGGAGGATGAATTTGGGTGAATTAGAACCTTGGCAGCTCAATGCGCAGCGTGGTCCACCCAATGCGCAGCGCTGGCCTGATGCGCAACGCCAATGTATTTTAATGAAGGAGAAAAGTGACTGATGCACAGTGCCCTTCTGATGCGCATCACCCTTCTGATGTGCAGCATCGTGCTCCCAATGCGCAACACCAGGCAAACTTGCACCAAATTTCGATTTTTCTTTCCCTTTTTGCTCACCCTTCCTTCAAAATGCGATTTTAGCTCTCCACTTGACCTTTTTTACAATGAAATGACTTTCTATCATGATTTTTCTTTATATACCTTACACTTTAATCTTTCTTCATTTCAAACCCACTTTTCTAAAGTCTTGGTAACTTTTTCAAAAACTCTGTTTTTCAGTTTGAAGTTTGACTCTTTTTCTTGGCAATTTGATGGACTGATGTCTTGATACTTTTGCTTTTGCAGTGGCAGGAATTGGCATGGTGACTAGGAACAGATGTTGAGTGATTATTACATGTAAAAATAATTGAATTTACATGAAAATCATTAAAATAGAAAAATACTCTGTTTTCACCTCAAAACAGAGTTTTGAGGTGAAAAAGATTTATTGAGCATATCAGAAGTAAACTTATGACTTTATGAACCTTCATGTGCCTGCTGACCTCTTTATTTGAGCATGATTAACAAACCCTAAGACCTAATGGGACTAAACCCTAGGACTAGTTGTTATACATGAAATGAAACAGGATGACTGTGAATGACTAAAAAAAATGTGTAAACAGGTCAGCAGGTGGATGTCATGAGGGAAACTGACATGAAACCACTGCCATTAGTTGATCCATGACATAATGGAATGCAGCTGATCGAATGAGACACCTAATATGCATGCAAAAGAGCAATTTGATCACCGATGGAAGTGTGAAGACACTGACACTAACATTTTCAACGCGATCTCTTATCTTGGGGAGGGAATGGTCTTTTGATGCCCTACTCCAAGCCTTGAGCATTGTGATCTGATCACAACATCTATCGTCACATCAACTTGTATGAATAGAGAGCCAAATAAAAGGGGTAGAGGAAGAGCCCCAGAGAAGGGGAGATAGGATTTGGGAAGGAACACCTACATCTACCAAATCATTGCAAAAGCTGAGTCAGAAGCGTCCTCTTGTGCAGCCGTGAGGCCAGAAGCGCGGAAAAAATCTGAGGGGCAATATGTAGATCAACTAGTGTTGTTCATAGCACCCTTCGCCGATTCAATACAACAAACCCTTCTAGAAGCCGAAGAAACAAGTAATAGTATGCCTATTAAAGGGATCCCGTTGCTTGTAACAGAAGAAGAAGAAGTTGCAAGTAAAGAATCTGAATCCCAGTAGGGAATAAGGAGTTGTAGAAAGGAGATCCAAAGGGTCCATCCATTGTGACAGGGAGGAAGAGATTGTAGAGACATTTCTATCACCAAAGGATAGAGGAAATGTTGTGAAGGAAACTCGAACCCCTGTGATAAAAGCCCTTCCTGCGGAGCCGGCTGAAATCCCTGGTGAGCATTGGAGGATATTCATGGCACTTATAACCTCTACTATTGACTTCCCAATTGGGGATTTAGGGACTGGTGCACCAACAAATCCCATTCCTTTAACAACTTTACCCAGTTTCCATGGGCTTACTTCAGAAGACCCTGACACGTTTTTGTTTGAATTTGACATTGTGTGTCGAGGGTATGACTACATCAAGGATGCTCAGAAATTGAAAATCTTCCCTGCTACGCTAAAAGGGACAGCCCTGCGATGGTTTATGGGTCTTGGGGGAAGGTCTATTACCACATGGGAGGAGATGAGAACTGCTTTCTTGGAGAAATACCAGGACTACTGTAAATCGTGGGATATTAAAGAAGAGCTTTTTAAATTTACACAGAAAGAGGACAAAAATATGGAAGATTGTGTGGAATGCTTTAAATACACATTGTAGAGATCAGGTCACTCTGACTTGGATAAGGATATTTTGAAAATTATCCTTCTCCGGGCCTTCCAAGAAGACTCTTTGGAATTGTTGAATATAGTCGGAAAGGGAGATATATCAAAGGAGGACTTTGACACCATCTATGAGTTGTATATCCAGTGCTCAAGAGGAGATGCAAGAAATAAACAAGGGATTCTATCAACAAAGGTATCTGGTGGAGGTGTTACAAAAGAAGAAATTGGGAATCTGTTGGACAGCCTGAGAGCTGATATCTTGAGTACCTTGTCTGAACAGATAGACACATTGTAGGTAAAACAGAAACAGTTAGAATTGGAAAGAACTATGGCTGTATTTTGCCCCACATGCAGGAAGAAACACCCATAGAGGGAATGTCCATTATAATCTGTAGAGGAGTGTGCAAGCTGTGAACTGAAGCATGCGAGAAGTTCATGCCCATCCTTGCCAGGACAAAAAGCTATTTTTCAAGGATGGGTGAAGAGATGGAGCATCTGTACTTTATGTGACCTAAAAGGCCATGGCAACCTCGGCCATCAATGGGAAATCAAGGTATGTTTCCGGATCCATATCAATAGTTTAGTAATTTTAATATGAGTCCCCAGGCTATGCCTTATCCGCCCATGTGGCCCCAATACCAGTTTGCACCTTGGCAGCAGTGGGTTTCTCAAGATAGTTCAAGTTCCTCGTGGGCTCCAAACTGGCGGGGACCCTCTCCTCCTGGTCAGTTTCCCCAGTCGATGCCACAATAGCAACTTCAGTTGCCCTCTAATGTTCCTCCTAGTAATTAGTCTGTTCGTCCCCAACTCCCTATCGAACCCAATATGAATCCTAACAATAAAGGGGCTCAGCACGCTGACACCCTCAACCTACCTTCATACAACATCTCTACTGCAAAATTCTATGAGATGCATTTACAATCTGTGCAGACATTACATGCTCAACCCTCACCAATTATCATTGAATAGATTGACAGTGAGGAGAACCAGAAATGGTTGGAGAGGAACCAACCCGAGTTAACAAAAATCAAACACCTCCTCAACTGCCAGTAACTCAAAAGCACCAAGCTGAACCTCCCTATCCAGAAAGGTTGGCTATGAGTAAACCAACCCCTCAAGCTGAGTTTGACTTGTTAGGGGAGTTACAGAATTTATTTGTCAAGATTCCCCTATTGCAAGCTATGGGGGATGTACCTATATATGTGAAAACTCTTAGGGAATATTGTGCTAAGAAGACTAAAAAGAAATCAAGAGATCCGCTCACCATTCACGTAATGGGGAATCTATCAGATTTCATGATGGGAAGGTCTATGCCTGTAAAGTATGGGGATCCTGGGAACCCAATTTTGACCGTGCAAATCAAGGAGGTAGAAATTCCAAATGTACTGGTAGATTTGGGTGCTACCATAAATGTCATCACTGTTGAAACCATGCATGCATTAGGACTCTGTAACTTGAAACACACACCGACAGTGTTAGAACTGGCAGATCGATCTATAGTGAAACCAGTAGGGAAGTTAGAAGATATCACGATTTCGGTTGATTCATGGCACTACCCTGTGGACCTCCTAGTACTCCACATGAAATCTCCAGTTGGAGGCCATCCCTTGATTCTAGGCAGACCATGGATGGAAACCGCAGATGCTTATATTGGGTGTCGGTCTGGACGTATGATTATTTCGAATGGGAAAAACACTAAGAATCTAGTGTTATATCCTCCTGCAGAACCTAATCCATCAACAAAAACATCAGGCCACAAGAAATATTTATATAAGAAAGAATCTGAATCAGAAAATGAGGAGTTAAGACCAGTTCTCACTATTGGGCAGGCCCTCCAGTTGAAAGTTGAAACAGAAGATGACGCAATTACTACCTTTATCAGTGATCCTTGTTCTGTTTCAAATATGAATCAGCAAATCCTGGAGTCCGTCTTGAGCTGTGAGACTTAGGAAAGTATTGGAACAACAGATGGATTCGATTAGCTACCTACAGCTGCGCCCCATGATAGTGTTTCCGTGGAAATAGAACTAGGAAAAACCTTGAATATCTATCCAGAGCTGTTGGATTCCCAGAAAATTCAACTCCTGGATGTTCTTCGGAAACACAAAGAAGCCTTCACCTGGGACTACTCGAATATGAAGGGAATTCCTCCTAATCTGTGCACTCATCACATATACATTAAGGAGGATTGTCATCTTGTAAGGCAACCCCAGAGAAGAATGAACCCTACTCTGAAAAACATTGTTAAGGAAGAGCTCCAAAAGCTGTTGGACGTGGGATTTATCTACCCCATTTTAGACAGCCAATGGGTTTCCCCATTGATAATGGTCCCTAAGAAAAATGGTAAATGGTGAATATGTGTGGACTACAGAGAATTAAATAAAGCAACTCAAAAAAACCATTTTCCGTTACCATTCATTGACCAAGTCTTGGATACATAGCAGGGAAGAAGTTTTTCTCCTTCCTGGACAGATTTAGTAGGTACAACCAGATCCAGATAGCACCTGAAGATCAGGATAAGACCACATTTACATGCCCTTGGGGAATGTTCGCAGACAGAGTCCTCCCATTTGGTCTCTGTAATGCACCTGCAACATTTCAGAGGACAATTTTAGGGATTTTCTCTAATCTGATGGATAATAGTGTTGAAATTTATATGGAAGATTTCACAGCATATGGAGATTCATTCGAAGAAGCATTGGGGAAGCTAGAATTTTAAAAAAAAAATGAAAGCAAGCGCATGTCTCCTTAAGTACAGAAAAATTCCATATGATGATGAATGAAGGAATAGTCTTGGGACACTTGCTTTCTGCTGCAGGAATCCGGATGGACCTAGTGTTGTGCTCCACAACAACCCCCCATTTCATAACATTTTATTCACAAAATTATCATATGAAATGGGTCCCTTAGAGTTTAATTGGTATCAACATTGTATCTTTCAAAAAGGTCCGAAAACCAAATGAATACATTATATAAAAACCTTTTGAAAAACCCATTTGATCAAATAAAAAAATCCTTTTTCATTGCGATAAAGCGATCGCAAGATCGCATATCGCAATGACATAAGGGAGCATAAATAAGTGGCATATTGGTTTTCGCCGATGTGATATCGCAATCGGCTTTCGGCGATACTCTATACGCAGTCCTAAAGCGCCCCCATATCATTTGCCCCGATGCGATGCGCAATCGGCGATCGGCGATCGACGATATATAATACATATCTCATATGATGCCAATACCCCCGATGCGATGCGATATTGCTATCGGCAATCGGTAATATTCTACGCACATTGTTAAGACGCCCGGGTAATGTATTCCGATGCGATGCGATATCGCAATCGGCAAATCGGCGGCAGGCTGTCCATATTATATATAATCCCTATTCTCCTGACGCGATGCGATATCGCTATCGGCGATCGGAGGTTTTAAATGGTGTCAATACAAAAGGTTTAAGTTTTCCCCAATGACTGATTGCGATAAAGCGCAGTTTTCAAAAAGCCGTTAAATAAAGGGATATCATGATTTATTTCATATTAAAGGCTTGATCCGTCCAACAATGATTCACCTGTGCACAACCGCCAAAACGCCCACAACACGCTTAAATGAATTATTCGGCCAATTAACGATATAATGGGCATTTAAGATTGGCAGGTTTTAAATGGCCATTTAATGTGATCGTAAGTCCTAAAATCCTCCCATGGATTGTATCTGCGCCCATTTTAAAAGCTAATCCCTTATTACGCATCAGTCAATATTTCTCATCACTTGCAAGTTTTCATTGCCATTTCTCCGTGTTACGTTTATTTTTGCCTCTGTGCAGAATTCATCTAAAGGAGAAAGCGCAAGCAAAATGGGGAAGAAATCCAAGAAGACCACAGGCGCTTCCTCTACACCAGCTGCAGGACAAGTTCTCACTGACAAAAAGAAAGGATTAATTTCGGATACAACATGTTCAGGTCTCGGTAGAAGCTACTGCTGATTCTACTCGGAAAGCTGAGTGTACTCTTAAGGATTTAGCTGACTCCTTCCTTCACCGGATAGCAGCCAGGGAGCAAATTCTCCCATACACAGATGTAGTGCGTTGGGCAATTGAAGAAATCCCAATCATGGACAGAACCTTCAGCACCAGAGACGGGAGAATTTTCGGGTCGTTCAAAGCTGATGACTTGAGGCAAATGTACCATTTGCCTAAGCCAGAGAAGATATACAATAAGGCATTCCTGGAAAAATTCGCGAACGAGAACGAAGTTGAATCTGAACCCATCGGGATTGGAGACAAAATCCAGCAAAGCACAAACATGAGTCTTCCGGTAAGTACTCAGTTGATTCCTTGGCTTCTCCTTATTTGCTACGCTGGAATAATGATGTGTAGATTGTGGGGATTGCATGACTCTTCTAATTTCACCATAGAAATGGTTCCCTTAATGGAAGTTGCAGTGAACAGTCAAATAATGGTGGGCCACTATTCTCTCAGATAAATTAGCCAAAGTTGTTCTTGATTTTAGAAATCAGACTGTCATCTCTGAAAGGATAATCCCCCCATTCTATTACAGTGCATATATTTTAGATACTTTGTGTTTCAATTCTGAATTTCCCGTGCTCGGCTGGAGGTGGACGCCACAAGACCCCACGACGATCCACATATACCATCAGAAATTATGGAAGTCCTCTTACAAGAACCATCTGTACCAAGTCTGCAATGGCTTTATGGTGCCTATTTATTATTCTATTTTTGATAAACCCATTCCCAAGATTTCCTACCAAGCTTCGTTTGATTTAACAGCGGTAGGGAGTTGGTTTGGAGAGGAAAAATTCACTTATATTAGAGTTTTCGGTAGCCAAGCCGAACCACATGTTCTCCCTGTGTACATACCAGATAAACTGCTAGCAAGAGAAATCGCTTACCAGATTATGGCTGAGAGTGTTACACAGACTCTCAAGAAGAATAAGAAGCAGGGCTGGCCCTCATTTCCCTTAAGATGTGGTGTTTATACTCTGCATGATCTCAAACATGTTGAAAAGGAAGCCACGAAGATTAAATCATTAACTCTGGCGACTCTCCCAAATAGGCAGTTTGATCCAAAAAAAGTTGCCTATAAAACACTAGAACAAGCCAAATTGACAAAATTTGAGCATAAAGAAGATATGTTTGACGACCTGTTCTCTTCAGCTGAATCAATAAATCAGGCTAAAGAATTCGCTAGAATGAAATATAATGATGAAGGGTTGACTGAATTTAATAAACTTAGAGAACAGAGGTTGCAAACTCTGCCTCTAGATTTACTAGCAACAACCCCGACGACATCATCAAGCGAGCCTGATCGACAACAGTCAAAGGAACCTCCAGTTATAACGAAAGAACATCAGAGACCACAGGATGAAAATCAGAAGAAAGAACAGGAGGAAAAGCATAGAAGAGAGAAAGATGAGAAGCAGAGAAGAGAAAAAGAGGAAAAGCTAAATAAAGAACAAGAGGAAAAGCGGAAGAGAGAGTAGGAAAAAGTGTGAAAAGAACCCCAAGCTGAAAAGGAAAAACAAACCACCATTGATGTCAATATAGATACTCATGTTGACCCTAAATTGCTCAAGGAATGGGAGCAATTTGACTCCATCATCAGTGGTTTGGAATGCTCGAAGGACACAGACACTTATAAGGTAGCTGATACACAGGAAATCACTTCACCACAGGTTCTAAGCGGGACCAGCGGCCCACCCATTTCTAAAGAGGTAGAGGTAATAACAAAGGACCCCTCCGACCAAATTATTTTGCAGGTAGAAGATATTCCTCCCCTGGATGTCTTCTACAGCCCAAGGCATAAAGCAGTGGTTAAGCGACAAAGGAAAAGAAGAAGGATTGATCAACCTTCCCTTTTCCCAGAGCAAACTGTCACGGGCAACGTAGTTTGGAAGGAGGAATTTGACCCCTCCGATGAACTGACAAAACTGTCACAGTATGCAGGTGCTTATTCGGCAGCGACAATAGACAAGGCATCGGAGGTAAGCCTTTTACTGAAGACAAAGGATCAGGATATTTTCTCATTACAGGCGCAGTTAAGTGAGGCGAAGCAGAAAGCAGAGCAGGCAGAGCAGCAATTGTTGACACAACAGCAAGTGAACAATCAGCTAACTCAACAATTGCAGGCAGAAAATCAAAGGATTGACCAAAGCGCAATCCAAAAACAGAAAGAATTATCAGAGGCATTGGCACAATTGAAGGCAGCGAACGAGCAAATGGTGAAGACAAAAGATGAGCAAATTGCTCAATTATCATCACAGCTCGAAAAAGCAAAGGGCATTCCACAAGTGGATGAATTTAGAGCAGAAGCATTACAAATAAATACTGCATTAATATCCCAAATTAAGCTTCTATGTCAACAAATAGCCGAGGCAGAGCCACTGTGTGAATTAACAGAATCTATAAGTCAACAAGTAGACAAGGCCAGGACAAAATTGGATCAAGCAGAAGAAATGATAATTGCATTCCTCGAATGGCAAGATTCTGACCAAGGATAAGCGGCCAATTTACCCAGGATCTTAGAATCACAGAAAGATATACTCTTCACTGAATGGCAGTCCCAGTTGATGAAAGAAAAGAGGGCGGTTTCAAGATGTAAATCAATTTCTAGCAATTTATTTGAGTTGGTCAATAACACCCTCTACTTGTCTAACATGATTTCCCAATGCACACCAGGAAAGTTGACAACAATGAAAACATTGGAGCAATCATGTTATCCTGATCTGGAAGAAAAGGGGAGGTTAATCACTGGGATTAACAGTTTAACCTGGGACACGTATTGGTTCTTCCTGGTAAAGCCGCACACACAGAGAGCCGCCCTCAAGTGCCTAACAGATGCAATCGGGTATATTATTCCCGATATTCAAGATGCCACCTATGCCGCCCAGCTCAGCTCGTGCCTCAACAAACCACCTGAAGTAGAGCCAATGCTTGCGATAAGTCAGCTCAGATTTAAAGGCAAGCAACCTACTTGATGAATCATGTTGCCGACTGCTATATCGATGAGGAAAATAGGATCAAAATTTATTGATACCAATTAAGTAGGATTTCTGTTTTATAGATAGGTAGATTAGTTAAGTATTTATAGACCCTTTCATGTTTTTAGAAAGGGTCGTAAAATTTTGTACCTGACTTAAAGGCTGAAGTTGCACTATTGTGCTTCAGTCATATTCTTTTATGAAACTGGACCAGTTGTTCTTAATTCGATAAGCAAGCTTTTTATGCGATTGTGCACTATTGTCTTTGTATGGAAATGTTTCTGCGTTGAAGGAAGAATTACAAGTAGCGATTGATATCGGGAGTGTCAAAGAAGATCATATGGTATTTCTATCTATGTCTGAATTCATTCCTGTTATGTGAATTGTTATTTGATTATCCTTGCTATTATTGATTGCATGCATATGTTTTAACAACAGTTCTATATTCCTTCCACTATTGGATGTTTTATGGTATGCTTTTCTTTTAATCATGTATGTGTCGATGATATAAATGATGAGTGTAGTAATATCGCTTTAATCGCTTTGCTTAACTATTTAGGCACAGTAATCTTGAATGAATTAACATCTATGTCTGTTAGATGGAGTCATCTATATGCCTGTCTTTAGACATAGACCATCAAACGCTACACTTTAAAGCTCAATAGATTCCGGGGATAGGTCATAGTTCTTTTATTCTTGTCAATAGATTTAGTTATTCACCCATCGCTAGCTTAGTTTTACAAATCATCCATTCATCCCGTTTATCCACTTTTGGGAAATTGGTCCCATTATCCCCAGTCAGAGCCACTATTCCAAACGGAAAAGGAGCTGTACTAAGGTCCAGACCGGGTGGTTATCCCCAATGTTGTTGGAGTGATTTTCGAGGCTTCAACATTTTTTGCGCTAGAAGGAGGGCATCAACTGTGAATGGCACATAAACCAACATCTATAAGCCATTCTAAGAGTAATTCTCTCTCCGAATCCCCTCAATCTTCCTATTTGCATACTGGTTCTCCAGTACCCAAACAAGAAGAAGAGGAATCCACTACCACTGCTCAAACCCATCATACTCCAGAACAATTAAGTCTTGAATCACCTGAAGTCCAGTCTCTTATCCACAAACTTCAGAGCTTCTCGATTTCACCACAGAAATCTGAGGTATCGCAAAGCAGTGCGACTTCGCAATTCAATTTACCTCACCCTCTCACCAGACTTCAGAGCAAAAAGCTTGGTATTGAACCCACCGAGTTCCCTTTACCCAAGAAGAAAAAGGTGAAGAAAAATACTGAAGGATCTGACAGTGAAGAGCTTTCATCCACATCCTCCATCTCATCTTCCCCTCTGCGAAGTCAACCATCCACTCCCCCATTTCATGTTGTTGTTCACCAGGGATTAGGTACTATAACATCCCAACCTCCTCACTCCTCAATATTGTTTCCTTCCCAGACATCTGGAATTCCAACAGTAGTATCATCTACTACCGCTGTTATAATGGCAGATCCATGGACCAGGCCTGGTGCAGTAAATATGCCTGCACCATTGCATCCATTACCAGATGCTCCTGAAAAATGGCTACCCAAATTTAATCCAGATGATGGGACCCAGGCTGAGGAACACATTAATAATTTCATGTTGGCAGTCAACTTGAAAGGAGTAACAGAACAAGATGTTGTTGTTAGACTCTTCCCTTACACCTTGCAAGGATCAGCAGGATCCTGGTATTTTTCTTTACCCTCTGGTTCCATTACCAGTTGGAACACTTGCCAAGAGCAGTTTCTTACCAAATATGGAGATGATAGGTCTTTGGCTACCCTAATAAACGATCTCTCCAATCTTAGAATAAAGAACAGGGAACCAATCAAGGAATTTAATGCCCGATTCAACAAACTCCTGAACAAAATCCCGACGGCCTCCAAACCAAGTGAACAAATTCGAAGCGAATGGTACATAACCGCCCTACCTGCCAATATAGCCATCTTTGTAGATAGGGCTGGGAAACCTACCTTAGCTGAAAACATGAAAGAAGCGCTTGCTGTGGAGAAACGTATCAATGCTCTAGAGAAGAAGGCTGCTCTGGAAGACAGAAAAGCCAAAAAAGTCTCTTTTAAAGATGACTCAAAAAAGAAAACCCCAAAAGACCCATATGACATGGAAGGTTTGCAAAAGGTCCTAAAAACTTTATCAAATGAAATGGTTGAAATAAAGAAACAGGTGGGCGAAACCTCAACCAAAAGACCCTTTAGGACTTATAAGAGAAATGAATCAGAACCCCCAAATGTCATATCTAATGCAGACTCAGAGCAAGAAGAAGAAGAGGAAGAGGAAACAATCTCATCGACTGATGATGAAGGAGAAGTAGTAGAATGTCATGGAATGTGGGATTTTATACTCCCCAACTCCGATACCGATAATGAAGAAGAAGCGTTCCCGGTCACTACTAGGAGCAAAAGCACTTCTGAACCTGTTCAGGTAACGTCAAAGAAAAGAAGTGTAGGTGCCGCTACAACCAAAGAAAAAATACCTCCAAAGAAATCACCTGTAGCAGTTCCCCAAAATCATCCTTCAACTTCTAATACTCCTTCAACATCTAAAACATTATTGGTATCCGATTCAATGGAGTATAACATTGTTGATGACATGAAGAAAACTAAAGCCAACATTACTATGTTTGAGCTTAGTAAATTAAAGCATCAGCAGAAATTACTTCTCAAAGAATTGAATTTTGTTCCTTCTACACCTCTTCCCAGTGCTAAAGCTGCTAATGATTCAGGCCAACCTCCCCCCAGTATGGTCGAAGCTACCGATTCAGTTATGATTGGAGATAGATAAAATTCTTATACTCCACCTTTCCTTCTAACCTATGAGATCTATAATAGAAACCTACACAACTGTTTGATCGACTCAGGGGCATCTTCTAACATAATGCCAGCTTCAGTTTGTTCCAAACTGAACATTGAACCCCAGAAGTCTGCTATTCATATTGTATAGTTGGACAGGACCAAAGTGCAGGTTGTGGGAGAAATTAACTCCGTAACTATCAGGTTATCCGCTGATCCCAGAGTAGTACAGGATTGATATCCTAATAGCCGATATACCTGAATTTTACGGTTTAATTTTGAGTAGGGATTGGTCTGAGAAATTGCATGGGTATATTTCCATTGATTGGTCACATATGTGGCTTCCCTATAAGGGTAAGCCAAATCAAATAAGGATTGATCGAGAAAAACATATGACCCATACAGTTACTGAATTTGAACAAGAAAACCAGCCTGTAGCGTTTAATAACAACATTTTGGGGAATTATTCATCTGAGTCATTCTTTGGTAACTTTACAGCCCAGTCATCCCCATTCTCAGTCAATCATATTTCATCTCAGATTGAGAATTTTTCACAAACTGATAGGTCTAGATGTTTCAATGATGCTGAAAAAACTGTAAATACATTTGTTAATACTTCTTTATTTTGGTCTTTATATTTCGATGGGTCCAAATCTAGTGAGGGCTCAGGAGCAGGATGTATTTTGGTTAGCCCACTAGGAGAAAAAACAATGCTGTCTTGTAGACTGGAATTTGAATGCACTAACAATACAGCCGAATATGAAGCCTTAATCCAAGGGTTGTATAAAGCGATCGGCCTTAAAGTGCAATATTTAAAAGTATTTGGCGATTCTGAAATTATTATCAAACAGGTGAGAAATAGAATTCATTGTCTTTCAAATCATCTTAAACACTATCAATCGCTAGTACAAGATCTTATCTCACACTTTTTGGCATTCAATATCTCCTCCATTCCTAGGTCTCAAAATTCGGCAGCCGACCTGCTAGCCAATGTAGCTTCCAAGCTCCTGCCCTCTAAAGACTACAACCCAGATAGATTTTCAGTAGAATTGCTTTTTAGGCCTTCAATTCCTGACAATGTCACTAATTGGAGAGTATTTAACCATGATGAGGATATTTTACAATTCTTAACTTCTGAAAAGTCCTATGATAATCAAATCATTGAGGAAAATGAGCATGACTCCCAAATGAGAGAAACACCTCAGGAAAATGCAATTCCCAAGCCTGTGGTAAAGCTGGAAGATCTTTATGATATAAAAGACATGTTTAAACCCGTGACTAATGCAAAGCTCCAAAGCTCTACCCTAAGGTTTGAATTGGTAAATCTAGGTACTGAGCAAGCTCCTCAAAATATTAATTTAGGATTAGGACTTTCCTTTAGAGAGAAAGAGGCATTCATAAAACTGTTAAGGAAAAATAAACAGGTTTTTTCTTGGAAATATGATGATTTGAAGACATATGATACATCCATTATCCAGCATACCATCCCATTGCTCCCCAATCAGAAACCAATTCAACAGAAGTTAAGAAAAATACATCCAAGTTTAGAGAGTCAAATAAAGACTGAACTTAACAAACTCTTGAAAGCCACGATTATTTTTCTAGTCCGACACTGAAACTGGGTCTCCAATATGGTGCCAGTCAGAAAGAAGAATGGAGACATTTGGATTTGTATTGATTTTAGAAATTTGAACAAAGCAAGCTTAAAAGACAATTTCCCATTACCTACCATGGAGCAAATACTCCAATCAGTAGCAGGCTCTGAATTAATGTCTTTCCTAGACGGTTTCTCAGGATATAACCAAGTTTTGGTCCATCCTGATGACCAGCTTAAAACCACATTCAGAACCAAATGGGGAACATATGCATATCAGAAAATGCCCTTTGGACTTATTAATGCAGGAGCAACATTCCAAAGAGCGATGGATACGACTTTTAGAGGGATGATTAATAGAACAATGGTCGTCTACCTAGACGATATTACTGTATTCTCTAAAGAGAGAGCTAATCATTTGCATGACAAAAGATATGGTATTTCTCTTAACCCCAAAAAATCTTTCTTCGCTCTTGACCAAGGAAAGCTCTTAGGCTTTATTGTGTCTAAAGATGGAATTTATATTGATCCTGATCGGATCAAAGAAATCTCTGAAATCCCTTTCCCGCACAATAAGAAATCCATGCAGTCATTCTTAGGCCAGATCAATTTTGTTAAAAGATTCGTTCCAGATTTTTCTCAAATCATTTTACCACTTCAAACTATGATTAAGAAGAATTCAGTCTTTAAGTGGGGATCAGCGGAAAGAGAAGCGTTTGATTTAATCAAAAAATCAATAATCGATGCCCCAGCCTTAAATACTCCCAATTTTTCTAATCCTTTTACATTGTATACTATCGCCTCCATCTCGTCTTACGCAGCAGTACTCACGCAACTCAACGATCACAATTTGGAAGCACCCATTTCATTCTTTAGTTCAAATCTTCAAGGTGCCGAATTGAATTACTCCAAAGTAGAAAAACAAGCCTTTGCTGTATTTAAAGTAGTCAAACATTATAGACCCTTCGTTTTGAAAAATCACACAAAAGTTATAGTTCCTTTCCCTGCAGTTAGGCAACTATTAATCCAAAAAGAACTGGGTGAAAAAAGGGCAAATTGGGTCACAGCGCTGCAAGAATATGACTTAGAAATTAGGACAACAAAGATTGTTAGGGGCCAAGGTTTTTGCAGGTTATTGGCAGGAGCATCCAATATTCCAGAATCAAGTGATACAGATCAAACTGAAGAAATCAATCAGATAAGTGTTACTGATTCTGAGTCTCAATATGTAGATTTAATCTTTTATTCGAAAAATGGTTATGCACCTCCTAACCTGTCTTACAAAAACAAAAGGGCCATTAGGTTAAAAGCAAAGAATTTTACAATTATTGATGATGTGCTTTTTAAGCAGAATTATGATTCCATCTTATTAAGATGCCTTGAGAAAACTGAAGCACAAAAGGTTTTGCAGGAGTTACATGATGGACCAGCAGGAGGACATTTTGGAGCTGACACAACAGCTCACAAAATTATTCATGCTGGATACTATTGGCCAACTCTGTTTACAGATGCCCACGAGTATGTAAGGAAATGCCTCAATTGTCAAACTTCTAGTGGAAGACAACGTAAACCAGCTTTCCCTCTGCAACCAGTCAACATTGAACAACCATTTGAGCAATGGGGATTGGATATCATTGGGGAAATTACTCCACCGTCTTCCAAACAGCATAAGTATATCCTTACTGCTACCGATTATTTTACTAAGTGGGTTGAGGCAATACCTTTGAAGACAGCAAATTCTGAAGCAATCATTGAATTCATAGATCAATTCATCATTACCAGGTTTGGTGTCCCAAATGCTCTTGTTTTTGATAATGCATCTTATTTCTCAGGCAATGCTATGTTTGATTTCGCTATTAAAAGAGGATTTAAATTGAAATATTCTGCTAATTACTATCCCCAGGGTAATGGTCTAGCGGAATCTACTAATACAAATCTGATCAAAATCATTAAGCGAACTATCGAATAGAATCATAAAAACTGGCACAAATCCTTAATGTTTGCATTATGGGCTGATAGGATAACACAGAAAGCTTCTATAGGATCTTCCCCATTTAACCTTGTGTATGGGAAAGAAGCAGTAATACCCACAAATCTTGTTCTTCCTTCTCTAGCCCTAGTACAGTTCATTGAGGAAAGTCCTTCCTCTTCTATTCAGCTTAGACATGATCAAATTCTAAAATTAGAAGAGGAAAGAGAAAAAGCCAGGGTTATTCATGCCAAACATCAGCAAGTCATCAAGGCATCTTTTGATTCAGTCTCATCCGGTTCAAAACAATTCCAAGTCGGCGATTTAGTTCTGAATGGGACAAAGCCCATGAAGACAAGGGTAAACATACCAAGTTCCAGAAGATGTGGCTTGGACCATTCCAGATCTGTGAAAAGATAGGCCATTCGACCTTTATATTGCAAGATTTATCAGGTTCGAGAGATTCTCTCCCTGTTAATGGCCTTATCTAGAAGAAATTCTTTAATTGAGAAGGTAACCCCTTCTCCTTTCCTTTTAAGTTTGATAGAGTTTTGTAGTTTGTAGGATTTTGTTTGGAAAATATTGTTGTAAGGTATCTTCCATTGACCTTTGCTGTGTTTGACAACATGATCTACAGAAGTAGTGTGATATTTGCTTTTAAAATAATAGGACTCTTAACCATAAGGGATAATTTCTAGGAAATTAGGTATCATTGTATTCTAAAACCACCTTGCAAGTTTTGTGAACTCCTCTCAAGGTTTAGAAGTATTGTAAATCATTTTCTGTTTTCAAATTGGTCTCAAAAGGTTATCAATATCAAGATAGAAGCTAATCCAACTTCAGCATCTTCAACTCTTACCCTGTCATCCATTTACTCTTAAGGAGAAAATTGTCCATCCCATTCACTAAAGTTTATGATTACTCAGAGTGTAATTCTAAAAATTTCGATAAAAAAGATAAGAGGTCTTATTACAAGCCTGCTTACCATGATCATAGGGAAATAGTTTAACCGACATTACCAATACTGCATACCATAACAGGGTAATGGCTTAGCAATTATAAGACAAGGGGTATCATCACGAGCCAGCTTGTTCGGTTAGATTACTACCAGTGAATGGCATTGTCAATAGCTGGCTACCAAACCAGGACAATGGCTTTTTATCTTATCAATAACAGAAAAAGAAAGAAATACAAAATATGAAAACATGTTTTGAATTCATTCCGTTAATCACACTCTTAATTGGATGGAACAATGGACAATAACATGGTTAAAAGGTATCCCTGTCGAAACTATGAACGTTTGCTGGCAGCAGAGGCTCTACCTATGACAGACGCGTTCACTATAAAAGCTGATTTGGAAAAGTTTTCTGTTTTATCATTATAAACCAATAAAGGCCTATTTAAAACTTAGAATGTATCTATTGTCTTAAGAAAAGAGAGGAAATTAAAAAAATAGTTTCACTTTACTTGGAATACATATATATCTAGTTATATTAGAATTTTCCCCTTTGATTAGAATTCTATTTTTGAAAAAGTTTAAGTATTTCTATACTTTTCAGAGATAACTGTTTCTTCCAACGAATCGCCAATTGTTGTGCTCCACAACAACCCCCCATTTCATAACATTTTATTCACAAAATTATCATATGAAATGGGTCCCTTAGAGTTTAATTGGTATCAACATTGTATCTCTCAAAAAGGTCCGAAAACCAAATGAATACATTATATAAAAACCTTTTGAAAAACCCATTTGATCAAATAAAACAATCCTTTTTCATTGCGATAAAGTGATCGCAAGATCGCATATCGCAATGACATAAGGGAGCATAAATAAGTGGCATATTGGTTTCCACCGATGCGATATCGCAATCGGCTTTCGGCGATACTCTATACACAGTCCTAAAGCGCCCCCATATCATTTCCCCCGATGCGATGCGCAATCGGCGATCGGCGATATATAATACATATCTAATATGATGCCAATACCCCCGATGCGATGCGATATCGCTATCGGCAATCGGTAATATTCTATGCACATTGTTAAGACGCCCGGGTAATGTATTCCGATGCGATGCGATATCGCAATCGGCAAACTGGCGGCAGGCTGTCCATATTATATATAATCCCTATTCTCCTGACGCGATGCGATATCGCTATCGGCGATCAGAGGTTTTAAATGGTGTCAATACAAAAGGTTTAAGTTTGCCCCGATGACCGATTGCGATAAAGCGCAGTTTTCAAAAAGCCGTTAAATAAAGGGATATCATGATTTATTTCATATTAAAGGCTTGATCTGTCCAACAATGATTCACCTGCGCACAACTGCCAAAATGCCCACAGCACGCTTAAATGAATCATTCAGCCAATTAATGATATAATGGGCATTTAAGATTGGCAGGTTTTAAACGACCATTTAATGTGATCGTAAGTCCTAAAATCCTCCCATGGATTGTATCTGCGCCCATTTTAAAAGCTAATACCTTATTACGCATCAGTCAATATTTCTCATCACTTGCAAGTTTTCATTGCCATTTCTATGTGTTACGTTTATTTTCACCTCTGTGCAGAATTCATCTAAAGGAGAAAGTGCAAGCAAAATGGGGAAGAAATCCAAGAAGACCACAGGCGCTTCCTCTACGCCAGCTGCAGGACAAGTTCTCACTGACAAAAAGAAAGGATTAATTTCGGATACAACATGTTCAGGTCTCGGCAGAAGCTACTGCTGATTCTACTCGGAAATCTGAGTGTACTCTTAAGGATTTAGCTGACTCCTTCCTTCACCGGATAGCAGCCAGGGAGAAAATTCTCCCATACACAGATGTAGTGCGTTGGGCAATTGAAGAAATCCCAATCATGGACATAACCTTCAACACCAGAGACGGGAGAATTTTCGGGTCGTTCAAAGCTGATGACTTGAGGCAAATGTACCATTTTCCTAAGCCAGAGAAGATATACAATAAGGCGTTCTTGGAAAAATTCGCGAACGAGAACGAAGTTGAATCCGAACCCATCGGGATTGGAGACAAAATCCAGCAAAGCACAAACATGAGTCTTCTGGTAAGTACTCAGTTGATTCCCTGGCTTCTCCTTATTTGCTACGCTGGAATAATGATGTGTAGATTGTGGGGATTGCATGACTCTTCTAATTTCCCCATAGAAATGGTTCCCTTAATGGAAGCTGCAGTGAACAGTCAAATAATGGATTGGGCCACTATTCTCTCAGATAAATTAGCCAAAGTTGTTCTTGATTTTAGAAATCAGTTTGTCTTCTCTGAAAGGATAATCCCCCCATTCTATTACAGTGCATATATTTTAGATACTTTTTGTTTCAATTAGGAATTTCCCGTGCTCGGCTGGAGGTGGACGCCACAAGACCCCACGGCGATCCACATATACCATCAGAAATTATGGAAGTCCTCTTACAAGCACCATCTGTACCAAGTCTGCAATGGCTTTATGGTGCCTATTTATTATTCTATTTTTGATAAACCCATTCCCAAGATTTCCTACCAAGCTTCGTTTGATTTAACAGCGGTAGGGAGTTGGTTTGGAGAGGAAAAATTCACTTATATTAGAGTTTTCGGTAGCCAAGCCGAACCACATGTTCTCCCTTTGTACATACCAGATAAACTGCTAGCAAGAGAAATCGCTTACCAGATTATGGCTGAGAGTGTTACACAGACTCTCAAGAAGAATAAGAAGCAGGGCTGGCCCTCATTTCCCTTAAGATGTGGTGTTTATACTCTGCATGATCTCAAACATGCTGAAAAGGAAGCCACAAAGATTAAATCATTAACTCTGGCGACTCTCCCAAATAGGCAGTTTGATCCAAAAAAAGTTGCCTATAAAACACTAGAACAGGCCAAATTGACAAAATTTGAGCATAAAGAAGATATGTTTGACGACCTGTTCTCTTCAGCTGAATCAATAAATCAGGTTAAAGAATTCGCTAGAATAAAATATAATGATGAAGGGTTGACTGAATTTAATAAACTTAGAGAACAGAGGTTGCAAACTCTGCCTCTAGATTTACTAGCGACAACCCCGGCGACATCATCAAGCGAGCCTGATCGGCAACAGTCAAAGGAACCTCCAGTTATAACGAAAGAACAACAGAAACCACAGGATGAAAATCAGAATAAAGAACAGGAGGAAAAGCAGAGAAGAGAGAAAGATGAGAAGCAGAGAAGAGAAAAAGAGGAAAAGCTAAAGAAAGAACAAGAGGAAAAGTGGAAGAGAGAATAGGAAAAAGTGCGAAAAGAACCCCAAGCTGAAAAGGAAAAACAAACCACCATTGATGTCAATATAGATACTCATGTTGACCCTAAATTGCTCAAGGAATGGGAGCAATTTGACTCCATCATCAGTGGTTTGGAATGCTCGAAGGACACAGACACTTCTAAGGTAGCTGATACACAGGAAATCACTTCACCATAGGTTCTAAGCGGAGCCAGCAGCCCACCCATTTCTAAAGAGGTAGAGGTAATACCAAAGGACCCCTCCGACCAAATTATTTTGCAGGTAGAAGATATTCCTCCCCTGGATTTCTTCTACAGCCCAAGGCATAAAGCAGTGGTTAAGCGACAAAGGAAAAGAAGAAGGATTGATCAACCTTCCCTTTTCCCAGAGCAAACTGTCACGGGCAACGTAGTTTGGAAGGAGGAATTTGACCCCTCCGATGACCTGACAAAACTGTCACAGTATGCAGGTGCTTATTCGGCAGCGACAATAGACAAGGCATCGGAGGTAAGCCTTTTACTGAAGACAAAGGATCAGGATATTTTCTCATTACAGGCGCAATTAAGTGAGGCGAAGCAGAAAGCAGAGCAGGCAGAGCAGCAATTGTTGACACAACAGCAAGTGAACAGTCAGCTAACTCAACAATTGTAGGCAGAAAAGCAAAGGATTGACCAAAGCGCAATCCAGAAACAGAAAGAATTATCAGAGGCATTGGCACAATTGAAGGCAGCGAACGAGCAAATGGTGAAGACAAAAGATGAGCAAATTGCTCAATTATCATCACAGCTCCAAAAAGCAAAGGGCATTCCACAAGTGGATGAATTTAGAGCAGAAGCATTACAAATAAATACTGCATTAATATCCCAAATTAAGCTTCTATGTCAACAAATAGCCGAGGCAGAGCCACTGTGTGAATTAACAGAATCTATAAGTCAACAAGTAGACAAGGCCAGGACAGAATTGGATCAAGCGGAAGAAATGATAACTGCATTCCTCGAATGGCAAGATTCTGACCAAGGACAAGGGGCCAATTTACCCAGGATCTTAGAATCACACAAATATATACTCTTCACTGAATGGCAGTCCCAGTTGATGAAAGCAAAGAGGGCGGTTTCAAGATGTAAATCAACTTCTAGCAATTTAGTTGAGTTGGTCAATAACACCCTCTACTTGTCTAACATGATTTCCCAATGCACACCAGGAAAGTTGACAACAATGAAAACATTGGAGCAATCATGTTATCCTGATCTGGAAGAAAAGGGGAGGTTGATCGCTGGGATTAACAGTTTAACCTGGGACACGTATTGGTTCTTCCTGGTAAAGCCGCACACACAGAGAGCCGCCCTCAAGTGCCTAACAGATGCAATCGGGTATATTATTCCCGATATTCAGGATGCCACCTATGCCGCCCAGCTCAGCTCATGCCTCAACAAACCACCTGAAGTAGAGCCAATGCTTGGGATAAGTCAGCTCAGATTTAACGGCAAGCAGCCTACTTGATGAATCATGTCGCCGACTGCCAGATTGATGAGGAAAATAGGATCAAAATTTATTGATACCAATTATGTAGGATTTCTGTTTTATAGATAGGTAGATTAGTTAAGTATTTATAGACCCTTTCATGTTTTTAGAAAGGGTCGTAAAGTTTTGTACCTGACTTAAAGGCTGAAGTTGCACTATTGTGCTTCAGTCATATTCTTTTATGAAACTGGACCAGTTGTTCTTAATTCGATAAGGAAGCTTTTTATGCGATTGTGCACTATTGTCTTTGTATGGAAATGTTTCTGCGTTGAAGGAAGAATTACAAGTAGCGATTGATATCGGGATGTCAAAGCAGATCATATGGTATTTCTATCTATGTCTGAATTCATTCCTGTTATGTGAATTGTTATTTGATTATCCTTGCTATTATTGATTGCATGCATATGTTTTAACAGCAGTTCTATATTCCTTCCACTATTGGATGTTTTATGGTATGCTTTTCTTTTAATCATGTATGTGTCGATGATATAAATGATGAGTGTAGTAATATCGCTTTAATTTCTTTGCTTAACTATTTAGGCACAGTAATCTTGAATGAATTAACATCTATGTTTGTTAGATGGAGTCATCTATATGCCTGTCTTTAGACATAGACCATCAAACGCTACACTTTAAAGCTCAATAGATTCCCGGGATAGGTCATAGTTCTTTTATTATTGTCAATAGATTTAGTTATTCACCCATCGCTAGCTTAGTTTTACAAATCATCCATTCATCCCGTTTATCCACTTTTGGGAAACTGGTCCCATTATCCCCAGTCGAAGCCACTATTCCAAACGGAAAAGGAGCTGTACTAAGGTCCGGACCGGGTGGTTATCCCCAATGTTGTTGCAGCGATTTTCGAGGCTTCAACACCTAGCCAAGATAAAGGTAATATAACAGTTTTAAATACCCAAAACACCCACTCAGTTACATAGCTTTATCGGTTGTGCTGGTTATTACAGGAACTTTATAGAAAATTTTGCTAAAACAACACATCCGCTTTTTCAATTACTAAAAAAAGATGCAGACTTTGTGTGGACAGATGATTGTGATGCAGCCTTTGTAAAGTTCAAGGAACTGGTTTTTAGTTCTCTGATCCTTAGAGGACCTGACTAGACATTACCATTCCATATTCATGTTGATGCTTCCCAGACAGCAGTTGGGGCAGTTTTGGGGCAACAAGCGGATAAGGTACCATATGCAGTTTACTATGTTAGTAAGAACTTAGCCCCTGCTGAGTTAAACTACACAGTGACTAAAAAAGAGTTCCTTGCCATCATCTATGCCATCAATAAGTTTCGGCACTATATCACTGGTTACCCCACCTTTGTACACACGGATCATGCAGCCATTAGGTATCTGATGAATAAACCCGTTACTCTTGGTCGTATTACAAGATGGCTTTTGCTACTTCAATAATTTGATATTACCATAGTAGATAAACCAGGGAAAGATAACGTGGTTGCTGACTTTCTGTCTAGATTAGAAAATAATGCCGAAGGTATACATATCGAAGATAGCTTTCTAGATGAATATTTTTTTGCAATTTCCACTAACACTATATAGTACGCAGATATTGCTAACTATCTTGCTACAGGGAAGGTACCTCGTCATTTGTCATATAAGGACCAATGGAAAATTATTCATCATAGCATCTGATATTCATGGATGGCAGGATACCTCTTTCATACAGGGGTTGATCAACAGATTCGACGTTGTGTATTAGAGGAGGATATCTATGAGATATTTAAGGCCGCCCATAGTGGACCTTGTGGAGGACATTTTGCAGATAAAAGAATAGGCCACAAGGTGATGTAAATGGGATATTACTGGCCTTCTATCTTTTGTGATGCTAGAGATTATGTTCGAAGATGTGACAGTTGTCAACGGGTGGGAAAACTTGGGAAATCAAATGAAATGCCATTACAGCCCCAGATAGTCCTCGAACCTTTTGAGAAGTGGGCTATTGATTTTGTTGGACCCATCAACCCACATTCCCATCAAAAGTTTCACATCCTGGTTTGTACAGATTATGTCACTAAGTGGGTGGAAGCCAGAGCGGTTGTGAAAGCAACAGAATAGGTGGTGGCTGATTTTCTTTTTGAAGAGATTTTTGCCCGATATGGTACCCTGAGAGAAATTGTTTTAGATGGAGGAACACAGTTCACATCCCACATGATAGAGAGGCTTATGCAGAAATATGGGGTTAAGCACAGACTGACAACTCCTTACCATCCCCAAGCGAATGGACAGGTAAAAAGCACAAACAAAGTATTGGAAAATAACTTGATAAAAATTGTAGCAAGTCATCGCCAGGATTGGTCATAGAAACTTCCAGAAGCTCTTTGGGCGTATAGGATGACATGGCGGAATACAACCAGGTTTTCACCATTTGAGTTAGTCTATGGGAAATCCCCCTTGTTTCCAATTGAATTTGAAATTAGTACTTTCAGAACAACTTTGGAAGTGGGATTAGACTTATCAGAGGCCCAGAAACATCGGCTGGAACAGCTCAATGAGTTAGACGAGATTCGCTCAGTAGCTGTCTAGAGAACCACTATTGTTCAACAATAGAGAATGAAATGGCACGATAAATTTATCAAGAATAAGGTGTTTCATACAAGGGACTGGGCATTGTTATATGACTCCCGGTTCAAAGATTTTAAAGGAAAGCTTTGCACTCATTGGATGGGACCTTATGAAGTGGACATTGTATTTGCCAATGGCACAGTTAGATTGGTGACAGTAGATGAAAATCGTACCCCCTTCCTAGTTAACGGACACCGTATGAAGTTATACCACCATCCAACTTCTAAAGACGCCTTCATAAAACATCTTTCTGAGACATCTAGTTTGATGGTTGTTGGTGCAGAGAATGCTCCCTCTGCATTTTGATAAAAAAAAACATATATCTATATATATATATCTATATATATATATATATATATATATATATATATATATATATATGTAATAATAATAAATATATGTTGTTACTACTTACTTGTTTGCGTTTTTGCAGGAATAAGAACTAAATTATGATAAGGAGAAATGGAGAAATTTTTCAACTGTCGTTGCTGTTACTCCATCAGCGTCGTTACTCCACTATTTCTGTTACTCCGCCAATGCTGTTACTCCATTGTTGTTGCTACTCCACCGGCGTTGTTACTCCATTGTTTCTGTTACTCCGCCAATGCTATTAATCCACTGTTGCTATTACTCCGCCAATGTTGTTACTCCACTGTTGTTGTTACTCCGTTGATGTTGTTACTCCACTGTTGTCGTTACTTCGCCGGTGTTGTTACTCCACTATTGTTGTTACTCCGTCGGCACTATTACTTCACTGTTGTTGTTACTCCGCCAGTGCTGTTACTCCATGATTGTTGTTACTCCATTGGTGTTGTTACTCCGTCGTTGATGTTACTCCGTCATTGCTGTTACTCCGTCGGTGATGTTACTTCGCCATTGTTGTTACTCGGCCATTGTTGTTACTCCATCAGTACTGTTACTCCATAGCTGTTGTTACTCCATCGTGTTGTTACTCCTCCATGTTGTTACTTCGCTGGTGCTATTACTCTGTCGGTGCCGTTACTGCACCATTTCCATTACTCTGCCATTGTTGTTACTCCATCGGTTATCTTTGTTGTTACTCCACCGCCAGGTAGGTCGCTAGGTACGCCTTCATTGACTCTTATGGATTTAATTAAAATATTCCAAAAAAGAGACTAGTACGTGCCGTGTACGGCCGTATGTAAGTTGGGGGGGGGGGTCCCGTCATAAATAAACAACGACATATCTAAAATCGTAATCATATCACATCATTACCAAATCCAACGAGAATGGAAACCAAAAAAAGCGTGTGATTTTGTAATCATAACTCCTACGCATTCGAATTTGAAATCATACGCCAAGAGCTTTACCGGTCATTTCCCCAGTACGTTGCATTTAATTACCATAATCATGCACTTGTACTGCCACACCCTGCCATTAATTTCTATGTTTTTCGAGGTGTACCAGTCATCATTATCATTCTTTTACCCCGCAGCCACCATGCTAACAATATTGTCATTGTCAGTTGGGTTGCTATTACTCTCCCCCTACCAGTTGACTGTATCCATTGTGTTGATCCAGTTCTTACAGTGATGGGTGGATTGACTGTGAGCCATGAGTCAGAGAGCATGACAATGGTTAGAAACAATCTGAAAGTATGGCAGGTTTTGGAAAATGCAGTATGGAACGTCTATTTCGACAGACTGCAAGGATTTAACGAGGAAATTATGATTGAATTTGCACTCAATTTGGAGGAAATGATCTCTCGGGTCCGGGGGATAGAAATCCTTGTTACAGAAGAAACCATTGCAGAGGTCAGTGGGCTACCCCAGCAGGGGCAGAAATGGTTTTCATGAAGAACCGCCCTTCCAAAGTCCCCCAAAGCATTCTTGCAAGCTAGATAAAATGTTGTTCAGAAAGGCCGGGGGTACGACCGAAATTCATAACCACACCCACGGGGTGAGGTAGTAGGTTTCGTAATGAGATACATAACCTGTGAGGGGAGGTATGCCACCATGTTTAAATACCATTTTAGAATATTGGCTCACCTTCGATTCCCACAGGTGGAAACCTTCTCATTGAATATGCCTTTCTTCCTGTTAAGAAGTATCCAGCTAATGGCGCACTCTGCTCAGCATTCGCGACAAGTGGTAGCAGTCATTACCAACCATGGCCTGGTCCAGCTGTTAGTCATGCATGAAATCAGTCAATTTCAAATTTCATGGGAAATATTCCAGGATTCCACAGAGGAAGAAATAGCAGCTGCTAGAGCCTCTAGAGAAGAGGAGCCGGAAGAACAAATGGAGGAAGGGACCGGAGCAGAGGATGATTACATAGATCAAGAAGAACCAGAGGAAATGGAGATGGAACTCGAAAGGCTGGAACAGAACCAGGAGAATGAACCAGGGAGGATAGTCATGGCTGTCCCACAAGAACCAGCCTCGACCACAGAACCGATGGAACAAGAAATGTTGTAGCAAGGGGTCAACATAAAAAGGGCCACCAGCACCATGACCGAGGTTGTCCCTCAAGAACCAGCCTAAACCATGGAGCTAGTAGAGAAAATCAGCAACACTATAATAATCGAAGAGGGACCACATCGAGTTGAGGTGGAGGAATTCGAGAATATTGTGGCCAGGGGTGTCCCACAAGAACCACCCTTGACCGTAGAACCAATGGAGGAAGACAAACTAGAACGAGAGGGGCCCGAAGCTAAAAGAACCGTGGGGCCAACAGGAAAGGAGGCTTGTTATAGACATATTTGGGCACTGCAACCCCAATCACATATGTCCATAAACCAAGGGCTTCTAAGTCCCTAAAAGTGTTGCTTCATACCCTAAAGGAGCAAGGTCAGCTGATTACATCATCTCCCAGAAGTTCTCCATGAAAAACTGCTCAGAACTAGTCAAAATTGGACCATACAGACTGCTCAATGCTAAGGGTGTGATGCATCTCACCTACCACATAAAAAAAGTGCGATGCATACTGGAAAGCCCTTCTATAGGGTGTGATGGGCGAGAGTAGACAAATGGAAGAGACAGTTTGCAAGGTGGATGATCATGGAATCTTCCAGAAACTTCTCCTGTGACACTTGCCTCTCTGAATTCGCCTAGGGATGAGTAAGAGATCATGAAATCTCCAAGTGGAATTGAGAACTATCATAGAAATGACACTAATCACAATCCCAGAAGCTGACTCACCCACCTGCAAACATCTATATATGGATCCCTCATCCCAGAGATCCAGAGGCTGGAATCTTGTATTTTGTAAGGAAGTGCTATTAGTTTCTTTGTGGAACATCGTAGTGTTGGGTGATCTAAGCTTTTCATGAGGTGAACAAGGGCTTTCATGCTGGGAGGATGACGTTGGGTCAGATCAATGAGTTGTAATCCTCTCTTCTACTCTTTCTATCAATAAAGCTATTTGAGTTTTCCTCCACATTGTTGTATGTTTGAGTTGATATATGCATTTTTGTGGTCAATATATATCTGGTCCTATATTGTTTATGATTGTAGATCTCTGTGCTTTGATGGTATTATGTTGCTTTGACTTTACAGGTGCTCTTTGAAACGGGACAAGCAAGGAAGGAGCGACAAAGATCTGTCAAAGGGGAGAGGAAACAAGCAAGGAGCCAAGCGAAAGACTGAGGTTGGTACTCTCTGCTTCTCTCTCATCTACTTCTCATAAAGGAAAACGAAAGTAACTTTAGTTTGTTTGTTTCTAAGATAGCTACCCGTCTTAGTGGGACTAGCAGCTCTGAATGGACACTAGATTTCCCGATAACAAAATGGCGACTCCACTGGGGAGCGAATAGCTTATTTGCTTGTCTATATTTGTTTGCTTTAGAAACTACAGACAGAGCCTGAAGTTAAGCTAGCTAGCCTTCGAACTGCATTTGCTATGCAAGTGAAAAGTAGATCAATGCTGCTTCAGTCCATCTCCAGGTTTTGTTTATAAATTGAACAATTGATTTGCAAACATCCTAATTGCCCTGGTGGTCGCTCAAGTAACCTCATTAGATCAGCCCCTATGATTTGCATTTACTGACTATCATTAGCTCGGCCTAAATCCTTGAACTAAGCTGAAAACTGTGACAAAAAACCAAGTTAAAGTCTTGTCCCTGGACCATCGCACTGTCTCCTTTAGGAAATCTGGATGCATCACACCTCCCGTGTGCAGTAGGTGAGATGCATCCCTGTTTCCCTGTGTTACAGGTGCGATGATCAGATAAGACTATTTCTGCCTTCAGATTTTGGTTTTTCTTCACTCTCTTCGGCTTTATTCAAGAGTTTTGTTGTCTGTGATCAGTATACCACTGTTGAAACTCCATTCCTTTACATTATTTAGCCTCCATCGTACAAAGAATTGTGAATGATTTTATGTATTTTTTTCCATTTACAGTTCTCATTTACGAAAAAGTAGCTTAATCGAACTGTCGTCTTTTGATTTGGAAGTGTCACAAGTGTCGTTTTTAGTCAAAGAAAAGAATCCTACTTTGTTTGATGGTCGATTACACTGTTACTCTTGTATTTGATTTGAATTGATAGTATTTAAGGTGTCGAAATCAGTTTTCAAATTGAAGTTGAAAGTGTCGCCTTTGTCTCCCTTTCGTATTTTGAAGAGAAAATTGTTAGAATTGTCGCTTTGAAAGAAAAGATAATTCAGATTTGTACTTAGCATTCTTTTTTTCATTCACACATTAAGAAAGTGGAAAACAAATACATGCATGCGCATTTGCATTTAGACTGCTTGTTGATTTTGATTTAGGACAATGCATCTAATGTGTGCTCTCTACTCTATGTTGAAGGAATCTCACTTCTCTTTCTTTAGTAGCTAGGATTTTCATTGCAAAAAGAAGATTAAACGACTGTTTATCATCTTAGATTGCATTTTTAGGAATTGTATATCTACATCACGTGGTGAACCTTAAAGGAAAACTTCTTAAGAAAGATCAACTGTAAAATAAATTCAATGAACATAAAAATGCTTTGGAACCTAACGCACAACATTTAGAAATCTAGGCTAGAGACGTATTCCGGTGTCGTAAAGCCTGGTAACTATCGCTTTCATCGTAGGTTGGGTGATTCATCCTCTTTGAGATTACAAGTGCCAGTACAGACTTTTGCTCCCACGTACCGTCAAGTATATATTGGGAGACCACAATAGGCTATATCCTTTATCCTTAGGAAGCCGTGTCTGCCGCCCTATCGATTGCAATTATACTGAACACAGCATTCGAGAAGATTGACTACCTTACCGTAAAAAGTATTCTGCAGTTTTGTGATTGGTTTGGTAATCACTCTATCTAGATTTCCAGAGTAGTCTCTTTCATTCCTTTTCAGACTCCTTAAAGGAAAAGGTCCATCTAAGCACTTGTCACTTCAGGATCATTAAAAATCGAAGGCGACTAGAGTCATCTTTAGCTTTTTCTCGACTCTTAAAAACTGAAAAAGCAAGTTGTGTCGAAGTGTCATAAAATTTATTTTAATTGGAATAACGTCACTATTCCCTTGTTGATCTTAGGTTGAGAAAATGGAGTCCACCAACCAAGGATTTCCCCTTGGGGGAAATCCTAGTCCTTTCTCTTGGGGAGATGTTGGTGCACCTCATATGGCCACATTGTCCCTTCCAGGATTGACAATTGGCCTGCCAGTATGGCTCTTCTCGACCTCTGTCGTTCAAAGCACCGTGATTCCTGAGCAATGAAATCAGCAACTAGATGATGCTAGAGTTACCTCCCAACCTTCTACTTCATTTGTTTCTCCCTCTCCTTCTTCCTCTTCACTTGGTGAAGCTAGTAAAACTAAAAACCAAGTAACAGAGAAGAAGAGGAAAGGGAAGGAGAAGAAGAATAAGGAGCCAATGGAAAAGAGGGGCAACCATACATCGTCTAGCGAAAATCTGCACACTGCACCATCCAAACCTAAATCTCCATGTGTCATTTGCAAAGGGGACCACTATCATCGAGATTGTCCTTGCATCCCACGGATCTTAAGGGACTGGTCTCCCCGCTTGCACAATCTGATGTCCTCAACCTCTGATGATCATGTTGAAAGTACATCGTCAACTAGTGAAAACGAAGTCACTGGACAGAAAGGAAAATATAAAATTTCTTGTAGACTGTGTGAAGGCGATCATGCCGTCCACCGTTGTCCCTTCCTAGATGAAGCTAAAAGAGTCTTGGATAACCGTCCTGCTTCACCGCTATGGCTTCCTCCTAGATACAAGAAACTCTTGTCGAGTCCATCGCTAGTTGAAAATCTCACTGACACACCTTTGTGGTCGGTTGAAGAATCTATCATTGAAGATAAACCCTCTGAATCCACACCAGACCAAAGTCAACAGGTCGAGATGGCAGTCGACCCAATATTGTCTTCAGAAGCTCCATCTTCAGATGATACAGTCATCGAAGAGAATGAGAACGACACCGTTCAAATTATTTTCGTAAACATAGACTCCAATGAACATGGGGGAAATCTACCCGTTCCTTTACCATAGGAAGGAAGTTCATCAGAGTCGTATCCGGCCGTTTATTCGATCCCACCTCCAAGCAACCTAGTCGTTTCCTTCGACTGGAATCTACTAGGCAGACCCCACCTACCATCTGATGTACCATTCTGAATCATAGTACAAGCTTACAGAACGGTCATGGTTGGTACTATCATAGATGAAGGGGATTCTGTGAGTATCCTTTCCTCAACTGCTTGGAAGGCGCTTGGTTCGCCATCGCTTCTGCTTGAGATGCGAAATCTGATAGGCTTCGACAAAGGAACCAGTCGACCTTTAAGGATCCTTCCAAATTTACCTATAACTTTGAGAGGGAAAACTGTTTATCTGAACATAATGGTAGTCCAAGGACCTTTAGATTACAATCTACTCCTTGGGCGTGACTACACTTATAGCATGGGAGCCATTGTCTCCTCGCTCTTTCGAGTGATGTGTTTTCCGCATGAAGGTAGAGTGGTCGAGCTCGTAGACCAGCTTTCATTCCCTGGCTCACACATAGCTAATAGTCAAATTCCGTCCCTAACTAGTCTTTTCACACAAGGAATGTCTCGTCAATCTCCAGTCTGTCCACCTGATGAGCGCGAGTGATTCAATGATTGTGACCGAAACCCAAGGGGCATGCACCCTGGTCTGCTTCGGTAGGAAAACTTTAGGTATAGGATAGGTTTCTGTGGAGGATATATGACTAGTCTGACACGCCCGTCCATTTATGAAAATGGGATTAGACTCGAATAATATTCCCTCATCAAAGTTATGTGAGTGGAGGCGACTGCGCCATTCACCTTTGTCTATTTCAATAGACATCACCAAGGAAGTATTTGTCTGCAATGCAGATGGAGCAATCTTGCAAATGCGAGAACTTTCATATGGTAACCTGGAAACTCTACTTCGCTATACCTGGGGGCATGCAAACCTATTGTACGCAAATGAAAAGCGACCAGCGTAACACTAACTCCATAGTTTCTGCTAACTCCAACTGCTTAGGTTAGGTGATTGGTTGGATCGACCGTTCACCTTTGCAAGGGCCAAATGGCACCAGCAAAGTAAAGGAAGAGTTTTCCTACCTAACCCCGGTAGTTAATTAACCCCTAGGATAGTAGTTGGTCGTTCCTAGCTTACATGCGAAAGGCAGCGGAGCAAAGTTTCGAATGGGGCAAGCTCCCTAAAAAATGAACCTATCGATGAGACGTCCTTATTATATGACTGGCACAAGTAGTTTTATGCAAAGTTCAAGCTCGTTAAAAAATAAACCTAAGCAATAAGTATATGTTCCATCAGAGTTTAAGCTCATTAAAAAATGAACCAACCTCTAGTAAATAACCATTGCAAATGCATTATCATCAGCTTTTGAGCCTTGGTCGTGTTCTTACCATCACCTCCACTCTGTTTTTAGCCGATCATACGCCCCCATTTGATTGTTTACCCCTTTTTAGGAACAACTACAATGAGTGATTCTATTAGCCATCTTCTTTACACTGTCATGATTGAAAAGTTCCAAACCTTACCTGGAACCAGCTGCTACTCAAAAATATCACTCATTCCTAAAAAACGAGTCTCCTTTAAGCTCTTTTCATTTGATTCATAAAATATGAAAAGATTGCTGAGCAATTGGCCCCTCCAGCTCGTTAAAGTGATCAGAAGTGCTATCCCTCCTCTAGATTTTAATCTTTTTGGACCTGAGGGATCATTACACAAAAAGATCGAGAGCTTGTCTTGTTTGGCTCGTTAAAACTATCGAAAATTCATCCCTTTCGTATTATTTTATACTTTTTCGGACTTAAGGGATTATATGACGAAAAAGGATTGCTGGACTTTCCTTTCCATCCCTTTTCAGACTCTCTAAAATTGAAAAAGGACCAAGTTATCTTTGTCATTAAACAATAGCGACAAACTTGTCCATGCAGACAAGAGTGAGTTTCACTGTCGCTAGGCTCGTTAAAACATAGCGACGGGTTTGCCCGAAGGGAAAATTATAGAACAAGCATATGTTATCCTCCTCAAGATTGACAAAAATAAAGAGGTACTGGTTAGCAATGACTAGGGAAAAATTGGGAAGAAAACTTGAAGAAACTTTATTGGTAGCAAATCGCTCTTGAACATGACACTTTCACTCTGTCACCATGATTGAGTCGGGTTGGGTTATTCTGTTCACCAGTCATATTACCATTGGTCCACCGTACCATCCATTTTTGGGGTTAACGCTACCAATCCATTTCAGTGTCACCGATATGTTTAAGAGAAGTCGCTCAGAGAATTCACCAACCCAGCTTGTGTCTCATCCACTGCAATACTTTCATGCTTCATTCTTTCATGACCACCACCCTGAACCTTGTATCATCATATCGTTTTCACCTCCACAAAATCATTTTCTCCTTTCTGTGTTGTAGATGTGGGATTCATTAATGCCCTCCTACGACGAGTCACTTCTTGTCAACATCAGCTCATTATCCAAGAAGTCGACCTAGGAACAACCCCTTCAGTACTTTGAAGCTTGCATGCCTCAATGGCAAGTTTCTCACTTCCGGCGACAGGTTTACATCAATGGCCTTCGACCGAAAGATTTTGCGTGGTGTTCAACGCCAAGTCCCATTTTCACACCACGTGAATTGTACTATTGTACTTTGAGGGTCATCATCATTATCGGTGATTCCTCTCACACCTGTTAACAGCTTAAATCATTGGCTGGTAATCATGTGATGTCTTTCCATGTTCGACTCCAGAACATCTTTTCACATGTATCGACTTGTACTTTGGGCGAAGATTGAATGAGTTTGAAGACCCTGGATCTAGTTTCATCCATCCAGGCTGCGATATATTTAGGAAAATAAAAACATCAAATGTACATCATTGCTGCATAGATAGTCATCCAAGCCAAAGGATGATGGCTCTACCAGAATCATCAGTCTGCCACACAAACGGTTGTTTGTCCTATGTACATGAGAAAGAATTTATAAAGCTGAGCATGGGAATGCCCGCCTCAGCTAGATCATGAAAATATTATGAAGATAATGTATTTTATTGTATCTTATTATAGGTCGCCTTCTAGTTTGAAAAACCTCGGATCCTCATGATAAAGCATTTCACCCGACATCAAAAAGATTTACGACCTCATGCCTTAGGGGGAAACTGTTATAGACATATTTGGGCACTACAATCCCAATCACATATGTCCATAAACCAAGGGCTTCTAAGTCCCTAAAAGTGTTGCTTCATACCCTAAAGGAGCAAGGCCAGCTGATTACATCATCTCCCAGAATTTCTCCATGAAAAACCGCTCATAATTAGTCAAAACTGGACCATACAGACTGCTTAACGCTAAGGGTGCGATGCATCTCACCTGCCACATGCAAAAAGTGAGATGCATACTGGAAAGCCCTTCTGTAGGGTGCGATGGGCGAGAGTAGACAAATGGCAGAGACAGTTTGCAAGGTGGATGATCATGGAATCTTCCAGAAACTTCTCCTATGACACTTGCCTCTCTGAATTTGCCCAGGGATGAGTAAGAGATCATGAAATCTCCAAGTGGAATTGAGAACTATCAGAGAAATGACACTAATCACAATCCCAGAAGCTGACTCACCCACCTGTAAACATCTATATATGGATCCATCATCCCAGAGATCCAGAGGCTGGAATCTTGTATTTTGTAAAGAAGTGTTGTTGGTTTCTTTGTGGAACATCATAGTGTTGGGTGATCTAAGCTTTTCATGAGGTGAAGAAGGGCTTTCATGTTGGGAGGATGACGCTATGTTAGATCAATGGGTTGTAATCCTCTCTTCTACTCTTTCTATCAATAAAGCTATTTGAGTTTTCCTCCATATTCTTGTATGTTTGAGTTGATATATGCATTTGTGTGGTCAATATATATCTGGTCCTATATTGTTTATGATTGTAGATCTCTATGCTTTGATGGTATTATGTTGCTTTGACTTTACAGGTGCTCTTTGAAACAGGACAAGCAAGGAAGGAGCGGAAAAGATCTATCAAAGGGGAGAGGAAACAAGTAAGGAGCCAAGCGAAAGACTGAGGTTGGTATTCTCTGCTTCTCTCTCATCTACTTCTCATAAAGGAAAATGAAAGTAACTTTAGTTTGTTTGTTTCTAAGATCGCTATCCGTCTTAGTGGGACTAACAGCTCTGAATGGACACTAGATTTCCTGATAACAAGGATATGGGTATAATGGATGGAATTGATGTGATTATGCAAGAATCCATCTGTACCAATGTCGTGCTGGAAGAAATAGTGCCAGCATCGCCTGTTCAAGAATTGCTGGACATGGAAGGTGGTGTCCCACAAGAACCACCATCAACTTGTCCGACCCTGGAGATCATAGAAGAATTAAATGTTGGGATTGACGTTGTTCCACAAGAACCAACATCAACCTTAGAATAGGGGACTACGCAGGCTGAGGTTTTTACCTAGAGCAAAGATGTTGCAGACAGGGGGAAAGAGCCCAAGACCATGAATGGGGCTGAGATAGATCAGGTAGGAAAATTTTTTCAATTTTCCCACCACTTCTCCATTCAAAAAGGTGCAAGGGTGTCTCACTCCGCCCGGCACATAGAAGAGGATGTGGCCATTCCACCAATTTTGAAATATGACGGGTCGAAGAAAGGACCAGCTGCCACAGGCTTGTCGGCCACAGATCCCCACAGAGATCTCTCTCAAGAACCCAGAATAGAGGAAGAAGCAAATGTTTTTGAAACAAGGGAACCTGGAAGGGAAAGTTTGGTTGAACCACCGATGGATATCCACCGAGTGAGCCAGCCACCTATCAAGATAGCCTCACAATGAGATGAGGCAGGAGATAGTACAGAAGTGGTTGCCCCCGAGGAAGAGAAAGAAAGAAAAGAAGCCCCGTCGAGTAACCCTGTGGATACCCCCTCGAGTAAATCACCACTTGTCGAACCGGCTGCAGTACCAGATGAGGTGGTGGTTAAACAAGAATGGGTAGAATTGTGTGAACAACAAAAGCCGCCTATGAAGCAGAAATACCAGTGGCAATTTAAAGAAACAATGCGACTTAAAATAGAGATTAAGAAGGTGAGGAAGCAGATGCACCAGATGAAGAAATGGGTGAAGAGATATAAGTGTCGGGCTAAGAGACCCACAACCACAACGGTCGAAGCAGGGACACAGGTAGATGGAGTGGCAACAACTTCCGTTGCCACTCAGGAAGTCTCTATAGAATATTTGTTTGAAGGCCGTGAGTTTTCTTTGACAACCAAATTACAAACATGGAAATCGACAGCGGCACGATACCAGAATGAAGCAAAGAGAACCCAAGAACGAGCATCCGTGGCAATCTTCGAATATGTGGAGCACATTGATATAATGCGATTAAGGTATGCCAAGCAGCAACTCAAAGTGGAGCAGCTAGAAAGGTAAGTAGCAGAGTTGAACATTGACAAGGAGTAGATGCTCCATTTAGCACAAGAGGTGATGGCATGTTGCCCTCCCTCTTCCAGTTATGCTTTATTTTTTGCATGAACTTTTTCTTTTCTTCTGTTTGGAAAGTATCCAAAAGGAAATTAGTCATGAGATTGAGGACGGCGTATAGTTCCTCCGGATAATGAGAGCCCATGATGTGCCAACTTAGCATTTGATGTGTGAGATTTACATGCACGGGTATCTCTTACGGGTGGAGAGAGAATTTAATCCGGTTCCATATGTGGGGGACATTCATTTAAGGGCCCTCACCTCTTACACTTTTAATTAGATAAGCTGGCAGAAGGCTTATGATACATTGTAGTCAAATCAGGCCACGAAGCCTTTTATGGTAAGAGGAGAACCTGAGAGAACAGTGACTATGTATAATAAGCACACTACATTTTTGGAAATTATGGGAAATAAGGAATGGATGCTGAGGACACAGAAGTGGCGTATCGATCTCTGTGTCAAACAATTGGTCACGTTTCAAGCTGAGGCCCTGGATAGTTGTCAGAAAAGGTGGATGATGTCACCCACATCTATCCGGAACAGAGAACTGTTTGGAGCACCAAAATTTTACACGAGCACTTAGTAAGGTGCCAAGATATGTGGCGTGCATCCAAACATGTGGGGTCTGGTGGATGGGAATTCAATTCCAGTATCTTGTCTTATGGTTTCCAGCAAAACACTACACCCCAGCCTATAATGTACCAAATGATTAGTGGAAGGAAGTTCTCCTCTCATAAGAGTTTAAGGTTCCAGGAACAGAAATGGCCAAGGAGTACGATCTCACCTGGCTTCTGGAAGCACATAGCCTATCCAACTTAGACCTGCGGAGATGATAAGCTGCATGAGGGCATGTAGAAGGCTAGTTGGGGGGAGATGTTGGGCACCAAATTAGCCTATCTTTTCCCTACATTTCCACTCCTATTTTCATCCCTTTTTGTATTCATTCGCATACATTTATTGTGTAAAACTATGAGGTAATTCCCCTTTATCGTCTCTTGGGATATTTAATTAATGAAGTAGAGTTATGAGGGTTTTACCTATGTGAACCACTAAAACATGTGATGACCGTAGATTGTGGAGCGTAGGTGTTGACCATACAGCATATCGCAGCAGTTCCGCGATTCATAGCAGCTGATCAACCACGATGAAACAACATAACTAATTTGCAGTTGTTCTCAACTCGTTTTTGGACCATTCCTGTTCTTTCTCTCTTGGTACGAGTGTTGTGATGGAACTGATGTATATCTTTGGGCATATAGTTGCCAGGTTTTGGGGAGAGATGTTATTCTCCTTTGTAGTGTATAAAATATGGGTCATTCCTGTATCAGGGTTAGTTAGACCTTGCACTGTATTGTAACAACATTATTGAGATTAATAAGATAAAAACCTTTCTACTTATATATCATTTGCTATGAGTAATGCAACCCTGACCAGAGAGTTGGGCCTGCTCTTTTGATCAGGTGTTGCATGTTTCCTTGTTGTGTGTGTTTTTTATTGTTGCGTTTATTTCTTGTTGCTGTTGCAGAGTTCTTAGATAACTGTGAATATGTTTTTAAGTTCTGTAGTTGAGTTTTCATTTCTATTCAGCAATGTTTTGATTGGTAATCACGAACCCTTGGTTGAAGACAAACTGTAACCTTGCCCCTGCATATACCTTGCGTGTTGCCTTGAAAATAATACGCACCTAGATTGATACATTAATGTAGGAAAAGGGGTGGATAAATTGTTCATACCTCGACACCAACAACTGATTTACGTGGGAAGTCAAAATGGTAGTAAACAAACTCTAAATTGGTACATGTTAGAACTTGGCACTATCAATTTTACAATATTTGCAAGCAATTCTATTTTTGGTTGTCTTTGGTCTTAGCACAAGGTTTCAAAAGGACTGAAAATGGAAAGATACTTGAAAAAATTAATTAATTTCTTGGAGCATACCTCTCTAGATCATGATAAAATGAATTTGAATTATCTCCACCGTTATGATACAATGGCAATCGTAATATTTCAATACAGACAAAACATAATAATAACAGAAAATGCAGAACTAACAGAAAGAATATACATTTTGCGTTTAATTACAAGAGATCATTTGTATTTATAATATAGTGAGAGGGGACTGGCATTAAATATAGGTGGTTGGCTTGTTCACTCACCAATCAATGATAAGTCAAATATGCATAGGATTAGACACTGCGATCTAAATAAACTTAACTACATGATGTATGTACACCAATGCCCCATCATAAGTGAAACTTAGGGACATAGGGAAAATATGTTATCTCAAAATGGGTCATGGCTACAAGGTCATGATAGGTACCATGTACGAAGTGTTCATAACAAAATAAATCAAAGAGGGGGGGTGATATTACCCCCACCTTAGAGACAATTTGCTTCACCCCAAGCAAGGTATGAAGTTGAACACAATGAGACTTTGTCAAGGGTGAGTAAAGATGTCAGCAACCTGCATCTCAATGTGATCCAGGTGGATATTGGTGGCCACCTACCAAGTCCACCTGGACCCCCACCATTGTCTTTGTCAGCATTTTCAGTTTCCTTAATTGTAGCACAACTTACTATTTTTAGCAGTTTTTCGGGTCCTGAACTTCCAGAGCCATTTTGAGGCCCTAAACGACGTTTTTTGGGGAATCCGGGGGCAACACGAGTCCATGGAATGGACTGGTGTTGCCCGTTCCAACAATGATAGTGCTCGGATAGATCTTTCTAATGAGCTATTGTACGCGTCAAACGGAGATCATATGCCAAAGTTACGACCCCGGGAAGTTGATGTACCAACTTACCCCCAAACGGGGCCCACAGTTTGGCGTTTCACCTCCTAGGGTTAGGTTTTGGAATGTTAAGGGTTTTCCATTGTTTCTCAACAATAAATAGGCCTTCGAGCCTCATTGTAAGACAGTTCAGAGGCATGTAGCCATCACATCTCTTCTCAGAGATAAGCTACCATCGCCCTAGCTAGTTTATTTCCATTTCTGATTGTAAGCATATTTCAGTATTTCCTATTAATGAAATGAAGTATTATTTCCGCTGCATCTTTGTGTATATGGTTATCTCTGTAATTTGTTGCGTTCCTGTTTAAATCCAGATCAGTGGTATCAGAGCGGTCTGCTTTTTCTCTGTTTTTCTTTGCATGTCCCCAACAAGGTCGGGATATAAGGAGTTAGGGCTCGAACTGGTTGAACCTTTGCAAGACCAGCCTCGCAAATCCCAACGGCCTCCCATGGCGGACGAGAAGAAAGACGAGGGGGCAGGAGATCCCATCAAAATCTTGCTCGAAGAAGCGCTCGAGCGACAACGGAACGCGATGATGGACAGCTTTGCACAGATCCTTCAGCGGCTACCCAGAAGCGGCGCATCGGCTTCCAGCAGCTCCTCTGGAAACGCCACACCCTTTAAGGTACAAGTTAATTTTGAAATCCCCATATTCGAGGGTCAGATAGACGCCGATGCCGTAGATAAATGGTTAAATCTGCTAGAGGGTTATTTTTCTGTTCATGAATTTTCGAGTCGGGAAAAGATTGTTTTTGCTCTTCTCAAAGCAGCCCCCCACGTCAAGGACTGGTGGGAAACCTACTGCGAGCAGAAGGATGAAAGTACTGGCTCACTATTTTCAGCCACACCCACCTAGGATTCGTTCCGGGATGCCATCAAGGAGCAGTACTACCCTATCGGGAGCTATGAGGATGAATACATAAAGTGGACCACGCTGCGGCAGGGAAGGGACCAAGACGTGCCAGAGTTCACCAATCTTTTCCATACCCTTCGCACAAAGTTGGGTATCAAGGATTCGGAGCAACATTTGATACTCAAATACTGTGGCTGCCTGCACAAGTACATTCAGGAAGAAATACAGTTCCTAAACATCCCCTCGCTCGGCGCAGCATACCAGTATGCCGTCAAGGTTGAGCAGAAGTTTAAACAAAAGAAGCGAGACTTTGGATCTGCAAATCCAAAGCAGGGGAAAGGTGCCCCTAAACCACAGAACAGAGGACAAAGCCAAGGCGGGACAGCCCAAGACAACCAGCCGAAGCTGCAAGCAAAGAACAGCGCCGCGAAGCCGAGAAAGGACACTGGAAAATGGTGCGAGTTCCATAAGAGCTCCACTCACAACACAAGTGAATGTCGGGCCAAGCAGTCACTGTTGGCTGAGCTAAAGGTTTCAGAATCAGATGCATGTTCCGACTCTGAGTCAGAACCCGATAAGGGGTATGAAAGAGGGAATCAGATCATTGATGCGGACCCCAGCGCCACTGTTGCTACCGCAAAGATCCAGAAAAATGAACCCGAAGATCCAGAGGAGGAGGAGCGTCTCTTTCACTCCCAGATGTGGGTAAAGGGCTCCCCGATACAGTTCATTGTTGATAGCGGGAGTCAAAAGAACCTCATTTCGGCAGAGGTCGTGAAGCGGTTGGGCTTACCGACCACAGCACATCCACAGCCATACACCATTGGGTGGCTTCACCAAGGACGAGATCTTCGCGTGAGCCAGCAGTGTCGCCTTCCTTACAACATCAAGCCCTTCACGGATGAGGTATTGTGTGACATTGCTCCCCTTGAAGTTTGTGATGTATTACTAGGACAACCATACTTGTGGAAGCGACATGTTGTGTATGAATCAAGGCCCTGTGCTGTTATTATCACATTGGGAAATAAGTTGTTTAGGATACCAGAGGTAACACCACCTGCCGCCATCTCTTTGATTACTGCAAAACAATGCAGTAAGATCATTTCCAAAACCAGGAAATTTGTTTTCCTGATGATACGCCCTCAAGGGAAGAAGAAGACAGTGGCCGCGGCCTCCAAACGGGGTCCCTCTGCACGGCAGCTATAGATGGACAAGATTGTGGTGGAGTACGAAGACATCTTCACCTCCCCGGCAGGGGTTCCTCTGCACTGTCAGGTCAAGCACTCCATCGATCTGACCCCAGGTGCACCGCTACCCAATGGACCAATTTATCGGCGCTCCATTCTGGAGAACAATGAAATCAAGAGGCAGATTCAGGAGCTCCTGCAGAAAGGTCACATCCGTCCGAGTTCTTCACCCTGTGGGAGCCCGATAGTGTTGGTACAGAAGAAGGATCGGACGTGGAGACTCTGTATTGACTATCGGGCGCTGAACAAGATCACTGTCCGTAATAGGTACCCGATCCCGCGGATTGATGACCTCCTAGACCAACTAAAGGGGGCGAAATATTTCAGCAAGATCGATCTGAAGTCAGGATATCACCAATCGAACCCTCAGATGTGTGGAAGACTGCCTTCAAATCCAAGGAGGGCCTCTTCGAATGGTTGGTCATGCCTTTCGGATTAACGAATGCTCCTGCAACTTTTATGAGGCTAATGGATGACATCTTGCGACCATTCACCAACTCCTTTGTAGTAGTATACTTGGATGACATTCTGATCTTCAGCCAGAGTTGGGAAGAGCACCTCCACCACATCCGACAGGTTCTCCAAACACTGCGGCAACACAAGCTATGTGCCAATTTGGAGAAATGCACTTTTGGCATGACCGAGGTTCAGTATCTGGGATACATCATTGATGAACAGGGGGTGCATGTCGATCCAGCCAAGGTCCAAGTCATTCGGGATTGGCCCTCTCCAACCACTCTAACAGAGCTCCGCAGCTTTCTAGGTCTTGCCAACTTCTACCACAGTTTTGTGTTGGGGTTTTCTCATGTTTCTTGGCCCTTGAGTCAAGTCACCAAGGGCGGGGCGAAAGCAAAATTCTTTTGGTCTGAATCTCAACAGAAGGCATTCAGGGAGTTGAAGGATCGCCTCTGCACGACACCAGTGCTCGCGTTACCAGATTTACAACAACCATTTGAGGTCGAGACAGATGCCTCTGACTATGCTATTGGGGCAGTCCTTACTCAACATGGACATCCAGTGGAATATCACAGTGAAACACTTTCAGACACAGTCCGGAAGTACCCCACTTATGATAAAGAGATGTATTCCATTGTACAGGCCTGCCGACAATGGAAGCATTACCTTTTGGGGAAGGAAATGGTCATCCACACAGACCACCGACCTCTGCAGTTCATACAGACCCAAGGGAAATTGCAGAATGATCGCCATCAGAAGTGGTCTACATACCTGCAACAGTTTCACTTGAATATCAAGTATAAAAAGGGAAGCACCAATAATGTTGCAGATTGCCTCAGTCGACCACCAATCATGGCGCTAACCACCGTGCTCAACTCTTGCGGGCACGAGACTTCTGATTGGCCACTTCTCTACAAAAGCGACCCAGAATTCGGCCACACATACCAGACACTCTTGGAGGGTTGGCAGGTTGCAGATTTTCACCTCCAGGATGCCCTATTATGCCACCTCGGTCACCTTTGTGTTCCTTCAAGCGAGCGTGCCAAGATGATTTGGGAAGCACACTAAAGTCGGGTTGCTGGGCATTCCGGGGTTGAGAAAACAGTGGCAGTACTGCAAAATTATTTCTATTGGCCGAATCTTCGACAGGATGTTGGGAAGTACATCCGATCATGTACTGCCTGTGCCATTGCCAAACCGACCATTAAGAAGCAAGGCCTCTATACCCCGTTGCCTACCCCTAGTCGACCGTGGGAATCCATCTCCATGGATTACATGTCAGGCCTTCCTTCCACTAAGCATGGAAATGACTGTGTTTTTGTGGTCGTCGACAGGTTCTCAAAGATGGCCATTATGATGGCCTGCAAGAAGAATATCACAACAGAAGCCACTGCTAAACTCTTCTTCGAGCGAGTGTGGGTGCACTTTGGGATCCCACAGTCTATCATCTCAGATCGGGACAGTCGGTTTCTCAGCACATTTTGGTCCAGTCTCTGGTCAATGCTGGACACCAAACTCACGAAGTCCACAGCCTTCCATCCTCAAACTGATGGCCAGACAGAGGTTGTCAATAGGATGATTGTGCACATTCTGCGCATGTATAATTTAAAGCATCCACGCACATGGGACGAGAGCCTCCCCTATGTTCAGCACAGCTACAACCGAGCTCTTCACAGCTCCACTGGCCATAGCCCTTTTCAGGTGGGTTTGGGATTCCAGCCACTATGTCCCATTGATGTGGCCATGCCACTTTCAGCCACTCACATGAATTCAGCTCATGTCCAGTCCGAAACAGATAAGGCCACCAGCTTCATTGAGCGCATCCAACATATTCGCCAGCAGGTACATGACATTCTTGAGAAATCAAATGCCAAGTACAGGCAGCGACATGATCAACATCGGGTGCCACACAAGTTTCAGGTGGGCGACAAAGTCTGGTTGCATTTGCAAAAGGAACGCCTTACTGGAGCCTATCGGAAATTGAGACCACTCTGATATGGTCCTTACACCATTACTAAGGCTATGGGAGACAATACATTTGAGCTCAACATTCCCCCATTCCTTGGCCTGCACCCAGTGTTCAATGTGGACCGCCTTCGGCCATACTTTCCACCATTGCTAGACACATCCGACATTGCAGAACAACTCAAACCCACAGAATTAAATCCAGATTGCATGGAACAAGCTGCAACTGATCGGATCATGGACACACAGATCAAGAACACTCACCAACAGAATATCCAACTGTATCGAGTTGTCAAAGCAGGCCAACTCCTTCAGCAGGGCAAGTGGCTCACCAGGGAACAAGTTCAGCAGAAGTTTCCTCATCTCATGGAGGAGCTCAACGCAATGGGGACCATTGCTTCCTAAGGGGGGAGGAATGATCCAGGTGGATATTGGTGGCCACCTGCCAAGTCCACCTGGACCCCCACCATTGTCTTTGTTAGCATTTTCAGTTTCCTTAATTGTAGCACAACTTACTATTTTTAGCAGTTTTTCGGGTCCTGAACTTCCGGAGCCGTTTTGAGGCCCTAAACGACGTTTTTTGGGGAATCCGGGGGCAACACGAGTCCATGGAATGGACTGGTGTTGCCCGTTCCAACAATGATAGTGCTCGGATAGATCTTTCTAATGAGCTATTGTACGCGTCAAACGGAGATCATATGCCAAAGTTACGACCCCGGGAAGTTGATGTACCAACTTACCCCCAAACGGGGCCCACAATTTGGCGTTTCACCTCCTAGGGTTAGGTTTTGGAATGTTAAGGGTTTTCCATTGTTTCTCAACAATAAATAGGCCTTCGAGCCTCATTGTAAGACAGTTCAGAGGCATGTAGCCATCACATCTCTTCTCAGAGATAAGCTACCATCGCCCTAGCTAGTTTATTTCCATTTCTGATTGTAAGCATATTTCAGTATTTCCTATTAATGAAATGAAGTATTATTTCCGCTGCATCTTTGTGTATATGGTTATCTCTGTAATTTGTTGCGTTCCTGTTTAAATCCGGATCACAATGTGTGACAATATTGCAAATCAATAATCCTATCATTAATCAACTGTTGAATGTAATGCATAAGGAATTCTATATGTTTGGGAAGTTGATGCTCTAATGGTTTCCTGATAACATAGATAGCACTCTGATTATTTCCCCATATTAGAGTAGGTTTCTTTTGCTAAAAACTAGACTTGGTAAAAATCTGTTCAATCCAAATAGACTCAGTGGCAATGCTATCAACATCTCGATATTTTTCATCCATAGGAGGAAGGGAATTGACAACTATCCCTTTGCTAGACCAAAAACCAGGACCAGAGACAAGATGAATGACATAGACAGAGTTTGAATTGCATTAATCAATATTTCCAACCTAATCAGAGTTAGTATAACCCACTAAATTTGTGTTACCACTAGAAGAATTTTGAATGCATCTTTCTAATGAAGCTCATGTGGTTCCTCATGAGTGGGAAACCAACCAACGGCATAGGAGATATCTGGTTGGAAGTGAGTCAAGTACAAAAGGATTCCAACGAGTTGTCGATACAACATAGCATCAACGAAAGGAGTTGAAACACTTGGTTGACAGCTTGACCCCTGACAAAAAGGGTGTGGGTTTAAATTTGCAATCTAATCTATGGAATCTACTAAAGATATCAAAGCCACAATTGAACTGTGAGATGCCTATTCTAGATGCAAACTAAAAGAGTTGTTGATACCACATAGCATCAAAAAAAGGAGTGGAAACACTTGGATGAAAACTTGACCCTTGATGAAAAAGGGGTGGGTGTATATTTTCAATCCAATATGTGAAATCTACTCAAGAGATCCAAGGCATACTTGATTTTGCGAGATTCTTATCCTAGATGCAGAGCAAGTGATCTGTATCTCAAGAAAATAGTGAAGAAGCCTCAAGTCTTTCGTGTTGAACTGTTGATGGAGAGTGGAATTCATATGATTAATGAAGGTAGGAAAAGGCCCTACAACATATTATGCCCTACTATCCACAACAAAGTAAGAATCATAGCTTGAAGGAGATGGCAAACTTCATGATCCATTCTAGAGGTCCTTGCTGGCCGTTTTGCGTTGAAGCCATCAATTGTGCCAGATATGTTCAAAATTGCATGCCTCACAAAATTGTCCAAGGGGTGTCCCCAGAGGAAGGTTTGAGTGGATGGAACCCCTCTATTGGCTATCCCAAAGTCTTTGGGTGCAATGTTGGGCCCAAACCCCCCAAAAAAATGCAAGACAATGGACATACAATGCATAATTTTCATATTTTTTCGCAACCCAAAATATGTTAAAGGCTATAGATTGCTTGTTCTAGATACGCATCAGTTAATCATTAGGAGTGTTTAATTTGATGAGCATGCCCCTTGGAATCTTAATCTTCATAAGATTTTTCTTATTTTGACTTGACTTCTCTAGCTAATGATTTTTCTCTTGAAGAAAAATGTGATGAAATGTTTCTAACACTTTGTAAGTGGGGTGAAAATTTACATACTTGGTTTAAGTTCACTTAGGTAATACATTAAATCCTTAGTTGGTATGTCTTCCAACCAACTTCTTAATTGTCGGTCTCTTCCCATTTTTCTATGAATGGAGGGCCTTTCTTTGTATTCCAGACACAATGGATTTTATAGATAGTGATATTCTTGTTCCTTAAATTAGTTTTGAGTCCCTGTTATTTTTTCCAAGTTTTGTGGCCTCCAAATTTAAAAAAAAAGAGTGTTGACCAAGATCATGTGTTAGCTTGAACTCAATACAGACAAGGAAGAACAACAATAGAAGAAGAAGAACTGGCATAAAGACTTTTGTTGTTGTTTTGCCTTGTCTATATGCAGTTCTATAAGTGTAATTACAAGGATATCATTTGTACAGGATTAGACATTGTGATCTAAATAAACTTAACTACATGATGTATGTACACCAACATCCCATCATATGAGTAACTTAGGACACAGGGAAAAGGTGTCATCTCATAATGGCTCCTAGCTACAAGGTAATGATAGGTACCATGTACAAAGTGTTCAGAAAAAAATAAATCAGAGAGGGGGATTGAGATTACCCCCACCTTAGGGACAATTTGATTCACCCCAAGCAAGGTATGAAGTCGAACATAATGAGACTTTTTCAAGGGTTAGTGAAGATGTCAGCAACCCACATCTCAGTGTGTGACAATACTGAAAATCAATAATCCTATCATTAATCAACTGTTGGATGTAATGCATATGGACTTCTATAGGTTTGGGAAGTTGATGCTCTAGTGGTTGCCTGATAACATGGATAACACTCTGATTACTGCCCCATATTAGAGTAGGTTTCTCTTGCTGAAAAAAAGACTTGGTCAAAATCTGTTCAACCAAAATAGACTAAATGGCAATGCTATCAACACCTCGGTATTTTTCATCCATAGGAGGAAGGGAATTGACAAATTTCTCTTTCAAGCTAGACCAAAAACTAGGACCAGAGCCAAGATGAATGACATAGACAAAGTTTGACTTGCAGTAATCAATATTTCCAACCTAATCAGAGTCAGTATAACCCACTAAATTTTTGTTACCATAAGAAGAATAATGAATGCAATTTTCTGATGAAGCTCATGTGGTTCCTTAATGATTGGGAGACCAAATGACTACATAAGAGATATCTGGATGATCAGAATCTAGATTAGGGGCTAAAATTTGCTCAAAAATGAAAGTTTCTAGAATCACTCGAAACCTAAACGACAGCTTACGTCTCGTCAAGGCGATCACAACGCAATTTGTTTCACTGAAAGCTGAGTCCGAACGAAGGAGAAAAGGCATGTTGTTCATTTTCCTAAACAAATAAAAAAATTGCAGAACAACACAGAATGATGACATGGCAGTGCATTCAACATGATGGGAATCTTCTTCTATTTTTTCCCAATGAGGTTGTGACAAGTGTCACTTCAAGATTCTCTAGTTTGGTTATGTGAAGGTGAAATTGCCCAATGTCCTCCAAGGTGGAATTATGGGTTCATGATGAATATTATGTAGAAATTGTTTTTTTTTAAATATTGATATATATGTTATCTATATATCTATATATATATATATATATATATATATATATATATATATATATATATATATATATATATATATATATATATATATAAACATTATAATTCCAAATCCGCATTATAAACTATGTCAAAGGGCAACGAAATATGTGAATGGCGCAATGTTTTTTATTGGTTGAAAAAATATATTAAGGGATGGGTGGAGGGCGGGATGAACCCATGACCCACCCCTCCCATCTCCATTATAATACCATTGAGCCAACGACGGATTCATTACACAGTGGTCACCCTACTGTATATATGCTTACAATAAATGCCAATGGCAGGAGCGGAGGGAGCTAACCCCACAGGCCAAGTCCCTCACCATATGACCACATAACATGACCATGTGCCAACGCTAACAAATAAGCACGCTTAGAGAGCCACTAATCATGATTAAATTTAATTAATCTATTTTTAGGTTGGCGAAAGTTTTGGAGGCACAACGAATTTGGCGGAATTGCCAATTTTGGCGGTGCTAATTGGAGTCTTCTCTAGTTTTAGCGGAGTTTCCTAGGGAAACATTGAATGAAGCATATCTTGAGTAATTTTCGACCAAATTGAGCTTAGAAAGAGGGTTTCATGGCTAATTTGGACATTCTGAACTCATTGGTGTAGGTTGCAGAGGCAATAGAAGACTTCTATAGGTGATTTTTTCATAGGGAAGTTCAGGGAAGCCTAGGGCCACTAGGGAAGGAGGTCATGCCCAGATTAGCCAGAGTCAGGTTTCAGAGATATAATAGTCATTTTTGGGGTTTTTGGGTCCTATGAACACAATGGAATAGGTTTTAGGAGCAATAGGACACTTCTGTATGTAATTTTTCCACATTGAATTTTTATGAAGCCTAGGGCCACCAAGGAGGAGGTCATGCCCAAAACAGTTGTGGTCCATTTGAGGAGTTTGGAGAGTCAGATTAGGGGTTTTGGAATGTTATAAGTCCATTGAAGCAAGTTTCAGGAGTTGTAAAGCATTGTAATATGTAATGTTTTCCATTTTGAGCAAATACAAAGGCCCTAGCCATGGAAGATGGACCAAGGAGATGTAGACCAGGAGGGGTGAACTCCTTTATCAAAACACTGTGTTGAGTGTTTTTCTTGATGGTTTGTTGTTCATTTGCTTATTGTTGTTCAATTCTTACTTTCATGCTATTATTCTCATGATTTCACATAAAAATTGACATAAAATTTACATGTTTCCAATCACAAATAGCATAAGAGAACCCTGCACATGAAGCAATAGACAAGCATGTGTCTTTAAATTTGTAAATGAAATTAGAACAACAAAACTAACATTCAACTACATATCACTGGATGACTGTGCGTCAAGTACAAAAGGCTTGTAATGAGCTGTCAATACAACATAGTATCAACAAAAGGAGTAGAAACACTTGGTTGACAACTTGACCCCTGAAAAAAAGGGTGTGGGTGTAAATTTGCAATCCAATCTGTGAAATCTACTAAAGATATCAAAGGCACAATTGAACTGTGATATGCCTATTCTAGATGCAAATTAAAAGAGCTGTTGATACCACGTAGCATCAACCAAAGGAATGGAAACACTTGGTTGAAAACTTGACCCTTGATGAAAAAGGGATAGATGTAGATTTGCAATCCAATATGTGAAATATACTCAAGAGATCCAAGGCATGCTTGAGTTTGTGAGATGCTTATCCTAGATGCAGACAAAGTGATCTGTATCTCAAGAAAGTAGTGAAGGAGCCTCAAGTCTTGCATGCTTAACTATTGATGGAGTGTGGAATTCATATGATTAATGAATATAGGAAAATTATTTACAACATACTATGCCCTACTATCCACAGTAAAGGAAGAATCATAGCTTGAAGGAGATGGAAAATTTCATGATCCATTCTAGAGGTCCTTGCTAACAGTTTTGGGTTGAAGCCAAAAATTATGCCAAATATGTTTAAAATCACACGCCTCACAAAACTGTCTAGGGGGTGTCCTCAAAAGAAGATTTGAGTGGATGGAAACCCTCTATTGGCTATCCTGAAGTGTTTGGGTGCAATGTTGGGACCAAACCCCCCAAAATAAATGCAAGGCAATGGACATACAATGCATGGTTTACATATTTGTTGGCTACCCAGAATATGTTAAAGGTTGTAGATTACTTGTTCCACCAGGCACCTTTGCAGTTGGAGGAATTAAAGATTATTAAGGCGAACCATCTCTGGAGCATTCCAAAGTCCATAGGGCAGTTGAACCACCTAGAGAGGATCATCGTTGATTCTTCCATTATTACGAACTTACCAGAAGAAATAAATTATCTGAACTCGCTCGTGGCATTGGTGTTAAATGCAGGTTCATTGAAATAATTACAAAACTTTCTTGTTAACTTGAACCTCCACCAAATGGACCTGAAGTTTCGTACGAAATTGGAGAGGTTGCCAGATTCCTTCGGCAGCTTGACGAACCTCTATGACATGAACCCGTTTGGGTGCAAGCAATTAGAGAGGCTGCTAGATTCCTTCGGCAGCTTGATGAACCTCCATCACATGGACCTATTTGGGTGTAGGAAATTGGAGAGGTTTTCAGATTCCTTCAGTATCTTGGCCAACCTCCACCACCTGAACTTGGCTAGATTCCTTCGACAGCTTGACTAAACTCCGCCTCATAGACCTAAGTTGGTACAAGAAATTGGAGAGGCTATCAAATTCCTTCAGCAGCTTGACAAACCTCTACGACATGAACCTGTGAAATTGAGTAGTTGTTATAATATGAGAAGTATAGAAAGCCTTTGTGGTCTTTCAATGCTTTAAAATTTACACGTTGAAAAGTGTAATGAACTTTAGGAGCTGCCGAGTCTAAAAACATTGGTGTCCTTGAATATCTTGTATGCAATGCATTGTGCAACGAACAAAGCTTTCGATGCTAACAGTTTCAGGGTGCCCTTAGTTGGAGGGAGTCGAATATTGTACATTGTTACGGTATTTTTGTTGGAATTATGTTTCTGGTATGGCTATATGTTACAGATGTTGTACTTGATGGCAACTCCCGTGGCAAGGCTCTCAATTTATTGAAAATTAAGAAGTACGCAGGAAATCGGTTCAGAAGGTGCGTACCCGCAGGTACACCATGCAGGGACCGCGTCCAGATACGCAGGCCAGCCGTTCAGGAGGTGCGTACCCCAGTGCACATATTTCAAGGCAGAGAAAAGCACACGTGGGGGTTTCTTATGTTTTACTCTTGCTATCTAGCCGACGGTATTGTGTTATTATGGTGTCGGCTCGTGGTATTGTTCCATGATTTGAGGAGGAGCTTGCCTATATAAAGAAAAGGAGATCACTTGGCTAAGCATCTTTTGCAATTGAATATCTTTAGATCTGAAATATTGGGTTATGGTCTTACAAGCTTGATCTATATGAAAAGGAAGTTGAAGGCGAATCTGTGAAGGGTGATCTCTCGAGCGCATGATCAGATCTGAGCAACTGTGCCACTTTGGTGGACTGGCTATTCGGCCCTAATCAGAAGGCCGCAGGTGTGTAACTGGAGATCTGCGTGGGGATGCAGTGCAGTAACAGGAGATCTGCGTGGGTACGCAGAGCAGAAACAGGAGACCTGCGTGGGTACGCAGAGCAGAAGAAGGAGAGCTGCGTGGGTACGCAGAGAAACTAAGGTTCAGGTGCGTCCGCATAGTAAAAGTACGCAGCGCGATAATATTTTTGGGTGCGTCCCTGCAGTAACAGTACGCGTCGCGATAATGTCTTTGGGTACGTACCTGCAGTAATAGTACGCAGCGCGGTTCAAGGAACAGTGCGTGGGCGCGCAGTGCGGTAGAAGGATCTCTGCGGGTATACGCAAGGAAGCAGAAGGTGAACTGCGTAGCGACGCAGGACACAGAAGGGAAAACTGCGTATCTGTCTTAAGATGTTCTGTTGATTGAATTTTTCTGTTGATAAGGTGTTCTGGGTTAGTTCTATTATTGCTGATCTGATAATTGTAGTGGACTGTAACTTTTGTGTGCTTGATGATCATTTGATGCTTTTATGAAAAGAAGTAGGGGGTTGTAGCTCCCTTCCAGGAGAGACTGGAAAACGAGAGAGAGAGAGAGAGACAGTTGTAGCTCTCTGCAGGTTGCAGCCTGCGTACTGGTAAAGGACTGCACCAGTACAAAACCATTGTAAAAGGAGTTTCTAAATTTGAAAGAAGATAGAGACATATTGCAGCAGGTGGTTTTCACCCACATTGGGTTTCCACCTTACATCTTGTGTTCTTTGGTGTTTTTCTTTGTTCATGCTCATTATTTTATGGTACTGACATGCAAAAATAATTCAAAGAATAAATAAGGAAGATTGATTAAAAGATTTAGATAATACTGATTCACCCCCCCTCTCAGTATTATTTCCAACAATTTTTATGTCAATGGGTGTCATAAATTGCGATTGGGTGAGAGAGTAGTAGAGAGGCTGTGCCAGAAATGTAAAGCCTCCTTTCATGTGGAGGAACCAAATCAAAATCAAAATTGAAGTTTTAAGTTCGCAAGTTAGTAATTTAAGACAGACTGAAATATAATCATGAATGGCTGTAATATATATATAAATGGTCTTTTCAACGAGAAAGAAATGGATTTCATTTTAGTAAAAAGTATTGTATAGTGAGGATGCTTTTGTATTATTTTTAAAATTTATATTTTAATTAAAAAATTTATGATTATATTTTCATTAAATATGAGAATTAGTTATATGTGTAGGTTTTAACCTCGTACAAAAATTGCCTGCATACGAATTCTAAAACGCAGAAAATAAAAAATAGCGAGAGCATAACACATAAAACACATATACACAGAGATTTTCCCCTGGATTCCAAAACCGGGACTACCATCTTGATTTTTCTTTATGTTCTTTTCAATGTTACAATACATATTTATACATGCCAAAGCATCCAATACCATGGACCGAAAACCATCGCGTCCAAAACCATGGACCAAAACCATAGGTAGGTCTGCCCAACCTAATATAGGGTCCAAAAAAAATTTTCCCGAGACGCTGCCCTAGACCCTGTAGAGGGGGGCTACCCATCCCCCTCAAACCCCCTTGTGACCCCCCCCCCCCTGCTGCGCAATTTCCGCAACGAAGCGGGGGCAGAGTCCCCCCTCTAACCCCTGGTTAACTACGTAGGTTAGTCGTGGAAAGAATATAACACAACCCAACATTCTCCCACTTGTTGTTTTCTTTCCATAGGGGGCCACAGGAGAGCTTAGTCATTTTTCCAGACCTAAAAAGCCCATTTTTTCTCTACACCAAGAGAACTTCTCAGAGCTCACAAATTTTTTCAATGCATCTGCAGTATTCTTCAAAGTGTCCACCTTTACCAAGAACACCTTTTTGTCTTCTATCATATCCCTCACAAAGTGATACTAAACATCAATGTGCTTTGCCTTTGAATGATAAGTAGGGTTCTTAGCCAAGAAAATTGCACTTTGGATGTCACAGTCTATCCTTATAGCTCCCTCTACTAACCCCATACTTGAACAAAATCTCTGCAACCAAACTGCTTCCTTGCTTGCATGAGTGGCTGCCATGTATTCTGCCTCTGTAGTTGATAGTGCCACTACAAATTGTTTCTTACTCATCCAACTGACTGCACGTCCAAATAGGTTAAACACATACCCACTTGTAGATCTTCTCTGATCCAAATCTTCAGCCCAGTCTGCATCAACAAAGCCACGAATATCCAACACTCTGTCCAATCCTGGTCTTCCTTCGTAGCACAAACCATAAACACTAGTGCCACGCAAATACCTAAAAACCCGCTTCACTGCTATCCAGTGCTCCTTCCCTGGTTTTGACATAAACTTGCTCAATACTCCCACTGCATGTGCAATGTCTGGTCTAGTACACACCATTGTTATAGGAAAAATTGACCTCCTCATCAACTCAGAGGTGAAATACAAGATGACTGAAGCAAAGACCACAATTGCAGGCCTGGAATCCACACTAACGCTCTCTACACACTGTCAACTTGCTTTATAAAGCTTGTTACCAAGAATAAAGGAGCGTTAGTCACCCTGCTAACTCATGTTGTTAGATGAGGGGGAGCGTTAGTGAACCTAAGGGATGTTCAGAAGGTCAGGCCAACGAATCTGCTCATAAATATCTAGATATTAAATCCCTAGATTTGCTCAAGAAAAGCAAGGAAACTCCACAAATCAAGATATTTGGAGAAATTCCAATCTGAGAATGAAGGCAAATGGGAAAAATCTTGTAAACAGGGCAGGTTCATGGCTTTTTCCCTAATGAACTCTAGGAGGATCTTGGCAGCCCTAATTCGATTGCTACATAAGCAACGAGAGGGCCATTGCAAAAGGGTCAGAGCATTTGGAAGGATAGCCCATAGAGCTGTTTTGAACTGTCATATTCTTGAAGAAGCTAGCTGAAAGAGGGAGAGAGAGAGAGGAAGAAGGGGTAAGGAAGGCTGATACAATGGATGGTTGTAATCACTCTTCCATTCTGAATATAGAACTGCAGTTGTGTTCCCTACTCCATAGTGTCGGTAATGTTGTTCATTTATTTGTTCATTCTGATGCTTGTCGAGATGAGTAGTTAAGTTATACACTAATACATGTTTATTGTGCATTCTTACATTAGTTTTCATAAACGTATGCTGTGATTGGTTTGCCTTGTCCTTTGTGTAGGAATTATCTTGGAGCTAGCCTTGAAGGAGTTCTTCTTACCGCAAAGAAATCCCCAGGCAATCTAGAAGGAGCTAAAGGTGATCCTCTTTCCATACCTTGTCAATTTATGTTTGATAGATGAACGTGTGTGTAACTTGGTAGCTTTTGAAGATAATCTTACAGTCTGTCGAAGGCCTCGGGAAGACCTTTGAGGGTAGTTTTCATCCCGTGCATTTTACCCTCAAATGGGGTAAAATGCACGGGATTAAAACTACCCTCAAACTGGGACCTTCGATAGACTATAAGATTATCTGAAAAAGCTACCAAGTTACACACATGTTTATCTATCAAACATAAATTGACAGGGTATGGAAAGAGGATCACCTTTAGCTCCTTCTAGATTTGCTTGGGGATCTCTATGCGGCAAGAAGAACTCCTTCAAGGCTGGCTCCAAGAAAATTCTTGCACAAAGGACAAGGAAAACCAATCATAGCATACGCTTTTGAAAACTAATGTAAGAATGCACAATAAACATGTATTAGTGTATAACTTAACTACTCATCTCGACAAGCATCAGAATGAACAAATAAATGAACAACATTACCGACACTATGGAGTAGGGAACACAATTGGAGTTCTATATTCAGAATGGAAGAGTGATTGCAACCATCTGTTGTATCAGCCTTCCTTACCCCTTCTTCCTCCCTCTCTCTCTCTCTCTCTCCCTCTTTCAGCTAGCTTCTTCAAGAATATGACAATTCACAACAACTCTATGGGCTATCCTTCCAAATGCTCTGACCCTTTTGCAATGGCCCTCTCGCTACTTATGTAGAAATTGAACTAGGGCTGCCAAGCTCCTCCTAGAGTTCATTAGGGCAAAAGCCATGAACCTACCCTGTTTACAAGATTTTTCCCATTTTCCTTCATTATCAGATTGAAATTTCTCCAAATATCTTGATTTTTGGAGTTTCTGTGCTTTTCTTGAACAAATTTAGGGATTTAATATCTAGATATTTATGAGCAGATTCGTTGGCCTAACCTTATGAACATCCCTTAGGTTCACTAATGCTCCCCTTGGTCTAACAACATGAGTTAGCAGGGTGACTAGCGCTCCTTTATGCTTGGTAACAAGCTTTATAAAGCAAGTTGACAGTGTGTAGAGAGTGTTAGTGTGGATTCCAGGCCTGCAATTGTGGTCTTTGCTTCAGTCATCTTGTCTTTCACCTCTGAGTTGATGAGGAGGTCAATTTGTCCTATAACAGATGCCCCCTAAAGTATGAGATCAGAGGCAGAGATGATGGCCAATATACTTTATGAAAAACACTGCAATTTGCTGTAAAAATATTTGTAGAGAGAGAGAGAAGTTTCGAGCGGCAAGGAAAACCTGATACAACACAGATACATATATATAAACTGCTAAAATCATGTCTTGAGTTGGGCATTCCCATTCTCAGTAGCTATGTCAGAGTAATTTTCTCATTTGAGATACAACAATGCTGGCCACCAATATGGCACAGGGCAGATCCAGTGTCATAATATATCATCCTAAAATAGTTGTCTCCAAAGAACAATATCCGCAGCTTGGGAGAGGAAACAAGGTTGAATGATGCAAGCCTCTACCCAAGGTCTTGATTCCCGCTTCACCAAACAGCATAGATTGGTACATGTGATAATATGTATTGACGTCGAACATGCACAAAATCATCTGATTACCAGTCAATAATGGAGACCGTTAACATATGCGAGGAAGGCCACCGATAATGGTGATGGTCTCCAAGATGCACAGTGCAAACTAGCGAATGTGAAAAAATTCTTTGTCGTCGAACACTCATAGAATCGCTTAACCAGGATCCAATAATGAAAACCCGTGATCAAGCACAAGGTGACCTACCATTAATGTCTGCAAGTACCAAGGCACTGAATGTGTTTTTGGGTTATCTTCCTAGATAGAGTGTTGAAGTCAATAGGAAGAAACCTGTCGAAAGGTAGGCAATGATGTGTCCTACATCAGTCGACACGAAACCGGACAAGAATGATTTTGTTTTTTGAGGAATATTTTGAGCATTTTGGTCTAAACAACAGAGGGCATGATGAAAGGATATGTAGGATCGGTTGATAGAGGAAACAAATGGGGACCCTTGAACAATAGAAGGCACAACAACGGTTTTAACCAGACAGCACTAGACTCATGAACACTACAGAGTGTTTAAGATATAGAGATGCAATTACATCAGGGTATATAGGCTAAAAACTCATAGGTTGGTAGGTTTCATGTTGAGAGGCTATCAAAATGAAGGTTTATCTGAGGAAGTGCCATGCTCAAGGGAATTATTGCTACCAAACCACGCTTTCAAATATAGAATACAGTTGTATTGTCCACTTTCCCCGTCTGATTTTTTAATGAGTCCAGACAGGTAAACTCATCGATCTTTTCATGTTTAAAGAGTCTGAAAATGATTGCAAAAAGAACGACTCTTTGCCATATCTGATTAGTTTAATGATTCCAGAAAGGCAAACTCGTTGATTTTTTCATGTTTTAAGAGTCTGAAAAGTATCGTAAAATTAACGACTCTATATCTTGTCTGTGTTTTTAAAGAGTCCAGACTAGGCAACTCGGTGGTCTTTTCATGTAAATTAGAGAGTCTAAAAATATCGTAAAGAGAGGCTCCATGGTGGTCCCTTTGTCATAGTTGTTAACCGGGTGCGAAAAAAGGTTAATAGTATACCCGGATCGATTACTTTTCTGTCTTTTAATCTATTGAACCCGGATAAAGAGAAACCTATTTTCAATAGATGTCGACCTCATTTTATTACGAGTATGAGGCGACGGACTAAACTCGCATTTTGTCGTGAATTTTTAACGAGCCTAGTAACAAAACTCAGGATTTTTCAGTTTTAACGAGCAAGAAAAATTATCTAAAAGAATGCTTGGGTCATCTTTAGCAAGTTTAATGAGTAGCAAGACATAGCTCAGGATTTTTTCTGTTTAAAGAGCGAGAAAAAAGTGCCTAAAAAGAATGCTCCTTTGGTCTTTTTCAGTTTATGAGCTGGAAAAAGATCGAAAAAGAGTTGCTCAGAGCATTATTGCATATATTTAACGAGTGCAATGATGAAAAACTCGGAGATGTTTATTATTTTTTAAAGAGAAATAAAATATCACAAAAAGTTCTCTGGCCATCGTCACAAAGATTTAACGAGTTTAATAATGAAAACTCGGGGATGTTTATATTTTTTAAAGAGCAATAAAATATCCCTAAAAGTGCTCTATTGATTGCGGTGCATGTTTAACGAGCCCCACGACAAAAAACTCGAAGATGTTTATATTTTTTAAAAAGCAATAAAATGTCTCCAAAAGTGCTCTATTCAAAATTGCATGTAGCTTTTACTGCTTTTCATTCCTGAAAGTACTTTCATCAAAAGCGGTAAAAAGTATATAAAAAAAGCAGCAATTCCTTAATTATCTGGGTTCATGCATGATAAAAAATCATGGAGAATGGACTACTTCCTCTTTAATGATTTTCAAAAAATCATGTCTCTCAAAGTTATATAAGGAGATGCTTTGAGCTTTCACATGCATCATTTTCACTATTTTGAAGTTTGTGAGAGCTTGCTGGAGCTAAAGAGGAGCAGAATTTCTGCGGACCACTGCAGGAGATCTGGGCAACCATTCGACGTACCGTCAGTCCCAGGTGAGAGCTAAAACCTTGCTCTATGCCTTACTAAACCTTTTTTAACAATTTTATGGGTGGAATTTTGCAGATCTGAGGTGCCCTAGAGCCTTATATGCGCACTAACCCCCTCCAGATGGCCAGTAGGGAGCGTTAAACGCTCTGTACGAGCCAATGGAGGGCGTTAATCCTCCCTGTGCAGCACTGGGGGGAGAGTTAGGGCTGTAGGGCGTAGTTAAAACCCTCATGCATGGATTCCTTAAGTGATTTTTGCCCCCATTTTAACTGTTTTTAGGGTTCTTTTATGCAGGTTTTAGGCTAAAATGACTCACCTATGGAGAGAACGGGCCCATGACAATGAGGAATTGCTGATGTGAAATGATCCAGCATGCATACTTGCATTGCGCCGCTACGATTTGTTGAAGTATGCAAGGCTAGAGCTGATGAAAGGACAGGATGATTTTCTGAGATGGATCATACAACGCTGGGATGAACATGAGCAAGTGTTCAAGATTGGAGATCAGGAGCTAGCGATTAACTGGGATGATATTTAATTTTTGACTGGTTTTTCATGCCGTGGGTCATAAGCAAACCTCACCGGTGGAGGGTCAGATCCATGATCTACTTCAGAGCTGGTACATATCTACTGCATCCCTGAGAGTGGACTAGTCAGCAACAGAGTCCCTATAGAGAGGATTCGATCTCGGTCTATGAGGGCAGTTTTATGGTTGATTGTATGTTTGGCGGGGTCAAAAATTCCCCACGTAGTGACAAAGGCCCAACTGTTGCTTGCCATTGACTGTGTCTAGCCCCAGATGTTCAATTGGTGTGAAGCAGTGCTTCGCTAGTTGAAGGCAGAATTGACAGCATGCAAGACCCATACCCAACAAGGTTTTGGGTACGGTACCATCATAGTCTCATTTTTCCTTGAGAGGGTACCTGTCATGCGCCCATGAGTGAGCTTAGGTCCCTTTGATCTGAGGGAGCCAAGGCAGGGTCACTGGTCATCACTTGATCCTCGCACAGGAGGAGGACCGCTCTGACACTTCTTTGACGAAGACTTCTTCCAGTGGCTCCGTAGCTAGATTGTGATTGTTGATGACTATGCCTATGAAGGCATGGACTTTACCGGCGACCTAGACTTGATGCTACCACTTGGGACCAACTGGGGTCCTCAAGGTGAGAATAATTTTGATAGTACTTAAGTATTTTTTATGCTTTTGAATGTATATGTAATGTTTTTTAATGGTGAAATAAGAGCTGACATGAAACTTTTATGCTTAACACAGATGTGGCGCCAGTACGACCTGCAGGAAAACCTCGCTATGTGCGACGAGGTGGCCAACTACTTGCTGGAGGGGGTGATGCCGATAGTCTCCGCGAGGTTCTGAGGAACCTAGAGGGTTTGACTATGTGTGCCCCCCCCTTCCTATGAGAGAGATTCCTGCTTATATGCAGCGACACACTGTTGGTGTACCTAAGCGGTTTCTGGTTCCTCTTCAGAGGGTAGCTAGAGCTATTTTAGCTTTTCTGGAGCAATAGGCTTATTTTAGCAAGTGTTCTGGCGTAGCCATATGAGTGTTTGTAGCTGGGCTTTGAGCCATTTTTTACTTAAATCATCCAAGTTTTGGAATATTTTGATGTAGAAAACTAGATTTCGATATATCTATATATATATATATATATATATATATATATATATATATAGATATATATATTTGGTATTTTGGTGGTGTAAATGTGTTTTTAAATGTTTTTTGTAACAATTTTTTAACTTTAGTAAATGTTTTACTTCTCATGCATGCTGCTGTAAAGAATGAGACAAATGCCAATCTAATACATAGTTAGCTAACGAATCAACGACTGTATTTGGTTCTCAAGGAACATGCTCATATGTGATTATTTCAAATTGACGTTCCAAGAGTCGCACCCTTAGATAGTTACGTAACAAGGCTGGATTACGGACGTGATAATGGTTTTTCAATTACATAAAAACTAGCTAGGAGTATAACCTGACCACCAGATTGGAGATGCCCCTTGATGATGCTTCCGCGAGAAGCGAAACGATGGACACGTACTCGGAAATATTGTTGGTGGTGGTACTAAGAAAGACCCCCTCGGAGCAAAATAGTTCTGACTCGGGTGTATAGATGACCCAAGCAGCTGATGCAATGTGCCATGTGTGACGACTGGCACCATCCGCGTATCCTACGTATGCTAAGGGCAATGATGACATCTGCATTGCGAGAAGAATGCATGAGACAAGTACTCCACTAAATAACAAAACAATCCAATCACATCAAAAAGGTAAGCAAAACTTATGAATACATAAAATTACAAAGCACATGCCCAGTGTAATACTAGGCACAATACTTTTTCAGATAGAGCCCATATGTGGGCTCCTTGAGTGGGATTCCGTCCCAGTCCTACAGTTCATATGCCCCCGAGGGGAGGACTTTCGTTATGACATAGGGACCTAGCCAAATGGGTCAAAGCGTGCATGCCTCCAAGAGGTTATCTTTTGGATGATAGAGCGATACGAAGTCGCCCTCTTGGAAAGAACAAAACCTAACCTCTTTTGCAAATTGGGTTTGTACCCACTCCTTATGAGCTGCGAGTGCCAAATTTGGCATCTTGACGGGTTTTATTCAGCTGTTTAAGGTATAGTAGGCGTTCTTCTTCGGCAGTGGGGTCGCGCATTGGTTCAACGGCTATTTCGGGGGAAGGGATTGGCCACCTATTTCGTTTTGCCTTGTCGTAAAGTTGGATCTCATGCACGACAAACGACGGATTAAAGTCAGGCATTTCCTCATGAGACCAACTAAATTCATCATGGAATTCCTCATGTAGGCAGGTGGAGCTTGCAATTTCCTCAAGACTGCAATCTGCTCTCATCTGGGTGTCTTCCATGATGCCTGTCATGACTGAAATATCTATGGGCAATGACCTGGAAGTGTCATCCATATTTTCTTCCACCCCAAAAGTTTGGATGCTTGTATAGGGTGGGGAAATGATTTCGTTTGTGTCAGAGGACAGGACTTGAAGAGGCATCATGTCTGAATCAGATGTCGAACCCCAAAGATGCCAATCCTCCCAATGTTGCTCTCTAAAACTCATGATTTCTCGAATAGCTTCGTTCGTAGGTATGACTTGATTGAATGGATCTAAAGGAGGAGCGGTTATGGGAACGGGGTGGTACCGTCGGTGATAGCTAACATGACCGAAGATGTGGATGCGGATTGAATGCCTTGGTAGGCCGATTCAGCTGGTGATAACAGCATCTAGTCTCCGAATGTGTCAAGGTCTGGAGGCGCCATTAGGATCCAGGGATCGGTTAGTTCATGAGGAATTGATGAAAGCATGTTGACCGATTGTGAAACCTACGACAGCTGAAGAGGAAAACAACCCATCAAGGAGGAAGCTGTCAACAGACTGGTACCTAAACTGACAAAACTGTCAGTTACACCACCTACTAGGGGTACGGAGCCACTTGGTAATGGTGAATAATTGAGGGTGCAGAAAGACAATTGATCCACTGTAATGACCTTTCCATCTAATGGAAATAGGATGATACAAAAGACAGTGAATACGAAAGCCGTCATGACATATCTCCAACTGCGACCCAGCAACAGATTATAGTCGAGTTTCTTGTCCACGACTTCTACGTCCATCGTTATTGTTTTCCCAGCCAAAGTGATGGGAAAAATGGTTAGGTATCCTTTTTGGACAAAGATGTGGCCGTCGAAAGCTTTAAGGGAGTTCAACGTGTTAGGATATTCCGACACATAGGATATAGTTAAGTTCAACTTGGTCTAGTATAGAGTTAGGTTAGAGTTAGGTAAAGTGTGTTTCTTTACCGTTGTACATTTTGTAACTTACAATCCGACGGTCACGATATGTAGTGATCCGACGGTTCACTCTCACCTCGGTATTACCGACACTTGATCCGTGGCTTGACACCCGATTGGTCCATGAGTTCTATTTAAAGCGCATGGAGGGTCATTGTTCGGGTAATCCGTGCATGAGAGAAGCTTATGTAAATTTTCATTCTTTGATTAATAAATTGTCTGTACCCACGTTGGGACAGGTCGTGGACTGTTTCCCTCCTTGCACTCTGAGGGTTTTAACCACGTCAAAAATACTGGTGTATTGATTTGAGATCTGGTTGTGAGCGGTGTCCTCTTGGTATTCTTTCTGAGGAACTTACCCTGTAAATTCCTACATGGTATTCATTACAGTGCCAAAGCAGCTCCTCTGTTAGTTGGTTTCACTGATTCTGATTGGGCTGGTGACCTTGATGATCGGAAGTCTACTGCCGGTTATGTCTTCACTCTTGGTTCAGGACCTATTACATGGGCTTGTAAGAAACAGGCTGCCATTTCTCTTTCATCAGCAGAAGCAGAGTATCGTGGTGCCGTGGAAGCTAGTAAGGAAGCCTTGTGGCTTCGTCAGATCCTATCAGAGTTTGGCTTTGAGCAGCAGCATCCAACCACACTTTGGTGTGATAATCAAAGTGCCATTCAGCTATGCAAAGATCCAGTCCAGCATCAGCGCAGCAAACACATTGAACTACACATGCACTTCATCAGAAAGCTCATTCATGACCATGTTCTTGAAGTGCAATATTGTCCAACAGATGATTAGGTTGCAGACATCTTCACAAAGGCTCTCACAGAGGCGAAGTTCACTAAACTTCGATATATGCTTGGAGTTCAGGAAGTTGTCACTAAGGGGGGATAGGCTCTAGTGCCTCCTTCCTTCTCCTATTGTGTCATATTTGTAAATCCTTCAATCCTATCCCAAGTTGTTCTTAAGGGGGGATGTTAGGATATTCCGACACATAGGATATAGTTAAGTTCAACTTGGTCTAGTATAGAGTTAGGTTAGAGTTAGGTAAAGTGTGTTTCTTTACCGTTGTACATTTTGTAACTTACAATCTGACGGTCACGATATGTAGTGATCCGACGGTTCACTCTCACCTCGGTATTACCGACACTTGATCCGTGGCTTGACACCCGATTGGTCCATGAGTTCTATTTAAAGCGCATGGAGGGTCATTGTTCGGGTAATCCGTGCATGAGAGAAGCTTATGTAAATTTTCATTCTTTGATTAATAAATTGTCTGTACCCACGTTGGGACAGGCCGTGGACTGTTTCCCTCCTTGCACTCTGAGGGTTTTAACCACGTCAAAAATACTGGTGTATTGATTTGAGATCTGGTTGTGAGCGGTGTCCTCTTGGTATTCTTTCTGAGGAACTTACCCTGTAAATTCCTACAGTAGGGATAGGGTTGGGGAGCCCAAGGTGAGCCAACATGAAGCTGACATGACACAGGTTGAAGCACCTTCATCGATGATAGTTTGGTGTATACCTTTACCTTTCAAAGTGATATGCACTTGAAATGCAAGCTGGTGGGAAAGGGGAGGTTTACACTTGTCCATGTCGAAAATAGCAAGCATGGAATCCGTAGGGTCAATACCCTCGATAGCCGAAAGAAAAGATTTCTGTTGGCTGGGGCATGTTTGTAATACTTCGAGCACTGACATAGCCAACGGCGCTTGCGCCACATTCTCTACGATGTTGTAGTGTTGGGCGGCACGTGCAAATTAATTGTGTGTTGTGCGTCGAAGTGTCCCCTTGGGGGGTCGAATTACAAAGTCCTCAACCAGCATTTCGATATGCAGATCGTTAGGTAGCGATGGGTTTTGACCTGAGGATGGTTCTGCTGCCAGAATGACAGGAGCTCCATAAGATTTGGCTCTTGTGGCTAGTTCTACCATTTCAAATGTGTAAACGGTAGAACTTCCTTCACCAGCTGAAGGATGTTACGAACCATCGCTACCCCCTGACGTGGGTTGTAGTTGGTTGGCAACGAGATTTTGTTGTTGTTGAGTAGGAAAAGGATTTCTAAGGATAGCAAGTGCCTTACCAGAATCTCTCTTGGCAAGGTAATCTGTGCATTCTTGAAGACGCGGACAACGCCAGGTTACATGGTCTTCAAGATAGAGTTTGCATGGATATTTGGTGCCTTTATCCTTTTCCTCATCAGTAGGCACAATGGCCTTCTGTTTCGGGTTGGGCTGCTTAGATGATTGCTCTTCAGAAGGAGCAATCTTGTTCTTATTCTTCTTGTTCTTGCCACCAGATTTCTATGTAGACTGCACAGAGTTTATCGCAGTGGTAGGAAGAGCAGTCACTTTGGTAGAGGGGTCCACTGCCAGCTTGGCAATGGAACCACTGAGTTGTTTTACAACGACCCCAGAGGTTGCACCGACAATCCCGTCGGCGTGCGCTCCAGGGTGCTGAGTGGTGGGAGGATTGGGGTTACCGGGAGCATGGGGGATTATGTCGTAGAGAGTGCCAGACTATGAATAAATCAAATCTAAGTGTTGGGCACGACGTATGGATTGGTCTTCTGTGACCGCACCACCTAGAGCAACATCTCTAGCGATTTGTGGGAGTAACGACTTACAGAACCAGTCCGTTAAGAGAAAATCAGGGATGGGAGCTTTGAATAACCTCCGCCTACGTCTCCATTCATGGATATGATCAGAGATGTGGGTGGCGGTATCCTGACAAAATGAAGTAAGGAGCTCTATCCCTGTCTCATAGCAGATAGGTAACTGAAAGTGCTTTAGGAACTCCATCACTAAAGAGTCAAAGGTATTCATTGACGTGCGTGGTAACTCAATATACCATTTTGCGGCATTGCCAGTGAGGGTGTGGGGAAAGAGATGTAACCAGACACTATCATCCATCATAGAGTTTGAAACACACTAGAGATGGTAGGTGGTGATATGGGTGCCCGGATCCTCCACTTGTTTTCCGTCAAACTTTGGAATGTCCGTCAGTATTTTATGCGGGATCGGCAGCCATTGTAAGTTGTGGTAGATGGGGTCGTTTGTCAACTTGTATAAGTCGGGAATATCCAATGTTGCCAAAAAAGGCAGATTGTTGGGTGCCCCCAACTCAGACCATGGTGATGACGAATGACCTGAGGAGCTCTGTGCTCCTCCCATCGTTTGGTTCCCCATAGTGTACATGGGTTGCGTGGTGTAGCAGTTGCTTTGCGGTACGGTGTTGTAGAGTGGATTTCCATGAGGATTTTGATACTGGGGTATGAAATTGCCCCCAGTATAAGCGGTGCCCCCTTGACTCATTTGAGTCTGTGAGTAGGGTGCCCCCATGGATTGGTTGGGAATCCCTTGTGGATTCCCAATCGACACAGAACTAACCATATGGCTTTGATTGACAGAGGGAACACTCATGTCAATCAGCGACTATCCATGCATGCCTGAGAATGGAGGGGGAACTGTGACATTCCCCACCGGCATGTGCATATTGGGAACCGCCCTAGATATCTAAATATGGGGGTTGGAACTGTACATTGGTGCCCGACCCTGTTGTTGGTAAACTAGAACTGCACCCATAGTTCCGCATTGAGTGTTATATGGAGCACTATATGTGGCACTAGTCGAAGGTATGCTTTATGGCACCATAGGAGTGGAACCTGGCATCTGCTGGGTTCCACTTATAGAGGGTGTTATGTGAGTTTTTGTACCTGGGACAAACGGGATAACGGGATTCCACATTACCGGTGTTGTGATGACCGTCGACTAGGGAAGTGGTAGAGGACCAACAGTGTCTCTATAATTCCACAACCCTTGAGGCGTCGACTGGATAGATGGGAAAGTTCCACCTACTGAAGAAGGAAGTACAGGTACCACGGGAGTAACGATAGGATCTGATGGATTTGTAAGCGGAGTGTTAAAGTGAGGAAGAAATCCTTCCGTGAAGAAATCCTTCGGCAAACTGGAATCGTCGGTCATCCACACAGATCCCGTGTGCGATTTAGGAGATTGATTCCTCGAAGATGAGGAATCCGAGTCAGTGGAACTCGGCGGATCCTCCACAATGAGTGGAGGAAGTCCTAACAATCGTCTGGATTGACGATGAGGGCCGGATGTAGCCACAGTGATTGTTAAGTTTTATCAAATATATTTTAATGTGATATTCTTTAAAGTCTCGAAAATAATAGCACTTAGGTACCTAAAAAGAAAAAATACACTAAATATATCAAACAGCAAACACAGAGAAATTACCTCGTCTGATAAGCACCGATTACTGGAGATGAAACCCAGTCTCTCAATGAATAACAGAGAAGGATGGGAAAATGTATGGTTACGGTTACTTTTGAGCTTCGCCCAAACCTTAGATTAAGGGGCCAAGTACTCTCGTGAAGATGAGCACCCTCCCAAAAACTGAAGACAAAGTAGATCCGTCCATTTTAGGTACCAGGACAGCCCATCCCAGTCACCTTGTGTAAGTACCTAGAAGTTTTGGCCACTAGAGATACCTCAAATCACAGACATTACCAGAGGGGACATAGTCGTAGACAACACGCTATGTGGGCAGGATACCTGAGTCCCCGACTCAGTTCCAAAATCCTCGAAGGGACCCCCAATACACAGAATTCCCAAAGGATTTGTAAGAGAAGGCGGGCTACCTTCAATTACAGTCTGATGTTGTCTCGTATTTCGCTCCGTTGTTAGTGGAGTGGTCCTGGTAATATGAGTGTAGAAGGATTTTTCACTCGTTAACGACACTAGTTTTGATTTTCAACCTTGGGCAGTTCACTCACATGCTTATCCCAAGGTCCTAATCTAGCTAATGTTGGTTTGCTCAAAAAGAGTAACTGATTGATTTTAATGTAAATTTTAGTGTACTTGATTATTTTTCTTCGGTAGGGGTGTTGACGTATGAATATGGTGAGACTCTTGACTCAATAAATCATGCAGAACAATGCTCTGAAAAAAAATTCAATTTCTTATGCAAACAAGTCTTATTCTACACATTCATTTTTTCACATATTCATGGATTCGTCAGTGCATCTAAAGTCATTCAACACTTGCATAATGGAAAGATTATTTTCCCAATATTTCCTAGCAACTACTGAAAACCAAAATGAAGCAGCTTACAACTATTTCGACAGAAGGATCAATACAATTTATCAGTCTTTCTTTCAAAAAAAATGTATTTTAAGAGAGAAAAACTAAAACATTTTCTTAAAAATAAATTTTCAAGACACCAAATTTGTTAACATAATATTGTTGCAGATCTTACTTTAGCCCCTGAGACAAGTTCCCCCCCCTTTTGGTCCACAGAATCTTCTGGAAAACATGGAAATGGGAGACTAACGCTTTGTTTCAATGTAAACAAAGAGTTAGTTGGGCCACTAACGCTCCCTGTACATAGGCAAAGAGCTTTATAAAGCTCTGTGTAGACTGGAAACCTGCGTTAGTGAGGGAAATAGATCAAATAAAGTGCCTTTAGGATCAATTTCTGAGGAGAATGCAAACTAGCAGGATGTAACAAGATAGATGGTGGATTAGAAAAGGATTTGAAGAAGTAGGAAGCTCTTAGAAGAAAGAGAAGAACTGAGAGGAGTCCAGGTTGACTGGGAACTAGATGTATAGTCCCCAGCGGAGTCGCCAATTCTGCTATGGGGTAAAATGCACGGGATGAAAACTACCCTCAAAGGTATTCCAGGGACCTTTGACAGACTGTAAGATTATCTACAAAAGCTACCAAGTTACACACATGTTCATGTATCAAACATAAATTGACAAGGTATGGAAAGAGGATCACCTTTAGCTCCTTCTATATTTGCTTGGGGATCTCTATGCGGCAAGAAGAACTCCTTCAAGGCTAGCTCCAAGACAATTCCTGCACAAAGGACAAGGCAAACCAATCACAGCATACGCTTCTAAAAACTAATGTAAGAATGCACAATAAACATGTATTAGTGTATAACTTAACTACTCATCTCGAGAAGCATCAGAATGAACAAATAAATGAACAACATTACCGACACTATGGAGTAGGGAACACAACTGCAGTTCTATATTCAGAATGGAAGAGTGATTACAACCATTTGTTGTATCAGCCTTCCTTACCCCTTCTTCCTCTCTCTCTCTCCCTCTTTTAGCTAGCTTCTTCAAGAATATGACAGTTCACAACATCTCTATGGGCTATCCTTCCAAATGCTCTGACCCTTTTGCAATGGCCCTCTCGCTGCTTATGTAGCAATCAAATTAGGGCTGCCAAGCTCCTCCTAGAGTTCATTAGGGCAAAAGCCATGAACCTGCCCTGTTTACAAGCTTTTTCCCATTTGCCTTCATTCTCAGATTGGAATTTCTCCAAATATCTTGATTTTTGGAGTTTCCTTGCTTTTCTTGAGCAAATTTAGGGATTTAATATCTAGATATTTATGAGCAGATTCGTTGGCCTGACCTTCTGAACATCCCTTAGGTTCACTAACGCTCCCCCTGGTCTAACAACATGAGTTAGCAAGGTGACTAACGCTCCTTTATGCTTGGTAACAAGCTTTATAAAGTAGGTTGACAGTGTGTAGAGAGCGTTAGTGTGGATTCCAGGCCTGGAATTGTGGTCTTTGCCTTAGTCATCTTGTCCTTCACCTCTGAGTTGATGAGGAGGTCAATTTGTCTTATAAAAACCATTGCATACATCAAGCTATCGACTGCACTTGCATATGGAACACATGACATGTCCTCTTCCTCTTCTTATGTCTTGGGACATTGTTCAACAGATAACTTCACACCTACAGGAATAGGAACCTTCACCGGTTTACTATCCTCCATATTAAACCTCTGCTATATTGTCTCGACATACTTCCTTTGGTTTAACTAGAGCTTCCTGTTTTCCCGATCTCTTTTAATTTCCATGCCCAAAATATAGTTTGTAGCACTAAGATCTTTCATGTCGAATTTGGAGGACAATTGAGTCTTCAAATCCTTGATAATTTCTTTGTCATTTCCAACCAACAACATATCATCCACATACAAGACCAGATAAATAATACGATCACCAATTAATTTAAAAGACATGCAGTGATCTGCTTTGCTTATGGTGAAACCAAGTCCTCATATAAATGTATCAAATTTATGATACCACATCCTTGGTGACTATTTTAACCCATATGGGGACTTCTTTAACTTGCATACCAGTTATTTCTTACCCTTCATTGTAAAGCCTTCAGGTTGCTTCATGTAGATCTACTCTTCCAGATCCCCGTGAAAAAATGTTGTCTTCACATCCATCTGTTCTACCTCATAATAAAAAGCAGTAGCAACAGATAACAAAAATCTAATAGAAGCTACCTTGGCAACAGGAGAAAAAATATCACCAAAATCAATTCCTGACACCTGGGAATCACCTTTTGCTACCAACCGAGCTTTGTATTTCTCCACCTTTCATTCTGCATTAGTCTTCTTCTTGAACACCCATTTGCTGCCAACGGGTTTCCTTCCAGCCAACAACTCCACCAGATCCCAAGCCTCATTTTTGTGCAAAGATGCCATTTCATCAACCATGGCCTCTTTCCAGAGTTTTTCATCCTCTGAATCTACTACTTCCTTCATAGTTCTAGGATCATCATCAGTAATAGATAAAGCAAAATTTGAACAGAAAGTAGATGGACTATACCTTTCTGGCTGCCTTCTTTCTCGAACTGATCTTCTCACACCTGGAGTTTGTGGCTCTTCATCTTCTGATTACTCCTTTGTTGTAGAGTCTGATTCTTCCTCCTTTAGCTCAAACTCTATCTTCTTAGGGTCCTTTGGTTGGACTTCATGTTTAATAACATCATTCACCTCTCTGAACACCACATCTTGGCTGTAAACAACCTTCCTTGCTACTGGGTTCCAAACCTTATAACCCTTTAAACCATCCTTATACCCAATAAAGATGCACTTTTCAGATTTACTATCCAACTTGGTTCATTTCTCCTTTGGAACATGTACATATGCATCACATCCAAATACCCTCAGATGTGAAAGAGAGGGTTTCTTACCAGTTCATACCTCTTGTGGAGTCTTATCCTCCAATGCTAATGAAGGTGATCTGTTGACGAAGTAACGCGCTGTCTCCACTGCCTCTACCCAGAATCCATGTCCTAACCCGGCACCACTGAGCATGCTTCTTGCCCTTTCCATCAACGTCTTGTTCATTCTTTCTGCAACTCCATTTTTCTAAGGTGTATATGGAGTAATCTTTTGTTGTGCTATACCACACTTCTTACAGAATTCTTCAAATTCTTTACTGCAAAACTCTCGACCATTATCTGTCCTCAACACCTTTATCTTCTTCTCTGTCTGGTTTTCCACCAAAGCCTTAAATTCTTTAAACCTATCAAAGACTTCAGATTTCTTCTTAAGGAAATATATCCATGTATTCCTTGAGAAGTCATCTATAAATGATACATAGTACACAGACTTACCCAATGATGGAACCTTCACAGGTCCAAACACATCACTGTGCACAAGCTCTAATATTTGTTTCGCCCTCTTACCACCAAAGGGGAAACTCACCCGATTCTGCTTCCCATATACACAATTTTCACAGAAATCAAAATCCAGAGAGCTATTACTCATACCTTCTACCATACCTTTACCATGAAGTATTTGAAGGGCCTTCTCTCCAATATGTCCAAGCCTTTGATGCCACAACATGGTCTTCTCTCCAGAGACCACTAGATTTTATGTTCCACTTTCAGGAACCACAGAACTGTTGCACCCATTAACAACAATTCTACCTTGAAGCTTGTACATAGTTCTAATTCGAACTCCCTGCATCAATACCAGTGCCCCCTAAACCATCTTGCAGGTATCCCTCTCAAAAACTATTTTTACACCTGCATCATCCAGCTTACTTACATAAATCAGATTTTTGGCTATTGCAGGAATATGTAGAACACCCGGAAGTGTTCTAACCCTTCCACCTTGCAACTTCAACTTTACTTTTCCGCGACCAACGATTCTAGCCTTCCCGTCATTCCCCAAGAAGACATCACAACCATCATATTTCTCATACTTGCAGAACCACTCTCTATGGGGAGTGAAGTGAAAGGATGCACTTGAGTCAATTAATCATGCCTAATGATCTACATGTGTACTTGAAGATGTCAAGTACACATCCCCACCATCATCTGAGGCGGTTTCGCCTCTGCAGAAGGAGCATCATCAGATCCCTTTCCTTTGTCAAGAGCTTTAGATTTACAATCCCTTTTGTAGTGCCCCTCCTTTCCGCATTTCCAGCAAACCACATTTACAGGTTTTCCTGGAGATTTAGATCTCCCTCTAGATTTAGATCTCCCACTCGATGACTTAATTTTGTTTCTATTCTGGGACCGTCCTCGTATAGACAAGGCATCACCATTTTGGCTCTCCATATTTTTTTGCCTCATCTCCTCCATCAGCAAGGATGAGACTATTTCATCAAACTGCAAGGCATTTGTATTGCTACCTATTGCAATAACCAAATTATCCCACGAATCTGGTAGAGAACACAACAAACTGATGCACTTATCTTCATCTAAAATTTTAATATCAATAGATAATAACAGACTTACCACAGTATTAAATGCATTCAGATGCTCTGTCACCAAGTCTCCATCTTTCATCCTCAGGTTATACAACTTTTTCCGCAGGAACAATTTATTCACCAGAGACTTAGATTGGTACAAAGTCCGTAACTTATCCCACAAAGACTTCGTCGTAGCTTCCCCTGATACATTCAACAATATTGAATCTGAGACACACAATTGTATTGTGCTCTTTGCCTTCTGATCCAACTTCTTCCATTCTTCATCGGACACTCATGTTGGTTTAGTACCTGGATCTGCCGCGATCCACTGATCTTTATCCACCAATAGATCCTCCATCTTGAGTTTCCACAACTCAAAACTCTAACCATTAAATTTCTCAATCTCTATATTTCCACTACTCGCCATCTTCTTTCACCACTAGAATCGATCTCGCAGATCTCCCACTGAACAGGGTCTACCACAGGCCCGAGCAAAACCCCTTAGCAACAAAGGCGTCCCCTTGAAGCCAAAATAGCTCTGATACCAAATGTAGGTTTTAACCCCATACGAAAATTACCTGCATACAAATTCTAAAACACAGAAAATAAACAATGGCGAGAGCATAACACATAAAACACATATACACAGAGATTTTCCCCTGGATCCCAAAACCGGGACTACCAGCTTGATTTTTCATTATGTTCTTTTCAATGTTACAATACATATTTATACATGCCGAAGCATCCAATACCATGGACCGAAAACCATCGCGTCCAAAACCATGGACCAAAACCATAGGTAGGTCTACCCAACCTAATATAGGGTCCAAAAAATGTTTTCCCGGGGCGCTGCCCCGGACATCGTAGAGGGGGGCTACCCGCCCCCCTCAAACCCCCCTGTGACCCCCCTGCTGTGCAATTGGTGCAACGAAGGGGGGCTCTGCCCCCCCTATAACCCCCCGGTTAACTACGTAGGTTAGTCGTGGAAAGAATATAACAGAACCCAACAATATGTTTTTTTTAATTTTAAATATTAAGATTATAACATCAATGCATTCTAGAAGATAAGGATTTTTTCCAATTAAAATAATTTGTTTAATAAAATTAATTATAGTATTTTTTTGAATTAAATTAAGTTATTTTGTTTCTTAAATGTTTGTAAAATTTTAAAATTAAATATGAAATTAATGTAATTGGAATGAAAATAATAATTATAAATATTTTTGAATAATTATAAATATATGTTCAATTTTAACCAATATAAGAGCGTTATTTTTAATTAAATAGAAGATTTATAAATATTCATAAAAGTTATAAATATACATAAAAAAAATTAAGTCACATCATTTGGATTCGAGTTCGGATTTGGTAATGATTATGTTGGGTTCAAGTTCGAATTTTTTAATGAGGTTCGCTATTAACTTCGTTTATTTAAATTTTCTATATATACATATATTAAGTTTAAAATGAAATATAGGATAAAATAGTAAGATATCAACATCAAGAAACATAAAAAGTGTTATCATGAACATGGAAATTGCAAGGATAGATTACAAGCTTCAGTTGTGACATGAAGTAATGGGTTTTGATATATGGACTTGGTAAATGGTTATGAGGTTCGCTGAACTTCAAAAAAAAATTAAGGTTCGCCAAAATTTAAACCTCAAGGTTGAAGTTCAATGAACCTTGTGACAATTTTTTTTTAATAAATATAAATATATACAAAGTTCTAAGGGACGTTGTCATTTGATTTTTTTGTTGTTCTTTTTATACATTATATTTCATTTATTGGAAATGCAGAGGAGGAAAGGCACAAAATAACACAAATAAATCTCACACAATAACACAAGTTTCAGCTCTTCTAGTGATCACACAAAAACTTGATGATTACAATGAATTCAGTGAGGTGTATTTAAACGTTTTCCAACTAGAGACTCACCTAAAATAACTTGATATGCAACCACACACTAAATTTGACTATGGCTTAACTTGACTTCACTTGAATTGACTTGACTCTCTAAATTTAGCTAACTCTTCATGTGTGAGTAATTAGCTTATTTTAATACCCCCCCTTAATTACGGCTGCTAAACTAAGACTGACTCATAACAACTCAGACATGTCTACTGGTCTATGTCTTAGCTAGGCTTACAACACCCAAGTTTCTTCTATGAGACTCAAACACATATTTTTCTAATGACTTTGTAAATATATCAGCCAATTGATCACTAGATCAAGTGAACTTCTCCATTGCTCACAAGTTATCTAATAAAGTGATATCTAATATCAATATGCTTGCTCTTTTGATGAAACACACTATTCTTGGATAGTGTTATTGGGTGCAGTATTTAAGGATATTTCAGGCACCTTTTTCCCTATTTTTGGTCATTCCCCCTCACCGAATCCATCAATCTCTTGGCACAATATCACTCTCCCTGGTCAAAAAGAAATTTTTTTCTCTGACATATTAATTATACCATTTTCTGTTAAGTATCGAAAGAAACAATGTCTTTTTGGGATGACTAACCAAGAAAATTGTGGAAGAGATCTTTTGGATGTTTTTCTTTCAAGTGTTACCGTAATTACTAAAGACTATGGGGAAACAACTACTATTGTTACATGCTATTACACCCCGAAGATTGTTGTTACATCATGAGTTGTTGTGACACCGTGATGTTGTTGCTACACTGCAAACTGTTAAAGACCGTGGCCTCTATTTTAGATATAATTGTTGAAGACTACAAGATGTAACTCTATGTGGAAGATTAAAAATATCTCAGCATTTATAGCTATAAAAAGTGGCATAACCATAATAGGCCTTTAATTGAAAATTGGTTTTAACAAATTCTATTTTATTTCATTTATGTTAAATCGATCAACATGAAAATCATGAAATTCTCATGACTGATTCATTCCCTAATTTTGGGGCTCTATAAGACTTTATAAGAAGGCTCAGTCCTATGAGAAGGGGATGACAACATCTGGAACAGTACTGATATTTTGATCTTATATCTTTCAGCTATTTTAATACAAGAAGTACTTATTGATGATTCTACAATTCCTGTGTTGAATCTTTAAGTAGTTTCGTTCCATTGTTGCACCTTGTTAGGGAGGAATGGCCCTCCTCTTTAGTAGGGATCACAATATTAGTAATATACTTATTTTCTTAGATATTGATGTGAATTTCTTATTGTTGTTGCATATGTTGTGGAATAGACACACTTCTGTTTTTCAAATTCATGGTATGTTGTTTCATATTATTTCTACACTCTAGTTAATAATACATGGCATGCCTATTTCTTTTTTAAAGCTTATGAGGTGTGAATTTATTCTTTGCTGAATGAGTTTAATTTTTTTAGTGTGTTCTTTATTTCCTTAGTGTGAGTTTCATTTCTGCAAGAATGTTTTAAGAATTTTGTAAGTGTGTTCAACGACATTTATTCGTATTTCCTAGTTGTTCATGTATCGACACAGACAGTGCAGACTCCTTTGAAATAAAAGACTTACCCTAGCTATCAAATGATTCAGTTGGTTTAAAGAGTGATAAAATAATGCAAACATTTTGGCATCGTTGTAGGGGATGGCAATTGGCGATACAATCAGCCAATGCTTTTTCTTGAATTTTATTTTGATACAATATTTCTAATTGCAAACGTGTTGTGCGGTAAGAAGAGAGGTCAGAACTTGTGCATCACTCTAACATACCTGAGCGGGCTCACTATTGTGATAATTAGGACACTTAGGGTGTGTAAATTTTTTAGATTTCCTTTTACAATGTCTTCAGTTTTGCAAACATTGGGTGGTAAGACGAGAGGTAAGAACCTGCACATCACTCTAACATACATGCGCGGGCTCACCAATGTAGTAATTGAGACACGATGTGAAATAATTACACATAGGGTGCATCTATAGGATGTAAGAGTAAAGAAGAAATGAAGCATAGGAACTCTAACAAATCTATAGGAAAAATGGGTCATAAAAGGAACAAGAAAAATATTGACCTAGGGAGAAAATAAATTATTCAATAATTGATCTCAAAAGTAAAGAGAGAGAAGTCAAAATCGAATAGGGACGCAAGAAAAACAGGTCCTAGGAATTTGTTACCCCCATATCAAAATCAAGAGTATCTGGTTCCTCTATTTTAAGACCCCACCTTCCAAAAACTAGCCTACAAACTCCCAAATCTGTAGATTCAACTCAGGAACAACATGGAGAGACTAGTGGCTAGATTTTTGGATTAGAAGGACAAGGGGAAACCAGTGCGAGGCACCAAGAACCAGAATCAAAAGAACATTATTTTACTTATCATTACCCAGATTCAAGTAGTGCAACAAAAAAACCAGCCCCAGAACAACCCGAAAAATGATCACAAGAATCTTTATCCACAGAACATTCACCCGAACAATATTTGGGAGGGTACTCACTAGAAAAAGAATCAGGAGAATCCACAATGGGAGACAATAACAACAATAACAATGATAGAACAGATGCCACTATTACCACTTTTGAATTTCCAATAAGTGATATAAGGGGAAGCTCCCATGAAAAATATTCCTCTATCAGCCCTTCCATCTTTTCAAGGATTGACTGTAGAAGATCTTGATACTTTTATGTTTGAATTTGATGTTCTATGTAGGAGCTATGACTACACTTTAGATGCTTGGAAGCTAAAACTATTCCCTGCCACTCTAAAAGGAGCAACACTAAGATGGTTTATGAGATTGGGTTCTGCTACTATCCGCACATGGGGAGACATGAAGACTACGTTTCTGTCGAAATACCAGGACTACTACTGGACCATAGATTTGAGAGAGGAGATATTTAGAATGAAACAGAAGGAAGAAGAAAACTTGGAAAATTATTTGGAACAATTCCATTATAATCTACATAAATCCAAACATAGTGATCTGGATTCAGAAATTTTGAAAATAATATTTATACGAGGAATGAGAGATGACTGCCTCAACATGTTGAACCTATTGGGAAAATGAGATATATATTAGGAGCCATTTGATGAGATAATAAAAATTTACTTAAGGTGTTTGAGAGGATTGTCATGGGGGAGAAGTATGGCACGGGATGCCTCTGCTAGAATACAAAAATCTACAAATGGAGGTGTGACCAAAGTCGAGATCGAAAACCTATTTGAAAATCTTAACACTAATCTTCTTAGTACCTTACCTACCCAACTAACAAAAGACAAGCGAAAATGGCACAGGATGAAGTTGATAAAGCTTTGGCTATGTTCTACCCAAAATGTAAAGAGAAACATTCCTTGAAGGAATGTAGAGTTAACAACATCAACTTATGTAATATTTGTGATCTAGAGCATATCTGTCATCTAGAGCATTCTACAAGCTATTTTCCAGAGTTCCCAAACTGAAAGCAGTGCTCATGGAATTAAGTGAATAATTTCAGTCCTCCTACTTTATCGGATCCAGGAAGCCTTGGCAACCATGACCACCAGGTATGCCTCAAGATTTTTCTTTTAATTTGTGGAATAATGTTGGGTCCCTATAATACTAGTGATTACCCCATTACTATTGTAGTTATACCCCTTATTTATATTGATGTACCCATGTAGTGCCCATATTGTTACTATTGTGCCACATAGAAGCCCACTATTGTTATTGTTGTGCCCTACAATATTATTGTTATGTAGGCTCTGATTGTATTGGGACCACTTAGACTCCTATATATAGAAAGGAGGTATTTTCATTTGTAGCATCCAAGAATTGTTCATTTATGTAATGTAAAGGAGGTTGCCCCCTCGAAGAGGCTGAATTCTAAGGCGTTGATCTTTCTTTTCTATCTTTTCTTGAGCTGGTTTCATAACATTTGGTATCAGAGCTTTGGATTCTAGGGTTTCGCTGCTCCAAACAGGTCATCGTGGCATTTTCGCTTTAACTTTTTTTCTGTGACGTTTCAGAAGTCGCAAAAAAACCCATTTGAGAAGACATCGCGCTGAACCTTGGGTCCGAATTTCAGAGCTTTTTGCGAGATATTTTCGGAGATATGATCTCAGGAAGTTGGTCTTTTTGATGACTCCTGAATTACACTCAAAACAGGTGACCTGGGGAAAATCGTCAGAACTTTCTTTCTGAGCATCGGATTGAAGTGTCGTAAGAAGGTACAGAAAGAGGACGGACTGTAGTTTCTTGTGGGTGTTTTTCAGATCCAAAGGTCGAAACAGTGACTCGTGGCACGTCGTACAACTTCGCTCTACTGAACCAGTCTAAAAGCAAGTTACCGTGAGAGATTTCACATAACTCTTCCTTGGAGAATCCAATTTGGCTCAGACTTGTGGCATTGGAAAGAGGACGAAGAAGGCTACTACAGGTAGCAATTTCAGAATTGGATGATCCGAAATTACAGAGATACATCAGATTCATTATCAGGCTTCTATAAAGTGAAAAAAGGTGTGTAGTTTTTTTTTAATTTTTGTGTAAGCTTGGTTTAACGGAATTCAAAGGGCATAGTAAAGCATTATTATCGGTAACTGATGCCCTGAGGAAAGAAAATGCAAACACCTAGTAAGGAACCTGAAAGCTCTAGCATGACTCATGAAGAAGAGGAAGAAATGCTACATGATATATCAAAATTACAAGAACAAGTGCAACAAATGTCACGCTCACAAAAGCTAACAGAAGCTAAGATAAGTGGCGTGGAATCTAAGGTAAATGGCGTGGAATCTAAGATAAAGGGCATGGAAGCTAAGATGGAGGATTTGATGGCAAATTTGAAGATAGATTTGAATACAAACATGGAAGAATTGAAGAAGTTGCTACAAGAAAGGGTCACTAATGGTGAAAAGGTAGTAAAGGAAACTCATGATGAGGACAAAAGAAATGTTAATCATGATTCCATAGACTCTAATGTTGGATCAAAGACTCACCATGTTCCAAAAATCGATATGAGGAAGTTTGATGGCAAGGATCCCGCCACATGGATATTACAGATGGAGCAATTTTTCGATCTCAATAATGTGCAAAACACACAAAAGGTACGTATGGCAACTTTATATTTGGAACCAAATCAGTTTGTATGGTATCAATGGCTTTGTTCTCGTAAACCATTTATCACTTGGGCCATTTTTACGGAAGAATTAATAGCACATTATGAGGATACAAAAAGCAACACTTTTTTTAGCCAATTGATAAGTCTCAAACAAAAGGGTTCAATAATGGAGCACATTGAGGAGTTCCAAAAATTGAACATAAGGGTAAAAGATATTCCAGAAGAGCATAGGATTGATGTGTTCATAGGGTCTTTAAAGGATAATATCCAACATGATGTGCGCCTTTGGGAACCTGATTCATTAGAGAAGGCATTCAGGTTAGCAAGAAAAATGGAAAGCAAAATTATGGCAACTAGGAAGCATACCATTCACAACTATAAAGAAGGAAGTGTTGTTGCCCATAGTCTTCCACAACCTACAAGGTTGACACCACAACAATTGGAAGAAAAAAGAGCAAAAGGGCTTTGTTACAATTGTGATAGCAAATACACAAAAGGTCATAAGTGTGCTGAGAAGAAATTATTCTACATAGATTGTGAAGAGGAAGAAGAAAAGGAGCAAGAAAGGTCAAAAGAAGAGGATATATTCCAGGAACAAAGCCTAGATGAAGAACAAATAAATCCAACCATATCTTGTAATGCATTGGCGGGAATTACCACTCCTCAAACCATCAAGATAGAAGGACAAATCAAGAAGAAAAAGGTAATAGTGTTGATTGATTCAGGAAGCACCCACAATTTTATTCATTGTAGGGTAGCAAAAGAATTGAATTGCTTCCTATATCCAGCACCAGAGTGTCAAGTGATGATTGCAAATGGAGGAACAATAAATTGTTCTGGAAAGTGCCATAATATCAAGCTATCCATGGGAGAATATGTATTGACTAGCCCAATGCTTTCCATTCCAATGGGAGGTGCTGATGTTGTACTAGGAGTCCAATGGCTACAATCCTTGGGTACAATAGCTTTTAATTTTCAAGAACTTTTCATGAAATTTTCTGTGGAAGGAAAGGAAGTTGAATTAAGGGGTATTGCAGGGAAACCAGGAAAGATAATCAGCTCTAATGGAATGACAAAGCTTCTAAAAAAGGAGCAAAGAGGTGTAATTGCACAATTATGTTCGCTAGATGTTTCCACATTGGAATCATCTATTTCTCCAGATCTCCAAAAAGTCCTGGACAATCATTCCAAGGTATTTGAGACTCCCAAAGGTCTCCCACCTATGCGTGATCATGATCATGCTATTCATCTGATTCCAGGAAGTGTTCCTCCAAACATCAGGCCGTACAGATATCCATATGTCCAAAAAAGTGAAATTGAACGTATGGTTGCAGAAATGCTAGAGGCTGGTATAATTCAACCGAGTCAAAGTTCTTTCTCAGCTCCAGTAGTATTGGTGCACAAGAAGGATGGATCATGGCGCATGTGTCCAGATTATAGGGAGCTCAACAAGCTCACTATTAAAGATAAGTTCCCCATTCCTGTTATTGATGAATTACTGGATGAATTGCATGGATCAATTTACTTCACCAAGTTGGATCTTCGTTCGGGATATCATCAAATCAGAATGAAGATTGAAGACATTCCGAAAACAGCATTTAGAACTCATGAGGGTCATTATGAATTTTTGGTCATGCCTTTTGGCCTTACCAATGCACCTTCAACATTTCAAGGTTTGATGAATTCAATTTTCAAACCATTCCTTAGAAAATTTGTGTTAGTATTTTTTGATGATATACTAATCTACAGCAAGTCTTGGAAGGATCATGTTGAACATGTTGACAGGGTGCTACAACTATTGGAGGAGAAACAATTATATGCAAAAAGATCCAAATGTTTCTTTGGAGTCCAGGAGGTGGAATATTTGGGTCATATTGTATCTCATGAAGGAGTTAAGGTAGACCCTAGCAAAATTAAAGCCATTAAGGAATGGAAAATCCCCACATCCATAAAGCATCTGCGAGGATTTCTTGGGTTGACAGGGTATTATCGCAAGTTTGTTAAGAATTATGGGAGAATAGCAGCACCTCTAACAACATTATTGAAGAAAGATTCATTTTCATGGACTTCAGAAGCAACAAAGGCCTTTGAACATCTTAAAGAGGCAATGTGCCAAGCACGGTCTTAGCTACACCGGACTTCACAAAAACCTTTATTGTGGAATGTGATGCTTCAGGAAATGGAATTGGTGCTGTTCTAATGCAAGATGAAAGACCCATTGCTTTTGAAAGTCGTCCAATCAAGGGAAAGTTTTTAAGAAAAGCTATTTATGAGAAGGAAATGTTGGCAATACTCCATGCACTTAAGAAATGGCGACCCTACCTAATGGGAAGACACTTCAAGGTAAAAACAGATCATGATAGCCTTAAATACTTTTTAGAACAAAGATTATCCTCTGAAGAGCAACAAAAGTGGGTCACAAAGATGTTGGGTTATGACTTTGAAATCATCTACAAAAAAGGGAAGCAAAATGTGGTGGCAGATGCACTCTCAAGAAAGGATGAGGATGTGGAAGCATTGTTGTGTGCCATTTCTATTATCCAACCAGATTGGATAAACGAAGCAAGGGAGGAATGGAAGAATGACGAAGAAGTGTGGGCACTTATTCAAAAGCTACAACAAGATTCCAGTACTTCTGATACATTTAGCTGGAAAAATGATTCGTTATGGTACAAAGATCGCTTATACCTCTGTAAGAATTCCCAGCTAAAACAAAAGATTCTTATGGAATTGCACACTTCTCCCTTAGGAGGGCACTCAGGATTTTTAAAAACTTACCACAGGGTTAAGAAGGAATTTTTTTGGGATGGCCTTAAATCAGATATTCAAAAGTTTGTGGCGGAATGTTTGGTTTGCCAGCAAAATAAAGTTGAAACAATTAAGACACCGGGTCTATTACAACCTTTATCCATTCCAAGCCAACGTTGGGAGGAGGTTTCAATGGATTTTATCACAGGTTTACCCAAGTCTGAGGGAAAGAGTGTCATCATGGTGGTAGTTGACAGACTTACCAAGTATGCACACTTTTGTGCATTATCACATCCATTTAAAGCCAGTACAGTTTCTACTGCATTTATGGAAACAGTTCAAAAGCTACATGGAAACCCAAAGATTATTGTAAGTGACAGAGATCCCATTTTCACTGGAAATTTTTGGACAAAATTATTTTCTTGTCTTGGTACTCAGTTAGCTCATAGCTCATCTTATCATCCTCAATCTGATGGGCAAACTGAGATAGTAAACAAATGTTTGGAAGGATATCTTCGTTGCTTTGTATCTGATAAACAGACACAATGGGTCAAATGGTTGCCTCTGGCTGAATGGTGGTATAACACTTCCTTTCATACAGCAACAAAAATGACCCCATTTATGGCACTTTATGGGTATCAACCACCATCCATCACATCATATTTAAGAGAAAATTCTAAGGTTCAGGCAGTGGAACATCACATCGAACATCAACAACAAGTCCTCCAACTCTTAAAGGATAACCTTGTGTTGGCACAAAATAGAATGAAACAACAGGCAGATCAACATCGCAGTGAAAGAAGTTTTGATGTAGGTGATTGGGTATTCCTACGGCTACAACCATATAAGCAAATGTCCCTCAAGCAAGCTAAGAAGGATAATAAATTATCACCAAATTATTATGGTCCGTACAAGGTGTTGCAAAAGATTGGTACTATGGCATACAAATTGGAGCTTCCTGCAGCTTCTCGATTGCACCCAGTTTTCCATGTTTCATGCTTAAAGAAGGTTATAGGCGACAAGCTCCCAGTTCAAACAATATTGCCAGAACTTGACGAAGAAGGAAAAATTATATTGGAACCGGAAGCAGTTATAGAAACAAGAACTCGACAGCTACGAAATCGATCAATTTCAGAGTACCTTATCAAGTGGAAGAACTTATCCGCTGAAGATTCCACATGGGAGGACGAGAATTTTATGCAGAAGTATCCTGAACTACTCAAGCGTTGAGGACAACACTTTTTTGAAGGAGAGGGGCATGTTGGGTCCCTATAATACTAGTGATTACCCCATTACTATTGTAGTTATACCCCTTATTTATATTGATGTACCCATGTAGTGCCCATATTGTTACTATTGTGCCACATAGAAGCCCACTATTGTTATTGTTGTGCCCTACAATATTATTGTTATGTAGGCTCTGATTGTATTGGGACCACTTAGACTCCTATATATAGAAAGGAGGTATTTTCATTTGTAGCATCCAAGAATTGTTCATTTATGTAATATAAAGGAGGTTGCCCCCTCGAAGAGGCTGAATTCTAAGGCGTTGATCTTTCTTTTCTATCTTTTCTTGAGCTGGTTTCATAACAAATAATGTATATAATTCTCAACAATTTCCATGGTAGTATTCCACTCCTCCTCCAAGTCAATTTCCTTCACCATGGAACCAATGGTCACCTTCTCCACCTCTTTATTATCCTCCATCTCAGCCGTATTCTTGGCCTCAAAAATGGAGGCAAAACTCTTTAGGTCCAACTCCTCCTGCACTACTAGTACAACAATAATTGCAACTTCCACCTCTCTCGTCATCTGCTGCTACTCCTCCCATGTGACCCCAATTTCCTATACAATCTAACCCTAGCCCAAATAATAAGGCAACCAAAAATATAGAAGCCCCCACTTCTTTCCAGACTTACTACATCATTCTTGTTGGATGCAATGAAATTCACCTTCGATTAGGAAAAGCAGTAAATCCAAAAACCTCCCCTGTTATCACTAAAGAGGAATGTGAATCACCTAGGGATGATATTGTGGACCTTGATGAGGATGTTAGACCTGTAACAAATGATTCGAATAAAATTGATACATCTATAACAGTGAATGCAGTTGTTATGTTAACTAAGGATTCCCTGTATCCACAAAGATTAGATGAAACTGGGATGATTCCACAACCCAAATCTAATTTTCTCAAGGAGTTAAAAAAATTGCACATAAGGATTCCCTTACTACAATCCATTAAGGATGTCCCCATTTATGTGAAAACAGTAAGAGACCTATGTGTCAAGAAACCTAGAAGGAAGCCCAAAGACCCTATGACCATCCATGTGATTGGAAAATTTGTCACCAAAATTTGAGTGGACTGTTACACTAAAATTTGTCACCATGACTATTTGCAGTCGGTATGGCTCCATCAACTGTCATACTATCCTCCTTGCCAAGTCTTATACCTCTACTCCTCATGTCAAACTCCAAGAAAGAGAGAAAAGTCCTCAAAATCAATAAAACTCTGGTTACGCAGTTTCTCTTATCTTTACCTGCAGGTACGCACCCCAAGTTCATAAGACCTGCGTACTTATACGCTCTGTATGTAAAGCCATGGGTGCGTACTCCTGTAAAGATCAAAAGGCGCAAGTTTTAATCCAAAAAAGTTACTTGTGGTTGATTCTAGAGCATTCTAGAAGTTTGTTTGACGAGGATGGAGCGCCTCCAGATGGTTCATGCACCCCAATAAAAGAGGAACTTATCCCATGAATAGGGGAGCTATCCCATTGAAAGAGGGGCTTATCCCATTCATGGTGGACCTGATTAACTTCCTCCCAAGCGCTATAAATACAGGTCTTGGGCCAGAGGGAGGGGAGGTTGAAAGCTGAACATTCCTAAGGGTAGATGCTGCTGGAATTAGGACTCCCTTATAGAGCTTGAGAGGAGAGATACCCATCCTTTCTTAGCTTCATTTGGAAGTGGGTGAGCTTATCAAAGTAAAGGAGAACTCTTGCTGGACCCTAGGAGGGACCTGCACAACACCAAGGCCTGGTTGTAATGGTTTCTTTGTTTCCACTTTAATACAATTCAGTCCATTTTTCTCAACGAGTTATTTCATATAGTTTGTTTCATATACTCCTTGGTCTGTATGATGAATATGTATTGTTTTATGAGTTATTCAGGAATTATTTAATTGTTTGCTTGTTGGTGAACGCAGGCTTCGAAGAGAAGGAGGAGCTCATCTGGATCGACAAGGCTGGACTACAACAACCAAGCGTTGGACTAAAGGTATGTTTCAAAACACCTGATTGCTTGTCTTTTAATGCATATTTAGAGAAAGATAGGATTAACTTGTCTTGTTTGTCACTAGAAAGCCTTAGCTTCTAGGAAGGTCGGTTTTGTCTGCAAAATTGACTCTTTCCGCATGACAAATTGGTGACTCCATTGGGGAATCCATGGATGTGATTGATTTCTCTTTTGATTGATACTTTGATTTGAGAAAAGTCGATTTCTTTCTGGTTTTTGGCTGTTTGACTGTGAATTTGGGTGGCATAGCTTAGGGTTAAGTTAGATTTTAGTTTTTCTTGGTTTTGCTAGCAGTACTCATCCTCTGCATTAATCACAGTGCGTACCTGTACGCACTGTAGCTTTGTGCACAGAGCGGGGCCGCACCTGTCTGAACAGGTCGCTTGCGTACCCTGTCAAAAATTGAGAAAATTCCACTTTTTTCCTTTTTGCCTCTTAGATTTTGTTTTTAATTTGTTTTTATTGCCCAGATCCACTGATTACCTGTTAGAGATCTTCATCTAAGCTTGTTTCGTTAGCATCAAGGGTTTTAGTGAAATTTATAGAAGTTCTAGCCCTAGGGTTTGATTTTTGCATTGGTCCTGTAGTGACTTTGGCTTTAGAAGTTGTAAAACCTTGGATATCCCTGGTCTTTACAGTCTTCTTAGGAGTCGGACCTTTCATAAAATCCACCTTTGTGAGAAACCTACCATTGTGTTGTCTCTTTGCGGAATTTCGACAAGGCTTGCTGATTAAGTTGTGAATTTCATTCTTGAGAAAAAGAACAAAAGAGTTTGATTTTTGTTTTTGACTGGTTTATGATTCTGCATGAGCTGGTCCTTGGTTTGATTGTCACCGAGTAAAACAACCTAGAATCATCTTTGTAGGCTTTTGCCTCATTAGATTTGCTTTTAGGTAAATTTCCTTTTTTGATTTGCTTTTGGGTGAATTTTTCATAGATTTTATAGATCTTAAGATTGATTTTTGTTAAAATAGTTTTATATGCTTTGTTAAATAGAAAAAATACAAAAAATCTCCTTTGAAAAGTTTGTTTTAAGTAACATTTGAAGTCTTTTGAAAGAGAAAGGAGTTTTCGTGAAGTAATTAGTGGTCATGTGTTGTATGCTTGGAAAAGATACAGAGATTGTTTCTTTGATTGTCTGTTAAGAAAGTTGCTTTTATCAATTTTGCATTCTCCAACTCTCTTAGCTAGGGAATTCATTGAAAAAGAAAAGTAGCTTAAATCATCTTAGGTGCATCTTTTTAGTGGATTTGAGTCGAGTCTACACACCATCAGTTTCATCTCCATTACCTTTTTTCCTAAAGAAAAGCCATAAAAATTAACGCTTAAAGTAAAATCAACTTAGTAAATTTTTATTTTACTAGGGCTCTGAAGCACCAATATAGATCAGGCTAGTGTCTTGGAGTAGGAGAGTAATTAACTCTCCAAGACAGCAAAACCAAACAAGTAGCTTATCTTGTGGTAGGATAAATCCAACTGTTGCATTTATACTCTGGGAAAGCTCCTCTTAAAGGAGAAGCACGAGCTCGTGTCCGAACCAGTGAGGGGATCAATCCTCCCTCGTTGGGAATGACGCCAGATACGCACGTACTACAAACGGTAAACCTCGGATTAACCATTGTCGAGGAGCCTGGGGTCACTTATCGGTAAACCTTGGATTATTGTCAAGGAGCCGATAAGGGGATTGAGCTTGATACTCTGCCCTTGCGTGTTGTCGGAGCGTACACTGTTCCCCCAGGTGTATTTGTTGCTGTTGGTGACCTTAGTGACTATTATCTTAGGATTCTACCCAAGGTGACGGTGGAGGGAAGATCCCACTGTACCTGGAGCAGACGTCGGCTAGACTCACTTAGATTTTCTGGGGGGTTCACTTCACTCGAGACGGTTAAAGTGGAGGAACTTGGTCCAGTCTATTCATTAAGCAGGTTGCCAGGGTAACTGTTCCACCCGCCATTTCTGTACTGAATTCTGCGAGGTTGGGCTTCATCACCAACTAGTGTTTTCGGTCCGGAGAGCTTACTGTTTGTGTGTGGTTTGATGCCCTAGATTCTTTAGGCGTGTGTTTCAAATTTGTTTGGTTCTTTAGCGACTTTAGGTGGTTTTCTTTGAGATTTTACTTTGTTTGCGTGTGCAGTAGTTAAAAGTTTTTAACTGTGGCTGAATTACCGAGACAGTCCCGTAGACTTCGGGGCCAGTCACCTGAGATTGTAACCGTGGCCGATTTGTTGAGGAAGTCCCGTAGACTTTGGGGTGAACCTCCTGAAGACGTCCCGGGTCATTACGAAGGTTTGAAAGTCCTTGTAACTCCTAGTGGCAGTAAAGTAGGTTCACCTGAAGAAGGAGAAACTTCATTGGTAGTCCATCCAGATTACCAAAGTCTAGAAACAGGTTATAATCCTGAAGCTGTTGCAGTTTCCGAGCTTGCTGGTAGTTTTTCATCTACTAGTGATATAGGCGAAGAACCTGAAATATCTGAACCTGTTACTCCAACTTCTAGTGCTCCTGATTCACCTAGGGTAGAACAAGTCATCACCGAAAATCTTCCTTCTGGTTTGATAGCTATTGAAGAACTTGCTCCAGAAGAAGAAATAGGCGTCCCTATCCCTGAAGATCAACCTACTATTGATCTAAGGGAGCGTGAATCCATTTTTTACAGTCCACCTAGAAGTACTACTTGGTATCTTCGTTAACTAATTATTTAGACAACTCAGGGTCACGTTTTTCTCCACCTCGTACTCCTTATCCACCTAGAGGTATTTATACTCCTGTAAATATGTATGGTCAGTCGTCAATGTTTACTCAATCGCCTGAATCATTTTTGTACGGCGGTCCTTCTGTTCCCTCTGGGTATCAGTCTTTGTCTGGTACTTTTGCGGGAGCATCTCCTCAACCCATTGAACATGGGTTATTAACTGGAAACAATGGTAATAAACCGTTGGGTGTAGGAGACATTTACATGATGTCAGGTTCAATTCCTAGTTCTCAACCTCAAGGTGGCCAGTTACCGCCTGGGGGGCAACCTCAATTAACGCCTGGGGGGCAACCTCAAGGTACACAAGTTGCGGCTGGGGGGCAACCTCAAGGACAGTATGTACCCATGGTGCAATACATTCCTCAAGGTCAACCCCAACCTCAATATGTACTCCAAGGTCAACCTCAATATCAATTTATGCCTCAAGGTCAACCCCAGTATCAGTATTTACCTCAAGGGTATCTACCCCAAGGTCAGTACTCGAGTCAAGGTTTCCAACCACCCCAAGGTCAATCTTACGTGCAAGGTATGGGAAATGTACCTGTCAATTATCAATCTTACCCTCAATCCGGTTATGGATCTCAATATCCTCAACCTATTATGGGTCAATACCCCGGAATGAACATAGTGTGGGATCCATCGCAAGGTCAACAAGTGTTGCAGCCAAGCGTACAGTTGTCATCTCAAACTGGGCAACCCTTAGTTTCTGGTTCACCCCAGCAACCAGTCCAGTCAAATGTTCAAACTTCTGTACCTTTGGTAGTTTCTCAGTCTGGGCCTATTGCGCCTAGTACTCCATCTCAAACGACTGCTGCAACTACTGCAACATCTGTTCCGTCTACCACACTTCTGGAGTATCGACAGCTCCGGTTTCTACTGTCTCTGCAACTACTCCTCAGACATCTTTACCACTGACTGGATCTACGATTCAAACTACGGTTCAGATGCCTGTAGGACAACCTGGTTTAAGTACGGTTGTCATGAGTCAACCACAGTTCACTTATCAACCGTACCAGGGACAGTACCAATTCGGGCCTGCTGTCCAGCAGCTAGTTTACCAGTATCAACCGTATCCTGGGTACACTTATCAACAACCTCAACAACCCCAGTACGGTCCGGTTAATCCTGGTTTTCCGGGAGGATACAATATCCCGAACGCGATTCCTATTCCAAGTTATCCTGGATATCCTCCTCCTGGGACTGGTCTTGTGACCCAGAGTTTTAGGGATCCTAATCGGCAATTACCGTTTATCGCAACTTTGGATTTACCAGACTTGTCGTGCCTAACGAACGATCCAATCAATTATCTTCCGTTTTTGCCGCCAATGCCGAATAAGTTGCCCAGTGACATACCCAAGTTCGAAGGTAAGTCTGGAGAGGACCCGTCGAATCATGTGATGACTTACCACCTCTGGTGTGCTTCTAATTCCATCTCGGATGATTCGATCCACTTACGTCTTTTCCAGCGTACTCTCATTGGTCTCACGGCCAAGTGGTACATTGAGTTACCACGGGCCTCTTTTTACAATTTTAGCCAGTTAGCTACCTCGATTTTAACTCATTTTCAGTTGCCGGTCAGATATGATAATGGCACGGAGTTACTAACTTCATTAAAACAATCGACGTCCACATATATTTCCGATCATATTCATGAATGGAGACGTCGAAGACGGTTAGTGAAAGTTTTTATCCCGGACCAAATCTTAGCTGAATGGTTTGTTAAATCATTGTTACCAAAGATTACTGAAGACGTAGCTAAGGCCGGCGTAGTTACTGAGGAGCAAGTCATTGCTCAAGCACAGTACCTTGACTTAGTTTATACTCAGTCGGGTACGTTACACGAGAAGATCCCAGATCTTCCTAAGTCAAATCAAATCGCTGCTACTCCTTCGGGATCTCATGCCGCTGATGGTATGATTGGTACAGTGAACACTAAAAGCAAGAAGAAATCCTCCAAGAATTCTTCTCCTATAATCACCTTGCCTGATTCCCCGACAGGAGAATCTTCTCCTGAAATTTCCATCGATATTCACGCTGTAGAGTCATCTACGGCCAAATCAAAATCCGGTGGAAAGAAGAAAGGCAAGAAGAAGAATAAAACAGACAAGGCTCCAAAGGAGAAAATCGAAAAAGCGGAATCTAATGATGAAAAACGCAAACCTCGTTATCCGTGTCTTATTTGTGAAGAAGATCACTTTACAAGAGACTGCCCTCATCGAGCGGAGGTTGCGAAGATCATCAAGGGTTCCCAAACTCCTGCTATTTTGAAAGATCCATTTCCAAAGCAGGAGAGTAAAATGATAGGTTCTTCCTCGAGTGCCAGTGAAGAACCCATATTGATGATGTCACATGTGAGGATTGCGACTCGATCGCAAGATTATGGTAGTAAAAGTCCTATTGATGGCAAGGAAGAAGAATATTCTCATCTAATCCATCAACCTCAGCTCCCGGTTCCGATCCACTACAAATCGAGAAGCCTAACCTGGACTTAGTAATCAAACTGCCCGCCAAGGGTATACTTCGAAAGTCTGCTTTCAATCCACATGCGAGAGCGGCCCAGAATTATAACATCATTGAGGACTTAGCTGTTTCACCCTCAGCGATGTCGGCTTTGGCAGTGCTGCAATCATGCCCAGCACAGTGAAAATTACTTTTGTCGGCTATCGGGGCTATTGATGTTCAGGACCCGAACCTAATAATCTTTGATCTAGAAAATAGTACACCGCGTTTACCTCATCAAATGGCTTTCCAGATCCCAGTGATAGTCAAAAACAGGCCTATTCATCGGACTGTAATTGATGAGGGAGCTTCCAGGTGTATTATGTCGATTCAGTTTTGGAGATCGCTTAGTTCTCCTTTGCTGAACCAATCCCTGACCATCCTTAAGGCCTTTGATGGCCGTGGGTTCCATCCGTTTGGCATTCTACAGGATTTGCCTATAGGGGTTGAAGGAAAAACCATTAGTCTAGATGTGGAGGTGGTTGATGCCCCTCTGGACTACAACCTTCTATTGGGTCGAACTTGGTCTTATGCTATGATAGCGGTCGTTTCATTGGTCTTCCGAGTAATAAAGTTCCCATATAATGGCAAGATCGTGACAATAGACCAGCTGGCTTACTTTTCATCCGACCCATCCTCTTCAGAGAGTATCCAGCATGTCGGTAAAATGACTATCCCTTACAGGGATGTTGGCGTAGGATTAGTTAAAGATGCCGGTTTACTGGGAACTTTTCCTTTTCCTCCAATCAACGCATCGTCTTCGTTTGCATCTATTCATATGATTACATCAGACACCATTATTTATGACGATCCTTGGATCGTTCCTTCTGAATCTAAGATAGACTCATTTGGTGATGCTATGCCTTTGAGTCCATATGAAATTGCTTATGAAGCCGTGCAGTCTTTTACCGACCCGCGTTCAACCAAAATCGACCAAATGAATGTGGTCCGTGAGGAATCACTTTCGCGTCAACCTTGGAGTTAATAGCGTTTCCCGAAGTTGTGTCATCTGACAAACAACTTTGTGAAGTCCTGTGTGTAGACGATTTACCATGGGAAGATCTCCATCACAGATCTTCGTTTTTACCTGAGGATTACCATTTAGAAAATGATTTCTCATCAATCTTTACAGCTGAATATGTCAAAGAAGCTCAGAATCCAATGAAACATCCTGATTCAAAGCTGAATTTGGGGAATATTTTTCGAACTCTTCCCATTGACATTTCAGTGAAGCCTGGAATTGTTGAGAACATTCATATAGGTGCCTCGTGTATAGATGATGAAATTCACACTTACAAGGCCCTATTCCAAGAATTCCGCGACGTGTTTGCCTGGTCCTACGAGGAAATGCTAGGAATTGACCCCGCGATTGTTGTCCATGAGATCAAGACTTACTCGGACGCTAAACCCGTCCGGCAACGTTTGCGTTAGATTCACCCTCGAAAAGTGGCTGCTATTAAAGCAGAAGTCGAGAAGCTGTTGAAAGAAGGCTTCATTTAACCGATCGCGTTAACGGATTGGGTATCGAATATTGTTCCAATTAACAAGAAACAGGGAACAATAAGAATATGCATCGGCTATAGGGATATTAATCGAGCTTGTCCAAAAGACAACTACCCAACACCCTATATCGATCAAATCATTGATGATTGTGCTGGAAGTGAAATGTTTTCCTTTATGGACGGTTTTTCCGGTTATAATCAAATCAATATTCTACCTGCCGATCAACCAAAAACGGCATTCATTTGTCCATGGGGGACATTTGCTTATTACAAATTACCTTTTGGTCTCAAGAATGTCGGAGCCACTTTTAACAGGGCGATGTCTTATGCATTTCATGACATCAAACACATTGTGCAACCGTACCTCGATGATTTGCCTGCTCATTCCTTACATCGAGCTGATCACCTTGTCCATTTACGAGCAATCTTTATGAGGTGTAGGCATTATCGTATTCGTTTGAATCCACACAAGTGTGTCTTCTGTATAGAAGCGGGTCGATTGCTGGGATTTGTTGTTTCAAAAGCCGGCATTCGCGTTGATCCCTCAAAGGTCGAAGCTATCATCAAATTGCCTCCTCCTTCGAGTCTTCGCAAACTCCAAAGTTTGCAGGGGAAAGCAAACTTTTTACGCCGATTCATTCCGAACTACGCCGAGGTCACTAAGGGTTTTACCCGGTTGTTCAAACAGAACGCTCAATTCTCTTGGGATGAGATAGCTCAGAAATCTTTTGATGCACTTAAGCACGCGTTGACCCATGCACCGTTGCTGCATCCTCCCAACTACAACCAAGACTACTTCTTATACCTCGCAGCTTCACATTACACCATTGGAATGGTGTTAGTCCAGGAATATGAATTCGGAGCGGAACATGTGATATATTATCTTAGTCGGACCTTAAATCCAACTGAGCTCAAATATTCACATGTGGAGAAATTGGCCTTGGCAGCCATTCAAGCTGTCCAGCGTTTCCGTCACTACATTTTACTTCGCAAAACTACAGTCATTTCGGATTGCAACCCTATGATCTATATTTTGACTAAACAGCTGCTAGGGGGCAAGTACTCTAAATGGATCGTTATCCTGCAAGAGTTCGACTTGGAGTTTGAGAAATCCAAGTCTAAGAAATCCTTAGTTTTCACGGAGTTAATGTGTGATTTCCAGCGTGCTGACACGGAGACTGTGGCAGAGGAGTCCATTGTGGACGAATCTTTGTTTCTCATCAGCACTTTAGATCCGTGGTATGGGGATATAATCGTCTATCTCCAGACCCAAACCTTTCGGCCCGAAGTTTCAAAGTCGGAGCGTCGAAAAATTCGATTCCAGTCCTAACAATTCAAAATTATTGGAGATACTCTTTATCGCCGTGGGGAAGACTTGGTTTATCGACGTTGCTTAACTCACGAAGAGGCTGAAAGGGTTTTGAATGACTGTCACTCTGGAGCGTGTGGCGGTCATATGTCTGGGTATGCCACAGCCCAAAAGATATTGCAAGCTGGCTACTTCTGGCCGTCCTTATTTAAAGATTGTATTACTGCGGTCCGAAAATGCCACAACTGTCAGGTGTTTGATCGAAAGATGCGCGCTCCACCTGCTCCTCTCCACCCTATAATTGCCGTTGGTCCTTTTTCCCAATGGGGAACCGATTTTATTACTTGTAACCCTCACTCAGCTGGGGGGCATGCGTATATCATCCTCGCGGTTGATTATTTTACTAAGTGGGCCGAGGCGATGCCTACATTCGAGGCAGACGGCAAGACAACAACAATTTTCATATTCAATCACATTATTGCTAGGTTTGGTGTCCCACAAGCGATAATCACTGACCATGGGCACCATTTTCGAAACGTTATGATGACCGAACTTACAGGCCAGCTTGGTTTGCGCCATGATAGCTCAACTCCTTATTATCCACAAGCCAACGGTCTGGTTGAGTCTATCAACAAAGTTCTAGTTATCATGATCCGACGAATCATTGGTATTCATCGGTTGAATTGGCACAACATGTTATTTTCAGCGCTATGGGCATACCGAACCTCAATGAAAACATCAACAGGGTTCACTCCTTTCCAACTAGTTTATGGTATGGAAGCTGTGCTACCCATTGAATACGAAATCCTGTCACTTCAAATGGCTGTCGAATTACTTCCAGCTACTTCCGAAGAGGAAAAGTGTTTATTATACTTAGCTCAATTAGATGAGACTCGACGTGATGCTGCATTGGCGATCGAGATTCACGCAAAACGAATGAAAGCTCAGTATGATCGAAATGTGACCCCTCGAAATTTTTCGGAAGGAGACCTAGTGCTATTATATGATCAAGCTAATGATAAATTAGGTGCTGGAAAATTCATTCCTATGTCGCATGGGCCCTACATTGTCAAGCGAAAGCTAGCAAAAGGGGCCTATGAGCTGGTTGACTTTGATGGGGACTCTTTGGGTAAACCCAGAAATGGACTTTACCTAAAGAGGTATTATGCTTAAATGATGGGTATGGAGAATTCTTAGTTAGGTTAGGTTTTCTTTCTAGCTGGTGTGTTTGTTAGTTTAGACAGTGTGCTTAGCTTAGAAAGTGTGTTTTCGTCGTTATTCTGGCTTATCTTGGTTTTACTCTTGATATTGCAGATGTCGATGCCTCTCCAAACATACATTGGATTTGCTGATGGTGCTTGTCGTAGTACACGGAATATCTCCTCCGCAGCTTGGGTTATCTATTCGCCCTCTGACAAGTTAGTTTCTATGCATGGGGTGAGCCTCGGTCAAACAACAAACAACATTGCAGAATACAGTGCAGTGATTGAGTTATTGTCTGAATCTATTTCATTTGGGATTCGACATTTGATAGTGAGGTTAGATTCTGAACTCATTGTATTACAGCTTAATAGAGTGTATGCCAATAGAAATCTAGTGTTATTAAGATTATTTTTGAGAGTGCGTCTCTTAGAACGTGAGTTTGATTACATTGAATATCAACATATTCCAAGGTCTTTAAATACATTGGCAGATGCAATTGCTTCTTGAATGTTAAATAGACATTTGCGATAATCATACATGTAAATTTAAAAACATTTCATCACACATGTTTAACAAGATAAGCCGGTAATAATAATTTATATAGATAGAAGTGTGTCAAAATACATCGTCTTCGATCATAGGTTGAAAAACACCTTATGATCGGCAAAAATGATAAGTACAAAAAACCAAAATGTCACATGTGTCTACAAAAACGACCATCCAATCACTAGTGATGATCTCTATACGACACCACTGCATGCGCCACCCTACACAAGAACCTCCTAAAAGGTCCTGGGACTCCGACTACAAAGCGCTGAAGTCTGATAGGAATATCATCTATAGTCGTCTCTGGTATGTCTGTTGTAAGGCGCTCTAGGTCATGCTCCAACTCAGCTAAGGTCTCTGCGGCCGCGTCCTGTGGGGCCGGTAACGGTGCAACTGGTAGTCTCCTCTCGAAAGGCCGGAGATTGGCCGGTCGGCGTGGGCCTACATCTGCATTTTGAAAATTGTTACTATCAGTTTTGAGACGATATAAAAACAACAAAAAAGTAGATAATTTAAAAACTTGTGGAAAATGAATTTACCTATGTCGTCCCATTGTTCTCCCTGTGGAAGAATCATGTCCGGATCTCCACGAAAATCCACTCCGGCATAAGGAAAATCCTGAATAGAAAATACCTGGTTCTCTAACCAGTGAAAGTACTCCGGAGTAAACCGAACAACCACTGCTCCCTCGTCAGGATGACGGGCCATCACTGCAACCCATCGTATCAACTTAGGCTCTCGAGGAGCCCCAATCTCAATAGTAAGATGTTGTGGGATCAGCATCGGAACCCTCTCTAGGGAAAAACTCACGACTAAAGGCCCATACCCAAAAGTCTTCAGCTGTCCGTTTTTAACCCTAGTCATTTGGCCCTTCAAATTGGCCAACACAGCATCGCACCAGTTGAAGATGGTGACCTGATAGCAATCTATCTCCATCCGCATTTGGGACCCGGTGGCAATGCGCAAAGCGGCAGCGCCGCAAAGCCTGGTAACTGTAAAGGCAATTACCATAAGTTCAGGTTGGGATATGGTTTTGATATCTATCCCCTTCTCCTGGTTCTGTGTGTTGCACCACTCTAGTCGGAGACTAGCGATGGATTGGCCACTCGGCCTAGTCCCGAACAGAGTCAAATGTTCGCCCCTTTTGGGCAAACCAGTGAGAAAGTAAATATCTGAGGGATCTATCTTGAGCTGGTGCCCTCCAATGTAAAAGCATTGATCCTGAACATTCCACCTTTCGACCAGCCACTCTAAGAATCTCACCTGGGCCCTCATGCTAGGTATGGCCCAGTATTTGTAGAGGTCGCATGCCTTCAAAGCATCAATGGAAGGTTGATGATTAATGGCGGCTAAATCGACATCCTCGTGTTCTCTTTCGCGCCAATCAAGCATGGTGGGAAATCTACACACCATAAAACATCTGTTAGAGTTCATGAAATTAAAAAAATTTGGTCCAATTTGGAGAATTTGAGTTTTGAAAATCCTTTGCGCGGTGTATGCAGCCCACCTTTAGAGACAGAGCGTATGTACGCAGGTTCTCTTAAGGCAAGCTGCGTACGCCCGGCATTTTCCCCACTGAGAAAATGTCGGGGTACGTAGGTCACCAGTGGAGCACCTGCGTACCCCGAAAGGCGGACCTAGAAACCCCAAAGCCTCCAAAAACTGAAACTAGGGCCTAAAATGAATTCTAAACGGATGAAAATGAAGAGCAGGATGTTGTGGAATACCTGAAAGAGACGGCATTCGGTTTCGACGGTCGGATTCTCCGCAATGTCCACGGGAAGTTTCTTTCCAAAAGCCCTTTTTCTCTCCTCAACAGTAAAACAGTAAAAATGAATTGGTAAAAACCCTTTTTATAGGTTTTTTGGATAAATGAATGGTAAATTTGTTCATTTTTCACCATGGAAAGGTATTTTTCAAAGTATTTTTATCTATCATCAACAAGTATGCGTAATGTGTTGGATTTTGTACAGGATAAAGGATTTACAGGGAAAATTGTCATTTTTCACAAACAAAAACATCAAAGTCACCTTTTAAGCCCTTTTCTGACTCCTAAAACATGAAAAGATTGCCGAGTGTTTCTTTTACACTCGTTAAAACGGAATTAAAAGACGGTCCTCTTATAGCCCTTTTCTGACTGTAAAAACATGGAAAGATTGTCGGATTTTTGTCGTTTCAAATTTGATATTGGAAATAAAACGACGTGTCCTTGATCACTTTTTACTTTTCAGGTCAGAGACACTAATCATGAAAGTACTCCTTGGTCGAAAGATCAAGCAGTTCTCTCAAGTATTATTTTAAACTTTTTTGGGCTTGGGAGACACAAATCTACGAAAAAGGTCAACCCTGGAGTCTTCTTAAGTTTTTCAGACTCTCTAAAATTGAAAAACACCGAGTTTCTCCTATACTGGACTCGTTAAAATTTCACAGTAAAGGACCTGTTCGATTACAAACAGGAACGAACCACTCCTTCTTAGGGTTCAAATCTAAACTAAGTTGGACTCTTCTGAAGGATGAGCTTATAATCAAGCAAATGTTATCCTCCTCAAGCTTGTCAAAAATAAAGAGGTACTTGCCAGAAATGGTGGGGGAAAAGAGAGAAAAATGAGCTGAATTGTTATCCTTTGTCTCAGAGAAACCTTATCACCACTCTTGAACACGACACTTTTCATTCACCTGGGTTGGGAAATCTTTTGCCTCACAATTAATCAAACCACATTGAAATTCTTCAGTCGGGTTCCGGGCATTAACTTTGAGTCATTCGTCACCAAGCCATCTGTTGTGTCGTTATGTGTTCAAGAGGTCACTGCAAACAAAACATTCATCTGCAAAATACCTATCATCCATCTTGACCATCCTTGAGTCAGTCCTTACAGCAACATTTCTTCAACTTGATCTATGATTTCGTGTTGTGGGCTTGCCTACAACGGGTCGCTTTCTATCGACATCAGCACATTATCTAGAAAGATGACCTAGAAATCGTCAGTACCTTGAAATCCGCATGCATCAATGGCAGATTTCTCGCCTTCGACGACAGTTTACATCATTGACTTTCGATCGAAGGATTCCGTGGCATGTTCGACGTCAATACATTCATTCACATCTCATGGATTTTACTAGGTACTTTGAGAACCATTGACATCACTGGTGGTCTCTCTCACGCTTGTTAACAGTTTACATCATTGACTGGTAATCAAGTGGTTTCTACCATGCTCGACATCAACTCATTTATTCGCATGGATAGAATCGTACTATTTCGGGAAGTAGAAATGAAGACCCTGGATTTAGTTTCCACCATCCAGGCTACGAGGAGTTTTGTATTCATTATATAGTAGACCAATTATAAACAGATGGCTGCGTCCATACTATGTCTACATGAGTCTATGATTATGATGTACTGCGAAATCATTCATGTATCAGCGCAGTAGTTAGTCTGTTAGTTAAAGTTTTTGATCTGAGTATGGGAATGCCTACCTCAACGATGATATGATCTCATACATGTATTTTGTGTTGAATACTTGCAGGTTCTGACTGGGCTCTCCACGAGATAATCCTTGAAATGATAAAGCACTTCACCCTTCCTAGATGATATGAAACCCTAATCTACTACAGGCTTCGCACTTTAGGGGGCAATCTGTTACACTAAAATTTGTCACCATGACTATTTGCAGTCGGTATGGCTCCATCAACTGTCATACTATCCTCCTTGCCAAGTCTTATACCTCTACTCCTCATGTCAAACTCCAAGAAAGAGAGAAAAGTCCTCAAAATCAATAAAACTCTGGTTACACAGTTTCTCTTATCTTTACCTGCGGGTACGCACCCCAAGTTCATAAGACCTGCGTACTTGCTGTAAAGATCAAAAGGCGCAAGTTTTACTCCAAAAAAGTTACTTGTGGTTGATTCTAGAGCATTCTAGAAGTTTGTTTGACGAGGATGGAGCGCCTCCAGATGGTTCATGCACCCTAATACAGGAGGAACTTATCCCATGAAGAGGGGAGCTATCCCATTGAAAGAGGGGCTTATCCCATTCATGGTGGACCTGATTAACTTCCTCCCAAGCACTATAAATACAGGTCTTGGGCCAGAGGGAGGGGAGGTTGAAAGCTGAACATTCCTAAGGGTAGATGCTGCTGGAATTAGGACTCCCTTATAGAGCTTGAGAGGGGAGATACCCATCCTTTCTTAGCTTCATTTGGAAGTGGGTGAGCTTATCAAAGTAAAGGAGAACTCTTGCTGGACCCTAGGAGGGACCTGCACAACACCAAGGCCTGGTTGTAATGGTTTCTTTGTTTCCACTTTAATACAATTCAGTCCATTTTTCTCAACGAGTTATTTCATATAGTTTGTTTCATATACTCCTTGGTCTGTATGATGAATATGTATTGTTTTATGAGTTATTCAGGAATTATTTAATTGTTTGCTTGTTGGTGAACGCAGGCTTCGAAGAGAAGGAGGATCTCATCTGGATCGACGAGGCTGGACTACAACAACCAAGCGTTGGACTAAAGGTATGTTTCAAAACACCTGATTGCTTGTCTTTTAATGCATATTTAGAGAAAGATAGGATTAAATTGTCTTGTTTGTCACTAGAAAGCCTTAGCTTCTAGGGAGGTCGGTTTTGTCCGCAAAATTGACTCTTTCCGCATGACATTCCACAACCCAAATCTAATTTTCTCAAGGAGTTAAAAAAATTGCACATAAGGATTCCCTTACTACAATCCATTAAGGATGTCCCCATTTATGCGAAAACAGTAAGAGACCTATGTGTCAAGAAACCTAGAAGGAAGCCCAAAGACCATATGACCATCCATGTGATTGGAAAACTGTCATAACAAATGACTAGTCAGCATATTTTGACTAAATATAATGATCCAGGGAATCCTACAATCATTGTTTATATTGATGAGAAGCTCATTCTGAATACATTAATTGATTTAGGGGCAACAATCAATGTAATGACCAAGGAAGTTGTAACCACTTTAGGATTACATGGGCTAAGACAAACACCTACAGTGCTGGAACTGGCAGACAGGTCACGTGTTAAACCTGAACGAATGGTAGAAGACATAGTGATCACAGTGGATTCCTCGAGGTACCCATCAAAATTTCTTATTTTACAAACCAAATCAAACTTGGAGGGACATCCCCTGATATTAGGGAGGCCTTGGTTGGCCACTGCAAATGCATTCGTAGGTTGTAGGTATGGCTATATTACAATTTCAGATGGACAAGCCACAAAGAACCTCGGCTTTTACCCCCCTGAAAAACCAAGTAAATATTTGGAAAATCTTTTATGGGGCAAATTTGAACCTAAATCATATTATTCCCAGCCACTCCTCACTCTTGGAAAAGCCCAATAATTTAAGAATGAAACATAGGATGATATTATCAATGGTGTTATCAGTGATTCCCTTTCTATTACTTCTATCAATGATTCAGGGGTGGAAGATACTATGAAAGATCTAAGTTTAGAGCATATGAAAACTACCCCTAATCTCAAAAGTAGCCCCGTTGAAATAGAGGCAGGAAAATGTTTAAATATTAATCCTAACCTAACTCCCGAATAAAACAAGATGTTATTACAGCTGTTACAGAAACATAAAAATGTGTTTGCATGGGATTAAACAGACATGAAATACATTCGCCCTAATCTATGCACCCACCACATCTAATTGAAGGGATGTTGCACTCCAGTTAGGCAGCCACAGCGGTGTATGAACCCAACACTTAAGGAAGTAGTGAAAGAAGAATTGCAAAAACTTCTAAATGCCAACTTCATTTATCCCATGGGTATCTCCACTTGTTACTATTCCTAAAAAGAATGGCAAGTGGAGAAGCTATGTGGATTACAGAGATCTTAATAAAGCCACTCAAAAAGACCACTTCCCTTTACCATTTATAGATCAAGTCCTTGATACCTTATCTGGAAATAAATTATTTTCATTCCTGGATGGGTTTAGTGGCTATAATTAGATACAGATAGCTCCAGAGGATCATGATAAAGCCACCTTTACTTGCCCTTGGGGGACTTTCGCATATAGAGTTCTCCCTTTTGGACTTTGTAATGCACCAGCAACCTTCCAGAGGGCAGTATTGGGAATATTTGCATATTTTCTAAATGACTGTTTGGAAGTATTCATGCATGATTTTACACCTTATGGTGACGATTTTGAACAGCATTAGCCAATCTCAAAAAAGTATTAGAATGATGTGAGAAAACTAATATTTCTTTAAGCACTGAAAAATGTCACATGATGATGAATGAAGGAATTGTGCTCAAGCATTATATCTGTGTTAAGGGAATAAAGGTAGACCTTGCAAAGATAGAAATAATTGTGAAAATTCCAACTCCCAAAACACAAAAAGAGGTAAGCAACTTTTTGGGACATGTAGGGTATTACAAAAGATTTATAGAAAAAATTTCAAACATTGCATCCCCATTATTCTAACTACTTAATAAAGATGTGGAATTTGTCTGGAGAGGGAAATGTGAACAAGCCTTTGCAGAGTTAATGCATTGTGTATCAGTAGCTCATATTTTGTGAGGATCAAACTAGGATTTTCCATTCCATATAGCAACTTATGCATCTGATACTACTATAGGAGTTGTGCTAGGTCAACTTGAAGACAAAAAGCCATATGCCATCTACTACATCAGAAAGAACCTCAATCCAACAATGAAATTACATCATTACAGAAAAAGAGTTTCTTGTAGTAGTACATGCTATTAATAAATTTAGGCACTACATCACATGTTATCAAATATTTGTGGACACTGACCACTTTGTCATTTGTTTCTTAATGAATAAACTTGTCACTAATGGTAGGGTTATACATTGGTTGTTGTTGTAACAAGAGTTTGATATAAGAATATTAGATAAACCTGGAAAATATAATGTAGTGGCTGATTTTATTTCTAGGTTTATTATTGATGATGATTGCATGCTCGTTGAGAATTATTTTCCAAATGAATATCTTTTTTCTATTTCAACTTACTCACTGTGGTATGTAGACATAGAAAATTATCTTGTTACGGGGAGATTTCGACAACATCTATCCTCAAGAGAAAGGAAGAGGATTGTTCATCATAGTGCAAGATATTCTTGGGTAGAGGGTTACCTTTATTACTTAGGGCTAGATCAATAGATTAGACGTTGTTTGAGAGAGGATGAGATTTTTGACATCCTCAAAGCCTACCATGAGGAACCTTGTGGAGGGAATTTTTCTAACAAAAGGATAGGTTATAAGGTTCTTTTGACTAGATATTATTGGCCTACCATATTCCATGATTCAAATAATTTTTTAAAGGGATGTGACAGTTGTCAGAGAATGGGTCAACCACTCCAGTTAGATGAAATGTTGTTACAACCTCAAGTAGTTTTGGAACCATTTGAGAAGTGGGATCTAGAATTTGTAGGACCAATTAATCGTTCATCTCAGCAGAAGTCCTATGTTCTAGGTTGTACAGACTATGTCAAAAAATGAGTTGAAGCGAAGGCATTAACCAGGGCAACTGAGCAGGTTGTTTTAGACTTTTTGTTTGAAGACATTTTTGTTCGCTTTGGAGTACCTCGGGATATAGTGACATATGGACGAGAGTAGTTCACATCTCATTTGATCCAGAAGTTGGTTGAGAAAGCACCAATAAAGTTATTGAGGGAATTCTCACCAAGATTGTAGCTAGCCACCAGAGGAACTGGACTGACAAAATTCTAGAAGCACTATGGGCATATAGAACTACATGGAAAAATACTATTGGATTTTCACCATATGAATTGGTATATGGTAAAAACCCACTATTTCCCATTAAGTTTGAAGTAAAAACACTTAGAACAACATTACAAGTGAACATGGATTTGACTACAACTCAAAAACATTGGTTAAATAAGCTAAACAAACTTAATGAGAACATATTGGTTGCCATTCAGAAAACATATATCATGCAGCAACAGAGGGCTAAGTTGCATGACAAGTTTATAAAAAAGAAGGTGTTTCAGAAAGGCAATTGGGATATATTGTTTGATTCATGATTCAAAGACTTTAAAGGAAAGCTCTGCACCAGTTGGCTAGGTCCTTATGAGGTAGATATAGTCTTTAACAATGGGATTTTGAAATTAGTTAAGATTGTAACAAACCTACCTCGAAGGATTCATTTGTTAACATTGTCATAGGATCTGATCTTCAAGTTATGGAAGTAGGGGAAAATTCTCCTGTGCTATAAAATTTTTAACAATCCAATAAGTGTACCAGCTGAAAAACAACTTTTGGCTGCAGCTGATACACCAAAAATAATAATAATAATAATAATAAAATATGCCTGTGAAAACCTCATGTGGGGCGCAGGTAGATAATTGTATCAGCTGAAAACCACTTTGTGGCAGCTGGTACATATTTCTTTTAATAAGTTTTGTGACAGCATGTTGTTACACATATATATTATGCTGTTACAAGTCTAGTTTTATTCATTTTATTGTATCATTATTAGCAATCCATTCGAGAGAATAATATTCTCCAAGCATATCTTATTGTAATAAATTTTCTGCTATAAATATTTAGCTACTACAAGGAAATCCATTTTTTTTTACATCTCTAACAACCAATCTGGTGGGAGACGATTACAAAAGGGAACTAGTTACAATTGTCTGCCTCAATAATTATTGTCACCAATCGTCGCCGGTATCAATGACATCACCCATCGGTAACTCGTTCAAAAAGGAATATTGTTTTTTATTTACTTAACAGTTATGACGATTAATATGTCATTATTTTTTGACGGTCGAGGACAACCTTTGTATTTAAGTCTAGGAAGATGAATCATTTTGTGATATGTGATATAATTTGATTTGAAGTGGAAAATATTGTAATCATTACCACCTTTTTATGAGAAATCATTTCATCAAGTGCGAATCGTACTTGAGCCAAATTCCCATACATTTGGATTAATAATGAAATGATAACCCGCATTACATGATCTTCTGACTTGATACTCTTGCCTACTGCCCTGATATCCACCATAACGAGGCTCCACATCCTCATTGCATAGATTTCTCAGGAATTGTGACAGTGAGAAGACGAAAGCGCATTAAGGATCAGCTGTAACAGTGTAGGATGGGTGGAGCAGTGGTAAGACATGAGCCAAATTCCACAGAGGCTTGTCAAATCTTTAGAGAAGTAGGGTAGCTCAAATTTTTGAGCAACTAAGAGGGTTAGATGGAAGCGTTGCTTTGGAATTTGCCCGAAATTTTAGTAGAAACCAAACAGAGGTTAGAGGTTTAAAGCTGGAGTTTAAAAAGGAAGTAGTTGTCGAGTGACAACACTTCAAACTTAAGGCAATCAATGGTTCAATTGGAAAATCAATGACCCCTCTCTCAAGACTAAATTTTTGCAAGGAGAGGAGCAATTGGTTAAGAAGGGAAGGGGAATTGACTGTCTTTCCCTTCCACAACCATGGAATGATGTTGCTTTTTTTATCATCAAATACATTACATGTGAGGGGCATGAAACGATAGTTTTAATTATCACTTTCCGCTGTTGAATCATCTTTGACATAGGAAATTGATCAATCTTCCTTACTTCCTGTTGGAGAACTTGAAGCATATGGCGGTCATGGTAAAGTTTACCTCACACCCAGAAAATTGTATCACTAATCATGGACTTATAAAGCTGATCATATTGGAGGCCCTGGAGCAACAAGGGTGAAGCAGGGAGGATTTCATTAGAAAAAAGATGAGAAATTCACATCGGAAACAAGCTAAAACCTCCACAAATACTTCGGGAAAAACTGCAAGCTGAAACCTCGACAGATGCTTCGAGGAAAACTAATGTAGTCGAGGAATGGGGGCAGTCCTCCAGTGTCATAATTGAGAAAAGATCACTTGAAATACCTATTGATGGCAGAAAACCAAAGAGAAGGGTCAAGGTTGGCACTCGGCTAGAACCCTTGCCACCATCTGAAAATAATTCCAGCAAGAATGAAGGGGAGAAGGAACAGAAGAAAGAAGAACAGGCCAAGCAACAAGATACTCCTTTGCCAGGTAAGAACGAAACCCAAGCCCTGCTACTCAAAATTAAAGAATTAGAATTAGAAAAAAAAATAACTTAAGCAGAAATTAGAGGATAGGGAAAGGGAAACAAGGGTTCTAGGTCTTGACACATTGGCAGAGGTTGTCGACAAATTAGGAGTAGAAACTACGCAGGGGCCTGTATGTGAAGCATGTGTTAAAGGATTGGCAACAAGATGGTATAAAACCTTTGATGCAAACACCATCTCGAAGGAAACTCAGACATAACCATGGGGAGCTGCTACACAAGAACTCGTTGACGACATTGTTGTTACACAAGAACTAGCAGCCGAAATGGAGAACCCTATGGAATTTGACCTGGAAACTGAAACACAAGAACCTACTAGTGACACTATTGTTACACAAGAACCAGTAGTCAAGGTAGAAGTTTTTCAAGAAGAAAAAGTGAGATTTAATCTACATGAACCTATCGATGAAATAGTCGTTACACAAGAACCAACAGTCAAGGAAGAACAACTCCAATTTCGAGATGTTGTTACAACTTCCATTGCATTAGACCCTGAAGCAGATTGGCACTTATAAAAGATTTTATTGATTTATGAATTGCAGAATTGGAAACAGTTGGCACTCTCCCTAAAAAAGGGAGCAATTTCTTTAGAGGAGCATCAAAATTTATTCACACTCTTAAGGATTAATGGGCTGAGGAGTTGATGACAAAAGGACACATACAATGGGAAGCAAAGGAAGCCAAGAATAAGAAGGAAGAACAAAGTCAATAGTTGCAACAAGAAATTAAGGAATTGACTAAAAATAAAAGAGAAATGTATGGGTTAGCCTTGAACCTTTTGGGTTGCAGGGTGTCATCTCCATCTTATCCAATTTTCCTGTGGGAAAATTTTTATCTTTTCCAATTGAAATCTATTTGTGAGAGTAGACCCTATAATGGTATTTCTACTAGGACGCTTTTAAATGTATTCCATTCTTATAATTTTGATGAATAAAGTTTGTTGTGTGAACTCTCTTTGCACAATATATTTGCTAAGCATGCCAGCCTGCAAATGATTTTAACCTTTTTTTCTTATGTGGGAGACTTACAATTGTGAGCCTTCATATCTTTTATGAGGAATCAAATTGACTGACATCTTGCCAAGACATCATTTAATAGGAATGAGAGACAACAATGCTGAAAATTAGATCAGGGCTTGGTATGACTACTATCCTGAGGTGAGAATTTAGAAGATTTCCTAGTACTCCTAACATGGTGGAACAATTAGCCCAATACAAGAGAAGAGTCATCAGGTTTTGTCTTAATATTTTTGCACAACTGAAGAGAAGACTTTTGGTGGGAAGCCTTAAATGTTTAGAAGCCGGCAACGAAACTTTACAGATGAGGGATCCCTTTGGATTTCGTAAATTTGTGATAGTTGTTACTTGAGTTCCCGAGTATGCATGGATTGTTAAATCAATGAGAGTGTTTTGGATAGGACTTAGTTCAAATTCCCTTGTGATTTGGCTTCCGATTGAGAGCTACCAGTATTACTACCAGATAAACAGGTATAATGAAATATCTTAGACTACTCAACTTATGGCTACTGAAGGATACATGCAAGAGGATGAAGATACTGTTGATGTTTATGATCTCACGGAACTACATCAGCAACATGCCAGTGTTGTAATAAAGGACAACCCTGAACATTCAGAGGAATATGCATGAGGGAATGCAATGGATTCAATTGGGGGAGATGTTAGGTGTAGCATTTAAATATATTTTAGGCACCTTTTTCCCTATTTTTTGCCATTTCCCTTCACCGAATCCATCAATCCCTTGGTACAATATCACTTCCCTGGTAAAAAACAATCTTTCTCTCTGACATATTAATTATGCCATTATCTATTAAGTATCGAAAGAAACAATGTCTTTTTGGAATGACTAACCAGGGAAATTGTGGAACATATATTTTGGATGTTTTTCTTTCAGGTGTTGATGTAATTACTAAAGGCTATGGGAAAACAGTCGTTGTTGTTACATGTTGTTACATCCTGAAGATAGTTGCTACATCATGAGTTTTTGTTACATCGTGACGTTGGTGCTACACTGCAAACTGTTAAAGACTGTGGCCATTATTTTAGAGATAATTGTTGAAAACCATGAGATGTAACTCTATGTGGAAGATTGAAAATATATGAGCAGTTATAGCTCTAAAAAGTGGTGTTGGAAATAATACTGAGAGGGGGGGGGGGGTTAATCAGTATTATCATATTAATAAAACTTTTTCATTTCCATAATCAGATTCATATATGCTACTTCCACAACTTCTTATGATTAAGTTAATCGATCTTCAATGAGTGCATTAGAACATTATCAACCATATTATCAGTTAACAGATGCAGTAACATAAAGTAGATCATCACACATAAGGCACACACATGAACACAATGATGTAAGGTGGAAACCCAATGCGGGAGAAAAACCACCTGCTGCAAGTCATCTCAATATTCTTCTTAATAAGAAAATTCTTTTACAATATTTGTACTGGTGCAGCCTTATACCAGTACGGGAGCTACAACCCCCTTTGCTCTTGTACTAGCCGATCCATTTACTAGTACGCAGGCTACTACCTGCTACAATGCTCCAAAGATTTCCTTTAGCTCTTGTACTAGCTTAGATACTAGTACGTAGGTGCCGGCCTACAATCTTCTCTCCTTCAAGTACCACGTTTCATCAATTTTCATACTGGATACACTGAAGCACAACCCATAAACTGAAAGGCCACATTTCATCCAATTTTCAAACTGGACCCAACAACAACATTGAAGCTCAAACAACCTTCTGAAACACCTAATCAACTGAAGTAACCAGACCAACAATAATAGGACCAAACCCAGAACACAACAATGATAAACAAAGATTTTAAGAGAAGGAAGCACCCTGCTCAACTGCTAGCCTGAGTCCGGACTCACCCTGCTCAACTGCTAGCCTGAGTCCCGGACTCACCCTGCTCAACTGCTGGCCTGAGTCCCTGGACGCACCCTGCTCAACTGCTGGCCTGCGTCCCGGACGCACTCTGCTCAACTGCTAGCCTGCGTCCCTCGCACTGAGTCTACTGAACTGCCTGCGTCCCGGCGCACCTGAACCCTTCTGCACCTGCGTCCGGCGCACCTGAACCGGTTCGCTCCTGCGTCCCGGACGCACCTGAACCCTTACTGCACCTGCGTCTCTTTAGATATGAAAGATATAAAGACTTCAAGACTAACCCAAACAGTCAGATCTACAGATCTGATCGTGCGCCATAGCGATCATAGTCCATTAGAAGATTCGCCTTCATAGATCTGGACTAGATCTCACCAAAAGATATTCAACAAAGATGATGCTAAATCCAAATGAACTCCTTTGCTTTATATAGGCAAGCTCTTCCCCAAAACATGGAACAATACCACGAGCCGACACCATAGAAACACAAAACCGTCGGCTAGATACCACACAAGAAACCCCCACGTGCTTTTCTCTGCCTTGAAATGTGTGCACTGGGTGGACGCACCTCCTGAACGGCTGGCCTGCGTCTCTGGACGCGGGTTCTGCATGGATTACCTGCGGGGACGCACATTCTGTAAGGTGTACCTGCGTCCTTCATAATTTCAATAATATTTGAACCTCTGCTTACAAAGAGCTTGCCATTTGATTCCTTTGAGCTATCCTGTAATATGTCACATCTGATATCTCTTCTGTAGATTCATCTGAATGTATATAAGTGAGATGATCTTCTATGAGAGTGTTGCCATCAAGTACAACATATGCATCATAATGCCAACAATCTCCCCCTTTGGAATTGATGGCAACAACACCAGATCACTCTCCCCCTTTGACATCAAGGGCAAAGGGGTATGCTCCCCCTAAGAACATGCTCCCTTTGACTATAACCAGATCTGCTGAAGTCTCTGAATGAGCTCCCCCTTTGAATATGAAATGGTGCTCCAATCTGATAATGGTCTTTCTGAGAACAAGCTGAGATGTCTGCTCTGCTGTATAGTGCTTGTTCATGCTCAAACTCCCCCTGACTATAAGCAAGGTCTGCAAAAAGATGTTCTACAAGAAGAACATGACTCTATATATCATAAATGACCTTCCTATCACCAAAAGACTCAATACATACATCCATCACCCATCACAATAAGGATCATACATCAGAAATATGAGGACCAAATATATTACATCTTCATCCCATGCATAGTGGGGAGACATAGGCCGTTACATGACCTGAAGAGATGACGATAATAGATAGACTATTACAACATGAGTCTTGCTACGACCTTCCAAACATCTAAAGATCATGACAAACAACAGCACTGTATAATCTGCTCCATAGTATCTGTCAACATCAACTCATAACCATCCAGATCTACATGAATCAAGAGCCACCAAATGAAAGCATCAGCATCAATCAACATATGTATGAATAATCATCCCTGTATCCAGCCAACAATCCTCATCCATTTGTGCCAAGAAAGAAATCATGCATCTTGCTCATGTCAACATCATCATGAAATGCATATGAGTAACTCATCATCATCATGTCTCCAACAATGCGACTTTGAATAATCATCCACGAAATCAGCCAACCTCATCCATATATGTGCCAAGGATAATAAAGACTTCATGCAAGCATCATTAGAGAATCAACCATACATCTGATCATGTGACCAACTCATAATAGCAAGATGAATCATAAGCATTGTCATCAAGGACCATAATGCCAACAATGAATTTAGGACATATGCTCCCCCTAAACCAGTGCCATCTGTTAAATCTGATCATGCATATCAAGAAGAATCAGCCAATAAATGCTTTGAGACAGGTACGCACTTCATCTTCTGCTGCGCTGCGTCCTGTTGCTGCAGGGACGCACCCAAAAACACTATCGCGCCGCGTCTTTCGCTTCAGAGACGCACCCAATAACACAGTCGCGCCGCGTCTTTTTGCTTCAGGGACGCACCTGATCCTCAGTCGCTCTGCGTCCCCACGCAGATCTTCAGTTACTGAACTGCGTCCTGGACGCACCTGGACTTGGTCTGGCCTGCGTCCGCACGCAGGTCTCCTGTTACTGTACTGCGTCCTGTACTTTCAGCTTCCTCTGATTCTGGTATGTCTGTACATTGTACCGTGCCATCCTTTTCTGATTGTACTTCCTTTTTCCTCCATATCTTCAAGCGTGATGATGACATTTTCTCCTTTTGATATGGTGCCCAAACTTTGTTCCTGCATTCCTTGGCTATATGTCCAAGCTTGTTACATGCATAACATCTTACATGTTTCATATTCCTCCTGTAACAATCAGTAGCTTTGTGACCAAACATATCGCAAGCAAAGCAATATCCATAAAAGTACCTTGATTGAGATGACCTTTCTGCATAATGGTCTTGAGCTCTTCTTCTTCTACATCTAGCTGCAACATGTCCAAGATTATGACATACATAACATTCAACATTATTCATAGGAGGAGTAAAGGATTTTCTTTGAGGAATCTCTTTCCTTGGTTGATGATGAGATTGATCTTTCACTTCTTCGTTGATCACTTTAGATTTCCTTTTAGAGTTTCTTGCCTCACCTTGTGAACTAGATTCACCTTCAACAGATTCATGGAAACCAAGACCAGTCTTTATAGCAGGGGACCTTTGACTACTAAGAATATCATCCAATACTTTAGAGCTATCTTGAAATCGTAAAAGCTTATCCTTTTCTTCTAGTTTACCTTTCAAGATATTTACCTCAACCTGAAGCTGTTCTTCTTTTTCAAGAGATTTCTTTTTCAAAACTTCTTCAGCTTTCCTTCCTTCTTCCATTTGTTCCCTTAGTTTGAGAATTTCCTTTTCTTGTTCTTCATACAGATCCTGCTGCATTTGACGAACTCGGAAGGCACATTCTAGTTGAGATTTTAAGCTGGTGACTTCGTTTTCTTGTTTTGCAATAGCTTGGAGTAGATCTGTATTCTGCTTCTTTGATTCTTCAAGATCTCCTTTTAGTGAGAGGATTGTAGCTTCAAGATTTTCATAGTAGCTGGATCTATCTTTGAGTTTCTTGATGGTTGTGCTTCTTTCGTTGACTTCTTTTCTTAATGATGTCACTTCATGCTGCAATTTTTGACATTGGTCTTCCTTGTCCTTGAGTAGCTTTCTTTCCTTGTTTCCTTCTTCTAGTTGGGCCCTTAGTTTGGTAGCTTCTTCTTTGAAATCACATTCCCTTTTGTTCAATAGATCTTTTTGATCTCTAATTTTGTCTGTCAGCCTTTTAAATTCTGCCTCTATTTGATATCTTTCTTGTTCACCCATAAGAGCAAATTCAGTAGTTTCGCTATCACTTTCATCTCTTTCACAAGGAAATATAGCTGGAACATTAGAGGATAACACATTCATACCTGATAATGACTCTGAATCTGATTCTGAATCTGAAGAGCTTCTTTTGCCTAATCCCCAATCGATTCTTCCACTGTCATAGTTCTTCTGAGATGACTTCTTTTTCTTATTAGCTTTCTTCTTAAGCTTCTTTCCCATTGTTCCACGGATCTCCTTCAAGCGATCAAGCTTCTATCAAAGGACCTGCTTTGATACCAATTGTTGGAAATAATACTGAGAGGGGGGGGTGAATCAGTATTATCATATTAATAAAACTTTTTCATTTCCATAATCAGATTCATATATGCTACTTCCACAACTTCTTATGATTAAGTTAATCGATCTTCAATGAGTGCATTAGAACATTATCAACCATATTATCAGTTAACAGATGCAGTAACATAAAGTAGATCATCACACATAAGGCACACACATGAACACAATGATGTAAGGTGGAAACCCAATGCGGGAGAAAAACCACCTGCTGCAAGTCATCTCAATATTCTTCTTAATAAGAAAATTCTTTTACAATATTTGTACTGGTGCAGCCTTATACCAGTACGGGAGCTACAACCCCCTTTGCTCTTGTACTAGCCGATCCATTTACTAGTACGCAGGCTACTACCTGCTACAATGCTCCAAAGATTTCCTTTAGCTCTTGTACTAGCTTAGATACTAGTACGTAGGTGCCGGCCTACAATCTTCTCTCCTTCAAGTACCACGTTTCATCAATTTTCATACTGGATACACTGAAGCACAACCCATAAACTGAAAGGCCACATTTCATCCAATTTTCAAACTGGACCCAACAACAACATTGAAGCTCAAACAACCTTCTGAAACACCTAATCAACTGAAGTAACCAGACCAACAATAATAGGACCAAACCCAGAACACAACAATGATAAACAAAGATTTTAAGAGAAGCAAGCACCCTGCTCAACTGCTAGCCTGAGTCCGGACTCACCCTGCTCAACTGCTAGCCTGAGTCCCGGACTCACCCTGCTCAACTGCTAGCCTGAGTCCCTGGACGCACCCTGCTCAACTGCTGGCCTGCGTCCCGGACGCACTCTGCTCAACTGCTAGCCTACGTCCCTCGCACTGAGTCTACTGAACTGCCTGCGTCCCGGCGCACCTGAACCCTTCTGCGCCTGCGTCCGGCGCACCTGAACCGGTTCGCTCCTGCGTCCCGGACGCACCTGAACCCTTACTGCACCTGCGTCTCTTTAGATATGAAAGATATAAAGACTTCAAGACTAACCCAAACAGTCAGATCTACAGATCTGATCGTGCGCCATAGCGATCATAGTCCATTAGAAGATTCGCCTTCATAGATCTGGACTAGATCTCACCAAAAGATATTCAACAAAGATGATGCTAAATCCAAATGAACTCCTTTGCTTTATATAGGCAAGCTCTTCCCCAAAACATGGAACAATACCACGAGCCGACACCATAGAAACACAAAACCGTCGGCTAGATACCACACAAGAAACCCCCACGTGCTTTTCTCTGCCTTGAAATGTGTGCACTGGGTGGACGCACCTCCTGAACGGCTGGCCTGCGTCTCTGGATGCGGGTTCTGCATGGATTACCTGCGGGGACGCACATTCTGTAAGGTGTACCTGCGTCCTTCATAATTTCAACAATATTTGAACCTCTGCTTACAAAGAGCTTGCCATTTGATTCCTTTGAGCTATCCTGTAATATGTCACATCTGATATCTCTTCTGTAGATTCATCTGAATGTATATAAGTGAGATGATCTTCTATGAGAGTGTTGCCATCAAGTACAACATATGCATCATAATGCCAACAAGTGGCATAACCATAATAGGTCTTTAATTGAAAATCGGTTGTAACAACTTCTATTTTATTTCATTTCTGTTAAATCGATTAGCATGAGAATCATGAGATTCTCATCACTGATTCGTTCCCTAATTTTGCGGCTTTGTAAGACTTTATAAACAGACTCGGTCCTATGAGAAGGAGATGGAAACATATGGAACAATACAGATATTTTGATCTTGCATCTTTCATCTATTTCAATACAACAAGTACTTGGTGATGATTCTGCATTTTTTGTGTTGAATGTTTAAGTAGTTTCGTTCCATTCCTGCACCTTGCTAGGGAGGAAGAGCCCTCCTCTTTAGCAGGGATCGTAGTATTAGTAGTATACTTATTTTCTTAGATATTGAAGTGAATTTATTATTGGAGTTTCATATGTTGTGGAATAGACACACTTCTGTTTTTTAGATTCATGGTATGTTGTTTCATATTATTCTTTCACTCTAGCTAATAATAAATGGCGCACCTATTTCTTTTGTGAAGCTTATGAAGTGTCAATTTATTCTTTGTTGAATGAGTTTCATTTCTGTAATGTGTTCTTTACTTCCTACGAGTGTGAGTTTCGTTTCTACAGGAATGTTTTAAGAATTCTAAAAGTGTGTTCAACGACATTTCTCATATTTCATGGTTGGTCATGTATTGGCACAGACTGTGCAAACTCCTTTGAAATAAACGACTTACCCTAGTTGACAATTAATGGTTTTGATTGAGTTGTTTTAAAGAGTCTTAAAATAACACAAACAAGTGCAATTATTGATGTGTTGTCACAATATATTGTTGTTTATCCTTTTTGTTTTTGCTTGAGTCCATCAAATACTCTTCTTAACCACATTGCTTGAGATGATGTTGATGTTGTTGCTACATATTCTACTTCTACCAGCGAAAGTGTCACAATAGGTTTCTTCTTAGATGCCCATGCTATCAAACCTGAACCAAGATGGAACAAATAACTAGAAGTACTCTTCCTATCTTCCAAATTGTCTACAAAATCACTATCTGTATATCCAATCAAATCCTTCCTTTTTGTACTTGCATACATTATTCCACAATCTCTAGTTCATGTTATGTATCTCAGAATTATTTTTCCTGCTCTCTAATGTGTCTTTTGGAGTCTCCATAATCTGAAAATAAAACTCACTCCTTGCATAATATCCGGTCTTGTAGCTATGAGATACATAAGGCTTATAACCAATCTTTTGAATAGAATTGGATTTACATCTAATCCTTCATCATCCTTGCTTAACTTTGTACCTATTGCAACTGGTGTAGTGACAAGTTTGCAATTATCCATCCTGAATATTTTCAACAAAACTCTAGCATATTTATTTTAACAAATAAAAATTATTTTTTCAGATTGCTTAACTTCTATGCCAAGAAAATATTTCATGTGACCGAGATATGTCATCTCAAATTCTTTCATCGTGACTTCTTTAAATTCATCCAATTCAAAATTACCTGTATAAATCATGTCATCAACACATAAGCAAGCAATAAAAAAAAATTCGTGCTCATTTACCTTTGTGTACAAGCTAGGCTCAATGTTGCTTCTGCAAAATCCATTCTTGATCACGTAACTATCAATTTTGCTATACCAAGCTCTATGCGCTTTCTTGAGTCCATAAAGTGATTTCTTCAACCTGTAAACTTTATCTTCTTTACCTTCAACTTCATATCCCAGAGGTTGTTGCACATAGATTTCTTCTTCTAGAATTCCATTCAAGAAGATTGATTTCACATCCATCTGATATACTTTCCACTTGAACTGTTGTGGCTAGAACTTCTCCTACAGTATCTAATTTGGCTACCAGAGCAAATGTTTCTCCAAAATATATTCCCGATTGATGTGAGAACCCTTTTGCTACAAGTCATGCTTTAAATCTTTCTATTTAACCTTTCTCATTCAATTTTTTCTTGTACACTCACTTCACACCAGTAATATTTTCATCGTTTGGAAAATCAACCAAATCCCATGTATCATTATTTTCAATAGCTTCAATTTCCTCATTCCTATCTTGCACCAAATTTTCATCTTTGATTGCTTCTTCAAATGAAGAATGTTGAAAAGACAACAATGCAAAATTTGAACTAACATCCAAATCATCATAAATATCTTTTAGACTTCTCATCTTGCTCTTACCGTTTCTTGATTCATCACCTGAATGATTGTTGGGAGAATTCTGGTCTATTGGTTTTCTTGAATATCCATGCTGCTAAAAAACTCTTGGATTCCTTGTTGGTGTGTCTCTATTTGGTGTCTTCACCTGTGATTCTTGCTGCTTATTTTCTACTACATCATCCTCTTCCATTAGTGGCACTTGTACATCAATTGTTTTGTTTATACTACCATTCCATTACTCTTGTTCTTTGAACACAACATCTCTGCTAATTATGGTCCTCTTGGTGACATGGTTATACAATTTGTAAGCTTTTGATTGCTCACTATAACTAGTAAATATTCATTTTTCACTTTTATCATCCAATTTTTCTCTTAGCTCTTTAGGCACATGTGCATAGGCTACACATCCAAACACTTTGAGGTGAGATACGCCACAAGCAATACCTGAACATGCTTCTTCAGGAACTCTGTTCATCACACTCTTTGTAGGAGATCTATTTGTCACATAAACAACACATGAAACTCCTTTTGCCCAATACTCATTATAAAAGTTTCTTCCTTTTAACATGTTTCTTGCCATGTTCATAATTTTCATGTTCTTTCTCTCTACTACATCGTTCTACTGCGATGTGTACCTAGTTGTAAATTTTCTTCTGATTACACTTTGTTTGCAGTAATCATGGAATTCCTTTGAATCATATTCTCTGTCACGATCCTATCTCGATACCTTGATATGTTGATCGCTTTGGTCATCTACTAAGGCTTTGAATTCCTTGAACTTTGCAAAAGTTTTAGACTTCTAGTTCAAGAAGTAAACCAAGTCTTTCTGCTATAGTCATAAATGAAAGTGAGGAAGTAATAAATTCCACCAATTGAATGTGTCCTATAGGTCCACACAAGCCTATATGCTCTAGATCAAGAGGTTTATTTTCTCTGTATGCAACTCCTTTTGTAAAAATTTCACGGTGTTTCTTTCCCAATATGCAACACTCACAAGTACTAGAAAGTTCTTTGATGGGAGGTAATACTATGCCCATTTGTTTTTGTTGCAACAATCTTAAGCCAAAAAAATGCAACTATAAAAAGAACTGACCTGATCATTGTACTTCATAATTAGGGGAAATATTTTGTTCCTTGTCATCTGCACCTTTTCTATTGGTTGCTTGTGTGGGGGCTTGTCATATATAACACACTGTTTCCCTTGAAAGATAAGTATGTATCCCTTCTGCATCAATTGGCCAACACTTATCAAATTATGTTTGAGACCAGGGACATAATATACCTTTGAGATTGTCTTCGGTTCCCCCTGCTTGGTCATAATGTTGACCAATCCTTTTCCATCTACATGCACAGTCTTGTCAGTCCCCAACTTTACCTATGTCTTCACAGATTGCTCCAAATTTGCAACCAAATTCTTGTTTCCATTACAACCACTATCTAATAGCCACACATTATCAGAAGGTTGATGCATGGTATGGAAATATAGGAACATGGAGTTAGTACTCTCTGTAGTGACATTAACTCTATGATTTCCTTGATCATGTGCTTACTGCAACCACTATCTAATAGCCACCCATTATCAGAAGGTTCATGCATGGTATGAAAAACTAGGAACATGGAGTTAGTACTCTGTGTAGTGACATTAGCTCTATGGTTTCCTTGATCAGCTAACCTCTTCCTACAATCATGGTCAGAGTGACCAAAATTATTGCAATAATAACATCTCACCTTGGATTTATCAAGTCTTTGATTATTACTGAAGCTTTTGTTGTTGCTTCCACATTCATGTTCATGCTCTTCTTGACCATCTCTCTAACCACCATGTATTTCGCCTCATCTTTTGCCTTTTGATCTACTTCTGCCTCGACCTTTGTCTCTTGAAATAGAAACATGGCTTTTGAAAGAGGTTTCTAAAGTGAAATCCTTATTTTTGTCTGTCCTTGCCTCATGTGATAGAAGTGATCCCACCAACTCATCAATTTTCACTGATGTCAAATCCTTGGCTTCTTCTATGGCTGCTACCACAACTTCAAACTTGGTAGACAAATATATGATGACCTTCTCAACCACTATTTGATCTTTAATTTCATCACAATAAATTTTTAACTGATTTACGACAGTCATCACCCAATTCATGAAAGCATCGATGTCCTCTATCTCCTTCATCTGCAAATTTTCAAAATCTCTCCTAGTATTAACTAGGCGTGAATTTGGCATTGAATTGTACACTTGTCACTTTTTAACAGTAGGATAATTTGGCAACGCAATTTAAATAAAAATAAAAAAATTTATTGGCTTTTTTTCTTAGTCTTTTTTTCATTGGCTTTGCAGGCATTATGGATCTTGTAATCTTCCTTAGCTCTAATACCAATTTGTTGGAAAGATAGAGGAGGAAAAACTCAAATTTAACACGAATAAATCTCACACAATAACATGAGTTGCGGATCTTCTATTAATCACACAAAAACTTGATGATTACAATGAATCCAGTGAGGGGTATTTAAACATTTTCCAACTAGCAACTCGCCTAAAATAACTTGACATGCAAACACACACTAAAGTCGACTATGTCTTAAATCGACTTGACTTGACTTAACTTGACTCTTTAAATTTAGCCAACTCTTCATGCATGAGTAATTAGCTTATTTTAACAATAAAAAGGTTATAAATTTTTATAGAAGAGGCCTACAAAAAAAATGGAACATGTCCTTCAATTGGCATAAATATTGTGTAAAAATGTATTATGAATTTAGATAATTAGTGACATAATTATATTGAGTGTTAAGTTAACATATCAATTAATAATTATATTAATGGCAAGAAGAAAATCCATGGCTAAAATATTTTCAAGGGGTTGGTCCATTGATTGGTTGATCATGTGTTTTTATTTTGGCATTGAGATTGGAAGTTTGGTGTCACCATCAATGTGAATTGGGTAATAATAGAACCCTTAAATCCCTCCTTGTTTCTTGAAACCTCCTCTCATCATTGACAATCTGGGAGACCTCAATTCTAATTCCAAATAAAACTTGACAAAAAACTTCAAATTCCCCACGTAGCACCGCAATTTTGTGTATGATATCTTGTTGTAGAATATTGTGTCCATTCAAGGCTTGAGTTAGCATTTCTTTTACCATCTAGTAAACATAAATAATCTAGCATAGTTTTTTTTCTATTCTTCAAAAAGGAAGGGTCTTGAACCCACCCTTCCATTTCCTTTTGAATATATTCTCCAATAATCTTATGTTTTTCCTCTACTCCCTTCTAATTCTATCAATGGAGCTTTTGCGAACTCGAGGACCTTAGAGTAGAATAACTATTTTGTTGCTAAGACTTCCTTATCAACTTAGGATGTATAATTTGAATACCCCTAATCATATTTCTTCTCAAGGGAGGTCATGAGTCACTTTATTTGGCCTCCTTTGTCTATGTAATTTCACTTCTTCATTATTCCTAGATGCATACATTAGTGTCAAAGGAATTTGACTTGGAAGACCAAGCTAGAGCGAGTTATCCCCTCTATAATTTGACTTATAATACCAAGCTAGAGTAGGTTACCCCTTCAATTGTTTGAAGTAGCAAAATGGTCGTTATCACCTATCCCTAAGAGCCTCAGATCTAACTTCTTACCTAAGCTCCCAACCAACAACCAATTGGTGCTCGAGTTGGTTGGCTATGAATCACACCTCTTGAGATTAGCAGTTTAAGACCACCTAACACCTAGAGAACCTAGATCAAGTAGAGAAATTTACCATGATTCAGAGTATGCTTGAGGGAGATGGAATGATTATTGGTTTTGTATCCTAGAACCTTTGTTGAATCTCATTAATAGGAAAGGATAAATTCCCTTGGTACCTCTCTAGACCACCACCTTCACCCATGACCTCCTTATTGTCATTATCGACCAATGTGCTAGCATCTCATTGTAGAGGATTTTGGGTGAACTAGTACTCATCATAGATCATTATACATCCCAAATCCTTAATTGTCCTTCACTAGTTGTAACATTAATGGGTCATAGGGTGTTGCACAAGTTGGTCCCAAGTTGCATATGGTGGTTATCATGACCCCAATTTCACCACCCCATTTGGGGACAAATCTTATAGTTATTAAAATAATGAAACTTTTTTGAAAAATTGTTTACAATATTTTAGTTACATAACATTATGATTATATTTTAAAATTTGATCATGTTAATATTTAACCCTGTTTTTTTGGGTTGTTTTATGACTTGCATATTTATTTTGGGTTCTTATATGAGTTTCATTTATTATATGGTTTCATGAATATTTTTATTAATTGCTTATTTTTTAAAATTATAGAATACAATTATTTTAAATTAAAAAACATACAATAAAATTAAAATGGAATGAAGAATTTTTATAAAAATAATATCAACCTTCACAATGTAAATGATTTTTTAAATAAAAGGAAAAACAAATATATCATCCATTGAGAAAATGAGGTTTTAAAGAAAGGGGAAAACAAAGTAAAGGAGGAAAAAGAAGATCTTGATCTATAAATTTTTATGAAGTAGTTCATCATCATAATAGATCTTAAAAATTTATGTAAAATCTTTTTTATATGTAGTGTTTTATATTTTAAGTTTTGATATTATTATCTTAAAACATAAAACATTGAAATAAAATGAAGTAAAATCAAAATATCACACCATATGTACCATGAGCGAAACAAATACTTTGATAAATTCAATATGGGAAAACCAAGGTTGAGAACAATGACTTGCCCTTTCCTTCTAAAAAATCCAAATATGAAGAAAAGTGAATCCACTTTGGAGTTGCAATTGACAATTATGGTTCATGTGGTAATAATAGGACCAACTACTTTTTTTTTGTTATGCTCTAGTATCCCATTTCCTTACTTTTCTCAACTATGGAACATTAATCAATATAACAAGAATGGGACTACCTGTTGAAAACACCAACCTAGTATTTAACATCTTTGATAGTTTTCTCGGGTTAGGGTTTTTTTTCATACCCTACATAATCTTAATTAAAGTCCATGCATAAACCACATGTGTGATTATTGGGAAAAATGACATTTGTTAAAAAAAATCCAATAGTCGATGCTTTTTAAGGGTCTCTAACCCCTACATGAGATGTGAGATATGCTCTTCCCAAGTAGAGCTTCAAATTAAACTAAGGTCTAAGACACATTATTACAAATGAATCTAGAAAATGACACAACACATAATTTATCAAATACATAAATGTAGCTAGTGCATTATGTTAACCTTACTTCAACTTGAAGATGGTATTTCAAGTGCTTTCTTCGTTTACTCATACCTAGTTCTATCCCAAGTTGAGATCCAACTTGATAAAGTATTTCACATATCGTGGTTATTCTACCAAGTTATCAACCCTAGGTAGAAAGCATTGGTTCTTTAGGATATTCTTATTAATAGCTTTGTAGTTGATACACATTTGTCTTTTAGGAGTCTTCTTCTTTTAATCATACCTAGTGGTATCCCAATTTGAAATCCAACTTGGTAAAGTACTTAACATGTTAAAGAGAGAGTCCATACAGGTTGGTAGAATTTATAATATTTGTGGAAAAACCTGTGAACAGTTTTTTGAAACCAACGTTTCGGACTAACTTAGTGAGTCCATCATCAGGGCAATGTGATTTGTATTTTGAGAAGAGAGAGCGTGAAATCATGGAGCTATTAATGGTTTTTAATAGATCCATGATTTCATGCTCTCTCTTCTCAAAATACAAATCACATTGGCCTGATGATGGATTCACTAAGTTAGTCCGAAACATTGGTTTCAAAATTACTTAACATGTTCTAGCTATTCCACCAAGTCATCGACCCTAGGCAAAAAGTATTGATTTGTGATGGTAATATTGTTAATATCTTTGTATTCAATACACATTCTTCCAGTCCCATCATTTTTTGGGACTATAATGATAAATGTGCCATAAAGTGAAGTATTTGGCCAAATTGCTATCCACTTTAATAACAGTTGCAATTGCTTCTTCACTTTATCAACTTCTAGGATGGATTGTTTATATAGTCCTAGATTTGGCAATGGGAACTTAGACTATGACTATATTATCACATGCTCCATTTCCCTCTTAGGTGGTGACCTAGTCATTTTGAAACTACAAACAAGAGTGAATGTTTCTTGGAGAAATTTTCATCCTTTCGTTTGGATTTTTAATCTTGTGATTTTTAATCTTTACCTCTATTGTATATTTTGCTAGATTCTTTTACTTTAGTGATTATAATGTCCACACCATTTTAGATACAAACACTACAAGATAGTATGGAATCTTGAAATTTCAAATTTTATTGAGTAAACAAACAAGTGAAGATTGTAACCAACTAAAATTACAAGGGAGATGGTATTGAAAATTGTTATAATATATGTGTGTGTGTGTGTGTGTGTGTGTGTGTGGAGATAGTTTGTTGAAAATGTTTATGATAAGTATGAAACTAAGGGAGATTTGGATGGAATTATAAGGAATTTTTCTTGAAACATATTGACGTCATGGGAAGAAGCATTAAAAAAGAAATGTGAGAACATATCAAGTTTATTATAAACCCGAACATAACAGGGAGTATAGAAATTGATTTCTAGTCAACAATTTTAGTAAGCATGGTTGAATTTTAACTTTTTTAGATTTTCTATAATTTATTATATAATGTTTTATAAAATTAAATAATTATGATAATGTTGTAAACAAAATAAACAAAATTTTCAATTTTCATAAAATGAAATTGAATTCTGGATTAGTTGAAATGTATGAAAATATTAATTAGTTGTGGTTGGACATGACAGGATACAAATAATAATAAAAAATAAAAACAAAAACAAAAATGTTCAGTAGTGTTTCAAAAATAAATGCCATGAATGCCTATCACAAATGCCTTTTATATTCTAGCAAAAAAAATAATAATAAATCACAAAAATATTTATTGGACACTAAAACATCTAATAATAGCGATCGGCGAATCCCACTATTAATTTTCATTTGGAGTTACATTGTCAAAAAGTGGGAAAGGAGAAAATCCCACTGGAGATTTGCATTTAGAGGCAAGGATGGACCTAAATACTCCTTTGTAAGGCTATAGACCCTCCAACAATAATTTGATGTTATCACGAAGGGAATGAATTCATTGAGACCATGTGTTTTCTACTACTAAGCACCTCCCAATAACCATTACAAAAAACCTCCATGTTGGGGTCATGCTGTCAAAAGCGCTAGAGGCACCATTCTATAACATTGATCAACAAATCTACCATACTATTAGAAAGTGGCAGAAGTAAACACTTGGTGCACAGACATGGACACTTCAACTTGGAACACAATGTAATGATAAGATAACACAACTCCAACATTTAATATATGCCCTTGATTGTAGAATAAACAATTGGGAGATCATGCTATAATACTTGTTATGGGGAATTGGAGCTTCAATTGCATAGTCCATTGAGTCATTTGAACATCTTCTAGAGCCACATATAGAAAAGACAAATAAAGAGGATTAAAGTCCATCAAGTAAGGTGAACCTCTTGTTAATGAAGGAAATACAAAGGATTAATGTAAATGGTAAGTATTCCTTGCCTAATGTGATTTTTGTGATTTTTTTATTTACATGCATTTGTTTTTTATGCATTTCGGGTTGAATTCGATGTGAATTCGATTAGCTAAATTCATTCTAAAATATTGGAAAATAAATTGAAATAGAATAAATAAAATATATAACTTTAAATTTCACCATTTTAATTACAAAATCTTCTTAGCAAGATAGTATTGACCCTTTATTTTCTAAGAGAACAATAAAAATGAAAAAATAATAGGAATTGTAGTGTTTAATTGATATTTTTATAGAATTTCAAGGACTCAAATAGTTAGGAATCCATGACATATATACATTCTTGGTATAGGTGGTGGGCTAAGTAATAACAAGTATGTCAGTACGTATGGAACAAATATAACTTCCCTCTTCTATTTATTGATTAAGTCCTGGATACACTTGTAGAGAAGAAACATTTCTCCTTCCTTTATGGATTTAGTGGGTACAACCAAATCCAAATTACTCTAAAATGCCAAAATAAAATGACATTTACTTGTCCATGGGGAGATTTTCCTATCGTGTGTTACCATGTGGGTTATGTAGTGCTCCAACCACATTCCAAAGCAATATGATTGGAATATTTTTTGATCTTTTTCATGATTGCGTAGACATTTATATGGATGATTTCATAAATTATGGTGATGAATTTAATGAAGCACTTTCCAATTTGGAAAAAAAAATAATATGATATAGAAAAAATAATGTTTCTCTTAGTAATGAAAAATGTTTTATGATGCTAACTGATGGATGCTACTAGGGCACATTCTATCAAAGAAAGTCATATAGTTAGATTTGGCTAACATTAATGTGATACTTGACCTACATATTCCACATTTTCAAAAAGATGTATGAAGTTTCCTAAGACATGTTGGATACAACCAAACCATAATTTTATTGAAGATTTCTCACATATAGCCCATGCACTATTTGCATTACTTTACAAAAGTTTTGAGATTTTGTGGACAAATAGTTACTAGCATTCCTTTGAAGATCTTAATCTTTGTGCATCGCAAGCTTCTATATTGAGAGGGCCTAATTGGTCCCTTTCGTTCCATATCTCCAAAGATGTGTCACAAACCACCATCAGAATGATCTATATGTTATTTATTCATTAGCAAGAACCTTTCATAGGTGCAATTGAATTACATGGTTACAAAAAAAAAAATAGCATCATCATACATGCTATCAATAAATTTAGACATTAGATCACAGGATATGCAATTGATTTACATATCGATCATGCTACTATTAAATACTCAATGAAAGAACCTATTACTAATGGTATGATTACTATATGGATGCTTTTATTACAAAAAATTAATATTACTATCTTGAATAAACTAGGAAAGGATAATGCAGTTGTTGATTTTATTTCCAGAATAACATCTAATGAAAATGACCCATCTGTTGAGAGTTCCTTTTCAAATGAGTGCCCTTTTGCAGTATTTACTCTGAAAAATTGATAGAGGGTCATTAGATAGAGTGATTGATCTGGATTCTCTCAGCTATCGGTATTAACCAAGATCTTTTACTTATGTGATGTTAGCAAAATTGCATGTGAAAGAGTATGAAAAACCACATGTGCATACTTTAAATAAGGGGACACTTAAAGAAAACCCTCAAATCAAAGAGCGCACACAAGTTGATAACGGAGTTCACCCAATGCGGTTACGTCTCCAAGCCTGGTGTCAAGAGTGGGGTGGTAGTGAATTTATAGGGTAAAAGTGGTAATTTAGGATTTACCAATCTAGTATTGAGATCCACATGTGAGGGAGTATAATCTCTAAGGATAAGAGATAAGACCTCTAGAGTAGGAATTGAATATCTCTATCCATGGTAAATACTTAGAACCACTTTAGAAGATTCTGGAAGGAGAAGTTTCGTAACTTTTTTTTATTTTTCTCGAAATTCTAAAACCATCGCACCTGTAAAGGGAAGAAACCTACACTGATCAATGCAAGTTCTCAATTATGCAGCTTGTAACCATTGCATGTGGACTAAAGTACAGGGTGCATTGGGGCCAAAACATAGTTTTTGTGCTGATTGACCCAGAAAATAAGACTTTTTGGAGAAGTAATGCTTAGGGCTTTGCAAAGGGATAATGAAAAGGTGTTAAGGATGTTGATTGATCCAGTTTTTAGGCCATTTGAGTGAATGTGGAAAAATGACATGCAACATATTGTTTATAACATAACATAGTTCTATAACTATTTAGTTCATAACATAAATTTATTTAACATAACACACACACATATATATATAACATAGCATGTAACATAACTATACCTATAACTATTTCATAACTATGTAACTGTATAATTATTTAAATATAACTATATATATTTAACTATTATAAAGTATAATATATCATATAGCTAGATATATTATAGTTCTTGTTTATAACATAACATAATTCTATAATTGTTTAACATAACATAACATAGATTAGTTCTATAATTTTTTAGCATAACATTTAAATTCATTATATATAACATGTAACATAACTATAATTATAACTATCCCCGATGGGGGTAAATTTATGTCATTAATTGTCGGGAAGTTGCATCATTCCCATGCGGAAGAGCACACTAGAGAATACAATGGTGATCTTGGGGATCAACACCCACGTCACCACCTGTTTGAAAGTCAGCCACGCATGGTGACTACACCGTCCAAATGATCAACCATAGGGTTGCATGTCAAATTGGTTTAAATGAAGGCCGGTGGTGTGCGAGAGAGTTATGTCTAACATTCCTTTTGCTTCAAACACCTGACCTCGATGCTAGTTATGACTACCTTGCACATGAAACTAGTATTTAATGTGGATATTAACCCATGTGCTAAAAATCACACATGTCCTCCGCTGCTTCTCCATAGTTCGGGAGGCCTTTTCGGCTTGTGCCATCCTCACAATATAGTTTAGTTCTATAAAGAGTGAGACCCCAACCTAGGGTGGCAGATTTTCGACGAGGTTTTAAGCTACGGTAACTCCCGCATACATTTCTTACATTGTGGCTTAATAAAAATGGTGCACAATGACTTCGATGAAGGCCAGGTGATATTTTTCAGTCATTTAAATTTTTGTGTTTGTTGTCAACTCATAGTTTATGGTGAAATTAGTTTTGGTTGCCTGGGTCGGTCTTGTAGGTGTCCATGTTTTTCATCTTCTTTTTACATAATATAGCGGCAGACCCTTCATTTGAGTCGGTCGTTGTGTTACCCTCTACCCCCTCAGAAATCGCTGACTTTGTGGGTGTCTCATTCAATTGTCCAGTTCTCTTCTTTGGTCATTCTTAATTTGGTTTTGATCGAGTTCTTCGTTGGGTGGTCCACTAGTCCTTGTGTATAGTTTACATAGGATTTACACATAAACAAATTCAAAGTAAAAAAGGAGGTCTATTTTGGTATCAGTCGGGGAGCGTCCATCCTGTTCGTGTTTGATGATGTTATTCTCATGGATTCCCTTCCATTACCCCTCGTGTTAAACCATATTCATAGTCCAGTATTCCATTTCCATTTTCTTTCCATTCTGTTCATTCCCAAAATCTCACTCTGCTACCAATTTAGTCACAGGGTTCGATTTTTGGTCACATATTTGGAGGTTTGTTTTACTAGTTATATTACCCTAGTCTTGTCAATTCTGGTTCTAATACAAGTTGTTGTGGCCCCAAGGCTATGCCAACCTAGTCGACGGGGTGGCTTTGCTGGAAGCTCCACCTCCCGATGTCGACGCCTCTTTGGCTAGAAACCAGTGACATACCACTTTGACTTTGTTCCTCTAGAAGTGAGAAACCCAATCCTTCACTTGCAAGCAAAAGAGTTTGGCGATAAGATATAATTCTTTGATACAAAAATCAGTGGACGCACCTCCAAGTGGACTCTAGATCCTAGAAAAAATCATAAAATAAGACTTCAATTCTTACATTTAGTGGCATTGCACCGTCAGCTTGAAACATTGTTTCATATGGTCATTAGGGACAATCAAGTTGATCACTACCATTTATTTGCAAGAAAATAGGAGATTAAAAGGATCCTCCAGAACATAAGATATAATCTCAATGATATAGTTGTCCTACTCATAATGATGGAATTCCATGTGGTCTCTAACTCCAACTCTAATTTTGACTCATAGCCCCATACACCAGCAATGCTCAATGCACCTGCAGAGGATTCTACCCAAGGCAACTCTAATTCTCTCTCTCCATTCATTGTATTGAATTAATGGTATTTTATGGTACTTGGTTTATCTTATAGTCTATGCTCTCTGCGTATCTTTAGTATGTCTCTATGTCGATCTATATTGCGTGTTTACAGTTTTGGTTCATTTCCCATCAAAGAAATCATGTATGTATTTTTTATTGGGCTACATAGTTTGTTAGTCACTAAGTTTATCCAGATGTCTTTTTTGGCTAATATTGGGATCTGGCCAACATTAGTTGCTCAATACTCTAGTTTAGAAGATCCCACATATTTTTTGGTACAACAAGGGTATCAATGTACTAACAATTTTTTTATAACATAAATATCCTAATATAGCTTACAAAAAAAAACATAACTGTCACTGTAACTACTTCATAACTATATAACTATATAATTATTGACTATTATAAGTTATAACATCACACACACACACATATATATATCCTACTCTCCCTCTCTCCTCTTTTCCCTCTCTCCATCTTTGTGCCTCCCTCTCTCTCTTAGCCTTCACTCCCACTCTCTCTCCTCTATATTTGAATTTTTTTTAAATACTTTGACAATTAAAATATTATGTTTAAATAATCTTTTATTTATTTTGATGTTGTACAACAATTACATTTTTTTTATATATATAATACATATTTAAAATGCAATATTTCAAATGTATGTTGTACATTCACCTCAAGGGAAAATGATAATTTTCCATGGATATATTATCTAAAATTTTCCAAAAAAATAATTTTCCAGCTACCTCCATCAAACATGCATAGAGTGCTTCATGTCTTCCGATTGAAACTGTTTATATTTTATTACATAAGTAGCTTTAGGTTATGACTACTTCAAGGTTTTAAAAATATTATATATTTTATTATGTTAGAATTATAAAAAAATTAGGTTAAATAAAATTAACATATTGAGTGAGCTTGTATGACTCTTTTTGTGTTAATGACTCTTTTACTAACATGTACGATGTATATCAACCACACATATTAATGTGGTTGTGCTAGTAGATATTATAATATAACACATTTTCTATTATATTAAAGTTAATAATTGTCATGCGGAAAGAGTCAATTTTGCGGACAAAACCGACCTCCCTAGAAGCTAAGGCTTTCTAGTGACAAACAAGACAATTTAGCCCTATCTTTCCCTAAATATGCATTTAAAAGACAAGCAACCAGGTGTTTAAAGCATACCTTTAGTCCAACACTTGTTTGTTGTAGTCCAGCCTCTTCGATCCAGATGAGCTCCTCCTTCTCTTTGAAGCCTGCATTCACTAACAAGCAAACGATTACATAGCACCTGAATAACTCATATAATAAAACATATTCATCATAAAGACCAAGGAGTATATGAAACAAATTATATATAACAACTTGTTGAGGAAAATGAACTGAATTGTATTAATTGAAAACAAAAGAAACCATTACAACTAGTGCCTTGGTGTTGTGCAGGTCCCTCCCAGGGTCCAGCAAGAGTTCTCCTTTACTTTGATCAGCTCACCCACTTCCAAATGAAGCTAAGAAAGGATTGGAATCTCTCCTCTCAAGCTCTATAAGGGAGTCCTAATTTCAGCAGCATCTACCCTTAGGAATGTTCAGCTTTTAACCTCCTCTCCCTCTGGCCCAATGCCTGTATTTATAGTGCTTTGGAGAAAGTTAATCAGGTCCACCATGAATGGGATAAGCCCCTCTTTCAATGGGATAGCTCCCCTCTTCATGGGATAAGTTCATCTTTCATTGGGATACATGAACCATCTGGAGGCGCTCAATCCATGTCAAACCATCTTCTAGAATGCTCTAGAATCAACCACAAGTAACTTTTTTGGAGTAAAACTTGTGCCTTTTGATCTTTACAGGAGTACGCACCCATGGCTTTACATACAGAGCATACAAGTACGCAAGTTTTGTGAACTTGGTGTGCGTACATGCAGGTAAAGATAAGAGAAACTGCGTAACCAGAGTTTTATTGATTTTAAGGACTTTTCTCTCTTTCATGGAGTTTGACATGAGGAGCAGAGGTATAAGACTTGGCAAGGAGGACAGTATGACAGTTGATGTGTTAGACTCTCTCATAAAACAATAATAAATCCAAAAATAAATTAATTAATTAAAAATTCCAAGTTAGGAATTTGTGCCTAACTCTTGGGTTGTTCCTCTAAGATAGGAGTTAGTTTAGGCAACTCCTATATTGGTGTGTCTGGTGAGAAATTATCTCAACCAAAGGAGAAATTATCTCAACCAAAGGTGTCTAAGATAGCACGCACTATCTTGAGAACACTGTCTCTCATCTATTTATTTGTAACACTATTTCAATTATTTTGATGTAAGAATGAGAGTGAGAGAATACATGAGGCTTCAGCCTTTTTCCGTCAATATTGTGTCTCTGGTTTTTATATGTGTTTTTCTGTAATTTGTGTGAGTTAATCTCTTTCTCATCATGTGGTATCAGAGCTATGGTAATGCTGCAGTTGATTTGAGGAAGAGATTCCAGCAGTTGATTTGAGGAGGAGATTCCAGCTCTATCATATCGTGGAAAAAGAAGTGATCAGCAAAAATTGGTATGAAATTTGCAACAAATTTTTTTTTATTGGTTTTAGATCTACCAATTCTAAAATCATTTTTAAAAAAAATTAAAAAAAACTGCAAATGCAAATCTGTATGATAGCGCTGTATATTTGAAGTTTCTGCAAATTGAGAGAACGACTATAAACGTGGGGTGTTGAAATGTTGAGAGCCTGTGTGCGAAGAGCAGGTCAATGCGCGTGAGAGCAGATCGTATTTTTGTTCTTTTTTTAATTATCCAATTTTTATAATAAGCTGCCGATTGTCTCTTAGAATCAAAACGATTCCAGTAGCTGCGCCTGGTGCATGGTCTTCCTCTACAAGATCCTTGAAGTCTTCATCATCGTCAAGAAGAGTGATAATTCCGGTTCTCTGTGCTGGACAATGTTCAAAACGCTGTGATAATTCCGGACACTTCTGCTGGGCATGCTGATGTTGCAGAGGAAAACCAAAATTGGGGCTCTCCCGCAGCAGTAGTATCACGTAAAGCATCAACAAGAAAGTTTGTTATATCAAGACTATCGTGCACTCTGATGAAGGTGGGTCTAACTTCTCTTCCACTCAAAAACCGCGGACTATGCGTGTGACCTTCAAAATTATTGTATTTGTATTCTATCGTATGTAGAGCCTTCAGTGAGTTTCGATGGTTGAGCAGAAAAAATCAAAGGAAGACTTCCATTTGCACGTTGAACATCTGAAAAACCGTAATCTGCAGTAGTTGTATTCAAAGCAAGCTGCCCATTGACTTTGCTGGACATGGTCGATGGTGGATGGTGGAGCAGCGTTTATTTTGCTGCATGGTCGATGGTGGAGCAGCGTAATGATTGTTGATGTATCTTGGGTCAATGAAAATTTTCAATCTTGCCAGCGTTCCAATCTTGCCAGCGTTGAATGGTGAATCTGCAGCGGTCAAAGGTGAGCTGCACGATGTTTTTTTTTTACAATGATTATTAACATGCCGTGGGTCAAAGTCCCTGTATAATCAACTGAATGTAGCACAAGTTCTGGGCGCTTCATTGGACATGGAAAGATCATCTTACGCCAGCTAAGTCACGTTGGGTAAGGAAAAGGTAAAGTTGTTTATTAAATTGTTTTTGGAGAGATAAGGAGTGGAATATGGTTGAGTGGAGTTAAATGCATAAGTCACGTTGGGTAAGGAAAAGGTAAAGTTGTTTATTAAATTGTTCTTGGAGAGATAAGGAGTGGAATATGGTTGAGTGAAAGTTAAGCTGAGCTGAAATTGAAATTGAAAAGTGTATTTTTTTAATTATAGTGTTTTTTGGGGAGAAATAAGGTGACCTTTATAAAAATAGTTTTTAAAGCTTTGTAATGGAGTGATAAGGTGAGCCTTTTAAAAGTATTTTTTTAAAGATTTGTCATGGAGTAATAAGGGTGATGTTTTGAAATCCTTGGAGTGATAAAGTTTTTTCTTTGAAGTAAGAAGTGATTTTGTATTTGGAGTGATAAGTGGATTTCTTTGAGAGAAATTCCTTTCTGTAATCCAAACTAATATTTTACTTTGAGAGGGAGTTTGAGAGTGAGTGAGTCCAAGTAGTTTTTTGAAGACATTTTTTTTCTTCAAAAAGTTCTAGAACTTTGATTCCAAGAAGATGTTGTGAAGACTGAGCAATTATGTACTCCAAAGTTTAATAAAGACATATTTTTTTGTGGTGTTTGTGTCCTAGATCCGCCCGAAATTGAATAAGGGGATCTTAGGTACACGAAGAGTGTGTTGATGATGGTGCATGCTTCATGTTTTTTGCTTATGATTTGTGTCTAGTTTTGACACATAAATGATCTCATTTCATGCACACATAAAATACAAAGAGCAAGCACAACACCTATATCGAAATAATTGCAAGGAAGGATAATTAAGCTCCACACATACAACAACTCATCAAAGTTTTCAACATCGACATTCTACTTCAACAAGCAAATTCAATCAAGTTAATGAATTTGTAAACTTCACTGTTTCAAAGCAAAGTCTACATCAACATTCTTGCAAACAAATTTAAGAACTTGTGAATCAAATTCCAATTGAATTGTACGGGTGCATTCTCGGTTGAAACCGACACCCACGTCTTGATTTGATCATAAGTCAAGCACGTTCATTCTCTTCAACTTAGTCAAATTAAGACAAGTGAATTCCTTGTTTTATGTGAGTCATTAAAATCATTGTAAGTTTTTTGGGTGCATTTTCGACAGTGTTCGACACCCTGTCCATGAGTTTTAACTCCTTGACACAACCATCACAACAACCAAAACAAGTTCAACTCTAACACCAATCAAGCAAGTTGAGATCAACAAATCAAGCGAGCGTGCCAGTCAAATCCCATAGCAAGCGAGCCTGTCATTCAAGTAAAGTGAAACAGTTCAAAGCACGACATCTACGACAAGGGAGCCTGACTTCAAGTGAGCAAGTTCAGATGGCGCAGCATATTCAGTTATTAAACATTCTTCACAGTTTGATCAACTCCAGTGATGAAGACATGGTGCACGTCAGAAAAGAAACTCTTGCTGATATTTCACGGCATCTACAGCAAACGCATGAAACCATTGAGTTTCTTCAGCTTGAGTCCCAACTTCAAAGGCATGAATTGCAAGAAAAGTCTTTGAATGATCCAGATGATAAGTCATTCATCCCAACAACTTCAAGTGTCGAAGTTGTTCATGATCAAAATCAAATTTCTTCCAAACCCATCATCAAGCCCTGGGAAGAAATTCAAAATAACAAGAATAGACGTGGCTTAGGATATGTCCTTGATGACACCAACTTACAAATCCCAAATTATTCCAAGCCAATTAAGTTTGTGAGTGCAGGATTTCTTGAACCACTCACCTCAGCAGGTTCTGAGAAAGTTGTATACAAACGAAATTGCATGCAACCTGAAGTTCATGTTCAACCGAAATGCTCTCATTGTCAAAGAGCCGGTCATATGGACGATCAATGTTTTGATCTCCATCCGTGTTGCCATTGTGGCAAGCCCAATCATTCCTCAGCAAAATGTCGCAACCACCAAAAATCAGGCAGATTGAAGATACATTATGAATGGATTGATCCTTGGGAATGGTCATCCACAGTCAAACAGTTGTCTCAGTTCTACAACCGACTACATTCACACATAGTGCAGCCAGCAGTGAATCGATGATGGTACTCTCCTGCAGTTGAACGAGGGAGTACAACAATGAAACTCTCCTACACCTGGAGGGGGGGAGTTCAGATATACTTTGGAGAAGATTGTCTCTCCTTTCAGCTGACAAAGGGGGGAAAATGTCAATGAAATTGACAAGTGGTTGTCAGACTGAAAGTCTCGACAACATCAGCGAAGTAGCCAGTGGGCATCTTCATCATCCAGTGGGAATTTTTCATCAGCAGTGAGCATCAGCAAATTCGCCAGTGGGCGATTGACAACCAAAGCATCAGTGAGCAGCTTTCATCATAGCAAAAGCAACATTGAGTTGTTTTTCGACATCTTCAGCCAGTGGGCAATCATCATCAAATTGTGTCAGTGGACACCGGATGTTGTTTTCAAGCAAAGGATAGTTGGATCCTTTTGCGGCTTGGCACATGATGGAGTTGTCAAGCGTCCTTCAGAGATGAATCAAGCATGCAGTTGATTCATGTTCTCTTCAGATTTGATTTTTTTCCAGCATCCAGTTTTGGCGGTTTTTTCAGGCAATGTTTTTGAGGATCAACATGAGAACTTGGAAGATGGTTCTCGTTTTTGGATTTATCATTGAGGGGGGGAATGTTAGACTCTCTCATAAAACAATAATAAATCCAAAAATAAATTAATTACTTAAAAATTCCAAGTTAGGAATTTGTGCCTAACTCTTGGGTTGTTCCTCTAAGATAGGAGTTAGTTTAGGCAACTCCTATATTGGTGTGTCTGGTGAGAAATTATCTCAACCAAAGGAGAAATTATCTCAACCAAAGGTGTCTAAGATAGCACGCACTATCTTGAGAACATTGTCTCTCATCTATTTATTTGTAACACTATTTCAATTATTTTGATGTAAGAATGAGAGTGAGAGAATACATGAGGCTTCAGCCTTTTTCCGTCAATATTGTGTCTTTGGTTTTTATATGTGTTTTTCTGTAATTTGTGTGAGTTAATCTCTTTCTCATCATGATGGAGCCATACCGACTGCAAATAGTCATGGTGACAAATTTTAGTGTAATAGATTGCCCCCTAAAGTGCGAAGCCTGTAGTAGATTAGGGTTTCATATCATCTAGGAAGGGTGAAATGCTTTATCATTTCAAGGATTATCTTGTGGAGAGCCCAGTTGGAACCTGCAAATATTCAACACAAAATACATGTATGAGATCATATTATCGCTGAGGTAGGCATTCCCATACTCAGATCAAAAACTTTAACTAACAAACTAACTACTGCTCTGATACAGGAATGATTTCGCAGTACATCATAATCATAGACTCATGTTGACACAGTATGGACGCAGCCATCTGTTTATAATTAGCCTACTATATAATGAATACAAAACTCCTCGCAGCCTGGATGGTGGAAACTAGATCCAGGGTCTTCATTTCTACTTCCCGAAATAGTACGATTCTATCCATGCGAATAAATGAGTTGATGTCGAGCATGGTAGAAACCACTTGATTACCAGTCAATGATGTAAACTGTTAACAAGTGTGAGAGAGACCACTAGTGATGTCAATGGTTCTCAAAGTACCCAGTACAATCCATGAGATGTGAATGAATGTATTGATGTCGAACATGTCACGGAATCCTTCGATCGAAAGTCAATGATGTAAACTGTCGTCGAAGGCGAGAAATCTGCCATTGATGCATGCGGATTTCAACGTACTGACGATTCCTAGATCATCTTTCTAGATAATGTGCTGATGTTGATAGAAAGCGATCCGTTGCAGGCAAGCCCACAACACGAAATCACAGATCAAGTTGAAGAAATGTAGCTGTAAGGACTGACTCAGGGATGGTCAAGATGGATGACAGGTATTTTGCAAATGAATGTTTTATTTGCAGTGACCTCTTGAACACATAACGACACAACAGATGGCTTGGTGACGATTGACTCAAAGTTAATACCCGGAACCCGGCTGAAGACTTGTGAGGCAAAAGATTTCCCAACCCAGGTGAATGAAAAGTGTCATGTTCAAGAGTGGTGATAAAGTTTCTCTGAGACAAAGGATAACAACTAGGCTCATTTTTCTCTCTTTTCCCCCACCATTTCTGGCAAGTACTTCTTTATTTTTGACAAGCTTTAGGAGGATAACATTTGCTTGATTATAAGCTCATCCTTCAGATGAGTCCAACTTAGTTTAGATTCGAACCCTAAGAAGGAGTGGTTCGTTCCTGTTTGTAATCGAACAGGTCCTTTACTGTGAAATTTTAACGAGTCCAGTATAGGAGAAACTCGGCGTTTTTCAATTTTAGAGAGTCTGAAAAACTTAAGAAGACTCCAGGGTTGACCTTTTTCGTAAATTTGTGTCTCCCAAGCCTGAAAAAGTATAAAATAATACTTGAGAGAACCGCTTGATCTTTCGACCAAGGAGTACTTTCATGATTAGTGTCTCTGACCTAAAAAGTAAAAAGCGATCAAGGACACGTCGTTTTATTTCCAATATCGAATTTGAAACGACAAAAATCCGGCAATCTTTTCATGTTTTTACGGTCAGAAAAGGGCTATAAGAGGACCGTCTTTTAATTCCGTTTTAACGAGTGTAAAAGAAACGCTCGGCAATCTTTTCATGTTTTAGGAGTCAGAAAAGGGCTTAAAGGTGACTCTGATGTTTTTGTTTGTGAAAAATGACAATTTTCCCTGAAAATTCTTTATCTTGCACAAAAACCAACACATTACTCATACCTGTTGACGATAGATAAAAATAAGTTGAAAAATACCTTTTCATGGTGAAAAATAAACAAATTTACCATTCATTTACCCAAAAAACCTATAAAAAGGGTTTTTACCAATTCATTTTTACCGTTTTACTGTTGAAGAGAGAAAAAGGGCTTTTGGAAAGAAACTTCCCATGGACATTGCGGAGAATACGACCGTCGAAACCGAACGCCGTCTCTTTCAGGTATTCCACAACATCCTCCTCTTCATTTTCATCTGTTTGGAATTCAGTTTTAGGCCCTAGTTTCATTTTTTGGAGGCTTTGGGGTTTCAAGGTCCGCCTTTCGAGGTACGCAGGTGCTGCACTGGTGACCTGTGTACCCCGACATTTTCTCAATTGGGAAAATGCCAGGTGTACGCACCTGGCCTAAAGGGAACCCGCGTACCCACGCTCTGTTCCTAAAGGCGGGGTGCATACCCCGCAAAACGAATTTTTAAACCCCAATTTCTTCAAAATGGACAAATTTTTTTTGATTTCATTGAATCTAACAGATGTTTTTTGGTGTGTAGATTGCCCACCATGCTTGATTGGCGCGAGAGAGAGCACGAAGATGTTGATTTGGCCACCATTAATCATCAACCGTCCATTGATGCTTTGAAGGCATGCGACCTCTACAAATACTGGGCCATACCTGGCATGAGGGCCCAAGTGAGATTCCTAGAGTGGCTGGTCGAAAGGTGGAATGTTCAGGAGCAGTGTTTTTATATCGGGGTGCACCAGCTGGAGATAGAGCCCTCAGATATTTACTTTCTCACTGGTTTGCCCAAGAGGGGCGAACATTTGACTCTGTTCGGGACTAAGCCGGGTGGCCAATCCATCGCTAGTCTCCGACTAGAGTGGTGCAACACGCAGAACCAGGAGAAGGGGATAGAGATCAAAACTATATCCCGACCTGAACTTATGGTAATTGCCTTTACAGTCACCAGACTTTGCGGGGCTGCCGCTTTGCACATTGCCACTGGGTCCCAAATGCGGATGGCAATTGATTGCTTTCGAGGTACCATTTTTAACTGGTGCGATGCTGTGTTGGCCAATATAAAAGGCCAACTGACTCGGGCCAAAAACGGACAGCTGAAGACTTTTGGTTATGGACCTTTAGTTGTGAGTTTTGGCTTGGAGAGGGTTCCGATGCTGATCCCTCAGCAACTCACTTTTGGTGTGGGGCTTCCTCGAGAGCCCAAATTGATGCGATGGGTTGCGGTTATGGCCCGTCATCCTGACGAGGGAACGAAGGTTGTTCAATTTACTCCGGAGTACTTTCACTGGCTAGAGGACCAGGTATTTTCTATTCAAGATTTTCCTTATGCCGGAGTTGATTTTCGTGGAGATCTGGACATGATTCTTCCACCGGGAGAACAATGGGACAACACAGGTAACTTCATTTTCCACAAGTTTTTAAATTATCTATTTTTTTTGTTTTTATATCGTCTTAAAACTGACAGTAACAATTTTTAAAATGCAGATGTAGGCCCATGCCGACCGGACAATCTCCGGCCTTTCGAGAGGAGACTACCAGTTGCAGCGGCACCGGCACCGGCCCCGGCCCCACAGGACGAGGCTAGAGAGACTTTAGCTGAGTTGGAGCATGACCTAGAGCGCCTTACAGCAGACATACCAGAGACTACTATAGATGATATTCATATCAGGCTTCAGCGCTTTGTAGTCGGGGTCCCAGGACCTTTTAGGAGATTCTTGTGTAGGGTAGCTCGCGCAGTGGTGTCGTATAGAGATCATCACCAGTGATTGGATGGTCGTTTTTGTAGACACATGTGACATTTTGGTTTTTTGTAATTATCATTCTTGCCGATCATAAGGTGTTTTTCAACCTATGATCGAAGACGATGTATTTTTTGACACACTCATATTTATATATATCATTATTACCGGCCTATCTCGTAAATCATGTTATGGAATGGTTTTAAATTTACATGTATGATTATCGCAAATGTCTATTTAACATTTGAGAAGCAATTGCATCTGCCAATGTATTTAAAGACCTTGGAATATGCTGATATTCAATGTAATCAAACTCACGTTCCAAGAGATGCACTCTCAAAAATAACCTTAATAACATTGGATTTCTAATGGCATACACTCTATTAAGCTGTAATACAACAAGTTCAGAATCTAACCTCACTATCAAACGCCGAATCCCAAATGAAATAGATTAAGACAATAACTCAATCACTGCACTGTATTCTGCAATGTTGTTTGTTGTTTGACCGAGGCTCACCCCATGCATAGAAACTAACTCGTCATAGGGCGAATAGATAACCCAAGCTGCGGAAGAGATATTCCGTGTACTATGACAAGCACCATCAGCAAATCCGATGTAAGTTTGGAGAGGCATCGACATCTGCAATATCAAGAGTAAAACCAAGATAAGCCAGAATAACGACGAAAACACACTTTCTAAGCTAAGCACATTGTCTAAACTAGCAAACACACCAGCTAGAAAGAAAAACCTAACCTAACTAAAAGTTCTCCATACCCATCTTTTAAGCATAATACCTCTTTAGGTAAAGTCCATTTCTGGGTTTACCCAGAGAGTCCCTGTCAAAGTCTACCAGCTCATAGGCCCCTTTTGCTAGCTTTCGCTTGATAATGTAGGGCCCATGCCACATAGGAACAAATTTTCCAGCACCTAATTTATCATTAGCTTGATCATATAACAACACTAGGTCTCCTTCCGAAAAACTTCGAGGGGTTACATTTCGATCATACTGAGCTTTCATACATTTTGCATGAGTCTCGATCGCCAATGCAGCATCACGTCGAGTCTCATCTAATTGAGCTAAGTACAACAAACGCTTCTCCTCTTTGGAAGTAGCTGGAAGTAATTCGATGGCCATTTGCAGTGACGGGATTTCGCATTCAATGGGTAACACTACTTCCAGACCATAAACTAGTTGGAAAGGAGTGAACCCTGTTGATGTTTTTACTGAGGTTCGGTATGCCCAAAGCGCTGAAAATAACATGTTGTGCCAATTCGACCGATGAATACCAATGATTCGTCGGATCATGATAACTAGAACTTTGTTGATGGACTCAACTAGACCGTTGGCTTGTGGATAATAAGGAGTTGAACTATTGTGACGCAAACCAAGCTGGCCTGTAAGTTCTGTCATCATAACGTTTCGAAAATGGCGCCCATGGTCAGTGATTATCACTTGTGGGACACCAAACCTAGCAATTATGTGATTGAACACGAAAATTGCAGCTATCTTTCCATCTGCCTCGAATGTAGGCATCGCCTCGGCCCACTTAGTAAAATAATCAACCGCAAGGATGATATACGCATGCCCCCCGGCCGAGTGAGGGTTACAAGTGATAAAATTGATACCCCATTTGGCAAAAGGACCAACGGAAATTATAGGGTGGAGAGGAGCAGGTGGAGCACGCATCTTTCGATCAAACCCCTAACAGTTGTGGCATTTTCGGACTGCAGTAATACAATCTTTAAACAAGGATGGCCAGAAGTAGCCAGCGCGCAATATCTTTTGGGCTGTGGCATACCCAGACATATGACTGCCACACGCTCTAGAGTGACAGTCATTCAGAACCTTTTCAGCCTCTTCGTGAGTTAAGAAACATCGAAAAACCAAGTCTTCCCCACATCGATAAAGAGTATCTCCGATAATTTTGTACTGTTGGGACTGGAATCGAATTTTTCGACGTTCCGACTTTGAAACTTCGGGCCGAAAGGATTGGGTCTGGAGATAGACAATTATATCCCCATACCATGGATCTAAAGTGCTGATGAGAAACAAAGATTCGTCCGCAATGGACTCCTCTGCCACAGTCTCCGTGTCAGCACGCAGGAAATCACACATTAACTCTGCGAAAACTAAGGATTTCTTAGACTTGGATTTCTCAATCTCCAAATCAAACTCCTGGAAGATAACAATCCATTTAGAGTACTTGCCCCCTAGCAGTTGTTTAGTCAAAATGTAGATCATAGGGTTGCAATCTGAAATGACTGTAGTTTTACGAAGTAAAATGTAGTGACGAAAACGCTGGACAGCTTGAACGGCTGCCAAGGCCAATTTCTGCACATGTGAATATTTCAGCTCAGTTGGGTTTAACGTCCGACTAAGGTAATATATCACATGTTCCGTTCCGAATTCATCTTCCTGAACTAACACCATTCCAATGGTGGAATGCGAAGCTGCGAGGTACAAGAAGTAGTCCTGGTTGTAGTTGGGAGGATGCAGCAACGGTGCATGGGTCAACGCGTGCTTGAGTGCATCAAAAGATTTCTGAGCTATCTCATCCCAAGAGAATTGAGCGTTCTGTTTCAACAACCAGGTAAAACCCTAAGTGACCTCGGCGTAGTTAGGAATGAGTCAGCGTAAAAAGTTTGCTTTCCCTTGCAAACTTTGGAGTTGGTGAAGACTCGAAGGAGGAGGCAATTTGATGATAGCTTCGACTTTCGAGGGATCGACGCGAATGTCGGCTTTTGAAACAACAAATCCCAGCAATCGACCCGCTTCTACACAGAAGACACATTTGTGTGGTTTCAACCGAATACGATAATGCCTACACCTCATGAAGATTGCTCGTAAGTGGACAAGGTGATCAGCTCGATGTAAGGAATGAGCAGGAAAATCATCGAGATATGGTTGCACAATGTGTTTGATGTCATGAAATGCATAAGACATCGCCCTTTGAAAAGTGGCTCCGGCATTCTTGAGCCCAAAAGGTAATTTGCAATAAGCAAATGTCCCCCATGGACAAATGAAAGCCATTTTTGGTTGAACGGCAGGTAGAATATTGATTTGATTGTAACCAGAAAAACCGTCCATAAAGGAAAACATTTCACTGCCGGCACAATCATCAATGATTTGATCGATATAGGGCGTTGGGTAGTTGTCTTTTGGACAAGCTCGATTAATATCCCTATAGTCGATGCATATTCTTATTGTTCCCTATTTTTTGTTCACCGAAACAATATTCGATACCCAATCCGTTAACAGGATCGGATAAATGAAACCTACTTTCAACAGCTTCTCAACTTCTTCTTTAATTGCAGCCGCTTTCCGTGGGTGAATCTGACACAAACGTTGCCGAATAGGTTTAGCGTTCAGGTAAGTCTTAATCTCATGGACAACAATCGCGGGATCAATGCCTGGCATTTCCTCATAGGACCAGGCAAACACGTCGCGGAATTCTTGAAATAGGGCCTTGTAGGTTTGAATTTCGTCATCTGTACACGAGGCACCTATATGAATGTTCTCAACAATTCCAGGCTTCACTGAAATGTCAATGGGAATAGTTCGAGAAATATTTCCCAAATTCAGCTCTGAATCAGGATGTTTCATTGGATTCTGAGCTTCTTTGACATATTCAGCTGTAAAGATTGATGAGAAATCATTTTCAAAACGATCATCCTCAGGTAAAAACGAAGATCTGTGATGGAGATCTTCCCATGGTAAATCGTCTACACACAGGACTTCACGAAGTTGCTCGTCAGATGAAACAACTTCGGGAAACACTATTAACTCTGAGGTTGACACGAAAAGTGATTCCTCACGGACCACATTCATTTGGTCGATTTTGGTTGAACATGGGTCGGTAAAGGACTACACGGCTTCATAGGCAATTTCATATGGACTCAAAGGCATAGCATCACCAAATGAGTCTATCTCAGATTCAGAAGGAATGATCCAAGGATCGTCATAAATAACGTTGTCTGATGTAATGATATGAATGGATGCAAACGAAGACGATGCATTGATTGGAGGAAAAGGAAAAGTTCCCAGTAAACAGGCATCTTTAACTAATCCTACGCCAACATCATTGTATGGGATAGTCGTTTTACCGACATGCTGAATACTCTCGGAAGAGGATGGGTCGGATGAAAAATAAGCCAACTGGTCTATTGTCACGATCTTTCCATTATATGGGAACTTTATGACTCGGAAGACCGATGAAACGACCGCTGTCATAGCGTAAGACCAACTTCGACCCAAGAGAAGGTTGTAGTCTAGAGGGGCATCAACCACCTCCACATCTAGACTAACGGTTTTTCCTTCAACCGCTATAGGCAAATCCTGTAGAATGCCAAAAGGATGGAACCCACGGCCATCAAAGGCCTTAAGAATTGTCGGGGATTGATTTAGTGAAGGAGAACCAAGCGATCTCCAACACTGTATCGACATAATACACGTGGAAGCTCCCTCATCAATTACAGTTCGATGAATAGGCCTGTTTTTTACTATCACTAGGATCTGGAAAGCCATTTGATGAGGTAAACGCGGTGTACTATTTTCTAGATCAAAGATTATTAGGTTCGGGTCCTGAACATCAACAGCTCCTATAGCCGACAAAAGTAATTTTCGTTGTGCTGGGCATGATTGCAGCACTTCCAAAGCCGACATCGCTGAGGGTGAAACAGCTAAGTCCTCAACGATGTTATAATTCTGGGCCGCTCTCGCATGTGGATTGAAAGCAGACTTTCAAAGTATACCCTTGGCGGGCAGTTTGATTACCAAGTCTGGGTTAGGCTTCTCGATCTGTAGTGGATCGGAACCGGGAGCTGAGGTTGATGGATTAGAATGAGAAGATTCTGCTTCTTTGCCATCAACAGGACTTTTACTACCATAATCTTGCGATCGAGTCACAATCCTTACATGAGACATCATCAATATGGGTTCTTCACTGGCACTCGAGGAAGAACATATCATTTTACTTTCCTGCTTTGGAAATGGATCTTTCAAAACAGCAGGAATTTGGGAACCCTTGACGATCTTCACAACCTCTGCTCGATGAGGGCAGTCTCTTGTAAAGTGATCTTCTTCACAAATAAGACATGGATAACGAGGTTTGTGTTTTTCATCATTGGATTCCACCTTTTCAGTTTTCTCCTTTGGAGTCTTGTCTGCTTTATTCTTCTTCTTTCCTTTCTTCTTTCCACCGAATTTTGATTTGGCCGTAGATGACTCTATAGCGTGAATGTCGGTGGAAATTTCAACAGAAGACTCTCCTGTCGAGGAATCAGGCAAGGTGATGATAGGAGAATAATTCTTGGAGGATTTCTTCTTACTTTTAGTGTTCACCATACCAATCATACCATCAGCGGCATGAGATCCCGAAGGAGCAGCAGCGATTTGATTTGACTTAGGAAGATCTGGGATCTTTTCGTGTAACATACCCGACTGAGTATAAACTAAGTCAAGGTACTGTGCTTGAGCAATGACTTGCTCCTCAGTAACTACTCCGGCCTTAGCTACGTCTTCAGTAATCTTCGGTAACAATGATTTAACAAACCATTAAGCTAAGATTTGGTCCGGGATAAAAACTTTCACTAACCGTCTTCGACGTCTCCATTCATGAATATGATTGGAAATATATGTGGACGTCGATTATTTTAATGAAGTTAGTAACTCCGTGCCATTATCATATCTGACCGGCAACTGAAAATGAGTTAAAAACGAGGTAGCTAATTGGCTAAAATTATAAAAAGAGGCCCGTGGTAACTCAATGTACCACTTGGCCGCGAGATCAATGAGAGTACGCTGGAAAAGACGTAAGTAGATCGAATCATCCGAGATGGAATTAGAGGCACACCAGAGGTGGTAAGTCATCACATGATTCGACGGGTCCTCTCCAGACTTACCTTCGAACTTGGGAATGTCACTGGGCAACTTATTCGGCATTGGCGGCCAAAACCGAAGATAATTAATTGGATCGTTCGTTAGGCGCGACAAGTCTGGTAAATCCAAAGTTGCGATAAACGGTAACTGCCGATTAGGATCCCTAAAACTCTGGGTCACTATACCAACCCCAGGAGGAGGATATCCAGGATAACTTGGAATAGGAATCGCGTTTGGGATATTGTATCCTCCCGGAAAAACAGGATTAACCGGACCGTACTGGGGTTGTTGAGGTTGTTGATAAGTGTACCCAGGATACGGTTGATACTGGTAAACTGGCTGCTGGACAGCAGGACCGAATTGGTACTGTCCCTGGTATGGTTGATAAGTGAACTGTGGTTGACTTGTGACAACCGTACTTAAACCAGGTTGTCCTACAGGTATCTGAACCGTAGTTTGAATCGTGGATCCAGACAATGGTAAAGATGTCTGAGGAGTAGATACAGAGACAGTAGAAACCGGAGCTGTCGATACTCCAGAAGTAAGTGGGGTAGATTGAACAGATGTTGCAGTAGTTGCAGCAGTCGTCTGAGATGGAGTACAAGGTGAAATTGGCCCAGACTGAGAAACTACCAAAGGTACAGAAGTTTGAATATTAGACTGGACTGGTTGCTGGGGTGAACCAGAAACTAAGGGTTGTCCAGTTTGAGATGACAACTGTACGCTTAGTTGCAACACTTGTTGACCTTGCGATGGATCCCACAATATGTTCATTCCGGGGTATTGACCCATAACAGGTTGAGGATATTGAGATCCGTAACCGGATTGAGGATATGATTGATAATTGACAGGTACATTTCCCATACCTTGAACATAAGATTGACCTTGGGGTGGTTGGAAACCTTGGTTCGAGTACTGACCTTGGGGTAGATACCCTTGAAGCATGTACTGATACTGGGGTTGACCTTGAGGTATAAATTGATACTAAGGTTGACCCTGAGGTACATATTGAGGCTGGGGTTGACCTTGAGGAATGTATTGTACCACTGGTACAAACTATCCTTGAGGTTGCCCCCCAGACGCAATTTGTGTACCTTGAGGTTGCCCCCCATGCGTTAATTGAGGCTGCCCCCCAGGGGGTAACTGGCCACCTTGAGGTTGAGAATTGGGAGAAGAACCTGACATCATGTAAATGTCTCCTACACTCAATGGTTTATTACCATTGTTTCCAGTTAATAACCCATGTTCAATGGGTTGAGGAGATGCGCCCGCAAAAGTACCAGAAAATGACTGATACCCAGAGGGAACAGAAGGACCGCCATACAAAAATGATTCAGGTGATTGAGTAAACATGGACGACTGACCAGACATATTTACAGGAGTATAAATACCTCTAGGTGGATAAGGAGTACAAGGTGGTGAAAAACTTGAACCTGAGTTGTCTAAATAATTAGTTAACGAAAGATACCAAGTAGTACTTCTTGGTGGACTGTGAAAAATGGACTCACGCTCCCTTAGATCAATAGTAGGTTGATCTTCAGGAATAGGGATGCCTACTTCTTCTTCCGGAGCAAGTTCTTCAATAGCTATCAAACCAGAAGGAAGATTTTCAGTGATGACTCTTTCTACCCTAGGTGAATCAGGAGCACTAGAAGTCGGAGTAACAGGTTCAGATATTTCAGGTTCTTCACCTATATCACTGGCAGATGAAAAACTACCAGCAAGTTCGGAAATTGAAATAGACTCAGGATTATAGCCTGTTACTAGAGCTTGGTAATCAGGATGAACTACCAATGAAGACTCTCCTTCTTCAGGCGAACCTACTTTACTGCCACTAGGAGTTACAAGGACTTTCAAACCTTCGTAATGACTCGGGACTTCTTCAGGAGGTTGACCCCGAAGTCTACGGGACTTCCTCAATAAATCAGCCATGGTAACAATCTCAGGAGACTGGCCCCGAAGTCTACGAGACTGTCTCAGTAATTCAGCCACAGCTAAAAACTTTTAACTACTGCACACGAAAACAAAGTAAAATCTCAAAGCAAACCGCCTAAACTCTCTAAAGAACCAAACAAATTTGAATCACACGCCTAAAGAATCTAGGGCATCAAACCACACACAAACAGTAAGCTCTCCGGACCGAAAACACTAGTTGGTGATAGCCCAACCTCGCAGAATTCAGTACAGAAATGGTGGGTGGAACAGTTACCCCGGCAACCTGCTTAATGAATAGACTGGACCAAGTTCCTCCACTTTAACCGTCTCGAGTGAAGTGAACCCCCCAGAAAATCCAAGTGAGTCTAGCCGACGTTTGCTCCAGGTACAGTGGGATCTTCCCTCCACCATCACCTTGGGTAGAACCCTAAAGATAATAGTCACTAAGGTCACCAACAGCAACAAATACACCTGGGGGAACAGTCTACGATCCGACAGCACGCAAGGGCAGAGTAACAAGCTCAATCCCTCTGCCAGCTCCTTGACAATAATCCAAGGTTTACCGACAAGTGACCTCAGGCTCCTCGACAATGGTTAATCCGAGGTTTACCGTTTGTAGTACGTGCGTATCTGGTGTCATTCCCAACGTGGGAGGATTGATCCCCTCACTGGTTCGGACACGATCTCGTGCTTCTCCTTTAAGAGGAGCTTTCCCAGAGCATAAATGCAACAGTTGGATTTATCCTACCACAAGATAAGCTACTTGTTTGGTTTTGCTGTCTTGGAGAGTTAATTACTCTCCTACTCCAAGACACTAGCCTGATCTATATTGGTGTTTCAGAGCCCTAGTAAATAAAAAGTTAATAAGTTGATTTTACTTTAAGCGTTAATTTTTATGGCTTTTCTTTAGGACAAAAGGTAGTGGAGATGAAACTGATGGTGTGTAGACTCGACTCAAATCCACTAAAAAGATGCACCTAAGATGATTTAAAGTATCTTTCCTTTTCAATGAATTCCCTAGCTAAGAGAGTTGGAGAATGCAAAATTGATAAAGACAACTTTCTTAACAGACAATCAAAGAAACAATCTCTTTATCTTTTCCAAAGCATACAACACATGACCACTAATTATTTCACGAAAACTTCCTTTTTCTTTTCAAAGACTTCAAATGCTACTCAAAACAAACTTTTTCAAAGGAGATTTTTGTATTTTTCTATTTTAACAAAGCATATAAAACTACTTTAACAAAAATCAATCTTAAGATCTATAAAAATCTATGAAAAATTCACCTAAAAGCAAATCTAAGAGAAATTTACCTAAAAGCAAATCTAATGAGGCAAAAGACTACAAAGATAATTGCAGGTTGTTTTACTCAGTTACAATTCAACCAAGGACCAGCTCATGCAGAATCATAAACCAGTCAAAAACAAAAATAAAACTCTTTTGTTCTTTTTCTTAAGAATGAAATTCACAGCTTAACCAACAAGCCTTCTTGAAATTCCGCAAAGAGACAACACAACGGTAGGTTTCTCACAAAGGTGGATTTTACGAAAGGTCCGACTCCTAAGAAGACTGAAAAGACCAGGGATATCCAAGGTGTTTGCAACTTCTAAAGCCAAAGTCACTACAAGACCAATGCAAAAAACAACCCTAGGGTTGGAACTTCTATGAATTTGACTAAAACCCTTGATGCTATCGAAACAAGCTTAGATGAAAACTTTTGAGAGGTCAACAGTGGATCTGGGCAGGAAAAACAAGCTATAAACAAAATTTAAAAGGTAAAAAAGGAGAAACTTGAAATTTTCTAAACTTTTGACAGGGTACGCAGGCAGCCTGTTTACACAGGTGCGTGTACGCTCTGTGCACAAAGCAGAAGTGCGTACAGGTACGCACTGTGCTTAACACAGAGGGTGCGTACTGCTCTCAAAATCAATAAAAAGAAAAACTAACTCAACCCTAAGCTATTCCACCCAAATTCACAGTCAATCAGTCAAAAAATAGAAAGAAAACCGAGTTTCTCAAATCAAAGTATCAATCAAAAGAGAAGTCAATCAAATCCATGGATTCCCCAGTGGAGTCGCCATTTTGTCATGCGGAAAGAGTCAATTTTGCGAACAAAACCGACCTCCCTAGAAGCTAAGGCTTTCTAGTGACAAACAAGACAATTTAGCCCTATCTTTCCCTAAATATGCATTTAAAAGACAAGCAACCAGGTGTTTAAAGCATACCTTTAGTCCAACGCTTGTTTGTTGTAGTCCAGCCTCTTCGATCTAGATGAGCTCCTCCTTCTCTTTGAAGCCTGCATTCACTAACAAGCAAACGATTACATAGCACCTGAATAACTCATATAATAAAATATATTCATCATAAATACCAAGGAATATATGAAACAAATTATATATAACAACTTGTTGAGAAAAATGAACTGAATTGTATTAATTGGAAACAAAAGAAACCATTACAACCAGTGCCTTGGTGTTGTGCAGGTCCCTCCCAGGGTCCAGCAAGAGTTCTCCTTTACTTTGATCAGCTCACCCACTTCCAAATGAAGCTAAGAAAGGATTGGAATCTCTCCTCTGAAGCTCTATAAGGGAGTCCTAATTTCAGCAGCATCTACCCTTAGGAATGTTCAGCTTTTAACCTCCTCTCCCTCTGGCCCAATGCCTGTATTTATAGTGCTTTGGAGGAAGTTAATCAGGTCCACCATGAATGGGATAAGCCCCTCTTTCAATGGGATAGCTCCCCTCTTCATGGGATAAGTTCCTCTTTCATTGGGATACATGAACCATCTGGAGGCGCTCAATCCACGTCAAACCATCTTCTAGAATGCTCTAGAATCAACCACAAATAACTTTTTTGGAGTAAAACTTGCGCCTTTTGATCTTTACAGGAGTACGCACCCATGGCTTTACATACAGAGCATACAAGTATGCAGGTTTTATGAACTTGGGGTGCGTACACGCAGGTAAAGATAAGAGAAACTGCGTAACCAGAGTTTTATTGATTTTAAGGACTTTTCTCTCTTTCTTGGAGTTTGAAATGAGGAGGAGAGGTATAAGACTTGGCAAGGAGGACAGTATGACAGTTGATGGAGCCATACCGACTGCAAATAGTCATGGTGACAAATTTTAGTTTAACAATAATATTATACTAATCCAAAATTAATAAATTTAATATTAACATTAAAATATATTAGTATTAATTTTTTATATTAATATCAATTCATAATATAATTTATATTAATAATATTTTCTTAATATTGATTTTGTCTTGATGAAGAACCACACTTGTTGGTTTGAAATGTATCGGCCAAAAATTTATATTATGTGATTTCTACTGAAAGACTATCCTTAATTCATTATGGATCATAGAAACCTGAATAAAGATATTTAAATATTGATTTATTATAAGTCATTAGAATAAAGTTTATCATATATAAATGGACAACGGCTAGGGTTTTCACTCACGGGCAACACTTGACAGACCTGCAAACCCTGGAAGTAGGAACGATTGGGGCTCGGGCTCGCAAGAATCGACTGATAGTTCTGCACATCCACAGACAACAAAAGGGAAGAGGCAAACGATAAAGGAACAGATTGCCAAAGAATGAGTGGGATGGCAGGGGGGGAGAGATCCCCTCCTACAGAAGTGTCGTTGTAGGTGAGATGAGCCTCCAGGGATCAGCCAGTGGAAACGGAAATCGCGGAAAGGGTCTACCTGTACTAGGAGTAAAATGGTAGGCTAGGATGGGAGGAAAATGCTTGCCCAGAGCATCCAAAAAACCTAAATTTGTAATACCTAATAACAAGCTGGAGGAGTATAGAGGATATATGAAGGACCATGCCTTGATTTGTAAATTTATAGGGGCATGACCCACTGAGAAGGAACTGATAAAATGGATTCAACAACGATGGCAGCCAAAGGGGCATATCGACCTCAAGTTGGGGGCGAAAGGGTTCTTCTCGGTTATTTTTTCTAACCTAGAAGACAAGGAGAGAATCTTTGAAGATGGACCATATTTATTCAACAATGCAGGCATGTTCATGTGACAATGGGAGGAGTGTTATAACCCGGATGAGGAGAAGATGCTGGCGAAACCCATCTGGGTTCAACTCTTCAACCTCCTAATGGACTTCACGAACCCAGAAATACTAGAAGGAATAGGTAACTCGATTAGAACTTTTTTCAAAGTGGCAGACACAATGAGAAAAGGTAGGTATACTTCCTATGCAAGAATTTGTGTTTACATGAATATCACGGAGCCATTACCAAACTGCATATAACTTGAATACCATGATGAGGTATGGTAGCAAACCCTGGATTACAAGAATATCCCCTTTAGATGTAGGAGATGTCATGACTACGGGCACCTGTAACGAGCTTACCCGCTAAACAACCTAGACAACCAGATGCAAGGAAAGAAGATAGGAGAGGCAACGGGAAAAGAGGATGGAGACGATTTCCAGAAGTGCACAAAAGGAGAAGAAATCAGAAACCAACAGGGACACAAAAGGTGCACCAAAACGAGGTAGAGCAATGAAACCTCAATAGATTTGCCACCCTTCAAACGGATGAGATGGGGAAGATGAGTGGGGAAGCCACTAAGGAGATAGAAAATACTCAGCAGAAAGAAAATGAGGGCAGTAAAGCAAAGAGACAAGAAGTAAATGAAAAAGAAAGAGAGGAGAATAACATGCAAATGGTGGAGCAAAATCCAATGGAAATCGACTCCCAGAAAGAAGACTTTAGTGTGGAGGAGCAAGTGATGAAATGACTGCTACAAGAATGGAGACACCTGGATGAATGCTTCATCCCAGAGGACCAAAAGCAACTCTATAAAGAAACCTTTCAGCAATACAAAATAAAATAGGGATCGACTATAATAGTCCAACCAGAACACTTAGGATCCCAAGGCAGACAAGGGCAAGATCCAGGAGGACTGGGAAAGGGGGGAAAGAAAAGGGGAAGAAGACCTATGAATGAGTCCATACAGATGGTGGGGGAACTATTAGTAAACTCGGGGAGAGTGGTGCCATTATCAGAGGTATTCCAACAACCCCCAAAATTATTGAAATGATTATTACAACCTGGAATATAAGAGGACTCAATAGCAGAGGCAAATCGAGATACCTCAAAGAGAGATTGAAAAATGATCGACCTAGTATTGTGATCCTATAGGAAACGAAAATTAAAGGAAAAAAGCTGAAAGAGATTATGGAAAACCATAAACCTCAGTACCAAGTCATTGGACAGGACGCAAATGGTAGCGTGGGAGGATTGGCGATTATTTCGAACCCAGGAGAAATATGGTTCAAAGACTGGGTTAACATTCCACGAATCCTCTCTAGGAGATTCAGGGTCATTGGATCCAACGACTAAGTGTTACTCACAGGAGTATATGGTCCCCATATACCAAGAGAAGGGAGGGATTTTCTTTATAACCTAGTAAAAATAAGAAGCCTCTACCCGGAGGACTTATGGGTGGTGGGAGGGGATTTTAACATGATAACCTCATTGGCGGAAAAAAGAGGTGGCATGAGGAGAACAGACATGGATATAGAACTCTTTGGGGACACTATAGCAGAGCAAAGACTAGTCGACATCCAAACTATAAACGGGGTGCACAACTGGAACAATAGAAGAGGAGGGAATAACCAAATTGCATCCAGATTAGATAGATTCATGATCTTGGAACAAGTAATGAGCAGAGATATATTTGTTAAAGCATCGATTCTTCCTGGAATGGGCTCAGGCCACTGGCCGATCCGACTGGAAGTGGACCTGAAAGCCAGCCCGAAAAACCATCCCTTCAGGTTTGAAGCCTTTTGGCTCAGAGACCCTAGCCTCATCAAAACAATCGAACTATGGTGGACACAGAGCGAACAACAGGGGAGAAATTGTGTGCATATGTTCCAACTAAAACTCAAAGAAATTAAAAAAATAAATAAGGAAATTGAACAAAGAAGCTTTGGACACATTATGAAGGATTAACAACAATTAAATCAAAAGATGATGGAAGTGCAACAAAAAATAATACGGGAAGGGAGATTGGATGAGACAGCAACAGAAGAGGGACGAATCATCAGCCAGCTGGAGGAAAGGTGCAATCAAGAGGAGATTTTGTGGAAAAAAAAGTCGAGAGTGAATTGGTTAAGAGAAGGGGAGAGGAAAACCCGGTTCTTCCACAAGGCCATGATCCAACATCATCAGATCAATATAATATTCTCACTCAAAGATTATGAGGGGAACCGTAGTACGCAACATGAGGAGATGGAGGGAATCCTTGCAAACCACTTCAGAGATCTCCTAACAGAACATCAAGAAGATAGAACGGAAGAAACGCAAATAATCTCCCAACACATTCCCCAGAAGGTCACTCAAGATCAGAATCTAGCCTTGATGAGAGCAACAATGCTCAAGGAAGTGGAATAAATTGTTAAAGGAATGAAAATGAATAAGGCCCCAAGCCCAGACTAGTTCACAACCGAATTTTTCCAAGCCACTTGGCCGTTCATGGGAAAAGGCATCCTAGAGGTTATGGAGGAATCAAGACAAAATCAAAAGGTATGCCCTGGACTTAACTCCACTTTTATTACTCTCATTCCTAAAATTTCAAATTTGGAAGACCCGCAGGGATTTAGACCCATTTCCTTGTGCAATGTCATCTATAAAATTATAGCCACTCTGATTTTCAAATGACTAAAGCCTCTTCTCCCTAACATTATCTCCCCAAAACAAATAGGCTTTGTTGAAATCCTAGATGGATTGGTCACCTCCTAAGAAGTGGTCCATTCCCTCAAGGTCAAGAAGGCTGTAGGCATGTTAGTGAAGTTGGATCTCTCAAAGGCTTATGATCGGTTGAGCTGGGAGTACCTAAGGAGCATCCTGAGAGCTTATGGTTTTAATCCTAGATGGATTAACTAGATAAGCACTATGATATCCACCCCTGTTTTTCCTATTCTTCTAAATGAGACCCCTACCAAAAAATTCAACCCTACTCGGGGTCTAAGACAAGGGGATCCCTTGTCTCCTTTCCTATTTATTATTGTTGCTGAGGGATTGGGAAGATACATCAAGAAGGAAGCCCAGGAGTCCAGAATCAAAGGCTTATGGATATGGGGGAATGACTTGGCAATAACACACCAGCAATTCATGGATGATATCATGCTCTTCTGCCAATTTTCTCTCAGAGAAGCTCAAAGAATGAAAGAAATCCTGAACACCTTTATGCAAGCATCTGGAACCCAAACCAACAACGAAAAATCATGTACCTTCTTCTTCTTCAATACCCAAGGGAACGTAAAATCCTACTTGGCCAGGATTATGGGATTCAGCACAGGTAACCTCCCCACGAAGTACCTGGGAATGCCCCTATTGTAAAACCCCTTAAAATTGGCAGGATGGAAACAAGCTATCCAAAAGATCCAGGGAAGGTTGGGAAATTGGGCCTTCTGATCCCTAAATCTAGCAGGCAAAACAGTCCTCCTAAAAGAAGTACTGCAGTCAATCCCTGTCTACCAACTGTCAGGTATGGCTGCGCCCAAGGGGGCCTATACCAAAATGGTGGATATCTTTAAAAAATTTCTATGGGGAGTGGCACAACAGAAGAAAAAATGGGCTCTTATGTCCTGGCAGGGAATAACAAAGAAAAAGATGGAAGGAGGGTTCAACCTATAAGACCCCTATACCTTAAATCAAGTAATGGGAGCAAAAAATTGGTGGATATGGCTAGGGGGAGGAGGGGATATATAGAAACAAATTTGGACAAGAAAGTATAATATGCCGAAGAGAATGGAGGAAATCCTCCGGTACAGAGATCCACCCAAGGGCTCAGCCATATGGAACTTAGCAAGACAAAACCGTGATCTCATTGCCCAGCATACTTTCTAGGAAATTTGAAATGGCAGAACAACTAGATTCTAGGAGGATTCATGGAAACAAAGAGAAAGACTAATAGACATCCAAGACCTCCGAGATATTTATCGATTCACCAATGACAGAAACATTCAATATGTAGAACAATTCTGGACCGAAGGGTAAGGGACAAGAAACTGGAGAAAATGGAAAAAGATAGAAGAATGGGGTCAGGGTATAGAGATAGAGCAAGGGACAGATTTTGACAAATAAATGAGAACAAGACAAATAATGATCAGGACGGGTCTGAATATCCTGAGATGGGGACACTTAACAAAAGTAACCTTCACCATCAAAGAAGCTTACAAGCTAAAAGCAGAACAAGAACAAGATGGCCAAGCACTGCTCTAGAAGGGAGGATGGTGGCCTAAGGTAGCACATTTCCTCTGGCTAGTTTGTAAAGGGGGAATCCTTACATGGGACCAATTATAGAAGAAAGGAATGCAAGGCCCGTCCTTCTGCTACATGTGCTGACAAGATAGAGAGGACATTGAGCACATGATGAACTCATGTCCGTTTGTGAACCAGAAGTGGGGCCAAATAAAAGGAGTCTTTGAAAGGATGGATAGGAACTGTCAAAGCATAAAGGAAACAATCTTGATATGGCGCAACAACATCTTCTCAAGCCCTGTCCTGAATCGAGCGTGGGGACTGGCCCTAGAATTCAACCTCTGGGCCATCTAGAAAGAATGGAATCGCAGAATTGAAAAAAAAAACCTCGAACACAAGATAAGGTGTGGGAAGGATTAGTTAAAAACATCAGGGAAACGATTCTAGCAGAATAATGGAGTCCAGAAGACTGGCAAGTTCCTCCTCATGAAGTAAGAATACTTCGTCGTCTTAACTTAACCATGGAAATGATAGCCCCTAATGCTTGGAAAGCGAGAAGGATGAATATCGATTCCCCAATGCATTTCACTTTACCAGGAGAAGGATTCATCAAGATGAATTTTGATGGGGCCTCAAAAGGGAACCTGGGAGTAGCAGGATTAGGTGGCATATTCAGAGATAACCAAGCAAACATGCGGCTCATATATGCAGACTCATGTGGAATCACAAGTAACAATGAAGCAGAATTCGCAACAGCTGGACAGGGGCTTCGAATAGTTGTAAGAATGGGATACATAAATGTGGAGGTGGAAGGAGACTCCAGCTTGGTCATAAACACTGTGAGGAAACTTAACAATGGCATGTCATGGCACAAACTGAGCCAAAATTGGAGGACAACTCAGCTTATCCAGGGGATATGGGAGCTCATACACAAGTTCAATTATCTAATAATTAGACATGTAAGAAGGGAAGGGAACAAAGAAGTAGATTTCTTGGCCAACTAGGGCTACAATTAGCAACATGGCCCAATGGAAAAATTATGGCCAATTCAGCCCAAGGACGATAGAATTAAAGCCCTGGAGGACATCCTTCGGCAAGAACAAACATGGCAAGGAAATTGAGAATCCAAACAACAATAACCCCCGATCGAGGTGCGTGCTCGAGGCAGGAGAGGAAACTGGTCAGACATGGCAATTATGATGTTTAAGGGAAGGGTACTACCCACCCTCCCCCCCCACACGCTCATGGCAATGGGTGTGGTGGCCTCCCACATGCTACCTGACAGAAGAGATGGGAGAAGTGGCAGGCATGGCTAGGACGAAGAAGGAGGTGAGGTAGCTAAGGCAGGACAGGTGATGCGACAAAGCAAGGTTGAATGGTATTATGAAAGAATTCGGGAAAGAGAGAGGATTATAGTCGAGATTACGGGAGGATGGAGGAGCGAGGGTGCAAGTTTCTGAAGCTACCAACAACGGTCTCAGTGAAGCATTTCCAGGTATGTATCCTAGACTTTCAAACCCATTTCTATGGTAACTATGTTAATTCATGGCTGGGGGGTGCGGGAGATGACAAGGGAGGGAAATTGAGGGGATGGCTGGGGAGACCAGCGTAGGCTGGGGAGACCAGCGTAAGCTGGGGAGGATGTTGATCGTGTTTGGGTTGAAGGCAAGATCCATGAGAGAAAACTGGGGCTGGGATCTAAAGAACCCTCCTATGAGCGAGCGAGATATCTAGTATGCCAATGAGGGTGGGGAGACTGAGGCTAAGCATGAGCGATGGCCACGGGAGGAGTAGAGAAGTGAGACAACTCTTCTGAGTAGAGGTGTGAGGTAGCAACACTAGGCAGAGGGGCTAGGGAAGGCAACGCGATTGGGAGTGACAGTAACCCGGCTCGATGGGCTGGCTATGAAAGCCGTGAGTGTAAATTGGGTCTGGCACCGTGACACCACCCCTGTGAGTAGGCGAGAGCAATAACAAAACCATGGGGGTGGTGAGGCTATCACAAGGTAGGTGAGAAAGCAAAGTGAGTGACAGAAGAGTGGCGTAGCTACACCAGGCAGAGGAGAGGCAATGCATCTTGAGGCATAGGGGTACCTGGGCAGAGGAAATTGTGATGGGAAGCACTAGGGGAGGGGAACCTTCATCAATCCAGAGAGGCATGAGACCACGTCTTGAGAGCTAATTCATTTCGTGTGTGAACAGGAACGGAATAGAGAAGACATGGCCCGACCTACACGTGGAAGAGGATGCGGCAGAAGGGGGAGGGAGTCAACTTGAGCTACAGACCCGAGTACTTCGGAACCTAGGCATGGGAGGAAGCCCGTAGAACTCCTCATTAGCGAAGCGGCGTCAACATACAGGGAAGGAACGAATGCAAGAATCCGTAAGATTTTTGAAAAATGGGAGGAGAATATAAAACAAGAGTTCGAAGAGGAGATGGAGAATTAACAAGTTGTAATCTCGGATCCCAGGAATACCAAGGGAAGACTCACCTAGCTTAAACAGACGCTCTATTTTCACTGGCTCATGAAGAGCCTTATGGGGAAGGAAATGGAGCAAATGTCAATGGGGATGGTTATGACCCTCCAGGACATGCCCAATTACATAAAAGACTTGCAGATAATCCAATTTCAGTTGTGTAAGCAGGACATTCGCCTTGACTGAATCAAAAGGCACATCCCTTGCATTATTGAGCTTGTTGATATGCCTGACGACTCAGCCAAAGACTTGGCTCCAGTGGACTCTACCTCAGAATAACAATAGGATTAGTTAGTTTCTTGGATGTTTTTTTATTTCTTGCAGGTAGCATTTACTTTTAATATTGCACACTTATGATAGATAGATACATAGACTCTTATCATGATTCTGATACAGTTATAGCTTGGTTAGATCGATTGATACTATATTGTTTTTGGATGGCTTATAACGAGGATAGGTGGCCAACAGACTTGGTTTCCCACTGGGCAAGTTGAGGCCACCTATCTCATATATGTGGTGTAAACTTGTGTTTTATAAATAGAAAAAGAAGGTCCTGCCAAGCTTAACAAAAAAAAAGTATTTTTTTTAATATTAATATTAAATTTAATAAGGTTTCTACATGACATGATAACAAAATTTCTAATAAAATTTGGAATTTTAAAATGGGTGAAAAACTCAAATTTTAGATCTTTATTGATTCTAAAATCTAAATTATTGGATTCATTTTTTTTAATAAAGGCTCAATAGAGGGTTTATGAAACCCTCGATCGAGCTATTTGAATTTGAAATTTAAACACTTGGTTGAGCATTTTAAGCGCTCAATCAATCCTTTGAAGTCTTAAAATCCACAATTTCAGCACCCCTTGTGCAAAATTTCGTACAACACCATTTTGTACCCTAGTGAACTTAGGGAAAAATGTGTCCTTAGATGGTGGATTTGATCATGTTGGTTTCATAAAGAATCTTCTATCCAATAACATATGAGTTTGACATTTTCGAATTCATATGATATTTTTCATCTAATTTCTTTTAAACATAATACTTGAATTTGTTTTGAATAATTTTAAAGAGGTTGAATAAAAAATCAATATCATAAAATATACACAATGAAAAAATTTCATAAAATACCACTATCTTCGTTTACGAGTCCTCTTCAAAAGGGTACTCTTGGTTTTTCAACTTATTTAAATATTTGAAAGAAACCTTATGTGAACATATGTGTCTGCAAAATGCATTTGAAATATTACTTCGCCAACTTCAAAAAATAATAAAAATATAATTGTGCATAAAAAAATAATCTTTTACTATGAAAAACTTATATATATATATATATATATATATATATATATATATATATATATATATATATATATATATATATATAGATATATCTATAGATAGATATATATATATATATATATATATATATATATATATATATACACACACACACACACACACACATTTTAGAGTATGTTATGCTATGTGAACACACACATACCTCTTAAGATGTGTGAAAATTTGTAAGGAAAAACATTTCATTTAATGGAAAATTTACATAATATACGAAAATAAATATTTTTGCAAAAAATATCATTACGACAAAAACATAATTCTCCACAATTTGTATTTTTACTCCGAATTAAAATTCACAATGCTTATATGAATGTTGAGGGCTTCAATTTAATAAAAGAGGAAAAACTTGAAATTTCATCGCCACATTTGGCCCAAAAGTGTAACCTATCTTCATGCATTTGCCCATACATAAATGTAGCTAGTGCATTATGTTAACCTTGCTTCAACTTGAAGGTGGTCTTTCAGGTGTCTCCTTCGTTTACTCATACCTAGTGGTATCCCAAGCTGAGATCCAACTTGATAAAGTATTTAGCATATCGTAGTTGTTCTTCCAAGTCATCAACCCTAGGTAGACAACATTGATTTTTGAGGATATTCTTATTAAGAGATTTGTAGTCGATGCACATCTGTCTTTTAGGAGCAGGGAAAATTTTAGGGGCTAATATTCGCAGGTGGGCTAATTTTCCATGTTCATTCCAAAAAATATATTCGTTAATTTCCACTTTTTTCTAAAAATGATTCACCCAAAATTTATAGTATACAATTATTTCATGTTAAAAATTGCCAAAATTTTACAAACACTATACCAAATCATTATAAATTTGAGTATTTTTACAAAATTATCTTCAAATATTTTATACTTTGCATATTACCAACTAGTAAGCTTCGCCAAGGTTTCTAAACTTTAAAATAAATTTGTATCCTTAAAATTTTCCCTGTTTAGGAGTCTTCTTATTTTAATCATACCTAGTGGTATCCCAAGTTGAGATCCAACTTGGTAAAGTATTTAGCATGCTCTATCTATTCTACCAAGTCATCGACCCTAGGCAGAAAGTCTTGATTCTTGATGGTAATCTTGTTAAGAGCTTCGTATTCAATACACATTCTTCCTGTTCTGCCACTTTTTTGCACTATAATGATAGATTAGCGATAAAATGAAGTACTTGGCCAAATTACTATCCACTTTAATAGCGGTTGCATTTGTTTCATCACTTTATCCACTTCTAGGATGGATTGTTTATATAGTCCTAGATTTGGCAATGGGGACTTAGAGTATGATCATATCACATGATCCATTTCCCTCTTAGTTGGTGATCCTAATCGTTTTCAAACTAGAAACAAGAGTGCATGTTTTTTGGAGAAATTTTCCTCCTTTGATTTGGATTTTTAATCAAGTGATTTTTTTTCCTACTATTTGATCTTTACCTTTATTGTATATTTTGTTATTTTTTTTTTACTTTAGCAATCATTATAATGTCCACATCATTTTAGATACAAATAATATAAGATAGTATGTAATCTTGAAATTTCAAATTTGATTGAGTAAACAAACAAATGAAGATTGTGATTGACTAAAATCACAAAGGAGATGGTATTGAAAATTGTTATAATATATATGATGGAGATAGTTTGTTGAATTTTTTTTATGATAAATATGAATCTATCTAAGGGATATTTGGATAGAATTCTAAGGAATTTTTCTTGAAACATATTGAGGTCATAGGAAGAAGCATTAAAAAAGACATGTGAGGACATATCAAGTTTATTATAAACCCCACCATAGTAGGGAGTTCAAATATTGATTTCTAGTCAACAATATTTTTTTTTGTCAAGCGGTTTGATTTCATCAGGCTTGACTTGTGGCTTGAGAAACTGCAACACAGGGGCATCTAAGTTGTCAAATCACCCAGGGATCACACCCGGCTTGGTCCACACTAACCCTTAACATGACTGGATTTTTGCCCACAGAGTTTCGAACCTGTGACCTTCACATCACGGAGTGACTTAACAATACACACCATCATTGTCTATTCTATGCCTCGTGAGCTTCTAATAACAATTTTAATAAGCATGGTTGACTTTTATATTTTTGGATTTTCTATAATTTATTTATAATGTTTTATACACTTCAGTAATTATGAGAATATTGTAAATAAAATAAACAACATTTTCAATTTTCGTCAAATGAAATTCTAAATTCTAGATTAGTTGAAACACATGAAAATATTATTTAGTTGTGGTTGAACATGAAAAAATAGAAATTAGAAAAAATAATAATAGTGATGAGTGAATCCCATTTATATTTGCATTTGGAGTTAGGTTGCCAAAAAGTGGCAAAGAAGAATATCCTACTACAAATTTGCATTTAGAGGTGAGGTTGCACTGTACTAATCCTTTGCAAGGGTGTAGAGCCTCCAACAATAATTTGATGTTGTTACTAAGGGAATGAATTCATTGAAACCAGGTGTTTTCTATTGTAAAGCACCACTTGATAACCATTACAAAAAATCTCCATGTTGGGTCACTTTGTCAAAAGTGGCATAAACACCATTCTATAACATTAATGAGAAAATCTACTACACTATTAGAAAGTGGCATAAGTAAAGACTTGATGCAAGACACTCCAGACTTGGAACACAATGAGGTGATAAGATAACAGAACCCCAACATTTAATATATGCTCTTGATTGTAGAATAAACAATTCAGAGTTCATGTTATATTGTTATGGGGAACTGGAGCTTCAATTGCATAGTCCATTTAGTCATGTGAACATGTTGCTAAAAAAATACAGAGGATTAATGTAAATGGTAAGTATGTCTTACCTAATGTCATTTTTGTGGTTTGTTTTATTTATATGCATTTGTATTTTATGTGTTTTTAGTTGAATTTGGTTAACTAGATTCATTCTAAAATATTGGAAAATACATTGAAATGGAATAAATAGAGTTTTAAATTTCACCATTTTAATAACAAAATGTGTTTAGCGGGATAGTCTTTACCCTTTCTTTTCTAAGGTAGAGAACAATATAAATGAAGAAATAATAAGAATTATAGTGTTTAATTGAGATTTTTATATAATCTCAAGGACTCACATAGCTAGGAATTCATGACATATATACATTCTTTGTATTGGTGGGCTAGCATATATGCTATTACTAATGGAACAAATATAACTTTTCTTATTCATTTATTGATTAAGTCTTGGATGCACTTGCATAGAAAAAGTATTTCTCCTTCCTTGATGGATTTAGTGGGTATAACCAGATCCAAATTACTCTAGAAGACGAAGATAAAATGACCTTTACTTAATAAAATGACCTTTACTTTCCCATCCCATGGGGAGATTTGCCTAATATATATTACCATTTGGGTTATACATTCCAAAGAGATATGTTTGGAATCTTTTTTGGTTTTTTTCATGAATGTGTGGACATTTTTCATGATTTTATAGACATTTATATAAATAATTTCATAAATTAGTGTTAAATTTAATAAAGTACTTTCCAATTTGGAAAAACCATATTATGTAAATAAACTAATAATGATGAATCATAAAAATTGATTCTATTTGTAATTACTCTTCTTAGAGTAACAAGAAAAAAATTTAGCAATACTATTTTCACTAATTCTTATTATTAAAATATAATTTCAATGAATTAGTAATACATACATATATAGAAATTATAATAATTAGTTTTTTGAACTAACATAGTAAAGAAATATAATATTTTTTATTACTATAAAATTTAAATATATTTTTTTTCATTACTATAAAATTTAAACATTTCCTTTTTAATAAAGAAAACTCATTTATTTTAAGTAAAATAAAAAATATTAATAATTAATTAAAAAAATATAAAAATAATTATAAATACAACATCTTGTGAAAATTTCCTTCATTCTTCAAATGTGATGTAATTTTAATTTCAATATTTTCAAGTGATTTATAATTTTCATTTGACTAGAATACGAGGCTCTTGAAGGGCCCGCTTAATGCTTGTTGGGTTCGTTTCAGGTGTCGGGAGTTGAGCGTTTGCGGGCTTTAACATATTAAAATGGAGTTGTCTATAATGGGATTTTTTGGAAATTCCGGTGACGGAATCCGGCGGAAGAAATTGAGTTTAAATCTTGATTTGTTGCAGTTAAAATGTTTTTTTAACTTCATATTTGGATTCAGCACCCTAAAAAACCCGTGGGACACTTTGATTGTGCAGAGGCTAGCTATCAAACTTGCTATTCCAATAAATTGCTGCCAGATTTTGACCAAAAAAACCCACCGAAAAGACTTCCAAAAAGTCGCATTATAAACAACTGCTATTAAAATAAGATAAATGGGCAGAAACTGACCTGAGTTAGTGGAACGTCAATTCCATGTCTGATAAATGGGGAAAAACTGACCGTGGAACGTCAATTCCATGTCTGCTTCACAGTTGGCCGTAGACCTCTGGAAATGTGGAAATGTGAAAGATCTGGGTAACCATCTTCCCTCTTGAATGGAGGATACGTGTCAAAGTTGCATTACAGGCAAGAAACTCAAGTGAAAATTCACTGTTGTAAAAAACCATGAAAGTTGAACCGTTGTGTACCCCGCACGGAAAGAGAGTAGAGCAATAGTTATTTCTCGGAAAAATACATGAAAGTGAAACCATTGTGGACCACACGGAAAGAAAGTATACTGGAAGCAAATTCTGGGAAATAAACATGAAAGTTAAAACCCACACAATGAGAGTATAGTGAAAGTTAATTGCCGGTTTGAACATACTAAAATAAGATAAATGGGGAGAAACTGACCTGAGTTAGTGGAACGTCAATTCCATGTTATAGACCTCTGGAAAAGCAGCTTCCCTCTTGAATGGACGATACGTGTCAAAGTTGTATTACATGCAAGAAAGTCAAGTGAAAATTCACTCTTGGAAAAAACCATGAAAGTCGAACCATTGTGCACCCCACACGCAAAGAGAGTAAACCAAAAGTTAATTCTCGGAAAATTACTGGAAAGTGAAACCATTGTGGACCCCACGGAAAGAGAGTATACTGGAAGTTTATTTCCGATGTAATCGGTGGTGGTGCAGTGCGTAACGACGATCTATATATCTGACCACTCCCAACCTCTCAACAGCATTTTCTGGTAGACTCCTAAATTCATATCCACCCTCGCATTTCGACTCTCAGTTGCTTCGGCCTTTCAGAGTTTCCCACTTTTTATTTCTATTTCTTTAACCGTTTGGCATTCGCATACCCAACGCCTCAAAACCCACTCTGAAATTCAAATCGAAGATCAGCGTTATTATTCTGCAACTACCATGGACGCTTCTGGCGCCTCCTCCTCTTCCACTGCTGCTCATCCCATCAATAATAGCGGCGTCGATTACAGGTGCGGTGTGTTTATCAACCACCGCGGCCCGGACACCAAGAAGACCTTCGCTAGTTACCTCTACCGTCGTCTTCTTATACATGGATTGAGGCCCTTTTTAGACCAGGAAGAATTGGAAGTGGGATCCAATTTTCCTACTCAAATAGTCGACACTATTCGAAGTGCCTCGGTCCATGTGGCCATATTCTCTACATCTTATGCAGATTCACCATGGTGCCTGCGTGAACTCGTCCTCATGTTGGAGTCCAAGGCTCCTATTGTTCCTATATTCTACCATGTCGACCCTGCTGCCCTCAGGTGGACAGATCAGCCAACAAAAGGAGTGTATGCTGTGGCCCTCAACCAGCTCCAAATGAAGACAACGGTAGATCCTCAAACGCATGAGAAGAAGCAACGTTATGACTCTGCCACTCTTCAAAAATGGAGAAATGCTCTTTCTACTGTTGCAGACATAAGTGGCTTTGATTTGTTGGGCAAGTTTAACGGGTAACACCTCCAACTCCCTCTCTATGGATACAATATATAACATGTGTATGATGATTTGCCTGTGGTTTCAGTTATAAGTATATATAGCATGCACATGCATATGATGTTTCGGCTATGGTTTCAATTGCTTATTTATTTGGTTTTCTCCTTGACTTACCAGCGACGAGGGTCTGTTGCTAGATGAGGTCGTCAAACGTGTGGTGGAATTAATGGCTGTAAATACACAGTTGTATGTGGCCAAGAATCCCACCGGTTTAGATGACAAAATTGAAGATTTTGAAGCTACAGTATTAGCACAGCAACACACAGGAGGAGTTCAGGTTGTGGGCATAGTTGGCTTAGGCGGAGTCGGGAAGACGACTTTGGCAAAAGAGATTTTCAATAGAAAGCATTCAGAGTACAACCATTCCTACTTTTTATCAGATGTAAGAGAAAATGCAAGAATCTCATTACATTCATTGCAGAGTAAACTTATGAAGGGTTTGTTCCATTTGGATCGACAAATAGACAACATTCATCAAGGTACAGAGGTGCTTAGACAGTTTTTCTCATGTTGTAAAATATTCTTAATTTTAGATGACATAGATCATGTGAATCAGGTAGATGCGCTTTTACCAGAAAGAAGTTTCTTAGATAAGGATAGCTTAATTTTGATTACATCCCGGGATGAAGATGTCCTAGCCAGGTCAGGGGTGAAAGAGTCATCCATGTATAGGTTAACAGGCCTTCCTTACCACCATTCGAAACAGCTCTTTTGCTTATATGCCTTCTGTCAGCCCTATTCACAACCAGGGTTTGAGGATCTGGTAAATAAGTTTCTAATGGCATGTGATGGATTGCCCCTATCGTTAATAGTATTTGGAGCACTTCTCTCTGGATATAACGACAAATGTGATTGGGAGGCCATACTTCACCAATTACAACTTCCAAAAGATGTAAAGAATATATTAAAAGTTAGTTATGATGCGCTTGCCAAAGAGGAACAACAGATATTTTTAGATATAGCCTGTTTTTTTATAGGAGAAAACAGGAATAGTGCAGTAACAGTATGGGAACGATCAGGCTGGAAAGGTTCGCTGGGGTTTAAAAATTTGCAGCTCAAGTGCTTGGTAAAAGTGGACAGTAGAGAAGTTATACATATGCATGATCACCTGCGTGATCTGGGAAGAGAAATTGCAGAAGATGAATTACCGCGCCGTCTTTGGCGTCGCACTGCTGGGAACATTAACGATTGGCTGCTCCAGCAATCATCTGTAAGTCCTCAGTCATTCAAACTTTTAAAATAGTAATATATTTTTTTCCATAGAAGTATGTATACAGTTTTCAACTTCTCCATCGTTTTTCATCGTCGAAATAATTAAATTTAACCATAGCAAGCTGTGTCGGTTTCTTAATTTCCCATCCCAATGAACAGGTTTTAGCCGAAGCACGAGGAATTAGGCTGCTTCCTGGAGGGCATAGCACCAAACAAGTGGGGACAAGCTCACAAATGTTGTCGTGGTACCAAAGGAATCGCCAAATGTTGGGGAGCCGCGTGATGAAGCTTCGCAATAGCTATCGTTTTCTTGGTTTTGAAGTCATGAATTTGCAACTTGTTGAGACTGAAGGGCGTCTGCTGGATGGTATTTTGCGTTTGCCCTCGCCAAATCTCATATGGCTTTCTTGGCGTGATTGTCCCTACACTTACCTACCTTCCTGGATTTCAATTAAGAACTTGAGGGTTTTGAAAGTGGATGGGAGACAACTGGAAACATTGTGGCACGGCAAATCGCAGGTAAATCTAAACGTTTTGATTTCATATTGCATCACAGGATCTCCAATGATTACTAACAGTTTTCTTACTTATCTCTTTCTTACACTCGAAAAGCTTGATCTTCCAGGTACCTTTGCAGTTGGAGGAATTAGAGATTATTAACGCTAGCCGTCTCTCGAGAATTCCAAAGTCCATGGGGCACCTGAAGCACCTGCAGAGGATGGTCATTGAGTCTTCCTTTCTTGCTAAATTGCCAGAAGAAATCGGTGATCTGAACTCATTGAGGGCGTTGAAGTTGCATGCTGGTTCATTGAAGTCGTTACCAAACTCCCTTACTAGTTTGACGAACCTCCACCACATGGACCTGCGATGCAAGAAATTGGAGAGGCTGCCAGATTCCTTCGGCAGCTTGACGAACCTCCACAGCTTGAACCTGGATAAATGCAAGAAATTGGAGAGGCTGCCAGATTCCTTCGGCAGCTTGACGAACCTCCACAGCTTGAACCTGGATAAGTGCAAGAAATTGGAGAGGCTGCCAGATTCCTTCGGCAGCTTGACGAACCTCCACAGCTTGTACCTGTTTCAGTGCCATCAATTGGAGAGGCTGCCAGATTCCTTCGGTAGCTTGAGGAACCTCCACAGCATGGACCTGTATTGCTGCGATAAATTGGAGAGGCTGCCAGATTCCTTTGGCAGCTTGACGAACCTCCACAGCTTGGAGCTGGAGGACTGCAAGAATTTGGAGAGGCTGCCAGATTCCTTCGGCAGCTTGACGAACCTCCACAGCTTGGAGCTGAACCAGTGCGAGAAATTGGAGAGGCTGCCAGATTCCTTCGGCAGCTTGACGAACCTCACCAGCATAACCCTGTGGTGGTGCAGCAAATTGGAGAGGCTGCCAGATTCCCTCGGCAGCTTGACGAACCTCCACCGCTTGGACCTGCCTGGGTGCTCTCAATTGGAGAGGCTGCCAGATTCTTTCGGGAGTTTACCTAGCCTTGTATATTTTAATGCTTCTTTTTGTGCTAATTTAACAATCTCAAGCGAAACATTTGGAAATATAGGAACACTCGAGCATATAGATCTTAGAGACTGAAAAAGTTGAAGTGTGGCCCTCGCAAGTGGCACATCAAAGGTCCCTGAAAACACTGAAGTTGACGGGCACAAATTTGAAGAAAGAATTGGCAAGTGTGATTGAACTCCCCAGTGATTTAGAAGTTCTGTGGATAGCAAACCCTTTGCTGGACACAGTGATGCCTTCGCTGGGGGGCTTACTGAAGTTGAAGGATTTGCATCTCGAGTATCGGCGGGAAGTGAAGTGTTTGTCGGCATCGCTTGAACGACCGAGTCAGTTGAGTAGGTTGAAAGTGGCTGCTTGTCCCATAATCCACACATCAGAGGTATTATCTGATGAAGTTGTATACCCCAACCTTTCAAAGTTAATATTAGAGGAGTGTATTAATGTGGTGGAGATTGGAACATTACCAAAGGCACTCACATCTGTCACATTGGATAGGTGCTACAATCTGAGAAGTATACAAGGCCTTTGTGATCTTCCAATGCTTCAATACCTATACATTGAAAAGTGTAACGAACTTCAGGAGCTGCCGAGTGTTAAAACATTGGTGTGCTTGGGTGTAGCAGATTGTGAGAAGTTGAATAGCATACGGGATGTGCCAAGTTGGAGCCTAAGAGTTCGGGGGTGCCCTGAGTTGGAGAAGCTGGAGGGAGTTGAATATTGTACATCGTTACGGTATTTTTCTGTCGGGGGGGCTCATAAATTGCGGTTGGGTGAGAGAGTAGTAGAGAGGCTGCGCCAGAAATGTACAAGTCACTTTTACTGGGAGGAACCAAATCGAAATCAAAATTGAATTTTTCAGTTCGTCAAGTTCGCAATTAAATACAATTATGCAGGCTTGTAACATAAATATAAATGGTATTTTAATCGGGAAAGAATCGGAGTCCATTTTAGTACAAAATTATTTTATAGTGATGATGCTTTTGTATATTTTTAATATTTATATTTAAAAAATATTTTAATAATTTTAATAATTATATTTTCATGAAGTATATGAATAAGAATTAGTTATAAGCTTTTTTTTAATTTTAAATATTAGAATTATAACATTAATGCGTTCGTTAAACACTTTTCCCAATTAAAATAACTTGTTTAATAAAATTAATTGAATTAATTAAAGTAATATTTTTTTTTTAATTAAATTAATCTATTTTATTTTTTATAAATTTGTTTTTAAATATTTGTAAAATTTAAACTTTAAATATTAAATTAATATAATTTAAATGAAAATAATAATAATAAATATTATTGAAAATATAAATATATGTTTTGTTTTATGCTTTTTTAAATTTAAAATTAAACAAAGGCTCACAAACATTAATAAAAATATTTATAAAAGATATAATTAATAAATATAAATATACATAAAGTTTTAAGATAAATTTTTTCCTAATTGTTTTAAGTGAGATTTTTTGGAAGCTTTTTTAGTGGATTTTTTGGTCTAATTTCTGTAAAATCCGGAAGGAATTTATTGAAATCACAAGCTTGATGGATAAGCTCTGCACAATTGAATTGTCCTAGGGGTTTTTCACGGTGTTGAATCCATATATACACTCAAAAAACTAGTTTAAATAACACAAATCAAGATTTCACCTCAAATTATGGAAGTCCAAAAAGTCGCACTACATACAACTCCTATTTTTTTCTAAATTATTTTTTCATTTACATTATATTTCATAAAAAAGTTATAAATATTTATAGAAGAGCCTTAACAAAAAAATGAAACACGTCCTACAATTGGCATAGACATTGTGTAACAAAAATGTGTTATGAATTTACATAATTACTAACATAATTATATTGAGTATTGACATATTAACTAAAGATTATATTAATGGCAAGAAGGGAAATTTATGACTAAAATATCTTCAAGGGGTTGGTCCATTGATTGGATGATCATGTGTTTTTCTTTTGGCAATGAGATTGGAAGTTTGGCAACACCATCAATGAGAATTGGGTTTAGTACTAATAAAACCCTTACACCCTCTTTGTTTCTTGGAACCTCCTCATTGGGTTGCCTTGAGTACTAATAGAACCCTTAAAGCCCTTCTTGTTTCTTGGAACCTCATCTCTAAGTTATCTTGAGTACTAATAGAACCCTTAAATCCCTCCTTGTTTCTTGGAACCTCCTCATCTTCAAAAATTTGGGAGACCTCAATTCTGATTCCAAATACAACTTGACAAACAACTTCAAATTCCCCATGTAGCACTGCAATTTTGTGTATGATGTCTTTTTCTAGAATATTTTGTTCTATCAACACTTGAGTTAGCATTGCTTGTACCATCTAGTAAACATCAACAATCTAGCATAGCTTTGTTTCTAGAGTCTTCAAAAAGGAAGGGTCTTGAACCCACCCTTCTATTCCTTTTGAATATATTCTCCAATAATCTCATGTTTTCCCTCTACTCTGCCATCTAATTCTACATATGGATCTTTTGTGAACTCAAGGACTTTGGAGTAGAATAACTCTTTTGTTGCTAAGACTTCCCTTCTAACTTAGGATGTATAATTGGAATGCCCCTAACCATATTTCTTCTCAAGGGAGGTCACGAGTCTCCTTCTTTGGCCTCCTTTGCATATGTAATTTCACTTCTTCATTATGCCTATGTGCATACACTAGTGTCAAAAGAATTTGACTCAAAAGACCAAGCTAAAGCAGGTTATCCCTGTAATTACCCTAAAATATCAACAATTTTTTTTAATAACAATTAATCTTCCATTGGATGGTAGTTAAATATTGTACTACATTAATAGCTCCTTATATTATAGATAACCATGATAAAAGTTATCATCACAACTTTATTTTTTGGCATTTTCTTCAGCGTTAATGGATGTATTGTAATAGGTTGAAAATTGGTGCTTTAACCAAATGTTTACATTGATTCTAAAAACTTATTGAACTAAATTTTGTTCCTATCATAAAGGTTATCTTTCTCCACTTCATCTTGACATGGGTCTCACTTCAACCCTTTTTACATATAGTATACATATCTAATTATATAAGAAATACCCATTTTCTCTTCTTATGTAAAGAGTCACATTACATTAGATTCCTTATACTTTTAATTAATAAAAAGTTATCATTTTTACAAAGTTTGCATTATAATTATTTGTGTATTGACATTGTACTACTCTTTCGGAGTATATTTTGTTTACCTAAAATATTGGACCCTAGTTCAATGTGTGTGTGTGTGTATAAGGAAAATGCTTCACAATGTGTTCATCAAACTTCATTAGCATGACATTTGTAACTCTATCATACTTTGTCACCACCATAATCATACTTCTACATTTTGTTTTAGTTAGCTGATTTAAAACTCATATGAATAAAAACTTTTGTTTTTCCTTTCAATATGGGATTATGTAATGTTGTTTTTGGATTTTTCGATCACGGAGTGGGTGTTTGTTTTGTGTTGCCACGTACTCCTTTTCTGTAATCAACCTCATCAATGGTGTATGTTCAACACTGTCAGGTCAATGATTCACCTTTTATCTAGGGTTATCAAGATGTTTAATGACTTTTTAGACTTGTTCTTTCTGCCAATTCATTCTACCCTATGAGTTTAGCTTAGTCATGTCGTCCTTTGTGGCTAGATTTTTGTTGGGGTTTCAATTAGGCTTGAGAATTACAAGTGGGAATTGATTTATTCACTTGGACAAATGGCCTCCATGTATTCTCAAAGTGGTAGTTGACTTTTCTACTTGTTAGTTGGAAGAATCGTTTGACTGTTAGACTTTGAGGTTCAATACCAGAGGTAATTTATACTTTAAAAGGGTTCATGCTCGACTATTCTTTCAGTTCTCCTTTCATTTGTAGTTAGTTAGCATATTGATGTTGTAAAATTTCTTTTACATGGTTGCAAAATGGATTTTCTAGGTTTATTTAGAAGAGCTAGATTGTAGCTACCAACACTGTCGCAACAAATCGGTATGCACTATAATCATCCAATTCTTCTAGTATTACACTGCTTATTTTGAGTTATAATGATATTCTAGTATATTTTCTTGTATGGTTATTTCTCACTTGGAGGACACTCATCTCTTCCACACGCTAGAGTATTATATTGTCTTATAGTGTCATGTAGCAAATATGTAAGTTTTCTATATTTGTTGAATTACTTCAAGTATCTCTCTAGCCGTAAGTAATTTTGTACACCTGGGTTAATTTCTATTCATATTCATGTTGAGAGGTTAAGACGCTATAAAATTCGTCGCTAAACCGTATAGGGTTACAGAGATAATTTATTGTGTATCAAACCCTAGGGTTATAGTACAATTTCAAGCCATTGTTAAAATAAAATTTTGTTCTTTATGAGGGTTACTGTCATTTAAAGACAAATTGTTCTCTTATTGTATTTTAAGGGTTAGTAATTTTTTCTATCTCTGTGTTTACAACTTGGGTGGTTTATTAAACAAACTTTTTTTTTCTTTGATACCCTAGAAGGTTATTTTCAAGAGGGTTTTCTGAAAATTATTCGAGAGGGTTTCCCACTCTCGTCTGTTTAGAATTCTTATGCAGTAGAGGGTTTTTCAATGATTTGTTTAAGATAACCTTCTTTTTTTTATTTCTTAGACTGTTATCAAAACTAACAGATTATTACTAGTTATAACTTTAGTATGTTAGGCTTTTGTAACAGACAAGGTCCCGAGGCAATTCCAAGAGTATGTAAGGTATACCCTTTATGAAGCAATTTCAACATTTTGAATATATATATATATTTATATATGTTTTGTTTATAATAGCCTACTTAGAATCATAATAACCAAAAACGCCTTTGTACTTGTATCAAGTATATCTCAATCTCACCTTTTTTGGTCGTGGATATTGTTTGGTTACTTTGGAGTTCATCGTCCTTAACTCGCAACACAACTATGTTTCCAGGTTAGATTATTACTCAATGTTTTCCTGAGAGTTCTTGAGCAAAGCATTTGTGTTACAACTGAGACAATGTCTATTGTCTCAATAATATTCTTCTAGTTTTTCTTTTTATTTCTCTATCCCATGTCAAGTATTAGGGAGAATGCGGTTCCCTTAGGAAATGTACCTTTGTTATATTATAGGAAATATTGCCTAGACAGATTATCAGTACAATTTGTACATGATTCATAATTTTCTTTATATTTATATATATTCTTCTTACTAGAGTGTCTTGTATTTGGACTTGTATATAACTTCAAATAAGCTTTTATATGTTATGTAGAAATTCTACAGTGAGATATACTTATGTTTTATAATTTTAAGTCCATCTACTTAGTATGTATAACTTATTTTCACATGTTTTCATTTAATGTATTTTTTTCTATCAACTATATGGTTGGTTTCCTATCTCATATAATACTTTCAAAAAAGAAAACAATTTACTCTGATTTAAATTCTATGCTACCATAACCGTGTTCCCACGGTCCTAATGCTTTAATGTAGTTAGAATTATAAATAAGTGCATAATTGTGTTTACAGCCTGTTCATTTAACTATAAAACAAAGTTTTTTTTCAATTGTGTACCAATTATGGAATTAAAAACTCCTTTATATATTCTTAGGATACTATATATTTAATTATATATATACAATCTCTTCCTATACTGCAACATACCGACTATATTTTTAGATCTCGGTTGCTGGCACAGAACAAGGCATTCTGGTCCTTGGATGTTGGCACATAAGCATATGAGAGTGACTATAGACTCTTGGATGTTGGCACAGAGGCTTATGGGAGCGACTATGGCTTCAGAGACATATCTGGAGGTATCAATCCCCGGTTGCGCACACAGAGTGGTCCTGAGAGCGACCAGGACATCTTGGTCGCTCGCACAACAATAGTAAGGGAGCGAATCTAGGTCTTAAATGTATTACACCACAATCGCACGTATAAAGACTTCCTGAGAGTGATCGTGAAATTATAGTCGCTCGCATATACTGACCGAGACAGCGACCAGGGAGTTTCGGTCGCACACAGACAGTTTTGATGAGAGTGACCCGAGTTTAGATCTACGGTTTGACATATTGATTTTAGTTGACTTCAGTGATATGGTAAATATGGGTTTCTCTCTACTGTTATACAAATTTTTGGATATGTAGATCTGATTTGTTAGTTTCTGCTGCAAACATATGTATTGGGCTCATTGACAGTAACAACTATGCTCAACAATGTTTGTCACAGTGACAACAGTATACAGTAGTTGGCATCAGTTTGTGACAGCACATTACAACCACTAGTATGAGGTTTATGATTCCTAGCATGATTGGATATGTTTCATAGATATCATTATTGTTTTGCTGCATATATAAAGTTAAGGATTATTGTACTCTCTTTTGCTGCATCATTTGATGACAATCTAAGAAGAAGAAGATTTGCAAAGGTTTTCCCCATAGTGGGTTTTTCCCTGGTCTCAGACCAATCTTGGTGTCTCTATGTGTGTGCATGCTTTCTTCTATTGTTCCTTTTATGTTCTGCTTCATTGATGATGATGGTGATGTTGTTCCTTTCTATGTAATTGCATATGATGATGTATAATGGTGTAGATCTTAATAATGTAATGATGATATGTGGTGAACTTAAAGTATTAAGGGTGAAATGCAATTATCAAAGTAAAGAACAATGTCTCCCTAAGAAAATTTAACAACTATCAATGGAGATTTATAACTCAACTCATTGCTGTATTTACAAAGAATAACCTGCTCAAAAGAAAAACCATCATGACAAACATGACAACATGAAAACCATACCATTTATTAGAGCTTTATAACATAGCTCATTGCGGTATTTACAATATCAACAATACATAAATATGTACATATACCAAAAAGAATCATTTGCCTCCTCTGTCAAACAATGAAGGATACATATCCCGCATCTGATCGACCATCTCCCATGGAGCTTCATCGGGCCCAAAGTGCTTCCATTGCACTTTAACTTGCTAGATTGCTCTGTTCAGGAGCATGAGTTGTTTCCACTGCAATATGCAATGAGATCCCAATTGGAATTCTCCTTCTGGTTCTACCGAGGTGCCAACTTGGCACATGATCCAATCCTCGAGGATATCTTCTTACGATTGATCCACAAATAAACATGCTACTCAACTTGAAACTCTTTAAATGCCCTATGCTGGTCTGCATAACTCTTATGTATATCATGTGTTGCCTCTAGATTCTTCTTTATAACCTGCATTTCCTGTTACATTTTTTCCAACATGTTTGGACCTATCAACACCCTATTCACTGGATCACTTCAATTGATGGGGGTATTACAACTCCGACCATAGAGCGCCTCAAACGGGCTCATCCTTAGTGACTCCTGATACATATTGTTGTAAGAAAATTAAACTAGTGGAATCTACTCCTCCCACTTCCGTTGTTGATGCATGACATACATCCTCAGCATATCCTCCAGGATCATGTTGACCCTCTCTGTCTATCTATTTGTTTGTGGATGATAAGTTGTACTTAAGGCCAAATCTGTATCCAAAACTGCAAAAAAATCCTTCCAAAACTTGGAAGTGAACTTAACATCTTTGTCTAACACAATCTTCTTCAAAACATTATGCAACCTCACTATCTCCCCAATTAAGACTTGTGCTACCTCACTAGCTGAATAAGTAGTCATCACTGGAATGAAGTGAGCTACCTTACTAAACCCATCAATCACAACCATGATGGAATCATGTTGCTTCGATGTCCTCAAACTTGTAATTAAATCTACTGAAATGACCTCCCATTTCCATTCTGGAATGAGAATAGACTATAACAAACCAGCTGGGTGCTTACACTCAGCTTTCACCTGCTGACAATCCAAGCATTGAGCAACAAAATATACCATTTCCTTCTTCAGATTCAACCAATAGTAGTGTATAAATTCCTTGTAGATTCAAACTGCAAATTGTAATATGTTAAAACAATTGACTTGAATCTACTCTACTCATCAGCAGAAACAATAATTGATTGATGAAATCATGAAGCAGAAAAAGGAAGAATTCAATCACACATAACAGAATAATTTTTTGGGGAATCCACATCTAAAAACCCCTGCTATCTATATATTGCATTAATCATACAAATTTAGAAGATTACAAAGCTTTGCTCAAGCTCGAGCAAACTCTACACTATCACAATATATCTCACTGCTTCACAAACAAGCTCCAGCCAATACTTAGCCAAATCTGTTTCCTGTCAAGCTCCTATTTCCTTGCATAGTTTCCTAGGGAATTAGCCCATATTTAATTGGGAAATTCCTCATCCATAAATGCGCAATCCATCAATAGGCCTTCCTCTGATTGCATACACCATTGGTTTAATTTATATGATTTTACAATTGGTAGTACATTGTCCCTGAACTCCCATCTCAACTCGGTCTTTCTCTGATCTGACATGCATGATTTAATTATGAGTGAATCTTCAGTTTACTGTTTGAGCAGTGTTGGTTACACCCCACTATTGCAGGTTACACCCCACAAGTGCATCTCCCACTAATTCCTCCATCGATTGGAACTAGTTTAACTGAATCTAACTCAATTAAATTGAATTAAATAATTACAACTCAAAAGAACTCAACCTAGGCCCCTAAAATTTAGGAACCACTCTACATGACTCTAGATAAACTCCGAACTCGAATTAACTAAGCCAACTAAGAAAAATGAGCTTAATTAACTATTACAAGTTTCTATAACAATTAGAATTACAATTTGATTCCTAATTTAATTCAAGGACAAAATTAAATTAGGATTTTCTTGTTGCATTTTTCAACACTCCCTCTCAACAAGAAAGGGATTATCTGCTACCCCAATCTTGCCTTTGTGAAACTTGAATTTGCATTTTGACAATGACTTTGTCAAAATATCTACATCCTGCTCCTCTGTTGAAATGAGTGTAATTGATCTTTGCTTATTGATGTACCAAGAAATTGTTGCTGACCCAATAATAAAGATCCCCCGATGTTCTCTTTTTGTCGGATGGACTCCCTGTCCAATTTGCATCTGTGAAGCCTTGAAGCTTCACTCCATTTGTACCAAAGACCAAAATGAATAGTTCCTCTGAGGTATCTTAACACATGTTTAGCTTCCTTCCAATAAAGTTTGGTTGGCTTAACCATGGCTTGACTAAGTTGGTTAACTGCAAAACACATGTATGGTCGTGTGTTCACCAAATACATAAGTGAACCCACAAGATGTCTATAAATAGTAGCCTCTGCTACTTCACCTGAAGTAGCATCTTCTTTCCTCCAACTACTTGCTAGAGGAGTCTCCATGGGTTTGCTGCTCTCCATGTGGAACTTCTTCAGTATCTTGTTGGCATACTTTCCCTGAGAGATAAACAATTCCTCGTCTCCTTTCCATACTTCCATACCAAGAAAGTAATGCATGAGCCCCAGGTCCTTCATCTCGAATTCTCTTGTAAGATCCTCTTTGCAAGATTTTATCATTTTCTCATCACTTGTCAGAATGAAATCATCGACATATAATACTATAATAAAAAATTTACCTTCAACTACAATACGGTAAAGGTTTGCATTTTCTTCACTTTTGGTGAAGCCCAACTCGGTGAAATAGCTGTCAATTCTGGTGTAACAAGCACGTGGTGCTTGTTTTTCCATACAATGCTCTCTTGAGTCTGCACAAATGTGACTCTCTTTTAAAGGTCTCAAATGCTTCCGGCTGCTCAATATACACCTCTTCCTAAATCATACAGTTGATGAATGTTGTCTTCACATCCATATGATGTATCTTCCATCCCATCTGCATTGACAGTGCTAGAATAGATCTGATTGATGAGTACCTTTCTACTGGAGTAAAGGTCCCATTGTAATCAATTCCCTCCACTCAAGAGAACCCTCTGGACACAAATCTGGCCTTGTGTTTCTCCACTCTCCCATATGTTGCTTTCATTACCTTGTAAATCCATCTAGAACTCACCACTGACTTGTCTACTGGTCTTGGGACCACTTCCCAAACAATGTTAGTGATAATGGAGTCATACTCCTCAACCATGGCATCAACCCATACTAGTTGTTGCACTTCTTTCTCGAATGAGGATGGCTCAACCTCTACACTCTCACTCATCATATCCATGTAGCCAATGTATCGATCTGGTGACCTCCTCTTCTTGCGTTGTGATCTGGGTGCTCCCATATTCTCTCTAGCATCATGCATCAATCTATAATCCTCTCTGGTGCACTTCCTTCCATCTCTCAAAGTTTGCATGAGTGGATGCTTCCACTCTCTGCTCCTCTGCATGTGGATGATCCACATCATCTTGAGGTTCCTCCTTTAGAGCTAAAATCTACTCATATGTATGTAACTAAAGCTCCCTCTCAAGGGAACATGGCCTTCTCTTCATCGAATTTCACATCTCTTCACCCGATAGTTGTGAGGTGTATCAGTGTACCCCACAAATATGACCAACTCAATTGTTGGCTCTACCTTTTTCATTCATCCTTGGTAACATGACAATAGACTGATGAACCAAAGATCCTAAAGTGTGCCATATCTTGTTTCTTACCAGAAAAAACTTCTTTTGGTGTACTCATCCCAAGAATTCAGTGAGGGCTTATTTTTTCAAATAAATAACTATGTTGCATGCTTTAGCCCACAAGTGCAACAGTAGCCCCTAATCATGTAACATCACCCGTGTCGCTCCCCCAATACATTTGTTCTTCCTTTCATCTACCCCATTTTGTTGTGGGTTATGAGGCGCTATTAACTCATGTCAAATGCCTTCTGATGCACAAAAGTTCTTCAATTCATTCCACACATATTCTCCACCATTATTGCTTTTGAGAGATTTAACTTTCTTGCTAGTATCTTTCTTGACAAGTGCTTTAAATTTACAAAATTTAGAGAACATTTTCTCTTTCTTCTACATGAAGAAAATCCAACACTTACGATAAAAATCATCAACAAATATTACATAATACATGTGCTTGGCCTTCAATGTTGTCGAGAATGATCCACACACATATAAGTGAACTTGATCAAGGATCGCTTGTGCTCAACTATCTTTATCATGAAAGGAATATTTGGTGTACTTCCTGTTTCTGGGAAAACTAGTGTCTTGTCGAACGACTAGCCTCTAGGTTTGGCAGCTACCCTAGAAACAACAGTTTAAAGCAATTCAACGATTTCTTCTATGTGTAACAGATAAGAGAAAGATAATGGAACCAACCTGGAACTTCCGCTTAATCACTTGCTTGATCTCTCTCCCCTTGACAGAGTTTGCAACTCCTCTCCGTACTTAACCCGCTTGGAGAGTACCTACACAAGTACAACAACAAAGAATCATCAAAGCATCATGATCTATTACAACATAAACATTACAGAATTAGATATATACCGACTATATTCTTAGATCTCAGTTGCTGGCATAGAACAAGGCATTTTGGTCCTTGGAAGTTGGCACATAAGCATATGAGAGCGACTATATACCCTTGGACATTGGCACAGAGGCTTATGGGAGCGACTATGGCTTCAGAGACATATCTGGAGGTATCAGTCCCCAGTCGCACGCATAGAGTGGTCCTGAGAGTGACCAGGACATCTTGGTTGCTCACACAACAATAGTAAGGGAGCGAATCTAGGTCTTAAATGTATTACACCACAATCGCATGTATAAATACTTCCTACGAGTGACCGTGAAATTATAGTCGCCCGCATATGGTGACCGAGACAGTGACTAGGGAGTTTTGGTTGCACACAGACAGTTTTGATGAGAGTGACCCGAGTTTAGATCTACGGTTTGACATATTTATTTTAGTTGACTTCAGTGATATGGTAAATATGGGTTTCTCTCTACTATTATACAAATTTGTGGATATGTAGATATGATTTGTTAGTTTCTGCTGCAAACATATGTATTGGGCTCATTGACAGTAACAACTATGCTCAACAATGTTCGTCACAGTGACAACAATATACAGTATTTGGCATCAGTTTGTGACAGTACATTACAACCATTAGTATGAGGTTTATGATTCCTAGCATGATTAGATATGTTTCATAGATATCATTATTGTTTTGCTTCATATATAAAGTTAAGGATTATCGTACTCTCTTTCACTGCATCATTTGATGACGATCTAAGAAGAAGAAGATTTGCAAAGGTTTTCCCCATAGTGGGTTTTTCCCTAGTCTTAGACCAATCTTGGTGTCTCTATGTGTGTGCATGCTTTCTTCTATTGTTCCTTTTATGTTTCGCTTCATTGATGATGATGGTGATGTTGTTCCTTTCTATGTAATTGCATATGATGATGTATAATGGTGTAGATCTTAATAATGTAATGATGATATGTGGTGAACTTAAAGTATTAAGGGTGAAATGCAATTATCAAAGTAAAAAACAATGTCTCCCTAAGAAAATTTAACAACTATAAATGGAGATTTTTAACTCAACTCATTACTGTATTTACAATGAATAACCTGCTCAAAAGAAAAACCATCATGAAAAACATGACAACATGAAAACCATACCGTTTATTAGAGCTTTATAACATAGCTCATTACGATATTTACAATATCAACAATACATAAATATGTACATATACCAAAAAGAATCATTTGCCTCCTCTGTCAAACAATGAAGGATACATATCCCACATCTGATTGACCATCTCCCATGGAGCCTTATCGGGTCCAAAGTGCTTCCATTGCACTTTAACTTGCTAGATTGCTCTGTTCAGGAGCATGAGTTGTTTCCGCTACAATATGCACTGAGAGCCCGGTTGGAGTTCTCCTTCTGGATCTACCAAGGTGCCAACTTGGCACATGATCCAATCCTCGAGGATATCTTCTTGCGATTGATCCACAAATAAACATGCTACTCAACCTGAAACTCTTTAAATTCCCTATGCTGGTCTACATAACTCTTGTGTATATCATGTGTTGCCTCTAGATTCTTCTTTATAACCTGCATTTCCTGTTACATTTTTTCCAACATGTTTGGACCTATCAACACCGTATTCACTGGATCACTCCAATTGATGGGGGTATTACAACTCCTACCATAGAGCGCCTCAAATGGGCTCATCCTTAGTGACTCTTGATACATATTGTTGTAAGAAAATTAAACTAGTGGAATCTACTCCTCCCACTTCTATTGTTGATGCATGACATACATCCTCAGCTTATCCTCCAGGATCATGTTCACCCTCTCTGTCTATCTATTTGACTGTGGATGATAAGTTGTACTTAAGGCCAAATCTGTAACCAAACCTGCAAAAAAATCCTTCCAAAACATAGAAGTGAACTTAACATCTTTGTCTAACACAATCTTCTTCAAAACATTGTGCAAACTCACTATCTCCATGATTAAGACTTGTGCTACCTCACTAGCTTAATAAGTAGTCATCGCTGGAATGAAGTGAGCTACCTTACTAAACCCATCAATCACAACTGTGATGGAATCATGTTGCTTCGATGTGCTTAGTAAACCTGTAATTAAATCTACTGAAATGACCTCCCATTTCCATTTTGGAATGAGAATAGATTGTAACAAACTAGCTGGGTGCTTACACTCAGCGTTCACCTGCTGATAATCCAAGCATTGAGCAACAAAATATACCATTTCCTTCTTCAGATTCAGCCAATAGTAGTGTATAAATTCCTTGTAGATTCAAACTGCAAATTGTAATATGTTAAAACAATTGACTTGAATCTACTCTACTCATCAGCAGAAACAATAATTGATTGATGAAATCATGAAGCAGAAAAAGGAAGAATTCAATCACACATAACAGAATAATTTTCTAGGGAAATCCACATCTAAAAACCCCTGCTATCTATATATTGCATTAATCATACAAATTTAGAAGATTACAAAGCTTTTCTCAAGCTCGAGCAAACTCTACACTATCACAATATATCTCACTGCTTCACAAACAAGCTCCAGCCAATACTTAGCCAAATCTGTTTCCTGTCAAGCTCCCATTTCCTTGCGTAGTTTCCTATGGAATTAGCCCATATTTAATTGGGAAATTCCTCATCTATAACTCTGCAATCCATCAATAGGCCTTCCTCTGATTGCATACACCATTGGTTTAATTTAGATGATTTTACAGTTGGTAGTACATTGTCCCTGAACACCCATCTGAACTCGGTCTTTCTCTGATCTGACATGCATGATTTAATTATGAGTGAATCTTCAGTTTAGTGGTTGAGCAGTGTTGGTTACACCCCACTATTGCCGGTTACACCCCAGAAGTGGATCTCCCACTAATTCCTCCATCGATTGAAACTAGTTTAACTGAATCTAACTCAGTTAAACTGAATTAAATAATTACAACTCAAAAGAACTCAACCTAGGCCCCTAAAATTTAGGAACCACTCTACATGACTCTAGATAGACTCCGAACTCGAATTAACTAAGCCAACTAAGTAAAATTAGCTTAATTAACTATTACAAGTTTCTATAACAATTAGAATTACAATTTAATTCCTGATTTAATTCAAGGACAAAATTAAATTAGGATTTTCTTGTTGCATTTTTCAACACTCCCTCTCAACAAAAAAGGGATTATCTACTACCCCAATCCTGCCTCTGTGAAACTTGAATTTGCATTTTGACAATGACTTTGTCAAAATATCTACATCCTGCTCCTCTGTTGAAATGAGTGTAATTGATCTTTGCTTCTTGATGTACCAAGAAATTGTTGCTGACCCAATAATAAAGATCCCCCTGATGTTCGCTTTTTGTCGGATGGACTCCTTTTCCAATCTGCATCTATGAAGCCTTGAAGCTTCACTCCCTTTGTACCAAAGACCAAAATGAATGGTGCCTCTGAGGTATCTTAACACATGTCTATTTTCCTTCCAATAAAGTTTGGTTGGCTTAATCATGGCTTGACTAAGCTGGTTAACTGCAAAACACATGTATGGTCGTGTGTTCACCAAATACATAAGTGAACCCACAAGATTTCTATAAATAGTAGCCTCTGCTACTTCACCTGAAGTAGCATCTTCTTTCCTCCAACTACTTGCTAGAGGAGTCTCCATGGGTTTACTGCTCTCCATGTGGAACTTCTTCAGTATCTTGTTGGCATACTTTCCTTGAGAGACAAACAATTCCTCATCTCCTTTCCATACTTCCATACCAAGAAAGTAATGCATGAGCCCCAGGTCCTTCATCTCGAATTCTCTTGTAAGATCCTCTTTGCAAGATTTTATCATCTTCTCATCACTTGTCAGAATGAAATCATCGACATATAATACTATAATAAAAAATTTACCTTCACCTACAATATGGTAAAGGTTTGTATTTTCTTCACTTTTGGTGAAGCCCAACCTAGTGAAATAACTGTTAATTCTGGTGCAACAGGCACATGGTGCTTGTTTTTCCATACAACGCTCACTTGAGTCTGCACAAATGTGACTCTCTTTTAAAGGTCTCAAATGCTTCCAGCTGCTCAATATACACCTCTTCCTCAATCATACAGTTGACAAATGTTGTCTTCACATCCATATGATGTATCTTCCATCCCATCTGTGTTGACAATGCTAGAATAGATCTGATTGATGAGTACCTTTCTACTGGAGTAAAGGTCCCATTGTAATCAATTCCCTCCACCCAAGAGAACCCTCTAGACACAAATCTAGCCTTGTGTTTCTCCACACTCCCATATGTTGCTTTCATTACCTTGTAAATCCATCTAGAAGTCACCACTGACTTGTCTACTGGTCCTGGGACCACTTCCCAAACAATGTTAGTGATAATGGAGTCATACTCCTCAACCATGGCATCAACCCATACTGGTTGTTGCACTTCTTTCTCGAATGAGGATGGCTCAACCTCTACACTCTCACTCATCAGATCCATGTAGCCAATGTACCGATCTGGTGACCTCCTCTTCTTGTGTTGTGATCTGGGTGCTCCCATATTCTCTCTAGCATCGTGCATCAATCTATAATCCTCTCTGGTGCACTTCCTTCCATCTCTCAAAGTCTTTGCATGAGTGGATGCTTCCACTCTCTGCTCCTCTGCATGTGGATGATCCACATCATCTTGAGGTTCCTCCTTTAGAGCTAAAATCTACTCATATGTATGTAACTAAAGCTCCCTCTCAAGGGAACATCTCATGGCCTTCTCTTCATCGAATTTCACATCTCTTCACTTGATAGTTGTGAGGTGTATCAGTGTACCCCACAAATATGACCAACTCAATTGTTGGCTATACCTTTTTTCGTTCATCCTTGGTAACATGACAATAGATTGATGAACCTAAGATCCTGAAGTGTGCCATATCTTGTTTCTTGCATGAAAAAAAATTCTTTTGGTGTACTCGTCCCAAGAATTCAATGAGGGCTTATTTTTTGCAAATAAATAACTATGTTGCATGCTTCAGCCCACAAGTGCAACAATAGCCCCTAATCATGTAACATCACCCGTGTCACTCCCCCAATACACTTGTTCTTCCTTTCATCCACCCCATTTTGTTGTGGGTTATGAGGCGCTATTAACTCATGTCAAATGCCTTCTGATGCACAAAAGTTCTTCAATTCATTCCACACATATTCTCCACCATTATTGCTTTTAAGAGATTTAACTTTCTTGCTAGTATCTTTCTCGACAAGTGCTTTAAATTCACAAAATTTAGCAAACATTTTATCTTTCTTCTGCATGAAGAAAATCCAGCACTTACAATAAAAATCATCAACAAATATTACATAATACATGTGCTTGGCCTTCAATGTTGTCGAGAATGATCCACACACATCTAAGTGAACTTGATCAAGGATCGCTTGTGCTCAATTTTCTTTACCATGAAAGGAATATTTGGTGTACTTATTGTTTCTAGGAAAACTAGTGTCTTGTCGAATGACTAGCCCTCTAGGTTTGGCAGCTACCCTAGAAACAACAGTTTAAAGCAATTCAACGATTTCTTCTATGTGTAATAGATAAGAGAAAGATAATGGAACCAACCTGGAACTTCCGCTTAATCCCTTGCTTGATCTCTCTACCCCTTGAAAGAGCTTGCAACTCCTCTCCGTACTTAACCCGCTTGGAGAGTACCTGCACAAGTACAACAACAAACAACTGTCAAAGCATTGTGATCTATTACAACATAAACATTACAGAATCAGATACATAATGAACAAATGATTAACAAATGATAACATTCACAATTGCACAATCATATGGAAGAAAACTTGAAGAACTTTATTAATAGAAGGGAGAATTACAACCCAGTTGTCTGATCCAGCATCATCCTCCCAGCTTCAATCCCTCTTCACCTCATGAAATAGCAAGATCACACCAACAATACAATGCTCTTTCCTCAATTACAAACTATCAGCGCTTCCTTGCAATTCACAATATTCTAGCCTCTAGATCTCTTAGATGAGGGATCCATTTATAGATGTGCACAAGGGTGTGAGTCATCCATGGGGTTTTGATTAGTGTCATTCCACTTGTTACAATTGGTTCCACTTGGATATTTCTCAGATCCCTTATTCATCCTTGGGTGAATTCAGAGAGGCAAGTGGCATAGGAGAAGTTTCTAGAAGATTCCATGAGAAATCACCTAGAAAACTGTCTCGGACATTTGTCCATCCTTGCCCATTACACCCTATAGAAGGCCTAAATAGTATGCATCACACCCTGGCAATGTACCACTCAGTATGCATCACACTTTTCCAGTGTAGCAGTCAGTATGGTTCAGTTTATGCAATTTCTGGATGGTTTTTCAGATGGAACTTTTGGGGAATGATGTAATCAGATGACTATGTTCTTTTAGGGTATGTAACAACTCTTTTAGGCGTTGATGAGCCATAGTTTATCGACATATAAGTTTGTGGTTGATGTGCCCAAATATGTCTATAACAGTTGCCCCCTAAAGCATGAAGTCGTAAATATTGATGTCGGGTGAAATGCTTTATCATGAGGATCTGAAGTTTTGAACTGGAAGGTGACCTGCATAAGTTACAATACAATACATCATCATAATATAATTTTCATGATCTAGTTGAGGGAGGCATTCCCATGCTGAGCTTTATAAATTCATTTCATGTACATAGATCAGATAGTCGTCTGTAGATACAGACTGGTGATTCTTCAGATGTAAAGTCATCATCCATGGTTCGGATGACCATCTGTGCAGTGCCTTTGTACATTTGATGTTTTTATGTCCCTGAATATATCGCAGCCCGGATGGATGAAACTAGATCTAGGGTCTTCAAACTCGTTCAATCTTCGCTCGATGTACAAGTCAATCCATGTGAAGAGATGTTCTGAAGTCGAACATGGAGAGACATCGCCTGATTACCAGCCAATGATGTGAGTTGTTAATAGGTGCGAGAGGAATCACCGATAATGATGATGGCCCTCAAGGTACTACAGTACAATTCACGTGGTGTGAATATATGATCCGATGTTGAACACCACGCAAAATCTTTCGATCGAAGGCCATTGATGTCAACCTGTCGCCGGAAGCGAGAAACTTGCCATTGATGTATGCAAGCTTCAAAGCATTGAAAGGGGGTGTTTCTAAGTCAGCTTCTTGGATAATGAGCTGATGTCGACAAGAAGCGACTCATCGTAGGAGGGCCTTAATGTATCCCACATCTACAACATGAAACAAAGCAAATGATTTCTGGAGGTGAAAATGAACTGATGACACAAGGTTCAGGAATGGCGGTCATGAAAAAATGAAGGTTGGAGGTATTGCAGTGGATGAGACATTAATTGGATGGTGGTTTCTCAACTGAATGACTTCTCTTGAACATGTCGGCGACACTGAGATGAACTTGTATCATTAACCCCAAAAGATGGATGGTATGAAAGACCAATGGTGAGATGACCAGTGAACGGAATAACCCAACCCAACTCAATCATGGAGATGAAGTGAAAGTGTCATGTTCAAGAGCAACCTGCTACCATAAAGTTTTCAAGTTTCTTCTTTTTTTCCCCAGTCATTGCTGACCAGTACCTATTTATTTTTGTCAAGCTTGAGGAGGATAACATATGCTTGTTCTATAATTTACTCTTTGGGCAAACCTATCGCTATGTTTTAACGAGTCTAGCGACAGTGAAACTCGGTCTCGTCTAGAATGGACAAGTTTGTCGCTATTGTTTTAACAAGTTTAACGATAAGGATAACTCGGTCCTTTTCATGTTTAGAGAGTTTGAAAAGGGACGAAAAGAAAACTCCATAAGTTCTTTTTCGTAAAATAATCCCTTAGGTCCGAAAAAGGATAAAATAATACAAAAGGGATGACTTTTCCAATCACTTTAACGAGCTGAAAAAGACAAGCACTCGACTTTTTCGTAAGATAATCCCTTGGGTCCGAAAAAGTATAAAATCATACAGGAGGGATGACTTTTCCAATCACTTTAACGAGCTGAAAAAGACAAGTGCTCGACAATCTTTTCATATTTAACGAGTCAGAAAAGGGTTTAAAGAGGACTCGATTTTTGAGGAATGAGTGGTGTTTGGGGCAGCAACTGGTTCCGGTGACTTTGGAACTTCTCAAAACATGGTGAATTTTGTGAAGAGGGTGGCTAATAATACCACTCATTGAAAATGTTCCTCAAAAAGGGTAGAAAAACCAAGTGAGAGCGTATGATCGGCCAAAGGGATGGTGGTGATGGGATGTACACAACCAAAGTTCAAAAGGCTGATACAATGGTAATCACAAAGGTTAAAAGATGGGTTCATTTTTTGACAAGCTTGAACCATGGGGGAACTATGCTTGGATTCGGTTTCATTTTTACACAAGCTTGAAACGAACAAACTATGCTTGGAAAATGGGTTCATTTTTTGACAAGCTTGAACCATGGGGGAACTATGCTTGGAGTCAGTTCCATTTTTACACAAGCTCGAAATGACAAAAATATGCTTGAATAAAGGGGTGCATGCCCCTAGCATGATGAAAAAAGAGAGTCTCTTGTAACCAGATGGAAGTCACTACGGTGAAGTAGGACGACTTCATCCAGAATAAACAAAGGTGAATGGTGTGACAGACCAATCACTTAACCTACAAGGAAACTTATCTTTACAACTAGGTGCATGCCCCCTAAGCTTCATTACACTCACCAGATTACTCCTGGCTATCAGGTGGATGGAATGAAGGTTCAATTGATACCATTGATGTAAATGGACCATTTAGGGATGATGATTGACTTGGAGTTATGCTTGGACCGGGAAATGAAAGCTGGTCAATGGTGACAATTTTGCCTTCATGCGGGAAATACATCACTCGGAAGAGTGTTGAAACAATATCTTCCATGTTATAAACATAGTCACGCCCAAGAAGTAAATTGTAATCTAAAGGTCCTGGGACTATAATCACATTTAGATGAACAGTTTTCCCTCCCAAAGTGATCGGTATCTTAGGAAGGATCCCTAACGATAGACTGGTTCCTTTGTTAAATCCTAACAGGTTTTGTGTAACAGGCACAAGCGGTGGCAAACCAAGCGCTTTCCAAGCAGTTGAGAAAAGGATACTCATTGATGCACCTTCATCTATAATAGTGCCAGACATGATCATTTTACAAACTTGTACTATGATCCGGAAAGCTACATAAGAAGGAAGGCGGGATCTTTCCAGTCGATTCCAATAAAAGGAAGTGACTAGATTGCTTGGAGGGGGTACCGAAGGAACGGGAGAATTGACCCCTTGAGTTACAAGAGCTGGAGTGTTTTCTTCCTGTCTAGATGGAACAAGCAGGTTGTCCCCAAGTTCGTTAGAATCTGTAGTAACAAAGAGAATTTGAATGGTATCATTTCCACTCTCTTCGAGAAAGGTATGATTAGCTGAAGGTGAAATTGGGTCAATTGTTGCCTCGACCTGTTGACTTTGGTCGGGTATAGACTCATATGATTCACTTTCAGAGAGTGGTTTCAATCAACGGTTGATTTAAGTCAGTCGGTTTTTCAACTAGCGAAGGACTTAGGGAGAGTTTCTTGTAACCAGATGGGAGTCGCTGTGGTGAAATAGGACGGTTATCCAACACCCTTTTGGCTTCATCGAAAAAAGGATAAAGGTGAAGGGAATGGTTCCCTTCACATAACCTACATGGAATCTTGACTCTTCCCTTCTATCCGTGAACTTTATTATCACTAGTTGATGGTGTGTTACCAACATGATCTCTAGAGGTTGATGACACAAGATGGTGTGAACAGGGAGACCATTCTTTCAAGATCCGAGGAAAGCAAGGACAATCTCGATGAAAATGGTCTCTTGCAGAAATTATGCATGGAAATTTAGCTTTGGGAAGCTTAATGGGCGGATTTTCACCAGATGATGCCTTCAAAGCAATGGTTGTTTGGTTGCCCCCTTGCTGAATTGGCTTCTTCTTCTTCTCCTTCCCTTTCTTCTTCTTCTCAACTACCTGTTACTAGTATCACTACTTTCACCAAGCGAAGAGGAAGAAGGGGAGGGAGAAACAAACGAGGAAGAAGGCGAAGGGTCAACTTTAGGATCAACTAGAGGTGTACTCGATTGTGGAGAAATCACGGAATTTTGAACCACAGAGGTTGAAAAAAGCCATACTAGCAGGCCAATGGTAAGTCCCGGAAGGGATAATGTAGCCATATAAGGAGCACCAATATTTCCCCAAGAAGGAAAAGGACTAGGATTCCCCTCAAAAGGGATTCCTTGATTGGGGGACTCCAGATTTGTCTCCATATATCTCAACCTAATATCAACTAAGGAACAGGGATGTTATTCCGAATTCAATTAATTTTAATGACGCTTGGACACAACTTTGCTTTTTCAGTTTTTAAGAGTCGATCAAAAGCTAAAGATGACGCTAGTCTCCTTCGATTTTTAATGAGCCTGAAAGGACAAGTGCTCAGATGGACCTTTTCTTTTAAAGAGTTGAAAAGGAAAGAAAGTGACTACTTTGGAAAATATAGACAAAGGGATTACCAAACCAATCGCAAAACTACAATATACACCTTGGTGATAAATTAAAGAGAAATTACCAAGGACTTATGTACGGCAGCCAATCTTCCCAAATGCTGTGTTTAGTGCATTGCGATCAATAAGGCGGCAGACTCAGCTTCCTATGGATAAAGGATATAAGCCTATTGTGGTCTCCCAATATATACGCGACGGTACGGGGAGCACAAGTCCATGCTAACACTTGTTGTATCAAGGAGGAGAAATCACCCAACCTTCAATGAAAACGATAGCCACTAGTTTTAATCACGCCAGAACACGTCTGTTATGAAACCAACTCAAGAAAAGATAGAAAAGATAGATCAATGCCTTAGAATTCAGCCTCTTCGAAGGGGCAACCTCCTTTACATTACATAAATGAACAATTCTTGGATGATTCAAATGACAAAACCTCCTTTCTATATATAGGAGTCTAAGGAGTCACAATATAACCCAACCGACCTAACAATAATAATATAAAGCCACAAAAATAACAATAGAGGGATTCTATGGGGCACAGTAATAACAATATGGGGGCAATAGGGGCACAACAATATTAATAAGGGGTATAACTACAATAGTAATGGGGTAATCACTAGTATTATAGGGACCCAACATGCCCCTCTCCTTCAAAAAAGTGTTGTCCTCAACGCTTGAGTAGTTCTGGATACTTCTGTATAAAATTCTCATCCTCCCATGTGGAATCTTCAGGGGATAAGTTCTTCCACTTGATAAGATACTCCGAAATTGATCGATTTCGTAGCTGTCGAGTTCTTGTTTCTGTGACTGCTTTCAGTTCCAATATAATTTTTCCTTCCTCGTCAAGTTCTGGAAATATTGTTTGAACTGGGAGCTTGTCGCCTATAACCTTCTTTAAACATGAAACATGGAAAACTGGGTGCAATCGAGAAGCTGCAGGAAGCTCCAATTTGTATGCCATAGTACCAATCTTTTGCAACACCTTGTACGGACCATAATACTTTGGTGATAATTTATTATCCTTCTTAGCTTGCTTGAGGGACATTTGCTTATATGGTTGTAGCCGTAGGAATACCCAATCACCTACATCAAAACTTCTTTCACTGCGATGTTGATCTGCTTGTTGTTTCATTCTATTCTGTGCCAACACGAGGTTATCCTTTAAGAGTTGGAGGACTTGTTGTTGATGTTCGATGTGATGTTCCACTCCCTGAACCTTAGAATTTTCTCTTAAATATGATGTGATGGATGGTGGTTGATACCCATAAAGTGCCATAAATGGGGTCATTTTTGTTGCTGTATGGAAGGAAGTGTTATACCACCATTCAGCCAGAGGCAATCATTTGACCCATTGTGTCTGTTTATCAGATACAAAGAAACGAAGATATCCTTCCCAACATTTGTTTACTATCTCAGTTTGCCCATCAGATTGAGGATGATAAGATGAGCTATGAGCTAACTGAGTACCAAGACAAGAAAATAATTCTGTCCAAAAATTTCCAGTGAAAATGGGATCTCTGTCACTTACAATAATCTTTGGGTTTCCATGTAGCTTTTGAATTGTTTCCATAAATGCAGTAGAAACTGTACTGGCTTTAAATGGATGTGATAATGCACAAAAGTGTGCATACTTGGTAAGTCTGTCAACTACCACCATGATGACACTCTTTCCCTCAGACTTGGGTAAACCTGTGATAAAATCCATTGAAACCTCCTCCCAACGTTGGCTTGGAATGGATAAAGGTTGTAATAGACCCGGTGTCTTAATTGTTTCAACTTTATTTTGTTGGCAAACCAAACATTCCGCCACAAACTTTTGAATATCTGATTTAAGGCCATCCCAAAAAAATTCCTTCTTAACCCTGTGGTAAGTTTTTAAAAATCCTGAGTGCCCTCCTAAGGGAGAAGTGTGCAATTCCATAAGAATCTTTTGTTTTAGCTGGGAATTCTTACAGAGGTATAAGCGATCTTTGTACCATAACGAATCATTTTGCTAGCTAAATGTATCAGACGTACTGGAATCTTGTTGTAACTTTCGAATAAGTGCCCACACTTCTTCATCATTCTTCCATTCCTCCCTTGCTTCGTTTATCCAATCTGGTTGGATAATAGAAATGGCGCACAACAATGCTTCCACATCCTCATCCTTTCTTGAGAGTGCATCTGCCACCACATTTTGCTTCCCTTTTTTGTAGATGATTTCAAAGTCATAACCCAACATCTTTGTGACCCACTTTTGTTGCTCTTCAGAGGATAATCTTTGTTCTAAAAAGTATTTAAGGCTATCATGATCCGTTTTTACCTTGAAGTGTCTTCCCATTAGGTAGGGTCGCCATTTCTTAAGTGCATGGAGTATTGCCAACATTTCCTTCTCAAATAATTTGCTTAAAAACTTTCCCTTGATTGGACGACTTTCAAAAGCAATGGGTCTTTCATCTTGCATTAGAACAGCACCAATTCCATTTCCTGAAGCATCACATTCCACAATAAAGGTTTTTGTGAAGTCCGGTGTAGCTAAGACCGGTGCTTGGCACATTGCCTCTTTAAGATGTTCAAAGGCCTTTGTTGCTTTCGGAGTCCATGAAAATGCATCTTTCTTCAATAATGTTGTTAGAGGTGCTGCTATTCTCCCATAATTCTTAACAAACTTGCGATAATACCCTGTCAACCTGAGAAATCCTTGCAGATGCTTTATGGATGTGGGGATTTTCCATTCCTTAATGGCTTTAATTTTGCTAGGGTCTACCTTAACTCCTTCATGAGATACAATATGACCCAGATATTCCACCTCCTGGACTCCAAAGAAACATTTGGATCTTTTTGCATATAATTGTTTCTCCTCCAATAGTTGTAGCACCCTGTCAACATGTTCAACATGATCCTTCCAAGACTTGCTGTAGATTAGTATATCATCAAAAAATACTAACACAAATTTTCTAAGGAATGGTTTGAAAATTGAATTCATCAAACCTTGAAATGTTGAAGGTGCATTGGTAAGGCCAAAAGGCATGACCAAAAATTCATAATGACCCTCATGAGTTCTAAATGCTGTTTTTGGAATGTCTTCAGTCTTCATTCTGATTTGATGATATCCTGAACGAAGATCCAACTTGGTGAAGTAAATTGATCCATGCAATTCATCCAGTAATTCATCAATGACAGGAATGGGGAACTTATCTTTAATAGTGAGCTTGTTGAGCTCCCTATAATCCGGACACATGCGCCATGATCCATCCTTCTTGTGCACCAATACTACTGGAGCAGAGAAAGAACTTTGACTCGGTTGAATTATGCCAGCCTCTAGCATTTCTGCAACCATACGTTCAATTTCACTCTTTTGGACATAGATTTATCTGTACGGCCTGATGTTTGGAGGAACACTTCCTGGAATCAAATGAATAGCATGATCATGATCACGCATAGGTGGGAGACCTTTGGGAGTCTCAAATACCTTGGAATGATTGTCCAGGACTTTTTGGAGATCTGGAGAAATAGATGATTCCGATGTGGAAACATCTAGCGAACATAATTGTGCAATTACACCTCTTTGTTCCTTTTTTAGAAGCTTTGTCATACCATTAGAGCTGATTATCTTTCCTGGTTTCCCTGCAATACCCCTTAATTCAACTTCCTTTCCTTCCGTAGAAAATTTGATGAAAAGTTCTTGAAAATTAAAAGCTATTGTACCCAAGGATTGTAGCCATTGGACTCCTAGTACAACATCAGCACCTCCCATTGGAATGGAAAGCATTGGGCTAGTCAATACATATTCTCCCATGGATAGCTTGATATTATGGCACTTTCCAGAGCAATTTATTGTTCCTCCATTTGCAATCATCACTTGACACTCTGGTGCTGGATATAGGAAGCAATTCAATTCTTTTGCTACCTTACAATGAATAAAATTGTGGGTGCTTCCTGAATCAATCAACACTATTACCTTTTTCTTCTTGATTTGTCCTTCTATCTTGATGGTTTGAGGAGTGGTAATTCCCGCCAATGCATTACAAGATATGGTCGGATTTATTTGTTCTTCATCTAGGCTTTGTTCCTGGAGTATATCCTCTTCTTTTGACCTTTCTTGCTCCTTTTCTTCTTCCTTTTCACAATCTATGTAGAATAATTTCTTCTCAGCACACTTATGACCTTTAGTGTATTTGCTATCACAACTGTAACAAAGCCCTTTTGCTCTTTTTTCTTCCAATTGTTGTGGTGTCAACCTTATAGGTTGTGGAAGACTAGGGGAAACAACACTTTCGTCTTTATAGTTGTGAGTGGTATGCTTCCTGGTTGCCATAATTTTGCTTTCCATTTTTCTTGCTAACCTGAATGCCTTCTCTAATGAATCAGGTTCCCAAAGGCGAACATCATGTTGGATATCCTTTAAAGACCCTATGAACACATCAATCCTATGCTCCTCTGGAATATCTTTTACCCTTATGTTCAATTTTTGGAACTCCTCAATGTGCTCCATTATTGAACCCTTTTGTTTGAGACTTATCAATTGGCTAAAAAAAGTGTTGCTTTTTGTATCCTCATAATGTGCTATCAATTCTTCCGTAAAAATTGCCCAAGTGATAAATTGTTTACGAGAGCAAAGCCATTGATACCATACAAACTGATTTGGTTCCAAATATAAAGTTGCCATACGTACCTTTTGTGTGTTTTGCACATTATTGAGATCGAAGAATTGCTCCATCTGTAATATCCATGTGGCGGGATCCTTGCCATCAAACTTCCTCATATCGATTTTTGGAATATGGTGAGTCTTCGATCCAACATTAGAGTCTATGGAATCATGATTAACATTTCTTTTGTTCTCATCATGAGTTTCCTTTAGTACCCTTTCACCATTAGTGACCATTTCTTGTAGCAACTTATTCATATTTATCTTCAATTCTTCCATCTTATCATCCATGCCATCAATTTTAGCGTCCATGCCATTCACCTTAGCTTCCATGCCATCCATCTTAGCTTCTACGCTATTCTTTAAACAATCCATATTAGCTTCTACACCTTTCTTTAAACCATCCATCTTAGCTTCTACATCTTTCCTTAAACCATCCATCTTAGATTCTGTTGCTTTTTGTGCAAGTGACACTTGTTGCACTTGTTCTTGTAATTTTGATATATCATATAGCATTTCTTCTTCTTCTTCATGAGTCATGCTAGAGCTTTCAGGTTCCTTACTAGGTGTTTGCATTTTCTTTCCTCGGGGCATCAGTTACCGATAATAATGCTCTACTAGCCCTTTGAATTCCTTCAAAATAAATTTTCAAACCACTCTTAAGCAAAAATTTAAAAGAATCTACACACCTTTTTTTCACTTTGTAGGAGCTCGATATTGCCTCTGATTTATCTTTGTACTTTCAGATCATCTAGTTCTAAAATTGCAACCTGTGGTAGCCCTCTGTGTCCTCTTTCCAATGCCACTAGTCTAATCCAATTTGGATTCTCCAAGGAAGAGTTATGCGAAATCTCCCATAGTGACCTGATTATAGACTAGTTCAGTAGAGTGAACTTGTACGACGTGCCACGAGTCACTGTTTCGTCCTTTGGCTCTGAAAAATATATAAAAGAAACTACAGTCCGTCCTCTTTCTGCACCTTCTTACAAAATTTCAATCCAATGCTCAGGGAAAAAGTTATGATGATTTTCCCCAGGTCACCTGTTTGGAATGTAATTCAGGAGTCTGCAAAAAGACCAACTTCCTTAGATCATATCTCCGCAAATATAGCGCAAAAAGCTCTGAAATTTGGACCCGTGATTCAGAGCGATGTCTTGTCAAATGGGTTTTTTTTTTTAGATTCTGAAACATTGCAGAAAAAAGTTATAGCGAAAATGCCACGATGACCTGTTTGGAGCAGCGAAACCCTAGAATCCAAACCTCTGATACCAAATGTTATGAAACCAGCTCAAGAAAAGATAGAAAAGATAGATCAACGCCTTAGAATTCAGCCTATTCGAGGGGGCAACCTCCTTTGCATTACATAAATGAACAATTCTTGGATGATTCAAATGACAAAACCTCCTTTCTATATATAGGAGTCTAATGAGTCACAATATAACCCAGCTGACCTAACAATAATAATAGAAAGCCACAAAAATAACAATAGAGGGATTCTATGGGGCACAGTAATAACAATATGGGGGCAATAGGGGCACAACAATATTAATAAGAGGTATAACTACAATAGTAGTGGGGTAATCACTAGTATTATAGGGACCCAACAACGTCTCTAGCCTAGACCTCTAGATATGTTGCGTTAAGTTCCAAAGCGTTGTTAGGTTCATTGAAATTTATTTTAAAGTTGATCTTGTTTAGATTTTTCCTTTCAATGGTTCACCACGTGATGTTGATTTGAAATTCCTAAAATGCAATCTACAATGATAAACAATCTTTGTTTATTTTAAGCAATGAAAATCCTAGCTACTAGGGAAAGAAGATTACAATTCTTTCAAACAAAGAGCAAAGAGCACACACTAGTGCATTTTCCTAAATCATATTTTCGCACACAAATCTAAAAATGCTAAATGCAAATGCATGTATTTGTTTTCGTTCTCCTTAATGTGAAAAATGCCAAAAAGGAAAACTAAATGCAGCAAAGATCTGAAATATTTTACTCAAAGTGACATTTTCGACAATTTCTTTTTCAAAAGAGAAAGGAAGACTCCATGACACTTTTCAATTTTGAATAAAAAAATGCTTTCGACACTTCGAATATAAACAAATCAAACCAAATACATGAAGAAAATTTCAATCGATTATCAAGGGAAGGAAGAATCCACGACACTTCTCTTTTCGACACAAAATGACAATTACGACACTTTTTGTACCAAAGCGACAAATCGATTTAAACAACTTTTCGACAAAGGATTGTAAATGATGAAAAAATACACAAAAACATTCACTAATCCTAATCTAATGGAGGCTGATCTATGTGATGCAAGTAGGCTTCAGTAAGGAGGCATTGTTCATATGCAACAAATTAACTAAACAAAACTGAAAACAAGGTCAAAACCCCCCAATTTCTAGAATGGAAAAAGAGTTCAGTTAGTCATCGCACCTGGGCTTCACAAAAATAGGGATGCATCACACTTACTACACTCGGGAGGTGTGATGCATACTGGGTTACAGTGACAGACAGTGCGATGGGCCAGGGAGCGCAACTGAAATGGGTTTTGGCTCAAATGTGCAGCTGTTTTCAATGAGTTAAGCTGAGTGTTGATGAACAGTAAAGAGCAAAGTATGAAGGAATGTCTTGAGAGGTTACTGAGCTACCAAAAGGGCATGTAGATGTTCTTGTAAGTCAAATGTTTAATTCATAAACTAAACCAGAGATTGACTGAAGCAACATTCATCTACTATGCAATTGCAGAGCAAGAGCAGTTCGAAGGCTACCTGGTTGACTTCAGGCTCTGTCTATAGTTTATAAAACAAACGATAACAACAAACAAACATCTGTTCTTCCCCAGTGGAGTTGCCAATTTTATTCTAGGAAAACTAGTGTCTTGTTGAATGACTAGCCCTCTAGGTTTGGCAGTTACCCTAGAAACAACGATTTAAAGAAATTCAACGATTTCTTCTGTGTGTAACAGATAAGAGAAAGATAATGGAACCAACCTGGAACTTCTGCTTAATCCCTTGCTTGATCTCTCTCCCCCTTGACAAAGCTTGCAACTCCTCTCCATACTTAGCCTGCTTGCATAGTACCTGCACAAGTACAGCAACAAAGAACCGTCAAAGCATCGTGATCTATTACAACATAAACATTACAGAATCAGATATATAATGAACAAATGATAGCATTCACAAATGATAACATTCACAATTGCACAATCATATGGAAGAAAACTTGAAGAACTTTATTAATAGAAGGGAGAATTACAACCCAGTTTTCTGATCCAGCATCATCCTCCCAGCTTCAATCCTTCTTCACCTCATGAAATAGCAAGATCACACCAACAATACAATGCTCTTTCCTCAATTACAAACTATCAGCACTTCCTTGCAATTCACAATATTCCAGCATCTAGATCTCTTAGATGAGGGATCCATTTATATATGTGTGCAAGGGTGTGAGTCATCCAAGGGGTTTTGATTAGTGTCATTCCACTTGTTACTATTGGTTCCACTTGGATATTTCTCAGATCCCTTATTAATCCTTGGGCGAATTCAGAGAGGAAAGTGGCATAGGAGAAGTTTATAGAATATTCCATGAGCAACCACCTAGAAAACTGCCTTGGACATTTGTCCATCCTTGCCCATCGCACCCTACAGAAGGCCTAAATAGTATGCATTGCACCCTGGCAGTGTACCACTCAGTATGCATCGCACTTTGCCAGTGGAGCAGTCAGTATGGTTCACTTTAGGCAATTTCTGGATGGTTTTTCAGATGGAACTTTTGGGGAATGATGTAATCAGATGACTATGTTCTTTTAGGGGTTGATGAGCCCTAGTTTATCGACATATAAGTTTGGGGTTGATGTGCCCAAATATGTCTATAACACTTCCCAAATGTACACCCTTTGCATGTGTCTCTCTGCTCTAGTGTGCCCTTGGGATGTCCTATAGAATTTCGCTGCATGATCTTCAAAGCCTATGGTGCAAGTGACCCAATCTTCTATGCCACAACTCACTGATGTCTTGGCTCTATACCTTCTCTTCTTTTGTGCTCAAAGCAGTGCAATCTTCTACATCTAATTTGTAGAGGTCCTTCACCCGAACCCTAATCCGCTCCACCTGTCCTGAGGCTATGTGATGAAGGAAATCCTTTCCCTTACTAAATATCAAATCGTAGCCACGGTCCTCCAACATGGCAACTGAAAACAAATTCTTCTTCAAACCTGGAACATACATGACATCTTTTAATGTGAGAGGAGAACCACGCTCCCTCTGAAAGGTAACAGTAATAATGTCAGTCACGCTATACCTCCCATCATCTCCCATCTTGATGTGCATCTGGAGGTCCTTGTCCTCCAAGTCACTAAGGAACTCTTTGTTGTCGGTCACATGGAATGAGGCTCCACTATTAAGGTACCACACATTACCCATCATGCTTGTCACCATGTAAGCGATGAGGGTGAAATCCAGTTTGAATTTTGAAGCAAGAACTTCACCTGCCGCTCCTCCTGAGGGCTTCTTACCAACCTTCTTGTGCAGACACTTTGTGGCATAGTGTCCCAGCTTGTGACAAGGAAAGAATTTAATATTAGACATGTCCTTCTTCTTGCCGCCCTGACTGGAATTTGATTTGGAATGGTATGTCTTCCCCTTCCCTTTCTTCATCTTTCCAGCTAAGTCATGGTTCTTCTCATCATCATGCTTGGATGAGGATCCATCTCTAGTGTTCTGTCAAATATATTCTTGTACCAATTCGGACCCTAATCGCTCCCACTCTGGTAGCTTCTCCCTCCCATTAACTGAGTCTAAGTAGTTGTGCCATCTCTTGGAAAGTTCTAGAAGTGTTAGGCTCTCCATATCATCTTCAGCAACTGTAACACTGACACTACAAGCTCATCCTGACATTGGGTGAACTTAGTCAAGTACTTCAGTATTGCATCACCCTTCTCCATCTTGATATTTCTGAGCTTGTCCTTCAGTTCCAACTTACTATGGTAACTATTGTTTTGAAAAAGGTCTATCAAAGCATTCCACATTGCAAATGGAGCTTCCTTGTCATGGAGGTTCGAGACAATATGATCTCGAACTCCTTCTAGGATAATACTTCTCGCCTTTTCCACACACTTTCTTCACTCTGCCAAATCTCGAGCCTCGGTTGTTGGAGGTTTAGGAATATCATTGTCTATGAGTTCCATAAGCTTGTTGTCTTCCAAGATTGCCTCCATCCTGTCCTTCTAAGAAATATAGTTCAAACTACCCTCAAGGGAGTATTCGAGCCTCAACCCATAGAACGACATCCTGTTGGCTCTCAAGTATGATGTTGCAAATTCGATTTCTCCTGCAAAAGACAAACTCATATTCTCCTCTTCTATAGTGACTTCAGTTCTAATACCATATAGAAATTCCTTGTAGATTCAAACTATAGATTGTAATATGCTAAAACAATTGGCTTGAATACACTCTACTCATCAGCGGAAACAATAATTGATCAATGAAATCACAAAGCAGGAAAAGGGAGAATTAAATCACACATAACACAATAATTTTTCGAGGAAAGCCACAACTAAAAACCCTTGTTATCTGTATATTGCATTAATGAAAAAATTTGAGAATTTTAGCTTGAATTTCACACGTGAGAGAGATAGAGCCTAAAAATAAGAAGTTTCATCCCCCCATCTTATTTTAGACCTTCACTCTCCTCTTTCTACTCTTCCTAGCTACTGATCAAACTATTTCTTGTATATCAAACTTGTCAGTGAGTGAGTAACAAATGAAGTCAAATTTCTACTATATATAACCTTCTCAAGGGGTCGGATTCCATCCTTTAGGCTGATTTGATGTTCCTAGGGCCAAATTGTACTCTTGGAGATTCTAGGACTTCCTAGACTAAAAAATAATTCTTTTTACAAGTAAAAATTTCCCAGAAGGGTCTTATAAACATGATGTTAACTCCTTTGACTCATGAAAATAAATCCTAAGAACTAACAAACCCTAGAAGCACATAGAACATGCCTTTGCCTAGAAGACCATCAATAATGAGCATGAAACCCATGCTTTAGTAGTATTTTTCTTTGTTTTTCTTGTTTGTTACATATGGTACATATTGAAATGAGTATAACAACAATTATGAGACTAAGGTTTAAGAAGGACAAAATTTCTCTGTTTGATACCCCAGAAGGTTATTTTCGATAGGGTTTTTTGAAAATTATTCGAGAGGGTTTCACACTCGTGTTTGTTTAGAACCCTTATGCAGTAGAGGGTTTTTCAATGATTTGTTTAACATAACCTTCCCTTTCTTAGACTATTATCGAAACTAACAGATTATTATTGGTTAAAATTTTATTATGTTACACTTCTGTGATAGGTGAGGTCCTGAGGAAATTCTAGGAGTATGTAAGGTATACCATCTTTGAAGCAATTTCAACATTTTAAATATATATATTTATATATGTTTGCTTTATAATATTCTACTTAGAATCATAATAACCAAAAACACTTCTATACTTGTTACATCAAGTATATCTCGATCTCTCATTTTCTGGTCTTGGATAAGGTTTGGTTACTTTGGAGTTCATCGTCCTTAAATTACAACTCAACTTTGTTCCCAGGTTGGATTGTTAATCTGTGTTTTCCTGAGAGTCCCTGAGTAAAGAAACCGTGTTACAACTAAGATAATGTTTATTCTCTTGATAATCTTCTTTTAGTTTTTCCTTTTATTTCTTCGTCATGTCAAGCATTATTGAGAATGAAGTTCCTTATGAAATGTACCTTTGCTATATTATAGGAAATATTGCATGGACAAATTATCAATGAAATTTGTATATGATTCGTAATTTTCTTTATATTCATATATATTCTTATTACTTGAGTCTCTTGTATTTGGACTTGTATATAACTTCAAATAGACTTTTGTATGTTATGTAGAAATTAAACAATGAGACATACTTATATTTTAGACTTTTAAGCCTATTTACTTAGTATATGTTTAACTCATTTTCACATATTTTCATTTCATGTATTTTTATTTCTATCAACTACAAGATTGGTTTCCTATCTCATATAATACTGTCAAAAAAGAAAAAAACATTACTCTCATTTAAATTCTTTGCCGGCCTTTTATTCTAGAATAACCATTTTCCCATACTCCTAAGGTTTTAATGTAGTTAGAATTAATAAATAGGTGTATGAATCCGTTTACAATCTGTTCTTTTAACTGTAAAGTGATGTTTTGTTCCATTGTATACCAGTTCTGGAATTAAAATTTCCTCTATATATTCTTAGGATACTATATATTTAATATATATATATACATTCTCTTCCTATACTGAACATACCGAGTATATTACTAGATAATGCAACTTTCTTTGTATGTCAATATGCTCTTAATGGCATTATTCACAACCATAAATATAGTCATTTTTTTTTTCTTCTGCTATATCAATTCAACATTTTATATTTGCAAAATCAAGAAAGAAAATCCCTACCAAAGTTATCTATGCATTCAATCTACTAATCTTTTGGAAATATCAATTGAATAAAAAATTCTCTTTAGAACTAGCATTCAAATACTGAAATAAGATATTAAAATAAATATTCAACATACTCTTGCTCAACATACTAGAAAAATTTCTTCTCAGAACCAAGGATTAAGTACTTGGCTCCTTTCCTTGACACATCCTTTACTAGTCCCCCCAAGAAACCAGGCCCGTAATTCTTTCTTTCTAGAATATCTATTTATGCTTTTCTTCAGTCTCTCAATCTCCTTTTTTCTCAGAAAATATGTGACAAAAGCTAGAAAACTTTTGATATTTTTATCCATCAAACACTTTTGAGTGTCATCAATTGCCTCCACCTCATCAACAGGTGGTAGGTAGTTAGTAGCTTATTTATGAGCTCTTGTTACCCACTTCTAGAGGCAACTTCTTGTCTTCTAGGGTTTAACAACTCTCATGAAAATTCCATGTAAAAAAATTTAATAAAGGAAAAATAATAACCACAGTTGATGGGACACTTATTACAACCTAAATGTTGGGAATTTTAATTATTGAAACAAAGAATCTTAATTCCTGAGACAGAGAAGAATATAAAGAAGTATCTCACATATTAAAGCATAAAGTTAGAAATACCAACTTGAAAAATTTCTTCTGAGAACCAAGGATTAAGTACTTGGCTCCTCCCTTCCTTGACACAACCTTTGATAGTCCCCCCAAGAAACCAAGCCTACAATTCTTTCTTTCTATAATATATATTTCCGCTTTTCTTCAGTCTCTCAATCTCCTTTTTTCTCCAAAAATATGTGACAAAAGCTAGAAAACTTTTGATATTTTTATCCATCACCCACTTTTGAGTGTCATTAATTGCCTCCACCTCATGATTAGGTGGAAGGTAGTTGTGGATTGAGTTACTAGTCCTGGAAGCTTGGTTGGAAAAAATGCTCTAGATCCCTAGAAGTCTTGGGTAGAGACCAATCTAATGATGGTTTGTGATGTCCGACTGTGAGGTGGAATCATTGTTTGATGGGTTGAGGTGGTTTGGCCTTTGGAATCCCTAGATGGTTTTGATTGATGTGTTTTATGAGATCCCACATTCATTCTTAGAATATGGCATGGGCGTGACTGGATGAAGAGAGATTTGGGTCATCCATGTCTATGATCAGGTGGTTCATGGAAGTCCTAAACCCGGTTGGCCTTTACATCATTAATATGAGGTTATTTCTCCTTTTTATTTCATGAGTATTATACTGGTTTATATGTGGATTATATGGCTTTGTTTCCTTGGTATTTATGTTGTTATTATGTTGGTTATGCACATGTATTATGACAGTGGCTAGGTATGGATCTCATCATGTTTTTACTTGTAGATGAATGAACAATGTATTTATGTCCTAATAGATGATAATGCAGCTAATGTGATAAGGAAATAATGCCTCATAGTGAATCTCAGATAAGTATGAGACCCCTATGCTCAACTCTGATGTTAAGACCTATAAATTTTATGTTTGTGACATGTTTGAAGAAATGCCTGTCATGGCTAGTAGGGGTCTAGTCTAGTCATTGTCAATGTTTTTGTAGATGTATCATTGTTTCATTGTGATAATTCATTTATGAACCTATCGTTGAGTTCCGGGCAGTGACCTGAGATCTAGGCCTGAAAAAGTGACATAAGCCGCAGAGTCGTAGGCATGGGTCTAAGGAGAAAATTACCCAGACCCATGCATACCCATGCTGTGGGAGCGTCTGTAGCCTCTAGGATGCATGCTTGTCCATATCAAGGGAGTGTCTGAGGGTTTAATGGTTTAAAAACTCAGTTGGACCCAGGGGCTAGTTACCTGAGTGGTTAGGATGGATCCTGGGAGTCCTGTTACTGATGTGGAAGGTCTGTATGGTGTGTTTCCATTGGTTTTGTTTCCTTAAGTGGTACATAGGGAGTCAAATCATATCACAGTAACTTCTCATCACATGTTTACCGTGGTTGGCCTATTACTTGGGTATATGTTGGAGGAGGGTGTTACAGAGTGGTATTAGAGCATGGTTCACCCATCAAATTGGATGGGTTGTGTGTTGGTCATGCATTCATGTCAGTTTCATATGTGTTTATTGTGTTGTAAGACCATGTGCTTGTTTCATTTTTCATGGTGTTGATCATGGTTGCAGTGAGGTCACCATGGGAAGTTGATGGTGTTGTTGTGGAGTGCGTTGTCATGAGTGTATGGTTGATTATGTATTTCTTATGCACATTAGTATCCACATGTGGTCAAGTGTACAGTGATGTGGTGGTTGTTGTCTTGCATGAGGTCATGGTATGTGTAGTTGATATGGTCATGCATTGATCACTGGACTCTAGTTAGAATGATGGTTATATGCTTATATGCTTATGTGTTATATTTATATATGTTGTCATGATTATGTTATACATTTATTACGCTGATTTGTTGATCTTGCAGACGAGGTATCCTCCCCAAATTATGCTAAGGTATGTTGGTTTATTGTGATTTGGTTTAGATGACATGATATACCTTGCAGGAAGAATATCAAATATGACTAGCAAGATGGTAGACTACAACTCCCGTGACTCTCCCTATGGATCATATTAGCAGCATGGTGTTGGGCACTCCTATGATTTGGCAGACACACCGAGGAGCTTAAAGGTAGAAATAAGGAGTTGTAAGGAAGATAATGACAGAATCATACAGACACATGAGAAACAAGCAAAGGTAAATGTAGTGATACTGCAGTGTTTGTTAGAATTGCATTGACATAGACCCCTTTGGATCAGCCATGAGCAGGAGGAAATAACTATTGGGGCATGTGACAATGGGTTTCTTGGTGGGTACAAGTCAAATACAGATGACATGATCAAAGATGGCAGGTCTTTGGATACTCCAGATAGGAAAGGTGATGGACGCATGTACTATTCTATTTCTGGTTTTGTCAGGCATTATGATTAGCATCATTATCATCCTTATAGGAGGAGTGACAAGGGATACTTTTAGGATGAGTTTAATAAAGAAATACCACCTACATTTGATGGAGAGGTGAAGAAATCATAGGATGCAGAGGCATGGTTTCTTATTATGAGGAAGCTCTTTATGTTGCATGATTACTCATAGAACGTGAAAGCCAAAATAGATACATTCAGTCTCAAAGGTAAATTAGATATTTGGTGGGAAGATGTGAAGAATGTCAGAGGTATTAATGAGGAGGACTTGACTTGGAATGAGCTCGAGGGAATATTCAAGAAGAAGTACCTATCAGAGAGATACTTTGATGATAGGGAAAAAGAATTCTATGAGCTAAACATGGGATCGATGACATATGAGGAGTACACTAGTAGGTGCTTGGAGCTACTAAGGTATGCTCCTTACCTCAAGGAGGAGAAGGCCAAGATTCAGATATTCACTATTGTGTTACCAATTGCATTCAAAGACAAGATTGAGATCGATAAACCTAGATCATTGGAGGAGGCCATCCGAAATCTAAAGCACTGCTATGAGCAATCGAAGCACAGATCTGAGACTAAGACAACCTGAAAAGGTAATGCAAGGAAAAAAGTAAAATGGGACAAGAAGCAAGCAAGACCTCAAGGTACAAGTAATAAAGAGAATGAAGTGTCATCTAAGAAGTTCATGGCATTTCACAAAGGATAGGTACTTCGATCCAAGGAGAAAAATAAGGATGAAGGCTGGAAGCCTTTGCAGTGTTCAACTTGTGGAGGAGAGTGTAGGAATTTACAGGGTAAGTTCCTCAGACAGAACACCAAAAGGACACCACTCACAACCAGATCTGTCACACGGAATCTGTCAAGGGTGCGGACACGACTGACCTTCCTAGAAGTCTAAGACATTCTAATGACAAACAAGACAAAATGGAGTGATCTTTCTCTAAATACACCTTTTACAATATGAAAACTACAAGTGTTTAGGCTTACCTTATTCCAAAACGCTGTTGTTGAAGTCCGTCCTTGACGATCCGGATGAGCTCCTCCTTCAAGTCAATTCCTGCAACCACAAACAATCAAACAATTACCAAGCACTTGCATTTCATATAATAAAACATATATTCAACATGCAGACCAAGGAACACATGAAATAACTCATTAACACAAGCTATTGAGAAAAATAAACCAGTTTGTATTAATAACGAAACAAAGAAACTCTTACAACCTGGCCTTGGTGTTGTGCAAGTTCCTCCCAGGGTCCATCAAGGGTTTTCCTCTACTTTGACAAAGCTCACCCTCTCCCAAGTAGAATCAAGTGAAGACAATCTCTCCTCACAAAGGCTCTAATGGAAGACCTAAATCCTGCAGCATTTACCCAAAGAAAATGTATAGCTCCAACCTCCTCTCCTTCTGGCTCAATGCCTTCATTTATAGTGCTGTAAAGAGGTTATTCAGGTCCACTATCAATGGGATCATCCCCCTCTATGGGTGGGATAGCTCCCTTATTGATGGGATAAGTTCCCCCTTAATAGAGATACATGAACCAACTGGAGGCGCATCCATTTCATCAAACCGACCTCTAGAATGTTCTAGAAGTAACCACAAGTAACTTTTTCAAGATAAAACTCGCGCATTTTTCCTTTTACAGAGGGACGCACCTGTCCCTTAACATACAGAGCGTCTATGGACGCGGATTTTGTGAACATGGTCAGCGTCCCCGCAGGTAAGGCTAGAGAGAACCTGCGACCCCAGAGATAAACATGATTTTTACAAGACTTTCTCTCTTCTTTGAGTTTGAGATGGATAACAGAGGCATGAGACTTGCCTAAGAGGGTAGCATGACTTGTTGATTGGAGCCATACTAACTGTAAGTAGTCAAGGTGACATTTTTTAGTGTAACAGATTGCCCCCTAAAGTGCGAAGCCTGGAATAGAATAGGGTTTTGTAATTCTAGGAAGGGTGAAGCGCTTTATCATTTCAAGGATTGCCTTGTGGATGGCCTGGTTGGAACCTGCAATTTTCAACACAAAATACATGGATAAGATTATATCATCACTGAGGTAGGCATTCCCATACTCAGATTCAAAACTTTAACTAATGGACTAACTATTCTGATACAGGAATGATCTTGCAGTACATCATTTTTATAGACTTTTGTAGACACAGTATGGACGCAGCCATCTGTTTATGATTAGTCTACATAGATAATGAATACAAAACTCCTCGCAGCCTGGATGGTAAAAACTAGATCCAGGGTCTTCACTTCTACTTCCCGAATTGGTACGATTCTAGCCATGTGATTAAATGATTCGATGTCGAACATGGTAGAAACCACTTGATTACCAGTCAATGATGTAAACTGTTAACAAGCGTGAGAGAAACCACCAGTAATGTCAATGGTTCTCAAAGTACCAAGCACAACCCGTGAAATGTGAATAGATGTTTTGATGTCGAACACTTCACGGAATCCTCTGATCGAAAGTCAATGATGTAAACTGACGTCAAAGGCGAGAAACCTGCCATTGATGCATGCAGACTTCAAGGTACTGTCGATTCCTAAGTCATCTTTCTAGATAATGTGTCGATGTCGATAGAAAGCGACCCGTTGCAGGCAAGCCTGCAACACGAAATCATTGTTCAAGTTGAAGAAATGTTGCTGTAAGGACTGACTCAGGGATGGTCAATGGATGACAAGTATTTTGCAGATGAAAGTTTTGCTTGCAGACCTCTTGAACACATAACGACACAACAGATGGTTTGGTGACGAATAACTCAAAGTTGATCCCTGAACCCGGTTAAAGATTTTCAAAGTGATTTAGTCAACTGTGAGGTAAAAGATTTCCCAACCCAGGTGAATGAAAAGTGTCGTGTTCAAGAGCGGTAATAAAGTTTCTTCTGAGGCAAAAGGTGACAAATAGGTTCATTCTTCTCTTTTTTCCCCCACCATTTCTGGCAAGTACCTCTTTATTTTTAACAAGCTTGAGGAGGATAACATATGCTTGATTATAAGCTCATCCTTCGGACGAGTCCAACCTAGTTTAAATGCGAACCCTAGGAAGGAGTGGTTCGTTCCTGTTTGTAATTGAACAGGTCCTTTACTGTAAAAGTTTAACGAGCCCAGTATAGGAGAAACTCGGCGTTTTTCAATTTTAGAGAGTCTGAAAAACTTAAGGAAACTCCACGTTGAACTTTTTCGTATATTTGTGTCCCTCAAGCCCGAAAAAGTATAAAATAATACCTGGGGGAACCGCTTGATCTTGCGACCAAGGAGTACTTTCATAATAGTATCGTTGACCTGAAAAGTAAAAAGCGATCAAAGACACGTCGTTTTATTTCCTTATCGAGTTTGAAACGACAAAAACCCGGCAATCTTTTCCTGATTTTACGGTCAGAAAAGAGCTAAAAGGGGACCGTCTTTTAATTCCGTTTTAACGAGTGAAAAAGAAACACTCGGCGATCTTTTCATGTTTTAGGAGTCAGAAAAGGGCTTAAAAGATGACTCTGAAATTTTGTTTGTGAAAAATTACAATTTCCCTTGAAATCCCTTCGTCCTGCACAAAAGCGACACATTACTCATACCTGTTTAAAATAGGCAAAAATACATTTGAAAACATCTTTTCATGGTAAAAAATGAACTAATTCATCCAAAAAACCTATAAAAAGACCTTTTACCATGTCATTTTTACCGTTTCACTGTTGAGGTTGAAAAAGGAGCTTTTGACAAGAAACTTCCCGTGGTTGCTGCGGAAAATCTGACCGTCGGAATCGAACGCCGCTTCACCGAGGTATTTTACACATCCCACTCTTCATTTTTATCCGTTTAGTTTTTTGTTTTTGGTCTCTGTTTCATTTTTTGGGGGGGTTTTGGGTTCAAAATGCGCCCCTCGGCGGACGCAGGTGCCCTTCGGGTGAGCCGCGTCCCCCGACTTTTTCTCACACGGGAAAAAGGTCTGGGGACGCAGTCCGCCTTCAGGCGAGCTGCGTCCGGACGCCCTGTGCTAAAAAGCCGGGGTGCGTCTTCCGCAAAGGGCGCATTTCAAAACCCTAACTCTCTCAAAAAACCACCAAATTTTCTCAAATTAATTTCTAATTGACTCTTTTGATGTGCAGGGCCCAAAACATGTTAGACTGGAGAGAGAGAGAGCACGTAGAAGACGATGAAGCTGCGATTAACCACCAACCCTCTCTGGATGCCTTAAGAACATGTGGATTGTACAAATATTGGACCATACCGGGCATGAGGGGCCAGGTAAGATTTTTGGAATGGCTAGTTGAGCGATGGAACGTTCAAGATCAATGCTTTTACATTGGAGGGCACCAGCTCGAGATAGAGCCCTCGGATGTATACTTTCTCACTGGCTTGCCAAACAGAGGTGAGCAACTCAACCTTGCGGGGACTAGGCCGGGTGGCCAATCCCTTGATGATCTCCGCGAGGAGTGGTGCAGACCAGGGACTCGCCATAAAAAGGGCGTGGAGATAAAGCACATCGCTCTGGCGGAACTTAGAGTTATTGCATTTACGGTCACTAGGATTTGTGGCGCGGCCGCCTTGCACATTGCTTCCGGATCCCAAATGCGGATGGCAGTTGACTGTTACCAAGGCACCATCTTCAACTGGTGCGAAGCTGTGTCGGCTCATATGAAGAGCCAACTAACCAAGGCAAAGAACGGACGACTAAAGACTTTTGGATATGGGCCTCTAGTCGTGAGCTTTGCCTTGGAGAGAGTTCCTATGCTGATCCCTCAGCAACTCACTGTTGATGACTTGGGTCCTCGGGAGCCAAAGCTTGTTCGATGGGTTGCGGTGATGGCCCGGCATCCTGACGAGGGTGCTGCAGTGGTTCGATTCTCTGACAGTTACTTCGACTGGCTAGAGGGCCAGCTTTTTGTGATACAAGACTTTCCATATGCCGGAATGGATTTCAGAGGTGATCCGGACATGGTTCTTCCACAGGGAGAACAATGGGATGACAGAGGTACTTTCATTTTCACAAGTTTTCTAATTATGTATTTTTTATTTTTCATATATATCGTCTCAAAGTAACAGTAAAATTTTAAAAATGCAGATGTTGGACCACAGCGTCCAGCCAATCTCCGGCCTTACGACAGACGACATCCAGCTGCACCGGCACCGGCCTTACAGGATGCGACAGCAGAAGTACTAGCCGATTTGGAGCATGATCTAGAGCGTCTCACGGCAGATATACCTGAGACTACTATGGATGACATTCCAATGAGGCTTCAGCGCTTCGTGGTTGCAGTCCCTGGACCGTTTAGGAGATTTCTGCGCAAGATAGCCCGCGCAGTGGTGTCGTACAGAGAGCACCACCAGTGATTGACTAGTCACTTTTGTAGTCACATGTGACATTTTTGACTTTTTGCACTATCATTTTGCCGATCATAAGGTGTGTTAAACCTATGATCGAAGACGATGTATATATTTTTGGACACACTTCTATCTATATCTATATATCACTATTATCGGCTTATCTTGTTTAACATGTATGATGAAATGTCTTTAAATTTACTTGCATGATTATTATAAATGTCTGTCCAACACTTGAGAAGCAATTGCATCTGCTAATGTATTCAAAGACCTTGGAATATGTTGATATTCAATGTAATCAAATTCACGTTCCAAGAGACGCACTCTCAAAAACAACCTTAATAACACAGGATTTCTAATGGCATAAACTCTATTAAGCTGTAATACAACAAGTTCAGAATCTAACCTCACTATCAAACGTCGAATTCCAAATGAAATAGATTCGGATAATAATTCAACCACTGCACTGTATTCTGCAATGTTATTCGTTGTTTGACCGAGGCTTACCCCATGCATAGAAACTAACTCGTCAGAGGGCGAATAGATAACCCAAGCTGCGGAAGAGATATTCCGTGTACTACGACAAGCACCATCAGCAAATCCAATGTATGTTTGGAGAGGCGTCGACATCTACAATATCAAGAGTAAAACCAAGATGAGCCAAAATAATGACGAAAAACCACACTTGCTAAGCTAAGCACACTGACTAAACTAACACACTTGCTAGCTAGAAAGGAAATCTAACCTATCTAAAAATTTCTCCATCCACCATTTTAAGCATAATACCTCTTTAGGTAAAGTCCATTTCTGGGTTTGCCCAAAGAGTCCCCATCAAAATCAACTAACTCATAAGCCCCTTTTGCTAGCTTTCGCTTTACAATGTAGGGCCCATGCCACATGGGAACGAATTTTCCAGCACCTAGCTTATCGTTAGCTTGATCATATAATAGTACTAGGTCTCCTTCCGAAAAACTTCGAGGGGTTACATTTTTATCGTACTGAGCTTTCATTCGTTTCGCGTGAGTCTCGATAGCTAAAGTAGCGTCACGTCGAGTCTCATCTAATTTAGCTAAGTATAACAACCGTTTCTCCTCTTCGGAAGTAGCTGGAAGTAATTCGACAGCCATTTGAAGTGATGGGATTTCGCACTCAATAGGTAACACAGCTTCTAAGCCATAAACTAGCTGAAAAGGGGTGAAACCTGTTGAATTTTTCACTGAAGTTCGATATGCCCATAGCGCCGAAAATAACATGTTATGCCAATTCGTTCGATGGATACCAATGATCCGTCGAATCATGACGACTAGAACTTTGTTGATTGACTCAACCAAACCGTTGGCTTGCGGATAATAAGGTGTAGAGCTATCGTGGCGCAAACCAAGCTGGCTTGTAAGTTCAGTCATCATGACATTTCGAAAATGGCTTCCATGGTCCGTAATGATTGCTTGTGGGACACCAAACCTAGTTATGATATGATTGAATACGAAAAGTGCAGCTGTCTTGCCGCTTGCGTCGAATGTAGGCATCGCCTCGGCCCACTTAGTAAAATAATCAACCGCAAGGATGATATACGCATGCCCCCCGGCCGAGTGAGGGTTACAAGTAATAAAGTCAATGCCCCATTTGGCGAATGGACCAGCGGCAATTATAGGGTGGAGAGGAGCAGGTGGAGCGCGCATCTTGCGATCAAACACTTGACAGTTGTGGCATTTTCTGACGGCAAGGATACAATCTTTAAACATAGACGGCCAGAAATAGCCAGCGCGCAACACCTTCTGAGCTGTGGCATACCCAGACATATGACCGCCACATGCTCCAGAGTGACAATCATTCAAAACTCTCTCAGCCTCATCGTGAGTTAAACAACGTCGAAAAACTAAGTCTGCCCCCAGGCGATAAAGTGTATCTCCAATAATTCTGTATTGCTGGGATTGAAACCGAATTTTTCGACGGTTTTCCTTGGAAGCTTCAGGCCGAAAGGTTTGGGTTTGGAGATAGATGATTATATCCCCATACCACGGATCTACAGTGCTAATAAGAAACAAAGATTCGTCCGCAATGGACTCCTCTGCCACAGTCTCTGTGTCAGCACTCGGGAAATCACACATCAATTCCGCGAAGACTAAAGATTTCTTAGACTTGGACTTCTCAAACTCCAAGTCGAACTCTTGCAGGATGACGATCCATTTAGAGTACTTGCCCCCTAGCAGTTGTTTTGTCAAGATATAAATCATAGGGTTGCAATCCGAAATAACAGTAGTTTTGCGGAGAAGAATGTAGTGACGAAAACGCTGGACAGCTTGAACGGCTGCCAGGGCCAATTTCTCCACATGCGAATATTTTAACTCAGTTGGATTTAAGGTTCTGCTAAGGTAATATATCACATGCTCTGCCTTGAATTCATCTTCTTGAACTAACACCATTCCAATGGTGGAATGCGAAGCTGCGAGGTATAAGAAGTAGTCCTGGTTGTAGTTGGGAGGATGCAATAACGGTGCATGGGTCAACGCGTGTTTCAGTGCATCAAAAGATTGTTGAGCAATCTCGTCCCAAAAGAATTGTACGTTCTGTTTCAACAACCGTGTAAAACCTTTAGTGACCTCGGCGTAGTTAGGGATGAATCGGCGTAAAAAGTTTGCTTTCCCTTGCAAACTTTGGAGTTGGCGCAAACTCGAAGGAGGAGGCAATTGGATGATAGCCTCGACTTTCGAGGGATCGACGCGAATGCCGGTTTTGGAAACAACAAATCCCAGCAATCGACCTGTTTCTATACAGAAAACACACTTGTGGGGATTCAACCGAATTCGATAATGCCTACACCTCATAAAGATTGCTCGTAAATGGACAAGGTGATCAGCTCGGTGTAAAGAATGAGCAGGCAAATCATCGAGATAGGGTTGCACAATGTGCTTGATGTCATGAAATGCATAAGACATGGCCCGTTGAAAAGTAGCACCGGCATTCTTAAGGCCAAAAGGTAATTTGCAATAAGCAAATGTCCCCCATGGACAAATGAATGCCGTTTTTGGTTGATCGGCAGGTAGAATATTGATTTGATTATACCCGAGAAACCATCCATGAAGGAAAACATCTCACTTCCGGCACAATCATCAATAATTTGATCGATATAAGGCGTAGGATAGTTGTCTTTTGGACAAGCTCGATTGATATCCCTATAATCGATACAGATTCTTATTGTTCCTTGTTTTTTATTGACGGGAACAATATTCGATACCCAATCCGTTAACGGGATCGGATAAATGAAACCTGCTTTCAACAGCTTTTCGACTTCGGCTTTGATTGCAGCTGCTTTTCGAGGGTGAATCTGACGCAACCGTTGCCGAATGGGTTTAGCATCCGGGTAGGTTTTGATTTCATGAACAACAATGGCAGGATCGATTCCTGGCATTTCTTCGTAGGACCAGGCAAACACGTCGCGGAATTCTTGGAATAGGGCCTTGTAAGTTTCAATTTCTTCGTCAGTACATGCGGCACCTATATGAATGTTCTCCTTGATTCCGGGCTTCACTGAAATATCAATGGGAATAGTACGAGAAATATTCCCTAAATTCAGCTCTGAATCAGAATGTTTCGTTGGATCCTGAGCGTCTTTGACATATTCAGCGGTAAAGATAGATGAAAAATCATTTTCAAAGCATCATCCTTAGGTAAAAACGAAGATCTGTGATGGAGATTTCCCATGGTAGATCATCTACACTTAGGATTTCGCGAAGTTGTTCGTCAGATGACACTTCTTCGGGAAACGTTATCCGTTCTAAGGGTGAGGTGAAAAGTGACTCTTCACTGACCACATTCATTTGGTCGGTTGAATGAAAGTCGGTAAAAGACATAAGAGCTTCATAAGCAATCTCATACGGACTCAACGGCATAACATCACCGAGTGAGTCTAGCTCAGAGTCAGAGGGAACATACCAAGGATCATCATAAATAATGTTTTCTGACGTGATCATATGAATTGTTGCGAACGAAGGGTCTGCATTGAGTGGAGGGAGAGGAAAAGTTCCCAGTAAACCGGAATCCTTAACTAAACCTACACCAATGTCCCTATAAGGGATTGTCGTTTTACCAACATGCTGGATAGTTTCTAAAGAGGTTGGGTCGGATGAAAAGTATGTCAGCTGATCAATAGTCACGATCTTACCGTTATGTGGAAACTTAATGACTCTGAAGACCGATGAAACGACCGCTGTCATAGCATATGACCAACTTCGACCCAAAAGAAGGTTGTAGTCTAGAGGGGCATCAACCACTTCCACATCCAGACTAACGGTTTTACCTTCGACCCCTATAGGCAATTCTTGTAGAATACCAAACGGACGGAACCCACGGCCATCAAAGGCCTTAAGGATGGTGGGGGATTGGTTCAACGAAGGAGAACCAAGCGATCTCCAACATTGAATCGACATAATACACGTAGAAGCTCCCTCATCAATCACAGTCCGATGAATAGGCCTGTTTTTGACTATCACTGGAATTTGGAAAGCCATTTGATGGGGGAGACGCGGTGTACTACTTTCTAGATCAAAGATCATTAGGTTCGGGTCCTGAACATCGACAGCTCCAATAGCCGACAAAAGCAATTTTCGTTGCGCTGGACATGATTGCAGCACTTCGAGTGCCGACATTGCTGAAGGTGAAACAGCTAAGTCTTCAACAATGTTGTAATTCTGGGCTGCTCTCGCATGTGGATTGAAAGCAGACCTTCGAAGTACACCCTTGGCGGGCGGCTTAATCACTAAGTCTGGGTTAGGTTTTTCGATCTGTAGTGGATCGGAACCAGGAGCTGAGGTTGATGGGTTAGAGTGAGAAGATTCTGCTTCTTTACCATCAACAGGAGCCTTACTACCATAATCTTGCGATCGAGTCGCAATCCTGACATGAGACATCATCAAAATGGGTTCTTCACTGGCATTCGAAGAAGAACCTATCATCTTATTTTCCTGCTCGGGGAATGGATTCTTTAACACAGCAGGAGTCGGAGAACCTTTAACTATTTTCACTACCTCGGCCCGATGAGGGCAGTCTCTCGTAAAATGATCTTCTTCACAAATGAGACAAGGATAACGAGGTTTGCGCTTTTCGTCATTGGTTTCCGACTTTTCCGTTTTCTCCTTTGGAGCCTTGTCTGCTTTAGCCTTCTTCTTTCCTTTCTTCTTTCCACCGTTTTTGGATTTGGCCGTAGATGACTCTACAGCGTGAATGTCGGCGGTAAGTTCAGGAGGAGAAGACTCTCCTGTCGGAGAATCAGGCAAAGTGATAATTGGAGTATTGGAGGTCTTGGAAGACTTCTTCTTACTCTTCGTAGTCACGATACCGATCATACCATCAGCGGCATGAGATCCCGAAGGAGCAGCAGCGATTTGGTTTGACTTTGGAAGATCCGGAATTTTCTCGTGTAACGTACCCGACTGAGTGTAAACTAAGTCAAGGTATTGTGCCTGAGCAATGACTTGCTCCTCAGTAACTACGCCGGCCTTAGCTACATCTTCAGTAATTCTTGGTAATAATGATTTTACAAACCATTCAGCTAAAATTTGGTCCGGGATAAAAACTTTCACTAATCTCCTTCGACGTCTCCACTCATGGATGTGATCAGAAATGTACGTGGATGTCGATTGTTTTAGCGAAGTTAATAATTCCGTACCATTATCGTATCTGACTGGTAACTGAAAATGAGTTAAGAATGAAGTAGCTAACTGGCTAAAGTTGTAAAAAGAAGCCCGTGGCAACTCAATGTACCACTTGGCTGCGAGACCAATGAGTGTACGCTGGAAAAGACGTAAGCGGATAGAATCATCTGAGATGGAATTTGATGCACACCAGAGGTGGTAAGTCATCACGTGATTAGACGGATCCTCTCCAGACTTACCTTCGAACTTGGGTATATCGCTGGGCAACTTATTTGGCATTGGCGGCCAGAACGGAAGATATTGAATTGGATCGTTCGTTAGGCGCGTCAAGTCGGGTAAATCTAAAGTCGCAATAAATGGTAACTGCCGGTTAGGATCTCTGAAACTCTGAGTCACAATACCAGCCCCAGGAGGAGGATATCCAGGATAACTAGGAACAGGATTCGCATTGGGGATATTATATCCTCCTGGAAAACCAGGATTAACCGGACCGTACTGGGGTTGTTGAGGTGGTTGATAATTGTACCCAGGATACGGTTGATACTGGTAAACCGGTTGTTGGGCAGCTTGCCCAGGTTGATACTGTCCCTGGTACGGAGGTTGAACAAATTGAGGTTGAGTAGTAACAACCGTACTTGTACCAGGTTGACCTGCAGGCATCTGGACTGTGGTTTGAACCGTGGGTCCAGACAACGGTACAGATGTCTGAGGAACGGTTACAGGGACAGTAGAAACCGGAGCTGCCGATACTCCAGATGTAAGCATGGTAGATGAAGCGGTAGTTGCTGCAGCCGTGTGAGGTGGAGTACTCGGTGCAATTGGCGGCTGAGTAACTACAGAAGTTACAGGGGTCTGAACACTTGACTGGACAGGTTGCGGTTGCTGGGGTGGACCAGGAACTGCAGGTTGTCCTGCTTGAGGTACCGACTGTATACTTGGTTGCGACATCTGTTGACCCTGTGACGGATCCCATGTTAACATTCCAGGGTATTGACTCGTAACAGGTTGAGGATACTGAGATCCATAGCCGTATTGAGGATAGGGTTGATAACTGTAAGGTGTAGTCCCATATGATTGCCCTTGAGGTGGTTGATAACCTTGACCAGGGTATTGACCCGTAGGTTGATAACCTTGAGGTAAATACGAATACTGGGGTTGACCTTGACCTTGAGGTTGGTATCCTTGAGGTTGATACCCTTGGGGTTGATACCCTTGGGGTTGCCATCCTTGAGGTTGCCATCCTTGAGGTTGATACTGATACTGAGGTTGACTTTGGGGTACATATTGAGGCTGGGGTTGATACCCTTGGGGTTGATACCCTTGAGGTTGCCCCCCAGTCACAAATGAAGTACCTTGAGGTTGCCCCCCAGGCATTAACGAAGGTTGCCCCCCAGGCGGTAATTGGCCACCTTGAGGTTGGTTAATGGGAGTTGAACCTGACATCATATAAACTTCACCTATACTCAATGGTACATTACCACTGTTTCCAACTAATAACCCATGATCAACAGGTTGAGGAGATGCTCCCGCAAAGGTACCAGAAAGTGACTGATACCCAGTAGGAACAGAAGGACCGCCATGTAAAAATGATTCAGGACTTTGTGAAAACACAGACGACTGACCAGACATATTTACAGGAGAATGAATTCCTCTAGGTGGAACCGGAGTACGAGGTGTAGAAAAACCTACTGAGTTGTCTAAAAAATTGGTTAATGCAAGGTACCAAGACTCACTTCTAGGAGGACTGTAAAAGATGGATTCACGCTCCCTTAGATCAAGGGTAATTAGATCTTCAGAATCAGAAACGCCTATTTCTTCCTCTGGAACAAGTTCTTCTATAGCAATTAATCCAACAGGAAGATTTTCGGTGATAATTCTTTCTATTCTTGGTGAATCAGGAACACTAGGAGTTGGAGTAACAGGTTCTGAAATTTCAGGTTCTTCGCCTGTTTCACTGGCAGATGAAAAACTACCAGCAAGCTCGGAAACTGTAACAGCTTCGGGATTGTAACCTGTTTCTAATCTTTGGTAATCTGGATGGACTACCAAAGAAGATTCTCCTTCTTCAGGTGAACCTACTCTACTGCCACTAGGAGGAGTTACAAGGACCTTTAACCCTTCTAAATGACCCGGAATGTTTTCAGGAGATTCACCCCGCGATTTACGGAGTTTTCTTAACAAATCTATCCCGGTAACAATCTCAGGAGACTTGCCCCGAAGTCTACGGGACTGTCTCGGTAATTCCGCCACAATTAAAGATTTTAACTACAACACACGAAATCAAAGTAAAAAATTTCAAATCAAACCACCTAAAGTCTTCTAAAGAACCAATCAAATTTGAAGCACACGCCTAAATAATCTAGAGCGTCAAACCACACACAAACAGTAGTCTTCCGGACCAAAAGCGCTAGTTGGTGATTAGGCCCAACCTCGCAGGATTCAGTACAGAAATAGTGGGTGGAACAGTTACCCCGGCAACCTGCTTAATGAATAGACTGGACCAAGTTCCTCCACTTTAACCGTCTCGAAGTGAAGCGAACCCCCCAGAAAATCCAAGTGAGTATAACCGACGTCTGCTCCAGGTACAGTGGGACCTTCCCTCCACCGTCACCTTGGGTAGAATCCTAGATATTATGGCCACTAAGGTTACCAATCACAACAATTACACCTGGGGGAACAGTCTAAACTCCGACAGCACGCAAGGGCAGAGTAGCAAGCTCCAATCCCCTTACCGGCTCCTTGACAACAATCCAAGGTTTACCGATAAGTGACCCCTGGCTCCTCGACAATGGTTAATCCGAGGTTTACCGTTTGTAATACGTACTGCCTGGCGTCGTTCCCAACGAGGGAGGAATGATCCCCTCACTGGTTCGGACACGAGCTCGTGTTTCTCCTTTAAGAGGAGCTTTCCCAGAATGTAACTGAAACAATTGGATTTGTTCTACTCAAGATAGACTATCTGTTTGGTTTTGTAGTCTTGGAGAGTTAAGTACTCACCTACTCCAAGACCCTAGCCTAAGCTATGTTGGTGCTTCAGAGCCCTAGAAAAATAAAGATTACTAGATTGATTTTAATTTAAGCGTTACTTTTAAGGTTGTTTCTTAAGTCAAAAGGTGATGGAAGTGAAACTAGTGGTGTGTTGACTCGACTCGAAACCACTACAAAATGCACCTAAAATGATTTATCCACTACTTTACTTTTTCGATGAATTGCTTAACTAAAAAGTTGAGAGAATGCAATCCTTATAAAAGCAACTTCTTAATTGAAGACAATCAAAGAAACAATTCGTTTTTCTTTTCCAAGCATAAAAACATAACTTCTCTTTACATGCACGAAAAAACTCTTTTCTTCTTTTGAAAACAAAAAGCTACTTGAAACAAGACTTTTTAAGAAGATGTTTTTGTATTTTTCTTTTAATAAAGCAAATAAATCTAATATAACCAAAAATCAATCTTAACAACTCTTAAAATCTATGAAAATGCACTCATAAGCAAACTAAAGGCAAATTTACTCTAAGCAATCTTAACGAGGCCAAAACTAACAATGATTATTTCTAAGGTGTTTTACTTGATCACAATCAAATCAAGGACTAGCTTATTGCAGAACCAAAAACTAGTCAAAACAAAATTCTAATCTTTTTGTCCTTTTTGAAAATGGAAATCAATACTTTAAAAACAAGCAATTCGAAATTTGACCCAAAACAACTCAAATGACAAGTTGCTCAAACAAGGAGACTTTACGGCAGGCTCAACTTCTAAGAAGGTTGACTAACCAGAGATATCTAAGGCTGGACAACTTTCTAAGCTCAAAGTCACTACAAAGCCTTTCCAAAAATCAAACCCTAGGTCTAAACTTCGTTGAAAACCACTAAAACACTCAAAGCTCACAAAACGAGTTCAGGTGAGAATTCTTGACAGGGTACTAAAGGATCTGGGCAGAAAACACTAAGAAAAAACAAAATCTAAAAGTAATTTAAGGCAAAAATGGAATTTTCTTAACTTTTACAGGAAGACGCAGGCCAGCCGTTGTCACAGGTGCGGCCCCGCACTGTGCAGTCGACAACAGCGCGTCCAAGGACGCACTGTGCAGCACACAGAGACTGCGTCTTTCTGGAAAAAAGAAGAAAAACTAAAGCCAACTAAAGCTACAGCTAAGCCACCCAAATACTAATTCTCACAGTCAAAAACCAGAAAATAAAAATGATTTTCTCAAAGCAAAGTTCATATAAAGGAAAAGACTCTCTCATTAATGGATTCCCCAGCGGAGTCGCCAATTTGTCACACGGAATCTGTCAAGGGTGCGGACACGACTGACCTTCCTAGAAGTCTAAGACATTCTAATGACAAACAAGACAAAATGGAGTGATCTTTCTCTAAATACACCTTTTACAACATGAAAACTACAAGTGTTTAGGCTTACCTTATTCCAAAACGCTGTTGTTGAAGTCCGTTCTTGACGATCCGGATGAGCTCCTCCTTCAAGTCAATTCCTGCAACCACAAACAATCAAACAATTACCAAGCACTTGCATTTCATATAATAAAACATATATTCAACATGCAGACCAAGGAACACATGAAATAACTCATTAACACAAGCTATTGAGAAAAATAAACCAGTTTGTATTAATAACGAAACAAAGAAACTCTTACAACCTGGCCTTGGTGTTGTGCAAGTTCCTCCCAGGGTCCATCAAGGGTTTTCCTCTACTTTGACAAAGCTCACCCTCTCCCAAGTAGAATCAAGTGAAGACAATCTCTCCTCACAAAGGCTCTAATGGAAGACCTAAATCCTGCAGCATTTACCCAAAGAAAATGTATAGCTCCAACCTCCTCTCCTTCTGGCTCAATGCCTTCATTTATAGTGCTGTAAAGAGGTTATTCAGGTCCACTATCAATGGGATCATCCCCCTCTATGGGTGGGATAGCTCCCTTATTGATGGGATAAGTTCCCCCTTAATAGAGATACATGAACCAACTGGAGGCGCATCCATTTCATCAAACCGACCTCTAGAATGTTCTAGAAGTAACCACAAGTAACTTTTTCAAGATAAAACTCGCGCATTTTGCCTTTTACAGAGGGACGCACCTGTCCCTTAACATACAGAGCGTCTATGGACGCGGATTTTGTGAACATGGTCAGCGTCCCCGCAGGTAAGGCTAGAGAGAACCTGCGACCCCAGAGATAAACATGATTTTTACAAGACTTTCTCTCTTCTTTGAGTTTGAGATGGATAACAGAGGCATGAGACTTGCCTAAGAGGGTAGCATGACTTGTTGATTGGAGCCATACTAACTGTAAGTAGTCAAGGTGACATTTTTTAGTGTAACAAGATCACAGATCAATACACCAGTATTTTGACATGGTTAAAACCCTCAAAGAGGGAAACAGTCCACGGCCTGAGCCAACGCGGCCACTTCAGGCAATTTATTAATAAAAGAATGAAAATTTACATATGTTTCTCTCATGCATGGATTACCCTACAAATGACCCTCCATGTGCTTTAAATAGAATTCATGGACCAATCGGGTGTCAAGCCACGGATCAAGTGTCGGTAATACCGAGGAGAGAATGAACCGTCGGATCACTACATATCGTGACCGTCGGATTGTAAGTTACAAAATGTACAACGGTAAAGAAACACACTTTACCTAACTCTATACCTAACTATACACTAGACCAAGTTGTACTTAACTATTTCCTATGTGTCGGAATATCCTAACATCCCCCCTTAAGAACAACTTGGGATAGGATTGAAGGATTTACAAATATGACACAATAGGAGAAGGAAGGAGGCACTAGAGCCTATCCCCCCTTAGTGACAACTTCCGGAACTCCAACCATAAATCGAAGTTTAGTGAACTTCGCCTCTGTGAGAGCCTTTGTGAAGATGTCTGCAACTTGATCATCTGTTGAACAATATTGCACTTCAAGAACATGGTCGTGAATGAGCTTTCTGATGAAGTGCATGTGTAGTTCAATGTGTTTGTTGCACTGATGTTGGACTGGATCTTTGCATAGCTGAATGGCACTTTGATTATCACACCAAAGTGTAGTCGGATGCTGCTGCTCAAAGCCAAACTCTGACAGGATCTGACGAAGCCACAAGGCTTCCTTACTAGCTTCTACGGCACCACGATACTCTGCTTCTGCTGATGAAAGAGAAATGGCACCTTGTTTCTTGCAAGCCCATGTAATAGGTCCTGAACCAAGAGTGAACACATAACCGGCAGTAGACTTCCGATCATCAGGGTCACCAGCCCAATCGGAATCAGTGAAACCAACCAATAGAGGAGATGCTTCGGCACTGTAATGAATCCCAAACTGAACTGTACCTCGAACATAACGAAGTATTCTTTTAGCTTCTTTCCAATGACTTTCACGGGGGTTTTGCATGAACCGAGCAACAAGGCCAACAACAAAGGAAAGGTCAGGACGAGTATGGGTTAGATACAAAAGTTTTCCTACAAGTTGACGGTATAAGGTAGCATCAACTTCAGGAGAAGTACAAGTGACTGAAATTTTGACTCCAGACATAAAGGGAGAAGGGGCTGGCTTACAGTCTTCCATGTGAAAATGGCGTAGAATATCACAGGCATACTTGGACTGGGAAAGAGAAATACCCTCCTTGGATTGCAAGACTTGAAGACCGAAAGGGAGAAGGGGCTGGCTTACAGTCTTCCATGTGAAAATGGTGTAGAATATCACAGGCATACTTGGATTGGGAAAGAGAAATACCCTCCTTGGATTGCAAGACTTGAAGACCGAGAAAATAGTGTAAGTGTCCTAAGTCTGTCATTTCAAATTTCCTTTTAAGGCTAGACTTCACATGGTTTATAAGGTTGGGATCACTACCAGTAAGAATAAGATCATCAACATAAAGAACAAGGATGATAAGAGAGTTGCCCACTTTCTTGGTGTAGACAGTATTGTCAGAATGACACCTAGAAAAGCCAGATTCTAAAAGAAAGCAATCCATTTTGGCATACCAAGCCCGAGGAGCTTGCTTGAGACCATAAAGGGATTTCTTAAGTCGACATACAAGGCTGGAGTCTGTTTGTATGAAGCCAATGGGTTGTTCCATATAGATTTCTTCATGCAAGTCCCCATGCAAGAAGGCAGATTTAACATCCATCTGATGGACTTCCCATTTGAAAGAGGCAGCAAGGGAAAGAACAAGGCGGATAGAGTTCATTTTGGCAACAGGGGAGAAGGTTTCAGTGTAGTCAATGCCTTCAACCTGTGAAAAACCTTTAGCAACAAGACGAGCTTTATGTTTATCAACTTTCCCATCTGGTCCATACTTGGTTCTGTAAACCCATTTGCATCTAACAAGTTTTCGTCCCTTTGGTAGAGGAACAAGATCCCATGTATCATTTGCCAACAATGAATGATATTCTTCATTCATAGCTGCTTCCCAATCTGGATGGCCTGAAGCTTCTGCAAAGGTGTCAGGATCATAATTTACTGGAGCTTGAGCCAGTAAAGAAGAGGCTCTCTCGAACTGAGAATGTGTGCGTCGCTGATCTGTAGGATCACCGGCAAGATCACCTGCTGCATCTCGAGTAGCACGAACCCATTTTGGAAGCTCAGGAGTTGAAGGAGGATCCTGAGATGGTGGGGGAGGATTGTCATCCTCACTTTCATCATCTGAAGAAGAAATGTTTTCAAAGGTAGAAGAGATAGGGAGAGGTGGCACATCCGCCGGACTAGGCTCGCAGGCCGATATATTTTCATCAAATTTTACATCTCTTCTAATGATAACATTTTTGGACTTAAATGGAATAAGTCTATAGCCTTTGACATCTTCAGAATATCCAACAAAAGTACATTTTTCACTCTTAGGTTCTAAAGCTTTATGATTTTCATCTGGAATATGGGCCCACGCTTCACTTCCAAAAACACGAAAGTGACTTACATCTGGTTTGATTGAGCTCCATGCTTCTTCTGGAGTGATATTCTTTAAAGCCTTAGTAGGAGTGCGATTTATTATGTAATTTGCACAGTTAATTGCTTCTGCCCAAAAACTAAGACCAAGTCCTTTAGATTGTAGCATACAATTAGCCATTTCCTTTAAGGTGCGATTATTCCTTTCAGCTACACCATTTTGTTGTGGAGTATATGGAACAGTATGTTGCATTTGAATTCCATTCTCAGTGCAATAGTTGATGAATGTGTTTTTAACATATTCTCCGCCATTATCAGATCTTAACTTAAGAATTTGATGTCCAGATTGTTTTTCAACAAAGGCCTTGAAGGCCAAAAAAGTGTTAAATACTTCACTCTTGAGTTTTAAGAAGTATACCCAAGTGCGTCTGGAGAAATCATCAATGAAAGTTAAGAAATACTTGCAGCCAGAGAATGACACAACTGGAAATGGACCACATAAATCACTATGCACAAGCTGTAAAGGGGCTGAGGTGTGCCAAGAGGCACGTTTTTCAAAACTGTCTTGATGATGTTTTCCGAGTACACATCCGGAACAAACACCATCTCTGCAAGATACCATAGGAAGACCTGTCACCATATTTTCTTTACATAGATGCTGAAGGGAGCGATAGTTTAAGTGACCAAATCGCTCATGCCAAAGTTTGCTCACTTCATCGTTATGAGCAAAAAATACTGAGGGAAGATTTGATGACCCAAAGTTGTGAAACTTATACAACCTTGTAGAATCATCAGCAATGCCAGTAGCCAAAATCTGTTTAGGATCTCTTAAGTCCTTGATTACAACATCATGAGGTGAAAATTCAACGATTTTACCTTCACCTGAATGAGTTATCTGATATACAGATAGAAGGTTGCAGGATAAGGTTGGAACACATAATACATCATTAAACTGACCATTGTCTAGATGAACAGTTCCAGTCCCTACAACATTAAGAGATCTATCATCACCAACATATATATTTTTGGTGTTACAATCATTTAAAGAAGAAAACATGGCTTTGTTTTTGGCCATGTGATAAGAAGCTCCAGAATCAATGAGCCACTCATGAGAATGAGAAGAAGAAGATACATTTAATGCATAGCCAGACCGAGATGCTTGACAACCACATGCAGAAAGTGCCATTCCTGAAGATGAAGTTGAAGTTGAAGATTGCCCCAAATGGATGTTATGCTTCTTCATTGCTACTTCCAAGGCTTCCATCTTCTTAAAGCATTTTGATTCTAAGTGGCCATCTCGATTACAAAAATTGCAATGTCTATCAGTCTTCTTCCCTTTGTTTTTATTTGTCTTATCATTTTGTTGAAATGATTTTTCATTTTGGGGCTGAAATTGCTTAGGACCCTTGTTTGGTTTAGGACCATTCTTTTTAGGATATGACTTCTTAGGATTCTTTGAATTTGGTTGCTGCTGGGTGGCTAACGCTTTCTTGGAAGAGTTTCCAAGATTAAGAAGACCAAGGTGTAAGAGTTTTTCTTGTTCTCTTATTAAAGAATCACAAAAAGAGTCAAAGGAAGGGGACTTGTAGTCTGTTCCTTGAGAAATGAAGGCTTCTCTTGTAGAATGGAAGGTGGAAACAAACACAGAGTAGGCTGGTCCCAACTTTGTAAGAATGGAATAGATAAGGTTACTATCTTCTTTCTTAACTTTAACACCTTCCAAAAGATATCTAAGGGTCTTGAACTTGGACAAGAAATCTTCAATGCAAGAAAAATTATTAGGGTCCAATGTAAGCAACTCATTTTCAAGTTGATGGACTCTAATTTCATTTTTAATCCCAAAAACTTTATTGATTTGTTTCATTGCTTCATCAGGAGCATCAATTTCTGCAATATGGAATCTAAGATGTGGAGAAATAGACATCCCTATCAATCCACGTGCTTGATCTTGCCTATTTTCCCATTTAGCAGCCTTATCTTCATCCTTCGGTTTCTTTTCTTGGCCGGAGGCTATTCTGTAGAGACCTTTACTTCTAAGTAAATCCTCAATGTAAGCCAACCATTGGAAGTAGTTGGTGCTGTCAAGGGTAACTTGGTATTGACTTTCCATTTCAATGGAAACTAAAGCTAAAGATGCTGAAAATAAGTGTTCCAATGGATAGATCTCGAAAAATTAGGCTGGTTTAAAAAAAACGGCTCTGAAAACGGCTTCCGGATGAAGAAGTTATGGCTTTTTAAAAAAACGTTGTTGAAGTTGCCAACGAAGTGCGGGAATGTGCGGAAATGAAAAAGTCCGCCCCCACAAAATGGAGACTTGAACCCAAGACCTCTACTCTCTTAAAATAGCTTTGAACCAATTGATCTATACAAAAAAATTGAGAGAGAGAGAGAGAGAGAGAGGGGGGGGGGGGGGGGGTGCTTTGGGTTGCGTGCTTGCTTTGAGAAAGCTCTTTTTCCCTACAAAACAAAAAACACAAAACCCAACATGGACATGCAAAGAAAATGAACCTTACGGCTCGAGGTTAGCTTTAGTTGAAAAACTAAATATTTTCAAAAATGAACCTTGCGGCTCAAAGTTAGCTTTAGCCGAAAAACTAAATATTTTTCTCAATGTTTCTGATTTTCGGAGATCACACTAAGGTGCAGGGAAAAGAGCATACGCATGAGAAAAATCCTTCCTTTCTGTTTCTGATTTGCCCAGATCGCACAGAGTCACAGGGCAAAGAGCATACGTAGAAATGAAAGGTATAGATCCAGTTAAAAAAAAGGCTAAATAAACCGAAACTGAAATAAGCAGAGAGAAAATAACAGTAAACTGCAAATAAACACTGTATACCTCCAGATCTTAAAAATGACGCAGCTAGGGCTACCGGAAACCTTTTCGCGTGAAATGAAAGGGGTTCCTCACTGGAACAGATGCTCCCAACACAACAGAGCAGTCCTCTCAACCCGAAAGCAGTCAGAAACAACAGATCTAGGAAACGGCAGTCGGATGCAGTTCTACCGGCTTCAGATTTGGATCACCAACGGACGCGGTCCTCAAATAGCTCTGATACCATGTAGGAATTTACAGGGTAAGTTCCTCAGACAGAACACCAAAAGGACACCACTCACAACCAGATCACAGATCAATACACCAGTATTTTGACGTGGTTAAAACCCTCAAAGAGGGAAACAGTCCACGGCCTGAGCCAACGCAGCCACTTCAGGCAATTTATTAATAAAAGAATGAAAATTTACATATGTTTCTCTCATGCACGGATTACCCTACAAATGACCCTCCATGCGCTTTAAATAGAATTCATGGACCAATCGGGTGTCAAGCCACGGATCAAGTGTCGGTAATATCGAGGAGAGAATGAACCGTCGGATCACTACATATCGTGACCGTCAGATTGTAAGTTACAAAATGTACAACAGTAAAGAAACACACTTTACCTAACTCTATACCTAACTATACACTAGACCAAGTTGTACTTAACTATTTCCTATGTGTCAGAATATCCTAACAGAGAGCATCATAAGAGAGATTTTCCACAACACCAAGGTGGTAGACCGCAAATCTACAACGCTCAGGAGGAACAGACAATGGGAGATGTTGGGCAGAATATTCCTAGGATCTATGTAGTGCTGGATAACAAACCAACAAACCATCAAGTATCTATCATTAAGATAGATGGTAAGCTTTGTGATCAAGTTGCTTCTATTTTGATTGAACCTGGATCTAATTATAGTTATGTTAATCCTAACCTAGTGGATACGTGTGGTTTGAATAAATAAGTGCATGCAGAGTCTTGGTTAGTGTAGTTGGATACAAGTACAAAGAAGCGAGTTCATCATTGGGTAAGAGCTTGTACATTTGATTTCAATGGTATTCCTACCTTAACACATTTGAATGTATTACCATTGGGATCATACAACATGTTGTTGGGCATGGATTGGTTGTACCTTCATAGAACCAAGGTGGATTATTATGAAAAATCCATTGAGTGCTTGGATGACAATGGGGAACAAAGATTTTTGCGAGGTAAGAAGAAAGCAACATCAATTAGAATGGTGACAACTATGTAGGCCAAACATAGTAGCGGGAAAGGGTGTGTGTTATTTGTAGTGCAGATTTATAGTGACAAAGGTAAGGAAGTTGAGGATGCAGAGGTTTTTAGTAGGTACCCAGTTCTACAACAGTTTTAGGATATATTTCTTGCAGATATTTCAAATATTCCACCTCACAGGGAAGTAGACTTTTCTATTGAGTTGGTGACAAGGGTAACTCCAGCACCAAAGGTACCTTACAGGATGAGTACACTTGATTTGGTGGAGTTGAAGCTACAATTGAAGGAAATGTTAGACAAGGGATACATTAGGCCAAGTGTATCACCATGGGGTGCACTGGTGCTGTTTGTGAAAAAGAAGAATGGTACTCTCAGGTTGTGCACTGACTACAAGCAGTTGAACAAAGTGACCATCAAGAATAGGTATCCATTACTGAGGATTGATGTCTTGTTCGATCAGTTGAATGGAGCAACAATGTTCTCGAAGATTGATCTAAGATCCAAATATCATCACGTACACATTAAAGAAGAGGATATCTACAAGACAAATTTATGGACCAGCAATGGGCATTATGAGTTCGTTGTAGTTCCATTTGGTTTAATTAATGCTCCAGATACCTTTATGTACTTGATGAATAGTGTGTTGCTTCTGTATTTTGATAAATTTGTTATTGTGTTCATTGATGATATATTGTATATTCAAAAAATGAAGAAGAGCATACCGAGCATTTAGCAACAGTGTTGAGATTGTTGAGAGAGAATCAGTTGTATGCTAAGCTCAGTAAGTGCAGTTTCTTTCAGACTGAGGTACACTACTTGGGACATGTGGTTTTCAAGGATGGCAGAACAGTGGACCCATAAAAGCTAAGAGCTATCATGGAGTGGGCAACTCCCAGGAATGTGGATGAGGTGAGATCTTTCATGGGGTTAGCAGGTTATTACAAGAGGTTCATTAGGAACTTCTCGCAAATTTCTTATCCTATCATATCATTGCAAAGGAAATATAAGAGGTTTGAATGGACAGAGGATTGTGCAACCAGTTTTTAGAAGCTTAAGCAATTGTTGACACATGCACCAGTGCTAAAGATTCCAGATCCAGACAAATAGTTTGTAGTATGTAAAAATGCTTGCAAGAGAGGACTTAGTGGAGTCCTTATGCAAGTGGACAGGTGGTATGCTATGAGTCACGGAAACTAAATGAGCACAAGCAAAGCTACCTAACACTTGATCTTGAGTTGGAAATGATTATACATGCATTAAAGATGTGGTGGAACTATCTTCTTGGCAGGAGGTTTGTATTGTTGAGTGATCATAGTGGTTCTACACGTCCTTGATTTACAAACTTCTGACGAGGTACAACCCTTCAAGTTCACTTTTATTTCCTTTAAAAAAATTAAACTGAATAATCAAGGAGAAATTATGGTGCAGTTCCAACACATCCATAATTACAAAGATAAGTTGGGGTCGTGGAATTTGTTCAACTCACCCAAAATGGCACCGCTCTTGACTATACGTTGGGCCCAACTATGGTCAGGTTTCCCGTTGCCCAGTAAATATTAAAGTCGAAGAACCCCTGACTCCCGACTTCTAAGAGGGCCGTGATACCAGGTTGGAGTTAGGTGAAGTCTCACAAGTTCTATAAAATGTTAAGGGTTCGTGCCAACCCCGACTATGATCCCACCACCTCAACTCTCAGAGCATAAATTGAAAATCCTACCTTAAGCATATTTTATCGCTACTGAATTTTGTTCTTAATAATGTGCTCAGTATTTGTAGCAAAGCCTCATCCTCGAAGCTAGGAAACACAAGGTTCCGCTTATCCCTTCTATTATAAAACCACCATTACTCAAGGCAATAAACAAGAAAACAATTGGTTCCCTCCTTCTGGCCTTCGTGCCCGTGAAGCCTCTTAGCACACACACACACAGATATATACAACATTTAGGAAAAAAAATTGTTTAACAAATTATAGGCATGTCGACAACGACAACCTTTCTAATTTTGATAACAAAACCTTGTTCTAGAAGGGAATATTAACAAACATACCACTTGTTCCACAAAAGAGACACATCTATCAATAGTAAAATAATTAAACTTTCCTAGTCCCTCTGAGGACAAATTAACAAAACCAATTGTGATATATTTACAGACTTTTGATGTCAAGACAAGGAGTGGAGTGATGCTCCTGCATTAGTTTCCCAGAGCAAATCTTGTGTCTATTCTATGTGATTTTATTTTGTTGTTCTCTATTTTCTGCGTAACTTTTATTTGCATGCATGCACTATTTACAATGAAATGTACAAATCTATAAATCTAAGAAAATTGTAATAGTTTAGAATTTCATTAACACAATGACAAAATTGAACCATGGAACCAAATGGGACAAGCTCATCCATAGCCAGCGAACTACCAGACTAATCAAAGAAATAGGAGAGATGATTCAAAAGTTTGATTACATAATGGTCAATAATGTTAGACGAGCGGGAAATAAAGTAATGAACTTCCTAGCTAATTGGGGATGTAGTCACCAAAATGACCCTATGGAAAAAATATGGCCAATTCAACCCTAGGTTGAATGGTACCGAGCCCTGGAAGAAATCCTGGTGCAGGATCAGAGACAAAGTTTTCAGCATGGCCAATTAGTAGGCCAAACCCTCGATCAGGGTGCGAGCTGATATATTAGGACATTAAGATGGAGTTAATGTTTAGTACTGGAAGGCACATAACCATATCCCCCCAGATGCTCGAGGCGATGGTTGTGGTGGCCCTTTGAATGATGGCAATCACTGCATATAGGATAGGTGGAAACAGGAGGAAGGGAAGTGTTGGAGTTTGTAATTGCCCCAGAGAGAAGTATGGTGAGTATCAAAGTGATTGTGGGTAAGGAGACTGGAGCGGTGGGCTTGTTCTGTGGTGCCACAAGCAACAATAACTCCATCAACTGCACACGAAGGATTATGGTTTGCCTCACTGTACAGGACTGGGCCAGAGAGACCATTGATCAACCTGCAAAAACTCGAGGCCATAGTAAGAAACCTCACGTGACAAGGCAAGACACAGAACCTGGACCTTCGGGTGGTCGACGAGGTTGAAAGTCTATTGAACGGTTAATTAGTGAGGTGGCAGTTGCTTACTGAGAGGGAACCAATGAAGAAATTTGAAATTTGTTAGAAGAATGGGAAGCAAAAGTGAAGCAAGAGAGTGAGACAGATACATAATTGGAGGATTGGAGAGCCTTTGTCCCGGAACCTGGAAATACAAGAGGCAGAATCACCCAATTCAAGTAGACCCTCTAGCTATACTGGCTAATGAAAAGCCCACTGGGAAAGGCGATGGAGAAAATCTTGGTAGGCATGGAAATCACAGTTCAAGGAATGTTGAATTACAAGCAGGAATTTCAGAAGGTGCAATTTCCACTACACAAACAGGATGTCCACCTTGGCCGAATTGAGCAGCACTTGCCATGTATCTTGGTCCAGACAGAGTTTCCCGGTATGAATGCCAAAGATCCAGCACCGGTGGAATCAACATCAACTGAACAACATGATTAGCATGCCTACTTTCTGATTTTTTCTTTATATATGCAGATAGCTTTTAAATTTGTATGTGTAATTATATATGTATGTAGAACTCTAGAGTATGGAAGTGGACAAAATTTGAAACCTATATTTCTTGGATAGAGAGACTTAAGGTTTTTTGCTACTGGATGGCATATAATGCAGTTAGGTGACCAACAGACGTAGTTTCACACTGGGCAAGTTGAGGCTACCTAGCTAGTTCTATGTAGTGTAAATTTTCTCTATAATTAATGAAAAAAAGATCTACCAAACTTAACAAAAAAATTGTATACTAAATTAGAAAATACAAATATTGAAATTAACATTTCCATTCATATTATATTAAAAAAAGAAATATTATTCTTAAATATGAGAAACAATTATTTCTTATTAAAAGATTTTGAAGAAGTTCAATGCATATAAAAAGCATGATTTACTTTGTTTTCCATTTTACGTCAGCTATATTTGTTGATATGGAATGTTGTATGAGTTTCTCTCAAAGTATGGAGTGTATTTTCCATTTGCAAACTATTGAAATTAATATTAATATTTTTAGTTGTGCCATGGGGTTTTAGGATGTGAGGGCTTCTCTCGAGCCTTGTTGGCCCCTTGCATAAAAGTGAATAAGCTCCTGAAGGAACTATTGCCTTATTGCAAAGTGCAGGGGGCGTTATGGGTTCTACAACAACGCAACTAAAATGAGTCCCAACAACCCCTTGATAACTAAAAGGCATACTTATATTTATAGAGTGATGTTTATTTAAAAAAATGATTAATTGATCATTTTTCTTTAATAAATATAAAGAGTCTCAAAGGATTATATAGTATTCATGAAAAATGGATGATGAATTAGTTGGAAAGACGAATTATTTTTTGTTAACAACACGTAAGTCATCTTTTCTTTGAATAATTGTGTGGGTGGAAAAAATTTGTGTAGAATTGCCAAGCTAAAGTTGCCCTGAACGCAACAAGACAACTTCTGAAGCAACAAGAGGAGAATGTGTTTAAATTGGAAAGTGAATATGCAACAAATATGGAAATGAACATGAAAATCCTAGAACATTATCACAACTTTTGTTTTAGAAATGACACTAGATATTTAGATGCTTTCAAAAAGAGGCAACGACGTGACCTGGACATCCAGGCGAATCTCAAGAGGCTAGAGATTCCTGGTGATCTGAGTTGACTCAACTCCTGGATTTAACCAAGATCTTTTACTTCTATGATGTTGTTAAAATTGCATTTAAAAGAGCATAAAGGAACATATATGCATGCTATAAAGAAGAGGGAACATGACAAGAATCAACAACATAAAACACAAGACGTTTATAACAAAGTTCGTCCAGGAGAGACTACATCTCTGGGCCCCGGTGTCAAGATGGTGTAGGTTGTTGCATTAAGTGCTTGGAAGAGTGATGATGTACATGAATGTGTTTTCTCTATCATGCAAGGAATATTCCCTCACGCAGGAGTGGCTCCCCAAGATGTTCCGTAGCAGGAACCCTCATTCACAAAAGGACTCCTATCAGCATGACATAATCTCACGTATGATACTAATGAGCATCCCGCCAACATGGCATCAAATGGATATCAATGCAAACATACATGGTGACACATGAGTATCCCGTCAACATGGCGACAAAGGGATCTCAATCAAAACATGACAATAAGTACATCTCTCATCAAGAACAAAACAAGATCCCACATTAAACATCAAACAAGGATCTATAGAACATAATGCATCTCAAGAAAAGAGACAAAGAAGTACATGATCACACTGCATATAGCTCACATCAAGGAGTTATCTGAAGAAGAGGATGATAAACTATTGGATATGGCTGCACCATCAATCTCGTGGCATCAAATCTCATGGAAATGACTACTCACACATTGAACGCTGACACCTGCACTCCACTTTGAAAAATGGCCGAAACATGGAATGATAAAATGGAAAATATGATTACACCATCAGATTTGTGGTGTCAAATAATGTAAAATTGACTGTCAAATTTCTGAATTCTGACAAAGTGAAAATATGGGCCTAAAGGAATATTTTAGATTCCCCCTAAATTCGTCAAATATTCCTTCCTCCGAGTCATCTAAAGATCTGCTGCTCAGATCAAAATTCTTTCTGCGCCATCAAGTTCGTGTCACCGAGAGGTGTAGGATTGACATAAAGTTTGTCCAATTTAGACATTGGAAAAATTTCGCCCTCCCAAAAGTTGGGCTCAATCATGGTTCTGCCTACCTCTGTTCCACACTCATGGTTCCACCTGCAATTCATTAAAAAATTATCTCAAAAAGCGTGTCAAGGTTCTGCTCCTGGTTCCATTGCTTATGGCTCTACAATAAAATATTAATATATCTTTTATGCACTAGCTTTTCCGCTCTCAAATCCGCTCCTCCTTCTCGGCGCTACACTTAGGGCGTGTTTATATGGTGGTAGGGTGGTGGAGTTTACAAAGCCACCACCCATGGCACGGTGGTTAGGCAGGAGAATGGAGGCAGATAGGTTGAGGCATCAAATCCCGCCTCTCCCAAAAATACACACAACATTTTGTTTTTTATTACAAAATGGTGCGATGTTATATTTCTTTTTGGGTTGCGGTTGTACCGTTTACATGTTGTGGGTGGATTGATTTAAATGTTGTGTTAAATGGTGTCGCCGCATGGTGGCGGGCTAGCCCATGTGGCCGACTCAGATTCGATACCCACCGATCTCCCATATTTCCGTTACATTATATAGTAAGGAGGTTGGGTGTGGGCTGGGTCCACCGGAGGTGGCCCGCCCACCCAAGATTTGATTTGTTATAATGATGATATGTGGTGGTTGGGGGCGAGTGGGGGTCATGGCCCGTCGGCCCATATTTTTTTTCTCTTTTAAATTATATCCAACCAATGGGGAAGGCAGGGGTGGTAGGGGTGGTTGCTCGCCACCCCTATTCATATGTATTTTTTAATTTTTTTATTAAATAGAGGTATTTTTCAATTTTGTCTAATATAAGGGTTATTAGACAAATTAAAGAGGCAACAATTTCGCCCACTCTCGGGAGCTAGGTTCCCACACCAGTTGATGGTGAATTTGTAGGACACTTAAACCTGGCCCACTGCCCAACTTTGACCAAAACTTTGACCATCTCTTTCTCCCTTGTACGAGCTCGGATTTGAGTGTCGTTCACACCGCTGGAATCAAGGCGATGAGCTCTTTGATCTGGTGTTGGTTTGGGAATAATCTAGCCACTTTTAATTTTGACCCTTTCTAAGTCCTCTTGGACTTCTGCCTATATAGAGCCACTGGGATCACCTAGGTCATGGGATGATATCATACTAAAAAAGTTCCATAGGGACGAATTACCTGATGATTTGCAATGCAATAAAGAGTGGATAGAATGGGGCGCTCACTTGTTAGCATTATGATACAGGTGTTGTCCTTGATGGAAACTCACTCAGAGGTATGATATAGGTGGCAACTCAATCAGATGACAGATCATAGTACAACAGGTCAAGAGAGAGGTATACGCAGGTTAACCTTGATGAAAGCGTGTATACACGCGGATGAGCAGAACAGAAGACGCGTATACGTACACACACAGGCTCACAGAAGGAAAGGCATTTACATGTTGGAAAACTAAGTTTCGGTACGTGGTATTTGGTCCATGGTATTTTGTCCGAAGTGTTGACCCCAGGTATTGGGTCCAAGATATTGGTTCTAAATGGTTTTGGACCATGGTATTGAGAGAAGCCTAAACCTATATAAGGAGAAGATCATTAGGCCAAGTTGTGAAAGGGTGTGTGATGAATGTCTGATAAAGTGTGATCTAGTATACTGGTTATGGGTTTGAAATGCTTGGATCGATCTGAATCAAGGAGGCTCCTATGCGGTTGATAAAGGTTGATGGACCAGAATCTTGAAGACTAAATGTATTATCATTATATGTTATGATCATGAATAGATCCGTATAATGACACATGTTTTATCCTTTATATCTTATGGTCTGGGTATATCTGAAGTTGGTAATTGCAGTGAAGGTATAAGTAATTATCTTTAGATCTGTACGCGGGTTCTCTCTGGTGAAAGTGCGTGTACACGCTAGTTTGACACAGTCAAGCAGCGTATACATTATGAGAGTTGATATTTCAGGTAGCTGTTGGTTTTAGTCGCTGTTGTAGAGTTCTGTGCTTTGGTCTGTGTTCTGGTAACAGTGTTCTGATGACAGGGTTTCAGTCATTCAGTATTGGGTGATTCAGAGATTGATGATGCAGGTATAGTCGATGATTGTTTTACAGTGGTGACTGTTTGTATCTATGGATCCAGTCTGAAAATTTATGAAACGTGGTCCCTGGAAGAAAAGAGAAGGTTGTAGCCTTCTATAGGCTAGCCCCTGCGTACTAGTAAATGGATCAGCTAGTACAAGAGTTAAGGGGGTTGTAGCTCCCTTCCAGGAGAAATTGGAGAACGAGAGAAGGTTGTAGCCTTCTGCGGGTAGAAGCCTGCGTACTGGTATAAGACTGCACCAGTACAGAAATATTGTAAAAAGAAGTTTCTTATTAAAAGAAGATAGAGACGACTTGCAGCAGGTGGTTTTCACCCACATTGGGTTTCCACCTTACATCTTGGCGTTCATGTGTGTGATGATCTGTTCTGATTTACTACTCCTGTTTACTGTTCATATGGTTAATAATGTTCTGATGCACTCATTAAGAATGAACTAACTAAATTATAAGTTTACTGGATTACACACAGTTGTGTATACACGCAGTTTGCCTTAACTGAAGTAGCATATATGAATCTGAATATGGAAATGAAAAAGTTATATTGATTTGATAATACTGATTCACCCCCCCTCTCAGTATTATATCCAACAATTGGTATCAGAGCAGGTCCTTTAGAAGAAGCTTGATCGCTTGAAGGAAAGATCCATCAAAATGAGTAATCAAGAAAGAGAGGCATTTATCAGGCCACCAATCTTTGATGGGAGCAACTTTGTCTACTGGAAGATAAGAACCACAGCATATCTACAATCGCTTGGAATAGATGTTTGGGGAATCATGGAAGGAGGATACACATATCCATCAGCAATTCCTATAGATATAGCTGAGAGAAAGCAATATGAACTCAATGCCAAAGCGGTTACTGTCTTATTGGGAAGTTTGTCACAATCAGAATTTGTCAAGGTCATGCAGTTCAAATCAGCCAAAGAAATATGGGACAAAATCATTCTAAGCTACGAAGGAGATGAATAGGTAAAACGAGCAAAGCTTCAAACTCTCAGAATACGGTATGAAAATCTTAAGATGCATAGTAATGAAAGCATAGCCAATTACTTCCTAGGTATAGATGAGATTGTCAATTGTATGAGGAATCTAGGTGAAGAAATTAAGGAAGTTGTCTTAGTTGAAAAGGTTTTAAGATCCTTGTCTGCTAAATTTGATCCCAAAGTGTTTGCCATAGAAGAAAAGGAGGATTTGCAGAAAATCACTATGACACAGTGTTGTTGGGAAAAGTATCCAATACGGAATGCCCCTATCCCACTCTAAGGAGTGATAGTGCCTTAGCAACAAACAAGACAAAACTATCTGAGTATTCTTCTTTATGAAAAGTAAATAGAGGAGAAGGATGTAACTAGCCGATGTCTTCCGCTAGTTTGTCGATCCGATCTCACTCTCTTCCGTTTGCTTCCCGCTGCTTGCTCCTTCACTGGCCCAGCTACACCAAGTTTCTGCAAGATCACAAGAGAAGGAAACTACAAAAAGCATAGATTTACATTCATAACTAGTTTAGGATTAGAATAAACTAAATATGCAAATACAACAAAACATCATTGATATACATGCATATAGGAGAAACTTAAATGGTTTTATTGATGAAGTAAGTAAAGTTCAGGAAGAGATACAACCAAGTGAGGCCCAATCCAGCATCACCTTCCCAGCAAAAGGAATCTCTCCTTCACCTCTTTCAAAGCAAATCACCCAATAGTTCTAACCTCAAACCAACAACAATTCTCTGCAAAATACCAATTTCCAGCCTCTGGATCTCATGGAGGAGAGATCCATATATAGATTTTTCGAGAGAGGATGAGTCAGCTTGAGATCTGACTAGTGTCCTCTCCCTCTGTCAGTTCTTGATTCCACTTGGAGGTTCTTGCTTCCACTTGGATATTTGGAACCTCCTACTCATCACCAGTCGAATTCCCTGAGGCAAGTGTCATTTTGGAAGCTTCCTGGGTTTTGACACCTTGAGAAATGAGCTTGCCACATGTCCACTCTCGCTCAGCGCAGGTAGCCAGTGTTGGCTTTGACATTCAGCGCAGGTAGCCAGTGTTGGTCTTGACATTCAGCGCAGACAGCCAGTGGAGCCATTGACATGATCCTGAATTGACTTGTTTTGAGCAGTTTCTGGTGGAGAACTTCTGGGAACTGCTGTGGTTTGTTAGCCTTGTTCCTCTAGGGGTAGGAACAACATGTTTAGGGACTTTGGATCCCTTAGATTATGGAAATTTCATGCTCAATGTTGTAAGGCACAAAAATGTCTATAACAGTTGCCCCCTAAAGTATGAGGCCGTTTATCGGGTGAAATGCTTTATCAGGAGGGTCCGAAGTTCATCCAATGCTGGGAGGAGACCTGTAATAAGATACAATACAATACATTATTTTTCATACTGCTTTCATGATCAAGCTGAGGCGGGCATTCCCATGCTCAGCTTTATAAATTCATTTTCCGTACATAGAACAGACAATCGTCTGATGGTAGACTGCTAATTTTGATGGAATTATCATCCTTTGAGTAGGATGATCATCTGTTGCAATGATGTACATGTCAAATGTATTTATCTTTCCTGAATATATATCGCAGCCCGGATGGATGAAACTAGATCCGGGGTCTTCAAACTCGTTCGATCTTCACTCTAAGTACAAGTCGATCCATGTGAGAATTGTTCTGAAGTCGAACATGGAAAGACATCGCTTGATTACCGGTCAATGAGGTAAACCGTTAACAAGCGCGAGAGGAATCACCGATAATGATAATGACCCTCAAGGTACTGCAGTACAATTCACGTGGTGTGAATAAAGGACTTGGCGTCGAACACCACGCAAAATCTTCTGGTCGAAGGTCATTGATGTATACCTGTCGCCGGAAGTGAGAAACTTGCCATTGAGGCATGCAAGCTTCAAAGTACTGAAGGGGTTGTTCCTAGATCAACTTCTTGGATAATGAGCTGATGTCGACAAGAAGCGACCCGTCAAAGGAGGGCCTTAATGAATCCCACATTAGTGACACGGAACGGAGCTAATGATTTTGATGGAGGTGAAAACGATCTGTGACATATGATTCAGGGTGGCGGTCATGAAAGGATGAAGGATAATGTATGGCAGTGGATGGGACACGGTTGACTCTTTCTGAACGACTTCTCTTGAACATATGACGACACTAATGCGATGGATCGGTAGCATTACCCCAAATATGGATGGTATGGCGAGACCATGGTGATGTGACCGGTGAATGAAGCAACCCAACCCGATTGTGGTATGGAGGAAAAGTGTCATGTTCAAGAGCGACTTGCTACCATCAAAGTTTCCTTGAGTTTCTCCCAATTTTTCCCCAGTCATTGCTGACCAGTACCTCTTTATTTTTGTCAAGCTTGAGGAGGATAACATATGCTTGTTCTATAACCTACCCTTCGGGCAAGCCCATCGCTATGTTTTAACGAGCCTAGCGATAGGGAAACTCGTTCTCGTCTAAAGACAAGTTTGTCGCTATTTAATGGATTTAACGAGTCTAGCGACAAAGACAACTCGGTCCTTTTCATTTTTAGAGAGTCTGAAAAGGTACGTAAAGTCAACTCCGAAAGTCCTTTTTCGTCATCTAATCCCTTAAGTCCAAAAAAGTATAAAACAATACAGAAGGGATGAGTTTTCGACAGTTTTAACGAGCCGAATAAAACAAGCGCTCGATCTTTTTGTGTAATAATCCCTTAGGTCCAAAAAGATTAAAATCTAGAGGAGGGATAGCACTTCCGGTCACTTTAACGAGCTGGAAGGCCAAAACTCGGTAATCTTTTCATATTTACGAGTCAGTTGAAAAGAGCTTAAAGAAGACTCGTCTTTTGAGGAACGAGTGATAAACAGGGTTAGCAGCTAATTCCAGGTACAGGTTGGAATTTTCCAATCACGGCAGTGTCACAAGGATGGCTAGGTGAAATCACTCTTCGCAGCTGTTCCTCAAAATGGGTAAACAATCAAATGGAGGTGAATGATCGGCCAATGGAAAAGTGGAGGTGACGGTGCAAACACGACCAAGGCTTTAATGGCTGATAAATTTATGATCGCAGTGGTTATTTACCGGATAGTTCATTTTTTAACGAGCTTAAACGCGGATTGAAACACTTGCTCGATCTTATGTTTATTTTTTAACGAGCATGAACTATGTGCTAAAACTGCTCGGATCTTGCGTTTATTTTTTAACGAGCATGAACTGTATGCTAAAACTGCTCGTTTATACCAGTCATATGATAAGAATGTCTCATTGAAGATTCTATTTTTTAGGGAGCTTAGATCTTACGTAAGATTTGCTCCGAATACTTTCGTTATGCAAGTTCGGAAACGACTAATCCTACGAGTTTAAAGGGTTAGACCTACAGGTTTAAAGGGAGGACCTAAAAAATTAAAAAATAAATAGCCGCCCCTTTCTTGCACTCAAAAGGTTTGCATGCCCCCAGGCATAAAGTACGATTTCAAGGTTACCTCTACTTCATTTCCGTCAAAACATTTGTTTTACCGAGAGAGGCTTACCTCTTTCAGGTTACCCAAAGATTGTTCCGTTAGAAGTTTAAACAGAACACTTCCTTGGCGATGTCTACCAAGGCAGACAAAGGTGAATGGCACAATCCCCGCCAACTCACATAACTTTGACAAAAGAATCCTATTCTAGAACAACCCCACTTCCAATCACGGACGGGGTACGGACTAGTCATATTCTCCCGCGGAAACCTACTCTATACCCAAAGTTTTCTTTGCCCGAAGCAGACCAGGATGCATGCCCCCTGGGTTCCAGTCACATCTTTCCGAATCACTCGCGCTCATCGGGAAGAAGGACTGGGGGTGGAGACATTTCTTGCGTGAACAGACCATTTAGGGTTGGTATATGACTATTTGCGATGCGTGATCCCGGAAATGAAAGTTGGTCTACGAGCTTGACCATTCTTCCTTCGTGTGGAAAACACATTACTCTAAAGAGTGAGGAGACGACGGCTCCCATGCAATATATATAGTCTCGTCCAAGGAGTAGGTTATAATCCAAGGGTCCTTGAACGACCATCACGTTCATTTGAACGGTCTTCCCTTTCAATGTTATGGGCACATTGGGGAGGATCCCTAAAGGTCGACTGGTTCCTTTATCAAAGCCTGATAGATTTCTCATTTCGGGCAAAAGCGCTGGCGAACCAAGCGCTTTCCAAGCAATAGAGGAAAGGATACTCACAGATGCCCCCTCATCAATAATAGTGCCAGCCATTACCATTCTGTATATTTGAACGATAATTCGAAATGGTATGCTTGCTGGCAAACGGGGTCTGCCTAGTTGGTTCCAGTCGAAGGACACAACTAGGTTGCTTGGTGGTGGGACCGAATAGACGGCCGGATATCGCTCTGACGAACTTCCTTCCTGCGATAAAGGAATGGGAGGGTTGCCCCCTTGTTCGTCGGAGTCTGTGTTGATGAAAAGAATCTGGATGGTGTCATCCTTATCCTCTTCAGTGACGGTATCATTCGAAGATGAATCCTCTGAAGGCAAGACCGGGTCAACTGCCGCCTCGACCTTTTGACTTTCGTCAGGTATGGATTCAGTAGGTTCATTTTCAATGACTGACGCTTCAGCCGACCACTTGAGTGGGCCAGCTGGATTCTCAACTAACGAAGGACTTGGCACGAGTTTTTTATATCCAGGAGGAAGTCGTAACGGTGAAACCGGACGATCTTCCAAAACTCTTTTCGCCTCGTCTAAGAAGGGACAACGGTGGATGGCGTGATCGCCTTCACACAGTCTGCAGGGAGATCTAGCTCTCCCTCTTTGTCCTGGAACTTCACTTTCGCTAGTTGACGGTACGCATTCAACATGGCTATCAGAGGTTGATGCTACCGGATTGTGCAAATGAGGAGACCAGTCCCTCAGTATCCGGGGAATACAGGGACAATCTCTATGGAGGTGGTCTCCTCTACATATGACACATGGCGATTTAGGCCCGGTCAGTGCTGTGTGTGGATTTTTTTTGGATGACTCTTGTTTGCCCCCAGGTGCTTTTGGCTCCTTCTTCTTCTTCTCTTTCTTCTTCTTCTCCTTCTTCTCCTTAGGAACTTAGTTTTTAGCTTTACCAGTTCCCTCAAGCGAAGAGGAAGGAGGGGAGGAAGAGTTAGAAGATGTAGAAGGCTGGTGGGCAACTTTAGACTCATCTAACTGTCGATTCGACTGTTCAGGAATAGTGGTGTTCTGAACTACATTGGTTGAGAAGAGCCAGACCCGCAAGCCAATTGTCAGTCCTGGAAGTGACAATGTGGCCATATGGGGCGCACCAACATCTCCCCAAGAGGAGAAGGGACTAGGATTTCCACCAAGGGGAATTCCTTGGTTGGTGTGTTCCATTTTCTCAACCGAAAGATCAACGCAGGAAAAGGGGGTGATTTTGTTCCGTTTAAAATAAATTTTAACGACGCTTTAGACACAACTTGCTTTTTCACTTTTAAAGAGTCGAGAAAAAGCTAAAGATGACTCTAGTCTCCTTCGATGTTTTAACGAGCCCGAAGTGACAAATGCTCGGATGGACTTTTTCTGTTATAGAGTCTGAAAAAGGCCAAAAGGAACTGCTCTGGAGTTCTAGGTAGAGGGTGTGCCAAACTTTTCGCAAAACCGCAGAATACTTTTTAAGGTACGGGCGGTCGATCTTCCTGAATGCTGTGTTCAGTGCATTGCGATCAGTAGGGCGGCCGACACGGCTTCCTATGGATAAAGGCTTTATTCCTATAGGGGTCTCCCAATATATACGCGACGGTACGTGGGAGCACAATCCGTACTGATACTTATCGCTTCACCGTGGAGGAATCACCCAACCACTCGACGGTAAGATATCAGGCTTTACGACGCCGGAACACGTCTCTAGCCTAGACCTCTATGTTGTGCGTTATGTTACAAAGCGTTGTTAAGTTCATTCAATTTATTTTAGGTTGATCTTTTTTAGAAGTTTGCCTTTTTGGATCACCACGAGATGTATGATACAACTCCTAAATGCAGTCTAAAGATGATAAGCAAGCTTTTTATATCTTTTCAACAGATGAAAATCCTAGCTACAAGGGAAAAGAAAGACATCATCTTTTCTCACAGAGCATAGAGCACACAGTAATGCACTTTTCCTAAATCAACATACAAGCTGTCAAAATGCAAATGCACAAATGCGTGTATTTCTTTTCTCTTTCTTAATATTGATGTTTATATCAAGAAAGATGTTGTATAACTTTGAATTCGATTTCAAGTGAAAACATAAACAAGTTCCTTTTTCAAAATCAAAAGACACCTTATGATTTACTTGTTTCGACACTAGAAATGCATAAATTCAAACCAAATGACGAAAGTAAAAGCTAAATCAACTGTGAACAGCAAACAAACTCACTCCTAAGATCAAAACGACACTTATGACAGGTCTAGATCTAAGGGTCACAGTAAGACTAGATTACTTTCGTAATGGGAAACTGCAAATGATGTAACAAATACACAAAGAACAAATACAGTTTCTTTATACAACTGAGGCGGAATTGAGGCAAAGAAAGGTGGTTTCAGATAGGAATACTGACTGATAATAGGCTGCAAAAAACAGGGATAAAACTGAGCAAAAGGAAACAGGGAACCACAGCTGCACAAGGCAAAGACTGTTCAGCGCAGGTCTAACACAGAGGTTTTGACATTCAGCGCAGGTAGCCTTCACGGGACCTGCGTTGAAATGCAGAACCTCTTCACAGGCTCTGCGCTGAAGCAGAAACGAGAGTTGTTTCTGGGTTCTGGGTTACGGATTGCAGTTAAATTCACAGTTTTTGGCCAAATAAAAGCTATCAATCAGGTACAATCTAAGGGATGATTCAAAGGAGGATGAAGATCTATCACTAAGAGCTGTTAGAGCACTTGTGGATCAGCTTTTCAGATCATAAACAGGCCCAGTGAATGGACTAGAGTAGCTGCTCTCTACTTTGCATTTGAGAAAGACAAATGCAGTTCGATTCGGCACTCTTTGAGTTTATGAAATGAATAGCAAAAACACAAATAAACCAACAAGATACGATCCCCAGTGGAGTCACCAATTTGTTGTTGGGAAAAGTATCCAATACAGAATGCCCCTATCCCACTCTAAGGAGTGATAGTGCCTTAGCAACAAACAAGACAAAACTATCTGAGTATTCTTCTTTATGAAATGTAAATAGAGGAGAAGGATGTAACTAACCGATGTCTTCCGCTAGTTTGTCGATCCGATCTCACTCTCTTCCGTTTGCTTCCCGCTGCTTGCTCCTTCACTGGCTCAGCTACACCAAGTTTCTGCAAGATCACAAGAGAAGGAAACTACAAAAAGCATAGATTTACATTCATAACTAGTTTAGGATTAGAATAAACTAAATATGCAAATACAGCAAAACATCATTGATATACATGCATATAGGAGAAACTCAAATGGTTTTATTGATGAAGTAAGTAAAGTTCAGGAAGAGATACAACCAAGTGAGGCCCAATCCAGCATCACCTTCCCAGCAAAAGGAATCTCTCCTTCACCTCCTTCAAAGCAAATCACCCAATAGTTCTAACCTCAAACCAACAGCAATTCTCTGCAAAATACCAATTTCCAGCCTCTGGATCTCATGGAGGAGAGATCCATATATAGATTTTTGGAGAGAGGATGAGTCAGCTTGAGATCTGACTAGTGTCCTCTCCCTCTGTCAGTTCTTGATTCCACTTGGAGGTTCTTGCTTCCACTTGGAGATTTGGAACCTCTTACTCATCACCAGTCGAATTCCCTGAGGCAAGTGTCATTTTGGAAGCTTCCTGGGTTTTGACACCTTGAGAAATGAGCTTGCCACATGTCCACTCTCGCTCAGCGCAGGTAGCCAGTGTTGGCTTTGACATTCAGCGCAGGTAGCCAGTGTTGGTCTTGACATTCAGCGCAGACAGCCAGTGGAGCCATTGACATGATCCTGAATTGACTTGTTTTGAGCAGTTTCTGGTGGAGAACTTCTGGGAACTGCTGTGGTTTGTTAGCCTTGTTCCTCTAGGGGTAGGAACAACATGTTTAGGGACTTTGGATCCCTTAGATTATGGACATTTCATGCTCAATGCTGTAAGGCACAAAAATGTCTATAACACACAGCTTCACGGAATCTTAACTACTTATGAGATAAGAAAAGGAGGACCATCAGATATGAGAGAAGCCGCATTCGAAATATCAGCAAATGAATCAGGATACATTTCAGAAGGAGAAGATGAGGTAAATTTTGTCAAGAATATTGAACGGGGATCTAGAAGGTTCAAAGGTAATCTACCTTTCAAATGCTTTTCATGTGGTAGAGTTGGTCACTACGCTGCTAGATGCCCTCATAACAAAGGAAAGATGTCTGAAGAAGGTAATACAAGTTATTATACCCATGACTCATCCAATAGTGATGAAGACATTAGACTTCTCATGGCATATGAAAATAAGGACGTAGAAACAGAAGAAGTTACCAGATTAAAGGAACAATTGGAGTCAGTAACCAGAGTAAGGGAGCAATTGCAAGATGTAGTAAAAGATCAGAGCATAACAATTCAGAGACTTGAATCGAAGATCCTCTCTCTAAAAGAAGATCTTAAAGAATCAAAGAAGCAGAATAGAGAAGCTCTTGAAGAACAAGAACATGAAGTGATTGAATTAAGGCAACAAGTGGAAGAAGGAAGAAAAGCTGAAGAAAACATAAGGAAGCAGTATTTGGAAAAGGAAGAACAACATCAGGTTGAGGTAAATATCTTAAAAAGTAAATTAGAAGAAAAGTATAAACTGTTACGATTTCAAGATAGTACTAAGATTTTGGATGACATTCTTGGTAGTCAAAGATCCCCTACTATCAAAACTGGTCTTGGCTTTTATGAAACTGTTGAAGGTGAATCTAGCTCACAAGGTGAGGCAAGGAACTCTAATGAGACTTCTGAAATGCTCAACAAGGAGATGAGAGGAAAACCTCATCAACAACCAAGGAAAGAAATTCCTCAAAGAAAATCCTATACTCCTAACTATGGAAGTGATAGACGATTATTTCCTCCATTGAATAATGTTGAATGTTATGTATGTCATAATCTTGGACATGTTGCAGCTAGATGCAGAAGTAGAATGGTTCAAGACTGTCACACAAGATCATCACATTCCAGGTACTTCAAAGGATATTGTTTTACTTGCAATATGTTTGGTCACAAAGAAATTGATTGCAATAGAAGGAACATGAAACATGTAAGATGTTATGAATGTAACAAGTTTGGACATAAAGCAAGGGAATGCAGGAGAAAAATTCAAACTCCAAAGCAAGAGGATTATACATCATCACAATCCCAGGTGTTGAAGAAGACAAAATTAGAGATAGAAAGGTGTGACATAACTCAGTTAGCTGACATAACAGACACAGGGGAAACTGAAAGTGTAGACCTTCAATATTCCATCTTGCATACGCTGATATAATAAAGGTAAGTCGCGTATATACATGAATCATAGGCTGCATAGTCGCGTATATGGAGCTCTGAAGAAAAGCAGTAGAACAGACTCAGGAAATGGTTCGGTCGTAGTATATGATGGTTGGCATAGGCTCAGGGGGAGCATATGCTTTGAATAATGCATTGTTGGCATTATGGTTAGAAGTCCTTGGTGATGATGCTTATTGACACATCTTGCTACTGATTGTTGATTGACCAAGAATGGATTGCACCTTAAGATGCTTATGGTGTATGATAGTTGCTGATAACTATCATGGTATTGTTTAGGTCCTTGGTCTTTGTAAGTCATATGATGTATCTTGTTACCCACTATACATGGGATGGATGATGTAATGGTTCTTGTGTTTGAGTCAAAAATGGTGTATCCCCACTTGGTTGGGAGATTGATGTATGTCATTGGCAATGTATGTATAGAATCATGTTATGCTTTTATAGACCTTGCATGTGATCAGGGGGAGCATGGACAGATTGGTACATCTTGGCATGTACAAAGGGGGAGCTTAATCAGAAATTTCAGCATGTACTCAAGGGGAGCATGGATAGCAGAATGTATATCAAAGAAGAGAATATCTTGGTCCGCCCTTTGCCCTTGATGTCAAAGGGGGAGAGTGACTTGGTGTGGTGGTTTCCATCAAGTCCAAAGGGGGAGATTGTTGGCATTATGATATAGGTGTTGTCCTTGATGGCAACTCACTCAGAGGTATGATATAGGTGGTAACTCAATCAGATGATAGATCATAGTACAACAAGTCAAGGGAGAGGTATACGTAGGTTAACCTTGATGAAAGCGTGTATACACGCGGATGAGCAGAACAGAAGATTCGTATACGTACACACGCAGGTTCACAAAAGGAAAGGCGCGTACATGTCGGAAAACTAAGTTTTGGTCCGTGGTATTTGGTCCATGGTATTTTGATATTGGTCCATGGTATTTTGTCCGAAGTGTTGACCCCAGGTATTGGGTCCAAGGTATTGGTTCTACATGGTTTTGGACCATGGTATTGAGAGAAGCCTAAACCTATATAAGGAGAAGATCATTAGGCCAAGTTGTGAAAGGGTGTGTGATGAATGTCTAATGAAGTGTGATCTAGTATACTGGTTATGGGTTTGAAATGCTTGGATCGATCTGAATCAAGGAGGCTCCTATGCGGTTGATAAAGGTTGATGGACCGGAATCTTGAAGACTAAATGTATTATCATTATATGGTATGATCATGAATAGATCTGTATACTGATGCATGTTTTATCCTTTATATCTTATGGTCTGGGTATATCTGAAGTTGGTAATTGCAGCGAAGGTATAAGTAATTATCTTTAGATCTGTACTCAGGTTCTCTCTGGTGAAAGTGCATGTACACGCTGGTTTGACACATTCAAGTAGCGTATACATTATGAGAGTTGATATTTCAGGTAGCTGTTGGTTTTAGTGGCTATTGCAGAGTTCTGGGCTCTGGTCTGTGTTCTGGTAATTGTGTTCTGATGACAGGGTTTCAGTGATTCATTATTGGGTGATTCAGAGATTGATGACGCAGGTATAGTCGATGATTGTTTTACAGTGGTGACTGTTTTGTATCTATGGATCCAGTGTGAAAATTTATGAAACGTGGTCCCTGGAAGAAAATAGAAGGTTGTAGCCTTCTGTAGGCCAGCACCTACGTACTAGTAAATGGATCGCCTAGTACAAGAGCTAAGGGGGTTGTAGCTCCCTTCCAAGAGAAACTGGAGAACGAGAGAAGGTTGTAGCCTTCTGCAGGTAGAAGCCTGCGTACTGGTATAAGACTGTACCAGTACAGAAATATTGTAAAAAGAAGTTTCTTATTAAAAGAAGATAGAGATGACTTGCAGCAGGTGGTTTTCACCCACATTGGGTTTCCACCTTACATCTTGGTGTTCATGTTTGTGATGATCTGCTCTGCTTTATTGCTCCTATTTACTGTTCATATGGTTAATAATGTTCTGATGCACTCATTAAGAAGCAACTAACTGAATTATAAGTTTACTGGATATACGCTTGTTGCATTACACACAGTTGTGTATACACGCGGTTTGCCTTAACTGAAGTAGCGTATATGAATCTGAATATGGAAATGAAAAAGTTATATTGATTTGATAATACTGATTCACCCTCCCCCCCCCTTCTTAGTATTATATCCAACATCACTATAGGCTACTCGTTGAGCCATTGGAAGTCATTAATTATTACAGATTGGGAAAAAATGAGGACTGTGGATTCTACGAAAGGCCTAGTCATTACAAAACTCTTCAAAAGTGGTTGGAAGGCAATGAAGAGTGGTTGGAAGACAATGTAGATAATAAGAAACTACAAACACCCACGATGCTCACTCAGGACTCATGCATGTCGGATTACGTTGAAGAAATTGCATGCTTAATGCAACATAACAATTATATTGATGAAAAAAAACAGAGTTAGAGGATTAATTGAGGCCTTTGATTGAATCTGTTGGTGTACATGCATCTAGTTAGCCTTAATTAGTTTCAGTTCAACTCTAGTTATTACATGTGATGTTCATTTGACTTTAGTTAGTTATCTCGAGTGCTTACATGTGGTGTGCACTTGCCTTTAGTTAGTTAACTCTAGTGCATGTGGTGCATGTGCTTATTAACAGAACATAAAACACACTTAGCTTCAGTTAGCTTTAATTATCCATAGTCATTGCATGTACAACTAAGCTTAACTTAGTTTCTTTATGCATTGACTCTCAAAATAATATTGTGTAATCAAATTCATTTTCGATTTGAAGATCAAAGAATTGGAAATTGTTCTGAGATTTGATTTTCACATCAAAATATTAGAGAACTGTCACAATTGTTGCTATAGCTACAATGTGAAAGAATGAAGTTCTCATCTTTAGCTATTCTTACTTCGTAGAACTACTTCCAATGGAAGCTAGGTATTTTGACTCACCTCAGAGAAAAAGGATTGTATCAAATAGTTATGAATACGGAAGTTGAACCAAATTCCACCATTGAAAAATCCAAATACTTCAACAACATGGATGAGGCTTTTGGTCTTCTATTGTTTTTCATATCTCCAACATTGTGTTTCCATGTGTAAAATCTTGACAATCTTGGACAATCTTAGAGAATTTATTTAGAAATCAGGATGAGATGTGGGCTCATATTCTCGAAAATGAGCTAAATTCCTTAGATCCAAACAACTTTGAGAACATTCAATATTTCTTTACGAAATTCAAATCATTGCTTCTACAATTACATGATTGTGGGATTGATAAATCCAAACAGGAAGGTTAATTGATCCTTTCTATTTTGTCTAAATTAGGCCCTGAATATGTTGTTTTCACTTCTACATTTCATACAATTAGACTTGCAATTGGAGATAAATGGAAAATTCCCAAACTTGATGCATTTATTGAGTCTCTCATTCATGAGTAGGATAAACTCATCAAAATGGGTTCATAAAAGTCTCCAAATTCACATGCATTTGCCATGTGTATGAAAATGATCCAAAATGGATCAAGTTTTGCCTCTGGATCAAAGTCTTCAAATGCAGATGAAAGTGGGATCAAGTTGAAGTGCTCGTTGAGACGATTCCAATGGTGTGAACGACGCGTAAATCCGAGCTCGAATGAAGAAGTTAAAACCAGTCAAAGTTTCAAGGAAAACTAGGGCAAAATGAGGAAAAGTCAAAGTCAAAGTCAAACAGTCAAAGTCAACGGTCAACACAGGGTGATGTCAGTAAGACATGTGTCATCTTGGGAATGCGCCATATGTCCAGCGTGATGTCATCAAGGTTAATGATGTGTCATAATTTTATTGGTTGATACGGGCCAATCCAGTACTGACATGTTGCAGTCCGGATTTGCCCAATATTAGCATGAAATCCCAAAATTTGGGGGTCAGGGAGGATCGAACCCCTAACCTCCCATAATGGTTAAGATTTCGTCAGATTGTGCTCACCAATTTAACTATATTGTTGCCTGTTTATAATGGTGCAGATATGGTATTTATGGTGAACAGGATTCATTGCCGCAAAAGGGCCAGATGGTCGGGGTCAACCCCACGACCGCCAGACCCTTAACATTTATTACTATCATAACCATCAGACTGATAACATTTCATGGCATCGAAACCACAACCATATCACACAAAATATCAACATATATATGGCATATAATATAGGTGTCAATGCATAGAACTCAACCAACGGCTGTAGGGTAGGGTGGAGGTTTCGAACCTCTGACCTCCCAAAATATATATATATACAACGTTTTCGCACAAGTTTGCTAGCCAACATACCAAGCGGTGGAGCTTAATATTCAAGCCACCAAAAGTTTATTTATGTTTATGCAAGTGCCGAACCATCCGAAACCACCAGCGTGCTTTCCAAAGTGGTTTTGGATTTCAAAGAGTGGTTTTCTTGCAGGCAGAGGTGGTTTTTGCAGGCACAGAGGTGGTTTTTGACTTTCCATGGGGTCTAGAAGTCACTGTGGCCAAATATGGTTGAGTTTATACTCGTTTGACTCGAAATTTTGAGCTGGATGTGGTGGTGATGTCCATTTTCTAATTTGAGACTCTATTTTCAAGCTCATACCTGTAACAACATTTTGAAGGCAAAATAAAGAGGTCAGCACTGGAAGAGAAAGGACCAGGAGATGTAGCCAGAAAGTTTGGTGAACTCCTTTATTAAATTTCGCTGTGTTGATGTGTTTAAATGTGTTTTCAAATTGTTCATGTGTTTATGTTATTCGCAATCTTTTTGATCCGTTGCACTAAGTAACATAAGCGAATTCACACATAGTCTATAATACCTTTTTCATTAACGGATCAAGTGGTATTAGAGTAGCAAGGTTTTTAAGGTTTGACAAGTTTGTGTGAAGATTTGGATGCTTACTAGGTTGAGGCTCAAACGAGGTGAAGGAGAGCTTGTTGAGGCAAATCCAGAGATTGGAAGGGTCTTTTCACAAAGAAGGATGGCAGATGAAACTCCACTTGGGTCAGAATCCCAATTCTTGGATAGTTTCATGACGATACGTGCCATGGTGGAAGAGATGTATCATGAGTTTAAAAAGGGTAAAGGTGAAGGCACTTCATCACCTAAACCAGACAAAGGAGCAGAGGAACCTTTTATTTTTACTCCTCCAGATAAAGAAGATAAAGAAAAAGGAGAAAATTCTCCTCCATCTCCTCCATCATCACCATCATCGTCATCATCATTGTCTTCTTCTCATAATACTAGTTATTATAAGAAGAAGAAAAAGAAATCCTCTTTGATCAAATTAGATGTAAAATTTGATTTGCCAATTTACGATGGAGAAATTAATGTTGAAAAGCTTGATAATTGGATAAGGCAAATTGATGTATATTGCAGGGTGTAGAAAGTTGATTCAGAAAGAAAGAAGATCCAGCTTGCTAGCCTTCAACTTGGAGGAACCACACTTGTATGGTGGGAAGGCAAGACACAAGAAGATCTCCAAAAGCATGGTAAAATAATTTCAACTTGGAATGAATTTGTTTCTGCTATTAAAAAGAAATTGTATCCATTGCCTTATATGCAACAAGCAATGATGAGTTGGAAAACACTACGTCAATTAAAAGGTCAAAGTGTTCAAAGTTATACTTAGGAATTCCGTAAGAGAGCTTTAACATTAGGCATATCATTGGACTCACCAGAGACATTGTTGAAATATGTTAGGTAAACTTGCTCCACACACAAAAAAATACATAGGTGGTCTTCATAGTTATTGAGGCATACCATACTTATGTTTAATCCAACTAGCTTAGATGATGTATTGGTTCAAGCAACTCTTCTAGAAACTAGAGGTAAAAATGTAACCCCAGATGTTGGGAAATCATCCAAACCTATTGAAAGCAAGAATAAAGGCAAGAAGAAACTTAAGTGGAAGGAGAAGAAAACAAACACTGTGAAGAAAGATAAACCTTCATGCACTCATTGTAAGAAGGAAGGACACGATGAGGCACACTATTGGTCATTGCATCCAGAATTGAAGCCTAAGAAGTTTGGGAGTAAAGAGCGAAAGAATGTTGTTGCTATTCAAAAGGACTTGGGATTAGATTCAAGTGACGAGACAACAGTTATAGCTACATGTACAAAAGGTAAAGATTCTAAAGCATCTACAAGTACTTCTTCACATTCTGTTGATAATGATAATGACGAGAGGAAAAGAAATGAGCTATTTCACATAAGAGTCATTTCCAAGAATACTAAAATTGATAATTTATTTAATAGTGGGTCACAAGTTAATTTTATTTCTGAAGCAATTATAAAGAAGTTGGGCCTAGAAACAAAACCTCATAAAAAGCCATATCCATTAGGTTGTGTGTGTGATAAAACTAAGCTACAAGTTACGAAACAATGTAAACTTCGTTTTGCTATTGGGTCAAATTTTGCAGATGAGGTTGAGTTAGACATAGTCCCATTGGAGATATGTGGAATTGTATTAGGAAGTCCATACTTGTATGAGAGAAATGCTATCTTCTATCAAACTAAAAATAAGTATCAACTCACTATGAATGGAATTGAATATATTGTAAGGGCTCATAAACTCAAAGATAATTTCTCTCTCATAAATTCAAGACAGATGAAAAGAATTGTAAATGCAAGCAAACAATTTTTACTTATGACTGTAAAAGCAAAGGATATTGATAAATTCGATGCTTTCCAAGGTTGTAATCCTAAACAGAAAGAAGATCTAGTTAAAGTTGTTTTCGATTATGATATTCTGTTTCAAGAGCCTAAAGGGCTTCCACCCAAGCGAGAGATAGAACATGAGATTTATTTGCAGCAAGATGCTCCACTACCTAACATTGGAATGTACATCAGCTCTAGAGAATGCAGAGATAAAGAAGCAGGTACAGGAGTTGCTCGATCAAGGGTTTATTCGACCAAGCACATCACCGTGGGGATCACCTATTGTGTTATTGCGAAAGAAAGACGATTCATGGAGAATGTGCATTTATTTTATAGCATTGAATAAAACCACAATAAAGAATCATTATCCTCTTCCTCATATTGATGATTTGTTAGCTCAGTTAAAAGATGCAGTTTGCTTCTCTAAATTGGACTTGCGAAGTGGCTACCATCAGATTAGAGTTGCAGAACAGGATGTATGGAAGACTGCTTTCAAAACAAAGCAAGGACTCTATGAATGGATGGTTATGCCTTTTGGCTTAACTAACGCTCCAGCTACATTCATGCGAGTCATGAATGATGTATTTAGACCATTCATTGATGATTTTGTAATATTCTATTTAGATAATATTCTTGTTTTCAGTAGAACATGGGATGGACATGTTAAGCATTTAAAGCAGATTTTAGATGTTTTGAAAAGATAAAATCTCTATGTAAAACTGTCAAAATGTGAATTTGGCAGAACATCTTTGAATTATTTGGGTTATATTGTCGGGGGTGGTGAATTGAAGATAGATCCCTCTAAGGTCGAAGTCATTGTAAATTTGCCTAAGTCCAATACTGCTACAGAAGTTAGAAGTTTCTTAGGGGCAGCGCGATATTGGAGAAAGTTTATTGCTAACTTTTCTTTGATTGCAGCTCCTTTACATGCTTTGACAAGTGTGAAACAGGTGTTTCAGTGGGGAGGAAAACAACAGAAAGCCTTCGACACATTGAAAGAAAAGATCAGTACACTAGCACTGCCAGATCTTCAACATCCATTTGAGATCGAGACAGATGCAAGTGAATATTGTTGAAAAGTGTGCAACAAGAAATGCTAAAAATAGAAAATGCTAAAAATAGCACTGCTATAAATAGCAGTTCAACCATTGGTGATCTTAGCAACAATGGGTGAAAAGTGAAAGTGCTAAAAATAGATTTTCTAAAAATAGAATTTCAGGATCCCTTCTTATTTTAGTCAATCCCTGGACTAAACATAGGAAGTAAAATTCGAATTTGATATTAAAAAAAGTTTGAAAATTAATTAATTAATTCATCTTGAGTTAATTAGTTAAGGAAAATCAAACTTGATGTCTATGTGGGGACATGCAACAGTTTCTCCATTAATTGAGGAATTTAACCTTCAGTTAAAGAGATAAGGATGAGTTGTAATATTGAGTTGTAATGAGTTGACTTAGTTTAACTTAGTCAAGTCCAATTAGATTAATTTAACAAATTTGTTAAATTAATGAGAGTTCAGTTAGTTAATGCTTGCATGCATGTAACTATTGTATTTCAGATATCTGAGTATTCACTCATGGATAACTCATGCATGTCAGTTCAATCAGAGACCTAGTTGAGATCAGATGGAGGGACAGTGTACTATCAGTTGCTAGGATATTCCTTGGTGAATATTCATTGCATGCAAAAGGAATATTATTCCTTGAGGATTGTGTAGTTGGACTTGAGGTTACAATGAGTGTGATGAGGCCAATTCACACATGTGATATCATTGGACCCCAATCAAAACTGTGCAAGGAAATAGGAGGCTTGGAGGGCTTGAGGAAGATATATTCTATGTCTATTGAGTCTGTGAGCTGTATTGTTTGATTACAGAGAGAGTAGGATAGCTTGAGAGCTGATTCTTTTTGTAACTTGAACAAGATTTCCACTTGTATGATAATACAGAGTTGGGGTTTTAGGCTGGTGCTTTCCCTAGTGATATATCTTCTGTGTTATGGTTGATTACTTCTCATTCTCAGTTATATCTGTTCATGCTTGATGATGCTCATATCTGTTTAAGCTTCCGCAAAGTTTATGGTAGAAGTAGATCTAGTATTATGCTTTAGGACATTGCATATATTAGGTGATCTACAGTGAAAATTCTACATGGTATCAGAGCAAAGGTGATCAAGGAAGAACAATATACAAGCAGGAGAAGTACGAAGTTTGGTTTCTGAATATTGAATTGAGTTCTTATCACATCTATTTCACCTATGGCGTTCAGTGGTTTAAGACTCGAATATGCCCTTGATGGAAGTTCGAATTATATAGCCTGGAAGGATCACATGGAGGCAGTATTGGAAGATAACGGTCTCAAGGACTTCATTGATCAAGAAGTCCAAAATTCGACTGATGCTACTCAACTGGCGGAATGGAAAAAGTGTGTGGCTAGAGCAAGGAGAATCCTCCTGGAGGGAGTTCGAGATCACATTGTCTCGAGCCTCCATGGGAAGGAGACTCCATTTTCGATGTGGAAAACATTGAAAGATCTTTATCAGAATAGCAGCGATCAGAGGAAGTTGGTGTTGAAGGACAAACTTCAAAAGATCAAGTGTGAAAAGAGCGACAGAATCTCTACGTTCCTGAACAAACTCACCACTTGTAGGGATGAGCTTGCAAGCGTAGGGGTCATGACAGCTGATGACGACATGGTGAGTCTAGCACTCCTCGGTCTTCCTAAGAGCTGGCATAGCTACCAAGACTCAGTTAATGGAAGAGAGAAACTACCAGATTGGGAACGACTTTGGTCGGACCTAATGCAGGAGGAGATAAGGCGGAGCACCAGGGATGGATCTTCATCAAAACAAGATGATGAAGAAAATCTAGCTTTAGTGAGTAAAGCTAAGAAAGGGAAAGGGAAGGCATCCCAATCCAAATCTTCTCATGGTGGGAAGAAGGTTGACAAGTTGAAGGTGCGATGCTTTCACTGTCATGAAGTGGGCCATTATGCTATGAATTGTCCACAGAAGAAATCCAAGAAGGGTTCCTCAAAGGGATCTGATGGTGATGCACTAGCTTCACAATTTGAGCTGGATTTCTCTCTTATCGCATGCATGGTTTCATCCATGGTGGGATGTGTTTGGTACCTGGATAGTGGAGCTTCTTTCCACATGTCGCATGACAAGAATATTTTTAGTACATTGGAGGAGAAGGATCTCCAAATGCGGATCGAGATGGGCGAAGATGGAAAGTACTGTGTCTCAAATGAAGGTATAGTTGTGTTTCAGAGGGAGCATGGTGCTCCTCTCACCCTATCTGCTGTTAAGTATGTGTTTAGTCAATTTAGTGTTTCTAAATTGATGTCATTAATTGTCAACCCGGGGCTCGTAAGCTGATGAAGTGAAGGTGTACTATATGTACTTAAGCAACCTCTTAGAGCTTTTTGTCGTTTGGGGTGTTGTTTGTGGTTAATTTATCTTCCTAAGATGGAGTGGTGATTTATAAACAGATGAGTGATGGTGTGTGTAAGGTGAGTTCTAGATGAGTGAGAGTGTGTGATTAGTGGTTTCTAACTACTTGCTGAAAAGGAAAAGCTTGAAAGAAATAAATAAATTAAAATGAACTGAAAGCAAAGAACCACTTTCTAATGGCATTAGACACCATTCATGCTGCTGCAAATAAAAGGTAAGAAAATCACTTAAAAGACCAATGATAATGTTTATCTCTTCCTAACTCTCTGCCTCTAACACATAGTACTGTGTAAGACACGATTAGGAAGTAGCTAAAGATAAGTCTAAGAAATGATAAAAAATGAGAAAAATCTACTTTAAAGACTAGTTGTAATGTTTTGCTCTTTCTAACTCTCTGCCTCTAACACATAGTACTGTGTAAAGCACGATTAGAAAGTAGTTAAAGATTAGTCTAAAAAGTACCCAAAACCAGCTGCAAGTTATTAGTATTCTGATCTCTAAAAGATAGACAATTTATAATAAAGAGACCATTCATATGTTAGCAGACAACTTTGAGAAATAAAACTAAAAATCAGCTATGAAAATAAAGTAAAGGCAGCAACTTAGAATCTGTCAACTGAAACTACCATTAGATATAAAGCAAATACACAACACACAAGCAATCCCAGGTTAAAAACCTGCAAAAGAACAATACTGATCAGCTTAAAATAAAGGCCAAAAATGAAATAACATGAAAGTGAATCAAGCTGTACATGTTTCAAAGAAAAGGAAATGCTGAATGGAAAATCAGGAAATGTTGAACATAAAATACTATACAAGGGCTAACATGAACAGGGGCCCTCCATTCATATAACCCAAAGAAGACTCAACGATTTGAAAACTTCAGAATAGCGCTGTCTTCTATTACTCCATATGCAAAAATACACAGTCAAGAGTGCTAGAACATCACTATCAAAACAGAGTCTTGGAATGCACTAAAATTATAACAAGTTCATAAAACACAGCAGCTAAAAAGTAACATTAAGCGTACGTAGACGCAAGTTTTTATAGGCATCTGAAAGATGGCCTAATGCGTAAAGCTAGAAACAGAAAATAAACAAACTGTCATGCGTAATAATGGTTCATCAACACGTCATAAGCTTCGTGGATGAGCTGGAGGTTCTGGTCGTTATGGGAATTGAATCCAGAGTTGGATTATGTCCCCCACAACCTGCGTAACATGGACAAATCACCGTTTGCACTGACGTGACCCAACAGCTTACGCATCACCGTTAAGCTGCCTTTAGTTGACCGTGGCTTGACCCTTGTTGACCGGAGGTACAGATGACGTGGCTGGCTGAACCAATAGCACAGGAACCTCGAGCACCTTTATTCCAACATGCCCATGTGGCTCGTTTTGCAAAATGACACGTGGAACCTTGAGATTAACAAAAAGGCTGCGGAATCGCTGAATGGCTGCGGAATTGCCAGACAGCTGCGGAATCTCTGTAAATATGTCAAAATCTAAACAAAACAGTTACACATTAGCAAAGCTCACTTGATCATGTTTAATGACATTTAATGTAATGATCTGGGTGGTTTTATAATGAAAATGAGGCAAAAGAGAGAGGTAAGTGATGAAAAACAGTAGGTAATAGTGGATGATGAGGTGTAAATTAGAGGCTCTACAGTATGTACCGGGCCTGAAAAAGAATCTTGTGTCTGTTTCTATGTTAGAAGATAAAGGCTATGATGTAGTCTTTAGTAAAGGAAAATTTTTCCTGAGGCATATCGGCGCCAGACAAACCAAGCGAATTGGGGTTCGAGTAAAGAATCTCTACAAGCTGGAGGTAGAAGACTGTGCTGCACTAAGTTCCAAAGCAGAGGTGGTGCAAAGCCAAGATGCTGGCAAGCTATGGCATAGAAGACTGGGCCACTTGCATCATGAGGCCTTGAAGATCATGCAGCAAATTTATACCAGCTTACCCAAGGGAAAACTGGAGCAAACATGCACATGCAAAGGATGCACCCTAGGTAAGTATGCAAAATCTTCCTTTCAGGATCGGGGTAGTAGAGCTGGAGCAATCTTGGATCGAGTTCACTCAGATGTATGTGGACCATTCTCTACAGTCTCCACCACTAAAAAAAGGTACTATGTTAGTTTTATTGATGATTTTTCTCATAGATGTTGGATCTACTTTATGCAAAAGAAGGATCAGACCTTCTTGAGGTTTTGTGAGTTTAAAGCCTCGATACAGAAAGAATCTGGAAAGTAAAAGCCTTGCGTAGCGACAATGGTGGAGAGTATGTTTCCTAGCAGTTTAAAGACTTCTACATTGCAGAAGGAATTAAAAGGGAACTGACGGTACCCCATAACCCACAACAAAATAGGGTGGCCGAAAGGAAGAACAGATCTATTGTGGGAGTAGCTTGAGCGATGTTGCATGACCAAGGCCTACCACTTCATCTGTGGGCTGAGGCATGCAATATAGCAGCGTACCTTCATAACAGAATTCCTCATCGTATCTTGGGGATGAATACACCTATGGAGGTTTTTTTAGAGAAGCGACCAGATGTGAGTCACTTCCGCATCTTTGGATCATCAGTTTACTGTCATGTGACCAAAGATGCTCGGAAGAAGCTAGATCCAACAGCTGAGTTGGGAATACTTGTGGTGTACACAGATACACCCCACAACTATCATGTGTATCTGCCTACCAGTCAGAGGACCGTAGTGCGCAGGGATCTGAAGTTCGACGAGCAGAGAGCCATGCAAGTGTCACTTGAGAGGGAGCTCAAATTGCATGGCAATGAGGAACTTTTAGCTCCAAAGGAGGAGGAGCCTCCTGATGATGTGGATCAGCCACATGTAGAGGATCTAGTAGTGGAGACCACCACTTCTGGAGAGTCTTCCAGAGATGGGCGGAAACGCTCGTGGGAAGCTGACAGATTGATGCTAGATGTGAGAGAGAATGTGGAGCAGCCATCCTCTCAGCTCAGACAAAGGAGATCTCCCAAGAGATACACTGGCTAGTTGGGGAGTGTGTAGAGACTGAACCTTGTTATTTTTAGGAGGCAGTGCAACAACCAGTCTGGGTTGATGCATTGGTAGAAGAGTACGATTCTATCATACGGAACAGTGTGTGGGATGTTGTCCCTAGACCTGGGGACAAGTCAGTGGTTAGTTCTCGATGGCTTTACAAGGTAAAGCAGGTAGCTGATGGCAGTGTTGAGAAACACAAGGCAAGGTTTGTTGCCCGAGGTTTCTCACAGGTTGAGGGGATCGACTACGATGAGACCTTTGCTCCCGTAGCAAGGTACTCATCTATTAGATCAATGCTAGCTCTATCAGCTCAGATGGGTTGGAAGATCCATCAGATGGATGTGAAGATGATGTTCCTCAATGGGAAGATTGAGGAAGAGGTATACATTGAGCAGCCCGAAGGATTTGAGACCTTCGATCGCGAGTCGCATGTCTGCCGACTCAAGCGAGCACTGTATGGGTTGAAGCAAGCACCCCGTGCTTGGTATACTAGGATTGACAACTATTTCACCGGTTTGGGCTTCACTAAGAGTGAAGCAGGTGCGAACCTATACCACATCATGGTAGATGGTAAGCCATTGATTATTGTAATTTATGTCGATGATCTGATTTTTACAGGTGATGACTAGCTGATACAATCTTGTAAGGAGGACCTTGCAAGAGAGTTCGAGATGAAGGACATGGGCCTCATGCACTACTTTCTAGGTAGGGAAGTGTGGCAGACAGATGGGGAAGTATTTGTGTCTCAAGGCAAGTATGCCAATGAGATACTCAGGTGATTTCACATGGAGAAGTGCATGCCCATGCTGACTCCTCTAGTTGGGAACTGGAGGAAGGAGGATGCTACTTCAGGTGAGGTAGTAGCTGCTACTGTTTATTGGCAGCTAGTGGGTTTAGTTATGTATCTGGTGAACACACGACCCGACTTATGCTTTGCGGTGAACCGACTGAGTCAAGCTATGGTTCAATCTACCAAGCTGTTTTGGAAGGCAGCGAAGCATGTGCTGAGATATCTCAGAGGCACTACATAGTACGGATTGTGGTACAGATGGACAAAGGGAGTGAAGCTGCAAGCCTTCATGGATGCGGATTGGGCAGGTAGTCCATCAGACCGGAAGAGCACTTCTAGAGGAATCTTCAACCTTGGTTCAACTGCAGTTTCCTGGTACAGCAAGAAACAAAGATCAGATGCACTTAGCTCAACAAAGGCTAAATACATGGCTGCCAGTCAGGCAACATGCGAGCCCATTTGGATGCGGAAGATTCTAGTGGGATTGTTTGCTTAGATGATGGATCCTACAGTGATTTACTGTGATAATCAGAGTTGCATAAAACTCTCTGAGAATCCAGTGTTTCATGATAGGTCCAAGCATATAGATATATGTTACCATCATCTACGGGACTGTGTGGTCAAGAGGATCATGATGTTGCTGTATGTTTCGACCAAGGAACAAGATGCAAATATTTTGACTAAGGCATTGTCAAAATGCAAGTTCGATTTCCACAGAGACAAGATCGGGGTTACTGATAATCCCTTTCTTGTTGAGAGCGAGTGTTGAAAAGTGTGAAACAAGAAATGTTAAAAATAGAAAATGCTAAAAATAGCACTGCTATAAATATCCCGGCTATAAATAGCATTTCAGCCATTGGTGATCTTAGCAAAAATGGGTGAAAATTGAAAGCGCTAAAAATAGCATTTCTAAAAATACCATTTCAGGATCACTTCTTATTTTAGTCAGTCCCTGGACTAAACATAGGAAGTAAAACTCAAATTTGATATTAACAACAGTTTGAAAATTAATTAATTAATTCATCTTGAGTTAATTAGTTAAGGAAAATAAAACTTGAAGTCTATGTGGGGACATGCAATAGTTTCTCCATTAATTGAGGAATTTAACCTTTAGTTAAAGAGATAAGGATGAGTTGTAATATTGAGTTGTAATCAGTTGACTTAGTTTAACTTAGTCAAGTCTAGTTAGATTAATTTAACAGTTTGTTAAATTAATGAGAGTTCAGTTAGTTAATGCTTGCATGCATGTAACTACTGTATTTCAGATAACTGGGTATTCACTCATGGATAACTCATGCATGTTAGTTCAGTCAAATACCCATTTGAGATCAGATGGAGGAATAGTGTACTATCAGATGCTAGGATATTCCTTGGTGAATATTCATTGCATGCAGAAGGAATATTATTCCTTAAGGATTGCGTAGTTGGACCTGAGGTTACAGTGAGTGTGATGAGCCCAATTCACACTTGTGATATCATTGGACCCCAATAAAAACTGTGTAAGGAAATAGGAGGCTTGGAGGGCTTGAGGAAGATATATTCTATGTCTATTGAGTCTGTGAGCTGTATTGTTTGATTACAGAGAGAGCAAGATAGCTTGAGAGTTGATACCTTTTGTAACTTGAACAAGATTTCCACTTGTATGATAATACAGAGTTGGGGTTTTAGGTTGGTGCTTTCCCCAGTGATATATCTTCTATGTTATGGTTGATTACTTCTCATTCTTAGTTATATTTGTTCACGCTTGATGATGCTCATATCTGTTTAGGCTTCCGCAAATATTATGGTAGAAGTAGATCTAGTATTATGATTTAGGACATTGCATATATCAGGAGATCTACAGTGAAAATTCTACAAATATGCCATGGGAGTAGTGTTGATGCAGCATGGAAAGCCTATATGCTTTCATTCTGAGACATTCACATCAGCAGTAGTTAACTATCCTACATATGATAAAGAATTATATGCATTAGTTTAGAGTGTTAAAAAGTGGAAACATTACATAACGGGTAAAGAAACAATCATACATACAGATCATCAACCACTATAATACTTACACTCACAAACTAAATTGCAACAATCACGACATTACAGGTGGATGGGTTTTCTACAACAATTTCATCTTGTTATCAGATATAAGAAGGGCATACATAATAAGGTTGCAGACATGTTATCAAGACCAATCATAAATGCATCCACAATGCTTAAGCATAATTCAGTAATTCATGAAAGTCACATTGAACAATATGCTCAAGACACAAATTTTAAGGATATATATGCAACTTTAAGTCATGGCACGCAGCGAGAAGAATTTGATTATTACATAAAGGACAAAATCTTGTATCACTTGGGAAAGTTATGCATTCCACAAACTGAAAGAGTTAATATAATTCGAGAAGCACATACTTCTCTCATATCAGGTCATTTTGGTGTAAGTAAAATAGTTGCACAATTAGAAAGATTCTGCTATTGGCCACGAATGAATGAGACAGTTTATAAATATATTAAAGGATGTACTATGTGTGCTAAAAGCAAGCCAAGTAATAGAAAATTAGGCTTGTATACTCCATTACCAATTCCTTGTTGTCCTTGTGAAAGTGTTTCCATGTTGCCAAAGTCTAGAAAGAGTCATGATTATTTGTATGTAGTTGTGGATAGGTTCAGTAAAATGTGTATTTTGACACCATGTAATAAACAGGTCACAGTTGAACAAACTGCAAAGTTGTTCTTTCAAAACGTATGGGTTCATTTTGGGTTACCCACTTCTATTGTATCTGATCGATATTCTCGATTTGTCGGGAAATTTTGGTCAAGTCTATGGGAGTTAATGGACACAAACTTAAAGAAGAGCGCGGAATTTCATCCGAAAACAGATGGTCAGATAGAAGTGGTCAACAGGACAGTGATACAGTTGCTTCGATGATATTGCAGCAAGCATCCCAAACTTTGGGATGAGCATTTGTGTTATGTGCAGCATGCTTACAACCATGCAAAACATTCTTCTACTAAGAGATCTCCTTTTGAGACTTGTTTTGGTTTTATAGCAAAGTCCCCCTTGGATTTTGTCTTTGGTAAAGGCATAGCAGTTGATGGACACAGTGATGTGGACAAAGTGACCAAGTTCATTGAAAAAATCCAGGAAATTCACCAGGCAGTACAGGAACAACTGGAAAGAAGTCAAACAAATTATAAGGCGCGACATGACAAGCATCGAGTTGAGCATAGTTTTCAAGTTGGTGATCAAGTCTGGTTGTACATCAGCAAAGAAAGACTGCAAGGGGAAGGTAAAAAGTTAAAACCAATTAGATATGGTCCTAAAAAAATACTTGACAAAATTGGTGAAAATGCTTTCTGCCTAGATCTACCAGCTTATATGCAGATCTATTCCATCGTAAATGTTGAAAACTTATGATTGTATGAGCCTTCGTTGATTGAAGATCCTGAAGAGCAAGGGAAACTACCTTACATTGAAGATATTTTGCCCGAGTATCTCAATGAGCTACAGGAGGACACAGTTCTTGATAGGAGGATAAGGACTTCGCGACGGGGAAATGTTGAGTATCTTCGAGTTGGACTCAAAGGTACAAATCCAAGTAAAGCACGATGGATAGAAATTGGAAAAGTGAGGGAACTTTATCCTCACTTACTCAACAGCTAAAACCAACTTTTGGTGGTCTAAAAGCTTCTAGTGGGGAGGAGTGATCCAAAATGGATCCAATTTTGCCTCCAAATCAAAGTCTTCAAATGTAGATGAAAGTGGGATCAAGTTGAAGTGCTCATCGAGATGATTTCAATGATGTGAATGGCACTTAAATCCGAGTTTGGATGAAGAAGTTAAAGCCAGTCAACGTTTCAAGGCAAATTAGGGCAAAATGAGGAAATGTCAAAGTTAAACAGTCAAAGTCAACGGTCAACATAGGGTCATGTCAGCAGGACACATGTCATCCCATGAATGCACCATATGCCCAGGGTGATGTCATCAAGGTTAGTGACGTGTCATAATTTGATTGGTTGATACAGGCCAATGTCCAGATTTGCCCAATATTGGCATGAAATCCCAAAATTTGGGGCTCAGAGAGGATTGAACCCTTGACCTCCCAGAATGGTTAAGATTTCGCCAGATAGTGCTTACCGGTTGAGCTATATTGTCACTTGTTTATAATGGTGCGGATATGGTATTTATGGTGAACGGGATTCATTGCTAGAAAAGGGCGAAACGGTTGGGGTCAACCCCATGACTGTCGAACCCTTAACATTTATTACTATCATAACCACCGGACTGATAAAATTTCATGGCACCGAAACCGCAACCATATCACACCAAATATCAACATATATATGGTGTATAATATATGTGTCAATGCATATAACTCAACCAACGGTGGAAGGGTAAGGCGGAGGTTTTGAACCTCCGACCTCCCAAAACATATATATTCAACATTTTCACACAAGTCTGCTAGCCAACATACCAAGCGATCGAGCTTGGTATTCAAGCCGCCCAAAGTTTATTTATGTTTATGCAGGTGGCGAACCAACCAAAACCACCAGTGTGCTTTCCAAAGAGGTTTTTGGTTGCAGAGAGTGGTTTTCTTGCAGGAAGAGGCAGTTTTTGTAGGCACAGAGGTGGTTTTTGACTTTCCAGGGGATCTGGAAGTCACTGTGGCCAAATATGGTCAAGTTTATACTCGTTTGACTCGAAATTTCGAGCTGGGCGCGATGGTGATGTCAATTTTCTGATTTGAAACTCTGTTTTTGAGCTCATACCTGTAACCACATTTTGAAGGCAAAAAAAGAGGTCAACACTGGAAGCAAAAGGACCAGGAGACATAGCTAGAAAGTCTGGTGAACTCCTTTATTAAATTTGGTTGTGTTGATGTGTTTAAATGTGTTTTCAAATTGTTCATGTGTTTATGTTATTCTTAATATTTTCGATCTGTTGCACTAAGTAACATAATCAAATTCACACATAGTCTATAATACCTTTTTCATTAATGGATCAGAAAAGAATTCCAACTCGAAACCAAATCAACAATCCAAGGCAAAGGAAAGGAAAGAGATCCAAATCCAAGAAAGGAAGGAAATCCAAAACCTCCAGATGTTTCTTCCAGCTCCAAGGGTAAGAAGGGAAAGAAAGGAAACTCCAAGTTTCATTATTTTGATAGAGGTTATCATCCTGAATCCTCTTGCATGCAAAAGACTATTGATCTAATGGCAAAGACTCTTGAGTTAAATAATCTTCGTCATCACATTCTAGAATCTGCCAAGAGGAAGACAGAGGAAAAACCATTAGAAACAAGGAGTAATGGTCATGCTTTAATTTTCCTTCATTCTACACCGCAATAATGGATCATTGATTTAGGAGCTTCGCATCACATGGATTTTTCCAATGAATCCTTTTATTCTATACATGTACTGATCAGGACCTTCTATTCTCATGGGGGATAATTCTGTAGTTGAAGTAGCTGGGCAAGGAAGAAAGAAATTTGAAGATGGAAGTTTTGAGAATGTCTTGCATATTCCAAGGCTTTATGTAAATCTTCTTTTGGTGTATCATATGCCACAGACAGGCACCAAAAGGAAAGTGGAATTTAACCCTAATTCCGTGAGCATTTATGATATGAAAACCAACTTGAAGATTGCATTTGGCAAGCTAAATGATTAATCACATCTGTATACATTTTTTTTTATTTTTTTCCTTAATCAGATTCTATTTTCCTACTTACGAATGCAAATGAAGAAAGTAGGATTTGGCACGAGATATTTGGGCACTTGAATTTTAGATATATGCAACAACTTAGCAAGCAAGGGATGGTTAAAGGATTGTCAACCATTGAATTTTCAAATGGTGTTTGTAATGGATGTTCTCTTGGAAAGCATCCACAAGACAAGTTCGAGAAGGGGCATGCATGGAGAGTCTCTTCACCTTTGGAGCTTCGACATAGTGATCTCATGGGTCCATTTCCAGTAATTTCAATGATCAAAGCAAGATATGTGTTTTCATTTATAGATGATTCCATGAGATTCACTTCGTTTTACTTCTTAAAACTCAAGTTTGAAGTTTTTCAACATCTAAAGATTTTCAAAGCACATGCAAAAAATTGGTCTGGAAAACACATCAAGATACTTCGCATAGATAATGGTAACGAATATGTTAAAAAATATATCCATAATCTTTGTAGTGAAGTAGGCATTTAGTTTCAACATACATTTCCTTACACTCCGCAGCAAAATGTGGTGGCCGAAAGGAAGAATAAATCTTTGAAAAAGAAGGGCAGTTGCATTTTTCAGGGAAGATTGCTTTCATCAAAATTGTGGGATGATGCTATCAATTGTGCCTTATACATCCAAAATATATCTCCTCATAGATATGTTACTAGAAAAACACCTTTTGAGGCTTGGACTGGCATGCAACTTGAAGTCAGTCATTTCCGCATTTTCAGATCTCGAGCATGGGCCCAGATTCCTATAGAGAAGAGAAAGGCTTTGGAGCTTTAGACAAAGACATGCATGTTTGTTGGATATTCAAATGAAATTAAAGGGTACATATTGCTTGATATCAACACTTAAGTGCTCTTTATCGAAAGGAGTGTAAAGTTTGAAGAAGATGCTTTGCATGCACCACCAAATGAACCTATTATAAAGTTTCCCTCACCATTAATTGATGAGTATGTAGATGATACTTCAGACAAGAATTTCAATCTAGATGAGCCTTTTCCTATGGTACCTGTTGGACCACCAGTTTTTGAACATCAAGACCATACTTCCTCATGTAGTTCGGAAGATTCTTTACCACTTTCAGCACAAAAATGGTGCAGCATGAGTGATCTCCTAGATGATCCTGCCACTATACCTCAGTTTGAGGAAGATCCACAAGCACTCTTAGCTATGGAGCCATGCATGCCCATGCACGCTTATATGATGTATGTATCTAATCCACAGACTTATGTAGAAGCAACTTGGCATCCAGAATGGGAAGCAACTATGGATGAGGAATACAACTCTCTCATTGAGAACCAAACTTGGCATCTGGTTCCACTACCTTCCAATTATAAAATTGTGAGGTGCAAGCGGGTTTACTTGACTAGGAATGCAACAAATGGTCAAGTTAGCCGATATAAAGCATGAATGATGGCGAAATTTTTAGAAGGTACATGGTGTCGACTATGATGAGACTTTTGCTCAAGTGGCAAAAATGGATTCCATTTGGCTAGCTCTCTCCATTGTAGCAACAAGAGGATGGGAGGTGCATCATATGGATGTGAAGAATGCCTTTCTTGACAGTTAACTCGAGGAGGAAATCTACATGGACCAACCCTAGGAATATGTGCAAAATTCATGGTTGGTATGCAAACTAAAGAAGTCTCGCTATGGCCTCAAGCAAGCACCTAAAGCATGGTATGCAAATATGGATTCCTATTTGTTATCTCAAAATTTTGTATGCTGCAAATATGGTTCCAATGTTTATTTTTTGAAGAAAATTGACTCCTTGTTGATCATAGTGCTCTACGTAGATGATCTTTTGATAACATGTAGCTCATCTTCTGCCATTGCTGAGATTAAAACTGCCTTGCATAAGTTGTTTTCTATGACAAATATGGGCTTTCTAAATTTGTTCCTTGGACTAGAGATCAATCATAGTGGTTTTGGGATTACCATTTCTCAACCAAAGTATGCTAGAGATATTTTGGCAAGATTTCACATGAGTGACTGCAAGTCAGCAGCCAAACTTTTCTTATCAGGGATAAATCTTAAGAATGGAAAAGACACAACTTTGGTTGATTGCACATTGTACCCTCAGCTTGTGGGAAGTATTCTTTATCTCACTCACTTCCGTCCTGATCTCTCATATGTCGTAGGAGAAGTTTCTAGATACATGCAGGAGCCACATGAGTTACACTGGAAAGATGCAAAGCATATCCTGCGATATGTCTAGGGGACAGTCACCTATGTGATTCATTATGAAGTAAATTATTCTTTAGATATCATCGGGTTCACAGATTCATATTGGGTTGGCGACAAAATTGATTGCAAGTCCACCTCTAGTTTTGTACTTAGTTTGGGATCTAACCTAATTTGTTGGTCAAGCAAGAAGAATGTCACCATTTCTTTATCATCACCAAAGGCTGAGTAGAGAGGAACAATCAATGTCATTATTAAATCCATTTGGCTACAACATTTCCTATCTAAGCTTGGTATCAGTGTCCATTGTCCAACTATCATCTATTGTGATAATCAAAGTACACTAAAGTTTTGCAAAGATCCACTGCAGCGGCAATACTTCATTAGAGAACTAATTCATGACTGGATCATCGATCTTATGTACTATCCTAGTTTTGAGCAGACTATCAATATCTTCACCAAGACTTTCACTAAGCAGAAGTTTTGATTTCTGTGAGATCATCTCAAGGTAAAGAACACGACTGCCTAGAAGTTGTATTTTCTGTACTTTTTTCATTATATTTTGAGGGGAGGTTTTCTTCCCAATGGGTTTTCCATCTTTCCTCTTTTCATTCATTTGTATATGGGTACCTAAAATGGCCTTATTTTTTAGGACTCATTCATTTTTTATCACACTCACCTAAGCTATGCTCAAGGGGGGGTGTTGGTGTACATGCACCTTGTTAGCCTTAATTAACTTCAGTTCAACTCTAGTTATTGCATGTGATGTGTACTTAGCTTTAGTTACTCAATTCGAGTGATTACATGTGGTGTGCACTTGCCTTTAGTTAGTTAACTCTAGTGCTTACATGTGCTGCATGTGCACATTAACAGAACATAAAGCACACTTAACTTCATTTAGCTTTAATTATCCACAGTTATTGCATGTACAACTAAGCTTAACTTAGTTGCTTTATCTGTTGATTCTCAAACTAATATTGTGTAATAAAATTCATTCTTGATTCCAATTTTATTTTTTCAATTTCTTGCAATTTTGTGCAATTATTCTTTAGCTAGATCTATATTTGTGCTCTAATAATTTTACAGAATCCCATGGTTTTTGCAAGGAAGATTGTATGATTGGCGAATCCACCCTCAAAATAATGGTCAACTGGTTGTGGACACATATGACTCCAGTGCACCAACAAACTTCTCCCTTCCATTTTATCATTTATTATCAAACACAAGCAGCCCATAAGAACTAATTTAATAATGAATGGCACATCTCAATACTAATAGTTCTAAGTGGACCTATGTCATTATGCTTCTTCTTTTACATTTGATTCAGTTTTCGGTCACTTGTGCAATAACATTGTAGATTCTTTTTCATTTGATTCAGTTTTGGTCACTTGTGGAGCAACGTTGTAGATTTTTCTTGGCTTTTTCATTTGATTTAGTTTTTGGCCACCTCTGGAGTATTGTAGTAGATTGCGCCTCCTAGGATTTATAAGTATTATTGGCACTAATTTTATTTAAGGAGTTTTATATTTATAAGTATTAAGAGTTATTGGGACTAATTTGATTTAAGGAGTGTTATCATATCAATCTTTCCGATATTTATGTAAAGAAAAGTATTTCTATGGACAATATTAGATCAGTCTTAAAAGCTATTTTTTTTAGGCATGGTATTAATTTTAATGTTTATAGAGTGATTTCAGTTGTATTACTTGAAAGTGTGTAACACTGTAAACGATTTGGTTATACTTCTATTAAAATGTTGTAATTTATTTTGCGATTGTTGCATCATTTGTTACCTGAATGCTCAACATACTGTAATAAGACATCTCCTTCTCAGCTGCTCAAGTGTCCAAATATATAGAAAATGGAACTTCATCTATTTTCCCATACCAAAATCACAATCGTTAAAATTATAGCTCAATTCATACCGAAAGACAAGGAAAGAATAAAGGGCTATGATTGAAATTCTCAATATGTCTAAGGAAGGAAATGACTAAGGAAACCCTCAACCAAACAAGTTGCAACAGGGAATGACCCTACCGGATTCGTTTGGAGGGAGGGCCGAGTAGCAGTCTGACCAAAAGCCACAACAACCTACACGAAAGCCACAGTAGAGCATTAACATTGTTAAAACAAAGACCAAAAGAACGAACGACTGAAGTGAGGGAGGAGACCCCAAGAGAACTTACTAGTTTCGTTAGTTGGCGTTGGACGAATGAACCCACAATTGGGTTGCGGCCATTGAAAGAAACCCTGCTCACAAGGAGCAACAAATGTTGGCCCTTAAGAAAATCCGAGGAAAATGAATATAACAGGTAAGGAGCCATTACCTTGCTAGAGCCAAATGAACGCAGAGGAAAGGGTCCTTTGAAGCCACAACCTGTGTTCACAATACACTGCAGACAAGTCAAATGATGAAATAAACACACAGAGAGCTGAAAATACCATTGAAGAAAGCTCAGCAGAACGCGTAAAGAACTAAGGAGAGACAGTGACACCAGAAGAGCACTAGACCACTGAGAACAGAGAAACCCTCACAACAAAGTCAATAACTTAATGATAGAGCCGAGCTAACTAGATAGAAAATACAAGCATAGTTATACCACCTACCAATAGAGGAACTCACAGTCGGCGAGAACAGAGCATCGGGCTCAAATCATTTACAGTCACCAACAGAACCGACAGACAAAGCTCTCAACACCAAACAAAGAAAAATGAAAATGCCAGAGTGAACAACGTGAGGGTTAGGGTTAGACCAAGAGCGGGAAGGAAAATCAAGGCCAAGACAACTATCCTCTCAACGTACAGATGAATCAATACAACCATCAATACACCCAAAATATCAGCGCTAACCCTTGATTACCAATCTAATCTCATATTCATTGATTAAATCATTTGGTGCTAATTATTATTGTTGGTGTCAAACCATAAGTCACGGGCTGGTCCCATCATAGTGCTATTAGAGCAAGATTTAGAGTTTTCCTGAGAAATGGATGTTGGAAGACGAGGTCGTGGAAGAGGTGCTCGGAGAGCAGCAGAGGAAGGATTGCGGGAGGAAATCAGGATCCTTACTGCCTGTTTGGAGGCAGTTGAAGCACGAAGGAGAAGGGATCCAGAGATAGGAGATGATAGTGAAGAAGAAGTAGTAGTGACAACATATGGATTAGATGAAGAAGGGCCGGAAATGAGATTGTTGAGGTCGGTCCTATTGGCTAGTAGCAAGCCTAAACCAGAAATTCCAAATTATGACGGCAACTTGTCCACAGAAGTTTTGTTGGACTGGATCAACGAATTGGACAAATATTTTGAGTGTGAAGAGGTCAGTGAAAATCAGAGAGTTAAGTTTGCTGCAACAAAGCTAAAGGGACACGCAGCCCTGTGGTGGGACAGTGTCCAGGTAGAGAGAAGAAGGATGAACAAGTTGCCAATAAAGAAATGGTCCAGAATGGTGGCCAAGTTGAAAGGCAAATTTCTGCCCAAAGACTACTAGATTGCACTGCATCGACAAGTGCAGAATTTGAAGCAAAAAGGGATGACAGTGAGAGAGTATACTGAAGAATTCTACTGGGTAAATTTAAGAGCTGGTTATACGGAGGACACCCCGGAAAAAACAACAAGGTATGTAAATGGTCTGAGATTGGAAATATTGGATGAAATCAGCATTCTTTCCTCGAAAAATATAGAGGAAGCCTACCAGAGTGCCATGAAGGCAGAGGAGAAGATCACCAGAAAACAAAATGCTAGGAGAGGACGGGGAACTGGTAGAGGAAGAGGACAGTCCTATGGCAGAGGACGAACTGCCAGTAATAGTGAAGAGGGCAGTAGTTCCAAAAATACAGGGATAGCAGAAAAAGGAGACAGCACTAGAGGTGGCAGGCCATATCAGCGAGGAAGAGGGAATGGCCGAGGCAGAGGAGCTAACTATCAGTGCTACAAGTGCCACAAGTGGGGGCACAGATCTTTTGAATGTCCTAAAGCGAAACAAGCTGATCAAAGAGGAGCGTTTGTTGCACAGCCAGAGGAAGCAGAGGCACCACCTCAGGAAGTAGAGAATGTGCCGGAAACATGGGAAGCCTTAGTGCTGAATAAAGTATTGTTGAAACCAACCAAAGAGACAGCTGAACAAACTCAAAGGAAAGCATTATTCCAAAAAGTTTGTAAGTCGAACAGAAAATTCTGTAAGTTGATTATCGATAGTGGGAGCACGGATAATCTGGTTGCCACAGAGATGGTAGAGAAGTTGGGTTTGAAGCGACTAAAGCACCCCACTCCTTATAAGGTATCGTGGTTGCAGAAAGGCCATCAGCTGTTGGTTGACGAATAGTGTGAAGTTGAGTTCCATATTCGTAGGTATAAAGACAAGGTTATTTGTGATATTATGCCAATGGACGTATGTCATATACTGCTAGGGAGGCCATGGCAGTATGACCAGAAGGTAGTACATGATGGGAAGACAAACTGTTACAAGTTTGTTAAAGATGGGATCAAGCACACACTTGTGCCCATCAAAGAGGAGGAGAAAGCAGAAACAAGCAGGACGAGAGTGTTACTAATGGGTGGAAAATAGTTTTTGAAGCAGATTGAAGATATTGAAGTGAACTGTGCTATCGTAAGAAGGGAAAAAATAGTGCTGCTACACACAAAAGTGTCTGATTTGCCTGCAGAAATTCAGGAAATGCTGCAGGAATTCAACGATATAGTAGTGGGCAATTTACCAAATAAGTTGCCTCCTAAGAGAAGTATAAGTCATCATATTGACTTTATACCTGGAGCAAGTCTACCGAACAAGGCAGCATACCGGATGAGCCCCAAAGATAACGAGGAAATTAGAAAACAGGTGCAGGAATTGCTAGATAAAGGGCTGATAAGGGAGAGTTTGAGCCCCTGCGCAGTTCCAATAGTTCTCGCTCCCAAGAAAGGAGGAGAATGGAGAATGTGCACATATTCGAGGGCCATCAACAAGATTACCATCATGTACAGATTTCCACTACCATGGATGGACGACATGATGGATTGCCTGAGCGGGGCAGCATACTTCTCGAAGATTGATCTGAAGAGTGGTTATCATCAGATTCGAATCAAGGAAGGGGATGAGTGGAAGACAGCCTTCAAGACCAATGAAGGGTTGTATGAGTGGCTGGTAATGCCATTCGGATTGAGTAATGCACCCAGTACCTTTATGCAGCTGATGAACGAAACGCTGAAAGAGTTTATTGGAAAATTTGTAATAGTGTATATTGATGATATATTAATTTACAACAAGACTAAGGAGGAACACTTTCGACATGTTCGAAGTGTGCTGGAAAAATTGCAGTAGAATAAGCTGCTGATAAATATGAAAAAATGCACTTTTCTGCAAAAAGAACTAGTTTATATAGGTTTTGTGATTGCAGAAAATGAGTTGAAGATGGACCCAGAGAAGATTGCAGCAATTGTTAACTAGCCATCCCCAAAAAGTCTGTTTGAGGTACGTAGTTTTCATGGGCTGGCAAGTTTTTACTGTAAGTTTATAAGGAATTTCAGTGAAATTTGCGCACCTATGTTGGACACTATAAAAAAGGCAAGTCAGCCTTTTCATTGGACCAAGGCAGCAGAGAAGAGCTTTCAGCTACTGAAGAAGAAGATCACAAAAAGACCGATCCTGAGATTGCCAGATTTTAAAAATCTTTTTCAAGTTCACTGTGATGCAAGCGGTACGGCAATTGGAGCTGTACTTAGCCAAGAAGACAAACTTGTTGCGTTTTTTAGTGAGAAGTTGAATGAGAGTAAGCAAAAATATTCATCCTATGACAAGGAATTATATGTTGTCATCCAAGCACTGAAGCATTGGAGACACTATCTGTTGGGAAATGAGTTTGTTTTATTTTCTAATAATTCTACACTGCAATACATGATGCAACAGCATAAGCAGAATCAAAAGCATGCTAAGTGGATTGAATATTCGCAAAGTTTCACCTTTGTGTTGAAACACATTAGCGGGTAAGCCAACAAGTTTGCAGATGCGTTGAGCAAAAGAGCCTTTCTCTTGCAGGAGAGTACGATACAAGTACTGGGCTTTGAGCATTTGAAAGACTTGTATCAGACCGATCCAGATTTCAAAGAGGCTTACGAAGCCTACCAGAATCCTTTGCTGAGAAACAATAGTCCATGGTTGGACTATAATTTGCAGGAGAAGCTATTGTTTAGAGGGGGAGAATTATGCATTCCCGATTGTTCAATGAGAGAGAATATCATTCGGGAGAAGCACGGTGGAGGTCTAGCCGGGCATTTCGACATAGAAAAAACATTAGAACAACTGAGCCATTTTTATTATTGGCCAAGAATGTGAGGGATGTGCAGAGATTTGTGACCAGATGTAAAGTGTGTCAGTTGGAAAAAGGACACAGTTATAATACGGGACTCTACACACCATTGCCCATTCTGAGTAGACCGTGGCACTCATTCAGCTTGGACTTCGTCTTGGGTCTACCGAGGATGCAGCGGGGTTATGATTCGGTGATGGTAGTAGTAGACCAGTTTTCAAAGATGGCACATTTCATCCCTTGTAGAAAAACTAGCGATGCCACTCATGTGGCCCACTTATTTTTCACAGAGATCGTCAGGCTACATGGCCTACCTAAGTCCATTCTTTCTGACAGGGACGTGAAGTTTACAGGGCACTTATGGCACACCTTGTGGAAGAAAATGGACACATAGTTAAGTTTCAACTCTGCTTATCATCCACAGACCGACGGGCAAACAAAGGTGGTAAACAAGAGCTTGGGGAACCTGCTACGAAGTTTGATTGGGGAAAATTCACGAATGTGGGATCGAGTACTTGCCCAGGCGGAGTTCGCTTACAATGAATCACCCAATCACAGCACGGGTTACAGTCCTTTTAAGATCTTATATGGCATGCATCCTCCCAGAGTGCATGAATTACGAGATCTAGGACAGCAGGAAAGACGGAGTGTTGATGGGGAAGATTTCGCCAAAGCAATGAATGATCTACACTAGCAGGTAAAGATGAAGTTGCAGGACAACAGTCAAAAGTATAAGCAGTGGGCAGATTTGAAATGGTGAGAGGTACAATTTAATGTGGGGGATGAAGTCCTCACGTATTTGCGTAAGGAACATTTTCCTAGAGGTGCTTACAACAAACTGAAATACAAAAAGATAGGCCCCTACAAAATTCTCTGAAAATTTTCAGCCAATGCTTATGAATTACAGCTGCCACCAGGAATAGGCATCTCGCCCATCTTCAATGTGGTAGACCTATTTCCATATACTTCCAGTCTGGAGGAAGACAGTATAGCACGGCCGACACGGGACACACAGGAAGGGAGTGAGACTTGGATGAGACAAATGCCTTACGCTCAACCCCTTGAGATCGAGAAGATCCTCGACACTCAGGTGGCCAAGCGAACTTGGCGCAAAGAATATCTGCAATATCTGGTCAAGTGGAAGAACGTCCCATTGAGGACAGTTCATGGCTTAATGCTAGACAGATACAGTAGGCAGGTTATTTAGTCAAGAAGCTCATGGATGGGAGTCATGAATCTTTCTTACCCCAGGAGCTTGATGCAGGAGCATCCAGCTAAGGGCACCATGACCGGGTGTTGGTCTCAGCTAAGGAGGAGAGGTTCATCATCATTAGATTTCATTTATGTTTGCTAATTAAAAATAGTGTTAGTAACTTGTTTATTTCATTATTAGTTAATAGGTATTTAGGGACAGCACAGTTAGGTGAAGGTGGTTACAGCCACACTGTTGTTTTGTTTTTTCTTTTATTTATTTTACAGCTATTTACTTAAAAAAAAAACAACAAAAAGATATATATTATCTATGTATTCCACAGAACGAGAAAACTAAAATAGCAAGATAGTTATCAACCGTGTAACTGAAGAAACAACTGCAAACAGTTTGAATAACTGTATTGTAACAATACAAAACAAATGTACCACAATGTGGAAAAGGTTCGACATTCCAGCACAGAAGAGTAATACAAAGAGAGACATTTTCATTCTTGAATCCATCTGTCCAATACTTGTTATTTTTATCTAATTACTATCATCTGTAATGTAAAGACAAACTGTATATTTTACCAGAAATCCTTCCAGATAAACAAAGATGAAGCTCCAAAAACCAAGTGACAAGCTGAGACATAGTTTCAAAATCAAACGACAGGCAGAGACATCATATCAACGCGAGACTCAGCAAAAAATTCTAGCCACTTCAAAAAACTACATCAATACAAGAATACGCAACAACCGTAGCAGAGAATAAACTAGTTACAGTCACAGAGCGATGCATTTGCAAGAAAGGTAACCCTGTATATCGAAATCTCTTTTTCATTCATCTTTAAAGTATTTCAATATCAAGACCTGCATATATACTGTATAAATACAAGTTCTAAAGTCCAGCGACCCTAAGGTCGAGCAAACCCTCCTCCGAGAGTAAAACAGAGAAACGAGGGTTAGGGTTATAACCCTGAAACCGTTACAGTCCATTGAAGAATCAACGAAATTACATTCAACTAAGCCCGAAGGTTATTCGACATCAACTAAAAAAATGTCTACGATAGAGACCTTAGTTCCTAGTCTAATGACCAACTACACCAAGGAAGGAAATGACTAAGGAAACCCTCAACCAAAAAATTTGCAACAGGAAACAACCCTGCCGGTTTCGTTTGGAGGCCGAGTAGCAGTTCGACCAGAAGCGACAACAGCCTGCATGGAAGCCACATTAGAGCATTAGCATTGTTATAACCAAGACCAAAAGAACGAATGACTGAAGTGAGGGAGGAGACCCCAAGAGAACTTACCAGTTTCGTTAGTTGGCGTTGGACAAATGAACCCACACTTGGGTCGCGGCCATTGAAAGAAACCCTGCTCACAAGGAGCAACAAATGTTAGCCCTTAAGAAACTCCAAGGAAAACGAATATAACAGGGAAGGAGCCATTACCTTTCCAGAGCCGAACAAACACAGAGGAAAGGGTCCTCTGAGGCCGCAACCTGTGTTCACAATACACTGCAGACAAGTCAAATGATGAAATAACCACACAGACAACTGAAAATACCATTGAAGAAAGCTCAGCAGAATGCGTAAAGAACTAAGGAAAGACAGTGACACCAGAAGAGCACCAGACCACCGAGAACAGAGAAACCCTCACAACAAAGTCAATAACTTAATGACAAATTCAAGCTAACTAAATAGCAAATACAAGCATAGTTATACCACCTACCAACAGAGGAACCCATAGTCGGTGAGAACAGAGCATCGGGCTCGAATCATTTGCAGTCACCAACAGAACCGGCGGATAGAGCTCTCAACACCAAACAAAGCAGAATGAAAATGCCAAAGTGAACAACGTGAGGGTTAGGGTTAGATCAAGAGTGGGAAGGAAAGCCGAGGCCAAGACCGTTGTCCTCTCAACGTACAGATTAATCATTACACCCAAAATATCAGCGCTAACCCTTGATTACCAATCTAATCTCATATTCGTTGATTAAATCATTTGGTGTTAATTATTACTGTTGGTGTTAAACCATAAGTCACAGGCTCGTCCCATCAATTTTTTTCTATATAATTTTTCCATGATCTTCTCAATTCTCTAGAAAAAACTATTAACCCCATGTTTGTGCCCTTTTAAAATATATATATATATATATATCTATATATATATATAGATATATATATATATATATATATATATATATATATATATATATATATATATATATATATATAATATTAAAATCTAAAAATAATGCTAAAGAAATTCAAAATAAAAATATTATTTTAATAATAATTTTTATGTTATCAATAAATTAAGATAACTCATGATTTTAAGGAAATAGAAGCTTAAATACAAAAGTTTGAATACAAAAACTAATGATTTTGTTAAGCACCAAAGAAAAACTTAAAAAACTTTTGAATATAATAATAATTTATAAGATCTGGTCATACTTTTTATTAGCTGAATTTTTTTGAATATAATAATAATTTATAAGATCTGGTCATACTTTTTATTAGCTGAATTTTTTTAATTTATAAAAAGTCATTTGGGTATTTTTTGCATAGTGTTCATTCTTTAATATTTTTTTAATTTAATTTTTTTTTTTTTTTTTTTTCCTAAATAAGAAATTTCTTGGTGTGCCAAATCGATACAATTATGAAATTGAAAATATTATAATTATAAGTTATTAATATGATTATATAAATGTATTTTTAAAATAATGGTGAGTTTTATTAGGAATAGAATCAAGAATATTAAAAAAAATACCCCATTAAAAAAAATGTATATCTTTTATTTATTGAATTAAAATATATATAGTGGAAGTTTGGATAAACAACATTAATAAGAACAATTTAGGTGTAGCTCCAAGTTAAGTTCTCGAAAGAAAAAATTTCCAAGTGATTTGTATCGTTAAAACTTTAGGATTAAACTTAGCAAATGGAAAACAAGGACTCATGAGTGCGAGTGGGAGTGGATTCGATGATCTTCCCCATATCGATCATGAGAACCAATATCCTTTTGAAGAGCAAGTCCACCTTACTATTATGTCCTCGGTGGGTGTGTTGGATTCATAGATCTTCAAAGAACTCCTATAGTTGATGAATATTTTGTTTTCACAGTGAAATACGAATATTGTTGATCATGCTTGCACATTTTCGCTTGTCAATGACTGCATAGAAATCACCAAAAGCATGCAGACTCTTTATATTATGTTGTTGGGAAAAGTGTAGTGTGTAGCATAAGGCCACCAACTCAATTATGTTGTTCGACCCTAGACCCAAACCTAGTTTGTTATAGAATGAGTGGCAAGGTTTGCATGAAAAGAACAATGGAAACACCACATTTGTTGCGGACTTTCCTTTTTGTATCGTGAAAATATTCCTAGGCCAAACATTGGACAATTGTAGGTCCCACTAGGATTTGAGTTGGCTTTAGCCAATGATCATCCTTCAGCTCAATAAAACTCCATTTAATTTATGGACCACTATGCCCTAGTTGGCCACTAAATCTTCAAAGATGACACCATTCATTGTTAACCATGTTGGCATTATGGTGTTCATGGTTCCAGCTAGCTGATGTTGACAGTGGTTTTATGATGGAAGCTAGCTTGTGTTGGCATTAATGTTAACCCTATGTAGTTTAGATGGTGTTTTGATGTCATTCTTGTAGCATGGTTGCAGTTGGTTGTGTTGGCATTGATATCAACATTATGATGTAAACCTTGATGTAGGATGATGGCAGTGATGTGGATGATGGTTGCTCATGTGCTAGTGGTGTTCATAACCTAGTGTAGGAATTGCATATGACTTAGTGCGGAAGTGTGTTGGTCTGTTGATGGTGTTGTAGAGGTGTTACAAGTTTGTTCAGAGGTGTTGCAACTTGTGCAGGTGTTAGAGAAGAGTAGAGGACTTGTTGGAGACAAGTCAACACTTTTTTGTTGTCTTCTAGGTCAACTCGACAATGACACTTGGGAGACATTCCCCAGTGTGTAAGAGCCCTATCCTAGGGTCTTCTAACAGATCTATTTCTCTAGAATTTAAACACAATAAGAGGCAATAATTAACTTACTCACAGAACTTTTAAACACTGAAAATTTTACCATTTATATCCTAATCCTTGTAACTTATAGTGAACATTTCATTTTAATAAATTTACATGAGTAATCTATAGAGGAGTACCTATATTGGTGGCTGGTGGAGATGCCTTTAAGCTGTTGCTCCTGCTGGACACTCCTCTTGACTGACCCAACTGGATTTTACCTCCTATCCAACTAGGAAATAATCCCTAGCCCAGGAAACCTCCACAGGTTCCCTAGCCCTCTGAGCCCAAGTCCAACCAGATGTAGTGTGTGTGTCCTAAATGAATGATCCAGACCAAGATGAACAATATTTCCCTCCTCTCAACAACCCAAGAAACCTCCACAGGTTCCTAAGGTCTCCAAAATCACAACCAATCCTAAAATCACAACCAACCCCACAATCATAAGCAAGACCCAACATCCCCTTTCCTCCCTTTCCCTTCCCTTTTTATACCCTTCCTCTCTTCTCCATCTCAACCACCCCTCATTAATGTCATTAACTTCTCATCCATCCTTATAGTTGACTTCTCTTCTCCGAAGTAAAGCTGGGAGTACATTTGGAAATGTGACATGAATATAAAATTGGGAAATTAATGGGAGAGGACCATGTCTTCTCCCAAGTAAATCTGAAAGTACATTTGGGAATGTGAGATGAATATATAAATAATGGTAATTAAATGGAGAGGACTATGTCTACTCCCAAGTAAGTGTGAGGGTACATTGGGGAATGTGAGATGAATATATATATTGATAATGAGTTGGAGAGGACCATGTCTTCTCCCAAGTAAGTGTGAGGGTACATTAGGGAATGTGAGATATAATTAAATGGAGAGGACCATGTCTTCTCCCTAGTAAATGTGAGGGTACATTTGGGAATGTGAGATGAATATATATATTATTTGAAATAATCGAAGGAGACCATATCCTACTTGAGATTCAATTTGAGAAGGTAAGTTGGGAATTTGAATAATAGAAATCATGAATTTTATATTAGACCAATATTTCTCAATATTTTCAGATAATGTAAACATTAACAAAATTTGCAAGATAAGATCTAAGTGGGGAATTACACAAAGGCATGGAAGTAAGCTTGTGCATGCAGCTAAAAGGCTCTAACTGCATGGATACAAGATTGTGTGTGTGGTTGTAGCCTAGATTAGGCAGTTTTGTGCATGTGACTAGGCTTCTTCACGCAAATACTCCATTTTCCTCGCACACATCAGGTGCATTTCAACTTGGAAATTCTTGGAAGCTTCTATACTAATTGAAAAAGGTTGAAGTTGGTTGAGAAAGTCCTTCAGTGGGTGTGAACACCTTAATTGCACAAGTAGTGGTGATAATGGTTGGATTTCATCAACTTTGTGTACCCTTGATCCTAGTCCAAAAGTGAATTCCCCCCTATATGTTTTACATACTTTATTTTGGAGCTGGATGATATTTGGTTTAGAGTAGTAGTGAATGATAGTGTGGTTGAGAGAGTTGCAGAAGAGGAGAATGCTTCAGACATACTAGAGTGCATAGATAAATTAGTTCATGAGTGCAAATGGTTGTAAAATGAGCAGATATGAAGCATGTTGCAGAATAGATCATATTTATAGTTGTTGGAGCAGAGATTTTGTTTAGAGCATTGTTGATGGCTGAGAGTTATGTTGTTGTTGATTATACTGTGCATATTTGATAGTTGTATTGTGGCCACTATTTTCTTGAGTAGAGAGCATGTTTTTGGTGGTGTTTTTTATTATTTTTTGTAGAGAGTCTTGCTACTGAGATTGTTTTGCAAAGTTGAATCGATTTGAGCAAAGAGTCTTGTGATCTAGTGTGAAAATATGTGAAATGAGGTCTACAGATAGTAGAGGAGAAGTGGCTTCATGAGAGTTGAGCATTGATTTCGTAGCATCTGGGAAAGGAATTAGTTTCTCCATACAATTGGTGTTGGATAGTCTAATTAGAGTTGGGCGAGGATCGTTGTTCGTGGTGGCTTTCAATGGATGGTTTTCCATAGATATATGTGAGGATAGAGTCTTCCTAGTTGATCAGTAGAATCGAGCCTCTTCACTAATGGGTGTTGGCCAATTGTAGACGAGGTTGAGTCTCCTAGCTAATGGGAATAAAAAAATCTATGTAAAATACCATTGCTTTACATAATAGAGATTCTGAGAAACACAACTGTAGCAAAGGTGGTTATTCTCCCAAAAGGGTTTCCACCAGATATCTTGTGTCTCGTGTGTGATGATGCGATTGTGCCTTCTTTTGTTTCTTATTTTTTATCTCATGGTTGTTAGTTTAATTGCATGGTTTATGTTTATGTGAAGGTTTATTAATTTGCTACTAGTTAATATATGCATGATTTAGTAGAGAAGTTTAAATTGGCACAAACTGATAACAAGACACACTATTGATTCACCCCTCCTTTTCATTAGTGCTCAATGTTTCCAACAATTGGTATCAAAGTGGGGCTCTCAGTTGCATCTTGGTCGCTAGAGAATAGATATGGGGTTTGTTAGTGAAAGTTTTGAATTTCTTTTTAGAATGACTTCTCAAGGAGTGTTTTTCATCATTGCTACAAATTTCAAGGTATGGCACAAAAATGTTAAATCTCAATTTTATCATGTGGATCTAACATTTGGAGAGTGGTATGTGAAGGTTGTGGCAAGGATTCACTTGCACCTGAAATTTTGATGTAGGATGTGCAAGCTAGATGTATAATGTACCTGAACCATCATGATGATGATTTGAAGAAACAAGTAGGTTTGAATTTTGCTAAAGAAATGTGGGATAAGCTAGAGTCCATATTTGGAGATGGTACCAAAAACAATAAAGAAAATGATAAAAATAGCAACAACAACAAGAACAAGAAAAAAAAACAAGAACAAGGGCCTTCAAAATCAAGAAGCTCATCCACAAGAGTCTCATCTTCCTATTGAAAATAGCTTTGCTGATAGTGAGAAGAAATAAAAAAATATTGAATCCAGAGGTATAAATATTAATGATTTCTATTAAGTTATATTTTTTATGATTCAAATTTTGATTAAGCTGAATTTCCTAGTGAAGATGAGAATGTGATGTAGGAGCATTACAACTTCCATGTCATCAATATTTTTGGAGACAGAGCTCCAAACAAGGTCTTAACATGGAAAATTAATTTTATTTCCTTATTGTAAATAATTATTATTTCTTTATTTCTTAAAGAACTATAGATAGAGCCCCGGATGCGGGTGATATCTGAGATGGGACAGGCGTTGGGAGATGGCCACATGCCAGCCCGTGGCCATCACGTGGCAGCAGTAAAGAACATAGCCATCGACTGCAGCTGGTATAAGGTGGGATGGCAGAAGAGAGTTAATGATCCGCGAGGTAATTTGGCTCAGGCGACGGCAGCAGTTATGGCGGGGGAGCTCCAAAGCAGAGCCGGCGAAGTTATAAGGGACATCGCTGCTTGGGATCAGAGAATGTTTGGGGTTTTGCAGTTGCCTGGCCTCTCCGTCTCTGTCGGGATTTCTTCTCCGTCTGTCTGGTTCATCCCTCAATCGGCGTTGGGTGCAGGGGGTCTGGTTGCAGGGAATTTGAACTACCCTGTGGTATGTTGGAATTTCGTTCCTCTGCATCCCACGAGAATGGTGAGACCTCGACAGTGCATGCTTAGCCACCGAGGCACTTCCAGAGGGGAAACCACACGCAGTCATGAAGTGGAAAATGCTATCCATTGTTGCCACTGCAACCTCGCTCGCTCTACTGTCGCCAACCCCCTCCACTCCAGCCAATTCATGGATGCAGGGGCTTCGAGCTCGAATGCCCTGCCTGCCTTTGGTTCGGCTATATTCAATTTCAGCAGTGCCATGAACAATCCGCGGATTAGCGCGCATGTCTCAGTCTTGTTCATAGAAAATGCCCGGGAAGATGAGGAAGCCCTGGATGAACAGGGGCAGAGGACGAATGACAATCAGAAGCATGAAGCAGCGGCCTCTGAAGCGGACAAGGAGCAGAAGGTTAAGGGTGCGGCCTCAGACCCGGAAAACGTAATGCAACGCAAGCAAGATAAGAAGTCGGGAACTTGCGAGGAGGATGCCACCTTTCCCACTGTGGCTGAAAGAGAAGCCTATGTTTGGTGCCGGGTAGAGGAGGTGCAAATGTGTTATAGACATTTTTGTGCCTTACAGCTATAAGCATAAAATGTCCATAATCCAAGGGATCCAAAGTCCCTACAGATGTTGTTACAGCTCCTAAAAGAACAAGGTCAACCAATGACAGCTCCTCCCAGAAGTTCTCCACCAAAAACCACTCAGAACTAGTCAAATCAGGATCAATTCAGAAGCTCCACTAGTTGCCTGCGTTGCAAATCACCCAAATACACTGGCTAGGTGCGTTGCAACGCACTTGAATGCACTACCCAGGTGCGTTGAGCGGGAAATGACAAGTGGTAGAGTCATTCAACGAGGTGGAAAGACCATGGAAGCTTCCAGAATCTTCTCCAATGACACTTGCCTCACTGAATTCGACCAAGTGATGAGTAAGAGGCTTTCAGTCTCCAAGTGGAAGCAAGAACTGACAGAGAGAAGCCACAAGTCAAAACATAAGCTGACTCATCCTCTCTGCTTACATCTATATATGGATCCCTCTCCCAGAGATCCAGAGGTGGGAATTTTGTACTTTCTAGAGAATTGCTGTTGGTTTGAGATTGAGATTAGTACATTGGGTGATTTATGCTTTGTTGGAGGAGAGGAAGGGATTCCTTTGCTGGGAGGTAGATGCTGGATCGGGACTCACTTGGTTGTATCTCCTCTTGGACTTTCTTATCATATCAATAAAATTATTTGAGTTTCTCCTACATGCTGTGTATCAATGATGTCTTGTTATATTTGCATGTTTAGCTTAATCTGATCCTAAGCTTTTTATGAATGTAAATCTATATCTTCGTGTAGTTTCTCTCTTATGTGATCTTGCAGGAATTCGGTGAAGCTGGGCTGGTAAGGGAGCTGGGAGCTGGGAGCTATTGAAGAGAGGAGCGATTGGATCAACAAACTAGCGAAAGACACAGGTTAGTTACAGCCTTCCTCTTCATTTACATTTCATAAAGAAGAATACTCAAGTAGTTTTCCTTGTTTGTTGCTAAGGCACTATCACACCTTAGAGTGGGATAGGGGCGTTCTGAATAGATACTTTTCCCAACAACAAATTGGCGACTCCACTGGGAATCGTATCTAGTTAGTTTATTTGTGTTTCTATTTTTGTTCTTCTCATAAACTTCGGAGTGGCGAATCGAACTGCATTTGCCATTTACAAATGCAAAGTAGAGATCTGCTACTCTAGTCCACTCACCGGGCCTGTTTATGATCTGAACAAGCTGATCCAAAAATGCTCTAACTGCCCTTTGTGATAGCTCTTAGTCCTCCTATAAATCATCCTTCTAATTGTACCTTATTGATAGCTTTTATCCGGCCAAAAACCATAGATCAAACTGCAAACCGTGACCCAGAACCCAGAGGAAATTCTCGTTTCTGCTTCAGCGCAGGCTCTGTGAAGAGACTCTGCATTTCAACGCAGGTCCCGAGAGGGCTACCTGCGCTGCAATTCAGTTTCTCTGTGTAGCAGGTGCGTTGATCAGCCTAGCCCTGCCTAGCTGTGGTTCTTTGCATCCTTGTGTTCAGTTTTATCTCTGTTTTTGCAGCCTGTTATCAGTGTGTGTACCTATCTGAAAACCCCTTTTCTTTGCCTTAATTCCGCCTCAGTTGTATAAAAGAAACTGTATTTGTTTTTTGTGTATTTGTTACATCATTGGCAGTTTCCCATTACAAAAGTAAACTAGTCATACTGTCGCCCTTAGATCTAGACCTGTCGTAAGTGTCGTTTTGATCTTAGGAGTAAGTTTGTTTGCTGTTGACAGTTGATTGCGCTTTTACTTTTGTCTTTTGGTTTGAATTTGTGAATTTCTAGTGTCGAAACAAGTGTTTACTTCAAAATCATAAAGTGTCGTAATCGTCTTTTTGATTTCAAAAAAGAAGCTTGTTTGTGTTTTTCACTTGAAATCGAATTCAAATTTGTACAACAACTTTCTTTTTAGGCATCAATATTAAGAAAGTGAAAACAAATACATGCATTTGTGCATTTGCATATTGATCGTTTGTATGGTTTGATTTAGGAAAAAGTGCATTTACAGTGTGCTCTATGCTCTTTGAGAAAAGATTGTGTCTTTCTTTTCCCCTTGTAGCTAGGATTTTCATTGTTGAAAAGAGATAAAAGCTTGCTTATCATCTTTAGACTGCATTTATGAATTGTATCTACATCTCGTGGTGATCCAAAAAGGCAAACTTCTAAGAAAGATCAACCTAAAATAAATTGAATGAACTTAACAATGCTTTGTAACTTAACGCACAACATAGAGGTCTAGGCTAGAGACGTGTTCCGGCGTCGTAAAACCTGGTTACTGTCGGCCTCACTGATGGTTGGGTGATTCCTCCTGAGAGATGATAAGTGCCAGTACGGATTGTGCTCCCACGTACCGTCGAGTATATATTGGGAGACCCCTATAGGCATAAAACCTTTATCCATAGGAAGCCGTGTCGGTCGCCCTACTGATCGCAATGCACTGAACACAGCATTCGAAAAGATTGACCGCCCGTACCTTAAAAAGTATTCTACGGTTTTGCGATTGGTTTGGCACACCCTCTACCTAGAACTCTAGAGCAGTCCCTTTCGTTCCTTTTCAGACTCCTTAACGGAAAAAGTCCATCTGAGCACTTGTCACTTCAGGCTCATTAAAAATCGAAGGAGACTAGAGTCATCTTTTGCTTTTTCTCGACTCTTTAAAATTGAAAAAGCAAGTTGTGTCCAAGCGTCATTAAAATTTATTTTAAACGGAATGTTCATACCCTTTTTCCTACGTTGATCTTTAGGTTGAGAAAATGGAGCCTACCAACCAAGGAATTCCCCTTGGTGGAAATTCTAGTCCCTTCTCCTCTTGGGGAGATGTTGGTGCACCCCATATGGCCACATTGTCGCTTCCAGGACTGACAATTGGCTTGCCGGTCTGGCTTTTCTCAACCAATGTCGTTCAGAACACCACTATTCCTGAACAGTTGAATCAGCAGTTAGACCAGTCCAAAGTTACCCACCAACCTTCTACTTCCTCTAATTCTTCCTCTCCTCCTTCCTCTTCGCTTGATGGGGCTGGAAAAGCCAAAAGTCAAGTTCCTAAGGAGAAGAAGGAAAAGAAGAAGAAAGAGAAGAAGAAGAAGGAGCCAAAAGCGACTGGGGGCAAACGAGTGTCGTCTAACAAAAATCCACACACTGCACTGACCAGGCCTAAATCGCCATGTGTCATTTGCAAGGGAGACCACTTTCACAGAGATTGTCCCTGCATCCCTCGGATACTAAGGGACTGGTCTCCTCGTTTGCACAATCTGGTGGCGTCAACCTCTGATAGCCATGTTGAAAGCACACCGTCAACTAGCGAAAGTGAAGTCCCAGGACAAAAAGGGAGAGCTAGATCTCCTTGTAAACTGTGCGAAGGCAATCACGCCATCCACCGTTGTCCCTTCTTAGATGAAGCTAAAAGAGTTTTGGATGATCGTCTGGTTTCACCGTTACGACTCCCTCCTGGATATAAAAAACTCTTGCCGAGTCCTTCGTTAGTTGAAAATCCAGCTGGCCCGCTCAAGTGGTCAGCTGAAGCGCCGGTCATTGAAGATGAACCAGCTGAATCCATACCCGACGAAAGTCAAAAGGTCGAGGCGGCAGTTGACCCGGTCTTGCCTTCAGAGGATTTATCTTCATGATACAATCACTGAAGAGAACAAGGATGACACCATCCAAATTCTCTTCATCAACACAGAGTCCGACGAACACGGGGGCAACCTATCCATTCCTTTATAGCAGGAAGGAAGTTCGTCATAGCCGTACCTGGCCGTCTACTTGGTCCCACCTCCAAGCAACCTAGTTGTCTCCTTCGACTGGAATCAACTAGGCAGACCCCGTTTACCAGCAAGCATACCATTCAAAATTATTGTCCAAATATACAGAATGGTCATGGCTGGCACCATCATTGATGAGGGGACATCTGTGAGTATCCTTTCCTCTACTGCTTGGAAAGTGCTTGGTTCGCCATCGCTTTTGCCTGAGATGAGAAATCTGACAGGCTTCGATAAAGGAACCAGTCGACCTTTAGGGATCCTCCCCAATGTGCCCATAACATTGAAAGGGAAGACCGTTCAAATGAACGTGATGGTCGTTCAAGGACCCTTGGATTATAACCTACTCCTTGGACGCGACTATATATATTGCATGGGAGCCATCGTCTCCTCACTCTTTAGAGTAATTTGTTTTCCGCACGAAGGAAGAGTGGTCAAGCTCGTGGACCAACTTTCATTTCCCGGATCACGCATCGCAAATAGTCATATACCGTCCCTAAATGGTCTCTTCACGCAAGAAATGTCTCAACCCACGGTCCGTCCTCCCGATGAGCGCGAGTAATTCGGAGGGATATGACTGGAACCCAAGGGGCATGCGTCCTGGTCTGCTTCGGCAGGAAAACTTCGGGTATAGGGTAGGTTTCCGCGGGAGAATATGACTAGTCTGTACCCCGTCCGTCTTGGAAGAGGGGTTATTCTAGAATAAGATTCTCTTGTCAAAGTTATGTGTTTGGCGCTCGTTGTCACTCACCTTTGTCTATCTCGGTAGACATCGCCGAAGAAGTGTTTTGTTTGAAAGATTAATAGAACAATCTTTGGTAACCTGAAAGAGGTAGGCCTCTCCCGGTTAAACAAATGTTTTTCCTGCAAATTGAGGGGTAACCTTGAAACTCTATTTTATACCTGGGGGCATGCAAACCTTTTGGAGTGCAAGCAAGGGGCGGCTATTTATTTTTTAAATTTTTAGGACCTCTAACCCTTTAAACTCGTAGGATTAGTCGTTTCCGAACTTGCATAACGAAAGGATGCGGGGCATAGCTTTGTAAGGCGCAAGCTCCATAAAAAATGGCATCTTACATGAGACATTCTTATCATATGACTGGATTATCGAGCAATTTTAGCGCATAGTTCATGCTCGTTAAAAAATAAACATAAGATCAAGCAAGTGTTTCAACCCGCGTTTAAGCTCGTTAAAAAATGAACTATCCTCCAGTAAATAACCACCGTGAATGTAACATTATCAGCCACTAAAGCCTTGGTCGTGTTTGCACCATCACCTCCACTTTTCCATTGGCCGATCATTCACCTCCATTTGATTGTTTACCCATTTTGAGGAACATCTACGAAGAGTGATTTCACTAGCCATCCTCGTGACACTGCCGTGCTTGGAAAATTCCAACCCTTACCTAGAATCAGCTGCTACCCATTTTATCACTCGTTCCTCAAAAGATGAGTCTTCTTTAAGCTCTTTTCATCTGACTCGTAAAATATGAAAAGATTGCCGAGTTTTGGCCTTCCAGCTCGTTAAAGCGACCGGAAGTGCTATCCCTCCTCTAGATTTTAATCTTTTTGGACCTGAGGGATTATTCCACGGCTCGTTAAAACTATCGAAAATTCATCCCTTCTGTATTGTTTTATACTTTTTCGGACTTAAGGGATTAGATGACGAAAAAGGAACTCCGGATTTAACTTTATGTACCTTTTCAGACTCTCTAAAAATGAAAAGGACCGAGTTATCTTTGTCGTTAGACTCGTTAAAAACATTAAATAGCGACAAACTTGTCTTTAGACGAGAACGAGTTTCACTATTGCTAGGCTCGTTAAAACATAGCGATGGGTTTTCCCGAAGGGCAAATTATAGAATAAGCATATGTTATCCTCCTCAAGCTTGACAAAAATAAAGAGGTACTGGTCAGCAATGACTGGGGAAAAATTGGGAAGAAACTCAAAGAACCTTTATTGGTAGCAAGTCGTTCTTGAACATGACACTTCCACTCCGTGCCTGAGTCGGGTTGGGTTGTTTCATTCACCGGTCACATCACCATGGTCTCGCCATACCATCCACCTTTGGGGTAAATGCTACCAATCCATCACATAAGTGTCGCCGATATGTTCAAGAGAAGTCATCCAGAGAAGTCACCCGTGTCCCATCCACTACCATACATTATACTTCATTCTTTCATGACTGCCACCCTGAACCATATATCATCAGATCGTTTTCACCTCCATCAAAATCATTTGCTCCGTTTCGTGTCATTGATGTGGGATTCATTAAGGCCCTCCTTTGACGGATCGCTTCTTGTCGACATCAGCTCATTATCCAAGAAGTTGATCTAGGAACACCCCCTTCAGTACTTTGAAGCTTGCATGCCTCAATGGCAAGTTTCTCACTTCCGACGACAGGTATACATCAATGACCTTTGACCGAAAGATTTTGCGTGGTGTTCGACGCCAAGTCCTTTATTCACACCACATGAATTGTACTGCAGTACCTTGAGGGTCATTATCATTATTGGTGATTCCTCTCGCGCTTGTTAACAGTTTACATCATTGACTGGTAATCAAGCGATGTCTTTCCATGTTCGACTTCAAAACATTTCTCACATGGATCGACTTGTACTTAGAGTGAAGATCGGACGCGATTGAAGACCCCGGATCCAGTTTCATCCATCCGGGCTGCGATATATATTCAGGAAAAATAAAGACATTGACATGTACAGCACTGCAGAACAGATAATCATCCTACCAAAAGGATGATGATTTCATCAGAATCATCAGTCTACCATCAGACGATTGTCTGTCCTATGTACATAAAAATGAATTTATAAAGCTGAGCATGGGAATGCTCGCCTCAGCTAGATCATGAAAACAGTATGAAAAATAATGTATTGTATTGTATCTTATTACAGGTCTCCTCCCAGCATTGAAAGAACTTCGGATCCTCCTAATAAAGCATTTCACCCGATAAACGACCTCATACTTTAGGGGGCAACTGTTATAGACATTTTTGTGCCTTACAGCTATAAGCATGAAATGTCCATAATCCAAGGGATCCAAAGTCCCTAAATATGTTGTTACAGCTCCTAAAAGAACAAGGTCAACCAATGACAGCTCCTCCCAGAAGTTCTCCACCAAAAACCACTCAGAACTAGTCAAATCAGGATCAATTCAGAAGCTCCACTAGCTGCCTGCGTTGCAAAGCACCCAAATACACTGGCTAGGTGCGTTGCAATGCACTTGAATGCACTACCCAGGTGCGTTGAGCGGGAAATGACAAGTGGCAGAGTCATTCAACGAGGTGGAAAGACCATGGAAGCTTCCAGAATCTTCTCCAATGACACTTGCCTCACTGAATTCGACCAAGTGATGAGTAAGAGGCTCCCAGTCTCCAAGTGGAAGCAAGAACTGACAGAGAGAAGCCACAAGTCAAAACATAATCTGACTCATCCTCTCTGCTTACATCTATATATGGATCCCTCTCCCAGAGATCCAGAGGCAGGAATTTTGTACTTTCCAGAGAATTGCTGTTGGTTTGAGATTGAGATTAGTACATTGGGTGATTTATGCTTTGTTGGAGGAGAGGAAGGGATTCCTTTGCTGGGAGGTAGATGCTGGATCAGGACTCACTTGGTTGTATCTCCTCTTGGACTTTCTTATCATATCAATAAAATTATTTGATTTTCTCCTACATGTTGTGTATCAATGATGTCTTGTTATATTTGCATGTTTAGCTTAATCTGATCCTAAGCTTTTTATGAATGTAAATCTATATCTTCGTGTAGTTTCTCTCTTCTGTGATCTTGCAGGAATTCGGTGAAGCTGGGCCGGTAAGGGAGCAGGGAGCTGGGAGCTATTGAAGAGAGGAGCGATTGGATCAACAAACTAGCGAAAGACACAGGTTAGTTACATCCTTCCTCTTCATTTACATTTCATAAAGAAGAATACTCAAGTAGTTTTCCTTGTTTGTTGCTAAGGCACTATCACACCTTAGAGTGGGATAGGGGCGTTCTGAATAGATACTTTTCCCAACATCAAAATGGACGACTGAGGACGCCCGCACATAAGGTTTCTATGGCTTTCCGTTTGGTCTTCTGCTGTTTGTTTTTTGACTCTGTTAAAGTAACACTTCTTCTGGTCTCTTTTGTGTCTGGGTCTATGTCCATGTTCCTGAATTTTGTGTCAATGATTAGGGTAAGGTCGGTGTCCCCTGCGTGGGATGAAATGGTTGATGCCCCTGCGTGGGCGTGCTCCTATGGAAGTTTGGTTTTTGTGTCTGGCGCCCTTGTGCGGGCTAGTTTTGGGATGACTCAATTGTTCTTGGGTGACATACCCAGAGCCTGACTCTCTCTAGTTTCACCATGATGTATTTTTGAAACCTGTACATAATATAATAGTTTAGTCTTTTACCGAGAAAAAAAAAAGAAAATGAACTATAGATAGAGATCAGATTTAGAGGATAAGATTTTTAAGAAGAAAATATGCCTTTTAAAGCGTGAAAAATTTAGGAAATAAACCATGAGAGGTTGCAGGAGAAAAAATTCTTTGTAGAAATTAGAAACTTGTTAGGATATGAAAAGCTTAGAAAAATTAGGATCTGGGGTGCTTTTAGGATTAAGAAAAGATGTGGATAGGCAAGATATTGTCAATAAGGTAAAATCGAGTCTATCTTGAAAAGCATGAGTGGATTGTGGATTGATTTATGGATCTAGGATTTTTTTTTTGTATATGTTATTATAAATATTGTAAGACTAAAAGGAAAACAAATGGCCAAATGAATGTAGAATCAAGCCAAGAGAGAAATGTATAATTATGAGTTTATGCATATATAGTTTTCCTTTGTTTAATGGAAATGTATATTCACCAAAGCCTCTATGTATGACTATTTGTATTATTGTGTGTATTGTTTTAAATGCTTTGAGATGTGGTGAATAATAGTTAATTGCCTAAATAACAGAACATGTTCATGTAATCCAAATTGAGAAGTTGAACTTTTTAGGGAAATTCAATTTCTCCTGCATCAAGTGTTATCAGAGCAAGGATATGTTCTTTGAGAAACATATATATGAGTGAGAAGGTTTTTTTGCAGGAACACATAAGAGCTTATGCAAAGGATGGTAGAGAAGATCTATTGAGATCTAATAGTTTATTGGTCTTGTGTTTTGCTTGACAGTTAATTAATGTGTAGATAGAAACTATTACAACATGTGTAGCTATGAAAAAGGAAGAGGGGGCATGCAGAGCTCTCAAGAGAATGAATTGTGATAGAACCCAATAACAAGATGAATTTCTGAAAAGGAATAGGAAAAGAAGATTTTTTTGTTAAGTGAGTAAGGTATATGCAATAGCCAAGAGAGAAAGGAGTGCTCAGAAAGAAGGTTCAAGTGAAGTGAACCATTGGTGATCCAGGTGGATGTTGGTGGCCACCCACCTATCCCATTTGGACCCCCACAACTATCTCTTTCAGTTCTTCAGTTTCCATAATTGTAGAACAATTTACTATTTTTAGCAGTTTTTTGGGTTTTGAACTTCCAAAGCCGTTTGGAGGCCCTAAACGATGTTTTCTGGGAAATCTGGGAACAACATTGGTATCAGAGTGGTTTGCGTTTTCTCTGTTTTTCTTTGCATGTCCCCAACGAGGTCAAGATATAAGAAGTTAGGGCTTGAACTGGTCGAACCTTTGCAAGACCAGCCTCACAAATCCCGATGGCCTCCCATGGTGGATAAAAAGAAAGACGAGGGGGCAGGAGATCCTATCAAAATCTTGCCTGAAGAAGCCCTCGAGTGACAAAGGAACGCGATGATGGACAACTTTGCATAGATCCTTCAGCGGCTACCCAGAGGCGACGCATCGGCTTCCACCAACTACTCTAGAAACGCCACACCATTTAAGGTACAAGCTAATTTTGAAATCACCATCTTCGAGGGTCAGATAGACGCAGATGCTGTAGATAAATGGTTAAATCTACTAGATGGGTATTTTTCTGTTCATGAATTTTCGAGTTGGGAAAAGATTGTTTTCACTCTTCTCAAAGCAGCCCCCCACATCAAGGACTGGTGGGAAACCTACTGCGAGAAGAAGAATGAAAGCACGGGCTCACTATTTTTAGTTGCACCCACTTGGGATTCATTTCGGGATGCCGTCAAGGATCAGTACTACCCTATCAAAAGTTATGAGGACAAATACATCAAATGGACCACACTGCAGTAGGGATGGGACCAAGATGTGCCAGAGTTCATAAACATTTTTCATACCCTTCGCACACAGTTGGGTATCAAAGATTCTGAGCTGCATCTGGTACTCAAATACCGCGGTTGCCTACACAGATACATCCAGGAAGAGATGGAGTTCCTGAACATCTCCTCGCTCGGCATAGCGTACTGATACACTGTCAAAATCGAGCAAAATTTCAAACAGAAGAAGAGAGACTTTGGATATGCGAATCCGAAGACCAAAGGACAAACCCAAGGTGGGGTGACCCAAGACAACCCATCGAAGCCACAAGAAAACAACAACACCATGAAGTCGAAGAAGGACACAGGAAAGTGGTGTGAGTTCCACAAGAGTCCCACTCATAACACAAGTGAGTGTCAGACCAAGTAGTCACTGGTGGCCGATTTGAAGGCTTCAGAATCAGATGCATGTTCTGACCCTAAGTCAAAACCCGACAAGGGGAATGGCAAAGGGAAGCAGATCATTGATGTGGAGTCCGGTGTCACTTTTGCCACCGCCAAGATCCAGAAGAATGAGCTTGAATAACCAGAAGAGGGGGGGCATCTTTTCCATTCACAGATGTGGTTGAAGGGTTCGCTGTTGCAATTCATTGTCGACAGTGGCAGCCAAAAGAACCTCATTTTAGCAAAGGTCGTGAAGCGGTTGGGCCTACCGACTACACCACACCCGCAACCATACAGTATCGGGTGGCTTCATGAAGGACGAGATCTCAAAGTTCGCCAACAGTGCCACCTTCCCTACATCATCAAGCCCTTCACTGACGAGGTATTGTGTGATGTTACACCTCTAGATGTTTGTGATGTATTATTAGGCCAACCGTACTTGTGGAGGTGACATGCTGTGTATGAGTCAAGGCCTCGTGCTGTCATTATTTCTTTGTGTAATTCATTATACAGGATATCGGAGGTAGCCCCACCTACCACCACCTCTTTGATCACTTCCAAGAAAGGCAGCAAGCTCATCTCCCAGACTAGGAAATTCATTTTCTATCTGGTTCGCTCCCAAAGTAAGGGGAAGATTGTCACCACATCCATGACCCCCGTGAAGGGTTCCTCCACACAGCAGCAGCAGCAAAGGGATATGGTCATGACAGAACACAAGAACAACTTCTCCTCACCCATAGGGGTACCACACAAGCTTCAGGTGGGCAACAAATTCTGGTTGCATCTATAAAAGGAATGCCTTACAAGAGCACTTCAAAAACTCATACCACTCCGACATGGTCCTTACACTAGTACCAAGGATACGGGAAATAATGCTTTTAAGCATAGCATTCCCCCATTACTTCGATTGCACCGAGTGTTCAATGTGTGCCACCCTCGACCATGCTTCCCACCATTACTGGACACATCCGAGATTGCAGAATAGCTCACCAGGGACCAAGTTCAGCAGATGGAGGAACTCAATGCAATGGGGACCATTTCTTCCTAAGGGGGGAGGAATGATCCAGGTGGGTGTTGGTGGCCACCCACCTATCCCATTTGGACCCCCACAACTGTCTCTTTCAGTTTTTTAGTTTCCGTAATTGTAGCACAATTTACTATTTTTAGCAGTTTTTCGGGTCCTGAACTTCCGGAGCCATTTTGAGGCCCTAAACTACGTTTTTTTGGGAAACCTGGGAGCAACATGGGTCCATGAACCATTGTTTCTCTTCCCAAAGTTGTATTTCTTAGACAGATCTTTCTAATGAGCTATAGAACACGTCAAATGAAGATCAGGTGCCAAAGTTACGACCCCGGGAAGTTGATGTACCAACTTACCCAAAACGGGGCCCACAATTTGGCGTTTCATCTTCTAGTGTTAGGTTTTGGGATGTTAAGGGTTTTCCATTGTTTATCAACAATAAATAAGCCTTCGAGCCTCATTGTAACACAGTTCAGAGGCATGCAGCCACCACATCTCTTCTCAGAGATAAGCTACCATTGCCCTAGCTGGTTTATTTCTATTTCTGTTTGTAGGCATATTTCAGTATTTTCCATTAATGAAATGAATTATTATTTCCACTGCATCTTTGTGTATATGCTTATCTCTGTATTTTTTTGCGTTCCTGTTTAAATCCAAATCAATTGGCCAAGTTTAGAGGAGATACCTTGGTGAGATGTTGGATAGATCACAACTCACAAGTGGACAAGGAGAGTTCATAAAAGAAGGAAGTGACAATGACTACAGATAGTCACGTTAAGGGTTCAGTGAGAAGTCACAAACAGATAAAAGGAAATGCCAAAGGAGTTGGTATGAAGAAGATGAGGGATGAGGAATTTGAGAAAGAGATGACTGAGATGAGGGCATAGTTGAATGTGCTTATGGAGCTAGTAAAACAAGAAGTTGAAGATCAAAGATGCGGATGGGTGCTACAAAAGAAAATGAAATGACACAAGTTGTAGGTGAAGTTGAAGCATAGGTTGAGCATTCAACAGAGGGAAGAGGAGCATAGGGTAGCAAATATGGAGGTTTGCATTTGTTAACTGGAACAAGGACCAGTTCTTGGTGAAGATGAATATGAAGAGATGGTGAGATCCAAGTATCACGTGATTTGAAAACTAATCAAATGATTGTGAATGCAGGTCATGTAGATGTAGATGATGGAGAGTTTCATCATGAAGGAAATACCAAGGAAATTCAAATTAATGGAATTGTGGATGAAATTTTTATGACAGAGGAAAGAGATGTGGAATTCAGGTAAGAAGCAAAACTTATGGAGGAATGGTCAACAAAGGACATAAGTGATGAGCTTACAAATTTTGTTCAAGGTAATTTTACTGATTTTTTTTAAGAGTTGAAATTTCTTGATGAGAGATTAGTAAATTAGAAAGTGCATATTTAGCTTGTAAAGTTCAACTTGGAAGAAAAGGGAATTGCCTTCAAAAATAATAATGAAGAGGAAGTTGCAAGGCATAAGCAACAGATGATGAATCAAAAGAAGGTATATAAAACCGAGTATGGCGAGAGTCTTGAAACTTTTATGCTGAAAGAAGACGTGAAACAACAAGCAAGATATGATAGCAAGTTTTAACAGTCAAGGAAAAAATTGGATGAGAAAATTGATTGGTTGTGTATGTTGATGAAGAGGATGATCAATAGAAGGTACAATAAGAGGAAAAGGACATCCAACAACAAAGTACAACTGAATAAGGAACTTTTCATTAGAAAGACAAGTGGACAAGAACAAAATAGAGTTTGGAATCTTGGAGAAGTGAAGTAAAAATCAACAATAGGACAACAACATGAAAAGATGAAGGGATAACTACAACAAAAGGCTTGGGATCTTGGAGGATTCAAAAATTGATGACACATGACCAGGAGGTCATGAACTTTTTATACCTCGGGAGTATGATGCATGAGCATTAGAGCTTCCAAGTCATCAAGTTTTTTGGAGACAAAGCTCCAAACCAGGTCTTAACATGGAAAAGGAATTTTATTTCCTTATTCTAAATAATTTTAATTTATTTATTTCTTAAAGAACTATAGATAGAGATAAGATTTAGTATATAATATTTTTAAGAAGAAAATCTACCTTTTAAAGCATGAAAAAATTAGGAAATAAATCATGAGAGGTTGTGAGAGAAAACAATACGGGTAGAAATTAGCAAGTTATTAGGATAAGAAAAGTTTAGAAATCTTAGAAACTACTGGGGTGATTTTAGGATTAAGAAAAGCTATGGATAGGCAAGGTTTATTAATAAGGAAAAAGTGGGTCTACCTTGAAAAGCATGAGTGATTTGTGGATTGATTTATGGATCTAGGAAATTTTATATTGTTTGTATATGTTATCATAAATATTATAAGCCTAAAAGGAAAACAAATGTCCAAATGAATGTAGAATCAGGCCAAGAGAGAAATGTATGATTATGAGTTTATGCATGTATAATTTCCCTTTGTTTAATGTAAATGGAGATTCACCAAAGCCTATGTGTATGACTCTTTGTATTATTGGGCGTGTTATTTTAAATGCTTTGAGATGTGGTGAAGAATAGTTAATTGACTAAATAATAGACCTGTGCATGTAATCCAAATTGAGAAGTTGAACTTTGCAAGAAAACTCAATTTATTTTGCATGACAATGAAATTAAGGTTCTTAGTGATGATATTTATAGACTAATAGTTTCATGCAAGGATAAAAAAAAACTATTGCAGATATGTGATGATAAGGAAGTCGAGCTCAAGGAGGATATTTTTAACTTAAAGATTAAATTTACAGAATCAAAATGAGTTGAGGAAGGCACAAGGAAGCAATACAAAGAGAAGGAAGATCAGTGTGAGATATTATAAGTTGAAGTGATATATCGAAGAACTCTTTTGGCTGCATTCCAGTCGCTGTCTCGTGGTTCCTGCATAAAACGTGAAAGAATAATGACTGCATAAGATAGATCAGGACGAGTATTTTTCAAATAAATCAAGCTGCCAATCAACTGTCTGTAAGTTGTACTGTCCACCTTTTCCCCCCTTCAAATTTTGAAAGTTTCAAGTTTTGCTCCATGGGGGTGAGAACGGGCTTGCAATCTTGCATGCCAAATCGCTGAAGAACCTCTGCGGCATACTTACTCTGAGAAATGAAAATATGATGTGGACGTTGGAAGACTTCAACTCCAAGATAGTAGTGAAGTAATCCCAAATCTGTCATCTTAAAACCTGCATGTAACTCCATTTTCACCTGTGCAATATGATCATCATGATTGCCAATGATGATCAAATCATCTACATACATAACAATAATTACCAAATATTTTCCCTGTTGTCGCACATACAAAGTATCATCAGATTCACTTCGTTGAAAACCAACTTTCTTAAGGTATTCATCCATCTTTGCATACCAAGCTCGGGGAGCTTATTTTAACCCATATAAAGCCTTGATCAATTTGCAGACTTTATGTTCTTGTCCTTCAACTTCAAAACCTGGTGGTTGGGTCATATACACTTCCTCCTGTAAATCCCCGTTGAGAAAAGCACTTTTTACATCCATTTGATGAACTTTCCATCCTTTTTGAGCGGCCAATGCAAGTGTTAATCGGATGGTGTTCCATTTAGCTGTTGGAGCAAAAGTTTCTTCACAATCAATGCTTTCCTGCTGTGCAAAACCCTTTGCGACAAGTCATGCTTTATACTTTTCAAGTTCACCCTTCTGATTATACTTAATTCTGTAAACCCATTTGCACCCTATGGGTTTAACATTTGCTGGACAATCAACAAGTTTCCAAGTGTTGTTATCAATTACTGCTTGATATTCTTCAACTATAGCCTATTGCCATTCTTTATGTTTTACTGCCTCTTTGTATGTGGAAGGTTCAATAAAATCATTTGCTATCAAGGCAAAATTGCCTTCACTTCTATGTGCCCTTCTGGTGCCAGTTTTATTCTGTTCATCAGGCTTTACATCTTTCAAAAGTTGAACTGCCCATTTCAGAAGTTGGTGCTCACTTGTTTGCGCTTCTGTAAAGTCCCCATCATTGTAAAGAGGATTAATATAAACTGATGTTCGTCGTTCAGGTGAAGAATGTGGAGAATCACTGTCAGAAGAACTGCTACTGCTTGGAGATGCGGATGAACTGCTAGAAGACCCAGATGATGTTGTTGATGTAGATGGACTGGATGACTCATCGTCAGAGGAAGGAAAATCAAGTTCATACCAATTTGGGGAAGTTGGTTGACTTTGCATTTTTCCATTTCTTTTACTTCCCTTAGTTTCTAATTTGTGAAGAAGATTTTCAATTTCTTCAGCGCTCTTACTCTCTGTTTCATCAAAAATGACATCCCTGCTCACAATGAATTTTCCATTGGTCAAAAGACGATACCCTTTCTTCTCTTCAGAATATCCAATCATTGTGCATTTTAAACTTCTTGAGTCAAGCTTAGTTCGTTTTTCTTTCGGAACTAAGGCATAACACACTAACCCAAAAACTCTAAGATGTTTAACTCGAGGTTTGAAACCAAACCAAGCTTCATAAGGTGTGATTCCGTCTAAAGAAGCAGTTGGAGATCTGTTTCTTAAGTAGATAGCTGTATGTATTGCTTCCGCCCAATATGTTGGACTTAACCTCTTGAAGGTTAACATGGATCTCGCCATTCCTAACAAAGTGTGATTCATTCTTTTGACTACTCCATTTTGTTGTGGAGTGTAAACATTAGTGAGATGTCGTCTTATGCCATTTTCACTGCAATAAGTTTTGAATTCATTTGAAGTGAATTATTCCCAATTATCCGTCCTGAGAGTACCTATCTTTTCTTTGACTTCATTTTCAACAAGTTGGCGAAAAAGTTTAAACTTATCAAATGCTTCTGACTTGTTCTTCAAGAAGTAAACCCAAGTCATTCTGCTGAAATCATCAATGAATAGTAAGAAATATTTGCAACCACCAAATGAAGTTTGTAGTGGACCACAAACATCACTGTGAACTAGTTGTAGCCGCCTGTTTGCACGCCATGAACTTGTTGGAAAACTTTCTCGATTTTGTTTGCCATAAATGCAAGCTTCACATTTTGCATTTTCCCTTTTGAATGTGGGAAGTCCTTTAACCATTCCTTGTTTCTGCAATTGAGAAAGACTGTCAAAATTCAAATGTCCATATCTTACATGCCATAGTCTCATAGGTGAAATACCTGTAGTCACTGCCCCTTCAAAATCAGAATGCCTTGGAATAACTGTCCCTTTCATCCGTAACAGTTTTCCATCTTCATAACCTATCATGACTGTTTTCAAGTTCTGTTTCACTGAATTAATCTTCACTAAACCATCTTCCATAATCACCTGATGTCCTACTTGTCGAATCGTGACTAAAGAGAGCAAATTTTTCTTGAAACTGGGTACATACCATACATTGGAAATCATTTTTTCTCCAATGTCAGGGAGAAAAACTTTTACTACTCCTTTTCCATAAGGAGTATGTTTTGTATCATCAGCAAGAAAAATTGAATTAAGCTGGCATTCTTGAAAATTCCAGAAAAAATCACGTCGACAAGTCATGTGCTGAGTTGCCCTGGAATCCAAGATCCAGGCATCTTCATAGTCACTTCTAAGATGGGATGAAATTTGTGATGCTGGTGAGGAAGTAAAAACATATTCTGAGTTATCTTCATCTTGATCATTTGCAAATTGTGCTGAATGCTGCTGAAACTTGGGAGTTTTATTAAGTGAAGTTCGACAATCTTCAGCATAATGGCCAACTTTGTTACATCTTCGACACACAATTTGACTTAAGTCTCTTCCTCTTCCTGAAGATTGTCCTCTGCCTCTGCTTTGACCTATAATTTGAGATTGTCCTCTGCCTTGATTATTATATCCTTGTCCTTGAAAATTGCCTCTTCCTTGGTTGTTTCCTCTACCTTGAAAATTATTTCTTCCTCCTCTGTTAAAATTGTTGCCTTTGCTTTGGCTTCGACCTCGATTATGTGCTGCTTGATTCTGATTCCCTCTGCCTCTTCCTCGAGAACTATCTGCTGATGACTTACTAGTGCTGGCTTCTGTGAGAAAAACATCTTCACCAACTTTCTTCTTCTTCCCAAAAGTTTTATCATGTTGACTTAACATTTCACAAATTTCATCAAACTTTAGTTTTTCTAATTTCCCAGTTACTTGTAAAGTCTCTAAAAAATGCGTATAGGAGGAAGGAAGCCCAACAATTACAATTGTGACCATAAAGCTATCATCAATTGCGGGAAAACCAACATTAATAATTTCCTCCCTAATATTCTTAAGTCTGGAGAGATATTCAAGAATATCACCATCTTCAGTTAATTTTTGTTGCAACAATTTTAACTGTAGATCAACCTTCTTTGATTCAGGCTGAGTATCAAAGAGGTCTTTAAAAGTTTTCAAGGCAGTCCATGCATCTAAAGCATTTTCTATATGGACATACATTTCATCATTCACAGACGATTTAATAAGAGCTAGGGCTTTAGCATTCTTGATTTCCCATTTTGCCAGTGCATCTGCATCTGTGGGTTTATTCGACTTAACATCTCCATCACATATTCCCTGACATAATTCATTGTAAATGAGTGTGATTTCGATGAGACGATGCCATGTTTTATAAGATTTGGTGCCTTCTAGTTTGTCGGAATCAGAAAACAAATTAATCAACTTAGACATTGTAGTGTTAAGACTTCACACCACGAATCAAGCTCCAAAAAAATCAAGATGCGCAACACAACAGCAACACACAACGCAAAAAATGAACTATCAGGGCTTGGCCTTGACCCTCGAATAGTCGTCAAAACAGGAGAAAATTGACTGAGCTTTGCACTTGGCTCTAGTCAATTTCTCAAATTTTTACAAGGCAACTTTCAAAATTTGACTTTTACAATGGTGCTTTTGCACAATCTGGTAAAAAAAAAAGTTACCCCCCCTCAAAGTAAAATTACTTTGAGTTACAGTTATCCTCTTTAAAAAATTACAAGTAAAATCTCCTTATTACTCCAAAACTTTACAAATCCTTATTTCTCCAAATATTTACAAAATTAAAAAATATTTCTAATTGCTGGCATGCTGGCTTGTTGCTGGCAGGCTGGCTCACGCTGGCTTGTTGCTGGCAAGTTGGTTCACGCTGGCTTGACGTTGGGTTTGCTGGCTTTCTCATGGACAAACGAAATTCAACACATTCAATATAAAGTGGCAAAGGAGAACCCGGCTCAGTGCAACGCATCTAGCAATAGATGGGTTAAAAAAGTCCCCCCTTCAGGGAACACGTTAAACATCACATGCTCTTCCCGTGTGGCTTTTCATTTTTTTGCTTCCAAGCAATGAGATTAAATAGTGTATAAACACGGTCGCGGCTTACAAGGCAAAACTCCGATATAACCAGCACTTGTTCATAATCATCTTTGAGAAGGCTCTAAATTTTACAAGCTTGTGCCCACAGTCGATAAAACATGTCCGTCTGTTGTAAACACAAGATAGCATTTCTAGAATTTACATGATACTCAAAATTCAAAATTTATGAAGCTTTTATGACACAGTTAATTCTGATCCCAGCGTCTATGGATGCCCTCGCTTGGGTATAGAAAATCAAGTTCAACCACCTGGTCTGAAAATCCTGCATTACGGGACATAACAACACCCCATCGACTTGCTGCAGTTGACATGGATGTGACATAGAATCCCTCTTTCCATTTCTTGTTTATCCATTTGAACGGAAAAAAAAATCACTGACTTTGTAGGATTGTTACGTGTACGGGGTTCCTTTGGACATCACATCCAATGAGCTTCCACTATTTGCCCCTGCAATTGCAGTGATGTAATAACTTTTTTCCCATTGCTCCATTCATGGTTCTGCGCTGACTTCCAATCGGTCTCTGCTTGACCGGATTTAACATCTGGCTTTTTAAACATTTGTTATGTCATCGATCCATTTGTTTATTGATGACTGTATCATCCAGCCTTTCCAATGTATACACAATCTTATCAAACATTCAGTGATATGCAGAATTAACAAACCAAAGGTTCACAAATATGAGCATTTCCTACGCATTATTCAACAATTGAGACCTCATTTCAACAGTTAGAGATTAGCGCAGCAAATATATCAATGACCAGTTACTGCGTCTTTTACCAAACTCGTTTCTTACTGAAACCTTCCACAGATCAGATTAGTGCAAGGGAGGTCGCCAGTTCAATAATAAAACAGAGGCAAATATTTGATAATAATAACAAATATTTTCAGATTTAAAAAATCTAAAATCAATAATAGATTTTTCTTCTTTTCTTTTAAACAAAAAACTGGATAATTTCCATACCAAGCATTTGTTGATCAATTCAATGGAGTTTTCCAAGAACTTGTAGAGCTGGAATCTCCTCAAATCCACTGCAGCATTACTGGAGCTCTGATACCACAATAATGGCAGAAGTGTCCTCAGACACGTAATTTTATTAATCAGAAAAAAAACAATTACATAATTGATTTTGCAAGAGTTTACACCCGAACAACCAAACACTCTTGCAATGAGCTATTTATAAGCTCCATGTCCTAACTACCTCTAATTATGGATCACTTATTAAATAACAAGTGTCCATTTACATTAAATGCTATTCAAACCAACTAGCTAACTAATCTCCTAAAATAGAGCCTAAGATACGACACATTTGGAGAGTCATATCTAGTTACAACAATATGCTAATTCTAAAAGTCTCCATTAAATAATTAAACATTCTAGAATAATAATTATTAATTTAATATCTTAAATTAATAATTATTTTATTCTAATTTTATAACCTATGATAAAATTGTATTTTTGGATCATCTAACAGTTCTTGAGAAAACAACAAAAGATGGAGAAGATAATTGTAGCCTTGGACAATTTGCTTGAGATCCAAAGATCACCATTAGATAGATCTGGTCTTGGATTTCAAAAGGGAGAGTCTAGTTTGCATGCAGGAAATAATTACAAAGAAGAACCTAAAATACTTGCAGCAAACAACAACGACAACAAAAATATCATAGGAGGAAATAAACAATAGTAGTATATCGAGCAGCAACATAGAATAAAACCTCAAGGAGGACCTACTCTTAGAAAATCCTTTGCTCCAAGGGAGGATCATGACAGATATGTAAAATTTCAAAGGAATCAAGTCCCTTTGTTCCTTTTGTGCATAAGATAAAAAGTTACAGTTGTCACAAGTTTGGACATATTGTAGCTAATTGCAGAAGAAAAATGTATAGATTTAGTCAATAGAGCTTGTAGTAGTATTAGAAGCCAAGGAGATTGGCCATCGGGTATAATCGTGATTTTTATGGTTATTGTTAGTCATGCACCCTGTTTGGCCATAAGGCAATTGATTTCAAATCTAACTAATGGAGGAGAAGAGCATTGCATGCAAGGTATAGATCGGGCATGTCCAAAAAGAGATTTGATCCTATTTCTTCATATCTTGTCCATGTGCAATGTTATACATGCCATAATTTTGGCCATATGGGAAGAGACTCCATGTTTCCTCATTATTCAAGGAAAATTCAAAAAGAGAAGCAAAATAAAAAAGGATCTAGTAGAAAACTAGAAAAGAATGAAAAGAAGCAATACAAGACCATGTGGAGGGAGATTGAGCAACAATTCTTGAAGTAGTGAGAGCATCCCCTCCTGTAGTCCTGTTGGAAATACTAAGGGGGGGATGAATCAATATTCCTTTTCAATTGTTACTTTTACCAGTTAAATCAATTATATTTAGAACACAAAATGAGAAATAGGAATAAATTCTTTTATTATTACAATCTTTATAATGAATCAAGTACAATATATAGGGCTCAAACCCTTGATGAAGGCACCGATCTTTAATTCCCCAGGCTCCAACCTGTTGACAAGCACCAACTTGGTCTTTTGTGAGGATCCACCTCTAGGGAACCGACCCTATCTTCTCAAGGCACAGACCTTGCGTTTAGAGGCTCCAACCCTTGGGGCACCAACCCTTCTCTGGTACAGGCTCCGACCTAGTTTCTTGAGGACACCGATCCTCTAGGGCTCCAACCCTATCCTTCAAGGAACCTACCTTGTTTGTTCGAGGCTCCAACCTCTTGGGCACGAACCCTCTAGGCTCCAACCCACTGCTATACTTTGTCTATATATGTTTTATAGTAATTCACGGTTCCCAAAATATTCTTCACTGAGTTCTGTCAATCTACAGCTTCACTGTAGTCTCCATGCTACATCATTAATGACAACCTTGTCTCATAAAAGGTATCACCATTTCTCTTCATTATACCCAAGAAAAATCTCCAAGTCACATCATGATGACTAATACATCATGGTCTTCAATAGTCTCCACACAACTTCAATGTGTCTACAATGAACTGCACTAAGCTCTGCACAAAGATAACTCTTTGTTTCAACCCTCTATCCTAACTGTCACAGTAACTGATTTAGGAGTGAGGCTTCAGGAGTAACTACTTTAGAGGAGTGACTGTTGCAGCTACAGGTTGTGTATTTAATTAAAACAACCATGTCTATGTAGTATTTTTAACAGATCATGGGTTGTGCTTCTATGAATTCATTCTAGGTCTGATCCTTTCAATGAATAACCCATTCAACAGAATGCTCGACCTTTGGATTCCTTCTTCTTCCGCTGGACCTTCATCTTCCTTCTATTCTCGCTCGATCTTCGGCTTCCTCTTTCACTCGCTCAACCTTCGGATTTTCTTTCTTCTGTTCCTTCACCTTCATGAGTTGTGAACTTTCCTTCGTCTCAGTGATAGATGCCTGAGCTCAATTCAATTCTCAAGTTGGAGCATTTAACTTATATATATATGAATCTCATCAATACCCAAAAGACATGTTCATTGGAGGAGAGGCCGACTTGTGTATAGGCTTGCACATTACAAATATATCATAAACTTGTTTATTTATGAACATTCATATTATAATAGATGTCTGGAGGTCCGACATGCCCCATCACTACTTAAATAGCAATCATAACTTCATAAAACTCCCACAATCACAACCCTTTTGCTTCACAATATAACATTTTCGATGCCCCTATTTCTGACGAAGCAGATGCAATGTGATATTAAACAATTGTTAATAAATCTTACGGGTCCACAATTCTATTGCAATCGACGGTTTTCCATTGTGACATCTCTTCAAGACTTGCAATATGCGACAGATGTGATATTTATTTAAAATGTATTATAATGGTGCAACGGGTCCGCAATACTATCGTAATCAGGGTTTCGACGTGATAAGGATTTAAAGCTTGAATGCAGGGGATGTGATATTTCAATAGAGTTGTCACCATAAAATGATTGGGTCCACAGTACATATCGCAATCGGTAGATTTCAATGTGGCAATGCTTTAAAGATACTTGCGATGTGGGAGATGCGATGTCATATTAAGACGTATTATAATGGGGCTATCATGTTAGTGTTACATATCGCAATTAGGGGTTTTGAGCAGTGGAATATAATAGAACCGTCGATAAAGCTACCAATATGTTTTTTCTGATGCGTTGTGGACTGAAAAGAGTTTCCACAACTTATTACTCGGATGTTCCTTAGCTCTTTCGATATCTTAACTCATCCGATACTCCACATTACTATTATGATATGTTAGATCCTTTGACATGTTAACTCCTCCGATATTTCTCCGATATTTCATGTGATATCTCTGATATGGTTCTTACTCTTGAGAATATGTGATATTTCAATAAAAACATATTGTAACACACTCTTACTCTTGGCTTGGCTTTCCTGTGGCTTCTCTATGATTTCCGATGGATACTCTTTGATAGTTTTCCTCCTTGGCTTCTTGCTCCTGTTACTTCACATATTTGCTTCTCCTTGGCTTTCCTCCTTGGGTCTACTGCTTCTATTCTGTTTGTATAAATATATATGTAATCCATATGTTGTATTCATTCCTTGGGTCCTCCATGGGGAACATTATGATCACAAAAAGTTTCCATCACAAACACTACCATATTGAGATTAACGGAAACCTTGATTAACAAGTCCATGGTTATTTCATGAATATTTATAAAGGACTATAGAAGTTCATGAGAGGTGCATAACCTCAAGGGGAGAGTATGGTGGAAGTATGGGACTTTGATAGGTACAAGTTGTTGCAACAACATATGATGAGTTCATTTGAGCTTCATGCGCATTTAGGTCCATAAGCTCATTTTGTCTATTGGAGGTATATTATGCTGAGGGGAAGTTATGCTTTCAAGTCTTGTTATTTATGTTTTTAATTTTTTCACTCATGTTTCTTGCTATTGATGTATTTGTTGTTTATGAGTGGAAGACACATATATCAACCTTTTTGTAGCTTTATACATTATTTTTAAGATACCCTAACATGAGGATTGGAGACATTATTATGCATAGAGATTACTTGAGACATGGACAGGTCATGCATGGGTTGTTGTATGCTCGTTATTTCATCCATGTATTTGTTATTGATTCATCATTTTATGTTGGTAAAGAGTCTAGCCCTTAGTATGTTGAGTCATCATGCCTGTTTTGGAGGAGTTTCATGGAGTCATTTTGCAGCCACATATGTGGGCTAATGATGTTATAATAGTGATGTATTTTCATGTTTTGGTTCATTGGTCCATAGGATATGATTATAGCAGCAATGTATTTCATTGTAAAATCATGTAAAATGCTCATGAAGCCATGTACTTATATTGTTCTTATCATTGGGTCTTCTAGTTATGAGTCACGAGTTCATATGTGACTCATGTATGAGGTCTTACGTTGTTGCTACAACCATGTATTTATCAATGTATATGTCATTTAGTCATGGTCATATGGATTCTAGGTCCATATGGTGCTTCTATTTGTGGCAAAGAAGCATTATTTGCAGGAGATGCAATTCATTGTAGGTTGGATCTGATTTTGAAGATGGCATACGTTCAGGGGGAGCATTATATGTTCCTATTTAATTTAGCCATCCGTTTTTGGAATTATGGTCTGCTTGGAGGTTTTCATAGTGTGCCTCATGCTATGCTTTGATTGTTGGGGTTCTTGACCTCATTACATGAGAAGAGAGGTTGGTGATGGCCATTGGTGTTGCTACTATGGAGAGTATTGGTTGATGCCTCATATGCATAAGGTCACTTGTTGTTGTTCATTGTGGTGCTACTTATTGATGATATTTATGGTTTCCAGTGCATATTGTTGTTGCTGGTAAAGGTTGTTTGGATTATTATGTTGCTTGTTGCAACTAATATGAGAGGTATGGATGTGTATTCATGTCCATTACTATTCAACCATGTAGAGGTTGGATGCTCAAGTGTTTGTGCTTCAGTTCTTGCTGCATTATCAGATGAAGTTTTCCCTTTTCCATTGATGTAAAAGGGGGAGTGTTAGAAGAGAAGATGGTCTGAAGATTATGTGCGATTGCCATCAATGCTAAAGGGGGAGATTGTTGGAATTATGGTGTTCATGTTTTCAGCTAGATGATGTTAGTACTATTTTTAGGATGACAACTAGCATGTGTTGGAATTGATGTCAACCCCATGTAGTCTAGTCGGTATATTGATGCCATTCTTGTAGAATGGTTGTTTTTGGCTATGGTTGCATTGATGTCAACTTTGATGTAGGATGATGGTAGTGATGTGGATGATGGTTTCTCATGTGCTAATGGTGTTCATAACCTAGTAGAGGAACTACAAGTGAATTAGTGTAGGAGTGTGTTGGCATGTTGATGGTGTTGTAGAGGTGTTATAGGTATCTTCAGAGGTGTTGCAACTTGTGTAGGTGTCAGAGAGAAGAGGACTTATTGGAAGACAAGTTAACCCTTGTTTGTTGGATTCTAGGTCAACTTGGCAATGACACCTAAGATACATGCTTAGGTTATTTGCAAAGGTATCAATGGACTTACCAAAGGTTTGGAGGCATGTATAGAAGCTAGAGAAGGTCACCATTCAGTTGGCAGAGGTTATGATTAGAGGTTTTTTTAATTTTTCCTTATGATTTGCCCCAATCACATGGAAGCAAGCTTGTGTGTGTCGTTGAAAGGATCTAACTGTATGGAGACAAGCCTGTGTGCATGACCATAGCCATGATCAAGTAGTTATGTGCATGTGAATGGGATTCTTCATGAAAAATACTCTGGATTCCTTACACACATGAGGTGTATTTTGACTTGGAAATTCTTGGAAGATTCTATAATAATTGAAAAATGTGTAAATTGGTTAAGAAATTCCTCTAGTGGGTGTGAACACCTTAAGTGCACCAGTATTAGCTATAATGGGTGGATCACATCAACTTTGTGCACTCTTTATCCCAGTCTAAAAGTGAATTTTGTGTTGTATGTTTTATATACTTCATTTTGGAGTTGGGTGATGGTTGGTTCAATGTAGTAGTGAGTGAGAGTTCCATTGAAAGAGATGTATAAGAGGAGAATTATTCAGACATACTAGAGTGCAGAGATACATCAATATATGAGTGTCAATGGTTGCAGAATGAGAAAATCTGAAGCATGTTATAGAATAGATCAAATTTATAGTTGTTGGAGAAAATATTTTGTTGAGATCATTGTTGATGGAGGAGAGTTTTGCTGCTAGTGATTATATTGTGCATATTTGATGGTTGTATTGTGGCCACTATTTGCTTGAGTAGAGAGCATGTTTTTGGTGGTGTTTTTGATTATTTATTACGAAGAGTCTTACTAGTTAGATTTTATTGCAGAGATGAATCGAGTTGAGCAGAAAGTCTTGGGATCTAGTGTGAAAATATATGAAATGAGGTATGCATAGAGTAGAGGAGTAGTGACTTCATGAGAGTGGAGTAGTGATTCCGTGGCATCAACAAAAGGAACAAGTTTCTCCATCCAATCAATTTTGGATAGTCCAATCGGAGTTAGGCAAGGATCGTTGATCGTGGTGGCTTTCAACGGGTGGTTTTCCATAGATCCGTGTGAGAACAAAGTCATCCTATCTGATCAGTAGAATCGAGTCTCCTGGTTGATGTGTGTTAGCCAATTGTAGATGAGGTCAAATCTCCTAGCTGATGGGAGTCAACAAATCTATGTAAAAGATCGTTGCTTGACATAGTAGAGATTCAGAATAGTGTAGCAGTAACAAGGGTGGTTTATCTTCTGGAAAGGTTTCCACCAGATATCTTGTGTCTCATGTGTGATGATGTGATTGTGCCTTGTTTTGTTGTTTGTTGTTTCTCTCATGGTTATTTGTTTAATTGCATGAGTTATTTTTATGTGAAGGTTTATTTATTTGCTAATGGTTAATATATGCATGATTCAATACAAAAGTTTAAATTGGTCCAAATTGATAATAAGACACACTACTAATTCCCCCCCCGCCTCAGTAGTGCTCAAGGTTTCCAACAAACCGAATATACATAATCACTAAACATGGTCGAAGGGAAGAGGAGGAAAGTAGAGGCCAGGCGAGTTAGTTAATTAGGCACTTGGTCAGTGATAAACCCTCCCAAATTCCCAGACAAGACAAATCAAATTGTATGTTGCAACAAATTGATAGCGAAAATGTACAGAACGAGAAAAGGTAATCCACGCTCTCTTATTCCTTTTTGTAAAGTACATACCACTTAGCCCCTACCTATCCTCTCTTATATAGATGGCCATGAGTAAAAAAATTGTTATTTAGGGCCAACCAAGAGAACAACCTGATCTTTAGAGGACATTGCCACTTCCAAATCAGTTTGTACTACCTAAAATATATTAGTACTTGTTCAGAGTTCTCCTATGGCTCATAGGCCAATTTTGTCACGACCATACCATTTTCTTTATTACGAACCACACCAAGTTGTTTACACTCTAGTTCATTATCATGTCATTTAACACGAAGGATCACACGAAGTCCTATTAATTAGTAGTTGTCCTCCAAGAGATACCCAAGTCATGTCCTGAGACCCAAGGCTGTCATCTGCTACTAGATACATCCAAGGAAGCAAGGTCATCCAAGGTGTTGAGACCTTTAAATTTGACAGCCACTACTATAGTTACAATTTTTATGGAAATGTGATGATGAAAATTTCATATTTTATATATTCTTTAATTTGAAATATTTAAAAATCATGTAAATTTGAAAATCAATTTATAAAATTATGTTATTTTTTATTAATATTATTTTTAAAAAATTAGCCTTATTTAATATGTAAAATACACTTTTAATTATACATTTATCTTGTATTTTGTGAGGAGATGTTTATTCTACAACCTAAGATGTGGTAGTCTTGAGTTGACGCTTGCACCTTTAAAAAAAAATAAAAATAATCTATGCTACTATTAAAAAAAAAAATCAAAATATTTTCTATATTAAAGACCATGTATGATGTAATAAAAACAAAAAAAAAAATGAATATAGTTAATATTAATTAAAATCATTCTAAAACATCATGATCTCCACTCTCTCATTATGTTTGCTCGACTTATTGTTGAAAATGTGAATCATTATGAAGAACATGTCGTAAGATCTTTCACGCTGGTAAAATATTTCACTCACCCGAAGTCATAAATAAAATGTTTTGATGTTCAAGTTAAGTAACATAATTTCATATCAAACTTTTAAGAAAGATAAAGTTATTGAAACTAGAAAAGAATTATATTTTCACTTTTGAGTGTGAGGGAGATGTATAATTCTTACACTTTTTAAAAATATTTCAATATAAAACTTAAATAAAATATATGAATATTCATGCTAATTAATATATTTCAATATAAAAATTCATATATATGTACACAAAGAGAAAATACTACCAAAAATTACTTTAATGTTTTCCATAATAAAATATTTTAGTATTTAAAAAAAGAAGTAATTGAAAGTAAAAAAAAAATCAATTACTCTTTAATACAAATGAGATGTGTAATCATTCAATTATGAATACAAAAATATTCAATATGGGTGATAAATAAAGTATTTCAATATACCTGTTCAAATGACGTTGATGTACATTTCAAAATATATAAATAACAAAAGGAATATTTTAACAGAATAATGTGGTTTATAAATAAAATATTTCAATCTCCATGTAAAATAAAATATTTTAATGTCAACTATGTATATATTATATATGGTTAAAAAAGATGAAATCTATGTAAATATTATATAAAGAAATTAAAAAATAAAGCCTTATAGTCAAAACATTTCAATTAGTCATATTACTTTAACTCTTCACCCTTTGCAAATATAGTTTTCTAGTTTATTTTGTATAAAAAATATAAAATATTTGTTGTAATTGCAAGATTTAATCTACAAAATCCAAGTGTCAATGGGTTTTTTCAAGGCATTGAACCCATTTATATACTTCAATTCAGTTTAAGATTTTAATCCATTTACACATTCAAAGATGCAATATAAAGCTAGTATAAATCCATCTTAACCAAATCTCTAGGTGTAAAACATTTTTGAAAATTTACACTCTAAAATACGTTTGCACCTCAAAATATTTCATTGCTCTAGACACTTGGTAGATTTGTTGTTAGGATGGATTTATACTAGTATAATTTTTAATTATGAGAGAGAGAGAGCACACAGGAGTTGGTATCAATTTGAGAAGTGGCATGTGTATGTCATCCTTTTGAACTGAATTTAAAAAAAGGTTCACACACATTCCACACATAAGTGTAGTGATCTAGATCTACAAGCAGTAATGGTGAAGCCATTGTAATAATTGTCTATGGGATGGAGCAAGTGTCGCGAGTTTGCAAGAGTTATAAAAAACAACCAAATGAGGGAAGCTATCAAAAGAACTGATAGAGGAAATTTCATAGTCTATGAGATTTCGTTAGAGTAGAAGAGTCTGCAATTGCGACAATAAGGGTGGCGCGAGAATGGCATGAGGAATCAATGAAGTTATATTATTAAAAGATAGATAACTTAAAGGAATAACAACAATGGAGAGTGTGTAGGTGGGAAGAGCCTATATTATTTATCAATATAATATGATGCAGTTATGGAAGAAGAGACAACATCAAGAGAGCCGAATATGGAAGAAATATAAAATGGGATTTCATATATCGATGGCGGCCCATTCACACTAGGTGGCTTGGAAAAGAGAGGGCCCCTTCTACTCAAGGGGATGGTTTACATGGGAGGTCACAAGTGCACCAATTAAGTTAACCCAACACAGCTTATGGGAAGACCCTGCGGTTATGGCCAGTCCCTACAATGGGGATTGTAGCATTGTAATGGGGTTTAATCCTAATATATATGGGGTTGGCATGAGGAGTTCCGATCAAGAACCCTTGCTTTGGTGGGTAGACAAGACTACTCTTTACACCAACCCTCTAGGTTTCATGAAGAAGGTGAAGAGGTCGAGGTCATGCCAATCCCTTTGAAGGAAATGAGAAGGTGGAGCAGCATGAAGTAGACAAAGGTTAGTGATAGACATTGAACTCGGTCAACCTCAGTAAGGCTAAATGTTCTCAAACCCATGGTGATAGAAAAAGGATTGAGTAGCTTGGAACAAGCTACAATTTTGTGTTGGGGACCTATTGGAGGTTGATTTTTTTTTATTTTTTGATAGCATTATTGTAGAAGATTGCGTAGAAGAAAATGGCGCACACTTTCTATAAAGGAAAAATCGCTAATCTTGATGATGCTTAATTCTATACAAACTTTGATTTGAAGGACAAAACCCTTTGGAATGTTTTCTTTATAGATATTCTAATGTGTTAATTTAATGAAAGTAAGCTTTATAAAATCAAAACTTTCATCTTAATGAAAGTTTTGAAGAACAAAGAAAAATGTTTTTTCATATTAATGATTAATAGTTTCTAGTAAAGTTGTTGTTGCAAATTAATGTTTCTTATTTAAAAGGAAATTGTAATAAGTGTTTAATCCAAAAATGTGAAATCACAAATGCACATAGTATTTGGAAACCTTGAATACCAAGAAATCATTATTTTCTAGTCTAAAACTGACCATCCTTATAACAAATGCCTCTTACATTACGAATAAAAGTTTTTGTTCCTAGTTGAATTAATTTCATGTTTGCTGAATAAAGTTCCCACTACACCGCCATTCTCTGCACATCCTTCATTCCTCATAGATTCACAGCTTTATGGAATTGTTTTCTCGCACAACTAAATCTGTGAAAGTTTTCAATGCAAAGCATCTTAAAATGAAATAATAAGAGATAAACAAACTAGCAATTCCTGTATTGTTGTTGGTTTCAGAGCACTAGCAAAAGGAAAGCCCCATTGTGTTGCCTAATGATGTCGGGACTTCCGCAATTGCACTACTATTTGGTTTAATAGTAGTGTGGTCCATCAGAGTTCTAGTTACTGATTTTTATTTTTAATCTAAAAATGCCATCAATTTCAGTGTACTTCAAGATGAATTATGTTGGTGACTTCTATCAAATTTTGACAATATCCGCAAACTAGTGGTTACTATGAAAAAACAAAGTGATAATATAGAGAAAACATGACAGAGAGCAAGGGTTTTCAATTGGGAATGACTCAACCTTTAAGTATCTTTGTTATTTCCTCTACTTTGATAGTCATATGCAACAAGGCGCTCATCAACAAGCTCGATTATGTAAATATAATATAGGGTATTCCCACTGAAATGGTTCATGCAATTGATTTTGTAGCTAGGGAATACTTCAAATCTTGTTTATTTAACAATTGTTCGGTGTATTGATTTAGCCAAGAAATACATTGATGCAAAATTCATATGAAAAACTGCAACATTGTGGATAAAAGTTGTTGTTATACTCAAATCATACCAATTCAGCAAAATTTAACACAAAGGCAAATGATATAGTCACTAGAAAGGAAAATGTGAAATATTTGTTAATTAAAGTTTTGATTCCTAGTTACACTAATTTTGCATCTTTGAAATAAACTTTATCTTCCTAGTTAAACTAAAGTGTTGTCATGCACACCTAAATTTGTAAAGTTTTAAATGGAAAAGAGTATAAAATGAATTTCATTCCTGCCGAAATTTTTTTCCTCTGCATAGTTCTCCAGCACATACCCTGTCCTCTGCACAAATTTACAACTTTATACAATTATTCTCCCACATAGCTAAATATGTAAAAGTTTTAAATGGAAAATAACTTAAAATGAAATAATAAAAGATAAATGCACTAGAAGTACCTATCGTATTGTCAGTGTTGCAATATTAACTAAAGAAATTCACCCCCTGGGTTCTCCTACACATACCCATCCTTCACTCTATATAGATTCATAACTCTATGCAACTGCTCTCTTGTACAACTAAATCTGTAAAATTTTAAATGGAAAAGAGTTTAAAATTAATTTCGTGTTTACACCCCTTGTCCCGCACATACCCCATCCTCCACACTTCCTTATGGATTCACAATCTTGCGGTAGTATAACGTTCCTGATTTATATTTATCTTAATTAGGTAGATAATAATATAGTTTAAGTATTAAGATATAATGTCCTTAATTAATACTTTTACCACATTAAGGATAAATGTTTTAATTTTATGTAGTGCGGAAGGACTATGATTTGCAGAGAAAATAGAAAAGTTGTAGAGGAAGTGCAGAAGAAAGAGTGTGCAGATATATTTAGTGCAAGAGGGTTTGTTAATTCGAATCATCGTTTTTTTCCTCCATAGTGTGCATACCATTCATTGCCCCTCTACATTCTACACAATGAAAATGTTCGTCGCCCCTATGGATTTCACACAATGAAAACATTAACTGCCCCTTTGTAGTTTGCACTTTTCGCTCACCCTTTTTCCTTCTTCTACATTTTTCATATCCTTTATCTCTACATTTTGTATAATGAAAGCTTTCGCACCTCTGCACATCCTTCATTTCACACAAATTCATAGTTCTATGCAATTGTTGTCACTCACAACCTTTAAAATTAATTTCATGCCTACGGAATAATGTTCCCTCTACACTTTCGTTCTTCCGCACATACTCTGTCCTCCGTACAAGGAAGATCAGCACAATGAAACATAATAATATTAATTGGAGATTTGTTCAGCACACACCCCATCCCCCTCCTTTGTTGTCCTTATGTAAAGGACTTGAAACCGCAATAATTCTCCCATCATTGGAGGAATAACAACTCACAAACTTAGTTTAAAATTAATTATTCCACTGCGGAATAAAGTTCCCTCTACACCCCCGTTCTCCTGCACATATCTTGTCCTCTACACAGTAAAAACTATGCACAAGGAAGCTCCGCACAATGAAACATAATAATATTAATTGGAGATTTGTTTAGGCCCCCTTGCCTATGTAAAGGACCTACAACCATGTCAATTCTAGCATCATTGGGCAGAGAAGTAACATACCCATTTCAGTGCCAGTGTTAGAGTACTCACCAACGGAATGACCACTCACAACATTGGTTTTTATTTTTTCAATGAATTGTCAGGAACTGACAAATACCAAAAATAAAACATCATCCACCAGGGGAATTATGTCACGTCATAGCTTTCTCAACCAATCGAAAATTAGAAAATTTATTTGAATTTACGAGAAAATATAAATATTAAGCATTTTCTCGAAACCTTGGTTAAAATTGTAAAAACACATCAAAATAATGTAGAATCGAACACTTTGATCCTAAGGTGGATGTTATAGTCCCTGGCAATGTAGGGACTAAAAATTAGATGGCTATAAGTTTTTGTGAAAAATGAGAAAATCTGTAAAAAAGTTTTGAAAGCTAGATGAAAGTTTCCTGCTAATGCGTTCATTTATACATGTGACCAAACTTAGAAAAAAAGAAATGATTGAAGAGTACTCACGAATAATAATAGAGCCATAAAGACAAATAAAATGGGTAAAACAATACAATACAATTGAGCAAAATCATACAAATGTGGTGAATAATATAGATAAAAAGGACATATTCATTAATAATATGGCTAGAGTTAGTTAATTTCTATCTAAATCATTTCAATTGAAAGGAAAAGTACTATCTAGAATTTTAAGAATAGAATTTATATTCAAATAATTTTAAGTGTTTTTTATATTTAAATAATTTTAAATTATATTATTTTGTAAATTAATTATTTTAATTAAAAATTTTGGTACAATTCTTAAAAATATTATAATAATAAATTAAAACAATAATTTCACTTTAACAAAATAATAATAAACTTATTCTCTAAAAACAAACTATAAAAATACGTTTTTCTTTAAATTGAAATTATTCTAATTAAAGAGAAGATGCATAACTCATATCTTTATATATTGTTAATTTTATAAAATTTCCACAATGTTAATTTTATAAAAAAAATTAGCAATATTTAATGAATTAATAAATAAGACAAATTTTAAATTATTTGTAAAAATATATTGTCTATGTCATCAAATAACATAAAGATAGTGAGCTATAAGATAAAGACTAATGGCTTTACCATTATTACTCTTATTTTCATATATAATTTTCCACGAAATTCTTATTATACCTTTTCATTTTTTGGTTTGAATATCTATTAATTTTCTTTGGCTAAAAAAAATTGCATCCATTTGCAAAGTTTAACATTTGAAATTCAATTTTATTATTTTTTAATATTGTTTAAATCTATTTATTTTCAATTGCATTTGTTGCACTCTTTTTAAAGACAAAATAGTTGTGAAATTTGAGAATAAGTCGACCTTCCCACTTTCAATTCCTCATCAAAGAAATGAGAACCCAAATAAGATACAAGACAAAGACTCTCCTAGCTTACGCCTTTGTACCACTACATCGTGATCCAAGCACAAGCATAGAATAAAGAGAATTTCAATAAAATAGGTAGATGGATAACCACTATATCTTGATTCAAGCACAAGCAAAGATTAAAGGGAAATTCAATAAAATATGTAGATGGATGGCTCACTCTCACAGTTAAAATGAGTCTACAAATTCAAAATCTTAGTCCCAAAATACCAAAAATAAATAAATAAAGTACACTATTTTAATGTTAAATCTGGCAAAACAATTAGATTCATATATAAAATGCATTGTGTCGTGCTATGGACATGAATAAAACGTGATAGAGCTTGAGACAGTAAAGGACGAGATTTATTCTTGACCTATATTAATTTTGATTTAATTTAGTGATGAAGTGAAAAAACAATAGTTAATTAGATTAGAATATAATTAGTTTACTAACTCTATTAGTACATTAATTTATATAATGTAACATAATATTAATGTTAATACATATAAAATAATAAAAAATAAATTAATATAATTATAATATACATTAATTAAACTACTTAGATGATCACCTCCCACAAATGTCGAATATACATTAACATGGCCTAAAATAATAATAATTTGTTAATATTATCTATATTCGAATACATTAATATATGTTAATATTAATATTAATATTATTCCCTCGTATTACTATATTAATAATATTAATGTATATTAATACTAAAAGTTAATATTATTTATATTTGAATCTAGCTAGTATTAATATTAATGTATTAATAATATTACAATCAATTTAAAAAGCCACCATTTATCTATCAAATTGCAATGTTACCTGCTTAATTTAGCTATAATTAAACCAAACGACATATTATATTGCAATGTTACATGTTATATTGCTATGTAGCTTGTTCATATAAAGTGATGTGGGTGTGCTATAAAATTCAAGGGAAAACAACAAAGAAACTTTGACCAAATGGCCCAACGAAGCACAAACACTCTAGTGTACAATCAAGGTAACATTTTGACTAATCTATATAAAATGATATAATACATTTTCGCGAAGGTTCAAATTCGTAATGTTGTGACTCATCTAAATATAAAATGATGTAATACATTTCCGTGAAGGTTCTAAATCGTAAAGTGATGTGGGTGTTGAAACGATATAATACATTTCCACGAAGGTTTTAATTCGTAAAGTGACGTGAGTGTTGAAAGGCTTTTGGAAATTTAGAGGGAAAAACATTGTTGTTGACCGCCTTTAGTGAATTTACCATTTAAAATGTCACATCACAAGCATTTAATGATTCATTCATGAAACTATAATCGTAAAAGGAAGGAAAAATATTTGAAGACGTTCAATGCATTTGAAAGGCATGATTTCCATTTAACGTAATCAGCATCTTTTTTCTTTTTTTCTTAACAAAATGGGTAGCTATTATATGAAAGAATCTAGATTGCATGACAAAAATCATTTATAAGCTTTGGCGATTTTTGCTGGCTCAATATTCCAATATATCCACAACGGGATTTTCTTGCTTCTACAAACTTTTTTCACTGTTGTTTTACAATGAAATCTCTCATGAATTTTACAAATTTTTCTCCCAATAAATTCATATTTGCAATACATAAAACATATTATTCATAATGCCCCAAAGTGGTCAGCGTCTGCTACAATTTCCATTACCTCCTTTCCCCGAGACAAGAATCCTTCAGTTGCACATCAACCACTTCCGCCACCTGAAGATCTATGTTGAGGCCAACGTTCAATGAATCCCCTCATATTTGCAACTTTTGAAGTAATAATTTAGAGTCAAGAACAACCATATTGCTATCCATACACATTAGCATCCATTCAACTTTATTTTCCATCAAATTAAATCTAGCCTCCCTCTTGCTCTCAACAAGCTCCAACCTTCTGGTTGTAATCTCTACCATACCCATTAACACTTTAAATAAGTTCTCAACCAACTACTTCAAGTGCTCCATTTTACCATCAAGGAATTTTCTCTCACGAGAAACCATGACTATAATAACACAATACAAGTTGCGTAACAAATGGACAAAGCACCGAGTGAAGAAGTAAGACATTTACTTTTACCCGACCAACCACGACAAAACTTGAGTAAAGACATTAATTCGAGATGGGCTTGAATCCGAGGAAATTCCACTAGAAGAAGCTCTACCATTCAAATTAATTCCAAGCCTTTAAAATCCATCAACAACCTTAAGAAAAATGTCGAGTCGTCTTTAATATTTTTCCTTGCGCATATACACCTGTCCAAACCGCAAATACGAAATGATGGGAGAGGAAATTTGGAGTACGCTTCTCCTCCACGCGGAGCATGAAGTGGCATATATCATTTAAACATATTCTCCCATAACTCGAATCTATCTGGTTAGGAAATGTTAATACGTTCTAATATAACATATATTTTTAACATATACTCCAATCTATCACTTCGCATGTTGGAGAAACATTGTAGAGTGAGTCTCTAGTTGAGTTTCCTAACCACTGACTTTACAAAAGCCTAAATTTTACACAACAACTTTGCTTTCATCATTTTTTTCCACCCTCAATGGTTATTCCTCTAATAAAATAACCACTCTCTCCGCAACAACCATTGAAGTGTAGGAGGAGGGATATACATCTCACAACATTCATTGCAAGGCATCCACCTCAGAGTTGAGGTATAATACTCTTTAGCTATATTTGTTGGAAAAATGTATTGCAACATTACTTAGCAAACTGTGCCTCTTGTTTGTTGGATTGTGTCTGTATATAATGTTAGAATGGTGGGTGGATCATCTTATATTTTCTCGAACGTCATGTTGTTGGATTCTTAAACGTTATTTTCCACTTTAGATATGAGGTACTATACTCTTCAACTATTTTTGGGACATTGAAGTGCAGGAGGAGGAATATACATCTCATGATGTTCATTGTAGGGTCTTCCAGTTGAGACTTGAGGTATAATACTCTTCAACTATTGTTAGACAATTGTATTGCAAGATTACTTATTTGACTACTCCTATTATTTGTTGGACTATGTGTGTTAGAATAATGGGTGGATCAACTTCTGTTTTCTGGGAGACTATGTTGTTGGCTTCCTTCAAGCTATCTTGTAGTTTTTACATCATTGTACATGATGAGCCCTCTTGTACGATAACTAACATGGAGGATATAATTATCTTCGCTTTTTGTGGCTCTATTGATCCCCATATCTTCACATCCATAACAACAAAATACAAAGAATGTCAAATTTGTTAAATATTGAAAATGTGGAGCATAAGTGCTCTTCTCAATATTCCCAAACTGTTAAAATGGGCTACATAGGAGACATCAACAATAAATGACTAGACTAGAACTCAATATTAATCCAACTGAACTAGACTAGAATCAAATAGACTATGACACCTTGATTGACACCTAGTAGGTGGTTGGGATTAGTTTCTCAACACTCCCCTTAATTACAACCAAAAAAAATAAAAAATCTAAACTAAGATATCCAGTGGTCTAAGTCTCAGTTAGGCTTACATTTAAAAAAAAAAATTGACATGACCTAAATTTCGTTTTCTTTTTCTTTTCTTCCAAATCCTATATCTTGTAAATTGTTTGAACTTTTTATTTTTGTTGTAGGCTTCAAATTTCATATTTTTCATTTGCTGGTGCATCTCTTCCATTTTTCCAAGTTGTCTAAGCATGTCCTCAATTTCTTCAAAAATCAGTTAGTATGTGGATTGTTGCCACATGTCATCTTCTGTAGTGTGCTTTTCATCATCAATATTTTGTTGCAACATAGGTCCATAATACAATTTCATCTCTTCAAGACTCCAATGCATGAAAAATTTATTAATGTTTTCATTATCCATGTTGTCTTCAACATTCATTTATGTTGGACACCTAATCCTCTACGGGTTGGTGTGGAATGTGAACAACCACTGGAGTCCAAGAGACCACTTGGAATATGAATCCAAGGGTCACACCAATGTACTATATATATGTATCATTGTGAATAATAGATGCAATTCAATGTTTATCATTCATATTCTATCTTTGCCATTGTCATGCCTAACATGGTATCGGAGCTGTAGGTGTATTCATGCCTTGCCCAAATTTGAGCCACTTGTTTTGTAACCTCTTTGTGCATGTCAGTTCTTCATTCCTTCTTGTCAAACTGCCATTATTGTGTGCATGCCTATTGCATGCTGTGCACTATCCGGTTGACCTCTCTCAACTAGATTCGTGTTGGGTTCTCTATCCACTGTCTCAAATAGAAAAAAACGCCTCTATCATTTCTCCATTTCTCTTTGAAATCTCCTTTGACCAGAAAGTCTGGGGAGCTGACATATTCATCTCGTCGTTGTTACTGAGGTGATTGTAGCTCACAGTTGAAGTTGGCTTAAGACCAACGCCGACTAGGAAATCCACGAGTACCGACTTCATCTTTGTCTGCCCGCTCTTGAAGTCATCTCATGTGATGATACTATTCTTTGTAATTGCTAAATTGATCAATCTTGGAATGAAGGTGTTTTGAGGATTCTCATTTATGAAGGGAATGTTCTCCTGAACACATGTCGTCATACAAAGTCGATGGCAATATTTTAGACTCATTTCTTTCCAGAGAAGCAAGCAGGGTTTCCTTTGTGTCATTTAAACCCACGATAACATCACTGTATCATTCGGTATTAGCAGTCCACAATATGACTACCTTGTCCACCTTTGTTTTCGATTTAAAATCTCTGATATCTTGGATAATAGTTTACATCGCTCCTCCCTAATCCATACATAGTTGACCGATATCAGAGTGGAAGCATATTCCGCCCTTCCTCCACACATAGTCGTCCCCTCCTCTACAGAAAGTCAGTAACTTCTCATGTTGCTGAAGCTACACTGCATTTCGATAGAGCCTGCAGAGGAAATCCTGGCACTGCGGACATTGGATTCATGCTCAGAGATGGTAACAACCTAGAGATATTGATTTTCACATCTTCTGGGCTACAACTTGACTAAAAACATAGCTGAAAAAAAAAGCTCATTCAAGGCCCTTATATTACGGTGCATAGACGGTGTCTCCGATGATGCCAGAGTGACTGTGGGCGGAGTGTTTGAATGTGGTTGCCACCGACTATTCGCCTTTGCTTCTTTGTGGGTCTCAAACTTGGTGCCTCCACGTAGGAAGATAAAACACTCTTCACACCTGGTATGCTTGTATATAGATTCCATATATTGACTCCTCCTCCTCATTTTGTATGTTGGTATATCAATTCCATATATCCATTTTGTATGCTGGTATACATTGAATCCGCCATATATGGTATCACCTCCATGCTACCCATAATACGTTGAATGGTATTACAGTTATTGTACTACTCTTAGCACCAGTCATATTGTCAATTCCACAGTCAACATGCCATTCTTTTGTGACCGTCTAACCAGCCAACTAGAGTGGAGAAATTTCTGTTTGACCCGTAATGAATTTCATTAGAATAATTGAATTGCATTTGCCATTTTCTGTTTGGATATTTTGAGTCAAATCATTCAGTGCCCACTTGACCTAACCCAAGTTTACAACGACAAAGAGCGGAGTGAACAATATAGTTGTAGTGTGTTGCACAGTGTAGTGGTGTCATGGCTCAGAACCGGTTGGTTGTTGCAATGAAGGGTCATTCCATTTATGGTTTCTACCGCTTCTAGAGTTTGAAGAATTGTGCTCCTAGAATTTGAAATCACTATCATAGAGAAGAGTTTGTAATCTACAAAAAAAAATGGAGTATTTTTTGGTAAAAGTTGATTTTCTAGTGACATTGATTTGGAGCCTTTGATATTTTTAGTCGCTCCCCTATTTTTATTCTTGATTTGTTAGAAATATGGCCAGATTTGATTGAATATTAGAGTTGTTGAATACTCTAATACATTCCATTGTTGATGATATGGTAAAAATCAACAAGGATATTACGTCTGATATTAGAATTTGTGTACAAGATGCACAAGAAAAGATTGATTTTTTGAAACTTGAATCTCAGTTCCAGCCAGATGAGCTTCAACAGATTGTCATTTTAATTTTTTTCTGCTCAAAACAATCCTTTTTTGAAGGTTAAAACAAACACCCATCAACAACCAACAAGTGATTAAATTAGTAATATTGAAGTTGATTCAGATCTAGTACCCATTGAAGTAACATAATTGCATGCAGAAGCAGAAATTCAGCCTGCACTTCCCAAGAAAATCATTAGACCTTGGGAAGAGCTTGTCCATAACAAGCACAAAACCAGTCTTGGATATGACATGGAATTGTCCTTTCATATTCCAAATATTCCAAGCCCATTCAATGTAAAAGTGTTGGGTTTCTTCATGGAGGTTCACCTTCACCTGTTCGAGATTCTGCGCCTCCACATTCGCAATCAAAAGTTGTTAAATGCCAACATTGTGACCAAGTTGGCCATATGGAAGATCAATGTTTTCATCTTCATCCATGTGAGCACTGTCATAAAACCACTCACTGTTCAAACATATTCTTCAAAAACAAGCCTCCTACAAAGAAAAAAGATTCATCTTGGATGGATCACTTCTTTCCAATGGGCTTCAATAGCCAAGAATATATTTCAGTCATATGTCATAACTTGTTCTAGAGTATTGAACAATCTTGCAGTTGAGTTTTCTCCATCATCTCACCTTGTATTTGACAAGGGGGAAGTGATGGTCATCTACAATCTTCAAAGCCACATCAAGTGAGCTTGAGCCATAACTTGCCATACTAGATTCAGAGTTGTAGCCAGAGACAAAGATGCCCCTGTGCATGCCTTCGGTTGGTGATCAGCCTTAAACCATCTATGCGGGGTTGAGACATCTCTTCAAAGAATTGGGGACACTTCCTCTAAAAGAAGACTTTAGCTTCTTGTCGATTTTGGAAGAGTTCCAGGAATTGCATTAAGCATTCGAGAGTTCGTGGTCATCCTTAAACCATCACAGGTTGAGACCTCCCTTCTTAGGTTGAGATTCTCACTTTTTATGTGGGGTGAGACCTCCCTTTCAAGGTTGAAGGTTTCCCTCTTCAAAACATTAGGAGCACTGCCTCTAGTAGAAGACCTCAACTTCATGCCACATTTGGAAGGGTTCCGTGAACTACACTAAGCGGTCTAGTGTTGGTGGTCATCCTTAAACCACCCCCCTTATACCAACATTTCAAAGAGCACATTTAGCCTAGTGCTGCCATGCATTTTTCACATTTTGTATTAGAACTCTCTTCTTGGACTCATACATACCCCTTCAGATTAGGGGGGAATGTTGTACACCTAATCTTCTATGGGTTGGGGTGGAATGTGAACAACCACCGGAGTCCAAGAGACCACTTGGAATATGAATCCAAGGGTCACACTAATGTACTATATATATGTATCATTGTGAATAATAGATGCAATTCAATGTTTATCATTCATATTCTGTCTCTATCATTGTCATGTCTAACAATTTCTACAAATTCTATGTAGACTTTATCAAAACATGGTGTTGCAGGCCATGCTTCAAGGAACTTTAATTCTTCTTCAGAATTTGTTGCTTCTTCCTAGTTGTTGCTAACATATGCACATTTAAAATAAAGGTTAATATTAAAGACATTTCAGGATCATATTCTTTTTACTCTATAATGAGAGCTTTCTCTTCTTGGATTACTTTTTTTCCTTTACCTCTTCCACTTTTTTACTAGTTTGAGTTGTTGCAAATAGGTTTCCTTCCACTTGGTTTTGAGACCTAAGTGGTATTTTCTCACCAAATAGTAGTTGATCAATAATATGTTTTTGTTGCATCATATGATACCATTCATCATTAGCTAAACATTCCTCATCAAAGATAACATCAACAATATTAATTGATGGATTCACCATACTATTGGTTGCTCCAATAACAACTTCATTGTTATCAACAAACTTTGCTATTGGATTCACTAGTAATTGGTCATCCCCTTGTGGTTGTTCATAGTGGTATCCATGAGCATCTATGTGTTCTTTCTCTACTTCTAGTAACACACCATAATCATTGTCATCCACTTTGAAGTGGGATTCTGGCAAACTCTTTTTGTAGATTTTTTGGTATATATATACCTTCATCTTCAACTTGAATACTTCCCCTTACTCCAAAACTCCTCTCAAGGGTACCACAATCTTCCTTGGTTTTCTTTGCATCTGCAACGAGAGGAATAATGTTGTCATTTACACATTATTTAATGCACTTCAATGAGAAAGCATTCTTTTGCCTTTTTTTAACAGCTAATTCAAATAGGTCTCAAACAACTCTTGTTGTTTCTTTGACTTTTTGAGCCTCTTAGATTTTCCAATTTCTATTTGGTATTTTCTTCACATAGGGATTGAACACTACAGTGAGGTCCATTACTCTAAAAAGAAAGCACTAAAAAAGTATGAACTTGAGGTGGAAGAACGGAAAAACCAGTGCTCAAGGCTTGCAAGGCATATCACAAATATATGGCCAAAAGGAAACTCTTTATTAAAAAATCTCCCTTTCTCTTTAAACCAACAACAACTACCCTTTTAGAAATGGATCCTTCTGATTTAAAAAGAAAAGAAAAAAAAAAAATCAGTTTTAAATAAAGTACCAATGGAGAAACAACATTCATACAATAGATTTCAAGAGAGAGGAAATATTTAAAAAGTATTTAACACCCTTTGTTTGTTTTTTTGTTTTTTAAAATTATTTTTGCCTTCTCTTTAAAAAAAATAAAAATCAAACAAAGATTTCACTTTCCTTTTCACTTTCGATATACCTTATATATCATCAGCCTTTCATGAAAAAGATGATAGGCTCAAATGAATATATATATATATATATATATATATATATATATATATATATATATATATATATATATATATATATATATTTTTCTGTGTAAAGACTGATCTATTATATTAAAAAAAGAAGAAAAAATATGTACAGAGAGGTTTAAACCTCTGAGGGTGCCATGGCCAACCCTCGATCAAAAAAGCTTTGCAGATGATTTTGTTCTCATGGATTACAAAAAGCTTGTTCAAAAATTTGACACCTGAACACAACTCTATCGACCCAAAAACTAGACAGGACATTACAGCAGTTTCAAAAACAGAGTCCAAAATAGACTCCCAGCATCTGAGCACCTACTAGTAGGTGTTGGAATGTGCTGAGCACGCTGAGAGTTCGCCATGAAACCATAAACTGAATCATTTCTCTGAAGCTGAGGGCGCAGGGAAACCAGTCCCATTATCATTAGCTTTGTCCGGGGCTCGCTCCCACGATATCATAACATTATCTTCTACATCCATTAAATTAACACCCGGAGGGAGCACAGGATACAAGACGCTTTCATACCTATTTGCTGGCTCGCAGGCTATGACATTCTCCTGAGGGGAGTTCCGCTGACCGCCAACTTCATCTTGACCAACCTCTTCGTACGCCGCCGCCGAGACCTTGAGAGTATCTACCGCCAAGCTGCTCAGGGAGGCACTGGCGTCCTGAGAAGGTGGCTGATCCTCTGGTTCTTCCTCTGAACTGGACATCTCATCGTCTTCTTCCGAGAAAATGACCGTAAGAATAGCAGAGATAAGCGGCCTGTGACGCCTACTTCTGAATTTGAATCTTGCTGTATGCAGCGAACTGTTCAGAGAAGGACCAGACTCTTCTGAGGGTGGGCTAGAAGGCGAGGCTATGGCTAACGGGGATATACGACGAGGAGCAGGGCTTCCCCTTCCCCCTTGCCCTCCTCGGGATCCCGCGTTGCTTCCTCTCCTAGGAATGCCGCGACGACGGGGGGCCATGGATGGATATATCAACAGACTACAAACACTCAAAGGCTGAGGATGGGGGATGAACAAATCACAGGTTGAACCAATTCGGAGTGGATACCCAACTTTAACTGGAAATACCCTGACTCTAAGGACGCAAGAAAAAGACCAGACACACAGACAATACCCCGCCACGACCAAGAGAATCCCGTTCTCAGCCCAAGCTCCTGCAGCAAAGGTAGCAACTGACCTGAATTTTGCAAAAAGAATGCCTGAAACTAACCTGAGACAGTAAATACGGAAGGCAGAGACTGGCTTGAGATACCCAACCCTGACGCAAGGATACCAAATATAAAACCGCAGGCTGAGCAGCAGGGGGATGTTAAGCTTCCATGGCCGCTTCCTCTGAGACCAGGACCCCCAAATAAAACCTTTGCAAGCCGAGAGCAGATGCACCTCGACGTTTCCAGAACGAGCCAGAGCAATTGAGACCCACAGAATGAGCGCCATACTGATATCCTTCCTCAGCGTACCTCGATCACGTGCCGGCATTAATGCACCTTCAATGCCCGCCTTATGCCGCCTGCTTCCTTCTATGTCATCGCCAGCTGCCATCTGCGCATGCATGGGATTAACTCCTCAGGTTGACACCCGCATCCGGGTGTGGTTCTTCTCTTGACTGCATGTCTCTTGTTAATATGGAATGGAAGGTGGAGAGTTGGTTCTCCGAGGCTATGCCTTGCAATGATCCTGCAAAGAATTCTCTCCCACTGTCCACTCCTAAATTAGCAAGAAAATCTGCAAGTTTGTTCCCTTCTCTTTTGATATGCTTGAAGGAAATAGCTTGATTGTGGTTGAGCCATTGTTGTAGTCGCTCCAGTCTAGAGGCCATTCGCCAGCTACTACTGAACTTATGAACCGGGGATCCCTGTTGAAGTTTTAATTCCATATTGATGAGAATTTGGGAGTCCCCTTCCACTATTAGAGGAAGGAACTTTTGATCCTGCGCTAGAGTGAGCCCTCTCCACAAACCTTCCAGTTCCGCTGCATTGTTGGTATTCCAGCCTATTGATCCAAAGAAAGTGGTGAGAGGCTTACCCTGGTGATCTCTGATGACTCCACCAAATCCTGTTTGACCAGGATTTCCTTTCGACGCTCCATCAAAGTTGAGTTGGAACACATTGATTGGTGGTGGGGACCAGCATGTAGAGTTCACTTGATGTCTGGATGGATTTTCGTTGGGAGGATTTGGGCCTTGTAATTTTATCTGCCAATTGTCCCATATGGCTAGCTCCTTCGGCTGCGATGGAAAGTCTTCTTGAGACCAGCCTTTGATAGATAGAGTTTCTCTGATGTTATGGTGTATTCCGTTCCATATCTGCTCCAGAGTCATTGATTGATTTTTGAAAATCCGCCTGTTTCGCTCCTTCCAAATGTTCCACATCAGTAATCCTGGTATGATTTGCCAAAGAGTGTTTAGAACCTTGCTCTGATATGGCTCTTGAGTCCAGTTGCGTAGGGTGCCTTTAATATCCCCCATTATTCTGCCGTCCCTCTGACAATGGAATGTAACCTTTTCCCATAATTTCCTTCCAAGCTGACAATTTTGCATGAGGTGTAGAGCTGATTCCTCTTCCTGTGTGCAGTTGAGACATATGGATGGCCCATGAAAGTTCCTCTTCCTAAGGTTGTCCCATGTGAGAATTCTTTTATGTGAAAGAAGCCACAGAAAGGTAGAAACCTTCGGCCAAATGGGGGGGTTCCATATTTTATCCCAGATTTTGTCTTTGTTTACTCTGTCTTTGATAATGATTTTTTACGCTTCCTTGGTTGTGAAGGTTCCCTTTTCCTCATATCCCCATCTTAGAGTGTCCATACCTGTCAGCTTTAGAATTTTTCGTTTTTGAAGCTCTGAGGACAAAGAAAGTTGAATTTGCTCCGAGCTATGAGGTAAGATATGACTAGCTTCTTTCCATTCTCTATGTTCTTGGGTGGTATGAGATTTCCAGAATTGACTTACCTTGTCATGCTGGTTTATTTCTCGTGCTGAAATTCCTTGAATGCTATCTTTGATATTTGGAAGCTGCTGCCATGAGTCTTCCCAGAATCTTGCTGTAAGGCCATCTTTCACCTCCCAGAAGCTATGTTTTTGAATTAAGTCTCGATGTTGAATGGCTGAATTCCAAATGATCGAACCCTTACTGACTTCCGACATTCTGATTCTCTCCTCTAAGGGTAAGTTTCCTGCATATTTCGCTGTCCAGAGGGCTGCCCAGGGAGTATTTGAGTTTGAGAGCCACCTCCACCAGATTTTTGCCCCCATTGTTGAATTGCTTTGTTCTGGATCTCTTAGCCCAATGCCTCCTGCTTTTTTAGGAAGACAGGCCTTCTCCCACTTGACTAGAGCCCACTTTCGATTTGGCCCCGAGCTTCCCCATAGAAAATTACGCTGCAGCTGTTTGATGGCTTTGAGTACCCATTTCGGTGCCGCCAGGATGGAGAATAGGTAAAGAGGCATTGATTGCAAAACAACCTTAATTAGCACTATCCTACTAGCCATATTAAGAGCTCTATGAGTCCAGAGGAATAGTTTGGCTTCCAGTTTTTCTAAAAGGCTGGTCCAAGAGGAGTGCTTAAGAGCCGAAGCAATTAGAGGAGCCCCTAAGTATTTTGAGGGAAGGGACGCAATGGTGAAGCCGAGAATGCGAGCTATAGCTCTCTGGGTGGAGGGAGGAGTGTTAAAAAAGAAAATCTGAGATTTGACATTGTTAATGAGGGCTTCTGAAGCTTTCGAAAAGATTTCAAGAATGGATTTAAAAGAGCATGCTTCTTGAACAGAGGGGTGACCGAATAACATATTATCATCAACAAATTGTTGGTGCGATACAGCAGGGGCTTGGTGGAGAGCTAGACCTTTTAGATTGTGGGAGAGCATGGCCGATTTAATACAACGTCCTAAGCCTTCAGCTAGGATGACAAACAGAAAGGGCGATAATGGATCCCCTTGTCTAATACCTCTAGAGGGACGAAAGGTGGGGGACGGAATGCCATTAATGAGAATGGAGAAAAACGAGGAGGATAAAAGATTGCTGATCCATCTGATCCAGGGGGGGCGAAGCCAAAGGCGTTGAGAGTTTTTTGCAAATATTCCCAACTGATACTGTCAAAAGCCTTAGATAAGTCGATTTTGAGCAACATACCTGGTTGTTTTGTCTGCTTGAGAGAATGTATTATTTCATGGGTTAAAATAATACCATCCGTGATCTGTCTGCCTTCGACGTATCCAGATTGTTCTGGAGATATAATGAGGGGAAGCATGGGCTTCAATCTCAGAGCTATAACCTTGGAAACAATTTTGTAAATGATGTTGCACAAAGCTATGGGTCTGTACTTATTTGGAGTATTGGATTCCTCTGCTTTGGGGATTAACGCGATGAATGTAGCGTTCAGAGCTGGGTACATCCACCTGAGAGTGCGCGATTCTTCCACCACCTGCCAAACTTCCCATTTGATTAATTCCCAGAAATGCTGAAAAAATTTGATGTGAACCCATCTGGTCCTGGCGCTTTCCCTGCTTTGAGTTGATTCACTGCGTTTTCTACCTCCTGCAGACTTACAGGTTTAAGAAGAAGAGTGTTGTGATCTTCAGTGATTAATCTGGGTATCTGCCTGATGATTGTATCAATAGCCTCTGTTCTGTTTATATTGGGTTCTTGATTTATCTTTTTGAAGTAATTGAGAAACTCCTGTTCTATTCCTTCATGGGTTTCAATTTTGATGCCCTGTTCACTGTTGACATAAGAAATTTGATTGACCATTCTTCTTTGGACTGTAGTTTTGTGAAAGAATTTCGTGTTCTTTTCACCATCCTTCAGCCATCTAACTCTCAATTTCTGCCTCCAGAGAGTTTCCTCCTGTAGGTCTCGTTCAAGGATTTTGCTCTCTATAGTCTGCTCCTTTTGGGCTAGTTCTTCGGAGCGTCCTTTAGAGATCATTTTTTGCTGGATATCTTTCATTTCTTGGGTGAGGAGTTCCTTTGATTTGAAGATATTGCCAAAAATGAATTTGTTCCAGCGCTTTATTTCTTCTTTGAGGTGCTTCAGCTTCCTTTGGAATATAGACATCTTTGTCCCATCCGTTGGATTGAAATTTTGCCAAGTTGTTCTGATGAATTCATGAAAATCCGGATGAGTTAACCAAAAAGCCTCAAACCGAAATGGGCGCCTTATATTGTTACCAGGCCGGTTCCAGTGTAGGGCTATGGGCCAATGGTCAGAACCTGAGTAGGGGAGGATGGAGGCTATAAATTCTCCCCCTAGATGAACTGCATTATCAGAGATCAAGAATCGATCTAGACGCGAGGCTACTTGCATTGGTTCTGCTCTTTTTTTGTTCCATGTGTAGAGGGCGTTGTTTGTAGGAAGGTCTATCAGCCAATTATTTTGAATGAAATCTTTTAGTATTGAACCATCCCTATTTATCCTGCAACGCCCTCCCTTCTTTTCCTCCATTGTAGCAATCATATTGTAATCTCCTCCTGATACCCAGAGTGGATAAGTCCTTTCTGCATTAAGCTGCGCTAAAGCTTCCAGGATTTCTACCTTGCGCTGGATCTCTTGAGGAAAGTACACGTTTGTCATGTGTCCATAAATATTAGTGCCAATTATGTGAAAAATGGCCTGTATGAATTTTTTATTTGCATGTATATTGCTTAGTTGGATTATTATTGCATCCCAGAGCATTGCAAGTCCTCCTGAAGTGCCCTGAGCATCAACAGTTGTGACTAGCCCCCCTGGCTAGGCCTTTGCTGCTACTCTTTCCAAGACTACCAGATTACATTTTGTCTCCTGCAAAAAAAGGATTGCTGGTTTTTCCTCCATTAGCATGTTTTTTAAAAGTCTTCCTTTCTTGGGGCCATTAAGACCTCTAATATTCCATGATATCACCTTCATTGGGAAGGTTTGGGGTTGATATTATAGTACTTGGTTAATTTGGCATATCTGCCTGATTCAACCAAGACTTCACCTATCTTGATGGTTCTTTCTAAAGCCGTTTTACTGCCTCTTTTTTTACTGTCTTTGGTGATAAACTTCCCATCCCATTGGCTGCCGATTTGAAGCCCTAATGAATATTTTTTTTGTGCTTTGTTTAGTACTTCCACTAGGTTGTCCACTTGTCTGTCCGGTATTTTGTCGAAATTCCCTATTTTGCATGCTTGTTCTAGGCCTAGTATGTCTAGCTCACCGATATCTATTGATTCCGTGTCCTCCTCCATGCTTTGGGGTTCTTGATAGCTTTCTTCTCTTTCCTTCTCTTTTCCTGTACTTGGGTCTGTATTGTCTATATCCATCTCCGGGAAGCTACAGGTTTTTGACGCAATATTGATAACGTTGCTTTCTTGTTCCCCCTTCTTTTCCCCTGTTTTCGGTTTGGATCCTTCACTCTTTTCCTGGTTAGATTCTCTTCTTTTGGAGGTTGAGAGATCCGGATCCTGCAGCTCTTCGTTGGCCAGAACTTCAAAGCTATTACTCGTGGATGGCTTGGATGGATCCCTTTGAGCTGACTTTGTCGGGACTGCGGGTTTTCAATTTCCTTTTCTTCGATTTGTCACCTTAGTAAAACCGTCTGATGACTGGTTTTCCTGATCAGCTTGAGCCGGAGGATTACTATTTAACGGGCAATCCCTATAGAGGTGCCCTAGAGCATGACATTTCCTACACCTAAAAGGTACATGCTCATAATCAATTAACTGGATCCATTCTACATCTTCATGATAGAGACTTACCGTATCAGGCAGGGGTTGCTTCAGGTCCATATAGACACAGATCCGTGCGTATGAGGTGTATCTCTGCGTTTTTGTGTCTTCTGCTACCTTAACAAAGTCTCCCAATACTTTGCTGATCGCTTTGAGCGACTCTTCTTCCCAATACTCCCATGGCAGCGAGTACAGCCTGATCCATACCGGTGCCCAGCTTAGATCTTCCTTATCCGGGTTGAATCGTTCTACCCATTCTCTGAGAAATAGTCCGGCAGAGTTGAAGAAGTACGGCCCTCCCTCGAAGACTCTGTTTCTATCTTCCAAGCAGTTGAAGACTGCAGTAAAAAACCCCTTCGGCCCAAGATGCAAGGATATGTGTCCTTTTGGATGCCATTTGACATTGATCCAAGCTCTCAAGGCTTTCTCATTTGGCCAAATACCTATAAATTTACCTATGAGAGCATGATCTCTCATATATTGAATCCTGGCATTGATTCGATGACTGGGTAGCTCTACCTTTGGCCTGTATGTAGCTACTGGCTTGCATGTAGACGAGCTTACTCTCGTCTTGTCTGGCTGTACCTGTTCCTTTTGCTTCTGCTGACTTTTGTCGGTATTTCCCTCATTAAGCCCCTGTTCCTTTTCTGAAACATCATTAAACCCTGGCTGGATATCGTTTGTTGGAGGAGGCGCCCCTCCTTCCCCCTGGTGGGGGTTCATTCTGCCCTTCTGCCAAAGTCTGTAGCCTGAGGAATGCTGCACTGCCGCAATCCGATCTGGTGGCTTCCGTCCAGTGGTCTTTCCATTGCAGGTCTTCTCAGAAACCCTAACGCGAATTCCGCTGTCTAATTCATTCTTAAAGTAAAGATTGCCATCTGAATGAACCTAAATTTTTTCATGGTAAATACTTTTTCAAATATTTTGACTAATCTCTATGCTCTTTTACTTCGTGCTCATTTTTCAAACTTCGTGCTCCCCTGCTACATGGTGGCTTTGTGGCTACACATTCAACTAATATTGGGTTTGATCCCTTGCATGGAACTACCAGAATGTGGCCTTTTTTTAATTTACTACTGCAACACACATGTGGCTAATATGAGACTGCGTTAGCATCTCGATAATTGAGTGTGGTAAGTGTTCACGACTGCTAAACTGCCTGGTATGCGTTATTGCACATATTTTTTTTAAATATGACTTTCTCCTTGCGCAAAATGTAACAATCCATCTCTTGGCCTTCATTGGATCGGTTGCAGGCTTCTTCAAACAACAGAGGCTTTTCATGGCTATCTCACATTCTTTGATGCTCCCAAGGAGTCTTAAGTAGGTTATGCTCTAATACCATGTCGAATATTGACAGAGGTGAAAAGAAGAGAGGAAAAATAAACTTGAAATGGGAAATGGAGAAAAATTTGCATTCACTACATTCTCTACCTTTTTTTCTGTGAATACACACACATATGAAATGCTTCTCTCAAGGAGTCTTATGCAACCTCACCTCTTCTCTCTATTTTTGTCAAGGATTCTTATGCCAACTGAGCTCTCATTCCATGTTAAAGATTGAAAATGTGGATTAGAATTAGACATGCTCTTCTCAATATTCCCAAACAGTTAAAATAGACTACATAAGAGACATCAACAATAAATTACTAGACTAGAACTAACTTGTAACTCAACTGAACTGGACTAACTCAAATAGACTATGACACCTTAATTGGCACCTAACAGGTGGTTGGAATTAGTTTCTTCAACAAAATACATGATATTGGTTGTTTGGAGTGGATGAAATACGGGAATATCTAGCCATACTCCATCTATGAGGTTTCTCTCAGTCAATTCCAACACATTTGGAGCAATTATTCTTTTCAAGAAGAGGTTCTTCTATTCTTGGTTCTTTTATTGGAAATTTCGTACAATATTTTAACTAAGCAAGAAGCACGACTACGTAGATCCATCTTAAACCAAAAACCTAGATTTCTTTTGGGCTAAAGTGGATGTATATTAATCAAGTACTAAGCCTATTAAGATTTTCCATTTATATAAATTGTCCAAGTTTCAAGTCGAGTTTGATTTAGCATTCAAGTTCCATGCACATATCAAACCCAATCTTTTCATGGATTTATGCAGAAGAAATCATTTTGATTGTTGTTACAGGTACGCCTAGAGTATGGAAAGGGGAAGACCGTGGTATTCATCAGTCAATCCATGGGAGGGACTATTGCTTCTTTAGTCATGCAATGCATGTTGGATAAATAGTTGCATCCTGAAAAACCTGAATCTATTTTCTGTACCACAATTGGCTTCCCTCTAGTTGGCGATGAAGTTGTAACATGACCAGTTTGTCGCAAGAGGTGGGAGGATTAGTTCTGTCATGTGGTTTTAGGACGTGATGTTTTCTCTAGAATATTGTTGGCCCCTTACATGTATGTGTGTTATTCCTTGGAGGCAATGTTTCCGTATTAGGAGAGATCCATGAAATGTGCGTGTGAATTTATGGGTTCCACTGGTAAACCTGTGGAAGAAGCCCCCCCATAGGACATTGTTGAGTTTGTCAACAATGTACTCCAACAATGTTTGACAATTTTAAATTACACCAGTGCAACCAAAATGAGTCCCAAAAATGCCTTGATAGTTGTTGTAAACCCTCTGGTGAAGCTGAGTCCCTATAGGCTATTTGGGAATTGCATATTCTTGTTCAGAACATGTGGGATTTGGATAGAAAATCACTTTGTTGTGTTGGTCATCTTGTAGTATGCCCTTCAAACATCAGATGCTAATTCATAGCACTTCTTGTTAGAGCACGTTCTTTATAACCATGTCTTACCCAGTGCTTTGCAAAACATAGTGAAGTTGGAGCTTTCAGATCTTCCTTTTTCAGATAGCAGTTCAAGAATAGAAACACAACTTGAAGCTCTTGGGCTTGGAATTCAAGTGAGCTTGCTTGCATTAATTTTTTTTTTCCTCTAGCATGTAACATAAAATAGTAATAACCCTTTGATTTAAAATAGTAATAATATGGATTTCCAGTTATCATTACGACTTAAAATAGTAACTCTAGTCTCCAAGCATGATTTAAACCATTATGATTTAAAATGGTAATAATCTTAGTGTTATGATTCCAACTAAACTAATTAGGAGAGGTTGGCATGTAAGTAGTTAAAGCTCTTTAGGCTTTGTCAATTCATAGAGGGATCCAAATTGAATTCTTAATGGATAAATTGAATTCAGTAAAATGGTTGCATTTTGTTTAATATATATTTTCTATTTATTGTATCTTATTGTTCCTTCTAGTGTGGATGAGATGTTGTGGCGTTCTGGGATTTAAACAAAAATCATAAAAGGTAAGTATTGACTGATAATATTAACTCATGGTATTGACCCATGGTATGCATGTGGAATATAAATATATTTTCACTCTAAGAGATTTGATCCCTCTAGAGCTTGATAGATCTACATCCAGAGTTAATATGACTCTCGACTAATTTATAAAGGATGATTTATTAATAATTACTTATGTAGAAATATTATTTTTTTAATATTAAATGATAAGATTTTAAGATTTAAAAATTAAAATAACTTGGAATTCGAGTAAGCTTTGTTGCATTCATTTGAATATAATATAAAATAGTAGTAATCCTATTTATTCAATCAATGATAGATCTCGATAATAATAATTCAAAGTGGGTCTCTAGCATTGTACTCCCTTTTAATTTGATTTAGTTTGGCTCACTTCTCAACATGTTGTTCTACATTGTGTTAGCTTTTTCATTTGATTTATTTTGGGCTCACTTCACAAAGTATTGGTGTACATTGTGCCTAACCCATCTGAAATCGTTTTACAATTATTATTTTCACTAACTTGATTTGACTATTATTGTTACAAGTATTATTATTATATTTATTTCCAATATCCATATAAATGGGGAAAAATATGTGTAGAATTTTCAAGCTAGACTTGACTTGAACGCAACAGAACAATTTCTGAAGTAGCAGAGGGAGAACATGTCCAAAATGGAGAATGAAATCTAGAAAATATGAAAATCCCTATGCAAGAACTTGAATATTATCGCAGCTCGTGTTTCAAAAATGACACTTAAGATTTGGACGCTTTCAAAATTAAACAATGATGTGATCTAAACTCATCAGAGGAAATTTCAGCCTAAAAGTGTCCATGAAATTTTCATGCATGTAATATATAAACCAATCAAAATCCGTTAAATTTAAGAAAAGGTACATGTATATATTTTGGAGAGAAACTATATATATATATATATATATATATATATTACTTTTGGGTTATGTCCTTATAGGTTTACTCAAATTTCAAGTGTAGACATTCGTTGGATGTGGAATTAAATTTCACATCCAACAAGTACCAATTTTGTATAATTTTTAGAAGACCCACATTAATAAAAACTAAAGGTATATTAAAAAAAATTGTTGAACACGTTTTTTAATGTATATTCAATTTTTATCAATGTGAGTCTTCTCAAAAGTATGCATAATGGGTACTCGTTGGATGCATAATTTAATTTTCCATCCAACAAGTATCTACACTTGAAATTTGAGTAAACCGATAAGGAGATTAGCCAAAAATACAATAAAAAATGTACTTTTTTTCTTTTCTTTCCAAAAGATATAAATCTTGTTTTATTCTTTTCCTATTATTTTATTATTTTCTTTAGGATGTCACTTTTAAGCTGAAATTTCCTCTAATGTCCACGCAAATCTCAAGAGGTTGGAGCTTGCAAGTTGGTGGGACGAGATCATACTAAACATGTTTGATAAGGGCGAATTACACGATGATTTCGATTGCAATGAAGAGTGGCTAAGACATGGTACTCACTACAAGTTACTTTTTGAACCACTAGATATCTCTAATTATTATCGATTGGGAAAAAATGAGGACTCGTGATTCTATGGAAGACCTACTCATTACAGAACTCTTGAAAATTGGTTGGAAGAAAATGAAGAGAATATGCAACTGCAACCACCCATAATGCTCAATCAGGGCTCTTGCCTCTATGTTTATGTTGAAGAAATTGCATGTTTGATGCAAAAGAAAAAGAATTATGATGAAAAATAATAGAATTGGAGTATCAAATGAGGCCTTTGATTGAATCCCATTGTTTTTTCATATAAGATCTTATGACTGGATAATTGGCCTTCAAAATAGTGGTCAGTTGGTTGTGGAAGCACATGACTCCAGTGCAGCAAGAAACCTCTCCCTTCTGTTTTATTATTTATTATCACCTGCAAACTGCCCAAAACATATAATTGGGTGATAAATGGTAGATTTCGATCACATACCTATGAAGACATCAATCATATGCTCCTTCGGAATATCATTTACCCTTACATTCAATTTTTGGAAGTCCTAAATGTGCTCCACCATTGAACCCTTTTGTTTAGATTTATCAATTGGCTAAAGAAGGTGTTGCTCTTTGTATCCTCATAATGTGCTATCATTTCCTCCATAAAAATTAACAAAGTGACAATCTATTTACAAGAGCAAAGCCATTGATACCATACAAACTGATTAGGTTCCAAATATAAGGTTGCAATATGTACCTTTTGTGTGTTTTGCACATTATGGAGATCGAAATATTGCTCCATCTGTAGTATCCATGTTACAAGATCCTTGACATCAAACTTCCTCATATTGATATTTGGAATGTGGTGGGTCTTCAATCCAATGTTAGAGTCTATGAAATCATGATTAACATTTCTTCTGTTCTCATCATGAGTTTCCTCTACTACCTTTTCGCCATTAGGAAGCATTACTTGTAGGGACTTTGCCAAACCTCCCTTCAAACATTCCATGTCTCTCTTCAAATCTTAAATTTTCTTTTTAGTTTTGCTTCTAAACCATCCATCTTATATTCCATGTCATTCTTTAGACCATCCATCTTACCTTTCATTCCATTCTTCAAACCATCCATCTTAGCTTCTGTTACTTTTTGTGAGAGTGAAATTTGTGGCACTTGGTCTTGTAATTTTGATATATCATGTTGCATTTCTTCCTCTTCTTCATGAGTAATAATATAAATTTAGGGTTACTTACTAGAAGTTTCCATTTTATTTATTCATGGCATAAATTAATGATAATTATTCTTCTTTATTCCCTTTGAATCACTTCAAACTAATTTTTCAAACAAAACTTATGCAAAATTTTAAAAAGACTACACACATTTTTTTTCGCTTTGTAGGATCTCAATATTGAATCTATTGTATCTCTGTAATTTCGGATCTCCAAATTCTTAACTTTCGTCTTGTGGTAGGGCACAAAGTTCTCCTTCCAACCCCACAAGTCTAATCGAGATTGTATTCTCCAATAAAGAGTTATGCCCAATCTCCCACGATGTCCTAATTATAGACTAGTTCAGTAGAGTGAACTTGTACAAAGTTCCATGTGTCACAGTTTCGACCATTGGCCCTGAAAATGATACCCAAAAAACTAGAGTCTATCCTGTTTAAAGTAGTTTTTACGAAATTTGAATCTGGTTCTTAGAGCGTAAGTTATGACAATTTTACCATGGTCACCTATTTGAGATGGAATTCGAGAGCCTGCAAGATCCCTAACTTCCTTGGATCATATCTCTGAAAACATTTATAGTGAAACATCCACGATGGCCTATTTGAAGCAGTGAAACCCTAGAATCCAAAGCTTTGATACCAAATGTTATGCAACCATCCCTGAAAATATAAGAAAAGATAGATCAACGACTTAAAAATAAGCCTCTTCGAGGGGGAAACTTCCTTTACATTACACAAATAAATAATTCATAGATGATACAAATGACAAGACCTCCTTTCTATATATAGGAGTCTAAGGGGTCACAATATAATCAGAGCCTACATGACAATAATAGTCTAAGGGCACAACAATAACAATAGTGGGCTTCTACATGGGCACAACAATAAAATAAGGGGGTTTCACTAATAACAATAAGGGGTTACACTAGTAGTATAGGGACCTAACAGCAAATGTACTTGGTGGGCTCCAGTATTGTAGCAATAATGCTACAACTCCTGGAGCTTCCTATCTCTAATTTTATCAACCCGGTAGTTCGTACAAACTTGGAAGCGACGGTGCTGTATGCACAAGTACTAGCTCTTGTCGCAGCTGTCACTTGGTCAGCTGGCACAAGTCCGCTAGGGCTCAAGCCAACTTCTATATGCTCACAGAAGAAGCTTTATGAATGATGGACGAAAGCTAACTCAAAGGAGACTAGTCTAACTGCAGAAAGAAACTGAAAGCCAATAAAGCATGAAAACCCTAGTAAACCCTAATTTGACTAGCTAGACCCTTACAATGCAAAACGGTGAATGAAACTACTACCACTAATGCCATTACTTGCAGGGAACTTAAATACATGCATCTAAGCTACTTGCATATGAAAAGACATGTTTTTGTATTTTTTCATTAAGTGGTTGGATTTATTGTGATGATGCTTTTGATTAGGGTTTGGTTGTGCAGGAGCGGTTGGAATGGAAGGAAAGCATGGGCAAGGTCAGGATGGCTAGGGGAGGTCCCAGAGGGTCTCTAGCATCAGTCCATAGAAGTCTACCACATTCGGATGCTCAGCAACCGAGTTTGCAGGCTTCTACAGGAAGTCTGCAGGGGATCCTACAGGAAACTCAGGGATTTCTACAGGAAGTCTGTGCAATTCTATAGGATGTTTGACCGTGGAAGTTTTGGGAGATGGTGAAGTGTTGGAGTGGTGTGGGAGGATAGGTGAGATGGAGATGGAGCTGGTGATGGCTCAGGAGCAGAGAAGTCAGATGGAGGAAGAGTGCACACAGTGGTTTGATGGCTTAGAAGGATGGAATCAACGAAAGATTAAGTAAATGAAGCTAAGTGGCAATAGATGAGTTGGAGGATAAATGAGCTGGACAGAGGCCGAGTGGGTGACTTGAGGAGAGATCAAGAAGAAGAAGAAGGAAGTGGAATGATATGGAGCAGCGTAAATGAAACAAATGACTTATGCACCAAACGAGAATTCATTAACCTATGATAACTGTGCCATGAAACCTATGAACAACAATGGAAAACCAAGAAAAGAAACTCGTGCATGGAAGTGGAATGTAGAAGTATGCTTCAATATCAAAAGTGCATGGATGGATCTTCAACGAAAATGTCTATGTTGCAGCTTGCATGGAAGTGAGAAGAACTGCGTTTCTTTTTGGTGGTTGGTTATGGGCTGCACCCCAATCCCTAACAGAGATGGCAGTGAGATTTAACAACCTTTTTCTGGAGCTCCAATAAATTATAACTACCCTCCTATCGAATCTAAGCAACTGAAAGCAAATTCACCATAAACTAATCCTATCTAAGCTCATGAAAAATACTAAATTAACAGACTGTAAATTCGAATTGCATGTTAAAGTAAAAACTCAAAGTGTTGGAACGAAATGCAATCAACATTACAACACCGAGGAGATCTATTGATCTCAGGTTGGGCCCTAACCTGAGAGCTATAGCTCCCTTAGAAACTCAGAATGAGATCAAAATCTGCCTGCCTTTATTCATAAACGAAAATCTGATGTCATGCCAAAACTGGCTTACAAAAGGAACAAACACCGAGCTGTAGCTCGTACTTCCAAATTACAAGAGCAATACAAAAGTTCAAAAAGCTTCTATCCAAGGCTATGGCCTCAGTATTTATGCAAAATGATCATCCAACAGGTGTCCTTGATTTGTGGAGCTCGGCTGTCCAACTGAAGGTTAAACTGCTGATCCTGTAGAACAGTTATGACTGTTGTTCCTATAGAACAGTTGGCTGCCTCTAAGCTCGGTGGGGATATGGATTGGAGCTCGGAGCTATGGTGGGAATTACGAGGAAGGTCCCCAAGACCGTGGACTTCCTCTCCTAAAAACCAACAGTGCCACCTCATTGTCTCCTTGTCTCCTTTTTCGTGGTCTTTGCTCCCTTTTAATGCCAAAACTTGAAATCATCATGTATTAGTCACGTAGATAGAATGCCTACCCTTCTTCCTACAAACAACACGAATAAACCAAGAAATGAATGCATAAGCAATAAAAAATGAATGGTTTGAGCAGAGCAAGTAGGCCAAATGAGCCCAAATTGTACCAAAAATTGGGGCTCATCATCACCCCCCAGCTAAACTATTTGCTCATCCTTGAGCAACTTTGCCCTGGCTCCTCGTCTTTGGCCGAGAACTAGAGCCCGAAGCATGCTTTTCCTTTCCTGTTTTTGGTGGCCTTGCCTTTTCTACCGAGGGTGGTGCTTCTTCCTTTCCCGTTTTTGGCGGCCCTCCCTTTGCTGCCCCTGGTGGTGACGAAGGTGATGCTTCTTCCCCCTTTCCTATTTCCTTGAGCCGGGCTTCGGAAGGCGATTGGCCTATTCTTCGTGTCCAGGAAGTTATTTTTGGGCTCCCCTTCTCAGGGGTGGCTGATGTTTTAGAGGGGGTTCTTGCACTGGGTGAAGTAGGGACATCCCCTAAAATGGTTTGGCTGCCGGGTGGAGGCTGTGGCTTGTTCGTGGTTATCCTCTTGCTTCTCCTGGCCTCAGATGGTAGAGGGGTCTCCCTCTCCCTCTTCTCCTTCGGCTTTGGAGGTGTACTGAGGGCGGCCAGCGCCACTGCTGCCTCCTTTTCTAGAATACCAGCCTTCTCTTTCTTGCATTTTGCTCTCTCAGAGCTCCTTGTAGAGGGCCCCTCCTTTTCAGATTTCGGGCTTCCTGTAGAAGACCCTACTTTGCCCACTTCCGGGCCTCCTGTAGAAGATTCTTTATTTCCCGCTTTTGGGCTTCCTGTAGAAGACTGTTTCTCAATGACCTTCGGGCTTCCTGTAGAAGCCTGTTTTTGCAATTTCGGGCTTCCTGTAGAAGCCTTTGTCTCCGTTTTTGGGCTTCGTGTAGAAGCCTGTTTCCCAACAATTTTCGGGCTTCCTGTAGAAGCCTTTGTCTTTGTTTTTGGGCTTCCTGTAGAAGCATGTTTCTCACTGATCTTCGGGCTTCCTGTAGAAGCCTTTGTTTTTGTTTTCGGGCTTCCTGTAGAAGCCTGTTTCTGCTTTCCTGTAGACAGAGGTGTCTCCACCTCCGCTTGCTTGCCTGCCTGAGTTTTACTTTTTGCTTTGGTTGCAGGTGCTGTTGAGGTACTTGGGCTGACATGGACCACCTCAGCTTTGTCCATTCTGCTCTTCATCCTCTTTTCTCTTGCTGACAAGATTGGTGTGCCACCTTTTTCTTTGTCCTCCTATTCCTCATGCTTCTTCCTTTGTTCTTTCTTCTGTACTGTTGTCGGGGTCTCTTGGCCTTCTTCTCTCTGTCCCAAGGCCACTGCTTCTTGTTCGTCACTGCTGGAGGAACCCGTTTCTTCGATCAACATTTTAATGTCTCCATCTTTTGTTAAATTCCGGAAGGAGTCCCATGAGAGGGGGACCTTATATGAATGCAGTGCATCCTCCACAAGAAGCTTGATCAACCCATGGTGGGCTATTTGATCTGGTATGCCCTCTTTTAGCTTTGTGGCACACTCCATTAGAGACTGCAGTAGCTAATAAGGGATGCTCAGTTTTTGTTCTACAGGAAGATCAATTCGGTGCCTCAATTCAGTGAGCAGCCGAAAGTGATATGCATACACGATGCTGAAACGGCCTTCACAAGTGATATATTTCATGATTTTCAAACTGACTTCATTCCATGGTGGTAACAGGCTCGTTCTTCGCACCCCATTTTTGTCCTCCGAGAATTCTTCCTCAGGTGGAAAGAATTCTTTCTTTTCTTGCTGGCTTAGCTTTCATTCTTCCTTATCCCACGGCAAACCCATAGGAAGTTCTGTGATCCGACTGATATGTTCCGGGGTGAGCTTGAGGCTTAGACCTCTGAAGTTCACTGTGGCCAGTGTCTGGGATTTAGGCTTCAGAGCCTGCAAGAATTCTTCGGCCACTTCATCATCGTAGCCCTGCAGCTTGTCACAAAAAGGCATCCATTGTGCTCTGGTGAAGAGCTCTACCACTGCCGGGTTTTCCCTTAATTTGGTTGAATCAGTGGGTTCCCGTCTTATAAACCCACCCGGCATGATGAACACGGTTGTTTTAATTAAAGGTGGCAAATGCAAAAGAGATTTGGTCTATTAAGGCAGAGCATGCACATAATCCACAAAATTCAACACAGTCTACTTATACTGACATCCTGTAGAACGACAGCATAGGCACAACAAACAATAATTCCACCAATATCTTTATGACCAGACTGTGGGCGATGATCTTGCCATTCTTACTAACCAGTTGCATGAGGAGTTCAGGGTTACCTCTTTAATTGGCCACCTTTTTTCGTGAGGCACCCGCTTCCCTGTAGAAGACTGCGTTCCTGTAGACTGTGTTCCTGTAGAACTGCGTTCCTGTAGACTGCGTTCCTGTAGAACTGCGTTCCTGTAGAAACTGTGTTCCTGTAGGACCAGTGTGCAATTCTCGGGGAGGACTGTAGATGGCCCGCGCTCGAGGTGTGCTTCACCGGCGTTCTGGTAGCCAACAGCTCGGCATATCAAAGTGAAGAGGAGATCAGAATAGCCACCTGAGTTTGAAGTGGTGGTTGATAAATGCATGCGCATGATCTAGCCGATTAGATTTTGAATCGACGCAATCCGTGGCGCGGGGGATGAGCTGTCCCCGCCGGACCGTTGGGCGACGTCATCCATCATTCGCCTGCGTATTCACTTGCTGCTGCATCCATTCCCACAGATTTGACGCCGCCTTTTCCTGTTAAACTCATGCTTCTGACGAGAGTGTTCTCACGTGCGTGTCGTTCATTCTCTTTGTCATGGCCGCCACCCAAACATCCAATTACACTTTAACTAGCCGACGTGGCCAGTCGACTGGCCATACGGTCGCTCAACCATTCAATTTTACACTATGCAAACAATTTCAAAGTAAAATTCATGCGATTTGATGGAAGGAAGGGTTGAGACACTTACCTGCGTGGCTGCACATGATTTTTCCAGTTCTTGGACGATGGTGAGTGGATCTACCTGCTGCATGCGACTTACATAGGCCCGGAGGCTCGTGGTTACAGGCTGCCAACGATGGAGTGGATGTTTTGCTTGCATGCGCCCGTGTTTCATTTCAGATGGCGGTGCTGTGAATGGTATCCACTCGAGCAGGTTGAACTGTTACAGGATTCCCACGAGGTGTCTCGTAACAGTCCTTTCTCCTTGGGTGCATGCTGCACGACGGAGGCTCTGGCCTTTCAATCACGTTCCTGGAGCTCTTGATGCCTGCGGTATGAGATCCCAACATTTGTTTAACTTTGAAAATGGCTTTTCCCGTGAGAACTCATCGATCTGCTTGTTGGTGCAGGGAACTTGGTCGCATGTCGACAAGGATGGTGGAGCAAGGTGACAACAATGTGCAAGGGTGCCAACAAAGGCTTGCATGCATCCATACCAATCCATAGTCGCTAAATATCCTTTTAAGATGAATTCTGGGCCGTGCCAAACTTCTACAGGAAGTTTCCTGTAGAACACAGAGCTTCCTGTAGAAAGTTCGGCCTTCCTGTAGAAAGTTTGTACCTTCCTGTAGAAAATCCGCGCCTTCCTGTAGAAAGACTGCATCTTCCTGTAGAAAGACTGCATTTTCCTGTAGAGGATTCAAACCATGATAAAATTGCACATACCTTGAAAAAACATGGGTACCCTTGGAGGAGGTGCTGGTGAGGTTCCTTGACAGCATGATAAGGACCCTTGGCTTTGAGTTGAAGGGCTTCCTCTCCTCCATAGAACATCTGCAACCTGCATGCAATTTTACCATATTTTGCTTATTGTTTTTTTTTTTTTTTTTTTTGAAAGATAACAAGGGCGCCTCAAAGAGGTTTTCACCCGTGCCATCTGCCCTGAGCGCCTCAGAGAGGTTTTCACTCAAGGATCTTTTTCAAACCTTTTCTCTTTTTTTTTTTTTTGAAAGACAATAGGGGCGCCTCAATGAGGTTTTCACCCCTACCACCTGCCTTGGGCGCCTCAGAGAGGTTTTCACCCAAGGATCTTTATTATTTTTTCTCTCTTTTTTTTTATTTTTTTTTCATATCCCTCAGGGTATGCCAAAAGCAGAGGCAGAACCCTTCTCTATGACCAATACAGATTTCTCCACAGTTTTGATGAACTCTTATCTTGAGAGAGGTCTCCTGTAGATCTTCAATCGATGCCCATTGACAAGCATGGGAATGGCTTCCTCATCAATGGTTCGAATGAGGACAGATCCATTGTCATGGCATTTCTCCACTGCATATGGTCCTAGCCATCTGGTTCTCAGCTTCCCCTTGAAGTCTTTGTATCTGGAGTCATACAACAAATCCCAATCTCCCGGCTGAAATTGCTTGTCATGGAGATGTTGGTCATGCCACACCTTTCTCTGAAGTTGAACCACCTCTGAGTGAAGGAGGGCCTGCATTCTGTGCTCATCCAGGCCATTCAGCTGCAGTAGCCTTTCTTGTTGTGCATGGCTGAGATCTAGGTCCAGCTGAGCTGCCATCCTCAAAGTGTTGTACTCAAACTCAATGGACAGCAAAGCTTTCTTCCCATAGACCAGCTCATACGATGTGAAGCCGGTGGTGGTCTTCCAAGTGGTGTTGTAAGCCCATGTGGCTTCAACCAGGTGATCTGCCCAGTCCTTTCTGTTGCTGCTCACCACCTTAGTCAAGATCCCTTCTAATGCTCTATTGGTGACTTCCACCTGCCCATTTGCTTGAGGGTGATAAGGGGTGGAAGTCCTATGCTTGATCTTGTGATGAGCTAGGAGATCTTCAACCAGGTTGGAGGTGAACTGGCTCCCTTGATCGGTGACCAGCTCTCTTGGATAGCCAAACTTATAGAAGATGTTCTCTCTTAGGAACTCGGCCACCTTTTCTTCTGTTGCTGTTTTGATTGCTTTGGTCTCTGCCCACTTTGTCAAATAGTCAGTACACACAATGATGTAAGTCCTTTGCCTCGAGGAGGGGTTGATTGGGCCCACAAAGTCCATGCCCCACTTCTCAAATGGCTCAAGAGTCACTTGAGGTTGGAGAGGCATCTCATCCCTTTGGGTCGGTTTCCCCATTCTTTGGCATTGGTCACACTGACTGACATATCTTCTGACATCTTGATGAAGTGTGGGCCAATAGTAGCCTGCCTGCAGGATTTTGAAGGCAGTTCTCTTTGCTGCAAAATGTCCTCCACAAGGCCCATCATGACAAGTGAGGAGGATATCAAAGACTTCCTCCTCCCTTACACAACGCCTTAAGATCTGATCGGGGCCAAGCTTGAACAGATTGCCCCCGATCCAAGTAAATGAGGCACTTTTTCTGATGATTCTGCTCTTCTCTCTGGAAGATAGGTGTGGAGGGAACTGTGCTGAAACAAGATAGTTTGCTATATCAGCAAACCATGGAGAGAGTACTAAAATAGCAAACAGGTGTTCATCGGGCATCTGGTCATCCACTGTTCCATCCTCATCTGCAGAAAAATCCAATCTAGATAAAAAGTCAGCAACAACATTTTCTCTACCTGGTTTGTCAACAATGGTCAAATCAAACTGCTGCAATAAAAGTAACCATCTAATAATACGAGCATTCACATCTGGTTTATTCATTAAATATCTAATAGCAGCATGGTCAGCATGTACAAAGGTCTGGTAACCAGTAATATAATGTCGGAACTTGTTCAATGCATGGACCACAGCCAAGAATTCTTTCTCGGTTACAGTGTAATTCAGCTCAGCTTTGGACAAGTTTTTGCTAACAAAGTAAATGGCATATGGAAGTTTTTGCTCAACTTGTCCTAAAGCTGCACCTATGGCTTTGTTCGAGGCATCAGTGTGGATGTGGAAAGGTAGGGCCCAGTTTGGACCTCTCAGGATTGGGGCTGACACCAATTTGTCCTTTAATTCATTTAAAGCCCTCTGACAATCGTCAGTCCAATTAAACTCCACATCTTTTGCCAACAGGCCAAACAATGGCGAGGCTAGCTTGCTGAAGTCTTTAATGAATCTCCGGTAGTATCTTGCTAATCCCAAGAAACTCCGGACATCCCTTACCTTTTGAGGAGGTGGAACCCTCTTGATGAGAGCAATTTTTTAGGATCCACCTGCAACCCTTGGCAAGAAATGGTATGGCCTAGCACGGTCCCTTCAGTCATTAGGAATTCACATTTTTCAGGACTAAGGGACAAGTTCATCTCGGTGCATTTGGTTAGGACTTTTCCCAGGTTGGACAATGCTTCCTGGAAGTTGGCCCCATAAGGAGTAAAGTCATCCATATAGATTTCTACTGCATCATGGACCAGCTCCGAGAAGATGCTCAAGACAACTCTCTGAAAGGTAGCAGGAGCATTGCATAGCCCAAAGGGAAGGACTCGATAGGCAAAGGTACCCCAAGGACAAGTGAAGGTGGTCTTATCTTGGTCTTCCGGGCTGATTTGGATTTGGTTGTACCTGCTAAACCCATCCAGGAAAGAGAAGAACTTCTTTCCTGCCAGTCCATCCAACACTTGATCTATGAAAGGTAGAGGGAAATGGTCCTTCTTGGTAGCTTTGTTCAGTTCACGGTAGTCCACACAGATTCTCCATTTCCCATTTTTCTTGGGAACCAACACTAGAGGGGACACCCATTCACTATCTGAGATGGGGTAGATGAATCCGGCATCCAACAGTTTTTGCAATTCTTCCTTGACAATGTCCTTAAGGGCTGGATTCATTCTCCTCTGAGGTTGCCTAACCAGTTTACAGTCCTCTTTGATGTATATATGATGGGTACAGACCGAAGGATGGACTCCTTTCATTTCCTTATAGCTCCAAGCAAAAGCATCTAGGTGATTGGCCAACAGACTAGACAGCTCCTTTTCCTGGGAAGGAGATAGGGAGGAACTGATCTTCAATGCTTTCTCAGGGCCGAACTCCACATTCTTGACTCTGGGAGTAACAGGGTTGGTTGTACAAAGATCCACTAAGGTGCTAGCTTGGTCATCCTCCACCAATTTCTCTAAGGGTAGTGCACTGGAAGGTGGATTCTGGATCAAGGTCTCGATCAAGTCATCCTCGGTTGGGGGGTCTCTTCTAGTGGTATCTAAGCTGCACAGAGGTGCTGAGTACACCTCGTCTTCCTCTCCTTCTTCCAACCAGAGTGGTAAGTCATGCTCTAAGGAGGGTTGGGCAGGAGGGTATAGGACTAGTTGCTTGGACATGGGACCATTTTTGATGGTCATGTTTCCCGCACGACAACTTATGTAAGCATCTGCAGTAGCTAACCAAGGCCTTCCCAAAATGAGAGGATATCCAGTAAGCTTGGCCTTTGGTTGCAGAACCAGGAAGTCTGCAGGGTATTCCCAAGAGTCAATAGAGACCAAGACATCCTCCACAATCCCTTCGGGAGTCACGGTGGAGCGATCTGCTAATTGCAGTACTGTCGAGGTCTTTCTCAAGGAACCCTGAAGATTAAGCTTAAGCATGGTATCCCTGGTCATCACATTAATGGCAGCCCCCAGATGAATCAAGGTGTGAGGTATAATGGTGCCATTGATGTGAACATCTACTATAGGACTTCCAGGATCTAGGTACTTTGGGCAGATGACTTGTCCTAACATAAGGTCAGACAGTTGTCCTATGACATTGATAGTTGAGGCATCTTTCTTCCGTCTGCCTAGGTGTTTGAAACACTTCTCCTTAACCAGTTTGTTGTATATTGGCACATCCTTGATGGCTTGGAGAAGTGGTATTTTTACACACAACTGCTTGAGCTCACCCAGAAGCTCATCCTCCTCTGGGTTGGGTTGTGTGGTGGCTGTTAGTCTCTCAGGAAAGGGTGGAATAACCTTCGGTTCACTTTCCTGTTTATCTTCCTCATCCTCTGGGGGAGGAGGTTGGCGATCTGGTAGAGTCTTTCCAGATCGAAGATTGATCTCCTGGATCTCCACAGCATAGGTAGGGCATGAGGTTTCCCCAGTGTATACCTGCTGGGCCTGTCTATTGTTGGGGTTCGGGTTCAGTTGAGCAGGCATTTGAGGTTGCCTTGGAGGAGCAGGAGGTAATGGCTGAGGTTGAACTGGTGGTGGAGGCAAGATCGCAGGAGGAGTGTTGTATTGGGGCCTCCACCCCGACTGAGGTGCATTCCATTGAGGCTGTGGCTGGGCATGTGAGTGATATGAATTAGAAGTAGGTTGAGTGGGGTACTGAGGTGGATAAGACCATGGAGGAGGCATGGACCATGAAGGATGAGCAGGGGGACCCCAGGAAGGCATAGGAGTCGATTGGTTGGGGCTGTAATAAGCTTGAGATGCCCCTTGCATCCCCTGCTGATAAGGTCTAGATCCCTGTGGCCTCCTTTGGTTGAGGTAATAGAGAGGCTCTGTGGGGGCTTCTGTCCCTTGGTACATGGCTTTAAACCCAGGTAAGGTTGGACACTGATTTGTGGGATGGTCCTCCTCACAAACGAAACACACTTCAACCGAATGCAATGGACATTCGTTCTTAGGGTGTCTCCTTGTGCACCTAGGGCAGAAAACAGCCAAGGCTCTCTCAGCTTCTTCTTTCTTTTGCTGAATCCTGAAGGTGTCAAGCTGCATGGCAATGGTCTGTCTCACCTCACTCTTAAGATCTTCTAATTGATTTTCAAGCTCATGTTTGGAGAAAGGGACACTAGATGAGAGGTGGTTTCCTCTACCTCGTTTCCGAGCTGCCCTGGAGTGGTTTCTAAACACAGTCTTGATGTCCTCATAAGGCAGTTGGTAACTGTCCCCCCCAGCTAACATGTGAAGGGTATCTAAGAGGTCTTCAGGGACTCCTCGGAGCAGGACCAACTTGAGGGATTCAGGGTCAAGTGTGCACCTGGCCCGCTTATAGCTTAGTTGGAACCTCTCCTCATAATCCTCTAAGGATTCATCATTTCCCATGGACATCCGAAAGATTTCCCCCTTTGTTTCCTTGGACCTACAGTAATCCCAGTACTTGGTGTTGAAAGCTTGCTGCATCTGAGCCCAAGTGGTGATACTATTCCCAGGTAAGCCCATGAACCAGCGTAGTGCTGCATCCTTAAGAGTGGAAGGGAAAAGTTTCAACTTTTGCTCATCTTCAGTATAGTCATAGGTTCTACAAAGGACAGTAAACTCAAACAGGAAGGTATCCGGATCTTCAGTAGTCAGCCCATGGAAGTGAGGTAAGGCGGAGGGGCTAATGTTCTTCATTTTCATCTCTCCATTGGTCTCCCGGATGGGGAAGGCACCTTCTATTCTCTCATCTTCTCTTCTATTGTCAGCCATAGCTTCAGATGGGGTGGTCTATAACTCTTCTTCTACTATAGGGTCTTTGGATATCTCAGGATGTTCACCTATAGGTTCCTCTGGGTCACTGTCACCAAAGAAGAGAGAAGGGTGACTCAGTGATGTGGTGGGGGTGTTTGGTAGGAATTTGCCTGATCTATCTCGGTTCCTACGAGGCATGAAATGGAAAAGACTTTCTTTTTCTTTTGATTTCTTTTTGCTTTGCTTTTCTTTTGGTACCTGCAAAACTGAGACAGATTGATCTACAACTAACTATGAAATATGCAGAATTAAACTGAAAGCAGGAAAGAACTAATCTACTTTGCTCAAATGAAATTGGAAGAATGGAAATGCTAGTTTACGCTTGCAGAAAGGAAATGCTAATCTATGAAAGCAGGAAATGCTAATCTATGAAAGCAGGAAATGCTAATCTATGAAAGCAGGAAATGTCTATGCTACTTTTGCAGAATGGAAATGAAGTAAACTACTTAGCAGAAGGCAAGAGTAAGAAAGTAGAAGAAAAGCAACAATTACTAATACTCTGACGCTTCCCCGGCAACGATGCCAAAAACATGGTGGGCTCCAGTATTGTAGCAATAATGCTACAACTCCTGGAGCTTCCTATCTCTAATTTTATCAACCCGGTAGTTCGTACAAACTTGGAAGCGACGGTGCTGTATGCACAAGTACTAGCTCTTGTCGCAGCTGTCACTTGGTCAGCTGGCACAAGTCCGCTAGGGCTCAAGCCAACTTCTATATGCTCACAGAAGAAGCTTTATGAATGATGGATGAAAGCTAACTCAAAGGAGACTAGTCTAACTGCAGAAAGAAACTGAAAGCCAATAAAGCATGAAAACCCTAGTAAACCCTAATTTGACTAGCTAGACCCTTACAATGCAAAACGGTGAATGAAACTACTACCACTAATGCCATTACTTGCAGGGAACTGAAATACATGCATCTAAGCTACTTGCATCTGAAAAGACATGTTTTTGTATTTTTTCATTAAGTGGTTGGATTTATTGTGATGATGCTTTTGATTAGGGTTTGGTTGTGCAGGAGCGGTTGGAATGGAAGGAAAGCATGGGCAAGGTCAGGATGGCTAGGGGAGGTCCCAGAGGGTCTCTAGCATCAGTCCACAGAAGTCTACCACGTTCGGATGCTCAGCAACCGAGTTTGCAGGCTTCTACAGGAAGTCTGCAGGGGATCCTACAGGAAACTCAGGGATTTCTACAGGAAGTCTGTGCAATTCTATAGGATGTTTGACCGTGGAAGTTTTGGGAGATGGTGAAGTGTTGGAGTGGTGTGGGAGGATAGGTGAGATGGAGATGGAGCTGGTGATGGCTCAGGAGCAGAGAAGTCAGATGGAGGAAGAGTGCATGCAGTGGTTTGATGGCTTAGAAGGATGGAATCAACGAAAGATTAAGTAAATGAAGCTACGTGGCAATAGATGAGTTGGAGGATAAATGAGCTGGACAGAGGCCGAGTGGGTGACTTGAGGAGAGATCAAGAAGAAGAAGAAGGAAGTGGAATGATATGGAGCAGCGTAAATGAAACAAATGACTTATTCACCAAACGAGAATTCATTAACCTATGATAACTATGCCATGAAACCTATGAACAGCAATGGAAAACCAAGAAAAGAAACTCGTGCATGGAAGTGGAATGTAGAAGTATGCTTCAATATCACAAGTGCATGGATGGATCTTCAACGAAAATGTCTATGTTGCAGCTTGCATGGAAGTGAGAAGAACTGCGTTTCTTTTTGGTGGTTGGTTATGGGCTGCACCCCAATCCCTAGCAGAGATGGCAGTGAGCTTTAACAACCTTTTTCTGGAGCTCCAATAAATTTTAACTACCCTCCTATCGAATCTAAGCAACTGAAAGCAAATTCACCATAAACTAATCCTATCTAAGCTCATGAAAAAGACTAAATTAACAGACTGTAAATTCGAATTGCATGTTAAAGTAAAAACTCAAAGTGCTGGAACGAAATGCAATTAACATTACAACACCGAGGAGATCTATTGCTCTCAGGTTGGGCCCTAACCTGAGAGCTATAGCTCCCTTAGAAACTCAGAATGAGATCAAAATCTGCCTGCCTTTATTCATAAACGAAAATCTGATGTCATGCCAAAACTGGCTTACAAAAGGAACAAACACCAAGCTGTAGCTCGTACTTCCAAATTACAAGAGCAATACAAAAGTTCAAAAAGCTTCTATCCAAGGCTACGGCCTCAGTATTTATGCAAAATGATCATCCAACAGGTGTCCTTGATTTGTGGAGCTTGGCTGTCCAACTGAAGGTTAAACTGCTGATCCTGTAGAACAGTTATGACTGCTGTTCCTGTAGAACAGTTGGCTGCCTCTAAGCTCGGTGGGGAGATGGATTGGAGCTCAGAGCTATGGTGGGAATTACGAGGAAGGTCCCCAAGACCGTGGACATCCTCTCCTAAAAACCAACAGTGCCACCTCATTGTCTCCTTGTCTCCTTTTTCGTGGTCTTTGCTCCCTTTTAATGCCAAAACCTGAAATCATCATGTATTAGTCACGTAGATAGAATGCCTACCCTTCTTCCTACAAACAACATGAATAAACCAAGAAATGAATGCATAAGCAATAAAAAATGAATGGTTTGAGCAGAGCAAGTAGGCCAAATGAGCCCAAATTGTACCAAAAATTGGGGCTCATCAATAGTCACCAAGACTTTGTGCAAAGGGAAGTTCTTCGTATTCAAAGAGCACCTTGGACTGATGGATGTGACCATCTCGGGCAATGATCTTGATGTTATCCAACCAACTCACAAAATAGAAGAAAAGATAGATCAACGGCTTCAAAATCAACCTCTTCAAGGGGGAAACCTCTGTTGAGATTGCAACAAGATGATGGAGCTTAGTGAAAAGAGTTGCCTTCACTAAGTGGGCCCGCAGGCTATTTTTGGCGCAAGTCTATTTTTAGACTATGTCTATTTTTAGACATATGGATCATGTCTATGTTTATGGATGATTGATCAAGTTGGGAAAATAGATGGACTTCTATTTTTGATGAAAGTGTGAGTGATCACAGGGTGAGTGATCAAAGTCTATTTTTAGACTGGCTGTCAAAAATAGAAAAGTCAAATATTATTATCTCACAATAATATTTGGACTATAAACTTAATCTTATTCTCTTGGAGCACTTCAGTTTGAGCTACAGAAGTGGCACATGCAGCTGTCATAAGGAAATACGCTTTTCTTATGAGTCAGTTGAGTTGTTGCATGCATGACTTCAGTTAGAACTCAATCAGTTGAGTTTGGTGGAGTTGATTGTGGAGTTGATGGAGTTGTGTTCAGTTTAGCTTTGTTAAACTGGTTGTATTTAGTCTAACTGGCAAATAGACTAAAGATGAGTTGGGTGAATTAGTTATTAATTAATTCACAAGTTATTAACTCATAATACAACTAATGAATACATCAGTTAACTCAGTTGCATGTCAGTTCATGTTCAGTTCAACAGGGACAGGTGGTAGAGAATCAGATTGCTATCAGTTGTGACTATAGTTGTGCATCAGATCTTGCACAATCAAGGGATTGAGTATGCCAATGAGTTTGCTCACGTATTTGGCCCACATTTTAGCCTTTGCTCACGTCCAAAAAGAGTGAGTGACTATTTTGCAGGTGAAAAACGAGTTTGGGAAGCTATTCTCATCAGTTCTTGAGCAGGTATTGAGCAGTGGAGGCAGGCAAGCAGTGGAAGAGATTTGGAGATCAGATCTGAGCTGTATTGTGTGTAACAGAGGTGGAGATACTTGTGAGAAGTATTATGCTGTGTGATGTTACATGACTCAATCATTAATATACACATAGTTGGGGTTTTTAGCGCGATGCTTTCCCCAGGATACATACTGTGTTAATGTGTGAATGCTCTTGATGTTTTATTGTTATTGATGCTGCTATATTGTTGATCAACGTAGAGGAGCTTATGTATTGTGTATGTTTTCCGCAATAGTACATGATCAGGATAATCTCCATTGAATATGTGTTAAATTATTCAAAATTTCTACATGGTATCGGAGCTGTTGATCATCGGATCTACTATTCAGGAAGTGTTTACATTCTATTTCTTCAGGCAGAGTCTGTAATCGGGCCAGGTAGCCTCTGGATTCATCCTTCCTTTGGAAGGTGAGATATCTGGTGAATGCCCATACAGTCAATCTCTGTACGAGAAATATTGTGTTCTCACGAATTCTAGATTGGAAGCAGTTGAGTTGGTGCTGGTGGAATTCGAATTTTGCAACAGTGTTGTTGAAAATGTCTTTCAACGGATTGCAAATGTTATTCCAAAGCAAGAGCGACCTGGCGCTCAAGGATAAACTCAGAAACAATAAAGGTGAGAATGGATCTTCATCAAAGGTATCTGATGAAGAGAATTGCGCTTTGGCTGCCAAAGCAAAGAAGGGGAAGAACGAGAAAGCTTCTCAGTCTGGTGCGAAAGGCAAGAAGCAGGATATGTCCAAGGTGAAGTGTTTTCACTGTCACCAGCATGGACACTATGCCACAAATTGTCCGCAGAAGAAGAAGAACAAGCAAGCTGCTGCAGGGGGAGAGGCCTTAGCTTCTCAGTTTGAGCTTGATTTTTCATTGATTGCATGCTTGGTTTCACGTGTGATGGGATCAGTGTGGTTCTTGGACAGTGGTGCGTCTTTTCACATGACGGGAGATAGAGATTTGTTCTCTGATCTGGAGGACAAAGATCTTGGAGTGCACATCGAGATGGGCGATGATGGTAGATACAGTGCGACCGGTATCGGTACCATTTCCTTTGAGAGGGAGTCTGGTAAACCCTTTGTATTGAAGGAAGTCATGCATGTTCCAGGATTGAAGAAGAATCTCATCTCAGTGGCGATGTTAGAAGACAAGGGGTATGATGTTGTTTTCAGCGAGGGAAAGGCCTTCCTGCGCAGCAAGACAACTGGTGAGACCCGGAAGATAGGGGTTCGAGTAAGGAACCTTTATCAGTTGCATGTAGATGGATGCGCAACAATGGCAGGCAAGGCAGAAGGATTGGTGAGCCGGGATGATGGCGAGTTGTGGCACAGGAGATTGGATCACCTTCACCATGGAGCCTTGAAGATACTGTAGCAAATCACTACAGGGTTTCCTAAAGGCACACTTGTGCAGTCAGATCAGTGCAAGGGGTGTACTTTGGGGAAGTTTGTGAAAGCCACCTTTCACGAGAAGGATAGTCGCGCCACGATGATCCTTGAGAGAATTCACACAGACGTGTGTGGACCTTTCTCAGTTGCTTCGACAGCAAAACACAGGGATTATGTGATTTTTGTTGATGATTTCTCTCGTAAGTGCTGGATCTTCTTCATGCAGAAGAAGAGCGAGACATATTCAAAGTTTTGTGAATTCAAAGCACTGGTCGAGAAGGAGTCGGGGAAGAAGGTGAAGGCTCTTAGGAGCGATAATGGTGGTGAATACATCTCGGACGAGTTCAAGGATTTCTGCAAGGGAGAAGGGATTCGTAGAGAGCTCATAGCTCCCCATAACCCACAACAGAACGGGGTAGCTGAGCGGAAGAACAGAACGATTGTGGGTGCTGCACGGGCGATGTTGCATGATCAGGTTCTACCCCTTCACTTGTGGGTGGAAGCATGCAATACAACAGTGTATGTGCAGAACCGTTGTCCTCATAGGATACTTGGAATGAGTACACCCGAGGAGGCTTATTCTGGTAAGAAGCCTGATCTTTCTCATTTGAGGATTTTTGGTGCTAACGTTTACATGCATGTGACGAAGGATGCCAGAAAGAAGTTGGAGCCGACTGCAGAGGTTGGGATATTTGTGGGGTACACTGATACGCCCCACAACTATCGTGTGTATTTGCCAGACAGTGGTAAAACTGTTGTGCGACGGGATATAAAATTTCAGGAGGAGAAAGCCATGAAGTGTTCGCTTGAGAGGGAGCTACACTTGCATGCAGATGAGGAACTATTAGTTCCTAAGGATGAGCTTCAGGACGTGGATCAGCCACAGGACGAGGTTCATGGAGTGGAAGAGACCACTCATGCAGCGCCAACCATCAGAGGGCGAAAGCGCTTGACAGAAGCTGAGCGACTGGCTCAAGATGCAGAGAAAGTTGTAGGACCACTTACAGCCCAACGCAGGCAGAGACAGTCACCTGATTGGTACACTGGATACATGGCTCTTATGAGCAAGTGTGTTGTGACTGAGCCATCCTCTTTCGAGGAAGCTGTGGACGATCCCGCATGGGTAGACGCCATGGTGGAAGAGTATGATTCTATTGTCAGAAACAGTGCATGGGAGATTGTTCCTAGACCGGAAGGGAAATCAGTGGTAAGTTCGATATGGATCTACAAAGTTAAGCAGGCAGTTGACGGGAGTGTGGAGAAGTACAAGGCAAGATTTGTTGCCCGAGGCTTTTCACAGATTGAGGGGATCGATTATGAGGAGACCTTTGCACCGGTCGCAAGGTATTCTTCCATACGGACGATTCTTGCTCTCTCAGCGCAGATGGGATGGCACATTCATCAAATGGATGTGAAGACTGCGTTCCTCAACGGAGTCATTGAGGAGGAGGTGTACATTGAGCAACCCGAAGGCTTTGAAGTCTTCAGCAGCGAGTCGCATGTGTGCAGGCTCAAGAGAGCGCTGTATGGGTTGAAGCAAGCACCACGTGCTTGGTACACACGGATAGACAGCTATTTCACAGGACTTGGATTCTCCAAGAGCGAGGCGGATCCGAACCTATACCAGATTGTGGTGGACGGTAAGTTGCTTATCATTGTACTGTATGTTGATGATTTGATCCTAACGGGTGATGAGCTGTTGATATTGTCATGCAAGAAGGATCTTGCTATAGAGTTTGAGATGAAGGATTTGGGCCTCCTTCACTATTTCCTAGGATTGGAAATATGGCAGCGCAGTGGTGGACTGTTTGTTTCTCAGGGCAAGTATGCTCGGGAGATACTGGAGAAGTTCAAAATGCATGGCTGCAAGCCTGTTGATACTCCTCTTCCTAGAGGTTGGAGGAAGGAGGATGCCACTTCGGGAGAAGAAGTGGATGCCACTGTTTATCGACAGTTGGTGGGGTCGCTGATGTATTTGGTCAATACACGACCTGATATATGCTATGCAGTTAACCAGCTTTCACAAGCTATGGTTAAGCCTACCAAGCTCTTCTGGAAGGCGGGCAAGCATGTATTGTGCTACTTGAGAGGCACATCGGGATATGGTTTGTGGTACAGACAGGAGGATGAGGTGAAGCTATGTGGCTTCACGGATGCAGATTGGGTAGGGAGCCCAACAGACAGAAAGAGCACATCAGAAGGGGTCTTCAGTATCGGATCGATAGCAGTTTCTTGGTACAGCAAGAAGCAGAGATCCATGGCACTCAGTTCAGCGGAGGCCGAGTATATGGCAACAAGTTTGGCTGCATGCGAGGCTATATGGATGAGGAAGATCCTGGTTGGTTTGTTCGGTTCTCATTTGGATCCTACTGTGATTTACTGTGATAACCAGAGTTGTATTAAACTCTCGGCTAATCCTGTATTTCATGATAGATCTAAACATATTGACATCAGGTACCATCATATCAGAGATTGTGTGCAGCGCAGGATCATGTTACTTTCGTACATTCCAACGGAGGATCAGGATGCTGATATTCTGACGAAGGCTCTCACCAGGAGCAAATTCGAGTACCACCGAGGCAGGATAGGGGTTGCTGATAATCCATATCTTGTCGAGAGGGAGTGTTGAGATTGCAACAAGATGATGGAGCTTAGTGAAAAGAGTCGCCTTCACTAAGTGGGCCCGCAGGCTATTTTTGGCGCAAGTCTATTTTTAGACTATGTCTATTTTTAGACATATGGATCATGTCTATGTTTATGGATGATTGATCAAGTTGGGAAAATAGATGGACTTCTATTTTTGATGAAAGTGTGAGTGATCACAGGGTGAGTGATCAAAGTCTATTTTTAGACTGGCTGTCAAAAATAGAAAAGTCAAATATTATTATCTCACAATAATATTTGGACTATAAACTTAATCTTATTCTCTTGGAGCACTTCAGTTTGAGCTACAGAAGTGGCACATGCAGCTGTCAGAAGGAAATACGCTTTTCTTATGAGTCAGTTGAGTTGTTGCATGCATGACTTCAGTTAGAACTCAATCAGTTGAGTTTGGTGGAGTTGATTGTGGAGTTGATGGAGTTGTGTTCAGTTTAGCTTTGTTAAACTGGTTGTATTTAGTCTAACTGGCAAATAGACTAAAGATGAGTTGGGTGAATTAGTTATTAATTAATTCACAAGTTATTAACTCATAATACAACTAATGAATACATCAGTTAACTCAGTTGCATGTCAGTGCATGTTCAGTTCAACAGGGACAGGTGGTAGAGAATCAAATTGCTATCAGTTGTGACTATAGTTGTGCATCAGATCTTGCACAATCAAGGGATTGAGTATGCCAATGAGTTTGCTCACGTATTTGGCCCACATTTTAGCCTTTGCTCACGTCCAAAAAGAGTGAGTGACTATTTTGCAGGTGAAAAACGAGTTTGGGAAGCTATTCTCATCAGTTCTTGAGCAGGTATTGAGCAGTGGAGGCAGGCAAGCAGTGGAAGAGATTTGGAGATCAGATCTGAGCTGTATTGTGTGTAACAGAGGTGGAGATACTTGTGAGAAGTATTATGCTGTGTAATGTTACATGACTCAATCATTAATATACAGATAGTTGGGGTTTTTAGCGCGATGCTTTCCCCGGGATACATACTGTGTTAATGTGTGAATGCTCTTGATGTTTTATTGTTATTGATGCTGCTATATTGTTGATCAACGTAGAGGAGCTTATGTATTGTGTATGTTTTCCGCAATAGTACATGATCAGGATAATCTCCATTGAATATGTGTTAAATTATTCAAAATTTCTACAACCTCCTTTACATTACACAAATGAACAATTCTTGGATATAATCAAAGCTTACATAACAATGATAATATAAGGGCACAACAATAAGAATAGTGGGCTTATATGGGGAACAATAATAATAATATGGGGACAATAGGGGCAACCCAATAACAATAAGGGCTATAATAACAATAGTAATGGGGGAATCACTCGTACTATAGGGACCTAACATGCCCCTCTCCTTCAAAAAATTGTTGTCCTCAATGTTTGAGTAGTTTTGGATGCTTCTGTATAAATTTCTCATCCTCCCATGTGGAATATTCAGCGGGTAAGTTTTTCCACTTGATAAGATACTCTAAAATTGTTCGATTTTGTAGCTGTCAAGCTCTTGTTTCTATGATTGCTTCAGGTTTAAATATGTTTTTTCCTTCCTCATCAAGTTCTGGAAATATTGTTTGAACTGAGAGCTTGTCACCTATAACCTTCTTTAATCATGAAACATGGAAAACTGGGTGCACTCAACAAGTTGCAGGAAGCTCCAATTTGTATGCCATAGTACCAATCTTTTGCAACACCTTGTACGGACCATCATACTTTGGTGATAATTTATTATCCTTCTTAGCTTGCTTGAGGGGCATTTTTTTATATGGTTGTAGCTGTAGAAATACCCAGTCACTTACATCAAAACTTCTTTCACGATGATGTTGATCTGCCTGTTGTTTCATTCTATTCTGTGCCAAAGTGAGGTTATCCTTTAAGAGTTGGAGAACTTGTTGTAGATGCTTGATGTGATCTTCCACTATTTGAACCTTATAATTTTATATTAAATATGATGTGATGGACAATGGATGATATCCATAAAGTGCCATAAATGGTTTCATTTTTGCTGTAGTATGGAAGGAAGTGTTATACTACCATTCAGCCAGAGACAACCATTTGACCCATTGTGTATGTTTATCAGATACAAAGCAACGAAGATATCCTTCCAAACATGTGTTTACTATCTCAATTTGTCCATCAGATTGAGGATGATAAGATGAGCTATGAGCTAACTGAGTACCTAGATAAGAAAATAATTTTGTCCAAAAATTTCCAGTGAAAATGCGATCTTTGTCGCTTACAATAATCTTTGGGTTTCCATGTAGCTTTTGAATTGTTTCCATAAATGTAGTAGCAACTATACTTGCTTTAAATGGATGAGATAATGCACAAAAGTGTGCATACTTGATAAGTCTATCAACTATCACCATGATGACACTCTTTTCTTCAGACTTGGGTAAACCTATGATAAAATCCATTGAAACCTCCTCCCAACATTGACTTGGAACAGATAAAGGTTGTAATAGACATGAGGTATTAATCAATTCAACTTTATTTTGTTGGCAAACCAAACATTCTGCTACAAACTTTTGAATATCCAATTTAAGGCCATCCCAAAAAAATTCCTTCTTAACCCTGTGTTAAGATTTTAAAAATCCTAAGTGCCCTCCTAAGGGAGAGGTGTGCAATTACATAAGAATCTCTTGTTTGAGTTGGGAATTCTTACAAAAGGTATAAGCGATCATTGTACCATAACGAATCATTTTTCCAACTAAATGTATTATATGTACTAGGATCTTGTTGTAACTCTTGAATGAGTGCCAACACTTCTTCGTCATTCTTTCATTCATCCCTTGCTTCGTTTATCCAATCTGGTTGGATAATATAAATGACATAAAGCAATGCTTCCACATCCTCTTCCTTTCTTGTGAGTGCATATGCAACAACATTTTGCTTCCCTTTTTTGTAGATGATTTCAAAGTCATAACCCAACATCTTTGTGACCCATTTTTTTTGCTCTTCTAAAGATAATCTTTGTTCTAAAAGGTATTTAAGACTATCATGATCCGTTTTTATCTTGAAGTGTCTTCCCATTAGGTATGGTCACCATTTCTTAAGTGCATGTAGTATTGCCAACATTTCCTTCTCATAAATAGCTTTTTGTAAATACTTTCCTTTGATTGGATGACTTTCGAAGGAAATGGGTCCTTTTTCTTGCATTAAAACAACACCAATTCCATTTCCTGAGGCATCACATTCCACAATAAAGGGTTTTGTGAAGTCTGGCGTAGCTAAGACCGATGCTTGGAACATTGCCTCTTTAAGATGTTCAAAGGCCTTCATTTCTTCTAGAGTCCATGAAAATGCATCTTTCTTCAATAATGTTGTTAGAGGTGCTACTATTCTCCCATAATTCTTAACAAACTTGCGATAATACCTTGTCAACATGAGAAATCCTCGTAGTTGCTTTATGGATGTGGGAATTTTCCATTCCTTAATGGCTTTAATTTTTCTAGGGTCTACCTTAACACCTTCATGATATACAATATGACCCAGATATTCCACCTCTTGTACTCCAAATAAACATTTGGATCTTTTTGCATATAATTGTTTCTCCTCCAATAGTTTGAGCACCCTGTCAACATGTTGAACATGATCCTTCCAAGACTTGTTGTAGATTAGTATATCATCAAAAAATACTAACAAAAATTTTCTAAGGAAGGGTTTGAAAATGGAATTCATCCAACCTTGAAATGTTGAAGGTGCATTGGTAAGGCCAAGAGACATGACCAAAAATTCATAATGACCCTCATGAGTTCTAAATGTGTTTTTTAGAATGTCTTTAGTATTCGTTCTGATTTGATGATATCCTAAATGAAGATCCAACTTGGTGAAGTAAATTGATCCATGCAATTCATCCAATAATTCATCAATAACAGGAATGGGAAATTTATCTTTATAGTGAGTTTGTTGAGCTCCCTATAATCCGAACACATGTGCCATGATCCATCCTTCTTGTGCACAAATACTGTTGGAGCAGAGAAAGAACTTTGACTAGGTTGAATTATACCAACCTCTAGCATTTATGCAACCACACCTTCAATTTCACTCTATTGGGAATAGGGATATCTGTAAGCGCTGATGTTTGGAGGAACACTTCCTGGAATCAAATGAATAGAACAAGTGGGAGGCCTTTGGGAGTCTCAAATACCTTGGAATGATTGTCCAAGACTTTATGGAGATCTAGAGAAATAGATGATTTCGATGTGGGAACCTCTAGCGAACATAATTGTGCAATTATGCCTCATTGTTCTTTCTTTAGAAGCCTTGTCATGTTGTTAAAGCTGATTATCTTTCCTAGTTTCCCTGCAATACCCCTTAATTCAACTTCCTTTCCTTCTGAAAAAAATTCAAGAAAAGTTCTTGAAAATTAAAAGCTATCATACCCAAAGATTATAGCCATTGGACTCCTAGTACAACATCAACACCACCCATTGAAATGGAAAGCATTGGGATATTTAATACATATTATCCCATGGATAGATTGATATTATTTCACTTTCTAGAGAAATTTATGGTTCCTCCATTTGCAACCATCACTTGACACTCGTGTTGGATATAGGAAGCAATTCAATTCCTTGGCTATTGATGAGCCCCAAAAATGGATCATTATATGGGCTCATTCAGCCTCCTAATTCGACTTAATCCACCATTCTCATTACTTTATTGCATGTTTTTGATTATATTTATGTTAATAGAGTGAATTGGGTTAGTCATTATGCCAACAAGTCTAATGGGTGCTTTGTGCAATTTTTTGGTCAATTTTGCGATAAAATCAAAGGTTTTAATGAGCACTTGGCAGCCAAATTCATGGGAGAATAAGGGAGAGGATTTGTAGGAAGGTTTCCCCTTCATTTATGGGCCCCTACCTCGAATTCTCCACCATCAGCTCGGAGTTCAAGGGCCACCAAATCGATTATCACAAGGGCAGCTGAGCAAGGGCTAGTAAAGTGACTGTTAACTACAAGCTTTGGCAGCCAAGTTCCTAAAGTTTAGGAGGGTTGTTAGGGTCCTCAATTTGTATAAATAAGAAGGCTTAGGGCCTCATTTCAGTTAGTCACTTTGTAGGTAGAAGTTAGCTAGTTTGTAGTTCGATTTTAGTCATTTTTTTACGCAATAGGTTAGCACTCTAGTGCTGCTCTGTTTTTGCTCATTTGTGGAGCCTTTGCTGTAAACATTGTTGTGATATGGTTATTTTCTGAATAATGGAGATCAGTTTATTCTGCTTCAGATCTGAGTTTCTTTTAGGAGCCTTTAGCTCTTGGGGTTGGGCCCAACCCAAGTGCCAGGGCCTCCTCAATGCACTGTCATATGTTTTTCTGCTGTCTTTAATTAATTTCTGCTAGTAGGTTACAATCTTATTTGGTTATTTAGTCGATTTTAATTTGCAGAAGTTGGTTACATGTTCAGATTCTTGATTGCTTCGTTGCATAGTTATTTCACAAGGTTTCATTGGAAATAGACTTCTGTTCCATTTCTTTGCTGTTATCTAGGTCAGATTAGGTCAAAGTAATTAGCTTCTTGAATTTTCCAAGTCTTCATTTGTCTAATTCGAAGGATAACTTGCAGAGCGCCTGTAATACCTCTCCATCTACCTATACTCCATCAATCCCATCTACTCCATCCTCCAACTCGGATTCTTGCCTCATGTTTTCCATTTGTTCACTTTGCCCTAAATTCCCATATTTTTGTGCAACATTGCTCTACCTCTCCTTTCCAACCATCCTCGCTACTCCTCAGCTCCATTCCCCAAGTCCTGGACCTCTTCGCACCCCTAGCTCACCTCCATGCTCACTCCTTCATCTTTCTTCCTCCATCCATCCTCCAAAATCCCATTTCTAAAAATCTTGTAGAAAATTACAAACATCCTGTAGAAATTCCAGAACATCCTGTAGAACGCCTGCAAACTTCCTATAGAAGCTCACGAATGAGGTTTCTTGATAGCCAAACTCTGTGAAACTCTCTGGAAGCGTGTTAGGGACCCCTTAGGCCCTCTCTGAACCTTCCCGACCTCCTCCAAGCATTTCCTCTCGCCAATCCACCTCTGCACAGTCAAAAACAGTTAAATTGCATGCATGATAATTCTGGAAACTTATTCAAAAATACAAAAAGATGTTTTTTTTTTTTGAGATGTTACTGTAGAGGTAGCTTAGAAACATGTATTTTACCTTCCTAGAAGTCAATGGCATCTCTTTCAGTAGCTTGCATCCTCTTTCTTGCATTAGTAGGGCTAGTTGGTAAAATTAGGGTTTGCTAGGGTTTACATTTCCTTTCATCTTTTCAGTTTCTTTCTGCAAGTAGATCAGCCTTCTTTGAGTTAGCTTTCATCCATCAGTTAAAAAGTTTGTTCTCAGAGCTCATAGAAGTTGGCTTAAGCTCCTAGCAGACTTGTGCCAGCTGACCAAGTGACAGCTGCGGTAAGAGCTAGTACTTGTGCATACAGCACCGTCGCTTCCAAGTTTGTTAATAACTACCGGGTTGATAAAAGTAAAGAAGGGAGTCCTAGGAGTTGCAGCATTATTGCTGCAATACTGGAGCCCACCATCTTTTTGGCGTCGTTGCCGGGGAAGCGTCAGAGTATTGGTGATTGCTGCTTTTCTTCTATTTTCTACTGCTACCTTCTGATAAGTAGCTTATTTCATTTCTATTTTGCAATTTCATTTCCGCAACAGTAGATTAGAACTTTCCCGCTTTCATAGATTAGCATTTCAATTCCGTAATTTCAATTCTACAAGCGTAGATTAGCATTTCAATTCCACAATTTCAATTCTGCAAGCGTACCCTAGCATTTCATTCCTACAATTTCATTTTAGCAAAATAGATTAGTCATTTCCTGCTTTCATTTCAATTCCGCATTTTCATTTCAGCAAGATAGATTTTAGTTAGCTGCAGTTCAATCTATTTCAGTATTGCAGGTACAAGCAGAAAAAAGCAAAAATCAACCAAAAATATTTTCTTTCATGCCTTGTAGGAGTAGAGATAATTCAGAAAAATGATTGCACAACACCTCCACTACTTCACACAGCCATCCTTCTCTCTTCTTCGATGGCTGTGATTAAGAAGAACCCCTAGGTGGATGGCAAGGAATATTTGAAGAACCTCTAGGGGAGAAGAAGAAAACATTCCTCTGGAGCAAATGGCTGAAAATAGAAATGTTGGGAGCAGTACCTTGTCCAAAAATGAATTTGCAAATCAGATGGAAGATTTCAAGAGTGATATGAGGTAGTTTCTTTCCATGCAACTGGATACCTTGCGGATCCAAAGGAAGAAAGAGGAAGCCAAGAGGGCTTTGGCCATCTTTTGTCCCAAGTGCACTAGAAAGCATCCTAGGAATGAATGTCCATTGCACTCCATAGAAGTGTGTTTTGTCTGTGAAAAAGACCATCCTACAGATCAGTGCCCTTCCTTACCCAGAATTAAAGCTGCATATCAGAGGGCAAAAGGAGCCACTGAACCACTCTATTATCTGAACCAAAGGAGGCCACATGGACCCATACCTTACCAGCAGGGAATGCAAGAGACATCCCAGACCTATTATAACCCCTATCAAGCCACTTCCATGCCTTCTTGGGGTCCCCCTGCTCATCCTTCCTGGTCCACACCCCCTCCTTGGTCGTATCCTCCTCAATACCATGCTCCTCCAGTTGCTCATTCGTTTCACTCTTATGCTCCGCCACAACCTCAGTGGAATGCCCCTCATCAGGGGTGGAGGCTCCAATACAACTCTCCTCCCACTCCTTTGCCTCCACCACCTGCTCAACCGCAACCATCGCCTCCTCCTCCACCAAGGTAGCCCCAAATTCCTACCCAACCATAACCCCATCCACATCCATCTCAAATATACACCCCCACTCAACTACCCATACCACCATTTCCAAACCCACACAATGGAATAGCTCAACCCAATTGCAAAGCTGAGGCACAACATGTCCAAATGACTTCTCTTGAGCTCAATGATCTTCACCATAGCTCAAGAAGAGTATTGGAGAAAAGAGATTATATTGACAGCACTGAAGGATCACATCCAGCAAAAGAAGATTCAAAAGAGGATATCAAAGAACCATGGGCTGCACTAGATGAAGAGAAGACATCAAAATCAAAGATCGAGAAATCTCCCTCATGGTTACCATTAAATCCTCCATGTATTCAAGAGAAAAATCAGCAAAAAGAGGAAGTTGTGAATGTCATGATAGAAGAAGATATGGCGAATGATTCAGATTAGCAAAAGGACCAAGGATATCAGAGCTATATTGAGATATGGTTCCAGACAGTCACTAAGTTGCAGCAGTACTCTCTTCCTCAGCTTTGTTTGATCGCTTCAAAGACAAATCATTTGGTCTTTGAAATCCAGATAGCTGTCAAAGCATGCATTTCAAACCTCCAAATCATTTTGTCTATCATCTCGATGTGCACATGGCTCCATTGGAAGTATTCTTATACTTGAAAATGATTTTGTTTTTCAAGTAGGGTAGGGTAGGAAAAAAGAAAAAAAAAAGAGAAAAAAATGAAAATAAGAAGAAAATAAAAATCTAAGGTGAAAACCTCCTCGGAGGCGCCTTATATTGGCTCAATGATTGAAGACCTCCATGAGGCGGTCAATGGGTTGGAAAGAAGAGAAAATAGAAAGGGAATAAGCTCCCTGGGTGAAAACCTCCCTTGGAGGCGCCCAGGGCAGGAAACTAGGGTGAAAACCTCCACGAGGCACCCTAGTTGTTTTTAAAAAAAAAAAGAGAAAAAGAAAAATAAAAATAAACCTAATTTCCATTGAATAATTGCAGGTTGCAGCAAGGACATTGCAGGTTAGGAGGATCGCTCAAAACAAAGACAGAGGAAGTTCTGTGCCTTCTACAGGAAGTTCTGTGTCCTCTACAGGAAGCCTACAAACAAGCCAAAATCGATCTCCGAAGAGGACCAGAAGGCTAGGAATATGTCCATGAGGCCTGCAAGCATCCATGTTTCCATCCCTCACCCTTCTCCATCATTTTTTCCATCTCATTGTGCTTCTCTCCTCAAAACTGCGTGTTCTACAGGAAGTTCCTGTAGAAATTACAGGATTTCTACAGGAAGCTAGAAATGGATTTCAAAAAGGTAGTTTGGCGAACATGATAGCTTCCTCAAGGGTTCAGAAGTCCTCCTGCAATCTTAAAACTCCTCCTCCATCATCTCCATGCCTGCATCACAACCCAAGCTCATTTTTTTTTTACCATGCAAAAACTTGCAGAATGCTTTGAAGAAAAAATACATAGAACAGAATTTGTTTTTTCCCTAGCTTGAAAACCATGAATCCATATGCAAAACTGTTATAGGGGGAGTTGTATAGGGACGATGCCAACATGCCCGAGCAATTTCAGCCAATTCCGCTGCACGGTTTCCAAGAAATCATCCTCCATCACCTTCAGCCATTTTTTCATTTTCTCCATATCCGTGCATCTGTTTCAAAACCTGTTTTATGGGGAGATGCACATGGGTGATAGTAGCCTACCCAAGCAGTTTCATCCGATTCTGATGCACGGTTTCCGAGAAATTAATCTTTGTAATCTTCAGCCATTTTCCATTTTTCGAAATATGTGCATCCATTGATCACAATTTTTCTATGGGAGGTGAATAATGATGATAGGAACATGCTCAGAAAGTTTCAGATCGATCCGGTCCATCGTTCAGGAGCAATGGAGAAAATAAGTCGCCGCCTTGTAAAAATTCAATATCAGCAACTTGAGGGTGCAAGTCTGAACGTGGAAACAAATTCCTGCAGCTTAGATCCGGCCAGAGGACACCTGCACAAGGAAAATAGCCATGAATCAGCAACCAAGCCATCATGCAACCACAGAAACAAATTCATGCAGCAAATGAAAGGCCATAGCACCTCACAGCAACCACGCTCAACATCCAGGTATGTGACTAACCTCGTTCCTCTATTGCATGAATCTAATTTAAGAACTACATGAACGAATGAAATGGTGGGATTCAGATAGAAAGCTAGCCAGTTCAATTGCATTCATCCAGGGATCACCAGCACACGTGTGTAGTCATTCACGGGAAATTAAAAAAAAAAAACAGGCAGTGGTAGAGATTTTAACTCCAGTGCAACTGATTAACAAGAAGAGGACATGCAGCTCATCATAGCACTGCAGTCTGCATGTGGCCACATACACTTGGCCACTTCACTCCCTCACCATGAATCACACAGCAATTAAAAAAAATGCTCGGCTGAAACTCACAAACTGCTGTTCATTTGCACTTGCAACGTCCTCAACTGAAGTATGCATCCTCCGCTTCCACAAAGTGATTAACCCGTCGTCCTCCACTGAGCTTTTCAGCTTGGTTCAAAATTCTCCAGCGTATCAGGCTCACTGAGAGGTGCGAGGGCGTTCTACAGGAAACAGGGGGGGTCTTCTACAGGGAGTACAGCATAGCCTTTTGGAACAGAGAAACCTGAGCTTTCCTTCATCAAATTTGGAGTTCCGAGAAAGGTAGGCTCGAAAACACTCTTCCATGCATGATATATTTTGAAAGGTGGTGAATTGAACTATCTGGAGTAGGAGAATTAGAGACAAGTCTGCCTGTAAGTCAAAAATAGCAGTGTGATTGTGTGTTGCACGGAATTTCTCAGTTTTTCTACATCAAAATTCCTCTCCACGTTTCCGGTCTAAAATTCTCTTATAAGGAAGGCATATGCAGCTGTGAGAGCCAGCCTGTGGATGAAAATTTTAAAATTTGCATATCTGAATGTGTCCTGAGAAGAAAACTTAGTCTCTGTCCTCTGGCTGTAGAAGCAAAACTCTTCCTCTCATAACCAGATAGCTGAAGAATTTTTAATGTCCTTGAGATCTCTTTCTACCAAAAAAGAAAAGAACAAAAGAACAAACTTGGTCAGGGTCTTTTGCAGGCATGAACATAATTGTTAAAACAGAGTAAGGTGTCATATCAGAATTTGATGCAGGTGATCCAGGATTGTAAAGGGATGGAAATCTTAAAGTTGGTGGGGGACTTGGAGGATGGAATTAGAGTCTCACATCAAAGGAGAGACATGAAGATTCTGTCATAGATCCAAGCTAGTTTGGAACTGTCTAAATCAAGAACAGGGGAACAATACTTTGAGAGTGCTTCTAAAAGCGATCAGGCTGGGAATGCAAAATTTGTTTACTGTGACGGATCAGGCTTGGCAGCTGACAACCGGCTACAACTAGAAGGATTAATTGAAGGTGCCCAAATTTGTACAAATGAAGGTTTAGCAAATATTGTGTTATGAAACCAGCTCATGAAAAGATAGAAAAGATAGATCAACGCCTTAGAATTCAGCCTCTTCGAGGGGGCAACCTCCTTTACATTACATAAATGAACAATTCTTTGATGATTCAAATGACAAAACCTCCTTTCTATATATAGGAGTCTAAGGAGTCACAATATAATCCAGCCGACCTAAAAATAATAATATAAAGCCACAAAAATAACAATAGAGGGATTCTATGGGCACATTAATAACAAAATGGGGGCAATGGGGGCACAACAATATAAATAAGGGGTATAACTACAATAGTAATGGGGTAATCACTAGTATTATAGGGACCCAACATGCCCCTCTCCTTCAAAAAAGTGTTGTCCTCAACGCTTGAGTAGTTCTGGATACTTCTGCATAAAATTTTCATCCTCCCATGTGGAATCTTCAGCAGATAAGTTCTTCCACTTGATAAGGTACTCTGAAATTGATCGATTTCGTAGCTGTCGAGTTCTTTTTCTATAACTGCTTCCGCTTCCAATATAATTTTTCCTTCCTCGTCAAGTTCTGGCAATATTGTTTGAACTGGGAGCTTGTCGCCTATAACCTTCTTTAAACATGAAACATGGAAAACTGGGTGCAATCGAGAAGCTGCAGGAAGCTCCAATTTGTATGCCATAGTACCAATCTTTTGCAACACCTTGTACGGACCATAATACTTTGGTGATAATTTATTATCCTTCTTAGCTTGCTTGAGGGACATTTGCTTATATGGTTGTAGCCGTAGGAATACCCAATCACCTACATCAAAACTTCTTTCACTGCGATGTTGATCTGCCTGTTGTTTCATTCTATTATGTGCCAACACGAGGTTATCCTTTAAGAGTTGGAGGACTTGTTGTTGATGTTCGATGTGATGTTCCACTGCCTGAACCTTAGAATTTTCTCTTAAATATGATGTGATGGATGGTGGTTGATACCCATAAAGTGCCATAAATGGGGTCATTTTTGTTGCTGTATGAAGGAAGTGTTATACCACCATTCAGCCAGAGGCAACCATTTGACCCATTGTGTCTGTTTATCAGATACAAAGCAACGAAGATATCCTTCCAAACATTTGTTTACTATCTCAGTTTTCCCATCAGATTGAGGATGATAAGATGAGCTATGAGCTAACTGAGTACCAAGACAAGAAAATAATTCTGTCCAAAAATTTCCAGTGAAAATGGGATCTCTGTCACTTACAATAATCTTTGGGTTTCCATGTAGCTTTTGAATTGTTTCCATAAATGCAGTAGAAACTGTACTGGCTTTAAATGGATGTGATAATGCACAAAAGTGTGCATACTTGGTAAGTCTGTCAACTACCACCATGATGACACTCTTTCCCTCAGACTTGGGTAAACCTGTGATAAAATCCATTGAAACCTCCTCCAAACGTTGGCTTGGAATGGATAAAGGTTGTAATAGACCCGGTGTCTTAATTGTTTCAACTTTATTTTGTTGGCAAACCAAACATTCTGCCACAAACTTTTGAATATCTGATTTAAGGCCATCCCAAAAAAATTCCTTCTTAACCCTGTGGTAAGTTTTTAAAAATCCTGAGTGCCCTCCTAAGGGAGAAGTGTGCAATTCCATAAGAATCTTTTGTTTTAGCTGGGAATTCTTACAGAGGTATAAGCGATCTTTGTACCATAACGAATCATTTTTCCAGCTAAATGTATCAGACGTACTGGAATCTTGTTGTAGCTTTCGAATAAGTGCCCACACTTCTTCGTCATTCTTCCATTCCTCCCTTGCTTCATTTATCCAATCTGGTTGGATAATAAAAATGGCGCACAACAATGCTTCCACATCCTCATCCTTTCTTGAGAGTGCATCTGCCACCACATTTTGCTTCCCTTTTTTGTAGATGATTTCAAAGTCATAACCCAACATCTTTGTGACCCACTTTTGTTGCTCTTCAGAGGATAATCTTTGTTCTAAAAAGTATTTAAGGCTATCATGATCCGTTTTTACCTTGAAGTGTCTTCCCATTAGGTAGGGTCGCCATTTCTTAAGTGCATGGAGTATTGCCAACATTTCCTTCTCATAAATAGCTTTGCTTAAAAACTTTCCCTTGATTGGACGACTTTCAAAAGCAATGGGTCTTTCATCTTGCATTAGAACAGCACCAATTCCATTTCCTGAAGCATCACATTCCACAATAAAGGTTTTTGTGAAGTCCGGTGTAGCTAAGACCGGTGCTTGGCACATTGCCTCTTTAAGATGTTCAAAGGCCTTTGTTGCTTCCAGAGTCCATGAAAATGCATCTTTCTTCAATAATGTTGTTAGAGGTGCTGCTATTCTCCCATAATTCTTAACAAACTTGCGATAATACCCTGTCAACCCAAGAAATCCTGCAGATGCTTTATGGATGTGGGGATTTTCCATTCCTTAATGGCTTTAATTTTGCTAGGGTCTACCTTAACTCCTTCATGAGATACAATATGACCCAAATATTCCACCTCCTGGACTCCAAAGAAACATTTGGATCTTTTGGCATATAATTGTTTCTCCTCCAATAGTTGTAGCACCCTGTCAACATGTTCAACATGATCCTTCCAAGACTTGCTGTAGATTAGTATATCATCAAAAAATACTAACACAAATTTTCTAAGGAATGGTTTGAAAATTGAATTCATCAAACCTTGAAATGTTGAAGGTGCATTGGTAAGGCCAAAAGGCATGACCAAAAATTCATAATGACCCTCATGAGTTCTAAATGCCGTTTTCGGAATGTCTTCAATCTTCATTCTGATTTGATGATATCCTGAACGAAGATCCAACTTGGTGAAGTAAATTGATCCATGCAATTCATCCAGTAATTCATCAATGACAGGAATGGGGAACTTATCTTTAATAGTGAGCTTGTTGAGCTCCCTATAATCCGGACACATGCGCCATGATCCATCCTTCTTGTGCACCAATACTACTGGAGCAGAGAAAGAACTTTGACTCGGTTGAATTATACCAGCCTCTAGCATTTCTGCAACCATACGTTCAATTTCACTTTTTTGGACATAGGGATATCTGTACGGCCTGATGTTTGGAGGAACACTTCCTGGAATCAGATGAATAGCATGATCATGATCACGCATAGGTGGGAGACCTTTGGGAGTCTCAAATACCTTGGAATGATTGTCCAGGACTTTTTGGAGATCTGGAGAAATAGATGATTCCAATGTGGAAACATCTAGCGAACATAATTGTGCAATTACACCTCTTTGCTCCTTTTTTAGAAGCTTTGTCATACCATTAGAGCTGATTATCTTTCCTGGTTTCCCTGCAATACCCCTTAATTCAACTTCCTTTCCTTCCGTAGAAAATTTGATGAAAAGTTCTTGAAAATTAAAAGCTATTGTACCCAAGGATTGTAGCCATTGGACTCCTAGTACAACATCAGCACCTCCCATTGGAATGGAAAGCATTGGGCTAGTCAATACATATTCTCCCATGGATAGCTTGATATTATGGCACTTTCCAGAGCAATTTATTGTTCCTCCATTTGCAATCATCACTTGACACTCTGGTGCTGGATATAGGAAGCAATTCAATTCTTTTGCTACCCTACAATGAATAAAATTGTGGGTGCTTCCTGAATCAATCAACACTATTACCTTTTTCTTCTTGATTTGTCCTTCTATCTTGATGGTTTGAGGAGTGGTAATTCCCGCCAATGCATTACAAGATATGGTCGGATTTATTTGTTCTTCATCTAGGCTTTGTTCCTGGAGTATATCCCTTCTTTTGACCTTTCTTGCTCCTTTTCTTCTTCCTCTTCACAATCTATGTAGAATAATTTCTTCTCAGCACACTTATGACCTTTAGTGTATTTGCTATCACAACTGTAACAAAGCCCTTTTGCTCTTTTTTCTTCCAATTGTTGTGGTGTCAACCTTATAGGTTGTGGAAGACTAGGGGCAACAACACTTCCGTCTTTATAGTTGTGAGTGGTATGCTTCCTGGTTGCCATAATTTTGCTTTCCATTTTTCTTGCTAACCTGAATGCCTTCTCTAATGAATCAGGTTCCCAAAGGCGAACATCATGTTGGATATTATCCTTTAAAGACCCTATGAACACATCAATCCTATGCTCCTCTGGAATATCTTTTACCCTTATGTTCAATTTTTGGAACTCCTCAATGTGCTCCATTATTGAACCCTTTTGTTTGAGACTTATCAATTGGCTAAAAAAAGTGTTGCTTTTTGTATCCTCATAATGTGCTATCAATTCTTCCGTAAAAATTGCCCAAGTGATAAATTGTTTACGAGAGCAAAGCCATTGATACCATACAAACTGATTTGGTTCCAAATATAAAGTTTCCATACGTACCTTTTGTGTGTTTTGCACATTATTGAGATCGAAGAACTGCTCCATCTGTAATATCCATGTGGCAGGATCCTTGCCATCAAACTTCCTCATATCGATTTTTGGAATATGGTGGGTCTTGGATCCAACATTAGAGTCTATGGAATCATGATTAACATTTCTTTTGTTCACATCATGAGTTTCCTTTACAACCTTTTCACCATTAGTAAGTATTTCTTGTAGAAAATTTGTCAAATCTGTCTTCAAATCTGCCTTGTCTGTCTTCAAATCTTCCCTCAAATCTGTCTTCAGATCATCCATCTTAGCTTCCATGCCCTTTATCTTAGATTCCACGCCATTTATCTTAGCATCTGTTAGCTTTTGTGAGCGTGACATTTGTTGCACTTGTTCTTGTAATTTTGATATATCATGTAGCATTTCTTCCTCTTCTTCATGAGTCATGCTAGAGCTTTCAGGTTCCTTACTAGGTGTTTGCATTTTCTTTCCTCGGGGCATCAGTTACCGATAATAATGCTTTACTATGCCCTTTGAATTCCTTCAAACCAAGCTTATGCAAAAATTAAAAAAAAAAAACTACACACCTTTTTTTTACTTTGTAGAAGCCTGATATTGAATCTGATGTATCTCTGTAATTTCGAATCATCCAGTTCTGAAATTGTGACCTGTAGTAGCCTTCTATGTCCTCTTTCCAATGCCACTAGTCTGATCCAAATTGGATTCTCCAAGAAAGAGTTATGCACAATCTCCCGCAGTGACCTGATTATAGACTAGTTCAGTAGAGCGAACTTGTATGAAGTGCCACGTGTCACTGTTTCAACCTTAGACTCTGAAAAATATATAAAAGAAAACTATAGTATGTCCTCTTTTTGTGCCTTCTTATGAAATTTCAATCCGATGCTCAGAAAGAAAGTTATGATGATTTTCCCCAGGTCACCTGTTTTGAGTGTAATTTAGGAGTCTGCCAAAAGACCAACTTCCTCAGATCATATCTCTGAACATATCATGCGAAAAGCTCTGAAATTCGCACCCAAGGTTCAGCACGATTTCTTCTCAAGTGGGTTTTTTTGCAACTTCTAAAATGTTACAGAAAAAAAAGTTATAGCGAAAATGCCACGATGACCTGTTTGGAGCAGCGAAACCCTAGAATCCAAAGCTCTGATACCAAATGTTATGAAACCAGCTCAAGAAAAGATAGAAAAAATAGATCAACGCCTTAGAATTCAGCCTCTTCGAGGGGGCAAACTCCTTTACATTACATAAATGAACAATTCTTTGATGATTCAAATGACAAAACCTCCTTTCTATATATAGGAGTCTAAGGAGTCACAATATAATCTAGCCGACCTAACAATAATAATATAAAGCCACAAAAATAACAATAGAGGGATTCTATGGGCACATTAATAACAATATGGGGGCAATGGGGGCACAACAATATAAATAAGGGGTATAACTACAATAGTAATGGGGTAATCACTAGTATTATAGGGACCCAACACATTGGTGCGACTTAAAATTGACCATAAGACTAATGAGATGAGATAAGAGTAAGGTGGAAATCAGTCGTAGGATTGGACCATTCAAGGCATGTAATTAACCGACCAGGAACAGTAAGTTTGTGCCTTGTCATAGTACAGTCATACAATGAACAGCTGGGATCTTTTACATGATCAAGAGAAATACAAGGAGCCAAATAAAAGCGAGGGGGAGGACAAGGATGGATACTCAAAGAACTAATGTCGATGAGTTAGTGGAAGTGCTGAAGAAAAATAAAGGATGGCAAGGAAGAAGAACACATTGAAAAAGATGAGAAAACCAATGATGAAGAAACGCAAGACATTCAGGCAAGGAAAGAACAGAGAGGAAAAGGAGCAAAGGCCAAATTGCTGAAGCCTAAAACTGTGGAGGAACAATGGCACAAACACCCCGGAAAAAGCGATTGCAGAATAGAGCAGAGAGGACTACAAAAGTCCAAACAAGTGAGGGCACAACCAAGGCAACCGCACCACAATTAAAAGGAAAGACACCCCCAGCCAAGCAGACCGAAACAATGAAGACAGTTTCTACAGGAAGCCTGAAATCAGTTTCTACAGGAAGCCAGAAAACAGTCAACACAGGAATTTCTACAGGAAGTATGGAAACAGAGGAACAAAAAGGAGAAATCGCCTGAGATTTTAGCCAGGGAGGCAGCAGCTGTGCTGGCTACCCTTAGCACATCTCCAAAGCAAAAAGGGCAGCGAAAGAGGGAGCCTTCCATGTATTTTAAGGCGAGGAGCATGCGGATAAAAACTGGCAGACCCCAACCACAGTCAAAAGAGCCAATTACAATTGTAGACACCTCAGCTACACAAAAGGAAAAGTCTCCCTCAAAGGCATCCATCACCTATGAATGGGGAAGCCCGAAGACATCCACCTGGAGAGAAAGAATGAAAATGTTGGACACAACAACCTCTCTATAGGATGCTGAGACTGTTCTACAGGAAACGTTGGCTAAGCTAGGAGAGACGGAGCAATTGGAGGAAAAGGCGGCCAAACAATCACAGGAAGAAGTAAAGACAAGGAAACATCTGATGAACAGTAAAGAGAGGACAAACTACAGGCTGAGGTTGAGGCGCTAACAAAACTGCTACAAGAAAAGGAGCACAGGCAGTGGGAAGAAGCAGAGAGAAAAGCATGGTTTCGTGACCGAGAAGAGGACATCACTTCAGAAGCTTGGCATGACAGGAAGACAACCAGGGCCATGAAAGATGAAGAGATAGATTAGTTGCTCAGAGGATGAGCAACACTTTCAGTAAGGGGGTGATGATGAGCCCTAAAAATGGATCATTATATGGGCTCATTCAACCTCCTAATTCGACTTAATCCACCATTCTCATTACTTTATTGCATGTTTTTTATTATATTTATGTTAATAAAGTGAATTGGGTTAGTCATTATGCAAACAAGTCTAATGGGTGCTTTGTGCAGTTTTTTGGTCAATTTTGAGACAAAATCAAAGGTTTTAATGAGCACTTGGCAGCCAAATTCGTGGGAGAACAAGGGAGAGGATTTGTAGGAAGGTGTCCCCTTCATTTATGGGCCCCTACCTCGAATTCTCCACCATCAGCTCGGAGTTCAAGGGACACCAAATCGATTATCACAAGGGCAGCCGAGCAAGGGCTAGTAAAGTGGTTGTTAACTACAAGTTTTGGCAGCAAAGTTCCTAAAGTTTAGGAGGGTTGTTGGGTTCCTCAATTTGTATAAATAAGAAGGCTTAGGGCCTCATTTCATTTAGTCACTTTGTAGGTAGAAGTTAGCTAGTTTGTAGTTCGATTTTAGTCATTTTTTTAGGCAATAGGTTAGCACTCTAGTGCTGCTCTATTTTTGCTCATTTGTGGAGCCTTTGCTGTAAACATTGCTGTGATATGGTTATTTTCTGAATAATGGAGATCAGTTTATTCTTCTTCAGATCTGAGCTTCTTTTAGGAGCCTGTAGCTCTTGGGGTTGGGCCCAACCCAAGTGCCAGGGCCTCCTCAATGTACTGTCATATGTTTTTCTGCCGTCTTTAATTAATTTCTGCTAGTAGGTTACAATCTGATTTGGTTATTTAGTCAATTTTTATTTGCAGAAGTTGGTTACATGTTCAGATTCTTGATTGCTTCGTTGCATAGTTATTTCACATGGTTTCATTGAAAATAGACTTCTGTTCCATTTCTTTGCTGTTATATAGGTCAGATTAGGTCAAAGAAATTAGCTTCTTGATTTTCCAAGTCTTCATTTGTCTAATTCGAAGGATAACTTGCAGAGTGCCTGTAATACCTCTCCATCTACCTGTACTCCATCAATCCCATCTGCTCCATCCTCCAACTCGGATTCTTGCCTCATGTTTGCCATTTGCTCACTTTGCCCTAAATTCCCATATTTTTGTGCAACATTGCTCTACCTCTCCTTTCCAACCATCCTCGCCACTCCTCAGATCCATTCCCAAGTCCTGGACCTCTTCACACCCCTAGCTCACCTCCATGCTCACTCCATCTTTCTTCCTCCATCCATCCTCCAAAATCCCATTTCTAAACATCTTGTAGAAAATTACAGACATCTTGTAGAAATTCCAGAACATCCTGTAGAACCCCTGCAGACTTCCTGTAGAAGCTCATGAATGAGGTTTCTTGATAGCCAAACTCTGTGAAACTCTCTGGAAGGGTGTTAGGGACCCCTTAGGCCCTCTTTGAACCTTCTCGACCTCCTCCAAGCATTTCCTCTCGCCAATCCACCTTTGCACAGTCAAAAACAGTTAAATTGCATGCATGATAATTCTGGCAACTTATTCAAAAATACAAAAAGATGTTTTTTTTGAGATGTTACTGTAGAAGTAGCTTAGACACATGTATTTTACCTTCCTAGAAGTCAATGGCATCTCTTTCAGTAGCTTGCATCCTCTTTCTTGCATCAGTAGGGCTAGCTGGTAAAATTAGGGTTTGCTAGGGTTTACATTTCCTTTCAGCTTTCCAGTTTCTTTTTGCAAGTAGATCAGCCTTCTTTGAGTTAGCTTTCGTCCATCAGTTAAAAAGCTTCTTCTTAGAGCTCATAGAAGTTGGCTTAAGCTCCTAGCGGACTTGTGCCAGTTGACCAAGTGACAGTTGTGGCAAGAGCTAGTACTTGTGCATACAACACCCTCGCTTCCAAGTTTGTTACGAACTACCGGGTTGATAAAAGTAAAGAAGGGAGTCCCAGGAGTTGCATCATTATTGCTACAATACTGGAGCCCATCAGCTATCTTACAATGAATAAAATTATGGGTACCGCCCGAATCAATCAACACTATTACCTTTTTCTTCTTGACATGTCCTTCTAGCTTGAGAGTTTAAGGAGTGGTAATTCCGACCAATGCATTACAAGATATGGTCGGATTCATTTATTTTTTCTCTAGGGTTTTTTCCTGGTGTATATCCTCTTCTTTTAATGTTTCTTGTTCCTTTTCTTCCTTCTCTTCACAATCTATGTAAAATAATTTCTTCTCGACACATTTATGACCTTCAGTGTATTTTCTATCACGACTGTAACAAAGCCCTTTTTCTTTTTTTTCTTCCAATTGTTGTGGTGTCAACCTTGTAGGTTGTGGAAGGCTAGGGGCAACAACACTTCCATATTTATAGTTGTGAGTGGTAGGCTTCCTTGTTGCCATAATTTTGCTTTCAATTTTTCTTGCCAACCTGAATGCCTTCTCCAATGAATCAGGTTCCCAAAGGCAAACCTCATGTTGGATGTTATCCTTTAAAGTCCCTATGAACACATAAATCATTTGGTCCTCTAGAATATCTTTTATCCTTATATTCAATTTTTGGAAGTCCTCAATGTGCTCCATCATTGAACCCTTTTGTTTGAGATTTATCAATTGGCTAAAAAGATGTTTCTTTTTGTATCCTCATAATGTGCTATCATTTCTTCCGTAAAAATTTCCCAAGTGACAATTTGTTTATGAGAGCAAAGCCATCGATACCATACAAACTGATTTGGTCCCAAATATAAAGTTGCAATGCATACCTTTTGTGTGTTTTCATATTATGGAGATCAAACTATTTCTCCATTTGTAGTATCCATGTTACAGGATCCTTGCCATCAAACTTCTTCATATCGATCTTTGGAAAATGGTGGGTCTTCAATCCAACGTTAGATTCTACAAAATCAATATTAACATTTCTTTTGTTCTCATCATGAGTTTCCTTTACTACACTTTTGCCATTAGTAAGCATTTCTTGTAGCAACTTTGTCAAATCTATCTTCAAATCTTCCATGTTGCCTTTAAGATTTGCTTCTATACCATCCATCTTAGCTTCCATGCCATCCATCTTAGCTTCCACGCCATCCATCTTAGCTTCCATGCCATTCATATTACCTTCCATGGCTTCTTTAATCCATCCATCTTAGCTTCTGTTACTTTTTGTGAGAGTGAAAATTGTTGCACTTGGTCTCGTAATTTTGATATATCATGTTGCATTTCTTCTTCATGAGTCATGGTAGATATTTCAGGTTTCTTACTAGGTGTTTCCATTTTCTTTCTTTGGGGCATCAATTAATGATAATTATGCGTCACTATTCCATTTGAATCACTTCAAACTAATTTTTCAAACCAAACTTATGCAATTTTTAAAAAACAAATACACACCTTTTTTTTCTTTGTAGGAGATCGATATTGAATCTATTATATATCTGTATTTTCGAATCTCCAAGGTTTGACATTGCGTCCTGTGGTATCCCTATGATTCATATTTCTAAACCCACCAATCTAATCAATATTGGACTCTTCAAGAAAGAGTTAATGCCAAATCTCTCACGATAACCTGATTATAAACTAGTTCAGTAAAGCAGACTTGCACGACTTGCCACGTGTTTCTGTTTTGACCTTCAGATTTGAAAACAATATGAAGAAAACTAAAGTTTGCATTCTTTCTGTAACTTCTTACAAAATTTCAATCTGATGCTCAGAGAGAAAGTTATGACAATTTTCCCAAGGTTACCTGCTTGGGATGTAATTCGAGAGCCTACAAAAACCCTAACTTCCTTGGATAATATCTCTGAACTATCCTGATAAAAGATCTGAAATTCAGACCCGAGGTTCATCAACATCTCAGCCCAAATGGGTTTTAATTTTTCTTCTGAAACATCATAGAAAACAAGTTATAGCGAAAATTCCAAGATGACCTGTTTAGAATAGCGAAACCCTAAAATCCAAAGCTCTGATACCAAATGTTATGCAACCAACTCACAAATAGAAGAAAAGATAGATCAACGACTTCAAAATCAGCCTCTTCAAGGGGGAAACCTCCTTTACCTTACACAAATGAACAATTCATGGATGAAGCAAGTGAAAAAACCTCCTTTCTATATATAGGAGTCTAAGGTGTCACATTATAATCAAAGCCGACATAACAATAATAATAGAAGGCCGCAACAATAACAATAGTAGGATTCTATGGGGCACAATAATAACAATATGCGGACAATAGGGGCACAATAATAACAATAAGGGCTACAATGACAATAGTAATGGGGGAATCACTAGTATTATAGGGACCTATGGTGAGGAATTGTGCTAAAGAGCTCCTGTAGTTCAAGGAACTCATAGAAAATAAGTGTGTATGATCCTTACCTCATGGTAAGTGTGTATCTCCCCTATTGTCATCTTAGGGATTTGTTTGATCCTTATCTCATGGTAAGTGTGTATCTTCCCCTGCTGAGCATACCCTAGTATGCATCCTAACCATAAGTTGGGGTGGTTGGGATTGTTCCTCCCCATATGGCCAATGGGTTGAGAGGTGACATGGGTGTGTCTAATCCTTACCTTGAAGGGTAAGTGTGTATCTCCCCCAAGTTCCTTGGGTTGTGTTTGATCCTTATCACACATGGTAAGTGTGTATCTCCTCCAAAGTTAGTGGATGAAAGTGTTATACCACTTGAATCTTTAGGGTCCTGATGGGAAGATAACTAGACAATACGATAGTTGTGATCCTTACCTTTCATGCTAAGTCATATCCTTCCTATTTTCCTCAGATAGAGGGTGGTAGTTTGAGTTCCCCTATGATGTCAAATTCTTCTTCTGTTAGGTTCGAGAGTGTTCAACAGATGAGAAGAGATGAGCATAAATGAGCAGAGGGAATAGATGACTTGATGATGATGAGACATTCAAGATGAGATTCATAATGCAGTCAGAAATTTCTCCCTAGATGAGAGGGAGTATTAATTTAGCAGCTTAGGAATAAATTTCCTCCTTTGGAAAACCTTCCTCAGTAAGAAAGACCCCTCCTAGTCCTTGGAAGAATTTAATTTGGTCAAAGAAAAATGTTATTTTTAATGTGAAACCCACATGTGCACAAAAGTTCAAATCGTCCTAGAAGAGGAAATTTGACACCCTTGACCGCTTATAAATAGAAATCACTTGAAATCATTTAGAGGCATCTCATCACACATCACATCATTCATTCATTAGTTCAAACGCTTCTAGAATTGGAGGGTTGAGCTACAAAAAGCCTGAAATCTACGAGCTACCAAAAGTCATCATTCTGCAGCTTACCGAAAGTTGTCTTTGCGATTTGCAAGCAATCGAAAGTTGCTTTTCTCTAAATTCATTGACTTTTGCAGATTGGAATCTTTAACCAAATTTGACTTTGAGGATCACCTATTGGATATTGGTTGGTTGATCTATTAGATAGTCATAGAATTGGCTTTGACTCTTTTTGTTGATGAATTGAGTCATTGTACTATATGTTGAACATTTTATGACAATCTCATAAGAAGAAGAATTTGAAAGGGTTTCCCCCCTTAAGGGATTTTCCCCTAGTCTTTGAACAAATTTGGTGTCTCTTGTTATTGCTATTGATTGTCTCTTACTGTTCTATCTACAAATTCTATTGATCATTGGAAGACTAAACTTTTTTGAAAAGATTAATAATCGAATAAAAGAATTGGCCTAAAGTGATTGTAACAACATAGAACAGTGGAAATTTAACAGTGTAGGCACAATCAAGTATTTCTTAGTGATGTTAAAAATGTCAAAAGATGCCTACAAGAAATATAATCAAAGATCATTACTTAAGAAATAAGTAAAAATGTTGAAGAATCTATAGATTTTGATGATATAAATGAAGAATCCATGCAAGAATTGAATAACAAAGAAATAACTTGATGGAACATTTTACCATCCATGTTTAAAATAAACAGGAAGATAAGATCTAAGAAGGTCATCACCATAAAATACTTGAACAAGTTGAGCTTTAACTTGAGGATGTACATGTTAAAATGATAATATTATCAAAGACCAAGCATAGAGGACAAATGATGCAAATGTCTCTGAAAGGAAGATTAAGAATATGGGTGTGTGGAATGAATGAGAAACGTCAAAGGTGAAATCATATTGGTATCTTCATTACGAAGAAAGTTTTTAAGAAAAACAAGATGCTTGATATTAATATTATCAAAGTTGAAGATGGAATATATAACAACTATTGATGGAATAGAGATGATCTGAATGAAAATTTGCCCATGGTACTTTCCCACCAATGGTATTTACCCATATTAATGATCTGAATGGAAATCCGCCCATGGTATTTACCCATGGTAATGTAACTAAAAAATGTTATAAATAACGAGCCTCAATTTTTTACGGGGCAGATTGATCCACACAATGTAGCTGTAACAACACAATGTAGCACTAACAACATTTCTCTCTTAATAAAGAAATGAGGTTTTATGATGCATGTATTCTGTTCACATTTTCTTTAGTAATGTTCTCACACATGGTTCTCTGCTTCTTCCTCTTGGTTCTAGATCTTAGTCCCCAAGATTCGGATCAAGAGATTCACAAAACCATTACTCAGTAACACATTATCAAAGACAATCAACTACCACAAATTTCAGAAGTTGTAACAACACATGGAATCAAGGGAAATGCAGTTATGCAACAAATAACTATCAAGGTTTAATACTACAGAGAGTTGAGTTTGGATGGATGGATTATTATTAGTGGCAAAAAGAAAGCATGAATATAACAAATCATATTACATGGTTTCATCACGTATAAAACCCTTAACTACAAAGCTTTTTGGAGGGAACTATGATATGGATATGTAATAAGAGTCAACCATATAAAGGGCTTAGGCCAAGGCTAGCCCTAATGTTGAATGGAGTTTCATCACATATAAAACTTTTAACTATAAAGTTTTTTAAAGGCCCCTTAGGGGCACATATATGGGGCTAAATGTATATGTAATACAAGTCAACTTGATAAAGAGCTTATGTTGGAGGTAGCCCTAATGTTGAATGGAAAAATGATTTTCCCAACAAGATGTTGTTATTGGATGAGAATTACTTGAGCCTAGACACTCATTGAGATAGTTTACTTCCCCCACAAGTGACTCTCACTCTCAACTCCTTCCCATTAACCTTAAACATCAAACTTGATGAGAACTTAACCCCACACAAACTAACTAATTTACAATAAATATATATATATATATATATATATAACTCATTTCTCAAACTTATTTGAAAAATATGCTTCATGCTCACATTATATTTCTCACAATATTTTAAAGCTTTGATAATGATATAACTTCCCAAAGGACAGAAGACTAAAATTAAATATTTAAATCCATAATTAAAAAAATTATTTTGTATGGAATAAAACAATCTCACATTAAGAAAAAATCAAATAAACTAAAATAAAGTGTTCTCTACTGACAACATGCCTCATTCTCCTCCCATCATTAAGCATTTGAAGATGAGTGAAAATAATTTTTCATAGAGCTCTAATCATTAAGCATTTGAAGGTAAGTGAAAATATTTTTTTCACATAAAATTAAATTTAAATAGATTCATTATAATTCAATGTCCCGAAAAAGCTTGTATGTAATCCAAAATTGTACTTAAATGCAAATGGTGAAATTATGATTATTACTTGTTTGAGAGATAGTTTAAGTTGAATGGGTTTTAATACATTCCTATCATTGATGTTTGGACATTTAGAAAATTTATGCACATGTTGGAACCAAGAATAAGTATGGCTTCGCAACTTAATTTGCAATTTTATAAAAAAAAAGTTGCATATTTTAAAATTAATATTAATAAAATTATGATGATAATAGTTAAACAAATTAATGCAATCAATTTATAATTATTTTATTTATATTTTTTTAAAGTATTTTAATAATAATTGAAATATTTTTAAACGAACTTTCATTTGGAATTATCATATACCCTTGGAATATGGTTGGCGGGGTATAGGTGTTACAAGGTCAGCGTTTTGTCGGCTTGAACACATTAAAAAAAGGTGGGGCAAGAATATTTTTTGGTGAGGGAGTATACTAGTGAAAATTGCATTGCAAGCAAAAAAGTAAAGTGAGCTAAATTTTGGGGAAAAAATGGAATTAACCATTGTGAACCCCACACGGAAAGAGAGTAAAGTGAAAGTTAATTTTCGTTAAAATAAATGAAAGTTAAAGCATTGTGGACCGCACAAGCAAGGTGAAAAATATTTGCTATAGGCCATTGACCATGCATACCCATACCCATGAAATTTGCACTTACTATTATTGTGTTAAAATGGAATATATTTTGGTTTATAAGTTTTTTTTGAAGGGAATTGTTTTTAGTGTGATTTTTTGGAATTTTAAGTGGCCCAATTTAATGAAAAATTTGAGGTGCAATCTTGATTTGTGTTATTTACACTCGTTTTTCATTGTATATATGGGTTTAGCACTCTCAAAAACTCCTAGGGCACTTCGATTGTGCAAGGGTTACTTATCAAACTTCTGATTTCAATAAAACCACTAGGGCACTCCCTAAGGCACTTCGATTGTGCAAGGTTACTTATCAAACTTCTGATTTCAATAAAACCCCTAGGGCACTTTGATTTTGCAGGGTTACTTATCAAACTTTTGATTTTAATAAAACCCCTAGGACACTTCGATTGTGTAGGGGTTGCTTATCAAACTTCTGATTTCAATAAAACCCCTAGGGCACTTCGATTGTGCAGGGGTTACTTATCATACTTCTGATTTCAATAAATTCCTACGGGATTTAAAAAAAAGAAATCGGAAAAACTTCCAAAAAATGCACAAAAAACAACTCTCTTTTGAATTAGTAAACCTCACCTTTACCAACAACAAATACCATGACATTTGTGCACTACAGTTTGGCAGATATTTCAGTGCCATGACATTTGTCCAATATATATTTCAGCCTCTTCCCATACGCTTGCCATGCAAACAAGCAGAGATCTCAGTTTCGAACTGGTTTTAGGGCGGGAAGTAGTTATGGTTTCAAAGTTGGGGATTACGCTATGGCACAGTGTTTGAGACAAAGAAAGAAAGAAAGAAATTATTTTAACGTCCACAGGCTAAAGATAGCCTATGAGACAAATTAGCCTATACAGATTGTTTTTCATCTGCTCGATGTATTCAACCCGTTTTTTTGTGAAGCTTCACAATAAATGGGATCCCAGCGTCTCTCAACAAACCCCTCGCTAAATAGATTAACCCAAAAGCTATTTGCCAGCATATTTGCATAACTTTCCCTGTTGTGTTTGAAGGTCTAACATTCTAAAATGAAATGTTTTTCTGGTTCCACTTTTCTGGAAGAACAAAAAATGCATACTCTTTCCTCCCACAATTGGGATCCCAGCGTCTCTCGACAAACCCCTCGCTAAATAGAATACCCCAAAAGCTATTTGCCAGCATATTTGCATAACTTTCCCTGTTGTCTTTGAAGGTCTCACATTCTAAAATGAAATGTTTTTCTGGTTCCACTTTTCCGGAAGAACAAAAAATGCATACTCTTTCCTCCCACACTTCTTTTGGCCTTTTCCACTACCCTATTTCAGAACGAAGTTGATGAGAATTAATCAAAATTTTGGCTCTCCAAGAGATATTGGCCTCTGTGTATGCTTTTGGTTGATGACTACTAGTTTCAATATAGACACCTTTTCTTTTTTTCTAACTCATTATCCCAAATAAACTTGTCAAACTAAACAATGACTACGAATTTCCATATAAATATTTTTTTTTTTTCTAACTCCTTATCCCAAATACGCTGATAGAACTAACCCTTTATTTCGGAAGCAACCAAATCCTACAAGATCTACGGCTTTACGCACAAGAGTCTTACAAGATCTACGGCTTTACGGACAAGAGTCTCGGCAGTCGCGGCGTAAAGAGAACACGTAACCACACAGACAAGCCTCTGGAGGTCAAGGATGAGCTCGGTCTTCCGCACTCTGCTCTCAAGGCCGTAGGTCTGAATTTGTCCATGCATCGAATGGAACGACCACACATTTTTTCTTCTGCACTTCTTTGACTGCATCAAAAATTTTGTTCGGCGCCTCTTGGCCTCGGCCTTCATGGCACCAGCTTTATTATTAGATTGTAAAGCATGTGTAAGTCTTGTACTAGGGTTGCATTCAAGCCTTTCCCTCATTGCGATATTGGGAATAAATCTGTGTTAGAAATGCTGTGAACATACCCATGGAAGCACAGGGATCGACCTGGAGCTTTGTCAACGAACAGTGTAAGTAGAATTGCAGTCAGGTTACATATCATTATTTAGTATTTATCTGTGATTGCTTCCAGAAAACCAATGTGTGTTCGGTTGTCCGTTGGTCTTACAGGCAGAGATTTCGATTTTGATTACTTCTAGGCCACCAATATATTTTTGGGTGTCCGTTGGTCTTACAGACAGATTTCGCAAAATTGATTTGTTTTTTTTTCCTCTGGTTCTTTTATTTCTTTTTGTAATTACGCCGTAAGGCGTTTCCCTTTGAAATCAACTTTCCTCTTAGGTTACGTGTACATTTCTGCCTTTGATTTTTACCCCGTAAGGCGTTTCCCTTTGAAATCAACTTTCCTCTTGAGTTACATGTACATTTTTGAGCCTTTGATTTTTACGCCTTAAGGCATTTCCCTTTGAAATCAACTTTTCTCTTGGGTTAAGTGTACATTTCTGAGCCTTTGATTTAAGTGTTAGACGATGAAAATAATCTTACCCATCCAATTAGACCGGTATACGATGCGACCGAGCAGATGGACGGTTGCCCTCGCTCGATGCTACGCTACTTCCAGGTGCTTTCTCTGTGTGCTGCACTTGCCCTTGCTCAGCGATACTATATTCCAGGACCCTGGATCTGTGGAAATCGACTTCGGGAAACCCTTCATATCAATTATAAGGTAGCAAATCATATTCTGATCCTCAGAACATACCCAGTCTGCTACAAGACCCATGAGATGATTCCAGGAGGTCTCGCTCAGCCTTAAAAGGGCTTGGATTATCACCACTAGATGCCTTGGATTGTCACAGGTCCACTTCTGGACTTCGGTCTGTCGCGGGATGGCTACAGGAATTGCGATCTGTTACAGAATGGTTGCTCGGCATCAGAGTATGTATTTCCATTTTAGTTTGTCTCAGAGTATCAAGGCTAAAGCAATCGGTAGGGTTAAACATCCCAACATTGTTCGCCTCCGAGCTTTCTATTGGGGTATAGAGGAAAAACCGCTGGTTTATGACTACATTCCACATTCCACATGGAAGCTTGGAAAATGCCTGTTATGGTGGGTTCTCTTGTTCTCTTTTTTCCATTTCATGTATATCGGCAGGAAATCTCGTTCAATTCGTTTCTGCATGGTTGTAGGCCGTCTGGAATAGCTTCGAATCTGAATCCGAGCCAAGATTTAACAGAGTCCACCGATCCGGATACGACGAAGCGCTCTTGTATGTATTCGGTAATGACGAAGGTGATATAGAAGCCTCGAGCATATAAAATCTTAGAGAGTTGCATCATGGCGTGAATGTGACCCTGAGCAGGGAAAGGGAGCATAACAACATGAGGTCGTGTATTCATGGCGCTATGTAGCGTAGAGAAATAGTGATCCAGATCTCAGGGATTAAGATTTAGGAGCATGAGGAGAGAAAACATACAGATGTAACTAAACATTCAACAGAGAATACTCAACACAGTGAATGATGTAACTAAACATTCAACAGAGAATACACAACACAGTGAATGCCTCACAACATAAGAAAAGAAAGAAGGGCCTCGCAACACAACAAAAGAAAGAAGAAAACTCTTTATTAAATTGAGGAATCATTTATGGATGGATTGGATTGGATTGATACCATGGATTATATGGTATACATATCATAATCAAATAATCAAATACAATCAAATACCATGAGTGGAAACAAGACTCAAATACCATCGGTGGATACGATTCGAATACCAGTTTTCATTAGATTCAAACAGAGTGCCCTGTCTAAAGGAACAGGCCGGTGGTAAGCAAAACGGTATGGGTGATCAGGAATATGAGAGCAGGTGGTAAGCAAAACGGGATGGCTGATCAGGAATATGAGAGCCGAGGTAGACACAGATATATGGAATCCCAAATTTACAATGTACACCATATCAAAGCCTTTGCCATATGACCATGAGAGCCAAGAGTGAAAAAGAAACAAATAGATGTAGAGAATAGAGATCTATTGTGCTGTTATAATTTCCATCAAATTTTTTCCATTAGGTAGGTTTGGGAGTCTATGGTTGTTTGATTGCACTTGAAATAAAGCAAGTGAATGTAAAACACCTCATGATTCAGAAAGACAGTTTATTCAGTCACATAGCACAATTTGAACCTCTCTGTTACAGGGATGTAGGTTATTAACAAAATTGTCTTTGTTGATTTCTTTTAATTGTCATGTAGTTCAGAAAATGCAATTTCTTTCACAATGAAGGTAATACTCTGCATATTATTAAGTAATTGTGTAAATTGAAATGTCTGCAACTTGTATAGACTACAACAAATACTATTGCAACCAGAGGAAGAACTGTTGAGAAATGATTCTGCAGATGCTGCCCTGGAAGGAACTGCTCCTAAGCCAAAGAAAACTATTGGAAAAATTAAGGTTCAAGGTATAGTAGCATCTGATTCTTTTCATGGTTATTTTGTATTGACTTGATATGGATGCATCAATAATAAGTACAGTTGATTTGTTTTTATTCCTTATTTTCTAAATGGCACATATCTCGTTCTTCTTGAAAGGTAGTGAAAAAGAAACAAATAGATGTAGAGAATAGAGATCTATTGTGCTGTTATAATTTCCATCAAAATTTTTCCATGATCAATGTTCAAAGTACATCCTCAGATTCATAAATCTATGGTCTTGCTGTAAATTAGGAAAATGTGGTCTGATAAATGAGTACACTTGTTTATAGTCATACATGAGTTGAAACTTCAAACTGTTATAAGAAAAGTCTCTGATTTTGCTTTTACAGGCCCGCTTCTGTGAATGTTAGAGAGGCAGCAGGTTCTTGCCGGCAATCAACAGTTTCAGCAAGCCAGCCACCCACTTTTCACCTCAGGTTTGACTGTTTCTTCCTACCTAAGGTCTTGTGTGTGTTGATATATAAAAAGAAACAATCAGGATGCCTCAATATTTATTTTTCATGTTAATGTGGATCAGTAATTCATTACGGGATAGAATGTACTTCTCATCTGCTCTGGATCTTGACCTGAATGTGCTTGCAATTCATTGAGTGTAGTGGGCAAGCCCTTATTGTCTATGGGGGATGTGTGCACCTTTGTTTCTGGGCATGAGCCAGCTGTCATGATTGTAGCTGGTCCGTGCCCAGGATGTCTTAAGATTTGTTTTTCATGTTAATGTAGATCAATAATTATTTATCAGATAGATGTTATTTCTCATCTGCTATGCATTTTGACAATAATGTGCTTGCAATTATTGAGTGTAGTGGGCAGGGAGCCTGGCAAGCCCTCATTGCCTATGAGGCCTGTGTGCGTCTTTGTCTCCGGGCATGGGCTAGTGGTCGCATGGAAGCTCCTGAATTCCTTCATAATGAGTGCATTGTTTTGCGTAATGCCTTTGGGTAGGTTATTAACAAAATTGTCTTTGTTGATTTCTTTTAATTGTCATGTAGTTCGGAAAATGCAAATTCTTTCACAATGAAGGTAATACTCTGCATATTATTAAGTAATTGTGTAAATTGAAATGTCTGCAACTTGTATAGACTACAACAAATACTGTTGCAACCAGGAAGAACTGTTGAGAAATGATTCTGCAGATGCTGCCCTGGAAGGAACTGCTCCTAAGCCAAAGAAAACTATTGGAAAAATTAAGGTTCAAGGTATAGTAGCATCTGATTCTTTTCATGGTTATTTTGTATTGACTTGATATGGATGCATCAATAATAAGTACAATTGATTTGTTTTTATTCCTTATTTTCTAAATGGCACATATCTCGTTCTTCTTGAAAGGTAGTGAAAAAGAAACAAATAGATGTAGAGAATAGAGATCTATTGCGCTATTGTAATTTCCATCAAATTTTTTCCATTAGGTAGGTTTGGGAGTCTATAGTTGTTTGATTGCACTTGAAATAAAGCAAGTGAATGTAAAACACCTCATGATTCAGAAAGACAGTTTAAACTGAGCTTTCAATACATTGTTTTTGATGCAGTGCGTAAAGTCAAGATCATGCCAGATATGCCATCCAGATGCAGTTTTCAGTCTTGTAGGTCATCCTTTCTAAATATGGAGTCCCTACGCTCCAGATTTTGCATGGAGCACAGGAAGAGAAACAAAGAAACATGCCAAAGCAGTGATGGTGTTGAAAGGACTACACATAGTGAAAAAACTTACATGAAATCATGTTGTTTGCGTTGGATATGTGTTACCCAGAAGAACATTGGAGACGAAGCTCTGGCAATGTCAATGAGCTGACAGTAGGATGAGCTTGAGAAATTATTAAAAATTAAAATAAAATAAATATTTTAACAAAGCATTCAATTGATACACCCATTTCTCTGTTCTTTTAAATGTTTGCATCTTGCCCACCAGAATGAAAGAGGGAGAGCGCATGCAGCCAGCTACCCAGGCATGTCAAGTATACAAGTATCAGTTATTGCCCTGTTATTCAATCTCACCATCTCTCAGTGCTAGTTATGTTTATGCTGCTTCTAGAATTATTTAATCCAGTAAACAAGAAGGTTTTTGCACTGCAACATCCTTGTTGTATGAAGCCCAATATGTATGTGCATTTATAAATGGTAATGGTAACCAAGAGCTCTGTTGGCACTTTTTCATGTGGGTACTGAAGTAGATATACTCATAAGGCACTTTGTTGATATTGTTAGTAAATTATTTGTTTGCAGTCATGGAAGCCATAGGGGCACTAAACAAGAATAACAATACCCTCTGGCTGGAAATGGGTGAAACAGTTGGGTGGGAGGGACTTAGAGCTCTTTTTGGAGGGCAGTTCTTTCGACATGCACTTGCAATTGGGCTTAATTTGCTCTTTCTTGTTTCTGTCATCCTTGAACTGTGTTGGACAAGGTGTAAATTTCGCACACCTCGGCCACCTACACCTCCTGTTCCATTTAACAGCTTTTCGAGTAAGTTTAAACTGGGGATTATGCAAAAGCTGGCTTTAGGTGGTTGCATTTTTCTGTGTATATGCTATAGCGTTCTCGGGATATGGAGCCCTGTGTATTGGTGGCTGAAGGAGAGGCCTGAAGGTTTTGAAAATGTGGGCGAGTATATTGTCCAGGCTCTGACTTGGGTTACAATGTCAGCTTATGTTCATCGCTCCTTCAGAAAAGAAGGTAAACAGAAGTTTCCACTTTTATTGCAGTTGTGGTGGAGTCTATCATTCATTCTGCAGGCTTTCTTCATCGTCCTCGACATTCAACGGTTGACAAAACAAAGAAGCGTTGCTGTTGATATCTTTGTTGAAATTATGGCTGTTCTCATTTTGGCTTGCTTGTGTTATACTAGTTGTTGTGCCAGAAGTGGTGTAGAGTCCTCCTCACAGACCATTCTAGAACCTCTCTTGAAAGACAATCCCCAAAAATGTGGAAACATTAACGCAGTCTCTACTTATGCAACAACCAACCTTCTCAGTCGGCTGTCATTTTCTTGGATGAGTCCTTTGCTTGCTGTTGGTTATAAGAGCCCTTTGCAGAGGCGGACAGGACAGGCCAATTATACCCTAAATTCAGAGCTCAGCTAGAGGCCAAAGGTGATACAGGCTTATTAGCAAAAGCCTTACTCCTATCTTTTCGGAAGGAAGTACTTTTGACTGCATTCTTAGCAGCACTGGAGACTTGTGCATCATATGTAGGTCCATGTTTTATAAATGCCTTTGTTCAGTTTCTAGGTGGAAAGAAACAGTTTGAAAGTCAAGGCTATGTGCTAGTTTGTGCTTTTTTTTGTGGCAAAGGTATTAGAGTCTTTGTCACAGCGACAAGGGTTTTTCAAACAACATCAGTTAACTTTACGGGTTAGAGCAGCATTGACATCTATTATATAGAGGAATGGCTTGTTGCTTTCCAGTCAGTCAAGACAGAAGCTTACAAGCGGAGAGATTATCAACTACATGAGTGTAGATGTTCAGAATGTTTCATGTTTCTGTTACTATATGCATAGTATTTGGATTTTCCCTCTTCAATTTGTTCTGGCCTTCATTATTCTATATCAGATGTCGGGCTTGGCAGCATTTTCAGGGTTGGCAGCCTCATTTGCAGTTATGTTGCCAAATTTCCCACTTGCAAAATTGCAAGAAAAATTTCAGGAGAGAATAATGGAAGAAAAAGACAAAAGCATGAAGGCCACATCGGAGACATTAAAAATTATGAGAATCTTAAAATTGTAGGCTTGGGAGACAAGATTTCTTTGGAAACTAGAAATTTTGAGGCAGGCAGAATATAGTTGGCTACAAAAATATGTTTACGCATCAGCTATCACAACATCTGTTTCCTCCGTTGGACCAATATTTATCATTGTTGCAACTTTTGGTACGTGTATGCTTATAGGAGTGCCTTTGACAGCAGGGAGAATTCTTTCTGTACTCGCAACCTATGGGACACTTCAGGGAGCTATGGGCATGCTTCCTGGCTTAATCCCTCAGATTGCTCAAACTAAAGTGTCAATAGATCGCATTGTGGCCTTTCTGCAGGAGGAAGAGCTGCAACATGATGGGGTAGAAAAGGTATCAAAGGAGTCAACAGACTTCGCGCTTCCAATCCAAGGAGGGATATTTTCTTGGAATCCCGATTCCTCTAGTCCAACTATAAGAGGTTTAGATGTCCAACTAGAGAGAGGCATGAGGGTTGCAGTATGTGGAACTGTTGGTTCAGGAAAATCAAGCCTTTTATCCTGCATATTAGGTGAAATACCAAAAATATCAGGCTCTGTTAGCTTAAGTGGTACCAAAGCATATGTCCCTCAGTCTCCTTGGATACAAAGTGGGAAAATTAAAGACGCTATTCTCTTTGGAAAGCAGATGGATACTATTAGATACAATAGTGTACTTGATGCTTGTGCATTGAAAAAAGAGCTTGAACTTTTTCCTTATGGGGACGAGACAGACATTGGAGAAAGAGGGTTAAATTTGAGTGGTGGACAAAAACAGAGAATACAAATTGCCTGTGCTTTATATCAAGATGTGGACATTTATATTTTTGATGACCCTTTTAGTGCTGTGGATGCACATACCGGAAAACATATTTTCCAAGTATGTTTCTCTTATCCTTTACATACTGTAGGTTTGATGAATTAATTAGTTTTAATGTTTTGATGGAATGATGAAGCTCTACAGTAGCACTCTACAATTCATTGTTCAGTCTGGATAATATACATTGCTGGTTGTGCCGCTGCAAATTCATGTCCATAAACATCTAAGAAATTGGACTTACTTGTTATAGGAATGCATACTTGGTATTCTAGGTTCAAAGACTGTAGTCTATGTAACTCATCAAGTGGAGTTTTTACCCTCTGCTGACATCATTCTGGTAGGTTTGAATTTCTTTCATCCTGCTCTAGTGATATTAAAATTTTCAATGTAATTGGTAAGGGGGTAGTGGGTTTATTGATCATTTATTGAGACGAGGAGATAAGTGATCCATATTTTGTTGATGTAAATGATATTCTTCACAGGTAATGCGAGATGGTGAAATTACTCAGGTTGACAGATATGATGACATCTTACAATCAGGCACAGATTTTGTGGAATTAGTTGGTGCACATCAGAAAGATTTGAAAGCTATTTCTGCTATGGAGAAATCTAAAGTGTACACATCAGAGAGATTTGTTGAAAGCTCATGTCCTGGAAATACAGCTGCAGTGAAAAATTTTACTGCCAGTGACACACTGGAGCAGTGCGGTGTTCAGAACTCAATAGATGTAGAGGAAGAGGTTGAACCAGAAAACCACAAAGAAAGATTGGATAAAGAGAATAAAAATTCACAACTTGTACATGAAGAAGAAAGAGAGAGAGGTAGGGTAAGCATGTCGGTATACTGGTCTTACATTATTGCTGCATACAATGGTACTTTGATACCTCTAATACTACTGGCCCAAATAATAAGTCAGCTACTTCAAATATGTAGTAACCTCTGGATGACATCGGAAGCCTCTACAAAAGAAAATGAGAGTTCCCCTATGAGAAAGTCCCTTTTCATTCTGGTTTATGTTGCTTTGACATTAAGCAGCTCCCTGTGTGTTCTTGTGAGGTCTATGCCTCTTTCATTGGTTGGACTTAAAACTCCTAATCAGCTTTTCAGCACTCTGCACAGGTGTATATTTCGTGCACCAATGTCCTTCTTTGATGCAACTCCATCTGGGCGAATACTGAATCGGGTCAGTTGACATTTATTGTTTTAATAGGCTAATACCTTTCCTGAGAGAGGAGGAAATCATTTGATTCTAGTGGGTCAGTAACAAGCTCTCTATTTCTTGGCAGGCATCAACTGATCAGAGTGCAGTGGACACATTGATTCCTTCTCAACTAGGAGAATTGGCTTTTGCATTTATACAACTTTTGGGGATCATTGCAGTCATGTCTCATATTGTTTGGCAGGTCTTCATTGTGTTTATACCAGTGTGCAAGTTGTATATGGTATCAGGTATTCTTTGTATTTCTCAATAATAATAAATACGAACTTGCAAAATTTAATTTTCTGAGAGGAACATAAATTGGCGATAAGAGAGTTTGATTTCTACTTCAAGGTTTGCTGTAGGTAGATCTCATAATCTGATTGAAAAGGATGTTATCAAATAGATTAAGTTGCATCAGGATTCTGTCATGACAATAGTTTATCTGTATTTCTTTGTTTCCATTCTTTTGGGTTTTTATAGTAATAAGAGAATTTTTGTAACTCCTCTGACCTTCCTTGCATGCAACAATACTACATAATATCAGCTAGGGAACTAGCTCGGCTGGCATCAGTTTGTAGAGCTCCAATTGTACAACATTTTGGAGAATCAATCTTTGGAGCAGCCACCATTAGAAGTTTTGACCAGGAATTTCGATTCATGGAAAGAAATCTCGAGTTGATTGATATATATATATGAGACCTAGTCTCCACAATGTTGGAGCCAATGAGTGGCTTGGCATTCGGATGGATTTTCTGTCAAATCTTGTGTTTGCATTCTTTTTGGTGTTCCTCATTCGCTTGCCTCAAGATGTAATTAGCCCAAGTAGGTACAGAAGCACTATCTTGGCTTACAATTATTTTTCCTAAACTGATCTCAGCAAACTAGACATATTCTTTATAATGAAATATGAAAGTAAATGAAATGGCACCTTAACAGGCACTGCAGGGTTGGCAGTAACATATAGTCTAAGTCTGAACATGGTACAAGCCTGGGTAATATGGTGCCTTTGTTATGTGAAGACCAACATGTTGTCAGCGGAGAGAATAATGCAGTATTCACGAATTCCCAGTGAGTCACCAGTGATTATAGAGAATTGTAGACCAAACTCCAACTGGCCATCTAGAGGAACGATAGATCTAACTGATTTGCAGGTCAGAACTCAATACAAATAGACTCTTTTTCACGCATTCAATGCTAGTAATTTGCATGTCAGTTCATCTATAAATTTGATCCATACAATCAGGTGCGTTATGGACCACATCTTCCGCTTGTCTTGAAAGGCCTTACATGCACTTTCCTTGGAGGCACGAAGGTGGGAGTTGTGGGGCGGACAGGAAGTGGCAAATCTACTCTTATTCAATCCATTTTCGCATTGTGGAACCAACAACGGGCAGAATTGTCATTGATGGAGTCGACATCTCATCCATAGGCCTCCAAGACCTAAGATCCAAATTAGGCATTATTCCCCAAGAACCAACAATGTTTGAAGGCACTATAAGAAATAATTTGAATCCTCTCGAAGATTGCTTGGATGATGAGATTTGGAAGGTTAGTTCTGCTTCATATTCTATAAGCATTAGTATCAATTTTAGCGCCAATTATTCTTGCCTTGAAGAATATAGATATTTCCCTGAGGATCTTGCTGTAAGTTTATTGTTTATGAATCTACTTCGATTTTGCTTGTGCTTTCAGGCTTTGGACAAGTGCCAACTTGGTGAGATTGTACGAGCAAAAGAAAAGAAACTTGATTCCTCAGGTCTGTGTGTCTTTATCACATTCAATGGAAGTCCTGAAGGAGAAAAATAAAACCTTTTACAGTAGCTATTTCTACTATTTGCTTTCCATCTTAGTGCTCATGTTTTGTTTATTTTTTGGTGTCCTTGAGACCTACCTGGTCTCTAGGACCCCTTTTTTTAGAATGAAAATTGAGAATCGAATTTAATGGAATGATCTCTTGTACAGTGTCTGAGAATGGAGGAAACTGGAGTGTGGGTCAATGCCAGCTTGTCTGTTTGGGACGGGCACTACTAAAACAAAGTCGGATACTAGTCCTTGACGAGGCAACTGCCTCAGTTGACACTGCAACTGATGGGTTTATTCAGCAAATAATTCGCCACCAATTTTCTACCTGCACAGTCATTACTATAGCACATCAGATTCCATCTGTTATTGAGAGTGATATGGTTCTCCTATTAAAGGATGGTATAACATTTTTTAGTTGTTTATTTTCTAGTGTTTTGTTACAGTTACTATTTTTTTGGACACATTTCATTTTTTACTTACTTTGTATTTGTTTTGAATCAGGACAAATTGCTGAGTATGACACTCCATCCAAACTACTCAGCAACAAATTTTCTGCATTTGCAAAACTTGTTTCAGAGTACTCCATCCAATAGATATCTTAACTAGAGCTTTGGACATTGGTCATATTGGGTTTACAATAGAATGGAGAAAAATCTTCATTTCCCTAAAACTCAAGCTGGATAAATGTACAATATAGAGATACAATATAGTAGACTATGAGCTACCATGTAAGCTCATTATTTTCTGATAATATTCTATATTTAAGTCCTTAAGAAGAGTTCAATAACTCCTATCAGTGACTTTGACTGACTTTGACAGTTATGATTTTTCACTTGTTATATACAAATGGAGTTTACCCTTTTTCCTGTGTAACTTTTATCACTTCAACAAGGTAATCAAGGTAATATTGGAGAACTCCAGACAACTTGGATTTGTACAGGCAGTGCAGTTGGATGTAAGGTGCCTCTAACTAATTTGTCTTTTTTTTCCTGCTTTGATTCTATTATTTTGAGTTTCACATCTGCATTTTTTTTGTTTCTATTTTAGTTCTGACCTCTATATGTAGTAATACTATGCCAATTCACATCAACATTTTATTCTCATTTCTACCAAACAAGCTATGATATACTTGTCAAGGTTCATAGGTCTTGTTATTTATAGGTCTTAATAATAAGTGATGGCTAATTGTTAATGTGTTTTTTTCCTTCATGCAATGAACCAACTCAATTTTATTCATAATATTTTGCAGTTATAAACTTTTAAAGTTACCTAATATTTCAATGAGTAAGAATTTGAGAATTCTACTATCTAACCATCAAATATGCCCAAAAGAGGGAAAAAAATATAAGAAAAAATGAGAGATGTACAAAATAGACATAGGCTTTTTGTTCTTTAAAAGCAATTTATTTTTTATTTAATTATTTTTTTCAATATATATATATATATATATATATATATTGTGTAATCTTTTCTTTTGAATAATGATGAAAATATTGGTTTGAGTGGTTGTTTTAACTAATATTCAGTTTAACAAGTTTTGTTTTGTTTGTTTTTTTTTTTTTTTTTAATTAAAATTTTCAATATAAAAAAAGATATTCTACATCAACTTCAAAAAATCTTCTAATTCACCTAGTTGAGGTAAATTTTCATTTTTATCAGAGTTAAAACTTCACTTTAGCTATGGGAGGAACTTGCACACATTTTTTTTGGCACAAAAATTAAATATGTTCTTTTAAAAAGTTTCATACTCCATTAAATGTTTTAAATTCACTATGATAAAAGTTCAACACATTCACTATGATAAAAGTTCAACACTGACTGACAAAAGTATAAAGTGTCTTTTTTAAATGAAAAGTATAAATTGTCTTGTTTAAATGAAAAGTTGTGTCTTGTTTAAATGAAAAGTTTAGAATGCACGTGATTGATTATAAGAGTGGCTCTCAAATTAAAATTGAAACTTTGAAAACAATTCCATGAAAGTACAGGGAGTTATCTCCTTTGTATGAAAGTATAGGGAGTTATCTCCTTAGTTTAATGTTCTTTCCATGCCAATTAAAATGTAATGAGGGATCATTCCAAACTTTCTATAGAATTCATACTATGCTTTCTCCCCCATTTAAAACTTTCTCATCATTACTAAGGGTTTAGGTTTTAGTGGAGTGAAATTTGGAACTTAAGACCATTGAAAGATCAAAAGTGTTAAAATTGGCAACTAGGGCCAAATTCCACCTTGGGACAATTCATTTGATGGAGATGATGATTGCATTAAATTTCACTTTATGAGAGAGACCAAAATTGATATAAAAATCATCGCATTTGGACAAGCAGAAGTGTGAGATTTTGAATTTATGCCCACACATGTGCAAATTGTTCAGGTTGGCCACATCATCATGGAGGCTCATGAAGCCCAATGGACATGACTCTTCACCCGTGACCTCTCAACTCATTTGGCATCATCATCAACACTCGTATTCTTCTCTCTCCTACTCCCATTGGTTTGTACAACTATTGGGCTCTCTTTTCTCTCACACGTGTGGCACAAGTCAAGAACTGGATTTTAAGACACCTGAAGAAGTTTTCACTGGTAAGAAACCTGATGTTTCTCATTTTAGAATATATGGATGTCTTGTGTATTTTCATGTGTATAAAGAGAAAAGAAACAAGTTGGAAGCATCTGGGAAGAAAGGTATATTTGTGGGCTATAGTGAGAATTCAAAGGCATATAGAATCTATGTGCTTGGACAAAGAGATGTGGAAGTTAGCCATGATGTCACCTTCGATGAAGATATTGCCCTTGGGAAGACCCAAGATCTCTGTTGGGTCCCTATAATACTAGTGATTGCCCCATTACTATTGTAGTTATACTCCCTATTTTTATTGTTGTGCCCCTATTACCCCCATATTGTTATTTATGTGCCCCATAGAATCCCTCTATTGTTATTTTTGTGGCTTTATATTATTATTGTTAAGTCGGCTGGATTACATTGTGACTCCTTAGACTCCTATATATAGAAAGGAGGTTTTGTCATTTGTATCATCCAAGAATTGTTCATTTATGTAATGTAAAGGAGGTTGCCCCCTCGAAGAGGCTGAATTCTAAGGCGTGGATCTCTCTTTTCTATCTTTTTGTGAGCTGGTTTCATAACAATATCCCCACTCCAAGGAAGGACAATAATGATGATGTTGTGGAAAAATAGGATGAACCTCCTTCAGATGAACCTATGCCTGATGTTGAAGGCCCAATGGATCCCATTGATCCACCACCTAGTGATACCTATACCTCAAGGAAAATATCTTTCTGGCTCAAAAATACTCTCGAAGATGCTGAAAGACATATCGCTCCAAGAGGGAAATTCTGTGAAAGTAAGAAGCCAAATAGGTATCAAGGGTACTTAGTTGCTATGAGTATTATTGTTCAATATGAGCCATGTATGTTCGAAGAAGCCATAAAGCACCAATTCGGGAAGGATGCGATGAATGAGGAATATGAATCTATCATGAAGAATGATGTCTGGGACGTGGTTCTTAGACCCAAGGACAAGTCTGTGGTTACTTCTAAATGGCCTTACAAAATCAAACATGGATTTGATGGGAGTGCTGAAACAGATAAGGCCAGGTTCGTTGCTTGAGGCTTCTCTCAAAAGGAAGGAGTGGACTATGACAAGATATTTGCACCGGTTTCCAATATACCACTATCCGATCTATTATTTCTCTCGTTGCCTCTCAAGGATGGATCCTACACCAAATGGAGGTTAGGATTGATTTCTTACATGGCTTGCTTAAAGAGGAAGTCTACGTAGAACAACTTAAGGGGTTTGAAGTACAAGATCGAAGGACACACTTGTGCAGACAGAATGTTGAATTCAAAATCAATCCACATATTGTGCTCCAAACATCATTCAATTACCCTCAAAATAGTGTAGGTTAACCACACAGAAATAACCCTGAATTTGTGTGAATAAGAAACTTCCTCAAGGCCGAAATGTAGGTGATACGTATCTGCAAAAGAAAAAAGACTGGATTCCTTTCAGGTAGGTGTCTTTCCAGGCAGAAAAAAGATTGGATTCCTTTGTTGAACTGACTTGGCCATCACCACCTAAGTCATTTTGGGCATTTTTGGCCTTCTTTTTATTATTGTATGTATCAGTAGCATTGATGTTGTTTGCTTTATCCTTGAAAGATTGCCAAAAAGAATGCAGTTACACTGGTAATGAACCTCTAACCCTGCGAACAACAAGATGACCATAAGGACCATGGCCATCAAAAAACCCCACAGAAGATTGAATCATCTGAAACAAAATCCTGTGAATGATAACAAAAGAATAATCAGAATATGAACTTTTTATTTCCAAATTAGGACAGAGCAAAATTTTGCTAAAAAATTGGATATCATTTGAACTGAAAAAGGAAAGGATAACTCTGAACATGAAAATGTCAGAACATTTCATTTATGAACTCTTGAGAAAAGAAAATTCACAACATAAATGTCAATGTCCAAGAGTTGCATAGTAGTCCTTGCTCCATTCATTACTAGGGGCTAGGATCCATGTCGTACTAAATAGTGCATGCACATTGTTGTTAGGGCATACATGTAGATTGCATATGTTACATTCGACATTCTAAATAAGTACCCTCTTACATGAGGAACAAAGTGCTGTTTATTGTTGGAAATAATACTGAGAGGGGGGGTGAATCAGTATTATCTAATTCTTTTAATAAATCTTCCTTATTTGTTCTTTGAATTATTTTTGCATGTCAGTACCATAAAATAATGAACATGAACGAAGAAAACAGATAGTCACACCAAAGAACACAAGATGTAAGGTGGAAACCCAATGTGGGTGAAAACCTCCTGCTGCAATATGTCTCTATCTTCTTTCAAATTAGAAACTTCTTTTACAATGATTTTGTACTGGTGCAGTCCTTTACCAGTACGCAGGCTGCAACCTACAGAGAGCTACAACTCTCTCTCTCGTTTTCCAGTCTCTCCTGGAAGGGAGCTACAACCCCCTACTTCTTTTCTTACAAGGACCACTTTTCATAAATTTTCAAACTGGATCCATAAGCATCAAATGATCATCAAGTATAAGAGAATCACCCAGTCAACTGTAGTAACCAGATCAACAATAATAGGACCAAACCCAGAACACAGTAATGATAAACAAAGATTTTAAGAGAAGTAAGCAGCTTCACCTTCGTTCCTGCGTATGTACGCACTTTTCTTTCACTGTACCTGCGTACCTTCGGGCATAGATGATTTCAAGACTTCAGAAATAACCCAGACAGTCAGATCTACAGATCTGAACATGCGCCGAAGAGATCTCAATCCATCAGTAGATTCGCCTTATTTAGATCTAGACATACTCCCAAGAGATCATAATATTTCAGATCTAGCCCTCATAAGATATTCAACCCAAAACATACTCAAGCCAAATGATCTCCTTTGCTTTATATAGGAAAGCTCTTCCTCAAATCATGGATCAATACCACGGGCCGACACCATAATATCACAATACCGTCGGCTAAATACCAAGGGTTAAACATAAGAAACCCCACGTGTGCTTTTCTCTGCCTTGAAATGTGTGCACTGGGGGTACGCACCTCCTGAACGGCTGACCTGCGTATCAGGTCGCGGTCCCTTCACAGTGTACCTACGGGTACGCACTTTTTGAACCAATCTCTTGCGTACTTCTTAATTTTCAACATATTGAGAGCCTTGCCATGGGTGTTGCCATCAAGTACAACATTTGTAACATACAGCCATACCAGAAACATAATACCAACAATCTCTCCCTTTGGACTTGATGGAAACCTTAAAACTTCAGCTTCATTCTCCCCCTTTGACATTAAAGGAAAAGGGTTATGCTCCCCCTAAGAACATGCTCCCCCTGAATATGAACCAGATCTGCAACGAAGAACCATAATCCACCATGAAAGAGATAGAGACATATTGCAGCTACTTCCAAGATCTCCTTCTGCACATCCTCCATAATGCCAACAATGCATTATATGCTCCCCCTGAACCTGTACCATCAATCAGAAGAGGTTCAGCAATAAGATGATGCATCAACAACCCCCAGCTTTTGCCTGAGGTATTCAAAAGTGTCCCTGGGCAATGGTTTGGTGAGTATATCAGCAACTTGTTCCTTAGAAGGAACATACTCCAACTTGACCTTCTGTTCAAGCACTTGTTCCCGGAGAAAATGGTACTTGATTGGTATGTGCTTGGTTTTTGAATGCATAACAGGATTCTTTGAGATGCTGATTACACTTGTGTTATCACATAAGATGGGAATAGGTGGTGTACAAGTGATTTGAAAATCCTGCAAAGTCTGCATCATCCAAAGGAGTTGGGTGCAACAAGATGCAGCAGCAACATATTCCGCTTCAGTTGTAGACAAGGCAATCAAACTCTGTTTCTTGCTGAACCAAGATACCAGTCTGGAACCCATAAAGAACGCACCACCACTTGTGCTTTTCCTGTCATCCACGCTTCTGGCCTAATCTGCATCTGTATAAGCATGAAGTGTAAGATCTGTATCTCTAGGATACCATAAGCCATAATTTTGAGTCCCTTGAAGATATTTGAAAATTCTCTTCACTGCCTGAAGATGAGTCTCCTTCGGATTTGCCTGAAATCTTCCAACTATTCCAACTGCATGCATGATGTCCGGTCGGGTACCTGTCAAATAAAGTAAACTTCCAATCATAGATCTGTAGGTTGGTTGATGTATTGCTGCAGACTCATCATTTGCACTGAGGCTACATCCTGTGACCATGGGTGTACATACTGGTTTTGCATCTTCCATACCATATTTCTTCAAAATCTGTTTGAGATACTTGGTTTGAGATAAAAAGATTCCTCCTTCTTTTTGTTGGATTTGTAAACCAAGGAAATATGTCAGTTCTCCTAGCAAGGACATTCAAAATTCTTTCTGCATGACCAAGGTAAAGCTTTGACTCATAGCTTCTTCATTGCTGCCAAAAATAATGTCATCTACATACACAACAAGTATTAGCAATTTGTCATTTTCAACTTTTATATAAAGATTGCTATCTGTTGATCCTTTTGAAAAGCCTTGTTGATGAAGATATTTGTCCAAACAGTAGTACCAAGCCCTTGGAGCTTGTTTGAGACCATAGAGAGCCTTTTTCAATCTGCATACAAGATTTGGATCATTTCCAAGAATGAACCCATCTGGCTGTTCAATGTATACTTCTTCTTCCAAGTCTCCATTCAGAAAGGCTGATTTCACGTCCATTTGAAATACTTTGAAGTTTTGAAAACTTGAGAGAGCAAGGAACATTCGGATGGCCTCAAGTCTTGCAACAGGAGCAAAGGTTTCTTCAAAGTCTATTCCTTCTTGCTGCGCATACCCTTTACAAACAAGTCTGGCTTTGTTTCTAATTACTTCTCCATTTTCATTCAATTTATTTTTGAAGACCCATTTTGTTCCGATAACATTCTTATCCTTTGGTCTAGGAACCAGCTCCCAAGTGTTGTTCTTTTCGATCTACTCAAGTTATTCATCCATTGCTTTCACCCAACATTCATCTTTGCATGCCTCTTTCACATTTTGTGGTTCAGTAGAGGAGAGTAATGCCAAATAGCTTGAAGCTTCTGCAACTGTTCTTCTTGTTTGTACGCCTGCTTCTTTCTGCCCCAAAATCTGAGATTCTGGATGATTCTTCTGAACATATCTGGATGGAGTCTTTTCTTCTATTCTTGTTTGCTCCTCTTGTTCTTCTTGAGGTTCATCATTCTGTCGTTCGGGGTAGCCTTCATCTTCTTCGATGTCTTCATGATGTACTTGCCTAGGAATGTATCCCTTCTCATCAACCACTACATCAATGCTGTCAACAATTCTGCCAAGTCTTTTATTGTAGCATTTGTATGCTTTGCTATTTGGAGAGTAACCAAGAAGAATGCCTTCATCTGCTCTAGGTTCAAGTTTGCCAAGCTGCTCATCAGTATTCTTGATATAGCATTTGCTCCCAAAGATTTTGAAGTGCTTTACCGAAGGAGTCCTACCACTCCATAGCTCATGAGGAGTTTGAGTGCTGTTCACCCGGACATTTGTTTTGTTGAGAATAACAACCGCAGCATGTGCAGCTTCACCCCAGAAAGTTGCATAGCACGAGCCATTTGTTGGATTGTTCTGTTCATTCTTTCCACAACTCCATTTTGCTGGATTCCTTTGTTGAACTGACTTGGCCATCACCACCTAAGTCATTTTGGGCATTTTGGCCTTCTTTTTATTATTGTATGTATCAGTAGCATTGATGTTGTTTGCTTTATCCTTGAAATATTGCCAAAAAGAATGCAGTTACACTGGTAATGAACCTCTGACCTTGCGAAAAACAAGATGACCATAAGGACCATGGCCATAAAAAAACCCCACAGAAGATGGAATCATCTGAAACAAAATCCTGTGAATGATAACAAAAGAATAATCAGAATATGAACTTTTTATTTCCAAATTAGGACAGAGCAAAATTTTGCTAAAAAATTGGATATCATTTGAACTGAAAAAGGAAAGGATAACTCTGAACATGAAAATGTCAGAACATTTCATTTATGAACTCTTGAGAAAAGAAAATTCACAGCATAAATGCCAATGTCCAAGAGTTGCATAGTAGTCCTTGCTCCATTCATTACTAAGGGCTAGGATCCATGTCGTACTAAATAGTGCATGCACATTGTTGTTAGGGCATACATGTAGATTGCATATGTTACATTCGACATTCTAAATAAGTACCCTCTTACATGAGGAACAGAGTGCTGTTTATTGTTGGAAATAATACTGAGAGGGGGGGTGAATCAGTATTATCTAATTCTTTTAATAAATCTTCCTTATTTGTTCTTTGAATTATTTTTGCATGTCAATACCATAAAATAATGAACATGAACAAAGAAAACAGATAGTCACACCAAAGACCACAAGATGTAAGGTGGAAACCCAATGTGGGTGAAAACCACCTGCTGCAATATGTCTCTATCTTCTTTCAAATTAGAAACTTCTTTTACAATGATTTTGTACTGGTGCAGTCCTTTACCAGTACGCAGGTTGCAACCTGCAGAGAGCTACAACTCTCTCTCTCGTTTTCCAGTCTCTCCTGGAAGGGAGCTACAACCCCCTACTTCTTTTCTTACAAGGACCACTTTTCATAAATTTTCAAACTGGATCCATAAGCATCAAATGATCATCAAGTATAAGAGAATCACCCAGTCAACTGTAGTAACCAGATCAACAATAATAGGACCAAACCCAGAACACAGAATGATAAACAAAGATTTTAAGAGAAGTAAGCAGCTTCACCCATGTACTGCTTGCTTACAGTAAGCACCCTGCTCAACTGCTCGCCTGCTTACATACGCACCCTGCTCAACTGCTCGCCTGCTTACGTACGCACCCTGCTCAACTGCTCGCCTGCTTACATACGCACTGTGTCCATTGAACTGCCTGCGGACCTCCGCACCTGCAACCCTTCTGTGCCTGCGTACCGGCGCACCTGGAACCTTCGTTCCTGCGTATGTACGTACTTTTCTTTCACTGTACCTGTGTACCTTCAGGCATAGATGATTTCAAGACTTCAGAAATAACCCAGATAGTCAGATCTACAGATCTGAACATGCGCCGAAGAGATCTCAATCCATCAGTAGATTCGCTTTATTTAGATCTAGACATACTCCCAAGAGATCATAATATTTCAGATCTAGCCCTCATAAGATATTCAACCCAAAACATACTCAAGCCAAATGATCTCCTTTGCTTTATATAGGAAAGCTCTTCCTCAAATCATGGATCAATACCACGGGCCGACACCATAATATCACAATACCGTAAGCTAAATACCAAGGGTTAAACATAAGAAACCCCACGTGTGCTTTTCTCTGCCTTGAAATGTGTGCACTGGGGGTACGCACCTCCTGAACGGCTGACTTGCATATCAGGCCACGGTCCCTTCACGGTGTACCTGCGGGTACGCACTTTCTGAACTAATCTCCTGCGTACTTCTTAATTTTCAAAATATTGAGAGCCTTGCCATGGGTGTTGCCATCAAGTACAACATCTGTAACATACAGCCATACCAGAAACATAATGCCAACATTTATTTTATGTTCAAAACCACCACCAAATAAGAGTAACTAATTCAAATATAAGCTACCAAACCAGTTTCAAATTTCTTGCAGCAGCTAACTACATAAAATTATACATATAAAAAGCTTACCATACAAGTACTTATCCAGAATATGAACCACGCGATGACTGGTTATTTAGAATAAATGCATGAAGCAGACCCTGAGCTGAATGGGTTTGCTCTGGAGTACCAGATATTCAATCACTTCATATGATTGTGGTCTCACTTCAAGTAAGTTAACTTTTTCACCTGATATTTGTAGAAGGTAAATAAGATCTTGTTGATGAATATACTCATGAGAAGAGCTCTGAGACGATGCAGATACAATAAAGGATTGACCAAATCAAATCAGAAACCAAGAAGATGGTTTGAACAAATGGACAACCAAGTGGCCTGTGCACATATTTAGAACTCACAATGTCTGCCACCATTGAACATTCTCTCTTGTCAATAATCCTAACAGGGAAATTTGAGCAACACCCTTCCCTGAATTTGCGATAAGAGGTGCAATGGCATGCTCAGTTATGACAACTTCAACTGTTGTTTTAGTAACAAGCCCACCAATTGATCTGATACACACAATGAGTGAAAATGAGTCAATCTTACCAAACACTAATAAGGATAACTTGAAACTACAACCCGAAAACTAATTAAAGAGATATTGATCTTATCCATACATTCCAGATCCTTTTGGCCCCCCTTGTTTTCTTGCTTTCTCTTCATACTCGGGTAGATTCCTTAATGATGTCAAATTTGATTGAACTGTGCAACAATAAGATAATTGTTGGGAATACTTTCTGTAACCTAATTGTTGGCCATGTATGTATCAATGCTGTTAGACAGTAAAAAACAGAGTTTCCTTAATGATGTTTAGATAATCTTCGGCAAAATCACATAATCAAACTTTTGTCGACGCGTTTAGCCGTTAGCATGATAGCTGTTGGAGTCTCTGCACGCTCTATTTAATCAAGCTAAGCCAGATTGGTTCTTCAACTTGTCCTGACGATGAACCACACTGGTTGGTTCGAAACGCGTCGACAAAAGTTTGATTATGTGATTTTGCCGAAGATTATCTAAACAATGTTATGGATCACAGAAGTCTAAATTCCTTAATAATTTCCTTAATGATGTCAAATTTGATTGAACTGTGCAACAATAAGATAATTGTTGGGAATACTTTCTGTAACCTAATTGTTGGCCATACTTTCTGTAAAATAATCTAATAAAAATAATAAATAATTTTCACAAAACCGCTATTCTTGATCATTTTTGTTGCAAATTCAATTGCTTGCCAGTGTTAAATACTTACAAATGGAAAAAATATAGGTATAGTGAAAATGATGAGCACATTTTTATCACATAATTTGCGACCTAAAACCAGAGAACCATGTTTAAAATTTAAAAGTGATAGATTGTGAAGGAAATAAATAAAACATAATCCCGATTATAACAAATTAGCTGTAAATTTTTGTCCGTGGAAGATTTATTTGCATAATGAAAAAGGCAATATGGGAGATTCCAATCACGTTCCAAGGCATTTTTTAAAATGTGGATGTGACAAAAGGTTGTTGTGGAAGGTGTTGTTTGTATATGGGAAATTTCTTGATCATTGTATATAACCCTAATGTTGATAGATATGTCTACTAAGTGGTTCGAGTTAATGGGGCATTGATTTGAGCGTTCAATATATTTTTATTCTTTATCAAAGTATTCTTTTGTTGTATTTGTGTTCTTCAATTTATGCCTTACGGCGTTTCCTTTGCAACATCTGGTGCAAATGCTAGTTATAGTTCTTCTGAATGCCCACCCTTGCTGTCTAGCATTATACTCTGCCATGTCATGAGTTTTTTTTTTTCAGAGAGAAAAAACATCATAGTATTATATTGAGTCAATATAAAAGCTCAGATGATACATAAGGGCTCAAAAATAGCCAGCTTGCCAGCATATATGAGACAAAAAAACTGTAGAAATAGGACTTCCCAAAGGAAGCCTAACATCATCAGTCCAAAATCACAGCTAACATTCTTTAGAAAAAAGAGCATCAGATGTCTAGACACATATAACAAAAAAGCTTGATATATACTAGAGCAAGCAAAAAAGATGAAGAGAAGGACTCATAACCCAGGGATGGAAAAGTCCTGGATGAAGCAAGAGAACTCTCCATCAGAAACCATCACAGACCAAGAACTAGACTCTAAAGTCAGCCCCTTCTTTGACAGACAGTCAGCTTGAACATTTTGGGAACAGAAGATGTGGTGAATTGAGCAATCTTTCATGCTCCCCCAGAAAAACATAATCCTGTCCATCCACCCAGTCAAATGAGGACTACTAATGTGGCAGGCTCCCTTTACATGGTCGATCATTGTTTTTGAATCGCCTTAAATTGAAATGTTCTAGATATCAAAAAACGCACAGAAAGCAAGCAGTCCTACAAGAGACCTCGCTTCAGCCAAGCTGTTTGAGCCATTCCCACTATTCCATGAAATAAAGTATTGCAGCTTCTTGTCCATAATAACGTGGACACCACAGCCACAAATATTATTTTTCTCGGCCCCATCAAAGAAAGCACAGGGAACACTGTTGGGAGGGTTTTCAAACTCCTTTTTACGATCTTTTTTCAATTTGGGCTGTTTTAATGGCATCGCATCGTGGATGGATATAATATGATGCAAGATAGACTTAAGAGGCTCTTTTGAGTCTTTGAAGATTTTGGCGTTCCTCCATTTCCATGAGCACCATAGGACAATGATAAACAAAGATCTCCATGAATCTTTTTGAGCGCACCACCATTCAAAAGCTACCTGGATTGAAACAAAAACAACATGAGGGAAACCATAAAGCAGAGACAATTCATACCAGATCTGAAGAGAGGAATTGCACTGGAAGAACATATGAAGATTGGTTTCCTCCGCAGCTTCGCACATAGAACATCTACTCGGACCATGCCAGTTCCTTTTCCTCAGATTTTCCCAAGTCAAATTTCTGTTGTTGAAAAATAGCCACGAGAACAGAATCATTTTGAGAGGGCACCCCGACTTCCAGAAACTCAGAGGATATATAGAACAAGAGTTAGATGCCTTTGATTTAATCATATCAGCGTAGATATCTTTAACACGAGCCGGCAGCTTTGCATTTGGCACAATCCACATAAGATGATCCGCGGTCCCTGAGCGATGGAATCCAAAACTACAAAGAGCATCCTTTACAGATTTCCATACCGAAATCAGTGGATCTGGCAGGTGAAGATCATGGGCATCTTTCCATAAAGGAATAGGGCCGCTCCAGATTGATATTAATTTATCCCACGTAAAAATGCCATTCCTGTAAAAAAAAAGTAAGAGGCTTTCAGGGAAGAATAAGCATTCCCGCCCACCCATAATGGGGTCGATTCCAATTAAAATACGGCTGCCAGAATAAAGACTCCATCTCAAATTCTCTAAGAAGTATTGCTGAACTTTCCGGAGGCTGAGCCAGATAGCAGATCCTTGTCTGGCTCCGATTGATCCCCTCCTGTACCAGAATTCCAAATCTTTACCTTGCAAATATTTCTTTTTAATAGTGATACTCCACGGCCCATCACCATAAATACCCCTCCACAGCGCTTTGCATAGGAGCGCTTTACCAAATGTGCGCAGGTCTAGCAAGCCCCAACCGCCAAGCTTCTTTGGTAGAGAGATCTTATCCATTTTAGACAGATGGAGTTTCCTCTGATTAGATCTTCCGCCCCATATAAAATTTGCAGAAACTTTGTTCATTTTGTGTATAATACTTGCTGGAAGGTAGAAAATATGAGCCCAGTAAACAGCTAATTGCACTAAGACTGCCTGCGTTAAAATAATTCTTCTTGCCAAGGAAAGAGTCTTATATTCCCATGCCGAAATATTTTTATAGTATATTTCTAACAAATTGCCAATCCGCTTTGGAATAGCCCTTGGCCTTCAGCTAAAATCCTAGATATTGCAAACCCTCCTTTAGCGATCTCGAGTCTATATCGAGCAATTCAAAGATCCAATTCACCATTTCCATGTTGGTATCATTGTGGAAAAGGGTAGATTTTCCTCTATTAATATGTAACCCAGTAGCCCTCTGGAATCTATTAAGAATGTCGTTGAGGTAGATCCAGGATACCCTGCAAAGCATAGCAAAGATGAGCACGTCATCAACAAAGAGGTTGTGAGAGATATAGATGTCCCTGCAAATCATGACAGGCCTGCATCTATTTTCGGCCACCGCCTTGTTAATCTGAAGGCTGAGAGAGTTCATTGCTAGTATAAATAAAAGCGGGGAGAGGGGGCACCCATGACGAAGACCCATTTCCATTGGAAATAAGGGAGAAGGCATTCCATTTATGATGACCGAGTAGTGGACATTCTCAACACATGACATAATCCAGTTGATGGAATTTGATTTTAGGCTGATCTTTGCCAATAAACATCGCATGAATCCCCAATCTAAACAATCGTAATCTCTTTGTAGATCAATTTTTAGAATGGCCGCATTTGTTTGGCTTGATATCATTGAAAAGAGACTTTCCTGTGTAATAGCAACTGCATCCAAAATGTTGCGCCCCTTTAAAAAAGCATGTTGGTCCTTGGAAAGGAAGGTGGCCAGAGTCGATTTCATTCTTTCAGCAATAATTTTGGTGATGATTTTGAAAGATATATTGCATAATGATATCGGCCTAAAATCTTGGAAAGATTATGCTTCTGCCTTTTTTGGAATTAGAGCAATCTGTGTGGATGTTGTGATCTGATGAATACTTCCAGAAATTCGAGATGCTTCAACCATCCTCAGCAAGTCTTTTTTGATGATGTCAAAAAAGTGAGTGAAAAATTCTATGGTCCAGCCATTCGGGCCTGGGCATTTATCCTTTTTGAACGCTTTGAGAACTCTAAGGAGCTCCTCCTCTGTGATTGGCTGAAATAGGCTCGCGTTTTTCTCATCATCAAACATTTGTGGAGCCAATTCAATACCCCATAGAATGTCCTGAAAATCACAGACTGCCCTTCTTTTGTACTGGTTTTTGAAATGCCTCACAACTTCATTTGACATATCATGTTGAGATACAAAAAAAACACCCTTGCCATCATCAATTCTCCAAATTGTTTTTTTTTTTTGCGCCTGGCATTTGCAAATTTATGAAAAAATTTAGTGTTCCGGTCACCATGCTTCAGCCATATTGCCCTACTTTTGAGCCTCCATGAGACCTCCTCCTGTTCCAAAAGATTTTGTTTTTTTTTTCCAAGATCTCTTATACGACATTTCATGCTGAGAGGAAGAAAATTTGCATCCATAGACCCTAAAATCCTGTCCATCTCCTTTTGTATATCTTGAAGCGCCTGTCTGTCCCTTTTTCTTTTATCATATTGCCACTCTTTTGCCACCTTTCTCAAAACCGACATCTTGTCTCTAAAAGTCATAAATGGGGGGGACAAATCTCTTGCGGATAGATCCTTCCATGCATTAGATATGACTTTATTGAAATCTGGGTCCTCTAACCATGTTCTATTGAATTTGAAGGGATAACCCGTTCTGAAGCCCTTCTCCCGCCAGCTGAGGAAAATAGGCCTGTGATCTGATGTAAAGGCGTTCCCTATGGATGAGATAGGCATGCCCATTTTGTCTATGATGCTAACATGCAGAATGAATCGATCAATCCTTTTAGCAATATACGCCTCTCCCGACCTTCCATTATCCCACGTAGGCATCATTTTTGAAGGAGAAATATCCACAAGATTTCTATTCAGAAGTTCCAGCTTAATACGGTCAGCAAGCGAGTCTCTTTTTCTGCAGTTACCCCAGCATTCATCAGTGCTTAAAGTTATATTTAGATCACCTGCAATCATCAGAGATTCAATATCAAAAATTTCCGAGGCAAACAATTTTTCCCAGAAAGGGATTCTGTTCTTATAGGGCGCATAGGTGTTCAAAATATTAATTTGGAATCTTTGACCTCTGATAAATGCCGAAATAAGAATACCAGCAAAACACTTGTAGGCTTTGGCACTGATCCAATCAGGATCCCATAAGACTGCCAGCCCCCCTGACAGGCCTCTTGCCTCAGAGGCAACCATATACCATGAAGGAAGCATTTTCCTAAAGTAAGATATGGAAACCTGACTGTTGTGCATGGTTTCTTGGATTAAAATAATTTTTGGCCGAGCTGTATGGAAGATGTCCCTTAGCGCCAAGAATTTTGGGTTTGCGCCTAAACCCCTAATATTCATGGATACAATAAAGGTCATTTGGATGAGTCACCAGCCATGCTTGCTCTAAGAGGCTGTGATTCAGTCATATCATATATGGGAACATCGATTAGTGATAAGTTCCTTACTCCGCTATCTGAAACAATCGTCCTCCCCCTAAAATGTCTGCTCCCTCCATTGTGTTTCTTTCTTACTGTAATATTCCTTGCAGAATTTGGGCTTATGAATGGAGAAGCAGGGCTATTCGGTTTATGAATGGTCAAAGGCTCCAGCTCGAGAGATTTTTTACTAAGCAAAAAATCTATATCACTGTCACACCTATTAACTGGAGATGACTCAGGGGAATTGAAAGGAGTGGTCGCCACCAAAGGCTCTTTGCCTTTTGAGGAGGGAAGATGATTCTTGTCCAGCGTCGGGGATGAAGATGATATCACTATGGGGTGGGAACCAACGATAAAATCTTTTATTTGTAAGGGCGCTGGAGAGGGGACAGCCTTATCATCCCTTGGTTCAGGAATGGGCGAGCAGAAAATAGATGAAGCCCTATTTATATCAGAACAAACAACCTTTGCAGAGGAAACTGGTTTGGTTTCGGGCCCATTAGAAAAATCCTGAGATGTTAGCTGCGGGGACAGAGTGGGTTCCAGATTTTTAAGGGCCTGTTCATCCACAAGTTCGGTCGCCGATAAGCTGACTGAAGGCGATGAAATCTTCTCTGTAAAGGGAATGGATGAGTCTATCCGGGATCTGCGATGGAACACCCTTGGTTTTGGGACTGCATGCCGCCTGCAATTTTTTATTAAATGCCCAGTTTTGTGGCATGAGGAGCACCTGAAGGGGATACCCCAAAAATCTAACCTTTGTTTAATTTTCAGGCGCCCCCACACAATCTCAATATGATCTGGATATCCCCCCTTATATGCCTTCTCAATGAGAATCCACGCTATCCTTTTGTCTTTTTCTCCCCGACACCATGGGTCGACATAAACAAATATTCCAATGGAGTTGCCTATTACTGCGAGGGATTCCATGGACCACATTTCCAAAAAGGACCAAGTTCCTAAGAAACAATAAAAGAAAGACTTATAATGGCAACATGTGAACATTCTGTCATGTGAATATTGAAAACAGAGGATTTTCAAAGATTAGGAATGGATCAAATATTATTGTATCCAATCCTTAATTGGTTGTTGTGTTTATATTTGATGGTTGCTGTTGATGAGGAAATTTTGTAGTGATGATGTAATAGCTTTTAATTTTAAGCCTAATTAAAAGAAAAATGTTGATGTAGTAATTAGAACTAATCGATTGCAAATTGGAATTGGAGATTTGGAAAAACATTTTTGCAGGTAGGAATGAATTACATAATGTGCATTTGTTCTGCATTGCATTAATCTTGGATTGTACGTAATCATAAAATTGCTACTTTCCTTTCATCATAACGTGAATACGAAATGGGCAATAAACAATAGAAGTATTTTATTAATAAGTATTTATAGAAATATCTACTTAAATTTTTTCAAATTCTTTTGTTACAAAATGAGTACCACATCAAGGACAGGCAAAAGAATCGAATGATTTTATCTTTTTGGTTGTCCACAGTGAAACATCCACCTGAAATGTAAGATGAAGAATTTTGTTTATGCTATCATAAACCATAACAAATAATTGTGAAAGGCCCATTCCAATATAGGATCTGTTTGGCCCAAAGAATAATGGTTATCTATATTATACAACCACTATTCTTAAGAATTTATTAAATATAATGTTCACTTTTCACTGTTATATGGGATATCTGTTTCTAAAATTGAAGCCACATAGTACCATGAAGACAATGCATGACTTTACAAGTTAACATATTTGAGAACATAAAACAAATTTAACATGTTCTCTAGCCAAAATAGAGTGACAAGATAAAATAAGATGCCAAATAAACATATGCCCAAGCTATTAGCTAAGTGGTAGAGTGCACCCCTAATTATTGTGTTGCTCTGCCTGGGTGGGAAGACCCACTAGCCAAAATATGGTGACAAATCACTTAGCCTCTGCCCAGTCCTTGGGGGTTGACCCTCATTATTTGCTATGATTTGGATGAGTGAACTTGCCTCCCATCCATTAGTGGCTCTCCTAGACTCTTTGAATTGCTAATATCACTAGGTAAACCGTCAAGAATTTGACTAAGTGAACACTCAAGAATTTAAGAAAGTGTGAGACATCCATGAGTGCTCTTTTAAAGGAAACAATGAGCAAAAACTTGGGAATGAGCCTAACGAGCCAATGAATGCCGATTAGGGGAACCTTGCTCATCGTGCATGGATTTGTGGCCTAAAAGTTTAACTGGTGGATATACCTTGCCTCCATCTTCATCTTCCTCTACACACCTAGATTAAGAAGCTTGCTTGTATCTAAATTCGAGAAATAACTCACCCAACGATGACATCAATTATTGCAAGTGCTTAAGGAAGCTTCATAAATAAATTTGAATAGGTGTGAATGAAGTGTGAGAGTGATATTCTTCAATAAGAGCGCTTGGGCATTATCCAAATTTTGGTCTAAGATGCGAGAGATGCCTTTAGCACTCAAGTATTCTGAGTCACAAGCATGTGCAGAAAAAATAGACAACACGAGAATGACTTTAGCCTTTACGAGTTGAGGTTGCTTTATGAATATGTTTCATATGTCAAATAATATATTGTAATTGTCAGTTAAAAGTAAATGAATTGTAAGTTGTAACCAATGTAACCTCCATTGCATGTTTAGTTTTATTTTTGAATGACCACAACCGATATTTGGCATCCTGGCCATATTTAATGTGCCTATAATATTGATAGCGTAAGAGAACCTCATTAAAGTTTGGCTAGCTTCTCATTGTTTTCTGTAATTTTTCAGTTTTGTCAGAATCACCAGTTTCTTCAGATAGCTGATTCTCAAATAGGTAGAATCTTTGTTCTAGCTGCAATATACACTAGATTTGGTCAAATTATTTTTTTTGCATTCCAGGAAATCGTTCCAATTCCTTTTAAGAGTATTAAAATCCTCTTCCCCATGTTATCACATGCATAGTTATCGATATTTGGTTATTTTGGCTTTACATTCTTGGATTTCTTATTTATCATCTTTAGCCTCATTGGCATGTATGGCAGGTTCATGCGTTATTGATGTGAACATATAATGTGGCATCAAACACACTTATATGACCAAGGTTCCATATAATATAAGAAGAATGGTTTTGCTATGTTAAAGAACTAATTGGGATGTTCTCAACCCTAAATATTTTTTAGACAACTTTTCCAATTAAATATTCTCCACTCCTTAATGTCATGTGGCTTGAATGATTTCAATATCAATCCTCAACTCTTGAGTGATTGTATGTCTTGACACTTAAGGAGTGTCAATTCAACGTCAACTAAAGATAGGGTGTCTTGACTCTTAAGGAGTGCCAATTCAACTTCAACGAGAACTACTAGATACTTGACATCTCAACAATCCCAATCTTGAACTCTCAATTCTTGAGATTCTCATCACTCTTAGTGCTTGGGAGTTTTTAGACTCTCAACTCTTATAGCTCTTCCCTAACTTTATTTCAATATTTTGGAAACACTTTATACCACAATGCCTGAAATGGAATTAAACTCAATATGTGACACTAGTGATTTTAAGCTTTTTAAAAACATAACAAAAAGACTCCCTAATACTTAAAGCTTTATATTAACTCACTTTTCTATAATGCAAGACTTAATATTAGCTTACCCAACCCTTCTCCCATTGCCTTTATATATATATATATATATATATATATATATATAGATACTAAATTATTTAGAATTTAATCCTTAATTTTATTTATTTCACTTTGACTTCGGTAACATTGTTTACTTTTATTTTTCCCGTGTGAAAGAACTCAAAGGCATTAGGCATATTGAATATCAACTCTCATGTGAAAGGGCTTAAGGGAATTTCGGTTCCAATCTTGACTCACCTCAATTGTTTGTATTATTTTAGATTGTAACTTTACTTTTATTAGAGTTAGAAAAATGAGATGATATGTTTTTATTTTAATGCCATAGAATACAATAACTTGTAAGCCAACTTTTGCTCAAAAGCACTTACAATTTAGAAGGATTGTAGAAGAATTCTCAACCATGTTGAATTATTCTTGCCAGAATTTCTACATAGTAAAAAATGCCAAATTAATAGCGTTGTGACATATAAAAATAATACTTTAAAACTCACCTTAAATACTATTAAAGTTGAAATATATTTCTTACAGACTTAATGAATGTAAATTAATTCATTTGTTTTTTAAATAAATTCATGATTGTATTATTATTACTGATAATTTCATAATTAATTAAAGATGACAATTTTTTATTTTTTTTTAAATTATATAAATTAAAATCATTCAATTCATAATGAATCAATAAGTAAAAATATATTTTAAAATGAAACAGTTAACAATTTCATTGGGCTAGCTTAACTTTCAATTCATCCATTTTTATAGTTATCCATTGATCCAATTAAGTAATTAAGTTAAGCTTTTTATTTAACTTTTTATTCATCCATTTTTATAGTTATCCATTGATCCAATTAAATAATTAGGTCAAGTTTTTTATTTATTTGAGGAAATTACTATATATTCTCAATTTGATTGTGCAATTTTCATATTCACACTGTAAAGTTAATTAATTAATGGATTGAGATTGCACTTTTCATTTTTTTATTAGATAGTGTTGTATTCTCCCTTTGAAGGCTGATAATATTGGGATGTTGAATTCAAATGTACATATGTATTTGAAATTATCACAATATAACAGTCTTATCGGCCTCTATTTGCACCTTTTGGGGAAATTGCTAGTTTATTATTGTATGTGGTGTTGGCGCAAGCAAATATCAGAACAACAATCTATATATCTTGGCACTCCCCACATTTCCCCCCTTACAATCCTCTCCACATTTTCTGGTAGGCTCTCAAATTCATCCCCACCCACGCATTTCGAGTCCCAGTTGCTTCAGTCATTCAGAGTTTCTCACTTTCAATTTCTATTTTTGTAACCATTTGGTATTCACATACCCAACGTCTGCATCCTCATTCCCCAAAACCCACTCTGAAATTGATATTGATCAAGATCATTGTTATTCTCTTGCAACTATGATGGATGCTTCTCACGCCTCCTCCTCCATTATTGCTCATCCTATCAATAGTAGCAGCTACGATGTGTTTATCAACCATTGTGGCCTTGACACCAAGAAGACCTTTGCTAGTTGTCTCTAATGTCGTCTTTTGGAACAACATGTCACACCCTTTTTAGACCAAGAAGAACTAGATGAAGGACTTGATTTTCCTTCCCAAACGCAAGTATTGACCTATAGTATTAACTCATGGTATTGACCCATGGTATGGATGTGGAATATAAATATCTTTTCACTCTAAGAGATTTGATCCCTCTAGAGCTTGATAGATCTAAATCCAGAGTTAATATGACTCTCGACTAATTTATAAATGATGATTTATTAATAATTAGTTATGTAGAAATATTATTTTTTTAATATTAAATGATAGGATTTAAAGATTTAAAAATTAAAATAACTTGAAATTTGGGTAAGCTTTGTTGCATTCATTTGAATGTAATATAAAATAGTAGTAATCCTATTTATTCAATCAACAAAAGATCTCGATACTAATAATTCAAAGTGGCTCTCTAGCATTCTGCTACCTTTTAATTTGACTTAGTTTGGCTCATTTCTCAATGTGTTGTTCTACATTATGTTAGCTTTTTCATTTGATTTAGTTTGGGTTCGCTTCACAAAGTACTGGTGTACATTGCGCCTAACTAATCTGAAATTGTTTTACAATTATTATTTTTACTAACTTGATTTGATTATTATTGTTACAAGTATTATTATTATATTTGTTTCCAATATCCATATAAATGGGGAAAAAATCTGTGTAAAATTGTCGAGCTAGACTTGCCCTGAACACAATAGAACAATTTCTGAAGCAGCAGAGGGAGAACATGTCCAAAATGGAGAATGAAATCTAGAAAAGATGAAAATACCTATGAAATAACTTGAATATTATCACAACTCGTGTTTCAAAAATGGCACTTGAGATTTGGACGCTTTCAAAATTAAATGACGACATGATCTAGACTCATTAGACAAAATTTTAGCCTAAAAGTGTCCATGAAATTTTCATGCATGTAATATGTAAACCAATCAAAATCCTTTAAATTTAAGAAAATGTACATGTAAATATTTTGGAGAGAAAATAATATATATATATATATATATATATATATTGCACTTTTGGATTATCTCCTTATAGGTTTACTCAAATTTCAAGTGTAGACACTCGTTAGCTGTGGAATTAAATTTTTCATCCAAAAAGTACCCATTTTTCATACTTTTGAGAAGACCCACATTGATAAAAACTGAAGGTACATTAAAAAAATTCATTGAACACTTTTTTTTAATGTATCTTGAATTTTTATCAATGTGAGTCTTCTAAAAAGTATACATAATGGGTACTCGTTGGATGAAAAAATTAATTTTCCATCCAACGAGTATCTACACTTGAAATTTGAGTAAATCGATAAGGAGATTAGAAAAAAATACAATAAAAAAGGTACTTTTTTTCTTTTCTCTCCAAAATATATAAATCTTGTTTTATTATTTTCCTATTATTTTATTATTATTTTTTAGGAGGTCACTTTTAGGCTGAAATTTCCTCTAATATCCACACAAATCTCAGGAGGTTGGAGCTTGCAAGCTGGTGAGACGAGATCATACTAAACATGTTTGATAAGGGCGAGTTACCCGATGATTTCCATTGTAGTGAAGAGTGGCTAAGACAGGGTACTCACTACAGGCTACTTTTTGAACCACTAGACGCCTCTAATTATTATCGATTGGGAAAAAATCAGGACTCATGATTCTACGGAAGACCTACTCATTACGAAAATCTTTAAAATTGGTTGGAAGACAATGAAAAGAATATGCAACTACAACCACCCACAATGCTCACTCAGGGCTCTTGCCTCTAGGCTTATGTTGAAGAAATTGCATGCTTAATGCAAAAGAAAAAGTATTATGATGAAAAAAGAATAGAATTGGAGGATCAAATGAGGCCTTTGATTGAATCCCATTGTTTTTGCATAAAAGATCTTATGCCTAGCAAATCGGCCTTCAAAATAGTCATCAATTGGTTGTGGAAACACATGACTCCAGTGCAGTAAGAAACCTCTCCCTTCTGTTTTATTATTTATTATCACCTGCAAACTACCCAAAAAAACTAATTGGGCGATGAATGGTAGATTTCAATCACATCCCTATGAAGACATCAATCCTATGCTCCTCTAGAATATCATTTACCCATATATTCAATTTTTGGAAGTCCTCAATGTCCTCCACCGTTGAACCCTTTTGTTTAAGATCTATCAATTGGCTAAAGAAAGTGTTTCTCTTTGTATCCTGATAATGTGCTATCATTTCCTCCATAAAATTTGACCAAGTGACAATTTGTTTACGAGAGCAAAGCCATCGATACCATACAAACTGATTGGGTTCCAAATATAGAGTTGCAATGCGTACCTTTTGTGTGTTTTTCACATTATGGAGATCGAAATATTGCTTCATCTATAGTATACATGTTACGAGGTCCTTGCCATCAAACTTCCTCATATCAATATTTGGAATGTGGGTCTTCAATCCAACGTTAGAGTCTATAAAATCATGATTAATATTTCTTTTGTTCTCATCATTATTTTCCTCTACTACCTTTTAAGTTTTCACCATTAGGAAGCATTACTTGTAGCGACTTTGCCAAACCTACCTTCAAACCTTCCATGTCTTTCTTCAAATATTCGATGTTGCCTTTCAGTTGTGCTTCTAAACCATCCATCTTAGCTTCCATGTCATTCTTCAAACCGTCCATCTTACCTTGCATTTTTTTCTTCAAACCATCCATCTTAGCTTCTGTTACTTTTTGTGAGAGTGAAATTTGTTGCACTCGGTCTCGTAATTTTGATATATCATGGTGCATTTCTTCCTCTTCTTCATAAGTCATAGTAGAGATTTAGGGTTACTTACTAGGTGTTTCCATTTTCTTTATTCGTGGCATCAATTAATGATAATTATGTTTCTTTATTCCCTTTGAATCACTTCAAACTAATTTTTCAAACAAAACTTATGCAAATTTTTAAAAAGACTACACACCTTTTTTCTCACTTTGTAGGATCTCGATATTGAATTTGTTGTATCTCTGTAATTTCGAATCTCCAAGGTCTTAACTTTCGTCCAGTGGTAGCCCTTTGATTCCTCATTCCAACCCCACAAGTTTGATCAAGATTTGATTCTCAAAGAAAGAGTTATGTTGAATCTCCCCCGATGACCTGATTATAGAATATTTCGGTAGAGTGAACTTGTACGAAGTGTCATGTTTCACTATTTCGACCTTTTGCCTTGAAAACGATACCCACAAAACTACAGTCCATCCTATTTCTGTCAGTTTTTACGAAATTTACATTTGATGCTCAGAGCGAAAGTTGTGACGATTTTCCCAGTGTCACCTACTTGAGATGGAATTCGAGAGTCTGCAAAAACCCTAACTTCCTCGGATCATATCTCCACAAATATAGTGATACATGATCTGAAATTTAGACACGAGAGTCACCAAGATTTCAACTCAAATGGGTTATAAGTTCTAAAACTTCGTAGAACATCATTTATAGCGACAATTACACAATGACCTGTTTGAAGCAGTGAAACCCTAGAATCCAAAGCTTTGATACCAAATTTATGCAACCAACTCACAAAGTAGAAGAAAATATAGATCAATGACTTCAAAATAAGCCTCTTCAAGGGGGAAACCTCCTTTACATTACACAAATGAATAATTCATAGATGGTACAAATGACAAGACCTCCTTTCTATATATAAGAGTCTAATGGGTCACAATATAATCAGAGCCTACATGACAATAACATTTTAAGGGCACAAAAATAACAATAGTGGGATTCTACATGGGCAAAACAATAAAATAAGGGGGTTGCAATAATAAAAATAAGGGGCTAAACTAGTATTATAGGGACCTAACAACATATATATTCACCAAGATTTTGTTGAAAGGGAAGTTCTTGGTATTCAATGAGCACCTTGGATTGATGGATGTGACCATCTCGGGTAAGGGTTTCGACTGATTAAGGAAATTGAGCGATGCTCTTCCCCCATGTCTAAGCTCCTATGGTGGGGAATTGAGCCGAAAAGCTCCTGTAGTGCAAGGAACACATGGACAATAGTTGTGTATGATCCTTACCTCATGGTAAGTGTGTATCTTCCCCTGTCAAGCATACCCCAGTATGCATCCTACCTGCAAGCTGGGGTGGTTTGGATTGTTCCTCCCCATATGGCCAATGGATTGAGAGGTGACTTGGGTGTGTCTAATCCTTACCTTGCAGGGTAAGTGTGTATCTCCTCTAAGTGCCTTAGGTTGTGTCTGATCCTCATCACACATGGTAAGTGTGTATCTCCTCCAAAGTAGTGGATGCAAGTGTTATACCACTTGAATCTTTAGGGTCCTGATGGGAAGATCAACATACAATAGGATAGTTGTGATCATTACCTTTCATGGTAAGTCATATTTTGCTTATTGTCCTCAAATAGAGGGTGGTAGTTTGAGCTCCTCTATGATGTCAAATTCTTCTTCTATTAGGTTCGAGAGTGTTCAACAGATGAGAAGAGTTGAGCATAAATGAGCAGAGTTAATGGATGACTTGATGACGATGAGACATTCAAGATGAGATTCACGATGCAGTTAGAAATTTCTCCCTAGATGAGAGGGAGTATTAATTTAGCACCTTAGGGATAAATTCCCTCCTTTAGACAACCTTCCCCAGCAAGAAACACCCCTCCTAGTCCTTGGAAGAATTTAATTTGGTCAAAGAAAAATGTTATTTTTAATGTGAAACCCACATGTGCACAAAAGTTCAAGTCGTCCTAGAAGAGGAAATTTGACATCCTTAACCACTTGTAAATAGAAATCACTCGAAATCATTTAAAGGCATCTCATCACACATCACATCATTCATTCATTAGTTCAAACACTTCTAAAATTGGAGGGTCGAGCTACAAAAGCTCTGAAATCTACGAGCTATTGAAAGTCATCATTCTGCAACTTACTGAAAGTTGTCTCTGTGATTTGTGAGCAATAGAAAGTTGCTTTTCTCTAAATTTGTTGACTTTTGTAGATTGGAATCTTTAACCGGATTTGACTTTAAGGCTCACCTATTGGATATTGGTTGGTTGATCAATTGAATCATTGTACTCTCTACTGAACATTTTATGACAATCTCATAAGAAGAAGCATTTGACATCCATGAGTGCTCTTTTAAAGTAAACAATGAGAAAAAACTTGGGAATGAGCCTAACGAGCCAATGAATGCCAATTAAGGGGACCTTGCTCATCGTGCATGGAGTTGTGGCCTAAAAGTTTAACCGGTGGATATGCCTTGCCTCCATCTTCATCTTCCTCTACACATCTAGATTAAGAAGCTTGCTTGTATCTAAATTCAAGAGCTAACTCACCCAACGATGACATCAATTATTGCAAGTGCTTAAGGAAGCTTCATAAATAAATTTGAATAGGTGTGAATGAAGTGTGAGAGTGATATTCTTCAATAAGAGTGCTTGGTCATTATCCAAATTTTGGTCTAAGATGGGAGAGATGCCTTCATCATTCAAGTATTCCGAGTCACAAGCATGTGCAGAAAAAATAGATAGCACGAGAATGGCTTTAGCCTTTACGAGCTGATCTTGCTTTATGAATATGCTTCATATGTCAAATAATATAATGTAGTTGCCAGTTAAAAGTAAATGAATAGTAAGTTGTAACCAATTTAACCTCCATTGCATGTTTAGTTTCATTTTTGAATGACCGCAGCCGATATTTGGCATCCTGACCATATTTAATGTGCCTATAATATTAACAGCATAAGAGAACCTCATTAAATTTTGGCTAGCTTCTCATTGTTTTTCGTAATTTTTCAGTTTTGTCAGAATCACCAGTTTCTTCAGGTAACTGATTCTCAAATAGGTAGAATCTTTGTTCTAGCTGCAATATACACTAGATTTGGTCAAATTATTTTTTTTGCATTCCAGGAAATCGTTCCAATTCCTTTTAAGAGTATTAAAATCCTCTCCCCCATGTTATCACATGCATAGTTATCGAGATTTGGTTATCTTGGCTTTACATTCTTGGATTTCTTATTTATCATTTTTAGCCTCATTGGCATGTATGGCAAGTTCATGCATCATTGGTGTGACATATAATGTGGCATCAAACACATTTATTTAACCAAGGTTCCATATAATATAAGAAGAATGGTTTTGCTATGTTAAAGAATTAATTGGGATGTTCTCAACCCTAAATATTTTTGAGACAACATTTTCAATTAAATATTCTCCACTCCTTAATGTCATGTGACTTGAATGATACCAATATCAATCCTCAACTCTTGAGTGATAAGCCTCAACTCTTGAGTGATTGTATGTCTTGACCCTTAAGGAGTGTCAATTCAACGTCAACTAAAGATACTAGATATGATTGGGTGTCTTGACTCTTAAGGAGTGCCAATTCAACTTCAACGAGAACTATTAGATACTTGAAATCTCAACAATCCCAATCTTGAACTCTCAATTCTTGAGATTCTCATCACTCTTAGTCCTTGGGAGTTTTTAAACTCTCAACTCTTGATAGCTCTTCCTTAACTTTATTTCAACATTTTGGAAACACTTTGTACCTCACAACCTCAAATGGAATTAAACTCAATATTTTACATTAGTGATCTTAATATTTTTAAAAACATAACAAAAAAAACTCCCTTATACTTAAAGCTTTATTTTAACTCACTTTTCTATAATGGAAGACTTAATATTAGCTTACCCAACCCTTCTCCCATTACCTTTCTAAATTAATTAATTAATTATATATATATATTTATATATATAAACTAAATTATTTATAATTTAATATTTCATTTTATTCATTTCACTTTGACTTGGGTAACATTGTTTACTTTTACTTTTCCCATGTGAAAAAACTCAAAGGCATTCCGCATCTTGAATCTCAACTCTCATGTGAAAGGGCTTAAGGGAATTTGGGTTCCAATATTGACTCACCTCAATTGTTTGTATTATTTTGTATTATTTTAGATTGTAACTTTACATTTATTAGAGTTAGACAAATGAGATGACATGTTTTTATTTTAATGCCAGAGAATACAATAACTTGTAAGGCTACTTTTGCTCAAAGGCACTTACAATTTAGACGGATTGTAGAAGAATTCCCAACCATGTTGAATAATTCTTGCCAGAATTTCTACATAGTAAAAAATGCCAAATAAATAGCGCTATGACATATAAAAATAATACTTTAAAATTTACCTTAAATATTATTAAAGTTGAAATATATTTCTTACAGACTTAATGAATGCGAGATTAAAATGAATGTAAATTAATTCATTTATTTTTAAATAAATTCATGATTGTATTATTATTACTGATAACTTCATAATTAATTAAAGATGGAAATTTTTAATTTTTTTAAATTATATAAATTAAAATCATTCAATTCATAATGAATCAATAAGTAAAAATATATTTTAAAATGAAATATTTAACAATTTCATTGGGCTAGCTTCACTTTCAATTCATCCATTTTTATAGTTATGCATTGATCGAATTAAGTAATTAAGTTAAGTTTTTTATTTAACTTCTTATAATTATCCATTGATCCAATTAAATAATTAGGTAAAGTTTTTTATTTATTTGAGGAAATTACGATATATTCTCAATTTGATTGTGCTATTTTCATATTAACAGTGCAAAGTTAATCAATTAATGGATTGAGATTGCACTTTTAATTTTTTTATTAGATAGTGTTGTATTATCCCTTGAAAGGCTAATAATATTGGGATGTTCAAATCAAATGTACATGTGTCTTTGAAATTATCACAATTTAACAATCCTATCGGCCTCTCTTTGCACCTTTTTGGGCAATTTCTAATTTATTATTGTATGCAGTGTTGGTGCAAGCAAATAGTAGAACGACAATCTATATATCTTTACACTCCCCACTTTTCCCCCCTTACAATCCTCTCCACATTTTATGGTAGGCTCTCAAATTCATCTCCACCCACACATTTCAAGTCCCAATTGCTTCGACCATTCAAAGTTTCTCACTTTCAATTTCTATTTTTGTAACCATTTGGCATTCACATACCCAACACCTGCATCCTTGTTCCCCAAAACCCACTTTGAAATTTATATTGATCAAGATCACTGTTATTCTTCTGCAACTATGATGGTCGCTTCTCGTGCCTCCTCCTCCACTGCATCCTATCAATAGTAGCATCTATGGAGTGTTTATCAACCATCATGGCCCTGACACCAAGAAGACCTTTGCTAGTTGTCTCTACCGCCGTCTTCTGGAAAAACATGTCACACCATTTTTAGACCAGGAGGAACTGGAAGGACTTGATTTTCCTTCTCAAATAGTCGATGCTATTTGAAGTGTCTCGGTCTGTGTGGCCATCTTCTCTACATCTTATGCAGATTCACCCTGGTTCCTACATGAACTTGTCCTCATGTTGGAGTCGGAGCCTCCTATTATTCCTATATTTTACCACGTCGAGCCTACTGACCTAAGGCAAACATATCACAAGAAAACATGAGTGTACACTAAGGCTCTTAAGGAACTACAAATGATGAAAATGGTCAACCTTCAAACTGATGAATAGAAGTCACGATATAGCTCTGTCACTCTTCAAAAATGGAGAAAAGATCTATGTGATGTAGCAGACATAAGTGGGTTCGATTTGAAGGACAATTTTAACCGGTAAGACATCCAACTCCCTTTCTATGGATATTGTTGGTGTACATGCACCTAGTTAGCCTTAATTAGATTCAGTTTGACTCTAGTTATTGCATGTGATGTGCACTTGCCTTTATTTAGTTAACTCAGTGCTTACATGTAGTGTGCACTTAGCTTTAGTTAGTTAACTCGAGTGCTTACATGTGGTGTGCACCTCACTTTAGTTAGTTAACTCTAGTTCTTGCATGTGTTGCATATGCACAAAACATAAAGCACACTTAGATTTATTTAGCTTTAATTATCCATAGTTGTACCAACTAAGCTTAACTTAGTTGCTTTATGTATTGATTCTCAAACCAATATTGAGTAATCAAATTCATTTTCAATTTCAATTTTCTTTTTCAATTTCTTGCAAGTTTGTGCAATTATTCTTTAGTTAGATCTGTATTAGTGTTCTAATAATTTTAAATGGTATCAGAGCTACAGGGGCTTGGAGAAGGTGCATGAACAATATTTTGCAGGTTTGAATATCAAAGAATTGGAAATTATTCAGAGATTTGATATGCAGATCAAAATATTGGAGAACTGTCGTAATTGTTGCTACAACTACAAGGTGAATGAATGGAGTTCTCATCTTCAGCTATTCTTACTCCGTATAACTACTTCCAATTGAAGCCAAATATTTTTCTTCACCTTAAAGGTAAAGGCTTGTATCAAATAGTTATGAATACGGAAGTTAAACAAACTTCCGCCATTGAAAAATCCAAATACTTCAATAGGATGGACGAGGCTTTTTGTCTTATAGTATTGTCCATATTTGCAGCATTGTGTTTCCATGTAGACACATGTAGCACTCTGAATGAGGTCTGGACAATCTTGGAGAATTTATTTAGAAAGCAGGATCACATGTGAGCTCATATTCTCGAAAATGAACTAAATTCCTTAGATCCAAACAACTTTGAGAACATTCAATATTTCTTTATGAAATTCAAATCATTGCTTCTACAATTACATGGTTGTCGGATCGATAAATCCAAACAAAAAGGTCAATTGATCCTTTCTATTTTTTATAAATTAGGCCCTGAATATGTTGTTTTCATTTCTACATTTCATACAGTTAGACTTGTAACTGGAGATAAATGGAAAATTCCCAAACTTGATGCATTTATTGAGTCTCTCATTCATGATCATGATAAGCTCATCAAAATTGGTTCATTAAAGTTTCCAAATTGACATGCACTTGCCATGCATGAGAAAGGAAAGTCCAACTCGAAACCAAATCAAAAATCCAAAGGCAAAGGAAAGGCAAGAGATCTAGATCCAAGAAAGGGAGGACATCCCAAACCTCTAGATGGTTCTTCTGGATCCAAGGGTAAGAAGGGAAAGAAAGGAAACTCTAAATGTCATTATTGTAATAGAGGTTATCATCCTGAGTCCTCTTACATGCAGAAGACTATTGATCTAATGGAAAAGACTCTTCAACAAAATAATCTTGATCATCACATTCCAGAAAGTCCCAAGAAGAAGACGGAGGAAAAACCATCAAAAACAAGGGGTAATGGTCACGCTTTGATTTCCGTTCATTCTACACCGCATGAATGGATCATCGATTTAAGAGCTTTGCATCATATGGCTTCTTCAAAGGAATCCTTTCCTTATCTACATGCATACTGAAGACCTCCTATTCTCATGGGGGACCATTTTGCAGTTGAAGCAACTAGAAAAGGAAGAGTGCAATTCAAAGATGGAAGTTTTGAGAATATCTTGCATATTCCAAGGCTTTCTGTGAATATTCTTTTAGTGTATCAGATGACACACATAGACACCGAAAGGAAAATGGAATTTACCCTTGATTCTGTGAGCATTTATGATATGCAAACCAACTTGAAGATTGCATATGGCAAGGTAAATGATCAACCTCGTCTGTATACATTTTCTAATTTTGTTCCTCAATCAGATTCTATTTTGCTACATATGCATGCAAATGAAGAACGTAGGATTTGGCACAAGATATTTGGGTACTTTAATTTCAGATATATGCAACAACTTGGCAAGCAGGGGATGGTCAAACTACTATCGTCCATTGAATTTTCAAATGGTGTTTGTAATGGATGTTCTCTTAGAAAGCATCCACGGGACAAGTTTGAGAAGGGGCATGCATGGAGAGCCTCTTCACCTTTGGAGCTTGTACAAAGTGATATCATGGGTCCATTGCCAATACTTCAAATGAGAAAACCAAGATATGCATTGTCATTTATAGGTGATTACATGATATTCACTTGGGTTTACTTCTTAAAACTCAAGTATGAAGTTTTTCAACATCTAAAGATTTTCAAGGCACATGCAGAAAATCAGTGTGGAAAATGCATCAAGATACTCCACATAGATAATGGGAAGGAATATGTTAACAAAGATATCTAGAATATTTGTAAGGAAGCAGGCATACAATTCCTTACACTCTGCAGCAAAATGGGGTGGCCGAAAGGAAGAATAGATCTTTGAAAGAGATGGCCAATTGCATGTTGCATGCAAGATCTCTTTCATCAAAATTGTGGGCTAAAGCTATCAATTGTGCCTCATACATCTAGAATAGATCTCCTCATAAATTTGTTACTGGAAAAACACCTTTTGAGGCTTGGACTAACATGCAACCTGAAGTCAGTCATTTTCGCATTTTCAGATCTTGAGCATGGGCTTGCATTCCTACAAAGAAGAGAAAGGATTTGGAGCCTCAGAGTAAGGCATGCATGTTTGTTGGATATTCTGATGAAGTTAAAGGGTACATATTGCTTGATATCAACACTGAAGTGATCTTTATCGAAAGGAGTGTAAAGTTTGAAGAAGATGCTTTGCATGCACCACCAGATGAACCTGTTACAAAGTTTCCCTCACCATTAATTGATGAGTATGTAGATGATACTTCAGATTAGAATTTTGATCTAGATGAGCCTTTTCCTGTGACACCTGTTGGACCACCAGTTGTTGAACATCGAGATCATACTTCCTCATGTAGTTCGGAAGATTCTCGGCCACTTTCAGCCAAAAAATGGTGCAACATGAGTGATCTCTTAGATGATTATGCTCCTATACCTCGGTTTGAGGAAGATCTACAAGCACTCTTAGCTATGGAGTCACGCATTCCCATGCATGCTTATATTATGCATGCATCTAATCCATAGACTTATGCAAAAGTAGTTGGGCATCGTTAATGGGAAGCAACTCTCTCATTGAGAACTAGACTTGGGATCTGGTTCTGCTACCTTCCAACTGTAAATCTGTGAGGTGCAAGTGGGTTTACTGAACCAAGAAAGCAGTAGATGGTCAAGTTAGTCGATATAAGGCACGGTTGGTGGCCAAAGGTTTTTAGTAGGTACATGGTGTTGACTATGATGAGCCTTTTTCTCCAGTGGAAAAAATGGATTCCATTCACCTAGCTCTCTCCATTACAGCAACAAGAGGATGGGAGGTGCATCATATGGATGTGAAGAATGCCTCTCTTCACAATGATCTCGAGGAGGAAATATACATGGAGCAGCCACAGGGATATGTGAAAAATTCATCTCTGGTATGCAAACTAAAGAAGTCTCTCTATGGCTTCAAGCAGGCACCTAGAGCGTGGAATGCAAAGATGGATTCTTATTTGTTATCTCAAAATTTTGTACGCTGCAAATCTTATTCCAATGTTTTTTTTTTTTGAAGAAAATTGACTCCTTGTTGATCATAGTACTCTACATAGATGATCTTTTGATAACATGTAGCTCAACTTATGACATTGCTGAGATTGAAACTGCATTGCATAAGTGGTTTTCTATGATAGACATGGGCTTGCTAAATTTCTTCCTTGGATTAGAGATCAATAAGAGTAGTTATGGGATTACCATTTCTCAACCAAAGTATGCTAGAGATCCTTTGGCATGATTTCACATGAGTGACTGCAAGCCAGCAACCACATCTTTCTTATCAGGGATAAAGCTTGTGTTGGGTCCCTATAATACTAGTGATTACCCCATTACTATTGTAGTTGTACCCCTTATTAATATTGTTGTGCCCCTATTGTCCCCATATTGTTATTATTGTGCCCCATAGAATCCCTCTATTGTTATTTTTGTGGCTTTATATTATTATTGTTAGGTCGGCTGGTTTATATTGTGACTCCTTAGACTCTTATATATAGAAAGGAGGTTTTGTCATTTGAATCATCCAAGAATTGTTCATTTATGTAATGTAAAGGAGTTTGACCCCTCGAAGAGGCTGAATTCTAAGGCATTGATCTATCTTTTCTATCTTTTCTTGAGCTGGTTTCATAACATTTGGTATCAAAACTTTGGATTCTAGGGTTTCGCTGCTCCAAACAGGTCATCGTGTCATTTTCGCTATAACTTTTTCTGCGACGTTTCAGATGCTGAAAAAAATACATTTGAGAATACATCGCGCTAAATCTCAGATCCAAATTTCAGAGTTTTGTGCGCTATATTTGCGGAGATACGATCTGAGGAAGTTGGTCTTTTTACAGACTCTTAAATTACATTCCATACAGGTGACCTGGGGAAAATTGTCATAACTTTTTCTCTGAGCATTGGATTGAAGTCTCGTAAGAAGGTACAGAAAGAGGATAGACTGTAGTTTCTTGTATATATTTTTCAGAGCCAAAGGTCGAAATAGTGACTCATGGCACGTCGTACAAGTTCGCTCGACTGAACTAGTCTATAATCAGGTCACCGTGGGAGATTTCGCATAACTCTTCCTTGGAGAATCCAATTTGGATCAGACTAGTGGCATTGGAAAGAGGACACAAAGGGCTACCATAGGTTGCAATTTTAGAACTGGATGATCTGAAAGTACAAAGATACATCAAAGGCAATATCGAGCTCCTACAAAGTGAAAAAAAGGTGTGTAGATTCTTTTAAATTTTTGCTTAAGATTGGTTTGAAAATTTATTTTGAAGGAATTCAAAGGGCTAGTAGAGAATTATTATCGGTAACTGATGCCCCGAGGAAAGAAAATGCAAACACCTAGTAAGGAACCTGAAATCTCTATCATGACTCATGAAGAAGAGGAAGAAATGCTATATGATATATCAAAATTACAAGAACAAGTGCAACAAGTGTCACTTGCACAAAAAGCAACATAATCTAAGATGGATGGTTTAAGAAAAGATGTAGAAGCTAAGATGGATGGTTTAAAGAGAGGTGTAGAAGCTAAGATGGATTGTTTAAAGAAAGGCATAGAATTTAAGATGGATGGCATGGAAGCTAAGATGAATGGCATGGACGCTAAAATTGATGGCATGGATGATAAGATGGAAGAATTGAAGATAAATATGAATAAGTTGCTACAAGAGATGGTCACTAATGGTGAAAGGGTACTAAAGGAAACTCATGATGAGAACAAAAGAAATGTTAATCATGATTCCATAGACTCTAATGTTTGATCGAAGACCCACCATATTCCAAAAATCGATATGAGCATGTTTGATGGCAAGGATCCCACAACATGGATATTACAGATGGAGCAATTTTTCAATCTCAATAATGTGCAAAACACACAAAAGGTACGTATTGCAACTTTATATTTGGAAACAAATCAATTTGTATGGTATCAATGGCTTTGCTCTCGTAAAACAATTATCACTTGGGCAATTTTTACGGAAGAATTGACAGCACATTATGAGGATACAAAAAGAAACACTTTTTTTAGCCAATTGATAAGTCTCAAACAAAAGGGTTCAATAATGGAGCACATTGAGGAGTTCCAAAATTTGAACATAAGGGTAAAAAATATTCCAGAGGAGCATATGATTGATGTGTTTATAGAGACTTTAAAGGATAATATCCAACATGATGTTCGCCTTTGGGAACCTGATTCATTAGAGAAGGCATTCAGGTTAGCAAGAAAAATGGAAAGCAAAATTATGGCAACCAGGAAGCATACTAGTCACAACTATAAAGATGGAAGTGTTGTTACCCCCAACCTTCCACAACCTATAAGGTTGACACCACAACAATTGGAGGAAAAAAGAGCAAAAGGGCTTTGTTACAGTTGTGATAGCAAATACACTAAAGGTCATAAGTGTGCTAAAAAGAAATTATTCTACATAGATTGTGAAGAGGAAGAAGAAAAGGAGCAAGAAAGTTCAAAAGAAGAGGATATACTCCAGGAACAAAGCCTAGATAAAGAAGAAATGAATCCGACCATATCTTGTAATGCATTGGCTGGAATTACCACTCCTCAAACCATCAAGATAGAAGGACAAATCAAGAAGAAAAAGGTAATAGTGTTGATTGATTCAGGAAGCACCCACAATTTTATTCATTGTAAGGTAGCAAAAGAATTGAATTGCTTCCTATATCCAGCACCAGAGTGTCAAGTGATGATTGCAAATGGAGGAACAATGAATTACTCTGGAAAGTGCCATAATATCAAGCTATCCATGGGAGAATATGTATTGACTAGCCCAATGCTTTCCATTCCAATGGGAGGTGTTGATGTTGTACTAGGAGTCCAATGGCTACAACCCTTGGGTACAATAGCTTTTAATTTTCAAGAACTTTTCGTCAAATTTTCTGCGGAAGGAAAGGAAGTTGAATTAAGGGGTATTGCAGGGAAACTAGGAAAGGTAATCATCTCTAATGGTATGACAAAGCTTCTAAAAAAGGACCAAAGAGGTGCAATTGCACAATTATGTTCGCTAGATGTTTCCACATCAGAATCATCTATTTCTCTAGATCTCCAAAAAGTCCTGGACAATCATTCCAAGGTATTTGAGACTCCCAAAGGTCTCCCACCTATGCGTGATCATGATGATGCTATTCATCTGATTCTAGGAAGTGTTCCTCCAACATCAGGCCGTACAGATATCCCTATGCCCAAAAGAGTGAAATTGAACGTATGGTTGCAGAAATGCGAGAGGCTGGTATAATTCAACTGAGTCAAAGTTCTTTCTCTGCTCCAGTAGTATTGGTGCACAAGAAGGATGGATAATGGCGCATGTGTCTGGATTATAGGGAGCTCAACAAGCTCACTATTAAAGATAAGTTTCCCATTCCTGACCCTAGCAAAATTAAAGCCATTAAGGAATGGAAAATCCCCACATCCATAAAGCATCTGCGAGGATTTCGTGGGTTGACAAGGTATTATCACAAGTTTGTTAAGAATTATGGGAGAATAGCAGCACCTCTAACAACATTATTGAAGAAAGATGCATTTTCATGGACTCCGGAAGCAACAAAGGCCTTCGAACATCTTAAAGAGGCAATGTGCCAAGCACTGGTCTTAGCTACATCGGACTTCACAAAAACCTTTATTGTGGAATGTGATGCTTCAGGCAATGGAATTGGTGCTATTCTAATGCAAGTTGAAAGACCCATTGCTTTTGAAAGTCGTCTAATCAAGGGAAAGTTTCTACGCAAAGCTATTTATGAGAAGGAAATGTTGGCAGTACTCCATGCACTTAAGAAATGGCGACCCTACCTAATGGGAAGACACTTCAAGGTAAAAACAGATCATGATAGCCTTAAATACTTTTTAGAACAAATATTATCCTCTGAAGAGCAACAAAAGTGGGTCACAAAGGTGTTGGGTTATGACTTTGAAATCATCTACAAAAAAGGGAAGAAAAATGTGGTGGCAGATGCACTCTCAAGAAAGGATGAGGATGTGGAAGCATTGTTGTGCGGCATTTCTATTATCCAACCAGATTGGATAATCAAAGCAAGGGAGGAATGGAAGAATGTTGAAGAAGTGTGGGCACTTATTCGAAAGTTACAACAAGATTCCAGTACGTCTGATACATTTAGCTGGCAAAATTATTCGTTATGGTACAAAGATCGCTTATACCTCTGTAAGAATTCCTAGCTAATACAAAAGATTCTTATGGAATTGCACACTTCTCCCTTAGGATGGCACTCAGGATTTTTAAAAACTTACCACAGGGTTAAGAAGGAATTTTTTTGGGATGGCCTTAAATTAGATATTCAAAAGTTTGTGGCGGAATGTTTGGTTTGCCAACAAAATAAAGTTGAAACAATTAAGACACCGGGTCTATTACAACCTTTATCCATTCCAAGCCAACGTCGGGAGGAGGTTTCAATGGATTTTATCACAGGTTTACCCAAGTCTGAGGGAAAGAGTGTCATCATGGTGGTAGTTGACATACTTACCAAGTATGCACACTTTTGTTCATTATCACATACATTTAAAGCCAGTACAATTTCTACTGCATTTATAGAAACAATTCAAAAGCTACATGGAAACCCAAAGATTATTGTAAGTGACAGAGATCCCATTTTCACTGGAAATTTTTGGACAGAATTATTTTCTTGTCTTGGTACTCAGTTAGATCATAGCTCATATTATCATCTTCAATCTGATGGGCAAACTGAGATAGTAAACAAATGTTTGGAAGGATATCTTCGTTGCTTTGTATCTGATAAACATACACAATGGGTCAAATGGTTGCCTCTAGCTGAATGGTGGTATAACACTTCCTTCCATACAACAACAAAAATGACCCCATTTATGGCACTTTATGGGCATTAGCCACCATCCATCACATCATATTTAAGAGAAAATTCTAAGGTTTAGGCAGTGGAACATCACATCGAACATCAACAACAAGTCCTCCAACTCTTAAAGGATAACCTCGTGTTGGCATGGAATAGAATGAAACAATAGGCAGATCAACATCGCAACGAAAGAAGTTTTGATGTAGGTGATTGGGTATTCCTAAGGCTACAACCATATAAGCAAATGTCCCTCAAGCAAGCTAAGAAGGTGTTGGCATTATGATTCAAGTGTTGTCCTTGATGGCAACTCACTCAGAGGTTGGTACAGATACTCAGAAGTTGGTTCAGGTGATGGCAACTTACTCAGAAGACAGATCCTAGTACAGCTTGCCAAGGAAGTTCATACACGCAGGTTTGTTAAGCCCAAGTCGCGTGTACACGCAGGTTGGCTTCAGAAAAAGCGCGTGTATGTGGAAAAGCACCTTTGGTCCATGGCGGTTAGTCCTTGGAAGTTGTGCCTATGGTTTCGGACCATTGTATCTCGACGGGCGTGTCGATCCCTAGTTTTGAAGTTGATGGTATTGTGTTTCTATGGTTTTGGCTCTTGGTATTGAACAAGGCCTAAGGCTATATAAGGAGAAGATCACTAGGCAAAGAGTAAGTGTGTGTGGGTGTCTGACGCAGTGAGAGGATCTGGTATTGCTGGTTATCTGTTCGGGACGCTTGGCAAGGGTCGGATCTGACAGCAAAGGCAGAAGTAATCATTTCTAGATCTGCACGCGGGTTGCCTTTGGAGAAAGCGCGTATACACGCGGTTTTGGTACAGTGAAGTAGCGTATGCATGATAAGGGTTGATATTTCAGGTTGTTGCTGATTCTGGTGGTTGTTGCAGAGTTCTAGATTCTGGTTTGGGTTCTGTGTTCTTGATGACAGGGTTTCAGTGATTTGGTATTGGGTTGTTTAATGAATTATGATGCAAGTATAAGTTGATGATTGTATTGCGGTAATGTTTGCTTTGTACTCTTGGATCCAGTCTGAAAATTGATGAAACGTGGTCCCTGAAGGTTGTAGGGTCAGCACCTACGTACTAGTAAATGGATCAGCTAGTACAAGAGCTGAGGGGGTTGTAGCTCCCTTCCAAAAGTAGTTGGAAAACGAGAGAGAGGGTTGTAGCCCTCTGCAGGTTGTAGCCTGCATACTGGTAAAGGACTGCACCAGTATATTGTAAAAGAAGTTTCTCATTAAAGAAGAAAGAGACGAATTGCAGCAGGTGGTTTTCACCCACATTGGGTTTCCACCTTATATCATGGTGTTCATGTGTGTGGCTCTTGTGTGATGTTCTGTTCTGTTATACTGCACCTGTTTACTGCTAAATTGCTTAATAATGTTCTGATGCATTTACTGAAGATAAGATTAACTGAATCATAAGATATCTGCATATACGCTAGTTGCTTTAGACACAGTCGCGTGTACACGCAGGTTCACTTAACTGAAGTCGCGTATATGTTTCTGAGTATGAAATTGAAAAGGTTTTATTGATCTGATAATACTGATTCACCCCCCCTCTCAGTATTATTTCCAACAATTGGTATCGGAGCAGGTCCTTCAGAGGAAGCAGTATCTGAAAAAGGAAGAACAACATCAAGTTGAGGTAAATATCTTGAAAGGTAAACTAGAAGAAAAGGATAAGCTTTTACGATTTCAAGATAGTTCTAAAGTCTTGGATGATATTCTTAATAGTCAAAGATCTCCTGCTATCAAGATTGGTCTTGGTTTTCATGAATATGTTGAAAGTGAATCTAGTTCACAAGGTGAGACAAGAAACTCTAATGAGAAATCTGAAATGCTCAAGGAACAACCAAGAAAAGAAATTCCTCAAGGAAGATCCTTTACTCCTAACTATGGACGTGATAGATGATTATTTCCTCCGCTGAATAAAGTTGAATGTTATGTATGTCATAATCTTGGACATGTTGCAGCCAGATGCAGAAGTAGAATGGTTCAAGAAAGATCATCTCATCCCAGGTATTTCAGAGGGTATTGCTTTGCCTGTAATGCATATGGACACAAAGCAATTGATTGTGATAGAAGGAACATGAAAAATATAAGGTGTTATACATGCAACAACTATGGGCATAAAGCAAGGGAATGCAGAAGCAGATTTCAAAATTCAAGACAAGGGGACCATACATCATCACAGTTGCAGGAATTGAAGAAGACAGAGACAGAAAGGTGTGGGACAACTCAGTCAGCTGACATAACAGACACAGGGGAATCTGAAAGTGATGAGATTCAGTATTCCATCCTGCATACGCTGAGATAATGAAGACAAGTCGCGTATATACGCGAGTTACATGCTGCAAAGTCGCGTATATGGAGAAAGGGCAGCAGAACAGATGGTTATATGGAGAAAGGGCAGCAGAACAGACCCAGGTTCAGTCATGGTTGGCTCAGGCTCAGGGGGAGCAGAACAGACTCAGGAAATGGTTCAGACATGGTTGGCTTACACTCAGGGGGAGAATATTCTTCGAATAATGCATTGTTGGCATTATGGTTAGAAGGTGTTGATAAAGTCTATGAAGCTAAATGATACATCTTACTGTTTAGGAATGGTATTGCAGGCTGATGGTACAGATCATGATGCTGTTGGTGGCTTTCATAAGTCTTGGTCTAGATATTTCGTCTCTATGTCATGTATCTCTTGTGATATCTCTTTTATGGTGTCAAGGTCATGTAACGGCCTATGTTGGTTTCCCCACTATGCCTGGGATGAATGATGAATGTATGTTGAGTCTTTTGGTGATAGGAAGGTCTTCTATAATGTATAAGTCCTTGTTCTTCTTGAAGAACATCTTTTGCAGATCTTGCCTACAGTCAAGGGAGCATGAACAGCACAATTCAGCAAGAGCAGGATGGATAGATTGGTACACTTTGGCATACACAAAGGGGGAGCATAGTTGGAGATTTCAGCAAGTACTCAGGGGGAGTATGGACAGCAGAAGGTATACCAAAGAAGAGAATATCTTGGTCCGCCCTTTGCCCTTGATGTCAAAGGGGGAGAGTGACTTGGTGTAGTGGTTGCCATCAAGTCCAAAGGGGGAGATTGTTGGCATTATGATTCAAGTGTTGTCCTTGATGGCAACTCACTCAGAGGTTGGTACAGATACTCAGAAGTTGGTTCAGGTGATGGCAACTTACTCAGAAGACAGATCCCAGTACAGCTTGCCAAGGAAGTTCATACACGCAGGTTTGTTAAGCCCAAGTCGCGTGTACACGCAGGTTGGCTTCAGAAAAAGCGCGTGTATGTGGAAAAGCACCTTTGGTCCATGGCGGTTAGTCCTTGGAAGTTGTGCCTATGGTTTCGGACCATTGTATCTCGACGGGCGTGTCGATCCCTAGTTTTGAAGTTGATGGTATTGTGTTTCTATGGTTTTGGCTCTTGGTATTGAACAAGGCCTAAGGCTATATAAGGAGAAGATCACTAGGCAAAGAGTAAGTGTGTGTGGGTGTCTGACGCAGTGAGAGGATCTGGTATTGCTGGTTATCTGTTCGGGACGCTTGGCAAGGGTCGGATCTGACAGCAAAGGCATAAGTAATCATTTCTAGATCTGCACGCGGGTTGCCTTTGGAGAAAGCGCGTATACACGCGGTTTTGGTACAGTGAAGTAGCGTATGCATGATAAGGGTTGATATTTCAGGTTGTTGCTGATTCTGGTGGTTGTTGCAGAGTTCTAGATTCTGGTTTGGGTTCTGTGTTCTTGATGACAGGGTTTCAGTGATTTGGTATTGGGTTGTTTAATGAATTATGATGCAAGTATAAGTTGATGATTGTATTGCGGTAATGTTTGCTTTGTACTCTTGGATCCAGTCTGAAAATTGATGAAACGTGGTCCCTGAAGGTTGTAGGGTCAGCACCTACGTACTAGTAAATGGATCAGCTAGTACAAGAGCTGAGGGGGTTGTAGCTCCCTTCCAAAAGTAGTTGGAAAACGAGAGAGAGGGTTGTAGCCCTCTGCAGGTTGTAGCCTGCATACTGGTAAAGGACTGCACCAGTATATTGTAAAAGAAGTTTCTCATTAAAGAAGAAAGAGACGAATTGCAGCAGGTGGTTTTCACCCACATTGGGTTTCCACCTTATATCATGGTGTTCATGTGTGTGGCTCTTGTGTGATGTTCTGTTCTGTTATACTGCACCTGTTTACTGCTAAATTGCTTAATAATGTTCTGATGCATTTACTAAAGATAAGATTAACTGAATCATAAGATATCTGCATATACGCTAGTTGCTTTAGACACAGTCGCGTGTACACGCGGGTTCACTTAACTGAAGTCGCGTATATGTTTCTGAGTATGAAATTGAAAAGGTTTTATTGATCTGATAATACTGATTCACCCCCCCTCTCAGTATTATTTCCAACAATTGGTATCGGAGCAGGTCCTTCAGAGGAAGCAGTATCTGAAAAAGGAAGAACAACATCAAGTTGAGGTAAATATCTTGAAAGGTAAACTAGAAGAAAAGGATAAGCTTTTACGATTTCAAGATAGTTCTAAAGTCTTGGATGATATTCTTAATAGTCAAAGATCTCCTGCTATCAAGATTGGTCTTGGTTTTCATGAATATGTTGAAAGTGAATCTAGTTCACAAGGTGAGACAAGAAACTCTAATGAGAAATCTGAAATGCTCAAGGAACAACCAAGAAAAGAAATTCCTCAAGGAAGATCCTTTACTCCTAACTATGGACGTGATAGACGATTATTTCCTCCGCTGAATAAAGTTGAATGTTATGTATGTCATAATCTTGGACATGTTGCAGCCAGATGCAGAAGTAGAATGGTTCAAGAAAGATCATCTCATCCCAGGTATTTCAGAGGGTATTGCTTTGCCTGTAATGCATATGGACACAAAGCAATTGATTGTGATAGAAGGAACATGAAAAATATAAGGTGTTATACATGCAACAACTATGGGCATAAAGCAAGGGAATGCAGAAGCAGATTTCAAAATTCAAGACAAGGGGACCATACATCATCACAGTTGCAGGAATTGAAGAAGACAGAGACAGAAAGGTGTGGGACAACTCAGTCAGCTGACATAACAGACACAGGGGAATCTGAAAGTGATGAGATTCAGTATTCCATCCTGCATACGCTGAGATAATGAAGACAAGTCGCGTATATACGCGAGTTACATGCTGCAAAGTCGCGTATATGGAGAAAGGGCAGCAGAACAGATGGTTATATGGAGAAAGGGCAGCAGAACAGACCCAGGTTCAGTCATGGTTGGCTCAGGCTCAGGGGGAGCAGAACAGACTCAGGAAATGGTTCAGACATGGTTGGCTTACACTCAGGGGGAGAATATTCTTCGAATAATGCATTGTTGGCATTATGGTTAGAAGGTGTTGATAAAGTCTATGAAGCTAAATGATACATCTTACTGTTTAGGAATGGTATTGCAGGCTGATGGTACAGATCATGATGCTGTTGGTGGCTTTCATAAGTCTTGGTCTAGATATTTCGTCTCTATGTCATGTATCTCTTGTGATATCTCTTTTATGGTGTCAAGGTCATGTAACGGCCTATGTTGGTTTCCCCACTATGCCTGGGATGAATGATGAATGTATGTTGAGTCTTTTGGTGATAGGAAGGTCTTCTATAATGTATAAGTCCTTGTTCTTCTTGAAGAACATCTTTTGCAGATCTTGCCTACAGTCAAGGGGAGCATGAACAGCACAATTCAGCAAGAGCAGGATGGATAGATTGGTACACTTTGGCATACACAAAGGGGGAGCATAGTTGGAGATTTCAGCAAGTACTCAGGGGAGTATGGACAGCAGAAGGTATACCAAAGAAGAGAATATCTTGGTCCGCCCTTTGCCCTTGATGTCAAAGGGGGAGAGTGACTTGGTGTAGTGGTTGCCATCAAGTCCAAAGGGGAGATTGTTGGCATTATGATTCAAGTGTTGTCCTTGATGGCAACTCACTCAGAGGTTGGTACAGATACTCAGAAGTTGGTTCAGGTGATGGCAACTTACTCAGAAGACAGATCCTAGTACAGCTTGCCAAGGAAGTTCATACACGCAGGTTTGTTAAGCCCAAGTCGCGTGTACACGCAGGTTGGCTTCAGAAAAAGCGCGTGTATGTGGAAAAGCACCTTTGGTCCATGGCGGTTAGTCCTTGGAAGTTGTGCCTATGGTTTCGGACCATTGTATCTCGACGGGCGTGTCGATCCCTAGTTTTGAAGTTGATGGTATTGTGTTTCTATGGTTTTGGCTCTTGGTATTGAACAAGGCCTAAGGCTATATAAGGAGAAGATCACTAGGCAAAGAGTAAGTGTGTGTGGGTGTCTGACGCAGTGAGAGGATCTGGTATTGCTGGTTATCTGTTCGGGACGCTTGGCAAGGGTCGGATCTGACAGCAAAGGCAGAAGTAATCATTTCTAGATCTGCACGCGGGTTGCCTTTGGAGAAAGCGCGTATACACGCGGTTTTGGTACAGTGAAGTAGCGTATGCATGATAAGGGTTGATATTTCAGGTTGTTGCTGATTCTGGTGGTTGTTGCAGAGTTCTAGATTCTGGTTTGGGTTCTGTGTTCTTGATGACAGGGTTTCAGTGATTTGGTATTGGGTTGTTTAATGAATTATGATGCAAGTATAAGTTGATGATTGTATTGCGGTAATGTTTGCTTTGTACTCTTGGATCCAGTCTGAAAATTGATGAAACGTGGTCCCTGAAGGTTGTAGGGTCAGCACCTACGTACTAGTAAATGGATCAGCTAGTACAAGAGCTGAGGGGGTTGTAGCTCCCTTCCAAAAGTAGTTGGAAAACGAGAGAGAGGGTTGTAGCCCTCTGCAGGTTGTAGCCTGCATACTGGTAAAGGACTGCACCAGTATATTGTAAAAGAAGTTTCTCATTAAAGAAGAAAGAGACGAATTGCAGCAGGTGGTTTTCACCCACATTGGGTTTCCACCTTATATCATGGTGTTCATGTGTGTGGCTCTTGTGTGATGTTCTGTTCTGTTATACTGCACCTGTTTACTGCTAAATTGCTTAATAATGTTCTGATGCATTTACTGAAGATAAGATTAACTGAATCATAAGATATCTGCATATACGCTAGTTGCTTTAGACACAGTCGCGTGTACACGCGGGTTCACTTAACTGAAGTCGCGTATATGTTTCTGAGTATGAAATTGAAAAGGTTTTATTGATCTGATAATACTGATTCACCCCCCCTCTCTGTATTATTTCCAACAATTGGTATCGGAGCAGGTCCTTCAGAGGAAGCAGTATCTGAAAAAGGAAGAACAACATCAAGTTGAGGTAAATATCTTGAAAGGTAAACTAGAAGAAAAGGATAAGCTTTTACGATTTCAAGATAGTTCTAAAGTCTTGGATGATATTCTTAATAGTCAAAGATCTCCTGCTATCAAGATTGGTCTTGGTTTTCATGAATATGTTGAAAGTGAATCTAGTTCACAAGGTGAGACAAGAAACTCTAATGAGAAATCTGAAATGCTCAAGGAACAACCAAGAAAAGAAATTCCTCAAGGAAGATCCTTTACTCCTAACTATGGACGTGATAGACGATTATTTCCTCCGCTGAATAAAGTTGAATGTTATGTATGTCATAATCTTGGACATGTTGCAGCCAGATGCAGAAGTAGAATGGTTCAAGAAAGATCATCTCATCCCAGGTATTTCAGAGGGTATTGCTTTGCCTGTAATGCATATGGACACAAAGCAATTGATTGTGATAGAAGGAACATGAAAAATATAAGGTGTTATACATGCAACAACTATGGGCATAAAGCAAGGGAATGCAGAAGCAGATTTCAAAATTCAAGACAAGGGGACCATACATCATCACAGTTGCAGGAATTGAAGAAGACAGAGACAGAAAGGTGTGGGACAACTCAGTCAGCTGACATAACAGACACAGGGGAATCTGAAAGTGATGAGATTCAGTATTCCATCCTGCATACGCTGAGATAATGAAGACAAGTCGCGTATATACGCGAGTTACATGCTGCAAAGTCGCGTATATGGAGAAAGGGCAGCAGAACAGATGGTTATATGGAGAAAGGGCAGCAGAACAGACCCAGGTTCAGTCATGGTTGGCTCAGGCTCAGGGGGAGCAGAACAGACTCAGGAAATGGTTCAGACATGGTTGGCTTACACTCAGGGGGAGAATATTCTTCGAATAATGCATTGTTGGCATTATGGTTAGAAGGTGTTGATAAAGTCTATGAAGCTAAATGATACATCTTACTGTTTAGGAATGGTATTGCAGGCTGATGGTACAGATCATGATGCTGTTGGTGGCTTTCATAAGTCTTGGTCTAGATATTTCGTCTCTATGTCATGTATCTCTTGTGATATCTCTTTTATGGTGTCAAGGTCATGTAACGGCCTATGTTGGTTTCCCCACTATGCCTAGGATGAATGATGAATGTATGTTGAGTCTTTTGGTGATAGGAAGGTCTTCTATAATGTATAAGTCCTTGTTCTTCTTGAAGAACATCTTTTGCAGATCTTGCCTACAGTCAAGGGGAGCATGAACAGCACAATTCAGCAAGAGCAGGATGGATAGATTGGTACACTTTGGCATACACAAAGGGGGAGCATAGTTGGAGATTTCAGCAAGTACTCAGGGGGAGTATGGACAGCAGAAGGTATACCAAAGAAGAGAATATCTTGGTCCGCCCTTTGCCCTTGATGTCAAAGGGGGAGAGTGACTTGGTGTAGTGGTTGCCATCAAGTCCAAAGGGGGAGATTGTTGGCATTATGATTCAAGTGTTGTCCTTGATGGCAACTCACTCAGAGGTTGGTACAGATACTCAGAAGTTGGTTCAGGTGATGGCAACTTACTCAGAAGACAGATCCTAGTACAGCTTGCCAAGGAAGTTCATACACGCAGGTTTGTTAAGCCCAAGTCGCGTGTACACGCAGGTTGGCTTCAGAAAAAGCGCGTGTATGTGGAAAAGCACCTTTGGTCCATGGCGGTTAGTCCTTGGAAGTTGTGCCTATGGTTTCGGACCATTGTATCTCGACGGGCGTGTCGATCCCTAGTTTTGAAGTTGATGGTATTGTGTTTCTATGGTTTTGGCTCTTGGTATTGAACAAGGCCTAAGGCTATATAAGGAGAAGATCACTAGGCAAAGAGTAAGTGTGTGTGGGTGTCTGACGCAGTGAGAGGATCTGGTATTGCTGGTTATCTGTTCGGGACGCTTGGCAAGGGTCGGATCTGACAGCAAAGGCAGAAGTAATCATTTCTAGATCTGCACGCGGGTTGCCTTTGGAGAAAGCGCGTATACACACGGTTTTGGTACAGTGAAGTAGCGTATGCATGATAAGGGTTGATATTTCAGGTTGTTGCTGATTCTGGTGGTTGTTGCAGAGTTCTAGATTCTGGTTTGGGTTCTGTGTTCTTGATGACAGGGTTTCAGTGATTTGGTATTGGGTTGTTTAATGAATTATGATGCAAGTATAAGTTGATGATTGTATTGCGGTAATGTTTGCTTTGTACTCTTGGATCCAGTCTGAAAATTGATGAAACGTGGTCCCTGAAGGTTGTAGGGTCAGCACCTACGTACTAGTAAATGGATCAGCTAGTACAAGAGCTGAGGGGGTTGTAGCTCCCTTCCAAAAGTAGTTGGAAAACGAGAGAGAGGGTTGTAGCCCTCTGCAGGTTGTAGCCTGCATACTGGTAAAGGACTGCACCAGTATATTGTAAAAGAAGTTTCTCATTAAAGAAGAAAGAGACGAATTGCAGCAGGTGGTTTTCACCCACATTGGGTTTCCACCTTATATCATGGTGTTCATGTGTGTGGCTCTTGTGTGATGTTCTGTTCTGTTATACTGCACCTGTTTACTGCTAAATTGCTTAATAATGTTCTGATGCATTTACTGAAGATAAGATTAACTGAATCATAAGATATCTGCATATACGCTAGTTGCTTTAGACACAGTCGCGTGTACACGCGGGTTCACTTAACTGAAGTCGCGTATATGTTTCTGAGTATGAAATTGAAAAGGTTTTATTGATCTGATAATACTGATTCACCCCCCCTCTCTGTATTATTTCCAACAATTGGTATCGGAGCAGGTCCTTCAGAGGAAGCAGTATCTGAAAAAGGAAGAACAACATCAAGTTGAGGTAAATATCTTGAAAGGTAAACTAGAAGAAAAGGATAAGCTTTTACGATTTCAAGATAGTTCTAAAGTCTTGGATGATATTCTTAATAGTCAAAGATCTCCTGCTATCAAGATTGGTCTTGGTTTTCATGAATATGTTGAAAGTGAATCTAGTTCACAAGGTGAGACAAGAAACTCTAATGAGAAATCTGAAATGCTCAAGGAACAACCAAGAAAAGAAATTCCTCAAGGAAGATCCTTTACTCCTAACTATGGACGTGATAGACGATTATTTCCTCCGCTGAATAAAGTTGAATGTTATGTATGTCATAATCTTGGACATGTTGCAGCCAGATGCAGAAGTAGAATGGTTCAAGAAAGATCATCTCATCCCAGGTATTTCAGAGGGTATTGCTTTGCCTGTAATGCATATGGACACAAAGCAATTGATTGTGATAGAAGGAACATGAAAAATATAAGGTGTTATACATGCAACAACTATGGGCATAAAGCAAGGGAATGCAGAAGCAGATTTCAAAATTCAAGACAAGGGGACCATACATCATCACAGTTGCAGGAATTGAAGAAGACAGAGACAGAAAGGTGTGGGACAACTCAGTCAGCTGACATAACAGACACAGGGGAATCTGAAAGTGATGAGATTCAGTATTCCATCCTGCATACGCTGAGATAATGAAGACAAGTCGCGTATATACGCGAGTTACATGCTGCAAAGTCGCGTATATGGAGAAAGGGCAGCAGAACAGATGGTTATATGGAGAAAGGGCAGCAGAACAGACCCAGGTTCAGTCATGGTTGGCTCAGGCTCAGGGGGAGCAGAACAGACTCAGGAAATGGTTCAGACATGGTTGGCTTACACTCAGGGGGAGAATATTCTTCGAATAATGCATTGTTGGCATTATGGTTAGAAGGTGTTGATAAAGTCTATGAAGCTAAATGATACATCTTACTGTTTAGGAATGGTATTGCAGGCTGATGGTACAGATCATGATGCTGTTGGTGGCTTTCATAAGTCTTGGTCTAGATATTTCGTCTCTATGTCATGTATCTCTTGTGATATCTCTTTTATGGTGTCAAGGTCATGTAACGGCCTATGTTGGTTTCCCCACTATGCCTGGGATGAATGATGAATGTATGTTGAGTCTTTTGGTGATAGGAAGGTCTTCTATAATGTATAAGTCCTTGTTCTTCTTGAAGAACATCTTTTGCAGATCTTGCCTACAGTCAAGGGGAGCATGAACAGCACAATTCAGCAAGAGCAGGATGGATAGATTGGTACACTTTGGCATACACAAAGGGGGAGCATAGTTGGAGATTTCAGCAAGTACTCAGGGGGAGTATGGACAGCAGAAGGTATACCAAAGAAGAGAATATCTTGGTCCGCCCTTTGCCCTTGATGTCAAAGGGGGAGAGTGACTTGGTGTAGTGGTTGCCATCAAGTCCAAAGGGGGAGATTGTTGGCATTATGATTCAAGTGTTGTCCTTGATGGCAACTCACTCAGAGGTTGGTACAGATACTCAGAAGTTGGTTCAGGTGATGGCAACTTACTCAGAAGACAGATCCTAGTACAGCTTGCCAAGGAAGTTCATACACGCAGGTTTGTTAAGCCCAAGTCGCGTGTACACGCAGGTTGGCTTCAGAAAAAGCGCGTGTATGTGGAAAAGCACCTTTGGTCCATGGCGGTTAGTCCTTGGAAGTTGTGCCTATGGTTTCGGACCATTGTATCTCGACGGGCGTGTCGATCCCTAGTTTTGAAGTTGATGGTATTGTGTTTCTATGGTTTTGGCTCTTGGTATTGAACAAGGCCTAAGGCTATATAAGGAGAAGATCACTAGGCAAAGAGTAAGTGTGTGAGGGTGTCTGACGCAGTGAGAGGATCTGGTATTGCTGGTTATCTGTTCGGGACGCTTGGCAAGGGTCGGATCTGACAGCAAAGGCAGAAGTAATCATTTCTAGATCTGCACGCGGGTTGCCTTTGGAGAAAGCGCGTATACACGCGGTTTTGGTACAGTGAAGTAGCGTATGCATGATAAGGGTTGATATTTCAGGTTGTTGCTGATTCTGGTGGTTGTTGCAGAGTTCTAGATTCTGGTTTGGGTTCTGTGTTCTTGATGACAGGGTTTCAGTGATTTGGTATTGGGTTGTTTAATGAATTATGATGCAAGTATAAGTTGATGATTGTATTGCGGTAATGTTTGCTTTGTACTCTTGGATCCAGTCTGAAAATTGATGAAACGTGGTCCCTGAAGGTTGTAGGGTCAGCACCTACGTACTAGTAAATGGATCAGCTAGTACAAGAGCTGAGGGGGTTGTAGCTCCCTTCCAAAAGTAGTTGGAAAACGAGAGAGAGGGTTGTAGCCCTCTGCAGGTTGTAGCCTGCATACTGGTAAAGGACTGCACCAGTATATTGTAAAAGAAGTTTCTCATTAAAGAAGAAAGAGACGAATTGCAGCAGGTGGTTTTCACCCACATTGGGTTTCCACCTTATATCATGGTGTTCATGTGTGTGGCTCTTGTGTGATGTTCTGTTCTGTTATACTGCACCTGTTTACTGCTAAATTGCTTAATAATGTTCTGATGCATTTACTGAAGATAAGATTAACTGAATCATAAGATATCTGCATATACGCTAGTTGCTTTAGACACAGTCGCGTGTACACGCGGGTTCACTTAACTGAAGTCGCGTATATGTTTCTGAGTATGAAATTGAAAAGGTTTTATTGATCTGATAATACTGATTCACCCCCCCTCTCAGTATTATTTCCAACAGAAGGATAATAAATTATCACCAAAGTATTATGGCCCGTACAAGGTGTTGCAAAAGATTGGTACTATGGCATACAAATTGGAGCTTCTTGCAGCTTCTCGATTGCACCCAGTTTTCCATGTTTCATGTTTAAAGAAGGTTATAGGCGACAAGCTCCCAGTTCAAACAATATTGCCAGAACTTGACGAGGAAGGAAAAATTATATTGGAACCAGAAGCAGTCACAGAAACAAGAACTCGACAGCTATGAAATCAATCAATTTCGGAGTATCTTATCAAGTGGAAGAACTTATCCGCTGAAGATTCCACATGGGAGGATGAGAATTTTATACAGAAGTATCCAGAACTACTCAAGCGTTGAGGACAACACTTTTTTGAAGGAGAGGGGCATGTTGGGTCCCTATAATACTAGTGATTACCCCATAACTATTGTAGTTGTACCCATTATTAATATTGTTGTGCCCCTATTGTCCCCATATTGTTATTACTGTGCCCCATAGAATCCCTCTATTATTATTTTTGTGGCTTTATATTATTATTGTTAGGTCGGCTGGGTTATATTGTGACTCCTTAGACTCCTATATATAGAAAGGAGGTTTTGTCATTTGAATCATCCAAGAATTGTTCATTTATGTAATGTAAAGGAGGTTGCCCCCTCAAAGAGGCTGAATTCTAAGGCATTGATCTATCTTTTCTATCTTTTCTTGAGCTGGTTTCATAACAGCTTGAGAATGGAAAAGACACACCATTGTTTGATTGCACATTGTATCATCATATTGTAGAAAGTATTATTTTTCTCACTCACTCCCATCCTGATCTCTCATATGTCATAGGAGAAGTTTCCATATACATGCAGGAGCCACATGAGTTGCACTGGAAATTTACAAAGCACATCCTTCGATATGTCCAGGGTATAATCACCTATGGGATTCATTATGCAACAAATTTTTCTTTGGATCTCATTGGGTTCACATATTTAGATTGGGCTAGCGACAACATTCATCACAAGTCCACCTCCTGTTATGTACTTACACTAGTAGAAAATGAGAAATTAGTGACTAGGTGACTACAAAATTAGTCACTACAATTTTTTTTAAGTGAAATACTACCAAAAATGAACAATCTTAAGTGACCCATCTAAAAACAACTAACGTAAACGACTAATTTTGTCTCGGATTAAACTATACGACTAACTAATAAGTAATACAACTACAAATAACTAACGTGAATTACAAATTTAGTCTAGGAACAAAAATATGACTACTTAACAAGTACTAAAATAACAAAAATCAGTCATTTATGTTAGTCATTTTAATTATGCATGGAAACTTCAAGATGATGGATGAATATCCATGTAAAGAAAACCTAGTAATAATATTTGCCTAACAAGAAGCTTGAGAGTGTGCTTGGATTTGTAAAGTAAACACATATCAAAACTTAAAAAGGAAACTTAAAAGTGTCCTTAAATTTGTAACACAAACACATGTCAAAACCTTCCATGGCGATAAATTTAACCTCTTTCTCTAAGGACTCTTATAGCCACCTCAAGGTACTAGGAAAACTCTAATATGATTAGTGAAAATATAGTTCATAACCACTTGTCACCATATAAATTCAGCCCTAATTCAAGAAGCCACAATTTCTTTTTAATTCATTGATGCTTGTGAAGGAGGATCAACCTCAAATTGGTCATGAAGAAATCTTGGAAATAAACCCTTCTTGAGATGGTCTTATGGTCACAAGAATTTTGTTGATGGGAATGAACAATTATACCTTCTTTTTTGAAGTAAACCCCAAATAGTCATTGTTGTAATAAGAAACAACCAACCCAACATTTAATAGAGAAACACCTTTCCCAAATTCCCAAACATTGACAAAACTAATTATATAGATCGTGTGCATGTTTGAAGCCAGAGTTCACTAAGCACCTCAGCTGAGTTAGTTTATAGTATTTGAAGGGTCGAGTTCCTGAACTGTTAAGGCCAAATCCATCATTCAGCGAACCTAGTTTATGATATTCGCATGGGACGGATTATGGGTTTATAAGGGTCTAGTTCATGAGTTTTTCAAAGACAAGAGTTCATCGTTTGTTGGGGCCAAGTTTCATCATTTTCTAGGGCTGAAATAATTAGAGTAAAAAAAATTTCTCAATGTGTATAAGTCGAATTTATCCAGTGTGAGGATGCCAGATTACCAATCTGATTTTGGGACAAATTTCCTAAGGCAAGAGGAGGTTGAATTTTTCCTTTCAAGACTACAACAAATAAGACGATTTTATGGGCCAAATTACATCAAGGAAGATGGCCGCATTTCCTAGCCAAATTTTGAGTGAAAGGGTCGAGAAATCCAATATTCTGGGTAAGCATTTTTCCGAACTATTATATAAAATTCTTCGAAGAGTTCCTTCAATAAAATAATACTAGAGTTGCAACATTTTCATTTTTGTAAATTTTATGGATTTTTTGGAATAAAAATGAATGCTATATATTTCTGAATTAAAACCCTTGAAATTTCTGTAAATAACAATAAAGTGATATTAAATTTTATGAAGGGATTGGAATGCTATTAACCCATGATTCAGGTGTAGTCAATAAGAAGCCTTCAATATGCATCTTCACTTTTCTCTGATGCCACCTTGGTGCTAGGGTCTAGTCCATGGTGGTTTAACAGTATTTACATGCCATGATTCTTATGGAAATTGGGTGGTACCTCCCTACTAACATGTTTTTTCACCACTTGGTCAGCCTTCCACTGCCCCCTTTGTGTAGCAAAACATTGTGTGTGTGTATGCATGTGTGTGTATGATAAAGTCATATAAATCGGTGTTGTTGGTGCCATGGAATTGTATCTTCAACTATAAGATGTTCTTTGTTTGTCTTTCCTCTCTCCTTAGGAAAGGATTTCAATTTTTTCCCTAGTTCACCCTAGGGTTTCCATACAATTTCATGTTTAGTATGCAACCAGATGATAACAATAAATTGTAATAATCATTACTACAATTATTGTTCACATTATAACTCTACAGTCCCTCAAAATATGATTGCAATGGCATTAATATGACAACAATACTATATGATTTCCCACTATATAATTCAATAGTTCATCATCAGATAGTCCGAGTCCACAATTACAGTCAAAGTATATCTAGTTTTAACAAAAACTGAAAAATTCAACAGTTTATGACTGAATACTTCACTACACTAATTTATATGGTATAACATTGTCAAACAAGAAATAAAATCTGATTCCTGATCTGATGAACCTAGGTCTTTAGGTAGTTCTGATTCTTTCTTATTGCCTGCCCCAAGCAATGCCTTCCCTCACCTCTAGTTTTACTTTGTTGTGATTGATATTAAGTTTATCTAGAAATCAAAACCTTTAACCAAAAAAGGTGCCATGCAAAGTCCAATCCAATGCAAACTTGTCATAGGAAGCCTCGGGTAGTTCCATCAACCACAGACCCATGATTTTGCAGCAAAGAAACTTGTTTTTAAATCCTCCTTGGCTTCAACACTAACCCCTAAAATTTATCGACAAGATGTTGACTAACCATGGACTTTGATAATTGGACCTCTACACTCTAAAACAATCCTAGAACTCGATCCCGTGCCACAGATCAATGACCAATCTTAGACAAAGTTCTGATCTCCGAAACTAGCCACCAAAACCTTCGTGGGAGCTACCATAGGGGATTGACATCTATTCTTGATAGATAGAACAATTTAGCGAGTGGTAGGTAGAGACTTTGTTTCCATGCAAATGGTATTCCTAAGAGGCTAGAAAGTTAATTTCCCACAACAACAAGGTTTTGTTACCGATAGAAACCAATCCATAGAACTTGCTACCTGCAATACCAAGGTCACAGAAGTTGTTGCAGAGACAAATTAATTTTCACATGATTTTTTGTTCAAATATTGGATTAATCATCATATATATTGCTACCGCAGATAGAAATATTGTGCCCAAACAAATAGAATAAAGAGAAAGGTGTCAACTAGGGTGAAATATTTCACCACAATATTTGACTAGAGAGAAAGGGGTCTTAAAAGCCTTAGAGAAAATGCTCAAAAATAGAATAAGATGATCCACAATGATGCTCCAAAATGAATTAAATCCCCCTATATTTATAAATTTACAAGAGGGGTCTCTTATGCTTAATTGATTGAGTAAATTTTACTCTAAGCCCCAATTTTGTTTTTAAATTGGATATTTTGGGGTTTTCCTCTTTATTTAGGACTATAGCCTACGAGGATCGATAGGTTATTGTGTCCTTCATTCATCCTCAATTTTGAGAGGAAATTACATTTTATCTTAACTCTCAAGTTTGTAACCACATTGAAAAGTTCACGGAGCTCTTTGCCCACATGATTCTCGAGAAAAAATATGTTTTCCTCTCCCAATACAAGTTAAAAAGAAACTACACAAACTTACGACAATTATTATTGATTGGCATCTCATGTATGTCATATCTTAACATATTCAGTAAGTTTATAGGAGTCCTTTGAGTTAAATTTCCACGACCTTGGGTCTAGGTAGAGTCTTAAAATCACTGACACTACCAAACCAAGAATCTCAACCATAAACTACTTTGCACAATGGAAATATAAAGCAGTAAATCACATATGCACAAGTATACAAAATTTTTAACAAAATTTTACAATATTTACAATCTGTAAAAATTGTACAATTTGTATAATCCCAATATTTGTTATATTAAACCAAATCTGTATAATACAATAGTCTATGGTATACAAGATACAATGATAAACATTGTTGCAGCTTATATGTCGTATCTTGCCCTGTTGGTCCTTCACTTCCATACTGATCACTAGTAGTGCTTAGACCATCAAGGCCACTACACATCGAGACTTTAGGAGGGCTACCAACTAACAATGTTGCAAGTCACTTATGCTGCATGTACACGGGCTCACCAAACTGCTCTCTAGGTTGGTCAATACTTGAGCTACAATCTGCCTTCTAGTAGCCTATTTCGTCCATCAAAGAGCTACTCATAAGGCTCCAAAATTCACCCAATCACGCATCAACAATGGCCTTGTTGTCTACTGCACTAGGGCTACTTTGGGTAGCCAACACATTACCTCCAATCATATCAATGGAAGCCAATCACGTCATTTTCAGTTTCTCTCCTAGGAATAATCTTCACCTTCTTAGAAGATCATGGTACCAACAGACTGCTATAATCACTATCCAATTCTGATCAACAGTTTGACCCAACACACATCAATTTTTTCTCCAAGTCTGTTGTCCTCACGCTACCCTTGATTGTCACTGGTTAGGACATATTTTGAAGGGTGCAACAACCACTAACCAACCCCTGAACAACCCCCAAACAACCTTCATGAACTATGACCTAGCCTTGGGATAACCCTCCTCTACCAGGTTGTTGTTGTAGGCTTGAACCAACCCACTGAAACCTCCCTTCCCACACCTAGTTGTGGTGTTGTGGCCTATGGCCTAACACACAAAAATCTTGTAGCAAACAACCAACAAGATGATAGAGATCTATCACTAAAATGTTTCCCAAAAGACCTGAATTTTCCCTTACTTAACTCGACCTCCATGTAAGATAAAATAGAACCCAAAATAGTCAACAAGAAGTGTAGAAATTCCACCTGTAGATCACCTGATAATGCAATAAACTAAAGCAATATAATTGATCTACTTCCACAAACAAACTTGCGAAAACTTAATCGAATATGAGCAAAGATCAAATGGAACACATATAACAGATGAACATAAAGCAATCACACATGAACACAGAAGATAACTTTGGGGAAAGCCTCAGCCTAAAACCCCAATCTCTGTATTATCATACAAGTGGAAATATCTTCGGATTACACAAAGCCTTAGCTCAGAAACTATCCATCTCTCAGTACAATCTCAGAATACAGCTCACAGACTGAATAGACACAACATATACCTTTCCTTAGCCCTCCAAGCCTCCTATTTCCTTGCGCAGTTTCTCTTGGGGTCCAATGATGCCACCTGTGTGAATTGGCCTCATTACACACACAAAACTGAAGAAGTAACCACACAATCCTCAAGGAATGAATTCCTTCTGCATGCAAGAGATATCCATAATGGAATATTCTTGCAACTGATAGTACACTGTCCCATCATCTGATCTCAACTGGGTCTTTGACTGAACTGACATGCATGAGTTATTTATGAGAGAATATTCAGTTATTTGAAGTGTAGTAGTTACATGCAAGCATGCATTAACTAATTGAACTCACAATCAGTTCCTCCAACTATTGGAAGTAATCTAACTGGACTTAACTCAGTTAACTGAGCTAACTAATTACAACTCAAAGTACAACTCATCCTCATCTCCTTAACTAAGGGATAAATTCCTCAATCAATGGAGAAACTGTTGCATGTCTTCACATAAACTTCATGTTTTATTTTCTCCAACTAATTAACTCAAGATGAATTAATTAATTATTAATCAAACAACTGCTAATAACAAACTCGAATTTTACTTCTCAATTTTAATTCAGGGACTAACTAAAATTGGAAGGTATCCCGAAATTCTATTTATGGTAGTGCTATTTTTATCACTTCTATATTTAGCATTTCTTGTTGCTATTTTCAACACTCCCTCTCAACAAGAAAGGGATTATCAGTCACCCCAATCCTGTCCCTGTGGAACTCAAACTTGCATTTTGACAATGCCTTAGTCAAAATATCTACATCTTGTTCCTCGGTCAAAACATACAACAACAACATGATCCTCTTCACCACACAGTCCTGAAGATTATGGTAACGGATATCAATGTGCTTGGACCTGTCATGAAACACTAGATTCTTAGAGAGTTTGATACAACTCTTATTATTGTAATAGATCACGGTTGGATCCATACTCTTACCAAACAATCCCACTAGAATCTTCTACATCCAAATGGCCTCGCATGCTGCCTGACTGGAAGCCATGTATTTAGCCTCTGCTGAGCTAAGTGTAGCTGACCTCTGTTTCCTGTTGTACCAGGAAACTATAGTTGAACCAAGGTTGAAGATTCCTCTAGAAGTGCTCTTCCGGTTTGTTAGACTCCCTGCCCAATCAGCATCTGTGAAGCCTTGAAGCTTCACTCCCTATGTCTGTCTGTACCATAATCCATAATGAGATGTGCCTCTGAGGTATCTCAGTACATGCTTCACTGCCTTCCAAAACAACTTGGTAGGCTGATACATAACTTGACTTAGTTGGTTCACGGAAAGCACAAATCTAGTCGTGTGTTCACTCGATACATCAATGAACCCACAAGCTGCTGATAAACAGTAGCAACTACTACCTCACCTGAAGTAGCATCCTCCTTCCTCTAGTTACTAACTATAGGAGTCTGCATGGGTTTGCACTTCTCCATGTGGAATCACCTGAGTATCTCATTGGCATACTTGCCTTGAGACACAAACACTTCCCCATCCTTTTACCACACTTCCATGCCTAGAAAGTAGTGCATGAGACCCATGTCTTTCATCTCAAACTCTCTTGCAAGGTCATCCTTGCAAGACTTGATCAACTGATCATCACCTGTCAAAATCAAATCATAAACATAAAGAACAATGATCAATGGCTTACCTTCTACCATGATGTGGTAAAGGTTCGCATCCGCTTCACTCTTGGTGAAGCCCAACCCGGTGAAATATCTGTCGATCCTGGTATACGAAGCACGAGGTGCTTGCTTCAACCTGTACAAAGCTCTCTTGAGTCAGCACACATGCGACTCATGATCGAAGGTCTCAAATCCTTCCGGTTGCTCTATGTACACCTCTTCCTCAGTTGTGCCATTGAGGAACACAGTCTTCACATCCATCTGATGGATCTTCCAACCCATCTGAGCTAATAGTGCCAACATTGATCTGATAGATGAATACCTTGCTACAGGAGAAAAAGTCTCATCGTAGTCGATCCCCTCGACCTGTGAGAAACCACGTGCAAAAAACCTTGCCTTGTGTTTCTCAACACTCCCATCAACTGCCTGCTTTACCTTGTAAAGTCATCGAGAACTTACCACAGAATTGTCCTCTGGTCTTAGGACAATATCCCAAACACTGTTCTAATTGATAGAGTCATGCTCCTCTACCATAGCATCAACCCAGACTGGTTACTGCACTGCTTCCTCGAAAGAAGAAGGTTCGGTCACTACACACTCACCAACCAGGGCCATGTAACTAGTGTACCACTTGGGTGATATCCTCTGTCTGCGCTGAGAGGATGGTTGCCCCACATTCTCTCGCATATCTATCACCAGTCTGTTTGCTTCCCTTGAGCGTTTTCGCCCATCTTTGGAAGACTCGGCATGAGTGGATGTCTCCACTCCCGAATCCTTTGCATACGGCTACTCTGCATCAGTATGAAGCTCCTACTCCTTTGGAACCAAAAGTTCCTCCTCTACATGCAACTTGAGCTCCCTCTCAAGTGATACTTGCATGGCTTTTTGCTCATCGAACTTCAGATCCCTGCACACCACTGTCCTCTCACTGGTAGGCAGAAACACTCGATAGTTGTGGGGTGTATCATTATACCCGACAAGTATCCCCAACTCAGCAGTTGGTTCTAGCTTCTTCCAGGCATCTTTGGTCACATGGCAATAAACTGATGATCCAAAGATTTGAAAGTGACTCACATCTGGTTTCTTCCTGGAAAAGGCCTCCATTGGTGTCTTCATCCCAAATATACGGTGAGGACTTCTGTTCTGCAAGTATACTGTTGTATTGCATGCCTCAGCCCACAAATGAAGTGGTAGGCTTTGGTCATGCAACATCACTCAAGCTGCTCCCACTATCGATCTGTTCTTCCTTTCAGACACCCCATTCTACTGTGGGTTATGGGGTGTCGTCAGCTACCAATTATTTCCTTCTGCAGCATAGAAGTCCTTAAACTGTTGGGAGATATACTCTCCACCATTATTGCTTCGCAAGGCTCTTATTTTCTTTCCAGATTCTTTCTCTGCCAAGGTTTTAAACTCACAAAACCTCAAGACGGTCTGATCCTTCTTTTGCATAAAATAGATCCAACATCTACAAGAAAAATCGTCAATAAAAATAACTAGTACCTTTGTTTAGCAGTGGAGGCTATAGAGAATGGTCCACACACATCTGAGTGAACTCACTCCACGATTGCTCCAACTCTACTGTCTCGGTCCTAAAAGGAATATTTTACATACTTACCCAAGTTACAACCTTTTTATGTATCTGTTTGCTCCAATTTCCCCTTGGGTAGTCTGGTAGAAATTTGTTGCATGATCCTCAGGGCCCCATGGTGCAAGTGGCCCAATCTTCTATGCCATAGCTCGCCAACATCTTGGCTCTACACCACCTCTGCTTTGGAACTCAATGCAGCACAGTTGTCTACCTCCAGCTTGTAGAGATTCTTTACTAAAATCCCAATTCTATTGGTCTGTAGAGTGCCGATATGCCTCAGGAATACCTTTCCTTTACTAAAGACTACATCATAGCCTTTATCTTCTAGCATAGCAATGGACACAAGATTCTTCTTCAGACCCGGTACATACTTTACATCACTGAGGGTGAGAGGAGCTCCATGCTCCCTCTGAAACATAACCGTACCTTCACTTGAAACACGATACTTTCCATCATCACCCATCTCGATGCGCATTTGGAGATCCTTCTCCTCCAAGGTACTGAATAGATTCTTATCACCGAACATGTGGAAAGACACTGTCCAGGTACCAAACACATCTCACCATGGATGAAACCATGCATGCGATGAGAGAGAAATCCAACTCGAACTGTGAGGCCAGTGCCTCACCATCAGATCCCTTCGAGGATCCCTTCTTGGATTTCTTCTATGGACAATTTGTTGCAACATGGCCCACCTCATGACAATGAAAGCATTCCAATTTTGATTTGTCAAAATTCTTCCCACCGTGGGAAGAACTTAATTTGGGATGGGACGCCTTCTCTTTCCCTTTCCTAGCCTTACTCGCTAAGGCTAGATTTTCTTCATCATCTTGCTTTGATGAAGATCTATCTCTGGTGCTTCTTATCTCCTCCTGCATCATATTTGACCAAAGTCGTTCGCAATCTGGCAGTTTCTCTCTTCCATTTGCCAAGTCTTGGTAGCTATGCCAGCTCTTAGGAAGACTAAGGAGAGCTAGACTCACCATGTCATCATCGGCTATCATGATCCCTACACTTCCAAGCTCATCCCTACAGGAGGTGAGCTTGTTCAGAAAAAGTAGAGATCATGTTGCCCTTTTCACACTTGATTTTCCAGAGCTTGTCTTTCAGCGCCAGCTTCCTCTGATCATTGTTGTTATGATATAGATCCTTCAATGTTTTCCACATTGAATACGGTATCTCCTTCCCATGGAGGCTCGAGACAATGTGGTCTCGAACTCCCTCCAGGAGGATTCTCCTTGCTCTAGCCACACATTTCTTCCATTCCACCAATTCTTGGGCATTAGCTGCTACGGGCTTGGGGACTTCTTGATCAATGAAGTCCTTCAAACCGTTGTCCTCTAATATCACTTCCATGCGATCCTTCGAAGATATATAATTCAATTTTCCATCAAGGGCATACTCGAGTCTCAAACCATTTACCGCCATTGGTGAATTTGAGATGTGATAAGAACTCAATTTCTATAATCAAAAAATTCAACCTTCGAACTTCTCCCTTCTTAGTATATTGTTCTTCACTTTGATCACCTTTGCTCCGATACCATGTAGAAATTCCTCCTGTAGATCACTTGATAATGCAATAAACTAAAGCAATATACTTGATCTACTTCTACAAATAAACTTTTTGTAAGCTTAATCAAATATGAGCAATATCAAATGGAACACATATAACAGATGAAGAGAAAGAAATCACACATGAACACAGAAGATAACTCTAGGGAACACCTCAGCCTAAAACCCCAATCTCTATATTATCATACAAGTGGAAATATCTTCGGATTACACAAAGCCTTAGCTCAGAAACTATCCAGCTCTCAGTACAATCTCAAAATACAGCTCATGGATTGAATAGACACAACATATGCCTTTCCTCGTCCCTCCAAGCCTCCTATTTCCTTGCGCAATTTCTCTTGGGGTCTAATGATGCCACTGTGTGAATTGGCCTCATCACACACTCACTAAACTGAAGAAGTAACTGCGCAATCCTCAAGGAATGAATTCCTTTTGCATGCAAGAGATATCCACAATGGAATATTCCTGCAACTGATAGTACACTGTCCCATCATTTGATCTCGACTGGGTCTCTGACTGAACTGACATGCATGAGTTATTTATGAGAGAATATTAAGTTATCTGAAGTGCAATAGTTACATGCAAGCATGCATTAACTAACTGAACTCACAATCAGTTCCTCCAACTATTGGAACTAATCTAACTGGACTTAACTCATTTAATTGAGCTAACTAATTACAACTCAAAGTACAACTCATCCTCATCTCCTTAACTAAGGGATAAATTCCTCAATCAATGGAGAAACTGTTGCATGTCTTCACATAAACTTCATGTTTGATTTTCTCCAACTAATTAACTCAAGATGAATTAATTAATTATTAATCAAACAACTGCTAAGAACAAATTCGAATTTTACTTCTCAATTTTAGTTTAGGGACAAACTAAAATTGGAAGGTATCCTGAAATGCTATTTATGGCAATGCTATTTTTAGCACTTCTATATTTAGCATTTCTTGTTGCCATTTTCAACAAGAAGCTCCCACACTACCTCTTCTCCATGTTGTCATGTCCTTTATCTACGGCAAAATCAAGCTAGGGAATCTGAGCTCCCTTTCTCCTCCAACGAGTTCCTCTTTGATGTATATGTGTTGCACAAGATGGATGCTTAAAATGACTCCACTTCACCTCATATTTGCAAAAAATTAGGGCTCCAAAAATTCATGAAGGGACACATCTATTGCTTAAATTTTACATCAAGCCTACATGACATGAAAACCAATAATTACTAGTCAACTTAAAAAATTCTAAACTTTGTTTCTAGAGCTCTGATTTGAGTGATATTTGGAGCGTTGGAATCAGCTCTCCAAGATATATCACCTCAAATTTTCCTAAGCTCAAATTCATCATGGTTTTGATCCAAATCCTATTGGGTGCAAAACCCCATACTTGGGTTCCAAGCCCACAAGTGACCCTTGTGGCACTTTTTTGTGAAATCCATTCACAAAACCATAGGTAGGTCGGTCCACCTAATATAGGTTCCAAAAAAAAATTCCCGGGGGTGCTGTCCCAGACCCCGTAGAGGGGGGCTACCCAACATTCTCCCACTTGTTGTTTTCTTTCCACAGGGGGTCACAAGAGAGCTTAGTCATTGATCCAACACTGCAATTCCCATTGTTTCTCTACACCAAGAGAACTTTTCAAAGCTCACAGATTTTTCAATGCATCTGCAGTATTCTTCAAAGTGTCCACCTTTACCAGAAACATCTTTTTGTCTTCTATTAGATCCCTCACAAAGTGATACTAAAAATCAATGTGCTTTGTCTTTGAATGATAAGTAGGGTTCTTTGCCAAGAAAATTTCACTTTGGATATCACAGTCTATCCTTATAGCTCGTTGTACTAACCCTACACTTGAACACAATATCAGCAACCAAAATGCTTCCTTTCTTGCATGAGTGGCTGCCATGTATTCTGCCTCTGTAGTTGACAGTGCCACTACAGATTGTCTCTTACTCATCCAACTGACTGCACCTCCAAATAGGTTAATCACATACCCACTTGTAGATCTTCTCTGATCGAGATATCCAACCTAGTCTACATCAACAAAGTGACGGATGTCCAAAACTCTGTCCAATCTTGGTATTCCTTGGTAACACAAACCATAATCACTAGTGCCACGCAAATACCTGAAAACCCGCTTCACTATTGTCCAATTCTCCTCCCTTGGTTTTGACATAATCCTGCTCAATACTCCCACTACATGTGCAATGTTTGGTCTAGTATAGACCATCCCATACATCAGGCTACTGACTGCACTTTCATATGGAACATGGGACATGTCCTCTTCCTCTTCTTGTGTCTTGGGACACTATTCAACAGATAAATTTACACCTAAAAGAATAGGAACCTTCACCGGTTTACTATCCTACATATTAAACCTCTGCAGTATTGTCTCGACATACTTCCTATGGTTTAACTAGAACTTCCTCTTTGCCTAATCTCTTTTAATTTCCATGCCCAAAATATAGTTTGCAGCACTAAGATCTTTCATGTCAAATTTGGAGGACAAATGAGTCTTCAAATCCTGGATAACTTCTTTGTCATTTCCAACCAACAACATATCATCCACATACAAGACCAGATAAATTTCATAGTCACCAATTAATTTAAAATACACACAGTGATCTGCGTTACTTCTGGTGAAGCCAAGTCCCCATATAAATGTATCAAATTTCTGATAACACATCCTTGGTGACTGTAATAACCCATACAAAGACTTTTTTAACTTGCATACCAGTGCTTTCTTACCCTTTACCCCAAAGCCTTCAGGTTGCTTCATGTAGATCTCTTCTTCCAAATCCCCATGAAGAAATGTTGTCTTCACTTCCATCTGTTCTACCTCAAAATCAAAAGTAGAAGCTACCTTGGAAACAGGAGAAAAAATATCACCAAAATCGATTCCTAGCACCTGGGAATAACCTTTTGCTACCAACCGAGCTTTGTATTTCTCCACCTTTCCTTCTACATTCATCTTCTTCTTGAACACCCATTTGTTGCCAACGAGTTTCCTTCCAGCCGGCAACTCCACCATATCCAAAGCCTCATTTTTGTGCAAAGATGTCATTTCATCAACCATGGCCTCTTTCCAGAGTTTTCCATCCTCTGAATCTACTGCTTCCTTCACAGTTTTGGGATCATCATCAGTAATAGATAAAGAAAAATTTGAATAGAAAGAAAATGGACTATTCCTTTATGGTTGCCTTCTTTCTCGAACTGATATTCTCACAATTGGAGTTCGTGGCTCTTCATCTTCTGATTCCTCATCTGCTGTAGAGTTTGATTCTTCCTCCTTTAGCTCAAACTCTATCTTCTTAGGTTCCTTTGATGGGACTTCATGTTTAATAACATCTTTCACCTCTCTAAACACCACATCTCAACTTTACACAACCTTCCTTGTTACTGGGTTCCAAAGCTTATAGCCTTTTAAACCATCCTTATACCCAATAAAGATGCACTTTTCAGATTTACTATCCAACTTTGTTCTTTTCTCCTTTGGAACATGTACATATGCATCACATCCAAATACCCTCAGATGTGAAAGAGAGTTCGTAAGTCTAAACTTAGAAAAAATAAAAGATTAATGGGTATTAATATAAAACTGGGTTAGAAGGTTCTAAATGACATGGATCAAGCCAAATCTAATCTTAGCCATTGAAGGACTAATAGGAAATGGATAAGGGGAGGATTGAGTGTCAGTTGGAGAACACCCTAGAGTGATCAATCATTCAATTTTCTAGAGTGGGGTTTGCTAAGAAAAATTGAATCAGTGATCAATTTGCAGTGAGGGGTAGTGAGTACTTGACAGAGAGGCAGAGATAGTGCCAAGAGACCAGTGCAAAAGTAGAGAGAGGCAGACGCTGAGCTAGAGGGAGCTACGCAAGCCAAAAGTGACTATGCAGAGGCCAGAAGGGCCTACGTCATCAACACAGAGGGTAGCAGGAGTGACACAGAGGGATGTAGAGTCTACAGAGTGCCTCAGAGGGCTAACATAGAGGGTTTTGTGTTGACGTTGAGGCCAAGTGGGCTGACACTGAGTTTCAAAGATTGTTGGAGAGGGTTTCATGGGGCAGATTTTCTGAATATATACTTCCTAATAGAGAGGTATTACTAATGGATTATTTTCTCTATCGGGTGAGCCAGTTTGGCACCCAATTTTACTCAGAGAAAATGCATAATAAAATAACCCTTAGAATTGCTGCACTGGTTTTCCCAAGTTAGGTTTTCCGAGGGACGAATTGTCCAAAATTAATGGCGTCACTTGTGTGTTTGCTATTTCTGTCAGTTGTTGATTTGTAGATGGTTGAGACTGTATTGTGTTTATTTTGATATTTATATGTTTAAATAACTTTTTCGTAATTAACAAGTAGGAGAAATAAACCAGAGAGTACAGATAAAATTTCTAACGGGTAATACTTAGAAATTTCAATAACTTTGACCCCCAAACCATGAATCCTAGGGCTTGGAGTACCTCCCAAGCTACTCATAAATCAACACTCCGTCTTAGCGAGGGAGGTGCTTCCAAGACTAGGAAGTAACATATCATCATGGTCACTACTCACAACACTAGCCCAGCTCTTGGTGCTCACAATCGTAGCAATCATTGTATGGTGAACTACGCCATTCTCGGAAGTGTTGTTGTCACTACTATAAGAAACCCGCTTCTTCTTCTTATCCTGTAACATCTTCCAATCTCTCCATGATTCATTCTTGGTAGTTGTAGTGTTAAACACACATGGGCAGCAAGAGAATCTGAAGGATAAAACACGAGAGTACATTTTTTATTAACAAGAGATATACATTTATAGTACATATTGTGACCGTTGGGTTTCACATCCCAAGGTCTCTTGGAATCCTTTTGTCTATTCGGCTTCCACACTAACCCATTGAGGATTAGGTGTCCAACATTCCCCCCCTTAATCCGAAGGGTTATGTATGATTCCAAGAAGAGAGTTGAAATACAAAATGTGCAAAAATGCATGGTAGAACTAGGTTGAATGTGCTCTCTGAAATGTTGGTATAAAGGGCGGTGGTTTAAGGATGACCACCAACATTGGAATGCTTTGTGCAGTTCCCGGAACTCTTCCAAAACTAGCAAGAAACTGAAGTCTTCTGCTAGAGGAAGTGCTCCTATTGTTTTAAAGAGGGAAACCTTCAACCATGAAAGGGAGGTCTCACCCCACATAAAAGAGAGAAATTCAACCTAAAAAGGGAAGTCTCAACCTGTGATGGTTTAAGGATGACCAACAACTCTAGAATGCTTAATGCAATTCTTGGAACTCTTCCAAAACTGGCAAGAAGCTGGAGTCTTCTGCTAGAGGAAGTGTCCTCAATTTTGTTCCTAGAATTCTTCCAAACTGGCAAGAAGCTAAAGTCTTCTGCTAGAGGAAGTGTCCCAGATTACAACTGAAGGCATGTTCATGGGCATCTTTGTCTCTGGCTACAACTTTGAATATGGTATGGCAGGTTGTGGCTCAGGCTCGCTTGATGTGACTTTGAGACTTGTAGATGACCATCATTTCCCCCCCTATTAGATACAAGGCGAGATGATGGAGAAAACTCAACTGCAAGACTGTTCAATACTCTAGAACAAGTTCTAACATGTGATTGGAATATCTTCTTAGCTGTTGATGCCCATTGCCAAGATGCGATCCATCCAAGATGAATCTTTGTTCTTGCAGGATGTTTGTTTCTGAAGCATCTCTGTGAAGAATGGGTGGTTTTATGATAGTGCTTACATGGATGAAGATCAAAACAGTGATCTTTCAAATGGCCAATTCGATCACAGTGTTGGCATTTCACAATCTATTGTTGTTGCTATGGAAGAGGGGTAGAATCTGGAACAGCTAGAGGTGAACTATCATGAGTGAATCCAACACTCTAAAACTGAATGGGCTTTGAGTAGTCTGGAATATGAAAGGAAAAGTCCTTGTCATATCCAGGAACAGTTCTGTGCTTGTTATGGACAAGTTGTTCCCAAGGTCTGATGATGGGCTTGGGAAGTGCAGATTGAGTTTCTGCATCTGCATGTACAACTCCTGCTTTATTGGGTACTAAATCTGAACCAACTGTAACATTATTGACTTGCTTTTGATGGGCTACAGTCTCAATGTTCTGAACAGAAACATGTTCAGAATGACTCCTCTATTTTAGTTCTTCTTGATGTAGCTGAGGTTCGAGCTACAAAAAATCAATTTTGTCTTGTGCATTTTGTAGACAGACCTGAATGTCTGTGAGAGAAACTTTGCTGACTTTTAATGTATCATGAGTAGTAGACAATATCAGAGTTTTGAGGAACTCTAATACTTCATTGATTCTGGCCATTTTCTCCAATGTTAAACTTACACTTTAAGCCAACTATGAACCAATGTCACTACAAGGTATTCTCAAAGTTTGTTCTCTCAGAAAACTACAACAATCAAATGAGATTATTCCTTGAGGAATGAATCAAAAGCTAGATTTTAACTCTACTTATTCTCCAAATCCACACACAACGATGGTTGGTTGCATTCATATACAAGGAAAGTATATTGTGCATTCCCAAACAATGAGACTCAAATGCTACAACAAATAAAATACTTGTTTTTCCACTCAGAAATATATATCAGCAAGGATGCAAGCTTTACACAGTCATCTATTCAAGAAATACAGTGTATTTTATCAATTTTACACCCAAGGTTCAAGGAGGAACTTCCATCACAACACTGGTAGAGGGCATCCTAGGTACTTTTTCATCTGGTAGGAGTACTGTTTGGCATGATACAACGCCTCATAAAACTGGAGCAAGCCCTCCAGGTAATCCAAACATGCTAGACAGGAAAATTGAACCACAACATGGGGCACAAGTTAACACAGTTACAACAACAAATTCCAACAAACCTCTGAATGTTTTATTAGCACCAGCATTGGGAGGACTGATTTTGTTCATTAAGAAGCTCAGATCAACAGGTTTTGGAATTTGAGGAGGTTTGGTGCTACGAATAAGAGCCCAGTTTGCGAGTTGAAGAATCTAGGAACTTCAATGGCTGCCCAACAACGTTCTCTAACATTTCTCGATTGCTTTCCCCCTTGAACGGTGTCGTCCCATAAAGCAGCTCATAGCAGAAGTCATAACACTTGTCTTATAACTTGAATATCTATGTATTTCAGCAGCGAGACTTGAATTTCAAAACCCCTTCAAATAGGAAGACCAGTGTAGACTCTGCGGGCGATAGTAAGCCCGGTGCCTACTCGTGTAGGTAGAAAACAACATAAGCAGAAGGGTTTGGAGGCTGCTGCACGGCTTCTCACTATTCCTCCCATCAACAGCTTGGATGAAGTAAACTTGTCCTCTTTCCCTCTATTATTGCACTTAGCCACTATAGAAGTAACTTTTCCAAAACTCAGATATAGGTGCCTTTTATTAAGCCGCTTTATCACAGGTTATGCGAATGGGTTGACTTTCTTCAAAAATGCGTTGTTGTGAACAAGACCGTGGGCTACCATTTGTTGTTGACACCTTCGCCTTAATGCTCATGACCTTTCTGCTGTATGTTGCCTTCACATGCAATGGTAACACACCTCCTTTATGTGATGGATACCCCTGCAACCTTCAGCCCACTATTGAATATATGAACTTAACACTAGCGATGAATGGGAATTCTCCTCAGTGGTTCGAGCCACCTCAATTTATTCAGCATGCAGTGATTTTACCAAAGTACATGGGTTCCAGTGCAATGAGATATTTAATTTAATATGCTTCTGTCAACGTGATAACAGTCGGCCTCCCTGTGTAGCTCGACTTTCCAGATTTTATGCTCATACAACTCTCAATCCATCGCTCTTCCTGATGGAAGACTCTAGCTCATAATCGATCTTGTACTAGCTTCATTAATCTAGCTCGGTGGCTGGAAGGGACGGATTCTTGGCCCTTGATAGAATTCTGTTTGCAGTTTGATCCCTGCGCTGGAGATGTTCTCGGCCCTAGATGCCACAATTCTGGAATTCGTTGCTCCAAGGGACAATAACAATCCTTAACAGCCGCTCCTTCTGAAACAAGAATAACATTCGACCTAGTTCATCTCCAATACAGCACTCACAAAACCAATCACCAAAGCTGACCACACTTCAAACAGTGATTCAACGTTGGAGGAAGGTAACGTCTGACGATTTCAGGATTGTGGGTGTGCCAAAAAGGTATAGAGAAATCTGAATGGTGCGCAGAATTTTAAGAGGAACCCAGTGATCAGACTATGATTCAATGTAATGCATAGGTTAGAACAACATGTAGATGGACCCCCAATCGACCTCATACAGTATATGCACAGAGAAACAACCACATTAATTAACAATAATACACTAACACGAAAATTGGTGTAGAGAAGCGTTAAACGCAGCATTCAACAGAAGACTGAAGTGACCAGCGGACTCTGGTATGGCAGTTCAACGTATGGACAGTGAGTCAGAGACCAAAAATAGAGACCTGCAGATTTCAGAGGTCAGGAATGTCAGGGATGGCAGGATAATGGCTAAAATTGGTCTTTCTTCAACACAGAATACAACTGCAACAACCGACTACATTTTTTTTTTCATATGACTGACAGTAGAACTGGCCACAGAAAACAATCGCTCATATCATGAATTACACATCGAGATCACCAGGCACAGGGACGTTCAAAACGTTTAGAATTCCTTTAACCGGCGTATAGAGACACAACACAAGGAAAAATTGGTTTTCCATTCCAACACATGGATATATATGCCTTCAAACGTTTTGTATTCCCGTGAATTTCTCTTAGACTTCAAGATCAAAGCCAATGCATGAATCAATCAACCAGCAATATCACTGCACCGAGAGTTCACGACCCACATAACATTAATGGTCAATGCATAGGTTTGGTGAAAGAAACACAACAAAAGGCCATAAGAAAATAGTGACTTAAATATAAGCAGGGCCAGAATTCGCCCGCTCTGATACCATGTTAAACACACATGGGTAGCAAGAGAATCTGAAGGATAAAACATGAGAGTACATTTTTTATTAAAAAGAGATATACATTTATAGTACATATTGTGACCGTTGGGTTTCACATCCCAAGGTCTCTTGGACTCCTTTTGTCTATTCGGCTTCCACACTAACCCATTGAGGATTAGGTGTCCAACATGTAGGAGCACCCTTTCTCCCCACTGACCACGTGCTCTTCTTGGACTGCAATGTTTCCCTCTAAATCTGCAGGCTCCCTCTCGAACTATACTCCTTCTAAGTCTCTCAAACTTGGACCTTCTCAGGGAAGTTGTACCTTCTTCTCAGAAACCTGTACCTGCTTCTCTGAAGCCTGAACCTACACCTACTCCTGCTTCTTTGGAACGTGCACCTTCTCCACCTTCTTATTTCCATGATCCACAAGCTTTCCCTTCAACCTGTAGAGACCATGCTCTTTAACTCTGAGTACAATCCCATCGGATTTAGAGCCTCTGGGCCTGATTCTTACCTTCCCATCCTGAAACAAGACATCAAACCCCTTCCTATCGATCATCAAGACATAAATCACACTATATGTGAGTCCTGGTACAAATAGTACATCCTGGGCCTGCATCATACGTCATGTCTCCATCCTAAATGGCACAACACTCAATCCTCGGATCTCTAACTGACTCTTATCACCCAACACCATATGCAACTTCAAGTCCCATTCAGCTAGAGTCTCAAAAACCTCCTGTGACCCTATCATATGCTTCGTCGCTCCATTATCCATGTACCATCCATCCTCATCGATGATACCCTGCGAAAAATGAGAAATCATAGCAAAGTCCTCTTTCAATATCCTCGAGAGATCATCTATCTCAACCGAAGTGGCAACATAGACGGCCTACTTTCCTTTCGTCTTCTCATAATCTCCCTTATTCTTTGATCCAGGTGGATATTGGTGGCCACCTGCCAAGTCCACCTGGACCCCCACCATTGTCTTTCTCAGCATTTTCAGTTTCCTTAATTGTAGCACAACTTACTATTTTTAGCAGTTTTTCGGGTCCTGAACTTCCGGAGCCGTTTTGAGGCCCTAAACGACGTTTTTTGGGAAATCTACCGCCAGCGATTTTTTGATAAAAATCGTCTTTTCCGTCGTAGTCCTCGGAGAGATCTTTCCAATGGGCTATCATGCACGTCAAACGGAGATAGTATGACCAATTCGCGACCCCGGGAAGTTGATGTACCAACTTACCCAAAAACGGGGCCCACAATTTGGCGTTTCATCTTCTAGGGTTAGGTTTTGGAATGTGAAGGGTTTTCTATTGTTTCTCAACAATAAATAGGCCTCCGAGCCTCATTGTAAGACAGTTCAGAGGCATGTAGCCATCACATCTCTTCTCAGAGATAAGCTACCATCGCCCTAGCTAGTTTATTTCCATTTCTGTTGTAAGCATATTTGAGTATTTTCCATTAATGAAATGAAGTATTATTTCCGCTGCATCTTTGTGTATATGGTTATCTCTGTAATTTGTTGCGTTCCTGTTTAAATCTGGATCAGTGGTATCAGAGCAGTCTGCTTTTTCTCTGTTTTCCTTTGCATGTCCCCAACAAGGTCGGGATATAAGGAGTTAGGGCTTGAACTGGTTGAACCTTTGCAAGACCAGCCTCGCAAATCCCGATGGCCTCCCATGGCGGACGAGAAGAAAGACGAGGGGGCAGGAGATCCCATCAAAATCTTGCTCGAAGAAGCCCTCGAGCAACAACGGAACGCGATGATGGACAGTTTTGCCCAGATCCTTCAGCGGCTACCGAGAAGCAACGCATCGGCTTCCAGCAGCTACTCTGGAAACGCCACACCCTTTAAGGTACAAGTTAATTTTGAAATCCCCATATTCGAAGGACAGATAGACGCAGATGCCGTAGATAAATGGTTAAATCTGCTAGAGGGTTATTTTCCTGTTCATGAATTTTCGAGTCGGGAAAAGATTGTTTTTGCTCTCCTCAAAGCAGCCCCCCACGTCAAGGACTGGTGGGAAACCTACTGCGAGTAGAAGGATGAAAGTACTGGCTCACTATTTTCAGCCGCACCCACCTGGGATTCGTTCCGGGATGCTATCAAGGAGCAGTACTACCCTGTCGGGAGCTATGAGGATGAATACATAAAGTGGACCACGCTGCGGCAGGGAAGGGACCAAGACGTGCCGGAGTTCACCAATCTTTTCCATACCCTTCGCACAAAGTTGGGTATCAAGGATTCGGAGCAACATTTGATACTCAAATACCGTGGCTGCCTGTACAAGTACATCCAGGAAGAAATACAATTCCTAAACATCCCCTCGCTCGGCGCAGCATACCGGTATGCCGTCAAGGTCGAGCAGAAGTTTAAACAAAAGAAGCGAGACTTTGGATCTGCGAATCCAAAGCAGGGGAAAGGTGCCCCTAAACCACAGAACAAAGGACAAATCCAAGGCGGGACAGCCCAAGACAACCAACTGAAGCTGCAAGCAAAGAATAGCGCCGCGAAGCCGAGAAAGGACACTGGAAAATGGTGCGAGTTCCATAAGAGCTCCACTCACAACACAAGTGAGTGTCGGGCCAAGCAGTCACTGGTGGCTGAGCTAAAGGTTTCAGAATCAGATGCATGTTCCGACACGGAGTCAGAACCCGATAAGGGGTATGAAAAAGGGAAGCAGATCATTGATGCGGACCCCAGCGCCACTGTTGCTACCGCAAAGATCCAGAAAAATGAACCCGAAGATCCAGAGGAGGAGGAGCGTCTCTTCCACTCCCAGATGTGGGTAAAGGGCTCCCTGATACAGTTCATTGTTGATAGCGGGAGTCAAAAGAACCTCATTTCGGCAGAGGTCGTGAAGCGGTTGGGCTTACCGACCACATCACATCCACAACCATACACCATTGGGTGGCTTCACCAAGGACGAGATCTTCGCGTGAGCCAGCAGTGTCGCCTTCCATACAACATCAAGCCCTTCACGGATGAGGTATTGTGTGACATTTCTCTCCTTGAAGTTTGTGATGTATTACTAGGACAACCATACTTGTGGAAGCGACATGCTGTGTATGAATCGAGGCCCCGTGCAGTTATTATTACATTGGGAAATAAGTTGTTCAGGATACCAGAGGTAGCACCACCTGCCGCCCTCTCTTTGATTACTGCAAAACAATGCAGTAAGATCATTTCCAAAACCAAGAAATTTGTTTTCCTGATGATACGCCCTCAAGGAAAGAAGAAGACAGTGGCCGCGGCCTCCAAACGGGGCCCCTCTGCATGACAACTACAGATGGACAAGATTGTGGAGGAGTACGAGGACATCTTCACCTCCCCGGCAGGGGTTCCTCTGCACTGTCAAGTCAAGCACTCCATCGATCTGACCCCAGGTGCACCGCTACCCAATGGACCAATTTATTGGCGCTCCGTTCTGGAGAACGATGAAATCAAGAGGCAGATTCAGGAGCTCCTGCAGAAAGGTCACATCCGTCCGAGTTCATCGCCCTGTGGGAGCCCGATCGTGTTGGTACAGAAGAAGGATGGGACGTGGAGACTCTGTATTGACTATCGGGCGCTGAACAAGATCACTGTCCGTAATAGGTACCCGATCCCATGGATTGATGACCTCCTAGACCAACTAAAGGGGGCGAAATATTTCAGCAAGATCGATCGGAAGTCAGGATATCACCAGGTACCAATCGAACCCTCAGATGTGTGGAAGACTGCCTTCAAATCCAAGGAGGGCCTCTTCGAATGGTTGGTCATGCCTTTCGGATTGACGAATGCTCCTGCAACCTTTATGAGGCTAATGGATGACATCTTGCGGCCATTCACCAACTCCTTTGTAGTAGTATACTTGGATGACATTCTGATCTTCAGCCAGAGTTGGGAAGAGCACCTCCACCACATCCGACAGGTTCTCCAAACACTGCGGCAACACAAGCTATGTGCCAATTTGGAGAAATGCACTTTTGGCATGACCGAGGTTCAGTATCTGGGATACATCATTGATGAACAGGGGGTGCATGTCGATCCAGCCAAGGTCCAAGTCATTCGGGATTGGCCCTCTCCAACCACTCTAACAGAGCTACGCAGCTTTCTAGGTCTTGCCAACTTCTACCGCAGGTTTGTGTTGGGGTTTTCTCATATTTCTTGGCCCTTGAGTCAAGTCACCAAGGGCGGGGCGAAAGCAAAATTCTTTTGGTCTGAATCTCAACAGAAGGCATTCAGGGAGTTGAAGGATCGCCTCTGCATGGCACCAGTGCTCGCGTTACCAGATTTACAACAACCATTTGAGGTCGAGACAGATGCCTCTGACTATGCTATTGGGGCAGTCCTTACTCAACATGGACATCCAGTGGCATATCACAGTGAAACACTTTCAGACACAGTCCGGAAGTACCCCACTTATGATAAAGAGATGTATTCCATTGTACAGGCCTACCGACAATGGAAGCATTACATTTTGGGGAAGGAAACGGTCATCCACACAGACCACCGACCTCTGCAGTTCATACAGACCCAAGGGAAATTGCAAAATGATCGCCATCAGAAGTGGTCTACATACCTGCAACAGTTTCACTTGAATATCAAGTACAAAAAGGGCAACACCAATAATGTTGCAGATTGCCTCAGTCGACCACCGATCATGGCGCTAACCACCGTGCTCAACTCCTGCGGGCACGAGACTTCTGATTGGCCACTTCTCTACAAAAGCGACCCAGAATTCGGCCACACATACCAGACACTCTTGGAGGGTCGGCAGGTTGCAGATTTTCACCTCCAGGATGCCCTATTATGCCACCTCGGTCACCTTTGTGTTCCTTCAAGCGAGCGTGCCAAGATGATTTGGGAAGCACACTACAGTCGGGCTGCTGGGCATTTCGGGGTCGAGAAAACAGTGGCAGTACTACAAAATTATTTCTATTGGCCGAATCTTCGACAGGATGTTGGGAAGTACATCCGATCATGTACTGCCTGTGCCATTGCCAAACCAACCATTAAGAAGCAAGGCCTCTACACCCCGTTGCCTACCCCTAGTCGACCTTGGGAATCCATCTCCATGGATTACATGTCAGGCCTTCCTTCCACTAAGCATGGAAATGACTGTGTTTTTGTGGTCGTCGACAGGTTCTCAAAGATGGCCATTATGATGGCCTGCAAGAAGAATATCACAGCAGAAGCCACTGCTAAACTCTTCTTTGAACGAGTGTGGGTGCACTTTGGGATCCCACAGTCTATCATCTCAGATTGGGACAGTCGGTTTCTCAGCACATTTTGGTCCAGTCTCTGGTCAATGATGGACACCAAACTCACGAAGTCCACAGCCTTCCATCCTCAAACTGATGGCCAGACAGAGGTTGTCAATAGGATGATTGTGCACATTCTGCGCATGTATAACTCAAAGCATCCACGCACATGGGACGAGAGCCTCCCCTATGTTCAGCATAGCTACAACCGAGCTCTTCACAGCTCCACTGGCCATAGCCCTTTTCAGGTGGGTTTGGGATTCCAGCCACTATGCCCCATTGATGTGGCCATGCCACTTGCAGCTACTCACATGAATTCAGCTCATGTCCAGTCCGAAACAGATAAGGCCACCAACTTCATTGAGCGCATCCAACATATTCGCCAGCAGGTCCATGAAATTCTTGAGAAATCAAATTCCAAGTACAAGCAGCGACATGATCAACATCGGGTGCCACACAAGTTTCAGGTGGGCGACAAAGTCTGGTTGCATTTGCAAAAGGAACGCCTTACTGGAGCCTATCGGAAATTGAGACCACTCCGATATGGTCCTTACACCATTACTAAGGCTATGGGAGATAATGCATTTGAGCTTAGCATTCCCCCATTCCTTGGCCTGCACCCAGTGTTCAATGTGGACCGCCTTCGGCCATACTTTCCACCATTGCTAGACACATCCGACATTGCAGAACAGCTCAAACCCACAGAATTAAATCCAGATTGCATGGAACAAGCTGCAACTGATCGGATCATGGACACACAGATCAAGAACACTCGCCAACAGAATATCCAACTGTATCGAGTTGTCAAAGCAGGCCAACTCCTTCAGCAGGGCAAGTGGCTCACCAGGGAACAAGTTCAGCAGAAGTTTCCTCATCTCATGGAGGATCTCAACGCAATGGGGACCATTGCTTCCTAAGGGGGGAGGAATGATACAGGTGGATATTGGTGGCCACCTGCCAAGTCCACCTGGACCCCCACCATTGTCTTTCTCAGCATTTTCAGTTTCCTTAATTGTAGCACAACTTACTATTTTTAGCAGTTTTTCGGGTCCTGAACTTCCGGAGCCGTTTTGAGGCCCTAAACGACGTTTTTTGGGAAATCTACCACCAGCGATTTTTTTGATAAAAATCGTCTTTTTCGTCATAGTCCTCGGAGAGATCTTTCCAATGGGCTATCATGCACGTCAAACGGAGATAGTATGACCAATTCGCGACCCCAGGAAGTTGATGTACCAACTTACCCAAAAACGGGGCCCACAATTTGGCGTTTCATCTTCTAGGGTTAGGTTTTGGAATGTGAAGGGTTTTCTATTGTTTCTCAACAATAAATAGGCCTCCGAGCCTCATTGTAAGACAGTTCAGAGGCATGTAGCCATCACATCTCTTCTCAGAGATAAGCTACCATCGCCCTAGCTAGTTTATTTCCATTTCTGTTGTAAGCATATTTGAGTATTTTCCATTAATGAAATGAAGTATTATTTCCGCTGCATCTTTGTGTATATGGTTATCTCTGTAATTTGTTGTGTTCCTGTTTAAATCCGGATCATTCTTCATCGAACATTTCGACGAATAATGACCCATCTCGCCATAGTTGAAACAGTTAACTTTACTCAATTCCTCCTTTTGCTTGCCCTTAATTCATGCTACAAGTGTCATGCCATCATTTGAAGCCTTCTTCTTCAAATGAAGATCCTCGTCCCGCAACTATTCCTGAATGAAGTCATCCCATAACTTATTCAAGTCTGGAAACTTATCCCTGGCAACAATCCCTTTGATGAAAGGCTTCAATTCCTCGGTGAACCCTTTCAAGGCAATCCCTACCATATCTCCATCTAAGATAGTCACATCGATGGAAGCAAGCTCATCTTTGATATGAGACAATCTCATCAGATACGAGGTCACACTTTCACCCTTTATCATCTTGGTAGACTTTAAATTATCCTCCAATACTAGCACCTAGTTCTTGTTCTTATTCTGGAACAAATTCTGAAGAGCCATCCACATCTCATGTGCATTGTTCTTCCCAGAAAAATGAGGTATTAGGGCATCCTACACACAATCTAGGATGATCAATCTCACCCTCGCATCCGAATCTTCATATATTTCCAACTCCTTAGGGTTGGTTGGCTTCTTAATCTCTTTCTCAGCAAACTCCCAGAGCCTGTTGACCTGTAAGACCAACTTGATCCTTTCCTTCCAAGTAATATAGTTGGAAAACCCCTCCAACTTGTCCTCGTACCGGAGACTTGCCTGCAACTTCATCATTGCAGTAAGCCATTCATTTACAATGTGACCAACTCCCTCTCACGTTGTACTTCATTACGCACAACTTTGATTTACTTACTTCCAAAGTAGCTTAGACACCGTCTGATACCATGTTCAATTTCCATGACCTTGGGTCTAGGTTAGAGTCTTAAAATCCTGACACTACAAAACCAAGAATCTCAACCATAAACTGCTTTTCACATCAGAAATATAAAGAAGTAAATCACATATGCATAAGTATACATAATTTTTAACAAAATTGTACAATATGTACAATCCCAATCTTCGTTATATTAAACCATCTGAATAATACAACACTATATGTTATATAAGATACAATGACAAACATTGATATAACATCTATGTCATATCTCGTCCTACGGTCCTTCACCCCCATACTACTCACTAGTAGTGCCTTAGTGCATCAAGGCCACTACACATCAAGACTCCAGTAGGGTTGCCACCTAACAATGTTGCATGTACACGGGCTCATCAAACTGTTCTCTAGGCTAGCCAATACCTAAACTCCAATCTACCTTCTAGTGGTCTCTTTCGTCCATCAAAGAGCTACTCATAAGGCTCTAAACTTCACCCAGTCACTCATCAATAATGTCCTTCTTTTCTGCTTCTCTAGAGCTACTTTGGGTATCAAACACACTACCCTCCAATCAAATCAATGGCACCCAATCAAATCATTGTCAATTGTGCTCCTAGGAAGACTCTTCACCTCCTTAGAAGATCCTCCACATGGCACCAACAGGCTGCTACAATCACGATCAAATTCTGATCAACACCTTGACCCAATACACATCAATTTATGCTCCAAGATTGTTGTCCTCACACTACCCTTGATTGTCACTGGTTAGGGCATACTTTGCAGGCTGCAACAACCACTAACCAACCCCTGGACAACCCTCCAACAACCTTCATGAACACTCCTCTACCATGATGTTGTTGTAGGCTTGAACTAGACCATGGAAACCTCCCTATGCACACCCAGCTATGGTGTTATGGCCTGTGGCCTAGCACACAACAATCCTATAGAAAACAACTAGAAAGATGATAGAGATCTGTCCCTAAAACATTTCCCAAAAAAATTTCCCTTTCCCTTACTTAACTCGGCCTCCTTGCAAGACAAAATAGAACCCAAAACAATCAACAAGAAGCTCCCACATTGTCTTGTCCTTTATTTGCGACCTAATAAAGCAAGGGAATCTGAGCTCCCTTTATCCTCCAATGCATTCCTCTTTGATGTATATGTGTTGCACATGATGGATGCTTAGAATGATTCCACTTCACCTCATATTTATACAAAACATGAGGGCTCCACGAATTCATGAAGGGACACATCTATTGGTTAAATTTTACATCAACCCTACATGACATGAAAACCAGTAATTACTAGTCAACTTCAAAAATTCATAACTTCGTTTCTTGAGCTCCGATTTGAGCCATCTTTGGAGGGTTGGAATTGGCTCGCCAAGTTGTAGCCCCTTAAATTTCCCCAATCTCAAATTCTTCATCGTTTTGACCCAAATCTCAATTGTGGGGGGGGGGGGCATACTTGGATTCCAAGCCCACAAGTGACCCTTGTGGTGCTTTGACCTCCAAACTATGAACCTTAGGGCTTGGATTACCTCCTAAGCTACTCATAAATCAACATTTTTCTAGTATCATTGATTATATTTTGTATTCAAAAGAAAAATCAATTGGAAGAGACTGTTATCACTCAGGTTGTTCCCCAAAAGTTGTAAGAAAAGGGAATATGGCTGAGGTAACCACAGACCAATCTTTTAGATGCAGGTTCTAGCCAATCTGCATCTAGAGAGGGCTCTCTCTTTATGATTTAGCTTTGTTTTAAGGTATATTAGGCTAGTTATGAAGTACAAAGGTTTGTTTGATTTTTGGATGGTGATTTTCAATAGAACAGGGGTGTAATATGAGAAGTTCAGTCCATTGGGCTAATGGAGTCTATGAGGATGAACTGCTGGATATGGTTTCTTTGACAGAGGGTGGTACTACAGAGCAAGGTAATCAACCATGGAACAATTTGTAAGCTGGAATCAGGTGGGATGGAGTCAGGGGGTGAAGGGCAATTAAGAATCCTTCATCATGTTGACAGAGGGAAAGTGGATGATTATTGCTAGGGAGTAGTTAAGAATTCCTTAGCTATATTCAAGATGTAAGAACCAGGGGAAACATGAGCAATTAAGAATTTCTGCTTATGCTAATTTTGAAGAAAACATTAATAATAACAGAGATTGAACATAGAGTGCAGTCAGCAAGTTCTGGGTTATTCTTTTTCCCTGCTATTCAGATCATGAAACACATATGATATAGTAAACACAGAAATTGAAAACACAAGTAAGAGAGACTTATTGATCCACAGAATGATTCAGGAATTCTGTAACATAGTCCTCTACTATCAATTCCACATCCAGACAGTCTAGCGACAATGGATTCCAACAGCTTTTGTATTCAGAAGTTTTTTAGAGTTACGGCGCAGTTCCCGAAATGTATCACCAACCCCTAATACTTCACTTGGGGAGGTATTTGTACAAAAAATGTTTACAAAATATCTCAAAGAGATAATATCTAGTAATAACTTCTTCTACCTACTTTACAGGAGAAGTAAATGATATTGAAAACAGGGAGAAATAAATGCAGAAGTAAATGCTACTGTGCTAGCCGCTCAGTTGGTGAGATGCGTTGACTGTAAGCTCAGTGAGTCGGCTGGTGGATGTTTCCACTGATATTCCACGCTACTAGCTCAGCTTTCTCGGGAGCATTTAATTTTGATTTGATAGACCGCAGCCCCGCGAGACTCTCACCCGTTCCTTTTCTCCGCTTTATGATATTTGTTGTATTCTGGGAAAAAACAAAAGTTTGAAACCCGCCTACAGGATTTCCAACATACTTTGCCACCACTGCTCTTCTGGTAACTGATGTCTTAGCAGCTTTCTCAAAGTCTCATCTGTGTCTGTGTACCTGTAGAAGTTAGGCTGGACTGTAAAAAGATGTTTCACTTCATGTTCTATATAAAATAGATTTTCTAAGTTGCTGTAAAGAGTTTGGCTAGATGGAAGGGTCTTCTCCGTTGGAGTACTTGATGATGCATTTAGTTGATCAGCAACATGTTTATTCAACCTGAGCTAGTACTCAGCTTGTCTCAATAGGCGTTCATTGTTTCCCACCAGACTTGGCAAGCCCCTTTCATGCAAAACTGCAAATCTTTCCATAAAAGAGTCTATCTCCACCTGCATATCCTGGCTCTTCCTCTCCAAATTTTGCATCAGGGTTCTCATGGTCAAAACTCTTTTGATTGTTAGAATGGTGGCTGTCCTGTCTCTGATGTCCAGTGTTGCTAGTTCTTCACTGGTCTTAGTGTTCAAAAATTGTATTAACCTGTTGGCCTGTTCAAGCATATGTCCCAACAAATTTATGGCCCTTTGAATTTCTACTTGGGCTGCTACTATCAAGTCAATCTGTTCATATATAATTTGAATAGATCTCCAGATATTACTAATGGATTCACTGATGTTAGCCCACAAAATGCCCTTGATTTCTCCTAGAGGCTTATCTAAAGAGAGGTCCTTTTCCAATGCCTTTACTTTATTCTCTAATGCCTTCACCTCCCTTGTCTTTTTTGCCACAGTCATTTTAGATTTGTCATAATTCACTTCCAATTTTGCCAATTTCTCTTTGGCCTCTTTTAATTCTGATACTTGGAGCTTTAAATCCTCCATAGCTTTTATTAACTCCTCTGTGGTCATGGTATTGTTGTTGTCTGCTGCTGCCGTTGTTGCTGAAGTACTTGGTGCTGATGCTGGGCCAGTGGAAGGCACTGCTGTTGTAACTGTGGGAGGAGCAGTGGTAACTGTTGGAGCTATTTGAGATAGCTGGGAGGTCGACACTCCCTGCTTTTCTTGTAGTGCTTTCTCCAACTCCTGCTCTGTCTCACTTAGTCTTTGATTCATTCTCATTAGTAAGTCCATCATGTCCTCCTTTGCTTTTTCTTGCACAACCTCTGTAGTTTGTGGATGCATGGTAATAGGCAGCTTCAATTGTTTCCTGAGGGCAGCAATCCTCTTCCTTCTTTTTCATCAATGCTTTTATTGTTGGAAATAATACTAAGAGGGGGGGTGAATCAGTATTATCAAATTCTTTTCAATATTCCCTCTAGATTTATAATTTAATTTATTCTTCAGATGTTGACCATTAATTTGAATTTCAGTACCATATAATAATGAACAGGAACAAGAAAAACAGACAGTCACACCAAAGAACACCAGATATAAGGTGGAAACCCAATGTGGGTGAAAACCACCTGCTGCAATGTGTCTCTATCTTCTTTCAATTAGAAACTTTCTTTTACAATGATTCTGTACTGGTGCAGTCCCTTACTAGTACGCAGGATGCAACCTGCAGAGAGCTACAACCCTCTCTCGTTTTCTAGTCTCTCCTGGAAGGGAGCTACAACCCCCTTAGCTCTTGTACTAGCTGAGCTACTAGTACGTAGGTGTTGACCTACTTCGTTTCTTCCAAGGACCACGTTTCATTAATTTTCAGACTGGATCCATGAACATCAAATAATCATCAAGTACATGTGAATCAACCAACCTCCTTTTACAATCTACTAATGAATCAACCAATAGCTTCTCAGAATGCAGTAACCAGACAAGGAATACCAGTAATCTAAACCCAGAACTCTGCAGCAATAGACAAAATGTAGCCAACAAATATTTCAAGAAAATTCTGCAACTTCACTAATAGAAACCTGCGAATATCCGCAGTTCTTCTGTGTCTAGCCTCCGCAGCTCCGCACCTGCACTTTCTACCCGACAACGCACCTCTGCACCTGATCTGTCTTCTAGACTGCGCACCTCCGCACCTGCGCCTTCCATTGCACTGCGAACCTCCGCACCTGCGCCATCTACTGGACTGTGTACCTCCGCACCTGCACCGCCTACTGGATTGCGTACCTCCGCACCTGCGCTGTCTTCTGGACAGCGTACCTCCGCACTTGAGCCTTCTACTGCACTGCAGACCTCCGCACTTGACCCGTATCTCACCTGCGGACCTCCAAATATAAACACTTTATCAGTCCTCAATTGTACCCCAGTCTGTCGAATTCACAGATCTGAGCATGCGCCAAAGAGGCCTTGACCTATCAGTAGATCCGCCTTACAATTCATAGTTTTCTCCTTGGTTTAGATCTAGCTTCACAAACTGATCACCAAAATTTCAGATCTTAAGATATTCAATGTTCACAAGTGTCCGGGCCAAATGATCTCCTTCCCTTTTTATAGTCTAGGCCTTTCTCAAACCATGGACCAAAACCATTGAGAAACAATACCAAGGACTCAATACTTGGGTTCAAATATTTTGAAAGCAATACCACAGACCTAAACCATAGGATCAAAAACTGCAGATTAAATACCATGGACCAATCATAAAAATTCCCACGTGCACGCGCTTCTCTGCATTAAAGTGAGTGAAATTGACATCCACACCTTTTGTTTGGAGAACCTGCGGGTATGCCCGCACTTCTTGTTCAGGGAACCTGCGGGTCCACAGCTTTTGTTAGGCTCACCTGCGGGTATCACATTTTCTATTATTTTGAGAGCTTGAACAAAGATTTGCCACTTGAATGAGTTGCCATCAAGGACAACACCTGTGCCATAGCGCCAAACTTGAGTCATAATGCCAACAATCTCCCCCTTTGGACTTGATGGCAACCCCAAGATCCTTAAAGTCATTCTCCCCCTTTCTCATCAAGGGCAAAGGGTTATGCTCACCCTGAGAACATGCTGAAGACTCTGTTTTGCTGTACTGATAGTGCTCCCCCTGACTGTAGACCAGATCTGCAAAAGAAATTTTCGTCAAGAAGAACCATAAACCACCATACACCAAATGACCTTCCTATCATCAAAAGATTCTATACATACATTCATCACCCAACCAAGTGGGGATCATCCTCCCAACCAAGTGGGGTTACATCAGAAATTTACATATGATAACCAAGTACATTACATCATCCTGGACATAGGCCGTTACATGACCTTGACAAAATAAATATAAGACATAGAGACAAAACATTAGCAACAATATTCAGATCAGCATCCATGTACTCCTTCTGTACATGCTCCTCCAAGATCTTCTACAATAATGCCAACAATGCATTATTAGAAGAATATATGCTCCCCCTAAACCTATGCCATTCGTTCTTCGACCAATCCATAAACCAGTGAATGTACGCGTATACCTCATATGAAACTCGCGTACAACCAACAATCTCTGAAACAGAAAAGATTCAACAGCGAGATGATGCATCAACTACCCCTGGCTTTTGCCTGAGGTATTCAAAGGTCTCCCTGGGCAGTGGTTTGGTGAGTATATCTGCAACTTGTTCCTTAGAGGGAAAATAATCCAACTTGACCTTTTGTTCAAGCGCTTGTTCCCGAAGAAAATGATACTTGATTGGAATGTGCTTGGTCTTTGAATGCATGACATGATTCTTTGAAATACTGATTGAACTTGTACTATCACAGAAGATGGAGATAGGTGGAGTACAAGTGATTTGCATGTCTTGCAATGTTTGCATCATCCAAAGGAGTTATGTGAAGCAAGATGCAGCAGCTACATATTCTGCTTCAGCTGTAGATAGTGCAATAGAGCTTTGTTTCTTGCTGAACCAAGATACTAATCTAGGACCCATGAAGAATGCACCACCAATATTGCTTTTCCTGTCATCCACACTTCCGGCCCAATCTGCATCTGTATAAGCATGAAGTGTGAGATATGTATCTCTAGGATACCATAAACCATAATTTTGAGTACCTTGAAGGTACTTGAAGATTCTCTTCACTGCCTGAAGATGAGTTTCCTTTGGATTTGCTTGAAATCTTCCAGCAATTCCCACTGCATGCATGATGTCTGGTTGGGTACCTATCAAATAAAGCAGACTTCCAATCATGGATCTATAGGTTGGTTGATGTACTGCTGCCGACTCATCATTCGCGCTGAGGCTGCATCCTGTCACCATAGGGGTACATACTGGTTTCGAATCCTCCATCCCATATTTCTTCAAGATCTACTTGAGATACTTGGTTTGTGATAGAAAAATACCGTCTTTGTTTTTTTGGACTTGCAAACCAAGGAAATATGTGAGCTCACTAAGCATGGACATTTCAAACTCCTTTTGCATCACCAAGGCAAACTTTTGACTCGTGTCTTCTTCATTGCTACCAAAGATGATATCATCTACATACACAACAAGTATTAGCAACTTTTCATTATCAACCTTTATATATAGATTGTTGTCAGTTGATTCTTTTATAAAACCTTGTTGATGAAGATATTTATCCAACCAATAATACCATGCCCTAGGAGCCTGTTTAAGACCATAAAGAGCCTTTTTGAGCCTGCATACAGGATTTGGATCATTTCCAAGGATGAACCCATCTGGTTGTTCAATGTACACTTCTTCATTCAAGTCTCCATTCAGAAAGGCATATTTTACATCCATCTGAAATACTTTGAACTTTTGAAAGCTAGAGAGAGCAAGAAACATTCTTATAGCCTCAAGTCTAGCAACTGGTGCAAAGGTTTCTTCAAAGTCTATGCCCTCTTGTTGCGCATATCCTTTACAAACAAGTCTTGCCTTGTTTCTAACCACATCTCCATTTTCATTTAGTTTATTTTTGAAAATCTACTTTGTCCCTATGACATTCTTATCTTTTGGTCTAGGAACCAATTCCCAAGTGTTATTCCTTTCAATCTGTTCAAGTTCTTCATCCATTGCCTTGACCCAGCATTCATCTTTGCATGCCTCTCTTACATTTTATGGTTCAGTGGAGGAAAGTAATGCCAAATAGCTTGAAGCTTCTGCAATTGTTCTTCTTGTTTGTATGCCTGCCTCCTTTTGCCCCAAAATTTGAGATTCTGGATGATTCTTTTGAACATACCTGGATGGAGTCTTTTCTTCTATCCTTATCTGTTCCTCTGGTGCCTCATGGGTTTCTTCTTCATTATGAATCTGATTTGATGTTGATGGATAGTCCTCATCATCTTCGAAGTCTTCAGATCTTACCTGCCTGGGAGTGTTTTCTTTTTCATCCACCACTATATCAATGCTATCGACAATTCTTCCAAGCCTTTTATTGTAACATTTGTAAGCTTTGCTGTGAGGAGAATAACCAAGGAGAATGCCCTCATCTACTCTAGGTTCAAACTTGCCAATATTTTCATCATTATTTTTAATATAGCATTTGCTTCCAAAAATTTTGAAATGTTTTACCGAAGGAGTCTCACCATACCAGAGCTCATGAGGAGTTTGAGTGCTGTTCACCCGAATATTTGTCTTGTTGAGAATAACAACTGCAGCCAATGAGGCTTCACCCCAGAAGGTTGCGGGAGTTCCAGACTCATCAAGCATAGCCCGAGCCATTTGTTGAACCGTTCTGTTCATCCTTTCCACCACTCCATTTTGCTGTGGAGTCCTAGCTGTAGAGAATTCCCTTCTTATTCCATGTTCTTCACAAAAGTCAAAAAATTCATTCGAGGTAAACTCCCCACCTCTATCAGACCTGAGGCAATTGATATTGTGATCTGATTCGTTCTCCACCAAGGCTTTGAATGATTTGAACTTTTCAAAGGCTTCATCTTTGTGCTTCATAAGTCCTATCCAACACATCCTAGAAAAGTCGTCAATGAATAATATGAAATATTCTTCTCCTCGAGGTGACCTTTTCCTAGATGGGCCACATACATCAGTATGGACAAGTTCAAGTGGCCTGCTAGCTGATCCTTCCTTCTCAGGGAAGTTAGTTTTGGTTTTCTTACCAAACTGACATGATTTGCAAATTGTATTGTCTGGAATTCTGATGTCTGGAAGACCACGAACTGCCTGGTATTTACATGCTTTCCTTATCTGTGAGAAGCTAAGATGCCCCAATCTTCTGTGCCATAACCAGTGTTCATCGTTCTTGCTTAGATAGCATTGATGTTGTCCTTCTTTGAATATGTATAAATTATTTAGAGTCCTTATGCCTTTGATCACTGTTTTTCCTGTATCAAGATCATGAACACTACATCCATTTGATCAAAATATTACCTCTGTTCCTTGATCACACATCTGACTGACACTCAACAAATTATGCTTTAACCCATCAACATACATTTCTAGCTTTGACCTTTTCTTTCAACTGAACAAAACCTTTACCTTTTATGAGTGCAGGGGTGTCATTTCCAAAAGAGACCTTCTTCTCCTTCTTTAAGGCACTATATGTCTGGAGTTTTTCCTTGTCACCCGTCATGTGTTTCGAATAGCCATTGTCAATGTACCATTGATTTTCTTGCCCTTCTGCATATAAAGCTATACCACATCTCTCTGGTTGTGGTTCCTTCATTCTCCATGTTTTGACACTTAAGGCTTGCTCCTTCTGAGTTGTCTGCCGAAACCTGCTCCTGCATTCAGAATCTTCATGACCGAAGTTGTTACAAATAGAGCATTCTATTTCATTTTCAAGAGAAGAAAAGTCATTGTAGGTTCTTTTCACGATCCCAGTCATGCTCCTCTGTTTTTGAGCTTCTCTAGTCATGAATGTCTTATAGGAAACACATTGAGCTGCTTTGTGGCCAAAGTTATGACAAGAGAAACATTGGCCATTGAAGAAACTCCTGTGATTATCAAATCTACCAGCCAAATGATTGTAGTTTCTATTGACATCCATTCTTGAGGCAAATTGAGAAGGTTTTACCTGAGGCTGGTTGTAGCTTCTGTTTGTCCTTAAAGTAGATTGCCCCCGATTTACCTGATAGTCTTTGTTCATTCTTGAGGTAAACTGTCCCTGATTTACCTGATGATTTCTATTAGGCCTTTGCTCGCTCCTCCTTGCTGCATCAAGATAACTTTTGGAGGTGGATGCTTGAGATGCTTCTTCATTATATCCCAGACCTATCTTGATTAGTGGAGAACGCTGCACATTGATAATCTCATCCAGAGTTTCAGATCCTTTAACAAATTTAAGATTAAGAGCTTTTGTTTTCTCAATCTCTTTTCTAAGACCAACAATTTCACATTCTAACTTTTCATGAAGTTTTTCTTTTTCAACCAGTTGGAATTGCAGAGTATCAATAATCATATTTTTCTCTTCTAAACAAATTTTGAGTTTAGAAATCTCTTCATACAGACCTTCTTCATCTATAGCATCCATGAAATCATCATCTTCAAAAGCCATTAAGAGTCTATAATTGTTACCTTGTTCATCTTCGTCACTATTTGAAAGCCCATGAATGTCTTCATGAGTGTAATAACTTCTCTTATTTACATTTTGTTTCTTGTTCCATCTGACAGGTTCCTTACCTTTATCAAGCTTGTCTTTATGAGGACACTTTGCAGCATAGTGACTGACTCTTCCACAAGCAAAGCATTTGAAAGGTAACTTACCTCTGAATCTTCCAGCACCCCGTTGAAGGTTCTTGACAAAATTTGATTCTTCGTCTTGTACTGATAGATGTCCTGACTCCTAGTAATCTCCTTTGCCTGAAGCCTTGAAAGTAACTTCTCTTCCGTCTGATGGTCCTCCTTTCCTCATTTCATAAGCGGTCAGAATTCCGTGCAGCTGTGGCATAGTGAGGTTTCGTAGATTCTCTTTTTCTTCTATTGCAGAAACTTTAGATTCAAATTTAGGGGACAAGGATTTTAGAACCTTTTCAACCACAACAGCCTCTTTTACTTCTTCACCCAAGTTTTTCATACAATTAAAAATCTCATCTACACGAAGGAAATAGTTAGCCACACTTTCATCATTGTGCATTATGAGATTTCCATACTGAATTCTGAGGGTTTGAAGTTTTGCTCATTTTACCTGTTCATCTCCTTCATAGCTTAGAAAAATCTTGTCCCATATTTCTTTTGCGGATTTATACTACATAACCTTGATGAATTCTGATTGAGATAGACATCCTAATAGAGTATTGATAGCCTTTGCATTTTTTTCATATTGCTTCTTACCAGCCGGATTTGTAGGTGTTGCTGATGGAAAAGTGTACCCTGTATCTATGATATCCAAGACTTCTGTACCAAGAGATTGAAGATAGGCAGTGACTCTTACCTTCCAATATACGAAGTTTGTTCCATCAAAAATCGGTGGCCTGATCGATGTTTCTCTCTCGTAGTTTCTCATGATGATAGATCTTCCTTCAATTGATCAAGCTTCTTCTGAAGGACCTGCTCTGATACCAATTGTTGGAAATAATACTGAGAGGCGGGTTGAATCAGTATTATCAAATTCTTTTCAATATTCCCTCTAGATTTATAATTTAATTTATTCTTCAGATGTTGACCATTAATTTGAATGTCAGTACCATATAATAATGAACAGGAACAAGAAAAACAGATAGTCACACCAAAGAACACCAGATATAAGGTGGAAACCCAATGTGGGTGAAAACGACCTGCTGCAATGTGTCTCTATCTTCTTTCAATTAGAAACATTCTTTTACAATGATTTTGTACTAGTGCAGTCCTTTACTAGTACGCAGGCTGCAACCTGCAGAGAGCTACAATCCTCTCTCGTTTTCCAGTCTCTCCTGGAAGGGAGCTACAACCTCCTTAGCTCTTGTACTAGCTGAGCTACTAGTACGTAGGTGCTGACCTACTTCGTTTCTTCCAAGGACCACGTTTCATTAATTTTCAGACTGGATCCATGAACATCAAATAATCATCAAGTACATGTGAATCAACCAATCGCCTTTTACAATCTACTAATGAATCAACCAATAGCTTCTCAGAATGCAGTAACCAGACAAGGAATACCAGTAATATAAACCCAGAACTCTGCAGCAATAGACAAAAGGAAGCCAACAAATATTTCAAGAAAAGTTCGCAACTTCACCAATAGAAACCTGTGAATAACCGCAGTTCTTCTGTGTCTAGCTTGCGCAGCTCTGCACCTGCACTGTCTACCTAACAGCGCACCTCTGCACCTGATCCGTCTTCTAGATTGTGCACCTCCACACCTGTGCCTTCTGCTTCACTACGGACCTCCGCACCTGCGCCGTCTACTGGACTGCGTACCTCCGCACCTGCGCTGTCTACTGGACTGCGTACCTCCGCACCTGCGCCGTCTACTGGAGTGCGTACCTCCGCACTTGAGCCTTCTACTGGACTGTGGACCTCCGCACTTGACCCGTATCTCGCCTACGGACCTCCAGATATAAACACTTTATCAATGCTCAATTGCACCCCAGTCTGTCGAATTCACAGATCTGAGCATGCGCCAAAGAGACCTCGACCTATCAGTGGATCTGCCTTACAATTCACAGTTTTCTCCTTGATTTAGATCTAGCTTCACAAACCGATCACCAAAATTTCAGATCTTAAGATATTCAATGTTCACAAGTGTCCGAGCCAAATGATCTCCTTCCCTTTTTATAGTCTAGGCCTTTCTCAAACCATGGACCAAAACCATTGAGAAACAATACCAAGGACTCAATACTTGGGTTCAAATCTTTTGAATGCAATACCACGGACCTAAACCATAGGATCAAAAACCGCGGATTAAATACCATGGACCAATCATAAAAATTCCCACGTGCGCGCGCTTCTCTGCATGGAAGTGAGTGAAATTGACATCTGCACCTTTTGTTCGGAGAACCTGCGGGTATGCCCTCACTTCTTGTTCGGGGAACCTGTGGGTCCGCAGCTTTTGTTAGGCTCACCTGCGGGTATCACATTTTCTATTATTTTGAGAGCCTGAACAGAGATTTCCCACTTGAGTGAGTTGCCATCAAGGACAACACCTGTGCCATAGCGCCAAACCTGAGTCATAATGCCAACATTTATTCCTTTGGAATCCTTGGGATTATGTCCCAGCTCAATGACAATCTCTTCCAAGGACTTTATCTTGTTGTCCTTGGCTAAAGAAGATGCCTTTTCCAAATCTAGTTGGGCAGATGTGTTGTTCAATGAGTTCAAGAATTTGTGAGCTAACATTGCCTTGTCTACCAATGCGGAGTAGACCATCTCTCCAATTTGCTTGTGCAGCTCAATTTGGTCCATAGGGTGAATGTATTTGGCAAGGACCTCCAGATTTGTTCTTATGTAGTCAGCTGCTGACTGTGGCTGCTGCACTTTAGGCTTAAAGTGGCTCAAGATCATTTTTCCTTCTTTAATGTCATATGCAGACATTAGCCTTTGTTGTTTGGTGGGGGTCATCTTGAGAAACTGATCATAAAGTTGCAGTCTTATTGGCTCATTTTGGGCTTTGATGTCCGTGAATGTTCTTTTGATATCGGAACCTTGCTTGCTTTATGGCCTTGTAGAGGAAACTTCCACACTATGCTATTTCTCCAATTCCTGCCTATGAGAGATGGTGGATGTTCCTACCACTGGGGATGTCTGTGGGCTGGTTGCCCTCTCACCTCTTGGAATTTCTATGATTTCCTCAATAATTTCCTCTTCAGGTAGAGGATTTATTCTTTGCCTTTTTGCCCCTGGTTGCTCTGCTGGTCCACTTACAGGTGTGGTCTCTTCTCGGTCCCTTTTCCTGCCCTTTTCCTCATTTAGAGGAGTCTGTAATGCTGGTGTTTCTGGTGCTTTGGTCTGGACAGGAGGAATTTTCCCTTGGCCTTGTTGCTTTGATGATGCTGGTTGATCTGTCATTATGTGCTGCTCTGAATCCAACACTTCTTTTCCCTTAGATGTCCTTGCAGCTAGTGTAGTGCTTTCTTGGGCATGTTGTTGTGAAGTTGTAGCAATTGATGTGCCTACTCCGGTTTGTTGAGGCAATTTGAAAGACACCTATCCAAAAGAGTCCAGGTCAAGAGTCTTTTCAAGATTTTTCATTGCTTGTTCCATCTTTTCTTCCTCAGTGAGTTCTTCTATCAATGTGCCCTCTACCCATTCATCTTGATTAGCAAACTACTCTATTTTAGGGATCCTACAATGATTATAGGCTGATAGCCTATTTTTTACCTTTCTTTCACAGATGAATCCATTTGGGTCATAGGGTACCCACCAAAAGCTCTTTTTTAATTTGAGTTGTTCACCCAATATCTTGTCAGCATCTCGCCATGCTTCCTTTTTGTTAATAATAAAAGGGCCTAGTTGGTTTCTTAATTTCAACTGAGCTTTTTTCTTGGCACCATAAAAGTGAGTCAAATCTGAATTGATAAATTGCCTGAAATATTCTAGAGAAAACAGTCTCATAGGCACATATTTTGGCAGTTTGTAAGGGCACAACTCACAGCCATATATCCTGATCTCAGTGTGATTCTGGTAGAAGTACCAGTCACCTATTTTGTAGCTTTTGGAGAGCTGTAAAATTTTCTGCATATCACCAGAGAGTCTAGGAGGAGGAGTTCTCATCAGTAGAGAGGAGACTAGATGTATAAACAAATCAATGAATTCACAGTAAGTGTAAGGAGAGTTATGGACTTCATGGAAGACTGAGGTCCAAAAGATCACAGACCTCCTTTCTCCTTTAGAATCCAATTTTCTGATGGGAAACTGAAAACTGTCTATTTGATAGTACAAGAACAAATGATATATATATGATGTGTACTTAAAGACTCCTTCTCTGTCTAGATTTATGAATTGGTCATGGATCTTGTTGGCAATGAAAGTAGCAAAGTCATATTTGACAACAGGAGGATGTCCTGGAATAAACATGGACATCAAAGCTAAAATGGTCTCATCAACATATTCACTTGTCTTAAATCCCAGGACATAGGATATCATATCAATAATGAATCTTCCAGCTTCATTGAACCAGACATGGTGAAAAGGAGGTGGCTCTCTGGGTTGGCAATCTGATCTCATAAATAACTTGGCAATCCGGCCTATTTCTGCAGTGGATAGTTTAGAGCCTTGCTCCAGCAAATATCCCATGGAAAGAGGAGCCAGAGGCTAAGTGGGTTTGAAGTGCAACATCTCATTTATGGACTCAGGAGTTATATGAAAAAGGACAGTTCCAGTTGGAGTCATAATTGCTCTTTTGATAGGTTCATAATTGGCACAGCACAGGCGGATTACATCTGGGAATACATTTACTGAGGGGAGGTAGTATCTGGGCAGATTGGATTCCCATATCCCATAGAGATCAGTTTTGCTTAGGTGACTATTCCTAATTTCACAGAATGCTTGGAGGTGGTTTTTGTAACCAGTTAAGTCTTGTATTTGAAAATCCCTATCAGCCAAGGGCAACCACTCCAAGTCCTTATGAGGTGCATTGAGGGGAGCAATGTTTAGGGCCACTGGAGCTTCCATTACTCAATTGTCTGTAATTTTTCAATTGGAATTTGGGTTTTTGTAGCAAAAATAGGCAAAATGACAACTCTGGGGCTTTTCTCTGGGAATTGCAGACCACAGTGGATTTGAACTTAGCTCGCTGGATGAATTTACAGAAAAAACGAAGTCTGCAGGGTTTTTTGGTGAAAATGGGAAAAAGAGCAGTGGTTATGGTGCGTATGTTTGAAGGCAGCACGGTGAATTGAACTCAAATTTGGGTCCTTTGGGAAATTTGCAGAGAAAACTGAAATTCACAGGGTTCGAAAACGGAATTTAAGGTAAATACCTATTTTTATCAGCGCACTGTGCGAATTGCAGGTTGCGGGACGAGCTGGAAGACCAGACTGTGGACTCTGTTTGGCTTGGTGGCGGACTGTATGGTCGAGCGCTGCTTTGGGACGTAAATCGCATGCACCAGTCTCGTGGAGAAAATAGGTGAAAATGAGTGAAAATGACATTTTCATGTCTTTTTTAACAAAAAATTGACTTTGGCGGGCTTTTGGCGTGTTTCGGTCGGATGACGTCAGCATGACGTGGTGCTTTGTCGTGTAGCGGGGTGACGTGGTGCTGACATGGCATTGACGAGGAGGTGACGTCACGAATGAGGCGGTGATGACATCACCGGGGAGGCAGCGAGGGCGGTAAGCAGTTTCGGCCCCGCACCGCTTTTGGACAAAGGTGGTGTCGGAGGGGAGGGCAGCAAGCACTGCGGGAGGCTTCCACCTGTCCCAAGGTATGGCAGGAAAATCACCATCCCCCAGGCACTAAACATTGGCGTGAAAGGGCGACGCGATATGGATCTGGGCCATCCGATTTGCGGGCCATGATCCGACGGTCAGCGCTTAATGGACATGGCGGAGGGCTATGACGCGAGGGCCCACGTATTAAATCATTGTTTTTAAATGTTTTGGGGCTTGATACGATTGGCTATCGGGCGGGTTTGGCTATTTATTTAACCAAAGGTTAAATAAATCCCATGGTCACGCGCACAAAGGGTTATTACATGGTTCCAGATGAACCACTAATTCTCGAAAATAGAATAATATGGCTTATAACTAAACTAGGGCGGGATATTAAATTTCTTGGGGTTTTTTATATATTTTATATAATACGGGCATGGGGGAAAATATAAGGGTTTATATAATAAAGTTATGAGTTTATGAGAGGTAAGTGCCAAGTTTACATGGTTGAATCAACTTAGGCTTAGGGAACAATAGGATTTTTACACAAGAAATGTGGCTTTGTTATCCTAAGTAAAAATAGAGTTTCACTTTAGTCTTTTTCATGAAATGAAGTGAAATAGGAGCATTGAGCAGATCCCAACATCCTTCGGGGGGGGGAGGTTAGTAAGTGTTTTTTGGGAGAAGTATGGAGGGAAGTTAGACATGCATCACCTGATTTTGTAGCCACACCTTGCCGTGGCAACTATGATATCCATGAGATGAATCATCTTTGAAAGACAAAATTACTCATAAGCCTGCTTCTGCAACATCAAAACTGCCTAGCCAGCCTACTGTATCTAACATTTTTTCTTCATTTTTCCTTGGGTGCATTTAAACTAGCAAACTCTTACTCTCTTCTTTTCTTTTAACTACCATCCTATCTAAGTCTGTCCTTATTTCTTCCAGGGGCTCAGATTTAGCTATTGAACTCCTTTGCTTCTCTACCTAACTACTTATTAGCCAAGCTTGAACTGTTTGGACAGATCTTGCTCTCTATCTATAAAAAAAGAAATTTAAACATGAATTGGGCAAGATTAAGTTGTTTGGCCATCCATCAACTGTAGCAAGAGTTAACTAATTGCACAGAATGAACTTCTTTGCAGAAATAGAATTGTAGTGGCATTTTGGACTAGCACACTTTCCAGGTCTTCTTCATTTGGGGTTCATCTTCTTTCTTTTTGACCAATTCATTCTTTTTACACTTTGATCTTCGTTTTAGGGCATAGCCTCTTTTCATTTTTTAATTTTTTGATTTTTTCAAAATATGGAACCTTTGCAGCATGGAAAGGATGAACATATTTGGGATTTTACCAGTCAATCATGAAATATGACACCTATTGGTATAGGAGCATAACAGAGACAACCTTGATTCTTTTTAACTTTTTTGAAATATCTATTGGAATTACCTCTAAAGATGTCGATATATATTCTCATAAATTTGACCGTTGGACACATCGTTGCATAATTTTTATTAGTTTTGCAAATTTCATTAAAGGGTGGATGACTAACATTTAAATATTGGACTTTAAATTGGACATTTCATTAAAATTTTAATGGTTCTTGATAGCTAACATTTGACAGTGAAAAACCATATTTGTTTCCTTGGGCTCTTATTTTGGATGTAAACTTTGGGAATAAGATCTAAAAACTAGATCAGTTCAAGTGTCTAGGTACAATTCCTAAATTTAATATGCAAATGGATATAAATATATGGGGATATTTTTTTTTCATTTTTGAGCTCTTCCCATCAAGACAAAATGTTTATCTAGAAATAATTGGGAAGCAACTTTTCTTTTTATAATTTTAATGTTATAATATTTTAGGAATATACTAAACTTTGTCTAAGAAAATAACTCAAAGAAATGTTGCTTAGAACCATGGTTCATGTATATGTGATACCAGGTCATTTTTCTTATGAGTAGAGTAGGTAATTTGCATTAAAAATATCTGAGAAGAGATCACTAAAACATAAATAACTATATTTTTTTTCACTGTATTTACTATTTATGCAAGTGATCAATGTTATTACCTTTCTTTCTTCACAATATATGTTGGGTTTAGGTCGTCTACTTGTTTTTCTTATGCAATATGTTTGATAATACTTTGTTTTATGAAATTCATTCTATTTATTGTTACGTTTTGTGGAAAATATTTTTTGCTGATGATACAATTATTCTTTTACTTATTTGTTTCCAATTACTTGGTGTTCAGTTTGTTCGTTAACGACATTGTTGTATGGGCATGGACCATAAGACTCAACTGTGAAGAAAATAATTGTATCTTTAGTGTTTAATTTTCTAGCTTCTTTCTCCCCAATGATAGGTATATGGAAAATGGCTTGAGAAATGGAGAAATTAAAATACCTTCCTAGCCTAACCACAAACACTCCAAAGACTCTTTTAAAACCATTTTCCGTCATTAGGAAATGGATGAAGGCATTGCGTTGCACAAATATGGGGAATGTTTTTAGTTATTCATTAGAGGAAATTCTAGCCTAAAAGTGCCCATGAAATTTGCACATAATTTCAATTTATTAATATGTAAACCAATCAAAATCCTTTAAATTTAAAAAGAAGTACATGTATCTTCAATTTTTAATAATGTGGGTCTTCTCAAAAGTATGCATGATGGTTACTCGTTGGATGCGAAATTTAATTCCGTATCCAACGAGTGTCTACACTTGAAATTCTAGTAAGCCTATAAGGTGATAAGCCAAAAATACAATTAAAAAAATAGTTTTCTTCTTTTCCCTCCAAAATTCATAACTCTTATTTTATTATTTTAACTATTATTTTATTAATTTTCCTTGGGAGGCCACTTTTAGGCTGAAATTTCCTCTAATGGAGGGCATATAAGAAAATATTAGTAATTTCCAACAAAAGATCACAAAACAAGGTCAATGGGGACTATAAAAGTATATCTACTGTCGGTACAAAGTGGGAGCTAAGGCATCTTCTACTGAAAGAAGAAAGATCCAAGTTCTAAGAGCTGGGAAGAGACTAGACACTTTATGTCTAGCTAAAGAAAGCTAAAAAGGATAAAAAAGAATGTACATAAGGTGTTGGTACAATAGAAATGCTATATATCAAAGGCTCAAAAATTTTGATACTAAGCCAAAGAGAGGATGTCAAGCACTATTGGAGTTGGTGTCCAAGGATGAGTGAGAAGATAAAGAAGGGAGCTTATTGTTGGAGTCATCAAGTAGTGTGAAGGGGCGATTGCATTGGCTCTTTCACTAGAAAGAGAGGATGTTAAGCCCCGGCGAGGATGGCGACCAAGGATCAGTGATTGGATTGAGAGTTGGGTTTGTTGTTAGAGTTGTCAAGCATTGTGAAATGACTATTTCATTGGTAGATGAGATCCTTTGGGGAGTGCCTAGGATTGAGGGGTTTGGTTGTATGTATTTGGGGGCACAAGAATATGGGATCTTTAAGCTCCTAAGATTTAAGTTCGATGGGAAGAATCCTTTGATAGGAACCTGAGTCCTGACTACTTTGTTGAACCTAGTGAGTATTATGTTGGAAGGTGAGGAAGTTGATTTCTTGGAGTTGCTTTGCCTATTTGAATGGTGGTGTATGGCCTATGATCAGAAGTAGGTTGGCCCATGTGAGAGGGGGTCAAGAGGAGGTAATAGGTATCATTTATCTGGGCCTTGAGGTATCTAGTATCCTGGGTATCCATGTTATGAAACCAGCTCACAAAAAGATAGAAAAGATAGATCAACGCCTTAGAATTCATCCTCTTTGAGGGGGAAACCTCCTTTACATTACACAAATGAACAATTCTTGGATGATTCAATTGAAAATACCTCCTTTCTATATGTAGGAGTATAAGGGGTCATAATATAATCAGAGCCGACATAACAATAATAATGTAAGGGCACAATAATAAAAATAGTGGGCTTCTATGGGACACAATAATAACAATATGGGACTACATGGGCACAACAATATAATAAGGGGGTTGTACTAATAACAATAAGGGGTTACACTAGTAGTATAGGGACCTAACATGCCCCTCTCCTTCAAAAGGTTGTGTCCTCAACGCTTGAGTAGTTCTTGATGCTTCCATACAAAATTCTTGTCCTCCCATGTGGAATTGTCAGTGGGTAAATTCTTCCACTTGATGAGATACTTTGAAATTGATCGATTTTAGAGCTGGTGAGTTCTTGTTTCTGTGACTGCTCCAGGTTCCAATATGATTTTTCCTTCCTCTTCAAGTTCTGGAAATATTGTTTGAATTAGGATATTCTGCAACTTTTGAATGAGTGGCCAAACTTATTTGTCCTTCTTCGATTCATCCCTTGCTTCGTTTATCCCATCTGTTTGGATAATAGAAATAGCACAAAACAATGCTTCCACATCCTCATCCTTTCTTGAGAGTGCATCTGCAACAAAAATTTTCTTCCCTTTTATGTAGATGATGTCAAAGTCATAACCCAACATATTTGTGACCCATTTTTTCTGTTCTTATAAAGATAATATTTGTTCTAAAAAGTATTTAAGATTATCATGATCCATTTTTACCTTGAAGTGTCTTCCCATTGGGTAAGGTCGCCAATTCTTAAGTGCATGTAGTATTTCCAACATTTCCTTCTCATAAATAGCTTGCTTGAGATGTAGTCGTAAAAATACCCAATCACTTACATAAAAAAAATTTCACTGTGATGTTGATTTACCTGTTGTTTCATTCGATTCTGCACCAAAGTGGCGCTATCCTTTAAAAGTTGGAGAACTTGTTGTTGATGCTCGATGTGATCTTTCACTGCTTGAACCTTTTTCTTCTTGATATGTCCTTCTATCTTGAGAGTTTGAGGAGTGGTATTTCTTCCAATTCTTTACAAGATATGGTCGAATTCATTTCTTGATGCTCAATGTGATCTTTCACTTCTTCAACATTTTTCTTCTTGATATGTCCTTCTATCTTGATAGTTTGAGGAGTGGTAATTCCTGACAATTCATTACAAGATATGGTTGGATTCATTTCTTCTTTCTCAATGTGATCTTTCACTTTTTGAACCTTTTTCTTCTTGATATGTCCTTCTATCTTGAGAGTTTAGGAGTGGTAATTCTTGCCAATGCTTTACAAGATATGGTTGGATTCATTTTTTCTTTCTCTTGGGTTGGGTCCTGGTGTATATCCTCTTCTTTTGATGTTTCTTGATCCTTTTCTTCCTCCTCTTCATACTCTATGTAAAATAATTTCTTCCCAGCACACTTATGTCCTTTAGTGCATTTGCTATCACAATTGTAACAAAGCCCTTTTTCTCTTTTTTCTGCCAATTGTTGTGGTGTAAACCTTGTAGGTTGTGGAAGGCTAGGAGAAGAAACACTTCCATAATTATAGTCATGAGTGGTGGGATTCCTTATTTCCATAATTTTACTTTCAATTTTTCTTGCCCACCTGAATGCCTTCTCTAATGAATCAGGTTCCCAAATACGAACCTCATGTTGAATGTTATCCTCTAAAGTACCTATGAAGACATCAATCCTTTGCTTCTCTAGAATATCATTTACCCTTATATTCAATTTTTGAAAGTCCTCAATGTGCTCTTCCATTGAACACTTTTGTTTGAGATTTATCAATTGGCTAAATAAGTGTTTCTCTTTGTATCCTCATAATGTGCTATCATTTCCTCCGTGAAAATTGACCAGGTGACAAGAGGTTTACGAGAACAAAGCCATTTATACCATAAAAATTGATTTGGTTCTAAATAATTAGATGCAATACATACCTTTTGTAATAGTGGTACACCATGTAGATCAAAATATTTCTCCATCTGTAGTATCCAATTTACTGGATCCTTGCCATCAAACTTCCTCATCTCGCTTTTTCTTGATTTTATGAGATCGATCTTGAAACAAATGTAACTCTGTACTTTTAGATATTTAAGTACTGAAATTTTGTTCTATAACAGCCCTCTAAGTCCTCTTTCTAACTCCATGAGTCTGATCAAGATTGGATTCTCCAATGAAGAGTTATACCAAATCTCCTACGATGACTTGAGTATAGACTTGTTCAGTAGAGCGAACTTGTACAACGTGCCGCGGGTCACTGTTTCAACCTTAGGCTCTGCAAATTGTACAAAAAAAACTAAATTCCGTCCTCATTTTGTAACTTCTTACGAAAATTCAATCTGATGCTCAGAGCGAAAGTTATGATGATTTTCCCAAGGTGACCTGTTTGGAATGTACTTCGGGGGTCTGCAAAAACCCTAACTTCCTTAGATTATATCTCCAAAAATATAGTGAGACAAGATTTGAAATTCGGAGCTGCGGTTTAGACCTATTTCGTCTCAAATGGATTTTTGTTTTAGCTTCTAAAAATTATTATCGAAATAGTTATAGTGAAAATTCCACGATGACCTATTTTAGATGAAATTCTAGAGCTTGCAAAAACCCTGACTTCCTCAGATCATATCTCCGAACATATAGTGAGACAAGATCTGAAATTTGGACCCAAGGTTTAGTGTGATTTCTTCTCAAATGGTGTTTTTTTTTGCTCTTGAAATGTCGCAGAAAAAAGTTATAGCAAAAAGTCTGTGATGGCCTGTTTGGAGCAATGAAACCCTAGAATCCAAAGCTCTGATACTAAATGTTATGAAACCAGAGCACAAAAATATAGAAAAGATAGATCAATGCCTTATAATTCAGCCTCTTCGAGGGGGAAACCTCCTTTACATTACACAAATGAAAAATTCTTGGATGATTCAAATGAAAAGACCTCCTTTCTATATATAGGAGTATAAGGGGTCATAATATAATTAGAGCTGACATAACAATAATAATGTAAGGGCACAATAATAACAATAGTGGGCTTCTATGGGACACAAAAATAACAATATGGGAACTACATGGGCACAAAAATATAACAAGGGGGTTGTACTAATAACAATAAGGGGTTACACTAGTAGTACAGGGACCTAACAATCTAATTGTTGTTTTTTGTTCCTGTTAGAGGGTACAATCGAGAAAAATGAGGTGATGCTCTTTAAGGCATGGGAGTTGTAATCACTGATATATATACTTGCAAATTTCTCATGAAGAGAGTAAGGCATTGTTGATTTGGGCAGTAGAAGAGGAAATGGAACCTCTTAAATCTATAAATAAACAATGGGATTTGTCTTGATCTTGTAATGGAGGGAACATGAGGAAATGAGATGTACTGTCATCTTTGGCACTTGTAGGAAAAATGGAATATATTAAAATACAGAATCAAAAAAATAAACATACACAATCATTTCTTCCCTATCTATATCTACAGGTCCCTGGCTATAGCCTATATCTGTAGGAAGAGGTAATCCAAATACATACTAAAATCCAAACCCCTAACTAGGATCATGTCGATATTGCAAGAAAATTAACTGGTCGAAACATACCAATTAAAGAGGACCCTCCCAACCAAGCCTATATGTGAGTGTCCTAATATCTTGGTTTCATTGCTTTATGATTAAGGTTTTGACACTAATGCCCTTGTGATTGTAAAGGCCAGATAAGGAGGAGGAATGGTGCCTTTACTTTGTGTAGAATGTTTTGAAAATGTCAGAACATGATCATATTGATTTCCTATCCTCTTGAAGTGTCTTGTTTCCTTTCAGATCTGCTACCTTATCAGGTAGTTATTTTTTTAGTTCTCTGGTAATGACTGAGCCATTTCTTTGGTTGATTCCTGAGTCATCTTGGCTTTTTTCCTACTTTTACACTACAAGAAAAAAGGTCATTGGTGAGGGGCATGCTTGTCATGGACCTTTAAGGTCCACCACCGATGTCACATATGGTGATGCTCTTTAAAAAAGCATTGTTGTAAGTGTATATAGTGATGGTCCTTTATGGTTTGTCACAAAAGACATTTTCAATGACACTTTTGGTGAGGGTCGTTAAAGGCCCGTTACTAATTCTCTCTTTGGTGACACTTTTGGTGAGGGTCGTTAAAGGCCCATCACTAATTCTCTCTTTGGTGACACTTCTAGTGACAATCTTTTATTGACCGTCACCAATGATCTTTTTGGTTACTTTTGGTGACGGTCAATAAATTTTCGTCATCATTTATCATTCCAATGAGTTTTTGATGATGCTTCATGCCTATGACGGACCTTTAAGGTCCATCACCAATGTCGCATATGGTGACGGTCTTTAAAAAATCATTGTTGTAAGTGTATATAGTGATGGTCCTTTAAGGTTTGTCACCAAAGACATTTTCAATGACACTTTTGGTGAGGACCGTTAATTTCCCATCACTAGTTCTCTCTTTGGTGACACTTTTGGTGAGGATCGTTAAAGGCCCATCACTAATTCTCTCTTTGGTGACACTTCGAGTGACGATCTTTTATTGACTCTCACCAATGTTCTTTTTGGTTACTTTTGGTGACAGTAAAAAAATGTTCATCGTCATTGATCAATTCAATGAGTTTTTGATGATGTTATGTACCTATTACTATATTTTTTGTCAAAATATAATGATTTAAGACCATTGTTGTGGAGACTTTTTCATTATGTGTCCAAGGTCATAGTGGTTATAATAGCTAGTCAATTTGTTAAGAAGTAATTAGTGTGTATCATTTCCCTCAAGTCATAATAATATAGTCTTCCTATGAGTCAACACATGATTCATCTCTATTAGGTTTATTATCTAGCAAATTTCCTTTAAATAAAGTTCCACTAGTGTGTGTAGGAACTATATTATTTAATACATAATCAAGTTCTGTCAATTCTATTAATGAGAGAGACCTAGCACTCCTCAACACTCATGGCACACCTTAACATGCTTTGGAACAATACACTAACATTCCTTGTTACCTCGCATGTCTTAGAAAATCATTGTACCTGGATCATTTTTGTACCTAGAACATATTGCCATGGGTAGGATGCCAAAGCACATGTTGGCATGCCATAGCATAGCATAGCACTGCCCTATCATGTGTTGGCATTCCCTGTAGTCCCTAGCATGCCCTATATCTCCTTGGGATAATATTTCATTGACAAAAATTAGCACTTGGCACACATTGGCACTTGGCATGTATTGGAACATATTATTAGTGTGCCTAGCATGCCCCTTTTGAAAAAGATAAAGTCCCAACTTATTAACCCTCTTATGTGTTCATTTCCTTTCATTTTAGCTTGGTTATTCCTTTTGTTTCCTTGAAACTCCTTGACACATATTGGCATACTCTGGCACCCTGCACATCCTAGCATGTCTTAGCACTTGGAATGCCTTGGCACTATTTGGCACATGTTAGCACACCCCAGAACTACCTAGCACACTCTAGCACTTCTTGACATTCCCTGATATTCCCTGGCATGCCTTACCCGTTCTTAGCATACCTTGTCACTCCCTCCTTGGCATGACAACTAGCACTAATTGACACTCCCCAACACACCCTCATATTCATTCACTTCCATGAATTTTGACCTAGTGATCCCTTGTGTTGTCCTAGTACTCCCTAACACTCCTCAGCATGCATTGGCACTCTCTAGCACACATTAGCACTCATAAGTGAAGAATGAAACTTGTAACCAATGTTACCAGACTTGGAATAGACAATAAATCGGTGAGGCAAAAGAGATAAGAGTTTTAATCAGATTGGGGAAAAATCGGGAAAAAATCAGTGAATTCAATAAATAAAAATATACACATATATTGAATTAAAAAAAAACATTTTTCATTGATATTCAGTAAATCCATGTCCAAACAATTCATAATATCAATAGATGTCCAAAATATCATGAATGAATAAGCATCTCATATATGTTATGAGTCCAAACATGATCCAAAGTACGGAGTCATGACTCCTAACTAGTGACTACATAGAACTAGAAGCAACTGCTTCTAAAAGTTTACAAACAACTGCATACTAATTAGAAAAAATCAGTAACTAAGAGTCTAAGACTCTTAAGAGTGAGAACTAGAAGCGATTCCTCCCACTCATCTGCTTGCTTGACTCTCAAAGTTCTTCAAGTCATGTAGGCTTAAAAGAGGAGCCTCCTCTACTTGGACCCAATCTGCTGCATTTATAGTTTGAAAATCTATCTCTTCAAGGTCGATTGGTGAATGATCTAAACCTATCATTATCATGAGACATTGAAATGTGAATTTAAGTTTGACTTTGAACTTTAAAGTTTAAACTTTAAATTCCAAATCAGATTATGAAACCTTCAAATTCAAGATCTCACCTAGTTTTTTATTGTTGTGAAGTTGTAGATTGTAATGGAAAAATACAAGGTCATTTAAGCGCTTTTGTGTCAATCGGTTGCACTTCGTAGAATGTATTTTCTCAAACATGCTTAGTTGCACTCACAACCTGAAGCACTGCATGCTTGGTTTATGATTTGAATGGAAAATCTCTTCAAATCTGGTGTATCACTACAAAAGCTTTGCCACCAAAGACCTAGCAAGTGGCAAGGGTTCATGAATAGACATACTAAATACTAAATAGTAAAAACTTAAAAAGACAAAAAAATTTAATAAATATTTAACATACAAAATAAATTTTAAACAAATTTAATGAGCTGATAAAGCCTTCAAGCCTCAAAGGGTACATGGCAACACCTTAGACCTTTCTCGTTTAACACTGGTATAGGAAAATAATTTAGGTGGTGCTCTATAATCCTATAGCTGGGAAAATACATGACTTTGAAATTATGGATCAGGGAAGCACCTTTCCATGCATGTCATAAGTCCTCTGTGAACCTCCCCATCCTCATTAAATTTGCTCTTATCATAAAAATACTATGGGTTTAAGAAGTACCTAGCAGCATGTAAGGGGGAATGAAATTTCCTATCCTAATGTGCATAAATAATGTCCCAAAGAGGCATATACTTTGCCTCCTCATCCCCATATCTTCTTTTGATGGCCTCCTTTGTGAGATCCATTGCCTCATTGCCTCATAAATGTAACCCATAGCGGGTTTGTCACCATCAACCATCTTGAAAGTTCAAGCCTTCAAATTTAAATTAATATGAAACATTGAAAATAAAATGAATCTTGAAATGAAATTTAAAACATGGAAAAGTTAAAAGACTTGAAGTACCTGAGAACTCTAACAAAGGACTCCATCACAGCAATAATCTCTTCGGCATATTTCCAGAAACCGTCATTAAACACAAGTGCAACAACTTCAATGCCTTCAAGGTTCTTGGAATTTTTATATGCCATCCACTCAGGTCCCAAGGACATCCTCTTCAAATTTATCTTTTACTCAACCACAAATTGCAAAGATATGAAATCTGTTGCAAATCTAGCCACTGCAGGTCGAACAATTTCTTTACCTTCAGTGTATTTTCTCATGGTGTTTAGGACAATAATGTGGTTGTATAGGTATTTGGTTATGGATTTTTCCTTCTACACAACCTCATGTATCCAATGAAGCTTACCAATTTCCTCAAGCATTAAATCTATACAATGGGCAACACAATAGGTCCAAAAAATAGTGGGGTGCCTAATCTCAAAAAGTCTACCAGCAGACATATAATTAGTTGCATTGTCGGTGACAATTTGTACATGTTCTTCTCCCACTCCTTGAACGACTTCCTCCATCATTTCACAAATAAGTTGTGTAGTCCTAACCTTGTCTGAGGCATCCTCTGATTTGAGAAATAATGTACCTACTAGACAATATACAAGGAGATATATTAAAGTTCCATTCCTCTGATATGTCCATCCATCACTCATGATCATGCACCCTATTTCTACCCATGATCAACGAAACTCAGATAGCACAAGCATGTTATATTCAACACTTTCTAATAGAAAATTTGTCCTAATGCTCTCTAATGAAGGAGCTTTGAACCGTGGACTTGCAACAACAACTGCATCAATCATAGCTTGCCAACAAGGACTAATGGCACAATAGAAAGGTATGTTAGAATAGTACCAAAAGCTAGCAATGGCCTTCATTTCCTAACTATGGATATTTTTTTTCCAACCAGTGGTATCTAAGGTAGGTTAAACCGGGTTTTGTGCGGGGAGAAAAAAAGGTGTTTATGTTTCCACCTCCAATGTTGAATGCAGGATAATTCATTTGGCCTTGAGTTTGACTTGGACTTGGAGGCATGTGTGGGAAACTTCGAAACTACATTGAGGATTCAATAGAGGGAGATGACAATGGGGTAGTGGAAGAAAAATTGTCAACTCCAGGAGTTCCTATTTCTTTTTTTTGCTTTTCTTTCTTTGCATTATGTTGACTCGACATATCAATGGCCAAGGTTGCTTGGTGTTTGACATTTTCATCAACGTTTTTGCAAAGACCTATATCATGGCCGAGTATTTGTGCAAGGTGGTACTTGAATCTATAATTGCCTCCATTACATTTCGCTTTGCAAATTTTACAAAGGAGCTTAGGGTCTCCAAGAATCTTGTCACAATAAGCCCAAGCAAATTCCTTCTCCCTCGGCATTTTTGTTGTTTTGGACTTGTGTTTAAATTTCGGCTTCTGTTTAGATTTGCAGTTGTGCCTTCTATTTAATTTGGATCCTGTAAAATACAATAAAAAATTAAAATTAAAAATTCCATATATAACTTCACAAAAAAGAGGGTTGGTTTTAAAGGATATGAGGTTTTTTAAGGATCAAAGAGTTGTATGTCCAGCGACACAAGCACATTTCGACCTAATATATCATTATGACCTTCAAACACAATTAGGTATATATGAGGAAATGCTACCTAAAGAAAATATTATCAACATATATTGCATTGTAATCTTGAATTTGCAAGTTCGTTTAGCATAATGCAACTAAACCAATACATCAATAACAGATTCTGGAAGAACAAAAATACCCAAAGTTGTGAATGCATGGTTAAAGCCTTTGAATTCGGCAAGACATCGACCAAGGAAGGAATGCTTGATGACTTGGTCAATGGTTGGTACGAAACCATTTCTTAGTGCATTTTAAAAATCTATTTAAGCCCCATTTATAGGGTTGAAAAGTCATAACCAAAGGAATACATTGAACATTTGATTGCTGAACAGTGAAACTTGAAACTTGCCATTGAAAACGAGATTGAAACTTCAATATAGTAATATACCTATTATTTAAGCCAAGTGCCAATGTACCTCAATTGTTGAATAGTGAAGCGGCTAAGCCTAAAGGTAACACATGTTGAAGGTGACGCACGATTGCCCGAGGCTCAATATGGAGTATGGATAGAGCACACATTGGTGACTGCCTGATATGGAGTCTGGACTTAGGCTCACCTTGGCGGTTCCCCGATATTGAGTCTAGACTGTGTAATAGTGAGTAGTGATTGATTACTGAAGGTCTCGACGTATGAGTTTTGGGCCTGAGAAATGAGAAATAAATTTTGGAACGACTGATGTTTAGTTTTTAGCAATGCAGCATACCTAAACTTGAAAAACTCGTGCTCATCGAGTCAAGGCTGAAAATCGAATAAATTGGAATCAATCGCAGGAATCTGCTTTAATCGGCAAGTCTCAAGTCAAACTTGCATTGACCATGAGTTAAACTTGGTCAACATGAGTTAGACTCGCAAATATTTAGATCGGATCGTTTGGAGAGTGAGAAGATTCCAACTCGTGATTAATCACGATTGATCGGCGAGTCTTGTTTCACTGCTTGTAACTGAAATCTAAACTGAAAATAGGAGATCTTACAATTGAAACTAATTGTGAATTTTCTAAACTGAAATTGACCCATTGGCATCGTTTCTGTTTGTGGATAGGCGCGTAAATGGAAGAGATTCATTTTAAATCAAGTTCATGGAGAATTTTTTTTATGGAAGATGTTTCTTTTATGTCGAGGAAGACATAGTAATATTTTTTATTAAATTTGAATAACAATAGTATCTACTTTGTATCTCCTGTATCTCATTATTTTTATCTCCTGTAACTCATATAGAAAGTGGGGTAATAGTGGACATGTAGCATCAAGCTCCACTCCTTTTAATCCAAAGTTCTGCATGCAAACCTTTGTGTCACTTGCACTGCAAATCCTTCGCTGTAGAGTGTGGAGTTAACACCTACCTCTGCATGACAAAAGCTACACATACCTTTTGACTTGGTTTTTTCACGTTTTGTCCATTCTTTGTTTGGACTCTAGGACAACAAGCTCCACATACTTTTTTTCCATACCTCTATGTGAGTGTAACTTTGCACATTTTCTTTGCTTCAACCAATATCAAAAGCATTTGTGAGCTTCTTTCAAGGCATGAATACATGCTTCAATCATGGAAATTAGCGAAGTTTCAAAAGCAAAAAAATAATTATGGAGTTATCCTTTTCCATTTCAAATATGTTAGGATTCTATTGAGAGTTTTTTAGAGATAATTATTAATTGGCCCTCTACTTTTCCCTTTTCCTTAATATAAACTGCATCTCTTATTACATTTCTAATCAAGAGATTTACATCAAATACTGGATCAAAGGGCCAAGGAATTTTCATAAATGATTCCTTGTCTAGTAGAAGAATAAATGGTCAACATGTCAGCTTGGCTCCAATTTCTTGGGAATTAATAATTGTTTTGAAAAATGACTACTCTTGTTTGAATCTAGAACTATGTTTAAGCTTTGAAAATGGATTTTCCTCCAAATTGATCTTGGAAAGGTCCTTATTAAAGGCTTCTCTATATCTCCTCCACTAGAATGAATGGCTTGTATGTTGAAAAGTATAGCAGAGCTCCCTTCTGAAAAGCCTGATCATCCCATTGTCACCAAGAGCTCCTCCTTTTCCCCAAATTGGACCCAAAACAACATTGAGTACTTAATTATGATCCAACCTGAGAAATTTTGATTGACACTGCAACTCAAGAGCTATTAAATTTGAAGTGCACTAATATGATTCGTCATTCTTTCATTGAATAAGTATATTATTTTTGAATTTGTCATTTGTGCTTGTAGTATGTGGTACTGACCTTGTTTCAGTTGAAAGGGTTTTTATTCCTGGACTATGACAATGCTAGTAAGATTTAGGCCTTTTGTAGTATTTGTACCCCATGATCATTTTTGCAAGATGTATGTCTTATGTGGAAAGAAATAAGCATTTAGTTATTACCTCCTAAACTAAAGCACTCTTTCTTTTATTAGGTGCCATGGAATGTCATCTACAAATTGAGGACGAATGGGACGTAATATCCTATCCATCCCCGTAGACTATAGTCCTCCATAAAGGGGAAAAACACAAAATACCCATTATTTGGAAAAACTTAGGGAAACTAGGCTTAAAAAACCCAAATTTGGGGTTTGGGGTAAGGTTTACTCAATCACTTAAGAATATGAAACCCCTCTACAAAATCTATAAATAAAGAAGGATTGAATTCATTTTGGATCACCAAGTGTGGATTAATTCATTTGTTCTTGAGCATTAGGTCTGACAGCTTTTGACCCCTTCTATCTCTTGTCAATTTCGGTGGTGAAATATTCCACCCTAGTTGACATTCCCTTATCATCTCGTTGTTTGAGCAAAAGGGTCTTTGGCTGGTCAGTGAATTTCATTGGATATTGGTCTCTTGTCTTTTTATGGGCATAAGATTTCTATTAAGGGTGAATGAATTTGGAGGATAGTGCATGATAGCTTAGTTCTTTTTGGCATACACCTCTCTTGAAGGAAGCAGCAAAGTTTCTGGGTCCTTAATATCTTGTTTTGGGCAAAGCACTTACCTTAGGAAGTGGATTCGTTTCTGGCACCTTGAGTAGTGAAACTCTTTGTTTTTTTTAGTTTTTTCATGCATAGTTAAAAGGAACACTTCCCTAGTTATTAATTCTCGGCCTTAGCTAAGGAAGCATGTTTTCATATCTCATATCATATTCACTAGCGGCAAACTTTAATTGTCTTATATATCCATGCAAGGAAGGTGCATTAGGATGATGAGTTAAGAAAGTTGAGACATTGTTGTACATGTTTCCAAATTCATTGTACCTTCTAGACTAAAGGAAAAGTGAGTAGTAGTGTTTGAAATTTTTAGTTATTTCTTGTTTCAAAGAGTAATAAATAGCGATGTGATTTGAGTTTCAAATCTATGTACTTGCTGTTACTTTCTTCAGTGGCATGTGCTTCCCTGTTCAGAACAAGGGGTTTCTTTGCAGTATCTAGCCTCCAAAGCTTCTTCAATGCAAACTAAATATCAAATCATTCCCTCGTACTCCAAATCATCTAAGGCATCACCCTAGAGAAGTTCCAAAGTAGACCAATGAGCTTTGATAGGCCAACTCCAACCCTATGTCACTATACAAGTGTTGACATCACTGCTACAAAAATTATTTTGAAAAGTTGCATCGTACGCCAATTCCTAAGATGGATGCCCAAAGGGGTTCTAGAACAAGGCTCAACCTTCATTACCACATTTAAGACTTTCCAAAGGGATTGGTCCCTTTAAACCATACCAATTTTTACACTTTCACAATTTGGCCATGTTCCTATCAATTTATATTTTGTATTGAAAAGTTAGTCCTATTTTACATGTTTATTAAATTTAGGAACAATCATAGGTCAGCTCCAGCAAAATGTCAACAAATTTATGGGTTAGGTTGGCATTTCTCCAAATACTATCACACATGTATATATAATCACATATTTTCCTTTTTAGATCTTGATTGGTTGAAAAAAAAGGTTCGCTGCCTGTGTAATTTTGTCCCATACCTCCACATCAACACTCGTAGATAAAAATATTCTTAATTCTTCATCTGTGTGCACAGTAAGGTCCCTTTTGGTTGCTATTTTTGGTGGAGCAACCTCTAACAGTGCACCTTTTACCACAGAGATGTTGTTGTTGGATAGAAATCTCTAGAGGAGTCTTACACCAGACATATAAATGGCTATTGTATATCAAAATAATAAGCATTAGCATATGATGATGTGCAGACCCTAAACTATGTGCATTCAATCCATTACTTTTTCTTTCATGGAAGATTTTGTTCTGCATAGTAGATGTGTTGTGGCACTTGAGTGTGTTCACATAAAAAATTCTAAGGCCAAACCCCGATTCTCATGTCTCATGGAAATTAAACATATGCCTTTTTCACCTAAGAAATACTTGTAACTCATCTTAGGGTACTCATGTACAATCTCACTCATCCCACTTAACAAGTTACCAAGACAAGGCTCATCACATACAACCTTGGTCTAAAACAATTAAGCAACACAATTTACATCTTGACATGCCATAGCACTTGACATGTTTTAGAATGCCTTGGCACTATGTGGTGTGCGTTAACATCCACTACATTCCTTGGCATGCTTTGACACTCCCTAGCACACCGTTGCACTAACTGACATGCCTTGGTAGTTTAGCATACCTTAGCATTGCCTAACATATAACCTTATCACTCCCTACTTAACACACCTAGAACTCATTAAAACTCTCTCTCACACACTCTTATTCATTAATTTTTGTGCATTTTGAACTAGTGCTTCCTTATGTTTCCTTGAAACCCCTTAACACTCCCTAGCTCACCCTAGCACCTGACACATCTTGGCCTACCACCTTAACACTCTAGCATTCCTTGGCACTACATAGTATACCTTGTCACTCTCTCCTTAGCACACCTAGACATCGTTGACACTCTTGGTCAAAAACTCTTATTCATTCATTTCCATGTGTTAGGTTCCTATACCAATAGGTTTCATTTTTCATGATTGACCTGGGAAGTGCCAAATATGTTCATCTTTTCATGCTGCAAAGGTTCCATATTTTGTAAAAGAATTAGAGAGAGTTAAAAAATGTAAAGAGGGTATGCCCTAAAAGAAAAATCAAAGGGCAGGAAAAATAAATTGGTTAGAAAAAATGATAAAAATGAACCCCAAAGAAAGACCAGGAAAGTGGCTAGCCAAAATGCCACTGCTAGCTTCATGGATGGCCCAACAGTTCAATCTGGACCATGCCATGTTTTAAAATTGCTTGTTCTAGACTAGAGAATGAATATCTGTCTAAACAGTTCAAGCTTGGCAGATCACTAGCTAGGTAGAGAAATTAAGGAGCCCAACTACTTAATCTGGGCCCTTGGAAGAAATAAGGATAGATCTAGATAGGAGGGCAGTCAAAAGAAAAGAGGATAATCAGGGTCTGCAAGTCTAAGTGCACCCATTCAAAAGGAAGAAAAAATGTTAGGTATATTAGGCTGGGTAGGTAGTTTGAGGTTGCAGAAGCAAGGTTTGGATCACCTGATGTATTATCAATCAGAGCTTATCTCATCAATGAAAGAAATGTCAAAGCAGTTGTTTGATGGCAGAACTATGGAAGCATGTCTAATTCCCCTCTTTCCCCCATAAATCACTCACTAACATCCCCTGAAGAACCTTGGTATCTGCCCAACCAGTCCTGGTATCACTTCATTTTTGTAAAATACTAAGTCAAGCTTTGACTTTCTTCAATGAAAAGAAGCCACATTTCTTGTGTAAAAATCATTTCTCCACGTTCCATTCACTTCCTATGTCTAAGTTTCAGTTCACAAACTTAGCCTTTCCCCTACTCTTTCACTCCACAAAATCATATTAACTTCTAATTTTACTATATAGCTCCCTAACCTATGTTCTCACCCCTATTTTCTACATAAACTATGTAAAAACCCCAAAAAATATATTAAATATCCCACCCTAAAGCACTATAGCTTTATAGCATAGTTTTGGGAAATAATAGTCCATTTGGGACTATTATGAACCCTTCCGCGTCCCAAACCTGGGATTAATCTAACCTCTGGTTAGGTTAATAGCCTATACCTACTCCTCTACCCATCAAAACCTTATGGTTCTGTCCCTCCGCAGTCATTTTCCTAAGGTTTAGTGTTTAAATGTTTCAAATAAACATTAAACGTTACCCCGGCGTATACACATAAACCCACTTAACCAAAGTTTTCCCCCGCTATATTTTGTATAATATTAAAATATACGGGTGGGTCCCCACACCGTATCACTCCACCATGTACGCGTCCCGTCAACCGTTGATCTGTGCCCTGCAGATCCGACGACCCAGGTGGATTTCGGAGCACCCTCGACGTACGGGAGTTAGCGTTCGATAACACAATAGTTTTCTCGTTGTACAAAGGATTCGTGTACACTTTTTATTGAATCGGGAGGGCTCTGACACATACTGCCCCTGTACAGAGGGCGGTCCAATAAAACCACAAACCGCCTTCTGTCCTGTGCCACGTCGTCCCCGTGATGTCACCTCCGCGTCAACCTGCCGCTGCTCCGTGTCACCGCCAGCTCATCTGCCTGCGTCCCCACCTTGCCACCGTGTCCTGTGCCACGTCGTCGCCCAAGTCACCTACCACGTCACCCTGCCGTACCCCGGACCCGCTGATGTCATCGCAGAAAAGCGCCAAAAGCGCCAAATATGCCAAAATTTTCATAAAAACATATGTTTCGACCGTTTTGTTCATTTTTATTGGACAAGTGGGAAGCACCAGTGCATGCCGTTTTACGTCGTTTTTCCGCCCAAGTGCAAATTAGACCATACCAGCCATTTCCGCCTGCAACTCCGACTCAATTGCTCGCCATTGAACCAGCTCGACACCCCTGGCTCTACAAAAACCAGGTATTTGCCCAAATTCTACCTGTTTACCCCTGTTTTCGCCGATTTCTCTATTTTTCTTGCTTAAAACTCTGCAACTATCCAAACCAAGGACATTTCCGCACCTAAATGCAGCCTGAATTTACTCAGCAACCCTCTATTCAACAGAAACCCTCTGAACCCACAACAACTTGCAAATTCGCCATTAAAAAACATTTTTAAGCTCGGGTTGCCGGCAAAACTCCATACAGCTCAGCATTCTCCCCTTTTACCCCATTCCTCCGCAAAAACTCCAGTAATTGGGCTGAAAGTTATCTCCATTTCTCTCTGAAGTTTGCCACAGTCTTTTTTTTAATCCCTATGAATTCATCAAAGAAAAGAAAAGTTTTTCAAAACTCTGCAAATTGACCTCTTTTATAATAGCCACAGACCTTGAAGGTTATTGCCTCATTTAAACTCATTTTGTAGCTCTTTTGCAAATCCTCAGAAGCTCTTTCATCAGCTTGTTGTTGCACTAATCCTGTTTCCAAGGATAAGCACAGATAAACCTCAAAATGGCAACTCCCACAGCATTAAATATTGCCCCCTTGAATGCACCACATAGGAACCTGGAATGGCTGCCCCTTGCTGACAGAGATTACCAAATGAAGGAAACAGTGGAACTCACCAACAAATATCACATTGAAATCTTTTGTGAGTTAAGGAAAAGATACAGAAGCAATACTGATATCCTTGGTATCTGGGAGTCCAATCTGCCAATTTATTATCTCCCACAAGTTAATGTATTCCCTGACCTTATCCATCAATGCTGTGAGAATTGTGAGCCCACTCAAAGGGCAGTTTTGGCTCCATCTGGGACTGTTTTGTTTCACATCACCCCTCAAGCCATAAACAGGATGCTGAACTTTGAGCCAACAAAGCCTCTAGTTCCTCTCTCCATGAAACTTCTGCTTGACCAAGGTGCCAAGCTTCCCAGCTTAGAGATCACAAGAATTGCCCAGCTGTTCATGCAACCAGATTGTCAATTCCAGCAGCCTCCTCCTTATCTGCATGTACCAGTTTAATGAAATAGGGAGAATGCTAGTAGACATCATATCCTGCATCCTGGGATTCAATACCAGTGAGTATGTTGATGAGACAGTTTTAGTAATGTTGTCCATGTTTGCTCCAAGACAGCCCCCTGCTGTCCAGTATGATTATGCCACCTTTATTGCTGATAAGATTCATGAGCAATTCATGAGCCTGGAGAGAGAAAGGGTGTTCAAACATACCTCCTATATATATCACTTGCTGCTGTACTATCAGCCTGATAGTTTCCCAGTTTTCCTCAGAAAATTAGATGCCAAGGGGGAGCGAAGGTCTATAATATTCTAGTCATCAGTCTGCCACCATGTTTATTACTCTCCATACACCTACTGCGAGTTTATTGACCTATTTATATACCCAGCTTCCTCCTTACTGGTAAGAACTCCTCTTCCTAGACTCAGTGACGAGATGCAAAAGATCCTGCAACTTTCCAAGAGCTACAACATTGGTGACTGGTATTTTTACCAAAACCACACAGTAATCAGGATTTATGGATGTGAATTGGCCCCTTACAGACTGCCCAAATATGTCCCCATGAGACTATTTGCCTTGGAATACTTCCGGCAATTTGGTAATGCAGATCTGATCCATTTCTATGGCAAAAGCAAAAAGGCACAGCTGAAAATCAGACATCAATTGGGCCCATTCATTTTCAATAAGAGAGAAGAAGCCTGGGTGGAGGCAGACAAAATGTTGAAAAATTTTCTGTTACTAAAAACAAGCTTTTATTGGGCACCATATGACCCCAATCACTTTATAAGCCTTAGAAGAATCAAATACAGGCTTGCAGCATATGAACACTGCACTATCCATCAAATTGAGCAATTTGCTAATCAACAAGAATGAGTAAAGGGCACTCTAGTTGAATAATTTTCTGAGGAAGAAATAGCAAAAAAAGCAATCAAAGATCTTGAAAAAGCAGTTGACTTGGAATCTTTTGGACAGGTGTTTTTCACAGCCCCTCGACATCTTGGAGAAGGCGCCTCATCTGCCACTGCCTCCCAGCAACCTGTCCAAGTAAGTGCCCCACCAAGAGCAACAGATAAAGGAAAAGCAGTGCAGCATTCAGAAGAACAAGTGCACAATTTGGGACAGCAAGAAACAATGGCAGATCGGCCGGTCTCTACAGATGGATAGATTCAAGGGCAAGACCCCTTAACTCAAGCAAAAGTGACTGAAATTCTTGTATTACAGACACCCCTCAATGAGAAAAGGGCAAAGAAGAGAGATAGACAGGAAGAGATCCCTCCAGGGACATCTACAGAGCAGCAAGGAGAAAAGAGGCAAAGGTTAAATCCTTTTTCGGAGGAAGAAATGCCAGAGGGGCCCACAGAATAGCAAATTCCCCCAAGCAAGGAGACATCGGCCAGCTCCTTCCAGCAGGAGCAAGAGAGACAACAGGGAGTGGAAGTAACATCCACCAGGCAACATGGCCGACAGGGCTTTGATATTAAAAAAGCATTCATTGATATCAAATCTAGGAATGAGCCAGTGAGACTACAGCTGTACAACCAGCTAATAAGGATGGACCCTACCAATCAGCAAAGGCTAATGACAGCCTATGACATCCAGGAAGGAAGAATGACCCTCGGTCACTTCAGACCTACAACTCAGCAACTCCAATCAGTTGCTGATTACATTAGAACCAATCTGGAAGTGTTCGCCAAGGATATCCATCCGATGGACGAGATTGGTTACACAAGCAGACTGGGGAGATGGTATATTCCACTTTAGCAGATAAAACATTGTTAGCCCACAGATTGCATAACTCTTTGCACAATACTACTGCCCAACTAGAGTTGGAGAAAGCTTCATCACAGGCCAAGGACAATAGAATAAAGTCCTTGGAAGAAATCATCATAGAGCTGGGACATGATCCCACTGATCCCAAGGGGGTGCAAGCTTTGATTAAAAAGAAAGATGAAGACATAGCTGCCCTTAGAAGACAAATCAAGCTGTCACCCACATTGCATCCTCAAACTACAGAGGTGGCACAACAAAAAGAGGAGCAGGATGTCGTATCTTTGCTTACAACCTTACATAAAAGGTTGGTAGAGACAGAAAGTGCCTTGGAGGTGTCATTACAGGGAAGGCAGGGAGAGTTGGCCTCTTAGCCAATTCAAACAGCTCAGATTCTCACAGCTGCTCCTCCTATGGCCACCACAACAGTCCCTCCCACTGTTACAACATCAGAAGCAGGTGCCTCAAGCTCAGCACCAATTTCAGCAACTATTTCAGCACCTGCAGAACAAGGGACCAGCTTGAGAATGGATAATATGATGAAATAAATAGAAGCCTTGGAATTGATAATGGAAAAATTGAAAGAAACCAAAGAAAAGCTGGCTAGAATTAAGGAAAAATATGATAAATCAAAGTAGGAAGTAGCTGAGAAGACAAGGGAAGTGAAAGCCCTGGAAAAAAGAATAAAGGAGCTGGAGAAAGAGCTCACTTTTGATAAAACTCTAGCAGATATCAAGAAAATTTTGTGGGCCAAGATTGGCCAATCCATTACAGACCAATGGCAATCCATTGAAACCATTCATGAGCAAATGGATTTGATAAGCTTGGCTCAGTTTGAAAACCAAAAGGCTAGAACATCTCTAGGAAATATGCCCGAGGAAGATAATAGAATTATCCAATTTTTGAATACTCGCACCAAAGGGAAATTGGCAGAAATGGGAATCAGGAACAGGACTGAAACTATCTTGCTAATAAAAAGGGTGTTAACCCTTAGGAATTTTGTGTAGACATTGGAAAGAAAATTCCAAGAGATGCAAGCAGAGGTGGATGAGTTCAAAATAAAGATCACAACATTACAGAGCAGAGGGCTACCTAGCCTAGTAACTAGTGCTGGAAGACTGCTGTCACATGAGCATTATGCCAACAGAGTGAACAATTATGCTGCCAATCAAATCACAGCTTCCTCAAGCACATCAGAAGATACAGGGCCTCCATCTGGACAGAGTGTCTTTGATAAATTAGAAAATCTATTCTACATTGCACATGAGATAAATCATCTCTTTGAAGACCAGCCAAACTTTTACAGAAGTTGATGAAACACTGATAAAGATACAAAGGCATCAGCTACCTACAGAAGATTGGTGGAGAGGAATGATGGAGACATTGCTCAGGTGATTTTGATTATTAATTCTTTTCGTAAACTACAGTTCAGCATTTACAGATGGCACGGTCCACCTATCAAAGGATCAAAGCAGCGTAAAGCAGAATTGGAATGTTAAGTACAGCTCATTAAATATAAAGTAGCCCAACACCAAAGATGAAGGCCAAGACAACAACACGCAGCGTACCAGCATCAGAAAAGCACACGCAGAATAAATGTGCGGCAGGCAGCCGACTCATTCAGCCCAGAAAGTCAAAATTTTCTGACATAATAGACAGCTAGCAAGCTAATATTAACTGCAGTGTTTAATTCTTCATTTACTTCCTTGGAAGAGTTGGTGATGTAATTTATTACATGAAGACTCATCATCTAGATATTTGTATCTTATTTTTGTATATATACCTCCCCATAGAACGTATTTGGGGTTGGTTGGTGATACTCTCTAAGAGCTACGCTATAAATTTTCAGACTTTTAATACAAATTGCTGGTGAAGTTGATGCTCTCTGTGCTGTCTGGATGTGAAATGAACTGCGTTCTGCTACAGAATTCCTGTGTCGTTTAATGGAACAATAAGTTATTCTAAACCGTGTTTTGTCTTTCTGTGTTTGCAAATTTCACATATGTTTCATGATCTTAGTAACATAGAAGAAAGAATAGCTCAGGTCTTGTTTGAATACACCCTTTGCTCAATCTCTGTTTCTAACTATGTTTTCTTCAGAATTAGTCATGAATATGAATTCTTAATTGCTCATGTTTGAACTGATTCTCTCATTATGGATGTTATTTAGGAATTCTTAACTGCTCCTAGATAATATTCTCACACTTTCCCTCTATCAGCATAGTGAAAGATCCTTGACTGCCTTTCATTCCCTGATTTCATGCCATTGATTCCTAGATTTGAAGAATTGTTCCATAGGTTCCTATCTGGCTCTGTAGCATTACCCTTTCCACAAGAAACACTTACAACAGTATCCCATCATTGACTCCATTGCCCAATAGTCTAGACTGTTCTGAAACTGCATCCCAGTTCTGCCTGAACTCATCATCCAACCAAATTTAAAACAAAACTCTGCACATCATAACTAGCCTAAAATTATTCCACAACAAAGCTAAAATATAAAGAGAGAGCCCTCTCTGGTTGCAAGTAGGCTAGGACTTGCAGCTAAAAGATTGGTTAGTGGTTACCTCGGCCGTATTCCCTTAGGAGCCAGGGAACAACCTGAGTGATAACATCATTGGCGACTCTGCTGGGGATCGAATTTTTCAATTGCTGTGTATTTCTCAAAACTACAGATGAAGCATGAATGTCAGCCAGGTAGCCTCTGAAACTGTTTTTACTGTGCATTTACAGGAGTAAGTAAAAGCTTCTTCAGTCAATCTTCATTCTAGTTTTAAGCTGTAAACAACTATTCCAAAATTTGACCATGTTCCTTCTAATCTAAAATATTGCCAGAAAAATACCAAAAACAAACTTAGAAGTTGGCTCCAAAGAAGAAAACTCGTTATACCAGGTCAAATCATGACCCAGATCCTCCAGCTATTTTTGACAATCCTAATTTAATCCCAAAGATCCTTAGGAAACAAGAGGAACAAGAAGATCTAGCTGATTCTAGCCCTGAAGCAATTCAACAAAGCTATATTCCAACACCTGCTAAGCCTTCAGCTCATCCTCATATTGCTCCTTCTTCTCCTTCTTCCTCATCCACCTCTCAAAACACCTCCTCTACACAACCATCTACTACCCATATTTGTACCACTGTTACTGCTGTTCCAGCTGTCCCATTTCTTCCTGTTGTTCCATTTGTTCCTGTAAATATGGCAAATAGGTATGCCCCTTTACAGCTACCTACGAATCCTGCGGCTATGCCTCAGGATTACCAAAGTAAGATCACCAACTTTGATGGTACAGGTACATATACTGCTCTATAGCATACAAAGAAAATGCAGGATTATTTTGAGAATTATGAGATAGATGATGATGATGTGAGAATGAAAATTTTTGTCCAAAGTTTAACAGGTGAAGTAAGAACTTGGTTTAGAGCACTTGCTGCAAATTCCATAGCCAATCCGGATGCTCTTTACCAATCCTTCCTCAACAGATGGGAAAAGAAAAAAGATCCACTGCACATTTTATCTGAGTATGACACTATAAAAAGAGGCCCACAAGAAACTGTCCTAGATTATTGTGCAAGATTCAACAATGTTTACAATGCTATTCCTCAAAATCTTAGACCTCCACCTGATTTAGCTTTGATCAAATTCCCTGATGGATTTGATTCTGACATGGCATATCAACTGAGGGAAAGAGCCCCTCCAACCTTAGCAGACATGCAGAATATAGCTGTTAGTGTAGAGGCAAACCTAATTGCTAAAAGAAATAGGGCAAGAGCTGAAAGAAGAACTACTTTTAAAGAAGAACCTTCAACATTTGAACAAAAACTAGATGCAATTATCAAAGGTATGGATAGACTAGGAGATAGAGTGGAAGCCATTGAAAGAAAGTCATCATGGGAAGGTCAACCAAGTACTGCAAGAAACCCAAACTTCAGAAAGAATCAAAATCCAAATGTTCGAAGGGCTGGTCCCGACCAGAACATAAGACCTCCTTTTCAAGAAAACTATGTTGAGGCCTCGACATCTAGTGAACCAATAGAGGACCCTCACATCAACTTGATGGGTTTAGACAGTGAACAGTAAGTATTTCTAACACAAGAAGATCAAGAGGCCCATAACATCAATCAATTTCAAACCAAATCAGGAGAGTCATTTGATTTTAGGGAAGGCTATGATGCAGCAGTTTATAAGGTTCACAAACAGTACAAATTAAGGAGGAGAACCATAGATGTGCCTGAAACTATCAAACCAAAGGAGGCTAAACAACCAAAGAAAGCAAAAGATAAAGCTGCTCTCACAGAATTCTCTAATAAAATAGACCCAAACCCAAGAGAAGTCACTGTGGAAGATATATCAGATGTACAACCCTCTAAAAATTAGCCATTCTCATCCGTCCCCTCAAAAGCAAATCCAAACATTGTTCCTGAAATTATTTCTAGAAAAGAGGCATTTCAAAACAACAGTCAAAATCAAGAGAAGATCATTGAAGATTCAGCTGAAAAAGAAAAGCTTACTGTCTCTAACACAAAGCTGCAGACAGAAAAACCCTTTAACTTGGAAACATAAATAGGTAAGCTGAAAATAGCTATCCCTCTTTCTGAACTTGCCAAACATGAAGTATATAGACAGCAAATCAATAGGTCACTCCAAATACCAGACAATAGGGATGCTGTAAATGTTTTAGATGATCAACCTGAATTACTATTTGGTCCTGAAGTTAATGGAGGAGTTCCACCTTTTTATGTCAGTTTAAATATTCATGACAAAGTGTTACACAACGCAATGTTTGATTCCGGGGCCTCACATAACCTAATGCCTAAATCTGTGATGGAAAAACTAGACCTAGATATCACAAGACCATACAAAGATTTGTTCTCATTTGATTCAAGCCAAGTCAGGGGTCTAGTCCTAATTAAAGATTTGTGTGTATCCTTAGTCCAATACCCAACCAAAACAATTCTGATGGATGTGGTGGTAGCTGATATTCCACCCAAGTATGGCATGCTTTTATCTAGATCATGGGGGGCCAAACTCCACGGATCCTTGCAATTGGACATGTCCTATGCCACTATTTTAGTCTTTGGACAGCCAAAGAGATTGTACCGTGAAACACTAATGAAATATGTGGTGAGTAGTCGAGAAAAGCCCCAAAACTTCCCCATCTATTCAATACATTCTGACATGGATTCATTCATTTTTTATAATGCTGACATATGCCCCAAAACTGATGCCAAAGTCCTGATAATAGCACAACCAGAAAGTATGAATGAACAATCTGCTGATCCAGATCAAAAAATTGTCAATATGACTAGTGCAATAAAGAAAAATGACACATCAAATGACTTACAAGAACCCAATCTGCCCATGGTGCAACTTTCTAAAAATCTCAATACTAATCATGACCATGAAATCTTATGGTACTTAGAGTTTGATGGCTCGGTAAACAAATTAGGAGCAGGGGCAGGGGTCTGGATGCACAAGATGCAAAATGACCATGTTGAAGGTCATGCATATAGATTAAACTTCATATGCATAAACAATATGGCTGAGTATGAATCCCTTTTGCTAGGACTCAAGCTAATCAAAAACCTGGGTGCAACCAAAGTCTCAATTTTAGGGGATTCAGATCTAATCATACAGCAGATGAAGGGAAATTTTGTCACAAATGATCCTAGGTTGAGGGCTTACAGAGGTGCAGCCATTGAAATACTTAACACTTTCTTAGAATTTCAGCTCACCAAAATCTCAAGAAAGCATAATTTACATGCACATAGCTTGGCAACTTTTGCCAGCACATGCAAGCTCCCTTTTGAACCCAACCACAATTTCACTGCTGAAATCAAACATAGACCTGCAGTCCCGGATAATATAAAAAATTGGCAAGTCTTTGAAAATGACACACAAATAAATAACTTCCTGACTCTGAAGGAAGAATTCTCTAACATCAACATTGATACCAGCACTGTGGATGACCGACAACAGACAGACAGAATTGAACAAAATATATCAGCTGAAACAACAAGTCTGATTTTGCATCCAACTACTTTTAATGACAAGGATGTACAACAACTGAAGCAAACAGATTTTGATGAAATAGCTGAGGGAGAAGCTGAAGTAATTGAACTAAAAGACAATTTTCTGCCTATAGGTTTAACCCCTTTGGAGGATTTATTCGATTCGAATGACATTTCAGGGAAGCCAAAAATACAACCACTGAATGCTGAAATTGAGGACTGTAACATTGGAACCACAAAAAATCCCAAAATGGTAAAAATATCCAAAGCATTGCCTGCTGATAAGAAATTGAAATACATTGAATTATTTAAGGAATTCCAAGATGTGTTTGCCTGGAGTTATGAAGACCTCAAATCTTATGATACCTCAGTCATCCAACATACTATACCTTTGAAAGAGAATCAAAAGCCTTTTAAACAGAAGCTTAGAAGAGTGAATCCTGTCCTTCTCCCTCTAATTGAAAAAGAAGTTAAACAAATGTATGAGGCAGGAATCATTGCTCCAATTAGGTTCTCAGAGTGGATTTCAAATCTAGTGCCTACTAGGAAGAAAACGGGGGAGATTAGACTGTGTGTTGACTTAAGGAATTTGAAAAAAGTCTCTCTCAAAGACCATTACCCCTTACCAAAAATGGACCATATCCTACAAAGGGTAGTAGGATCCTCTAGGATCTCATTGTTAGATGGATTCTCAGGATTCAATCAGATTTTAGTACACTCGGATGATCAAGACAAAACTACCTTTACAACACCTTGGGGAACCTTCAAATATGTGAAAATGCCTTTTGGGCTTAAAAATGCAGGGGCCACTTTTCAAAGAGCAATGGACATAGCCTTTGCCAAAGAAATCCATGATTTCCTAGTAGTCTACCTTGATGATCTTACTGCCTTTTCAAAATTAGACCAAGAACACTTAGAACATTTGAGGCAAGTTTTCCTAATTTGCAGAAAATATGGCATATCATTAAATCCAAAAAAATCATTGTTTGGCCTAGAGGAAGGCAAGCTCCTAGGTCACATCATTTCAAAAGATGGCATTAGGATCGACCCGGACAGAATTCAAGCTATCCTTCAAGTGCCTCATCCAAGAAACATCAAAGAACTACAAGCTTTTCTAGGGAAGATTAACTTTTTGAGAAGATTCATTCCTAATTTGGCCGAGCTCATAAGACTGTTAAACAATATGCTGAAGAAAGATTCTAAAGTCAAGTGGACCATGGAAGCCAAACAAGCCTTTGAGGACATCAAAAGAGCTTTGACAAATACACCAGCCCTCACAAGTCCTTGGTTTGATAAAGATTTCATTATCTTTTCCTTTGCATCTGAGCATACAATTGCTGCTGTCCTATTGCAAAAAGATGACCAAGGGTGTGAGAAGCCCATTGCCTTTTTCAGCAAAGCTCTTAGAGATGCTCCCTTAAAATATCAGATCATGGAAAAGCAAGCCTATGCCCTGGTAAAGGCCATCAAGGATTTCAGAATTTACATTTTATACTCTCATGTAATTGCCTATGTCCCAAATGCTGTGGTTAAAGACATTTTAACTCAAGAAGGAATTGAAGGCAAAAGGGGCAAATGGATTGCCAATATCTTAGAATATGACATTGAAATCAAGCCTACAAAACTGATAAAAGGACAAGGGCTAGCTAAACTGATGACTGAAACCAATTTCCAAGCCCTTGATATCAATGAATTGGACAACGAACAGGAGATGGCGACTCCACAGATCAATCAAGCCTTTTTACAATCCCCTTGGTATGCTGATATATGTTTTGTATTGTTAAACCTGCAAGCTCCTCCAGGGTTGTCCAGAACTAAGAAAAGGTTCTTGAAAATGAAAGCATCAAAGTTTTGTATCATAGACAATGTCTTGTTTTGGAGAAATCATGAAATAATTTTACTAAGTTGCCTAACATTGGATGAAACTGACAATGTCCTCAAAGAATTTCATGCAGGTGATTGTGGAGGACACTTATACTGGAAATCAACAGCTGATAAAATCCTAAGGGCTCGATTTTATTGGCCCTCCTTGTTTGCTGATGTGAGAAAATTTGTGATGTGTTGCCACAAGTGCCAAATCTTTGAAGGCAAGAGGACGATGTTACCTTTACCACTCAAACCTATTTCAACTGAAAGACCATTTTAGTAATGGGGTTTAGACTTCATCGGAGAAATCCACCCTTCCTCCTCTGGCCAACATAGGTGGATTTTGACTGCCACAGACTACTTTACCAAATGGATAGAAGCCATCCCTTGTAGGCAAGCCAATGACTCAATCATTATGCAATTTTTAGAAACCAACATCTTGTCCAGATTTGGCTGTCCAGAAAAGATTATTACAGACAATGCAGCTGCTTTCAAATCCAAAAGAATGATCAACTTTTGCCACAAGTACCACATTACCTTGGGCCATTCCACAGCCTATTACCCTCAAGGCAATGGCCTAGCTGAGTCCTCCAACAAAAGCCTCATCAACATCATCAAAAAGGTCTTGGAGGAGAACAAAAAGAATTGGCATAAGAAGCTGGTAAATGCATTATGGGCAGACAGATTGACCACCAAAAGATCCATTGGCACAAGTCCATATGAACTAGTATATGGTCTAGAAGCTGTGTTCCCTTCATCTTTGGGAATCCCTGTGATCAAGTTGCTGCAAGAAATACAGGCAGAGCCCAATGATATTCAAAGAAGAATCAATCAAACTATCCACTTGCAGCAAACAAGAGAAGAAGTATATCAGAGAACCCAGCTCCTACAAGATAAACTCAAGAAGATCTTTGACAAAAGAACCAAGGCTGAAGATTTCTTCATAGGAAACAAAGTGTTGAGATGGGATTCTAGGAGAGAGGACAAAGGGAAACATGGCAAATTTGATTTCCTATGGAAAGGACCTTATGTCATACATGCTGTACAAGGTAACAATACCTATTTCTTGAAGAGTTTAGATGGCACAAATACTGAGGAAGGCCCAGTCAATGGGCGAATGCTCAAGCATTATTTTGATTCCATGTAATCAGCATAACACCACTGTGTATTGTACATAAATATTTGTATTTCCAGCAGGTTTTCATTTTTACAGCAATTAAATAAGGAACAACATGTAGCAGATTTTGAACAAAAGGTCAAGGATCTACACCATTTTGGTGTATATTTTGAAATTAACAAAGCAAATCAAGAAAGCAACTATGAATATGATGATAAATACTCAGAGAAATCAGCAAATACAGAGCTGTAATTTCACAGCAAATCAGCTCATAAGGTCTGTATACAGGATACAGAGGTTCAGATCATTGATATTCAAGAGAAGGATGTTGGCATTATGATACAAGTATTGTCCTTGATGGCAACTCACTCAGAGACAGGTACAAGTGATGGCAAATTGATCAAAGGATAGATCTCAGTACAGCAGGACAAGAAAGAGATATACGCAGGTTCATTAAGGAAAACCAGCGTGTACACGCAGGTTGGCTTCAGGAAAAGCGCGTACATGTGAAAAGTACCTTTGGTCCGTGGTGGTTAGTCCTTGGAAGTTGTGCCTATGGTTTTGGACCATGGTGTCTCGATGGGCGTGTCGATCCCTAGTTTTGAGGTTGATGGTATTGTGTTACTCTGCTTTTGGTCCGTGGTATTGTGAAGTGCCTAAAGCTATATAAGGAGAATATCATTAGGCAAAGGCAGCTAGCATTGTGTGTCTGACGAAGTGAGAAGATCTGGTATTGCTGGTTATCTGTTCGGGACGCTTGGCAAGGGTTGGATCTGACAGCGAAGGTATAAGTAATGATTTCTAGATCTGCACGCGGATTGCCTTTGGAGAAAGCGCATATACACGCGGTTTTGGTACAGTGAAGTAGCGTATGCATAATAAGATTTGATATTTCAAGTTGCTGTTGATTCTGGTGGTTGTTGCAGAGTTCTAGGCTCTGGTTTGGGTTCTGTGTTCTTGATGACAGGGTTTCAGTGATTCAGTATTGGGTTGTTTAATGAATTATGATGCAAGTATAAGTTGATGATTGTATTGCAGTAATGTTTGTTTTGTACTCGTGGATCCAGTCTGAAAATTGATGAAACGTGGTCCCTGAAGGAAAGAAGATTGTAGCTTTCTGTAGGGTCAGCACCTACGTACTAGTAAATGGATCGGCTAGTACAAGAGCTGAGGGGGTTGTAGCTCCCTTCCAGAAGTAGCTGGAAAATGAGAGAGGGTTGTAGCCCTCTGCAGGTTGTAGCCTGCGTACTGGTAAAGGACTGCACCAGTACATTGTAAAAGAAGTTTCTTATTAAAGAAGAAAGAGACGAATTGCAGCAGGTGGTTTTCACCCACATTGGGTTTCCACCTTATATCATGGTGTTCATGTGTGTGGCTTTTGTGTGATGATCTGTTCTGTTATACTACACCTGTTTACTGTTAATATGGTTAATAATGTTCTGATGCATTTACTGAAGATAAACTAACTGAATCATAAGATCTCTGGATATACGCTAGTTGCATTAGACACAGTAGCGTGTACATGCGGGTTCACCTAACTGAAGTAGCGTATATGTTTCTGAGTATGAAATTTGAAAGGTTTTACTGATCTGATAATACTAATTCACCCCCCCCCCCCTCTCAGTATTATTTCCAACAATTGGTATCAGAGCGGGTCCTTCAGAGGAAGCTTGATCGCTTGAAGGAAAAGATCCATCAGAATGGCTAATCCAGAAAGAGAGGCACACATCAGGCCACCAGTCTTTGATGGGAACAATTTTACTCACTGGAAGATAAGAACCACTGCATATCTACAATCACTTGGAGCAGAAGTTTGGGGAATCGTAGAAGGAGGATACAAATTCCCATCAGCAACTCCTACAGATCCAGCAGAGAAAAAGCAATATGAGCTCAATGCCAAAGCTGTTACTGTCCTATTGAGTAGTTTGACTCAATCAGAATTTATGAAGATCATGCATTTCAAATCAGCTAAGGAAATATGGGACAAAATCGTTACAAGCTACGAAGGAGATGATCAGGTAAAAAGAGCAAAGCTTCAAACTCTCAGAATCTGGTATGAAACTCTTAAGATGCATAATAATGAAAGCATATCTAATTATTTCCTGTGTATGGATGAGATTGTGAATTGTATGAGGGATCTGGGTGAAGAATTTGAGGAAGTTGTCTTAGTTGAAAAGGTTTTGAGATCTTTGTCTACTAAATTTGATTCTAAAGTATCTGCCATAGAAGAAAAGGAGAATGTGCAGAAAATCACCATGTCACAGCTTCACGGGATCTTAACTGCTTTTGAAATGCGACAAGAGGTACCACCAAAAGCCGCATTCGAAGTGTCAGAGGAAGAAGATGAGGTAAATTTTGTCAAGAATCTTGAACGGGGAACTGGACGGTTCAAAGGTAAGCTACCTTTCAAATGTTTTCTATGTGGTAGAGTTGGTCACTATGCTGCTAGATGCCCTCATAACAAAGGAAAGATATCTGAAGAAGATGGTAGAAGCTATTATACCCATATTAAAAGTTCATTCAATGATAGTGAAGATAATAGAAGTCTCATGGCACATGAAAAGAAGAATGCTTCATCCAATAATAGCGAAGATAGTAAAAGTCTCATGGCACATGAAAAGAAGAATGCAGAAACTGAAGAAGTTGCCAAATTAAAAGAACAATTGGAGACAGAAACCAGGGTAAGGGAGCAATTGCAGGATATAGTAAAGGATCAGAGCACAACTATTCAGAGACTTGAATCAAAGATCCTCTCTCTAAAAGAAGATCTTAAAAAATCAAGAGAACAGAACAGAGAAGATCTTGAAGATCAAGAACATGAAGTGACCAAACTAAAGCGACAAGTGGAGGAAGGAAGAAAAGCTGAAGAAGACCTAAGGAATCAGTATCTCAAAAGGGAAGAACAACATCAAGTTGAGGTAAATATCTTGAAAGGTAAAATAGAAGAAAAGGATAAGCTTTTACGATTTCAAGATAGTACTAAAGTCTTGGATGATATTCTTAATAGTCAAAGGTCTCCTGCTATCAAGACTGGTCTTGGTTTTCATGAATATGTTGAAGGTGAATCTAGTTCACAAGGTGAGGCAAGAAACTCTAATGAGGAATCTGAAATGCTCAACAAGGAACAACCAAGGAAAGAAATTCCTCAAGGAAGATCCTTTACTCCTAACTATGGACGTGATAGACGATTATTTCCTCCACTGAATAATGTTGAATGTTATGTATGTCATAATCTTGGACATGTTGCAGCCAGATGTAGAAGTAGAATGGTTCAAGAAATATCATCGCATCCCAGGTATTTCAGAGGATATTGCTTTGCCTGCAATGCATATGGACACAAAGCAATTGATTGCGATAAAAGGAACATGAAAAATGTAAGATGTTATACATGCAACAACTATGGGCATAAAGCAAGGGAATGCAGGAGCAGATTTCAAAATTCAAAACAAAAGGACCATACATCATCACAGTTCCAGGAATTGAAGAAGACAGAGACAGAAAGGTGTGGTATAATTCAGACAGCTGACATAACAGACACAGGGGAATCTGAAAGTGATGAAATTCAGTATTCCATCTTGCATACGTTGATATAATGAAGACAAGTCGCGTATATACGCGAGTTACAGGCTGCAAAGTCGCGTATATGTAGAAAGGGCAGCAGAACAGACCCAGGAAATGGTTCAGTCATGGTTGACTCAGGCTCAGGGGGAGCATAAAGGGCAGCAGAACAGACTCAGGAAATGGTTCAGTCATGGTTGGCTCACACTCAGGGGGAGCATATTCTTCAAATAATTCATTGTTGGCATTATGGTTAGAAGTTGATGATGAAACTAAATGATACATCTTATTGTTTGATCAAAGGAATGGTTTTGCAGGCTTATGATAAATAGTTATTGATGGTCTTAGAACCTGCATCTGCTCAGGGGGAGCATGGATGGATTGATACAATTTGGCATATACAAAGGGGGAGCCAAATCAGAAACTTCAGCATGTACTCAGGGGGAGTATGGACAGCAGAAGGTATACCAAAGAAGAGAATATCTTGGTCCACCCTTTGCCCTTGATGTCAAAGGGGGAGAGTGACTTGGTGTGGTGGTTGCCATCAAGTCCAAAGGGGGAGATTGTTGGCATTATGATACAAGTATTGTCCTTGATGGCAACTCACTCAGAGACAGGTACAAGTGATGGCAACTTGATCAGAGGACAGATCTCAGTACAGCAGGACAAGAAAGAGATATACGCAGGTTCATTAAGGAAAACCAGCGTGTACACGCAGGTTGGCTTCAGGAAAAGTGCGTACATGTGAAAAGTACCTTTGGTCCGTGGCGGTTAGTCCTTGGAAGTTGTGCCTATGGTTTTGGACCATGGTGTCTCAACGGGCGTGTCGATCCCTAGTTTTGAGGTTGATGGTATTGTGTTACTATGGTTTTGGTCCATGGTATTGTGAAGTGCCTAAAGCTATATAAGGAGAAGATCATTAGGCAAAGGCAGCTAGCATTGTGTGTCTGACGAAGTGAGAAGATCTGGTATTGCTGGTTATCTGTTCGGGATGCTTGGCAAGGGTCGGATCTGACAGCGAAGGTATAAGTAATGATTTCTAGATCTGCACGCGGATCGCCTTTGGAGAAAGCGTGTATACACGCAGTTTTGGTACAGTGAAGTAGCGCATGCATAATAAGATTTGATATTTCAGGTTGCTGTTGATTCTGGTGGTTGTTGCAGAGTTCTGAGCTCTGGTTTGGGTTCTGTGTTCTTGGTGACAGGGTTTCAGTGATTCAGTATTGGGTTGTATAATGAATTATGATGCAAGTATAAGTTGATGATTGTATTGCAGTAATGTTTGTTTTGTACTCGTGGATCCAGTCTGAAAATTGATGAAACTTGGTCCCTGAAGGAAAGAAGATTGTAGCTTTTTGTAGGGTCAGCACCTACGTACTAGTAAATGGATCGGCTAGTACAAGAGCTGAGGGGGTTGTAGCTCCCTTCCAGAAGTAGCTGGAAAATGAGAGAGGGTTGTAGCCCTCTGCAGGTTATAGCCTGCGTACTGGTAAAGGACTGCACCAGTACATTGTAAAAGAAGTTTCTTATTAAAGAAGAAAGAGCCAAATTGCAGCAGGTGGTTTTCACCCACATTGGGTTTCCACCTTATATCATGGTATTCATGTGTGTGGCTTTTGTGTGATGATCTGTTCTGTTATACTGCACCTGTTTACTGTTAATATGGTTAATAATGTTCTGATGCATTTACTGAAGATAAACTAACTGAATCATAAGATCTCTGGATATACGCTAGTTGCACTAGACATAGTAGCGTGTACACGCGGGTTCACCTAATTGAAGTAGCGTATATGTTTCTGAGTATGAAATTTGAAAGGTTTTACTGATCTGTTAATACTGATTCACCCCCCCCCCCTCTCAGTATTATTTCCAACAAAGGAAATTTCAGGCTACAACAATAGTTGAAAAACAAGGCAATCTGACCTGCTGTTCTTGGCCTTTCACAAGGAAAGGCCATCCCCAAGTGGAGCCACTGTTAGGTTCCTATACCAATAGGTTTCATTTTTCATGATTGACCTGGGAAGTGCCAAATATGTTCATCTTTTCATGCTACAAAGGTTCCATATTTTGTAAAAGAATTAGAGAGAGTTAAAAAATGTAAAGAGGGTATGCCCTAAAAGAAAAATCAAAGGGCAAGAAAAATCAATTGGTCAGAAAAAATGATAAAAATGAACCCCAAAGAAAGACCAGGAAAGTGGCTAGCCAAAATGCCACTGCTAGCTTCATGGATGGCCCAACAGTTCAATCTGGACCATGCCATGTTTTAAAATTGCTTTTTCTAGACTAGAGAATGAATATCTGTCCAAACAGTTCAAGCTTGGCAGATCACTAGCTAGGTAGAGAAATTAAGGAGCCCAACTGCTTAATCTGGGCCCTTGGAAGAAATAAGGATAGATCTAGATAGGAGGGCAGTCAAAAGAAAAGAGGATAATCAGGGTCCGCAAGTCTAAATGCACCCATTCAAAAGGAAGAAAAAATGTTAGGTGTATTAGGCTGGGTAGGTAGTTTGAGGTTGCAAAAGCAAGGTTTGGATCACTTGATGTATTATCAATCAGAGCTTATCTCATCAATGAAAGAAATTTCAAAGAAGTTGTTTGATGGCAGAACTATGGAAGCATGTCTAATTCCCCTCTTTCCCCCATAAATCACTCACTAACATCCCCTGAAGGACCTTGGGATCTGCCCAACCAGTCTTGGTATCACTTCATTTTTGTAAAATACTAAGTCAAGCTTTGACTTTCTTCAATGAAAAGAAGCCACATTTTTTGTGTAAAAATCATTTCTCCACGTTCCATTCACTTCCTATGTCTAAGTTTTAGTTCACAAACTTAGCCTTTCCCCTACTCTTTCACTCCCCAAAAAAATATATTAAATACCCCACCCTAAAGCACTATAGCTTTATAGCATAGTTTTGGAAAATAATAGTCCACTTGGGACTATTATGAACCCTTCCGCATCCCAAACCTAGGATTAATCTAACCTCTGGTTAGGTTAATAGCCTATACCTACTCCTCTACCCATCAAAAGCTTATGGTTTTGTCCCTCCGCAGTCATTTTCCTAAGGTTTAGTGTTTAAATGTTTCAAATAAACATTAAACATTACCCCGGCGTATACACATAAACCCACTTAACCAAAGTTTTCCCCCGCTATATTTTGTATAATATTAAAATATACGGGCGGGTCCCCGCGCCGTATCACTCCACCATGTACGCGTCCCGTCAACCGTTGATCTGTGCCCTGCAGATCCGATGGCCCAGGTGGATTTCGGAGCACCCCCGACGTACGGGAGTTAGCGTCCGATAGCACGGCGGTTTTCCCGTCGTACAAAGGACGCGTGTCCGCTTTTTATTGCATCGGGAGGGCTCTGACACATACCGCCCCCGTACAGAGGGCGGTCCGATAAAACCACAAACCGCCTTCTGTCCTGTGCCACGTTGTCCCCGTGACGTCACCTCTGTGTCAACCTACTGCTGCTCCGTGTCACTGCCAGCTTAGCTACCTGCGTCCCCACCTTGCCACCGTGTCCTGTGCCATGTCGTCGCCCGAGTCACTTGCCACGTCACCCTGCCGTACCCGGGACCCGCCGATGACGTCATGCTGACGTCATCGCAGAAAAGCGCCAAAAGCGCCAAATATGCCAAAATTTTCATAAAAACATGTGTTTCGACCATTTTGTTCATTTTTATTGGACAAGTGGGAAGCACCAGTGCATGCCATTTTATGTCGTTTGTCCGCCCAAGTGCAAATTCGACCATACCAGCCGCTGCCGCCTGCAACTCCGACTCAATTGCTCGCCATTGAACCAGCTCGACACCCTCGGCTCTATAAAAACCAGGTATTTGCCCAAATTCTACCTGTTTACCCCTGTTTTCGCCGATTTCTCTATGTTACTTGCTTAAAACTCTGCAACTATCCAAACCAAGGACATTTCCGCACCTAAATGCTGCCTGAATTTACTCAGCAACCCTCTGTTCACCAGAAACCCTCTGAACCCACGACAACTTGCAAATTCGCCATTAAAAAACGTTTTTAAGCTCGGGTTGCCGACAAAACTCCATACGGCTCAACATTCTCCCCTTTTACCCCATTCCACTGCAAAAACTCCAGTAATTGGGCTGAAAATTATCTCCATTTCCCTCTGCAGTTTGCCACAGTCTTTTTAATCCCTGTGAATTCATCAAAGAAAAGAAAAGTTTTTCAAAACTCTGCAAATTGACCTCTTTTATAATAGCCACAGACCTTGAAGGTTATTGCCTCATTTAAACTCATTTTGTAGCTATTTTGCAAATCCTCAGAAGCTCTTTCATCAGCCTGTTGTTGCACTAATCCTGTTTCCAAGGATAAGCACATATAAACCTCAAAATGGCCACTCCCACAGCATTAAATATTGCTCCCTTGAATGCACCACATAGGAACCTGGAATGGCTGCCCCTTGCTGACAGAGATTACCAAATGAAGGAAACAGTGGAACTCACCAACAAATATCACATTGAAATCTTTTGTGAGTTAAGGAAAAGATACAGAAGCAATACTGATATCCTTGGTATCTGGGAGTCCAATCTGCCAATTTATTATCTCCCACAAGTTAATGTATTCCCTGACCTTATCCATCAATGCTGTGAGAATTATGAGCCCACTCAAAGGGCAGTTTTGGCTCCATCTGGGACTGTTTTGTTTCACATCACCCCTCAAGCCATAAACAGGATGCTGAACTTTGAGCCAACAAAGCCTCTAGTTCCTCTCTCCATGAAACTTCTGCTTGACCAAGGTGCCAAGCTGCCCAGCTCAGAGATCACAAGAATTGCCCAGCTGTTCATGCAACCAGATTGTCAATTCCAGCAGCCTCCTCCTTATCTGCATGTATGGTTTAATGAAACAGGGAGAATGCTAGTAGACATCATATCCTGCATCCTGGGATTCAATACCAGTGAGTATGTTGATGAGACAGTTTTAGTAATGTTGTCCATGTTTGCTCCAGGACAGCCCCCTGCTGTCCAGTATGATTATGCCACCTTTATTGCTGATAAGATTCATGAGCAATTCATGAACCTGGAGAGAGAAAGGGTGTTCAAACATACCTCCTATATATATCACTTGCTGTTGTACTATCAGCCTGATAGTTTCCCAGTTTTCCTCAGAAAATTAGATGCCAAGGGGGAGCGAAGGTCTGTAATATTCTGGTCATCAGTCTGCCACCATGTTTATTACTCTCCATATACCTACTGCGAGTTTATTGACCTATTTATATACCCAGCTTCCTCCTTACTGGTAAGCACTCCTCTTCCTAGACTCACTGATGAGATGCAAAAGATCCTGCAACTTTCCAAAAGCTACAACATTGGTGACTAGTATTTTTACCAAAACCACACAGTAATCAGGATTTATGGCTGTGAATTGGCCCCTTACAGACTGCCCAAATATGTCCCCATGAGACTATTTGCCTTGGAATACTTCTGGCAATTTGGTAATGCAGATCTGATCCATTTCTATGGCAAAATCAAAAAGGCACAGCTGAAAATCAGACATCAATTGGGCCCATTCATTTTCAATAAGAGAGAAGAAGCCTGGGTGGAGGCAGACAAAATGTTGAAAAATTTTCTGTTACTAAAAACAAGCTTTTATTGGGCACCATATGACCCCAATCACTTATTAAGCCTTAGAAGAATCAAATACCGGCTTGCAGCATATGAAAACTACACTATCCCTCAAATTGAGCAATTTTCTAATCAACAAGAATGGGTAAAGGGCACTCTAGTTGAAGAATTTTCTGAGGAAGAAATAGCAGAAAAAGCAATCAAAGATCTTGAAAAAGTAGTTGACTTAGAATCTTTTCGACAGGTGTTTTTCACAGCCCCTAGGCATCTTGGAGAAGGCACCTCATCTGCCACTGCCTCCCAGCAACCTGCCCAAGTAAGTGCATCACCAGGAGCAACAGATAAAGGAAAAGCGGTGCAGCATTCAGAAGAACAAGTGCACAATTTGGGACAGCAAGAAACTATGGCAGATCGGCTGGTCTCTACAGATGGACAGGGTCAAGGGCAAGACCCCTTAACTCAAGCAAAAGTGAATGAAATTCCTGTATTATAGACACCTCTCAATGAGGAAAGGGCAAAGAAGAGAGATAGACAGGAAGAGACCCTTCCAGGGACATCTATAGAGCAGCAAGGAGAAAAGAGGCAAAGGTTAAATCCTTTTTCAGAGGAAGAAATGCCAGAGGGGCCCACAGAACAGCAAATTCCCCCAAGCATGGAGACATCGGCTGATCCGGATTTAAATAGGAACGAAACATATTACAGAGATAACCATAAATATAGAGATGCAACGGAAATAATACTTCATTTCATTAATGGAGAATATTGAAATATGCTTACAAATAGAAATAAACCAGCTAGGGCGATGGTAGCTTATCTTTGAGAAGAGATGTGTCGGCTACATGCCTCTGAACTGTTTCGAACTGTCTTTACAATGAGGCTCGAAGGCCTATTTATTATTGAGAAACAATGGAAAACCCTTCACATTCCAAAACCTAACCCTAGAAGATGAAACGCCAAATTGTGGGCCCCGTTTTTGGGTAAGTTGGTACATCAACTTCCCGGGGTCGCAAATTGGTCGTACTATCTCCGTTTGACGCGCATGATAGCCCGTTGAAAATATCTCTCCGAGGACTACGACGGAAAAGACGATTTTTAAATAGAAAAATCGCTGGCGGTGGATTTCCCAAAAAACGTCGTTTAGGGCCTCAAAACAGCTCCGAAAGTTTAGGACCCGAAAAACTGCTAAAAATAGTAAACTGTGCTATAATTAAGGAAACAGAAAAACTGAAAGAGATAATTGTGGGGGTCCAAATGGGATAGGTGGGTGGCCACCAACATCCACCTGGATCATTCCTCCCCCCTTAGGAAGCAATGGTCCCCATTGCGTTGAGTTCCTCCCTGAGATGAGGAAGCTTCTGCTGAACTGGGTCTCTGGTGAGCTGTTCTGCAATCTCTGATGTGTCCAGAAATGGTGGGGAGCATGGTCGGAGACGGTCCACATTGAACACTCGGTGCAAGCAAAGGAATGGAGGAATGTTGTGCTTCAAAGCATTGTTTCCCGTAGCCTTGTTACTGGTGTAAGGGCCATGTCGAAGTGGTCTGAGTTTCTGATGGGTTCTGGTAAGGCGCTCGCTCTGCAAATGTAACCAAACTTTGTCACCCACCTGAAACTTGTGTGGTACCCCTCCGGGTAAGGAGAAGTTGCTCCTGTGTTCTATCACTACTGTATCCCTCTGTTGCTGCTGCTGTGTGGAGGAACCCTTCGCGGGGGTCATGGATGTAGCAACGATCTTCCCCTTACTTTGGGAGCAAACCAGACAGAAAATAAATTTCCTAGTCAGCGAGATGAGCTTGCTGCCTTTCTTAGCAGTGATCAAAGAGGTGGTGGTAGGTGGGGCTACCTCCGGTATCCTGTATAATGAATTATCCAAAGAAATGATGACAGCGCGAGGCCTTGACTCATACACAACATGTCGCCTCCACAAGTATGGCTGGCCTAATAGTACATCACAAACATCCAGAGGTGTGACATCACACAATACCTCGTCTATGAAGGGCTTGATGCTGTAGGGAAGGCAGCACTGCTGGCGAACTTTGAGATCTCGTCCTTCGTGAAGCCAACCGATACTATACGACTGCGGGTGTGGTGTAGTTGGTAGGCCCAACTGCTTCACGACCTCTACTGAAATGAGGTTCTTTTGGCTGCCACTGTCGACAATGAATTGCAGCGGCGAACCCTTCACCCACATCTGTGAGTGGAAAAGACGCTCCCCCTCCTCTGGATCTTCAGGCTCATTTTTCTAGATCTTGGCAGTAGCAACAGTGGCGCTGGGATCCGCATCAATGATCTGCTTCCCTTTGTCATTCCCCTTGTCAGGTTCTGACTCAGAGTCGGAACATGCATCTGATTCAGAAGCCTTCAACTCGGCCACGAGCGACTGCTTGGTCCGACACTCACTTGTGTTATGAATGGGACTCTTGTGGAACTCACACCACTTTCCTGTGTCCTTCTTTGGCTTCATGGTGTTGTTCTTTTCTTGCAGCTTAGAGGGGTTGTCTTGGGTCACCCCACCTTGGCTTTGTCCTTTGGGCTTCGGATTTGCAGATCCAAAGTCTCACTTCTTCTGTTTGAACTTTTGCTCGATTTTGACAGCGTATCGGTATGCTGCGCCGAGTGAGGAGATGTTCAAGAACTCCATCTCTTCCTGGATGTATCTGTGTAGGCAGCCGCGGTATTTGAGTACCAGATGCAACTCAGAATCTTTCATACCCAACTGTGTGCGAAGGGTATGAAAAATATTTGTGAACTCTGGTACATCTTGGTCTCGTCCCTGCCGCAGTGTGGTCCATTTGATGTATTTGTCCTCATAGCTTTTGACAGGGTAGTACTGCTCCTTGATGGCATCCCGGAAGTCATGCCAAGTGGGGGTGGCTGAAAACAGTGAGCCTGTACTTTCATCCTTCTGCTCGCAGTATGTTTCCCACCAGTCCTTGACGTGGGGGGCTGCTTTGAGAAGAGAGAAAACAATCTTTTCCTGACTTGAAAATTCATGAACAGAAAAATACCCATCTAGCAGATTTAACCATTTATCTACGGCATCTGCGTCTATTTGACCCTCAAAGATGGGGATTTCAAAATTAACTTGTACCTTAAATGGTGTGGCGTTTCCAGAGTAGCTGTTGGAAGCCGATGCGTCGCCTCTGGGTAGCTGCTGAAGAATCTGCGCAAAGCTATCCATCATCGCGTTCCTTTGCTGCTCGAGGGCTTCTTCGAGTAAGATTATGATAGGATCTCCTGCCCCCTCGTCTTTCTTCTCATCCACCATGGGAGGTCGTCGAGATTTGTGACGTTGGTCTTGCAAAGGTTCGACCAATTCAAGCCCTAACTCCTTATATCCCGACCTCGTTGGGGACATGCAAAGAAAAACAGGGAAAAAGTAGGCCGCTCTGATACCACTGATTTGGATTTAAATAGGAACGCAACAGATTACAGAGATAACCATAAATATAGAGATGCGATAACCATAAAAATAGAGATGCAACGGAAATAATACTTCATTTCATTAATGGAGAATATTGAAATATGCTTACAAATAGAAATAAACCAACTAGGGCGATGGTAGCTTATCTCTGAGAAGAGATGTGTCAGCTACATGCCTCTGAACTGTTTCGAACTGTCTTTACAATGAGGCTCGAAGGCCTATTTATTATTGAGAAACAATGGAAAACCCTTCACATTCCAAAACCTAACCCTAGAAGATGAAACGCCAAATTGTGGGCCCCGTTTTTGGGTAAGTTGGTACATCAACTTCCCGGGGTCGCGAATTGGTCGTACTATCTACGTTTGACGTGCATGATAGCCCATTGGAAAGATCTCTCCGAGGACTATGACGGAAAAGACGATTTTTAAATTAAAAAATCGCTGGCGGTGGATTTCCAAAAAAACGTCGTTTAGGGCCTCAAAACGGCTCCAGAAGTTTAGGACCCGAAAAACTGCTAAAAATAGTAAATTGTGCTATAATTAAGGAAACAGAAAAACTGAAAGAGACAGTTGTGGGGGTCCAAATGGGATAGGTGGTTGGCCACCAACATCCACCTGGATCATCGGCCAGCTCCTTCCAGCAGGAGCAAGAGAGACAACAGGGAGTGGAAGTAACATCCACCAGGCAACAGGGCCGACAGGGATCTAATATTAAAAAAACATTCACTGATATCAAAGCTAGGAATGAGCCAGTGAGACTACAACTGTACAACCAGCTAATAAGGATGGCCCCTACCAATCAGCAAAGGCTAATGGCAGCCTATGACATCCAGGAAGGAAGAATGACCCTCGGTCACTTCAGACCTACAACTCAGCAACCCCAATCAGCTGCTGATTACATTAGAACCAATCTGGAAGTGTTTGCCAAGGATATCCATCCGATGGACTAGATTGAATTGCACAAGAAAACTGGGGAGATGGTATAGTCCACTTTAGCAGATAAAACATTGTTAGCCCACAGATTGCAAAACTCTTTGCACAATACTATTGCCCAACAAGAGTTGGAGAAAGCTTCATCACAGGCCAAGGACAATAGAATCAAGTCCTTGGAAGAAATCATCATAGAGCTGGGACATGATCTCACTGATCCCAAGGGGTGCAAGCTTTGATTAAAAAGAAAGATGAAGACATAGCTGCCCTTAGAAGACAAATCAAGCTGTCACCCACAGTGCATCCTCAAACTACAGAGGTGGCACAACAAAAAGAGGAGCAGGATGTCGTAGCTTTGCTTACAACCTTACATAAAAGGTTGGTAGAGACAGAAAGTGCCTTGGCGGCATCATTACAGGGAAGGCAGGGATAATTGGCCTCTCAGCCAATTCAAACAGCTCAGATTCTCATAGCTGCTCCTCCTATGGCCACCACAACAGTCCCTCCCACTGTTACAACATCAGAAGCAGGTGCCTCAAGCTCAGCACCAATTTCAGCAACTACTTCAGCACCTGCAGAGCAAGGGACCATCTTGAGAATGGATAATATGATGAAAGAAATAGAAGCCTTGGAATTGCAAATGGCAGAATTGAAAGAAACCAAGGAAAAGCTGGCTAGAATTGAGGAAAAATATGATAAATCAAAGCAGGAAGTAGCTGAGAAGACAAGGGAAGTGAAAGCCCTGGAAAAAAGAATAAAGGAGCTGGAGAAAGAGCTCACTTTTGATAAAACTCTAGCAGATATCAAGAAAATTTTGTGGGCCAAGATTGGCCAATCCATTACAGACCAATGGCAATCCATTGAAACCATTCATGAGCAAATGGATTTGATAAGCTTGGCTCAGTTTGAAAACCAAAAGGCTAGAACATCTCTAGGAAATATGCCCGAGCAAGCTAATAGAATGATCCAATTTTTGAATACTTGCACCAAAGGGCAATTGGCAGAAATGGGAATCAGGAATAGGACTGAAACTATCTTGCTAATAAAAAGGGTGTTAACCCTTAGGAATTTTGTGCAGACATTGGAAAGAAAATGCCAAGAGATGCAAGCAGAGGTGGGTGAGTTCAGAATAAAGATCACAACATCACAGAGCAGAGGGCTACCTAGCCTAGTAACTAGTGTTGGAAGACTGCTATCACATGAGCTATGCCAACAGAGTGAACAATTATGCTACCAATAAAATCACAGCTTCCTCAAGCACATCAGAAGATCTAGGGCCTCCATCTGGACAGAGTGTCTTTGATAAATTAGAAAATCTATTCTACATTGCACATGAGATAAATCATCTCTTTGAAGACCAGCCAAACTTTTACAGATACACAGAAGTTGATGAAACATTGATAAAGATACAAAGGCATCAGCTACCTACAGAAGATTGGTGGAGAGGAATGATGGAGATGTTGCTCAGGTGATTTTGATTATTAATTCTTTTTGTAAACTACAGTTCAGCATTTACAGATGGCACGGTCCACCTGTCAAAGGATCAAAGCAGCGTAAAGCAGAATTGGAATGTTAACTACATCTCATTAAATATAAAGTAGCCCAGCACCAAAGATGAAGGCCAAGACAGCAACAGGCAGCGTACCAGCATCAGAAAAGCACACGCAGAATAAATGGGCGGCAGCAGCCGACTCATTCATCCCAGAAAGTCAAAATTTTCTGACATAATAGACAGCTAGCAAGCTAATATTAATTGTAGTGTTTAATTCTTCATTTACTTCCTTGGAAGAGTTGGTGATGTAATTTATTACATGAAGACTCATCATATAGATATTTGTATCTTATTTTTGTATATATACCTCCCCATAGAACATGTTTGGGGTTGGTTGGTGATACTCTCTAAGAGATACACTGTAAATTTTCAGACTTTTAATACAAATTGTTGGTGAAGTTGATGCTCTCTGTGCTGTCTGGATGTGAAATGAACTGCGTTCTGCTACATAATTCCTGTGTCGTTTAATGGAACAATAAGTTATTCTAAACCGTGTTTTGTCTTTCTGTGTTTGCAAATTTCACATATGTTTCATGATCTTAGTAACAAAGAAGAAAGAATAGCTCAGGACTTGTTTGAATACACCCTCTGCTCAATCTCTGTTTCTAACTGTGTTTTCTTCAGAATTAGTCATGAATATGAATTCTTAATTGCTCATGTTTGAACTGATTCTCTCATTATGGATGCTATTTAGGAATTCTTAACTACTCCTAGATAATATTCTCACACTTTCCCTCTATCAGCATAGTGAAAGATCCTTGATTGCCTTTCATTCCCTGATTTCATGCCATCGATTCCCAGATTTGAAGAATTGTTCCATAGGTGCCTGTCTGGCTATGTAGCATTACCCTTTCCACAAGAAACACTTACAACAGTATCCCATCATTGACTCCATTGCCCAATAGTCTAGACTGTTCTGAAACTGCATCCCAGTTCTGCCTGAACTCATCATCCAACCAAATTTAAAACAAAACTCTGCACATCATAACTAGCCTAAAATTATTCCACAACAAAGCTAAAATATAAAGAGAGGGCCCTCGCTGGTTGCAAGTAGGCTAGGACTTGCAGCTAAAATATTGGTTAGTGGTTACCTCGGCCGTATTCCCTTAGGAGCCAGGGAACAACCTGAGTGATAACACCATGCATTTTTACCTAGTTCTCCCTTGTGTTTCCCTAGCACTCCTTATCACTCCTTGACATGTGTTGTTACACCCTAGCACCTATGACATCTTGGCATGTTGCCCTAGCCTCTAGTATGTCTTAACACTACTTAGCATACCTTGTCAATTTGTCCTTAGCACACCTAGAACTCACTAAAATTTCTAATCACAAACTCTTATTTGTTCATTTCCATTCATTTTGACATAGTTCTCCCTTATGTTTCCCTGGCACTCCTACCTAACACCTCGTTACACGCGTTGGCATATCTTGACTGCATGTCGCCCTATAACTCTAGCATTCCTTAGCATTGCCAAGCATGCCTTGTAACTCCTTCTTAACACACTTGGAACTCACTAACACTCCATGCCACACACTCTTATTCCTTCATTTCCATGCATTATGACCTAGTACTCCCTTGTATTTCCCTAACACTCCCTAACACTCCTTGGCACACATTGGCACACCATGGCACTTGTCACATCTTAGTAGAATTTCGTAGCACTCTATCATCTATTGGCACTACTTATCATACGTTGTCACTCCCTCCTTAGCACACCTATAACTTGTTAACACTCCCTATCACACATGCACATTCATTCATTTAACGTAATTGAAACGAGTCCTCCCTTGTGTTTCCTTGGCAATCCCTAGCATGTGTTGGTGCCACATCCTAGAACTTAGCACACTTTAGCATGCCTTAGCATTTGGCATGTCTTGACATGCCTAACATTCCTTGGAGCATTATAACATGTGTTAGCACTTCCTGAAATTCCCTGCACACCTTGGCACTCCCTAGTTTTCATGCCCTCATAGATAACCTTACTTTTTTTGTGACTTGGAAACCCAACCAAGTCATTGAAAAAATAGTGTTGTTCCTAGACCAAAGTATTCCTTTGTCTCAAACTACTTTTTCCATCCTCTTATCACAATCATAGGCTTTCCTCCTACACATCTGAATATGAAATTATCCTAACACACTTCGTCCATGGGACACCTAGAATTCGCTAACACTCCCTGGCATAATATGTTATTCATTCATTTCCATGAAATTTGACCTAGTTCTCCCTTATGATTCCCTGACACTCCTAAACACTCCTTGACATGAATTGACACTATCTGGCATATGACAGAATGCCTTTTCATTCCTTGGAATGCCATGGCACTCCTTAATTAGCATTCCCTCATAACTACCCTTATTTTCTTTTAGACTGAGGAACCCAACCAAGTCCTACCTCGACTACAACAACTTTACCAAGTTACATTTACTACAGCTAGACTATGCCTTGTTCCCCTAATGGACTATAAATCATCTTAGGCTTCTCATTTCCAATATTAACTCATCCCACTTAACAAGTTACCAAGTCAAGGCTCACATCCAACAGTGCCCATAAAACAATTAAGCAACATAGTTTACATCTTCACATGCCATAACATCTGGCATGTATAAGAATCCATTAGCACTACATGGCACACATTATCATCCCCTAAATTCCTTGGCATGATTTTCCACTCCCTAACAGACCCTACCACTCCCTAACATGCCTTGAAACTCTAACATGCCTTGGCACTGCCTAGCATATGCCCTTGTCACTCCCTCCTTAACACAATTGGAACTTGTTGACACTCCCTATCACACACTCTTATCTATTCATTTCTATGAAATTTGAACTAGTTCTCCCTTGTGTTCTCATGGCACTCCCTGACACACATTGGCACACCCTAGGACTTGGCACATCTTGGCATGTCGCCCTAGCACTCCAGCATTCCTTGGAACTACCTAGCATACCTTGTCACTCCCTCCTTAGCACACCTATAATTCGCTGACAATCCCTATCACATGCTCTTATTCATTCATTTCCATGCATTTGAAACTAGTGCTCCCTTGTTTTTCCCTGACACTCCATAACTCACCCTAGCATGCATTGGCACACCTTAGCACCTAGCACATCTTATCATGTTTCCCTGACTTCTAGAATGCCTTAGCACTGCCTAGCATACCTTGTCACTCCCTCCTTAGCACATCCTGAAATCACTGACACTTCCTGTCACAAACTCTTAATCATTCATTTGCATGCATTATTTTCACCTAGTGCTCCCTTGTGTTTCCCTAACGCTCCCTAACACTTCCTAGCACTATTTGGCACAACTTGGCACCTAGCACATATTGGCTGCATGTCGCTCTCGCACACTAGAATGACTTAGCGCTACTTAGCATACCATGTCACTCCCCTCTTACCACACCTGGAACTCATTGACACTCCTTATCACAAACTCTTATTCATTCATTTCCATGCATTTTGACCTAGTGCTCCCTTATGTTTCCCTAGCACTCACTAACACTCACCACATATTGGCACACCTAACTACAATGAGTTTCACTAACAGTCAATCCAAAAACCCTTCTAGAGTCTAGCTAGTTACTTGTTCTTCACTAAGATATTAGGGTTAAGTTTATTGTATAGTGTTCAGTGTGAAAATATTACTAGGTGTTTTTATCACATAGAGTAATTATGATCTTCCCCATGTACACAAGGATAACTGAGAAGTGTTTCCCATAATCATGCAAGTGGAACTTCAACATGTACATCAGGGTAACCACAAAATATTTATCATATTTACACAATGCAAGGTGATAGGAAAATATTTACATTATATGCGTGAATCTACTAAGATCATGACCATTAGCATCATATCTACATATTTACCACAAGATTAGGGTCATTACAACCCCTTAAAAATATCCATAAGGCCTTCTCTTTTGTAGCTCCTTGACCACAAGGGTTTAATTGAAAAACACATAGTTCCTTTAAAGATTTGTGGGTACTTCAAGCCCTTGAACTTAAAGATAATCAAATATTTGCAATTTGTTACAATAATAAGTCCATTATGCACACTCCTCATCTTAGATTTGGGTAGAGAGTGAGAATACTTGATTGATTCAACCTAGTAAATGAAAAATGTTGCCTACTCATTGGTTGGGCACTCCACCACTAGTTGACACCACTAACACACACCAAAAGTCCAAGATACCCATAATATGTGCCCTACACCCAAGGGCTTAGACTACACCTCCATAAAATGTACCTTCAACTTTAGATGTCCCAAAACAGTGATATCCTAACCCTAGCCTATTTGTTAGATTTTTGTAACTTTCTCCTTAACTGACATTTGTTTTTAACTATTTAATCCACATACCATATACTCTCTCTTGTTTGCACCCACCTAGTATACAAGAACACTTATGTTTTTAATACAACCAAGTTAAGAGGGCATGTTTCTTTCTTACACATAAATGTTTTCAATACAACCAAGTTAAGAGCACGTGTTTCCTTTTCAAATTCCAAAATTATAACATGTCTATCTCTATAAACTAACAAAAAAATCATTGCATAAAAAAGGTAAGTTTAAAATTAAATTAAAATTAGATTATTATTATTATGAAAAATACACCAAATATGGAAAAATTATTTTCAAACACAACCATAAAAAAAGGTGTTAGTTTATCAAATACAACTACAAACTTATTAAGCTAGCCTAGATCCATCTTAACCTGGATCTATCAAGTGCCAAGAGGGATCCAATCTCTCGATGTGAAAACCTCTTTTTTGGCACTTGGTAGATCCAGGTTAAGATGGATCTAGGCTATTTATATAATACTATATAATATCTATATTTGTATCTATATGTCTCTTTCTTATTCCCTCTCTCTATCTCACTCCCCAAACACACACACACTCTCTCTCTCTCCACCTCTATCTCCCTATGCCTTAGCTCTTTCCTCCCTCTCTCTCCACCTCTATCTCCCTATGCCTTAGTTCTTTCCTCCCTCTCTCTCCCCCTCCAATTCCATATCTCTCTCTCCCACTCTCTTCTTCTCTCTCTCCCCTCTCTCTCTTCCTACCTCCTTCTCTCTGTCTCTCCCCATCACTCTCTCTCTCTCTCTCTCTCTCTCTCTCTCTCTCCATCTTTGTCACTATCTCCCTCCTTCTCTCTTCCCTTCACTTTGCTTGTTGTCATCACTTGGATCCTTAGTTAAGATATATTTATGTTGGTTCTTACTAATATTTATATTATATAAATTTCACATCTTTAAATACAAAAGTATTCTCATTTTTAATTTTATTAAAACCTTAATTCAATTTATATGGGAATAATTTTAGTAGTCGTGAGGATAGAGGGTTTATATATATCTCAAAACTAATTACAACCCTTTTCCTATTAGCTTCAAATAAAAAATGTTATAAAATTAAATTAAATTAAAATATTTTATTGTGAAATAAGTTATGGTTTTTGGGCATGTGGTATTGATAAGGCATGATATTGCCCCATGGTATTGTAAAAAATCCTATTCACAAGTTCATAATATCAATGACAAAGTGGGGGTGAAATAAGTTATGTTTATCCATGGTAAAGTGAGAATGAATATCCATGGTTAAGAATATTTTCATATTGTTATAAAATATTTTGATTGTGAAATAAGTTATGTTTTTAGAGCATGTGGTATTGATAAGCCATAGTATTGGCCCATGGTATTACAACAAAACCAATTTTTTACAAGTTAATAATATCCGTAGGGGGTGAATATCCATGGTTAAGAATCTTGTCATATTGTTATAAAATATTTTGGTTGTGAAATAAGTTATGGTTTCTGGGCTTGAGGTATTGATAATCCATGGTATTGGCTCATGGTATTGTAACAAAACCTATTCACAAGTTAATAATAAAATCAAAATATAACAAATTGAATTTTATTATCTTTATTATTAAGTGAGCAAACATTTATATTTTTGCACTCATCCCCATACTTTTTACTTTTATTATTATTATTACTATTATTCTTTAACTAAGCCCATATTTAGAATTGTTTACATACTTACATTACACCTACACATCTACTATATACTCTATAAATATTGTATTTATTGTTTTTTAGGAAGGGAAATTTTAACATTTTTGAAAAAAATCAGCCTTAATTTTTACTTTCTAAAACAAGTAGTATATTTTCACTTTTCATAGGGCAGAGGGAAAACTAGTAGATATTTTCACTTTTCACAGGGTGGGAGGGAAAACGAGATTGAAGAGAGTTGTGAATTAAATTTTCACTTTTCATAAGGTGGAGGGAGGGAAAACTAGTAGAATTTTTCAGTTTGGAAAACAAGATTGAATAGAGTTGTGAATTAAGGTTTTACCAGTAGCAGATTGATATTGAATCTTCTATCGAACCCCACCATTAGATCTTCAATCCATTACTGCCCCCAGTTATGTTTCATTTCTAACTTCGCTGCATTTACACTCCACTTTTAGTCTTCTTCCACACAGGGAGGAGTACACACACCTTAGATCTCTCGTTCAAAATTCACTATTTTTTTATCCTTGCTTTTAAGTTTATGAGTAGCATATTTTCAATTTTCACACGGTGGGAGGGAAAACGAGATTGAGGAGAGTTTTGAATTAAGGTTTTACCAGTAGAAGATTGATATCGAACCCCACCATTAGATCTTCAATCCATTAATGGTGCCCAGTTATGTTTCATTTCTAACCTCACTGCATTTACACCCCACTTTTAGTCTTCTTCCACACAGAGAGGAGTACACACACCTCAAATCTCTGGTTCAAAATTCACTATTTTTTTATCCTTTCTTTTAAGTTTACGAGTAGCATATTTTCACTTTTTAGAGGGCGGGAGGTAAAACGAGATTGAAGAGAGTTATGAATTAAGGTTTTACCAGTAGCAGACTAATATCGAACCCCAGCATTGGATATTCAATCCATTAATGGGGCTTTCATTTCTAACCTCGTTGCATTTCCACTCCACTTTTAGTCTTCTTCCACATAAGGAGGACTGGTTCAAAATTCACTATTTTTTTCATCCTTTCTTTTAAGTTTAAGAATAGCATATTTTCACTTTTCACAGGATGGGAGGGAAAACGAGATTGAAGAGTGTTGTGAATTAAGCTTTTATCAGTAGCAGACTGATATCGAACCCCACCATTAGATCTTCAATCCATTAATGTTGCCTAGGTATGTTTCATTTCTAACCTCGCTGCATTTCCACCCCACTTTTAGTCTTCTTCCACACAAGGAGGAGTACACACACTTCAGATTCCCCACCATTGGATCTTCAATCCATTAATGGCACCCAGGTATGTTTCATTTCTAACCCCATTGCATTTACACCCCACTTTTAGTCTTCTTCCACACAGGGAGGAGTACACACCTCTCAGATCTCTGGTTCAAAATTCACTATTTTTTTCATCCTTGCTTTTAAGTTTACGAGTAGCATATTTTCACTTTCCACAAGGCGGGAGGGAAATGAGATTGAAGAGAGTTGTGAGTTAAGGTTTTACCTCTTCAATCCATTAATGGCGCCCATGTATGTTTCATTTCTAACCTCACTGCATTTCCACCCCACTTTTAGTCTTCTTCCACACAAGGAGGACTGGTTCAAAATTCACTATTTTTTTCATCCTTTCTTTTAAGTTTAAGGGTAGCACATTTTCAATTTTTACAGGGTGAGAGGGAAAATGAGGGAACATAGGTAAAAGCATATGTATTTTTCCTTCTTTTATGGTTTGTCTCTATAGAGTTGATTTTACTAGGTGTACATTGTATGCATCTCAAAATTTCTCTTTAGGAAATCCTATTTTTATTCTTTCCAAGAAAAACTCTCTGGGGAATCCCAATGGATGTTTCCCCACATTCATTGATGGCATCCCTGGTAAACCCATTGGCATTGACTAGTGCACCTCACCCAAGGGATTTCAAACAGGACACCTTCCAGCACAAAACTAGCCAAATACCCATTAACATTATTGACATTCGGTTGGGCTAACCCCTTGGGCTCAATAAATCATAATCAACTACACTATTTTCCATATTAACATATTGATCCTATTTAACATTTTGTTAGAATAACCATAACAATCCAAGCCTGTTCCTATTTTTATTTTGGTTTTTAATTCCTTCTTTGGCGTGGTGGCAAATTTATATGACTGTATAGATGTTTATTTTTGACAGAGTATATGTTGAAAAGTAGATGCTCTCTTACATTCTACCTTGTCTGCTATGTATTGATGGAGTTCAGTTTCATTAGTTGTGACCAAAGAATTGTGTCAGGAATGTATACAAGGATTCTTGTATCACTATTTATAAACTGAACATTTTCCTTAAACAAGAAAAGTAGATCCTTAATGCTACATGTTTGTATCTCAGGGAACTTCCAATCCTAATAAATGAGGTGAAATTTAAGTGTTTCCAGAATCCAAATCTCAGGTTTTGTGAATTCACTCATATATGGTCCTGGAAAAGCGAAGTGAAATTTAATTATTTCCAAATCTTAAGTTCTGTGAATTCACTCATATTTGGTGTTGGAATCTTTTGAGAAAACGAGAATAATTTCTTTTAGTTGCATTCAAATTTTCCAAAAATAATACTAAATTTCTCCCTGACTAAAATTCTCCCTGAAATGGCTTTGGGATTGAAAATTTTGTAAATATTTTTAGGGAAACAACCCAAAATACTTTTTCCATATTAGAGTTTTATAACACTAGGTACTAAAATAGTCTTCTATTTTCTGCTGCAAATGTCTGATAGAGTCTTCCCAGAAATTGATCAGAAAATTAGGTAGATGCGCTAGACGGACTAAATAATTTTTAATGAATAATCACTTAACATAAATGATATATTAGGTTGCATAAATATATAACTTAGAAGCATGAAATGAAGAATAAATCTCAACGAGATTGACATATTCTTAATTGAGTTGAATGAGGCCAGGAATAACTTTGACTAGAGGGTGTTGAAAATGGCATAATTTTGTTCTGGTTGGATAGATTTAGAACTAAAAATCAGTAGTTTTCTTTCTTGCATAACTTGGGAAGATTTTTGTATCTCAAGTCTCAACCTTATTGAATAATATGATTTATGCCTTGCAATGTTGAGATATGTTGTGATACCACTTGCTAGTAACCTAAACACTTTGGATGAAAATTTAGTTGTGAATTTTACTTGCAAAAGATATAAGTGAAAATATAGATTAATTGTCCCTTGTGTATAATTTCCTTGAAATTCTGCTACTACTTGAATGAATAAATCTGAAACTAATTGTTGCATGAAGACAAAAAATATCTCTACCAATTTGTAGTGGAATAGAACATAAATAAAACATAGTCACACTATAGCAAAAAAAAACAAAATTTTCTAGGGAACCCAACTAGGAAAACCCTCTGCTAGCTGTAGAAATTTAAAATACTATCCATATTATACTTTGAGACACCTTCTTCAAGACCAGGTTCATCGATGCTTATTGCTTTCCATATTCATTTTCATAAGCATTAGGGTTGTTGTCTGTCAAATCAGAGTAGCTAGAAAGTGTCTCTTTGATTTCAAAAAGCAGATCAAGATCAACTTCATCCAAGAATCCCTTAGAAGGCTCATCAATAGCAAGAAGAAAGGTATTTTTTTATTTTATTTCATCACATCCACCCACCATAATCACTGATTTGTCTTCATTTCTTTCACAGTCATTTTCAATGTTAGATGCAAAAGGTAATTTAGTATGATATAATCCTTAGGTAACCAACCTCAGACATATTGTTGGTTAATTTATGTTGTTTGAAGTTTATTGAGTTTGAGTTTTATCATGAAAGTACTAGAAGCGTACTAGAATGGGTAAGTTGATTATCTTGATAACAATGTTATGGTTTGATCTAGTCCTTGAAACGAACTTATAGTTGATGGTCAAAATTTCACAGTGCTTTCATTTTTTTATCTTCAAATATAAGAAATATCTTTATGTTATAACCTCTAGCTAGATATATACAGTAACCACCACTCAGAAGTTGGATGCCATCATTTTGGTTCTTTATCTTACTCAACTTACCTTTGTCTGAGTTGAAAATGTCATTATATCTGATTATATCATCTATTGCAGAGCATGAATCCAATTTACCTTTGCTTCAATTTAAAATGTAATTAGATCTTGTTATATCATCTTTTGTAGAGAAAGAATCCAATTTCTCATAGTCCATTTTCTTGAGGTATAACAAAGCTACTTTAATTCATTAAACTTACTTTTCATATTCTATTTGCTAATTGTGATTCTGGAAGGTGAGGGAAGCTTCAGTTATGTCCTTTCAAACTTTATAAGGTATGTAGTAAAATTTTAAAAAGATTCTCCATATATGTTGTGCTTTAAATTTTTCTTTTGATAATGGATTATTTATGTGATCTCCCCTCTCTTACACACAACCAGAGTCCAGACATACATGGTTTTTTGGGATATGTGGACAATGGACATATTTACGCTAACCATTTATCTAGAAATTTACACTGTAGAAGATCAAGCATTTACAGTTGAATATTTCCTTGCCACTAAATTAGAGTTGAAGAGTCAGACTCCTATTTTTCAAGCATATACCTCACTTTTAAATCAATTTATTGCTGACTCTGTATAGACCTTCCATGGGAGGGCAAAGAGTGATCACTACCATTGCTTAATCTTTCTGTAGACCAAGTAAAGATTCCAAATGTGTATAAATTAGTGGCTCCTTGGAGAATCCCAAGAGTGGCACTATTGTAGCAACAAGAAATTCGTTTATTTTGAGTTCTTCATTAGTGCATTGATAGTATATTTTTTATTCCATACAATACCTCAACAGTGTATGATCAAATTACAGTTAAGCTTGTCATAATATTTTGACTTACCCTCTTTTAGAGGGAAACTAGAGTGTGTGTCAAGCTTGCACATCACAATTGTATCATGCAAAGTTTACCTAGGACAAGTTTTGTGGATCTAAGCAGCAAGATACCTGTTGGAATTCAAGAGGCAACAATACTACAAAGTGGGAAAGAGGTTTCATAGTTAACCTAGATTTCACATTATGGTTGGAGTCGGTTTGTTGGCAAGATGTTGGATACCCCAACTTCCTTTTTATGACTAAGTGCAAGATTGAATCCTTCGACATATTCCTCGCTTAATTTTCATTAAGTGATGGGTTTTCTCAGAAGTGTTGTAGACCTATAAACTTTACTAGAGTTGTTCTTGAGTCTTCGGAGGTGGTTAGCTTTGAAAAGCACACACGTAAAAGAAGAGAAGAAATAATATGCCTGGTTAATTTGAAGTTATCTACCCGTGAATAGGGTGTTCCCATTCATAAACTTGACGACTCACTCTACTTCTTTCTAGTGAACAACTTTGGGACTTGCCATGAATCATGAGATAATTCCAACCCCATAACTATAAATTCCTTATTTAAATCTATACCCAATAGATTAGAATTTGCACATGGAGAACTCCATTCTTGTTTCGAAAGAAATTGCAATCGACTTGTACCCTGCTATTTAATATTTTCTGTACTTATTCCCATCCTTTGTCTGTGACATAAAGATGCAACATGCTACCTTGTATTTTCTACACTAACACTCCTAAGAAATAATAAAGTATGCCCAAATATATCATTTCAAATGATCTATGTAGCTCATCTTTTGGTTTTTAAATTATCGAAGTTGTTACCTATATTGATGAGAACTTCTACAACTGATACCATAGTGACAATATATGTTACAGTTTTATCTATGTTTCTCTGAAGGTGTTTCTCCTTCAGTAGAGCAGCAATACACTATAGTTTCCATTTAGGGTCCAGATGGGTTGAACGCACATTAGACTCTATCTGTTGTTTTGAAGCTGTTTCTCCTTCAACAGTACTTCGTCTTAGTAGATAATTTCGATCTGCACCTTTAGTAAATGCATGCAGCCTTGGGATACATGTTGTAGATTATAGTTTTCCTATGAGATTATAGCAGTGATGAAAGAAGTGCATCGATTTTAGGCGTATTTAGTATGCTCTTATAGTTTGACTTAGATGCTCACTTTTCTTAATTTAGGTGTTTTTCTTAGTTTTGTTTTATGCACAGATTTATCTCTAAGAAAAGTGCACAGTGGAGAAGGGTTCTATATTCTGAGTAGGGAACACACTTCTAGGTAGGAGGTACTCTATTCTAGGAATCTTTTTCCATCCAGGTTAGGTGCTTTATCTGAGAATCCCAAGACGCGTTATTGTAGCAAGAATAAATTCATTTATTTTGAGTTCTTCATTAGTGCATTGATAGTTTATTGTTTATTCCATGCAATACCTCAATATTGTATATAGCCATATTTAGTATGCTTTTATAGTTTGACTTAGATGCTCACTTTTCTTAATTTAGGTTTTTTTCTTAGTTTTGTTTTATGCACATATTTATCTCTAAGAAAAGTGCACAGTAGAGAAGGGTTCTATATTTTGAGTAGGGGACACACTTCTAGTTAGGAGGTACTCTATTCTAGGAAGCTTTTGCCATGCAGGTTAGGTGCTTTATCTGAGAATCCCAAGAGGCGCTATTGTAGAAATAAGAAATTTGTTTATTCTAAGTTGTTCATTAGTGCATTGATAGTATATTGTTTATTCCATGCAATACCTCAATATTGTATGATCAAATTACAGTTAAGATTGTCATAATATTTTGACTTACCCTCTTTTAGAGGGAAACTAGAGTGTGTGTCAAGCTTGCACGTCACAATTGTATCATGTAGAGTTTACTTGGCACGAGTTTTATGGATTTAAGAAACCAAATACCTATTGGAATTCAAGAGGGAACAATACTACTAAGTGGGAAAGAGGTTTCGCAGTTAACCTGCCTTTCACATTATGGTTGGAATTGGTTTGTTGGCAAGTTGATGGATACCCCAACTTCCTTTTTATGACTGAGGGCAAGACTGAATCCTTCGACATATTCCTCGATCAATTATCATTAAGCGATGGGTTTTCTCAGAAGTGCTTCACATCTATAAACTTTACCAGAGTTGTTATTGAGTCTTTGGATGTGGTTATCTTTTCAAAGCACACACATACAAGAAGACGAGAAATAATATGCCCGACTAATTTCAAGTTATCTTCCTGCAAATAGGGTGTTCCCTTCCATAAACCTGATGACTCGCTCTACTTCTTTCTAGCGAACAAATTTGGGACTTTTCATGAATTATGAGACAATTTCAACCCCATAACTAAAAGTTTCTTATTTAAATTTATACCCACTAGATTAGAACCCGCACAAGGAGAATTCCATTCCTGTTTCAAAATAACCTACAATCGACTTATACCATGCTATTTAATATTTTATGTATTTCTTCACATCCTTGGCCTGTGACATAAAGACGCAACAAGTTACCTTGCATTTTCTATACTAACACTCCTAAACAATAATAAAGTATGCCCAAATCTGTCATTTCAAATTATCTATGCATCTCACCTTTTGGTTTTTCAATTATCGAAGTTGTTACCTATATTGATGAGATCATTAACAACGGAGGCCACAGTGAAAATATCTGTTAGAGTTTTATCCGTGTTGTACTAAAGGTGTTTTTCCTTCAAAAACAATACAATACATTATAGTTTCCATTCAGTGGAGAAGTGTACCTAGTAGCAGCCTTAGTCTGGGTGCAAATGGGTTGAATTCACAATATACTTTATCTATTGTTTTGAAGGTGTTTCTCCTTCAATAGTACTTCATCTCAGTAGATCCTTTCAATCTACACCTTTAGCAAATGCATACAACCTTGGGGTACATGCTATAGATTCTAGTTTTGTTGTAAGGGTATATCAACGATGAAAGAATCACATCGATTTTAGTCATCTTATTGTTGTTGTATGAAAGCATTCTTGTCTAGTGTTTCCCAAACTTTTATAGAGCCATATTTATTATACTTTTATATTTTGACTTAGATGCTCACTTTTCTTAATTTAGGTGTTTTTCTTGGTACTATTTTATGCACAAATTTATCTTTAAGAAAAGTGCATAGTAGAGAAGGGTTCTATATTTTGAGCAGGGGACACTCTTCTAGGTAGGAGGTACTCTATTCTAGGGAGCTTTTGTCATGAATGCTAGGTGCTTTATCCTAGATAGAGTTCCAAGTCCTTGCCTCCTTGACAAAGTCCGTGTCAGACAAGACACTGTGGATAGAGTTCCAAGTCCCTAAATTTTTCAAAAACCCACCTGACTCTAGCTATCTAGCCTAAAATCCTTTACATTCCAGTCATCTCTTGGCTGTGATTTCATAAAGAGAGCCTTCTCTGGTTTGGTAGGGCTAGCTACCAAACTAAAAGCTTGGTCTGTGGTTACCTTCGTCGATCTCTTCATCAGCCTGGGACATTATGGAGGATAATAGAGGGCATGACAACTAGGGAGTGCCAAGGTGTTCTAGTGAATGTAGGCTCCCAAGTCATGGAAAAATGCAATGCTAGTTGTGAGGTTATGACTACCAAGGTGTGTTAGGGAATGCTAGGGCATGCTAAGATGTGCCAGATAGTATGAAGGCATGTCAAACAAGCTAAGATGTACCAAGTGCTAAGGCGTGCCAAGATGTACAAGGGTTCCAAGTCCCTGCCTCCTCTTCTTCCATATGATATCCACTTATGAAATTTCCTTTGCAATATTTGGTGGATTTGATGGTTATAGGTCACTTATATGTTATAAATATCTTCATATTTTCACTTCTAATTGAGTATTCAACTGAATATATTGATTCTCTTAGACATAACTATTGTTCCCTCCACCCGATTTCATAGCTCCAATAACCATTAGGTAGGGGCCTACATCTTCGATGCTACTTTGCTTGTTTAGTAAAATATTACTGAGACTTTAATTTATTGAAATTTGTAGAATTTACAATTTATGAAGTTTCAAGGTCTAATTTTTAAAAATATAATTCTTTAAAGGGTGCTATTTCAATGCAAGAGCACTTGCTTTACAAGCAGGAGGTTGGTGGTTTGATTCTATCGTGCCCTGACATCCATATGGAATGGCGACGATGAATTTTTGGTGACGGAGGCTCTTTTGACCATCACCAATGAGCTTTTGTGATATTTTTTGACCCTCACCAAAAATATGAAATGGTGATGGTCAACGAACGCCACCATATATACGCATAAATAGTGACGACCCTCAAAGGTCCGTAACCATAAATCGTTGTTGTTGATATGAAATGGTGACGGTCGTTGTCCGTCATTATAATCATTATTCGTGATGGAAATTTAATGTCACCACAACACCTATACTTCTAGCAATGCGGCTTTTGGTGACAGTCAATGAATGTCACCATATATATGCACCAATAGTGACGACCATTAAAGATCCATCACAATAAATCATTATTGTTCATATGAAATGGTGACAGTCACTATCCATCATTATAATCAATATTCGTGATGGACCTTGAATGTCACCATAACACCTATACTTTTGGCGATGCCACTTTTGGTGACATTCAGTTTTTGGTGACCGAGGCTATGGTTCGTCACCATTGCTCATATGCAATGGTGACGGTCATTATCCGTCATTATAAATCATTATTGGTGACAAACTTTGAATGTCACTACAACACCTATACTTTTGACGACGCCACCTTTGGTGACGTTCGATTTTTTGTGATAGAGGCTATGGTCCATCACCATTTCTCATATGAAATGGTGACGGTCATTATCCATCAGTATAAATCATTATTGGTGACGGATTTTGTATGTCACTACGACACCTATACTTTTGGTGACGCCACCTTTGGTGACGTTCAGTTTTTGGTGATGAATGCTCTTTTGACTATCACCAATGAGCTTATGGTGACATTTTTTGCCCCTCACCAATGTCCTTTTTTCTTGTAGTGTTAACTTCTTAAGACAAACCCATCCTAAGATAAATAGTTAATTTGGATTAGAAATAATCTTGGTTGGAACTCCATAACCCCCTTTCCTAACTCACAAGGCATGAGTAATCTATTATTGCATTTATGTTAAGCACCTATTTCAAAATTATATTTTTTAACATTGATATTTATTAGGCCATTTCACAATTATATTTGAACGGCTCATATATTTATTCTAATTTTCATTGCACCCAATTCTTATTAATGTTTTTGTACCATTTTTAAGGTCCATTATAGTTAGTGGACTTTTCTAGCGTCAAGTATGAATCTACAAAATTGCTCATCACAAATTTAGTTTCTGTCATGATTATCATGGAGCAAACACAGTCGTGGATAATTGGATATTACCTGATTGCAAAGAAAATGCATCTCAATCATCTAAGAGGTTTCACTTATTTTGATCAATTGCATGTTTTTGGATTATGATCCTATATAATTTTTTTGTTTAAAATTTTCATTAATGACATTTTAATGTTTTGTAGAATTAGGAAGGAAAAGGTGAAGACAAGGATGGAAGGTGGGTCAAATTTTTTATTGTGGGTAAATAAGAGTATAAAAATTGAGGAGCATAAAAATACTGTGAGGGAAAAAGCAGCACATCTTGCCAAGATTTTTGAAGAGCAGGTTTGTAACCCCTTGAGGTGCACATGAGTGTCTTTTTTTATATTATAATGATCTTATATCTTATTTTGCAATTTCTTGTAATAATAATCATTATTCAACTTATAGCTTTGAATGTAAAATCGTATTTGATATGGGTGCCTCGTTTACTTAGGATAATGTGGAGGATACAGAAAGTGATGATGAAGAAAGGACAGTGCACAGTGGAAGTAATAATTTCTTTCTTAAACACTTTTTCTATAGTCTTCTCTGCTCAACTGTTGCAAATGGTTTTCTATTGTATTCTTACTATTTCACTATATTTCTAAATCTTACATTTATAGGAGATTCTTCGCATGTGTTGAAATAAGAGAAAAGTGGATGCATTTTCTGGATGTTAAAACCTCCAAAATTGGTAGATGGGTGTGTAGCATACTTGCTATGATATCAATCTATTGTATATCCATGTTATGTGGTCAATACCTTTCTCTAAACAATGTGTAGTGTTGTTGATATGCAGAGGATATGGCAGGATTGAAGGTCCTTAACGGGTTTGATAAAGTAATTGAAGGAGGGGTAGTTGTATTGATACTTAAGGATCATAATGTTCTTGTTGGTGATGATGTTAATGATGGTATGTTGAGTTTGTCTGCCAAGTCCTAAATTTTTAATTTACCTAATATGGTCTTTGTATCCATCTTTTTGTTATGTTTGTTGATTGAAGATTCACTAATTATGTTGTCATGCTACTACAACAATTGATATGCTTGAAAACATTGAAATTGGAGAGCAAAATGCAAGAAATGAAGCCTACAAAGCAACTAAAAAGAAAATTGGGATCTATGAAGACAAGTGAGGTACATATTTATTGGATAATCAATTTTCTAAATGTTTTCATTTTTATCTTACAAATTTCTCACTATTTTTGTTGTGGCATATTTCAAAATGATATGAATATTATGTAATAAATTCCTCCTCAATATGATGACCCTTTTAAGGAGGAGGTAAGTTTTTCCCTTGATGTTATGATGTAGTACTATTGAGATATTTAATATGTTCACATTTTCTATAAGATTCTCAAGGCTTTAACATTCATTTTGTACCTTATATGAAAAATTTTCAATTTTATTTTCAGGGGGTAACTATAGATCAAATGTGAGGGGGTTCCTCTTGCGATCGCTTCTATGTGGTGCTCTTCATAAGATCTAATTTTTCTTGTTGACTGAGCTTGAATCTGATTCACCGCGGGGCTCGTTCCTAGGATCACCGATCTCAGATCTGTGAAAATAGATTTCAATTCATCTGTGAGCAAGTCCTCCTCCACTTTTGTATATGCTTGCAACCTAACAGAATCATTAATGGCAAGAGGTGTCGTGGTTTAAGCAGGACGAATGCGAAAATCTTCAGAGGTCTTTGAATGCAGAGGTCTTGTTTCGAATGCAAAGATATTGTTTTTTGATTATTTTTATTTTATGTGGGCATATCCAGATCGAGTGGTTCATGAAGCAAAAGTCAGTGATTTACTTTTATTTGGAGCAGGATTTGATTCACGGTACTAAAAGCAGAATTTTTCCTACTAGGGTTTCTTGTAGATTAAAAGGCTTACTGAGACTCTACTTCTGGGTTCTAGATCTAATATTCTTAGGCTAGATCTAGATCTAGATCTAATCTTCTGCCTTATTTCTTTGAGGCTGGGTTCTAGATCTAATCTTCTGCGGCTAGACCTAGATCTAATCTTCTGCCTTATTTCTCTGCGACTAGGTCTTAGCTTTCTATGGGAAAATATGGCTTCCAACTTCGCAAAAATAGATGTTGGCCTAGTTCCGTCCGCTTCTGGAGGGAAAGCTCCTGCCCACATCGTCAGTGAAGCCCCAGCTCCCACTGTCTAGGTGATCTCGGCCTCACTCGATGAGGCTTTGAAATTTTCCGAAAGTGCCCTAATCTACTGGTTCAATGGTTTTTGGACGTGGCTGACAGCTCTCCACAATTGGATCTCGAAGGTATGGAAGCTTGTCATTTTTGATGAAATTAATATCTACCCCTGTGCTAGGGGTTTCTTTATAGTAGATTTTGAAAATCTTGAAAGCAGACAATGTATTCTAGATTCCGGCCCTTCTTTTTGGGAAAACTCAGGCCTGTTAATGAAGCCATGGAACCCATCATTCGATCCCTCAACAGCAGTCATAACCTCAACACCAGTTTGGGTGAGATTTCCAAGCCTACCCTTACATCTCTGGAATCTCTCATCCCTAAAAGCCATTGGAAATGCAATTGGGAAATTTTACTGTAGGTGCCCAGAAACAGAGGAATATGCCAGAACCACCTATGCATGCATCTATGTGGAAATGGACTTCAACACCGGATTCCCACCTGAAATAAACCTAACAAGTAAAGACTATGTGTGGAACCATAAACTCAATTATGAAAGTGTCCTCTTCAGATGTCGATTCTGCTTTGAGACGGGCCATCTAGCCAAAATTGCCCAAAAGCCTCCCAGAAAAATTCTGCTAGAAAAAACCACCACAGATCTACATGGTGGGAAGGAGCACAAAAAGAACACTACACTATCATCAAAGAAGAATACTCTAGATAAAACTCTGAATCACAAGAAATCGGGTAAGAAAGAAACAACTCTCAAGACAAGCAGGGAGAAAGCCCCACCCAATAACAAAAAAGTGAACTCGACAACCCCTCAAGCATCAACAGTTATGAGGATTCGAAACCGCACACAACAAATCTTCATTTAACAACAAAGCAGATCTCTTAGAACAAACTTTTTCTCCGTCTATCTTCAATAGGACGAACACAATAGATCGCGAAGCTAAGACACCAATGTCCCAGGAACCAGAAGAGATGAAGGAGATGCAAGATAAAGGAAGTTTGAAGACCGTAGAAAGAAAATAAAGCTACAACATCAATCTTGCCAAGAAAGACGAGGAGCTAGACAATTAAAAACTAAGAAACTTATAGGTCCGATAGAACAATTTGGTCTCAATGGACGTTGACCACTATCATCATCATCATCATAAATGAAGAAGCCCATAGCAAACCAGATGAGGTACACTGGATTCATATTTTTCATAAGCATTTTATAGTAGGCAGGTGTGTGTGTTTTTTAAATGGAACTACTTCTATCAACTAAAGAATCTGGAAATAGAACTGGTACTTCTGTAGTTAGCTAACCAGTGGCTTCAATACTAAAAAACTACTCAGTGACTAGTTGACCATGATTATTGAGACTTCCTGCTTCCTACTTGTTAGGAAAGGCTTGTGTTCGAAATTTGCAATAAAATATAACAAAATTTCACAGCAGCCTACAACTTTATGAAGATTTTTTTTTACTTCTGAACAATAGTAAATTTAAGGGATTATTTCATTGTTGGCTGATTTGAAGGGTCCTCTATAGGATTCCATAGCCCTGGTTATTTTTCCTTCTTTCATTGTAAAAATATTTTTTCCAGGTTTTTCACCTGCAAAATCTTTAAAAAATTCTAGATAATTAAATATAATATAAGATAATTTTATTAATGTCCAATAAATGATCACAAAAGTGGTTCAATGGGGATAAAATAAAATACAGTTTGTGTAGTTCAAAGTGGGAATGCAAAAGCAACTTCGATCTCTAAGCTTCCATCAACAAGAAAAGATCCAATACCTAAGAATCGAGTCATAAAGAAAGAAAGAAAAGGACACATTCGTGAAACTTTGAAATGAATTGAATACATAAGTGAAATCTCCATCTCAAACACTTGGGAGTTGATACCATTCCAATGCTCCTTTTTGTCATGCATAAATTGTTTTCCATGCAACATCCTAGCTATAGTCTATTGAGATATATTAAAATGGCATTCGGGGGAGGCCCTAACTAGCTTCCTTTTCAAGAGTCATGGTGAACTAATTGTAGCTACCCACTACGCTAGAAGCCTAGAACTTGTGTTTCAATTGTTATTCTTTTATCAGTGCAGATATAGTTCTGTAATTATCATTATTATTTTAATTAATTAAATAAGCGAGGAGAAAAATATGCTCAGCTATTAAATCTGTGATCACAGGAGAAGACACCAGTAAGGCCATAATAATAAGGTATGACAAGGATAAGCTTGTGACAACTTTCAGGGTCTACAGAGCCTATAAATCTAGTTTCTTCTGGATTTATGTATAAAAAATTGTATCAGAGTGTAGGATTACATCAAACCTTTTGACAACTTTGTATTTCAATCATGTTTATGTTCTCAAATTTATATTGTGTTCTCAATTTTTTTCTGGAAGAATTGTCTTTCAAGTTGAAATTTTTAAAAAATTTAAGGATGTCAATCGTGTTTCTAACTTGTTTTGCTAACCGATCATTCCTTGACTTGTGTTGTTCAACAATTTATCTGTTGATATGAGTGGTTGTGGGGTACTTCTTCTTGAGTTGGAAGTGATTATTTGGGAAGTATCACAAGGATAGTCGTCCATACTGCTTCCTACTTTCTCAGAGCAAATTGGAAACATTATGGGAGAGTTTTCCTCATGAAAGGTTAGGTGTTTATAATCAGTCATAATTAATGTTCAAGAGTGATGCCATTTCTGAGGTCTATAGGGTAGTTGAATCATTTAGTAAAAATTAAATTGAAGGTTACACTATTAGTCTAGATCACATGGAGCAAAATTACATTCTAACGTTTTCCGAAGAATTATTTCATTGAGACTTCAAATAAGCATTAAGATTTACCTGTTACCTAATTCCTTAGAGAACTATACGAATTTCCACCATGTTGATTGAGAACTTCACAAATTTTCCCTAATATTATTTTGTCCTAATCTAAAGTTTGAGCAGGATCCTTTCTTCCTTTTGGAATTTAAAAAACCTTCCAACATGTTGACTTGAATGGTGTTCTACTTACAAGAGTCACCGAACTCTTGGAAATCTAGGTTAGTTACCTCTCTCTTTGGAAAAAGTTTTCTTCTTTTCTAAGGGTATCTTGACAAGCTTAAAGGAGTTGACACTCCAACAGGTGCAAGGGAGTTGAAACAATCTTGAAATTCCAAGTGTAAGATATGGGCATTGGCCTCACAATTGATATCAAAATAAATTAAGATGAAAAGGTGGCCTATTAATTCTCATATTAAGAAAAATCCCAAGACTTGGTGCATTTAAGGATCTGATTTCTTGTACTATTTCAAAAATTTATAGATATAAAATTTCATGCTTTAAAAAAAGGTACCAGTGTTGTTTCGACGCTCATTCCATGTTGAAAAGTGTGCAACAATAAATGCTTGTTGAGAATGCAACAAGATGATGGAGCTTAGTGGAAAGGAGTCGCCTTCACTAAGTGGTCCCGCAGGCAAGTTTTGGTGCAAAATCTATTTTTAGACATATGGATCATGGTCTATGAGTTGTAGTTTGTTGTTTATGGATGATTGGTCATGTTGGGAAAAATAGATGGACTTCTATTTTTGGATCACAGCAGGAGTGATCAGAGTCTATTTTTAGACTGCTAGTCAAAAATAGAAAAGTCAAATATTATTATCTCATAATAATATTTAGACTATAAACTTTATCTTATCCTCTTGGAGCACTTCAGTTTGAGCTACAGATGTGGCACATGTAGCTGTCAGAAGGAAATACGATTTTCTTGTGAGTCAGTTGAGCTATTGCATGCAGAACATCAATTAGAACTCATGCATGTGAGTTCTGTGGAGTTGGATGTGGAGTTGATGGAGTTGTGTTCAGTTTGACTTTGTTAAACTAGTTGTAATTAGTCTAACTACAAATAGACTAGTGATGAGTGATGTGAATTAATTGATTAAATTAATTCACTAATTATTAACTCATAAAGCAACTGAAGAATACATCAGTTAACTCAGTGCATGTACAGGCTAGTGGAGACAGGTGTTAGAGGTTGAGATTGCTATCAGTTATGACTATAGTTGTGCATGAGACTTTGCACAATCAAAGGATTGAGTATGCCCATGAGAATTGCATATGCCCAGTGATATAGCCTGTGCTCACGTGATTTCCAGTGTGAGTGATTCTCCTAGGTAAACAGAACTTGGAATGAGTTTGGATTCATTCATTCTCTTGCAGGACTGTGCAGTGGAGGCAGGCAAAGCAGCGGGGGGGATTTGGAGATCAGATCTGAGCTGTATTGTGTGTAACAGGTGGAGATAGTACTGAGTACTTGTGAGGAGTATTGTACTATGTATTGTTACATGTTCTCAATCATTAATATACAGATAGTGTGGGGTTTTCAGCTCTAAGATTTCCCCGGGTTACATACTGTGTTAATGTGTGCATGCGATTGATGTTTCATTGTTTTTTGATGCTGCTAAATTGATGATTAACGTAGAGGATATTATGTATTGTGCATGTATTCCGCAATAGTGTATAATCAGGATAATCTCTGTGAATAAGTGTTTATTATTCAAAATTTCTACATGGTATCAGAGCTCTTTGATTTGTAGAAAAAGTTCTACAGGATATCAAAGCGAGGATTGATCATCAGATCTATTATTCAGAAAGTGATTACATTTTATTTCTTCAAGCAGAGTCTGTAATCGGGCGAGGTAGCCTCTGGATTCATCCTTCTTTTGGAAGGTGAGATATCCGGTGAATGCCCATACAGTCAATCTCTGTATGAGAAATACTTTGTTCTCACAAATTTTAGATCAGAAGCGGTTGCGTTTTTTTTGAGCTGGTGGAATTCGAATTTGCAACAGTGTTTTCTTGGTGTCAAAGTTGAAATGTATTTCAATGGATTGCGATTGGAGTATGCCCTTAAGGTCAGCTCAAACTATATTGCATGGAAGGACAAGATGGAGGTGGTGTTAGATGATAATGGGTTGAAGGAGTTCATAGATGCGGATGTCCCAAAACCTACTGATGCTGCTCATGTCAAGGATTGGTAAAAGAAGACAGCAAAGTGTCAAAGGATTCTGTTGGAGGGCATGAGGGATCACATTGTGTCCAACCTCCATGGAAAGGCTTATCCATATTTGATGTGGAAAACATTGACAAAATTATTCCAAAGCAATAGCGACCAGAGGAAGTTGGTGCTCAAGGATAAACTCAGAAACATTAGGTGTGAGAATGGAGACAGTATGCCCCAGTATCTCACGAAGTTCACCCAATGCCAGGATGAGTTGGGAAGTGTGGGGGTAACTGTTGAGGATGAGGATATGGTGAGTCTAGCACTCCTTGGCCTTCCTAAGAGTTGGCATAGCTACCAGGACTCGGTGAATGGAAGGGAGAAATTGCCAGGATGGGAGAGACTTTGGTCGGATCTTGTGCAAGAGAAGATTAGACGGCGCACCAGAGACAGTTCTTCATCTATGCATGATGAGGACAATTGTGCCTTAGCGAGTAAGGTGAATAAGGGGAAGGGGAAGGTTTCTCTTTTCGAATCCAGTTCTTCCAATGATGGGAAGAAGGTTGACAAGTCGAAGGTGCGATGCTTTCGTTTTCATGAGTTGGGCCATTATGCTACTAATTGCCCAAAGAAGAAGTCCAAGAAGGGATCCGGGGAAGGATCTGAAGGTGAGGCAGCCTCACTTGCTTCACAGTTTGAGTTGGACTTCACACTCTTCGCATGCATGGTTTCATCCATGGTGGGAAGTGGTTGGTTTCTTGACAGTGGAGCTTCTTTCCACATGACTGGTGACAAAAGTTTGTTCAGTACTTTGGAGGAGAAAGATATCCAGATACACATAGCGATGGGTAATGATGAGAAGTATAGTGTCTCAGGTGTAGGCACGGTTATTTTTCAGAGGGAGCATGGAGCTCGCCTTACCTTGACCGATGTCAAGTATGTACCAGGACTGAAGAGAAACTTGGTGTCGATCGCGATGCTGGAAGACAGATGCTATGATGTAGTCTTCAGTAAGGGAAAGGTTTTCCTTAGACACATTATCACTAGACAGGTGAAGCAGATTGGTTCACGGGTCAAGAACCTGTATGCTCTTGAGGTTCAGGATGCATCCAAAGCCTTGAGCAGCAAGGCAACTGATGGAGACTTGGTGGTTGAGAGGGAGCGTATATTACCTCTCAACATGCAGAGCCAGAAGAAGTCTCAGATGATTGTGGAGGAGCCATGATTAGTGCAACAGCTTCAGGAGGTTGTGGAGCAGCCACAACAAGGGAAGCTGAGAGGAGATTGAGTAAAGACATCTACTCATGCAGAGACCTCCATTAGGGGGAAACTTCGAGCCAGGTGGGTTGAGGGATCGCATACAGCCATACCTCCAGGTAGGAGGTGGGGTGATGTGGATTGATCATCCCAAGGAGGAGGGGTAGGATCCTTGAGGTACCCAACCTCTTGGATGAGACCTTGCTACAGGAGCCCCAATGTGGAGTAGCAGGAACTGACTGATTGGGTAGAGACAAATGCGAATGGAGCGACAGAGAGAGCGACAGTGTAGGGAATCCCAGGACAACGCATAGCTAGCAGGCTATAGCAATGTGAAAGGCACAAGTGTTTTGCACAGTGCTAGGTGGCATAGAGAGGTGTGCAATGGTGCGAAATGCATGGAGATGTTGCAGTAGCACAGATGTTAGATAGGGAGCACTTGTTAGCAGCAGGTAGAGCTTCAGCATCAGAGTATGTTCCTAGCCCAATAGAGTGGTAAGTTGGGAGTGTTTTTTGTTCTAAGTGTTGTTGGAGCAAGTGGACTAGGCAGATGTGTTGCATGCAGAACATTCCAGAGTTACAGGATCGGGTTTGAGAGGAAGCCTTTCTTGTTGAGAGGGAGTGTTGAAAAGTGTGCAACAAGAAATGATTGTTGAGAATGCAACAAGATGATGGAGCTTAGTGGAAAGGAGTCGCCTTCACTAAGTGGTCCCGCAGGCAAGTTTTGGTGCAAAATCTATTTTTAGACTATGTCTATTTTTAGACATATGGATCATGGTCTATGAGTTGCAGTTTGTTGTTTATGGATGATTGGTCATGTTGGGAAAAATAGATGGAATTTTATTTTTGGATCACAGCAGGAGTGATCAGAGTCTACTTTTAGACTGCTAGTCAAAAATAGAAAAGTCAAATATTATTGTCTCATAATAATATTTAGACTATAAACTTTATCTTATCCTCTTGGAGCACTTTAGTTTGAGCTACAGATGTGGCACATGCAGCTGTCAGAAGGAAATATGCTTTTCTTGTGAGTCAGTTGAGCTATTGCATGCAGAACATCACTTAGAACTCATGCATGTGAGTTCTGTGGAGTTGGATGTGGAGATGATGGAGTTGTGTTCAATTTGATTTTGTTAAACTAGTTGTAATTAGTCTAACTGCAAATAGACTAGTGATGATTGATGTGAATTAATTGATTAAATTAATTCACTAATTAGTAACTCATAAAGAAACTGAAGAATACATTAGTTAACTCAGTGCATGTACAGTTCAGTGGAGACAAGTGTTAGAGGTTGAGATTGCTATCAGTTGTGACTATAGTTGTGCATGAGACTTTGCACAATCAAAGGATTGAGTATGCCCATGAGAATTGCATATGCCCAATGATATAGCCTGTGCTCACGTGATTTCCAGTGTGAGTGATTCTCCAAGATAAATAGAACTTGGAACGAGTTTGGATTCATTCATTCTCTTGCAGGATTGTGCAGTGGAGGTAGGCAAAGCAGTGGGGGAGATTTGGAGATTAGATCTGAGCTATATTGTGTGTAACAGGTGGAGATAGTACTCAGTTCTTGTGAGGAGTATTGTACTATGTATTGTTACATGTTCTCAATCATTAATATACAGATAGTGTGGGGTTTTCAGCTGTAAGCTTTCCTCGGGTTACATACTGTGTTAATGTGTGCATGCGATTGATGTTTCATTGTTTTTTGACGCTGCTAAATTGATGATCAACGTAGAGGAGATTATGTATTGTGCATGTATTCCACAAAAGTGTATAATCGGGATAATCTCTGTGAATAAGTGTTTATTATTCAAAATTTCTACATGGTATCAGAGCTCTTTGATTTGTAGAAAAAGTTCTACATGATATCAAAGCGAGGATTGATCATCAGATCTATTATTCAGAAAGTGATTACATTTTATTTCTTCAGGCAGAGTCTGTAATTGGGCCAGGTAGCCTCTGGATTCATCCTTATTTTGGAAGGTGAGATATCCGGTGAATGCCCATACAGTCAATCTCTGTACGAGAAATACTTTGTTCTCACGAATTTTAGATCAGAAGCAGTTGAGTTTTTTTTGAGCTGGTGGAATTCGAATTTGCAACAGTGTTTTCTTGGTGTCAAAGTTGAAATGTCTTTCAACGGATTGCGATTAGAGTATGCCCTTGAGGGTAGCTCGAACTATATTGCATCGAAGGATAGGATGGAGGCGGTTTTAGATGATAATGGGTTGAAGGAGTTCATAGATGCGGATGTCCCAAAACCTACTGATGCTGCTCAAGTCGGGGATTGGTAAGAAAAGACAACAAAGTGTCGAAGGATTCTGTTGGAGGGCATGAGGGATCACATTGTGTCCAGCCTCCATGGAAAGGATTCTCCATATTTTATGTGGAAAACGTTGACAGAATTATTCCAAAGCAAGAGTGACCAGAGGAAGTTGGCGCTCAAGGATAAACTCAGAAACATTAGGTGTCAGAATAGAGACAATATGCCCCAGTATCTCCCGAAGTTCACCCAATGCCGGGATGAGCTGGGAAGTGTGGGGTAACTGTTGAGGATGAGGATATGGTGAGTCTAGCACTCCTTGACCTTCCTAAGAGTTGGCATAGCTACCAGGACTCAATGAATGGAAGGGAGAAATTGCCAGGATGGGAGAGACTTTGGTCGGATCTTGTGCAAGAGGAGATTAGACGGCGCACCAGAGACAGTTCTTCATCTATGCATGATGAGGTGAACTGTGCCTTAGCGAGTAAGGCGAAGAAGGGGAAGTGGAAGGTTTCTCTTTCCTAATCTAGTTCTTCCAATGATAGGAAGAAGGTTGACAAGTCGAAGGTGCGATGCTTTCGTTTTCATGAGTTGGGCCATTATGCTACTAATTGCCCAAAGAAGAAGTCCAAGAAGGGATCCGGGGAAGGATCTGAAGGTGAGGCAGCCTCACTTGCTTCACAGTTTGAGTTGGACTTCACACTCTTCGCATGCATGGTTTCATCCATGGTGGGAAGTGGTTGGTTTCTTGACAGTGGAGCTTCTTTCCACATGACCGGTGACAAAAGTTTGTTCAGTACTTTGGAGGAGAAAGATCTCCAGATACACATAGCGATGGGTAATGATGAGAATTATAGTGTCTCAGGTGTAGGCACGATTATTTTTCAGAGGGAGCATGGAGCTCGCCTTACCTTGACCGATGTCAAGTATGTACCAGGACTGAAGAGAAACTTGGTGTCGATCGCGATGCTGGAAGACAGAGGCTATGATGTAATCTTTAGTAAGGGAAAGGTTTTCCTTAGACACCTCATCACTAGACAGGTGAAGCAGATTGGTTCACTGATCAAGAACCTGTATGCTCTTGAGGTTCAAGATGCATCCAAAGCCTTGAGCAGCAAGGCAAATGATGGAGACTTGGTGGTTGAGAGGGAGCGTATATTACCTCTCAACATGCAGAGCCAGAAGAAGTCTCAAACGATTTTGGAGGAGCCACAATTGGTGCAGCAGCTTCAGGAGGTTGTGGAGCAGCCACAACAAGGGAAACTGAGAGGAGATCGAGTAGAGACATCTACTCATGCAGAGACCTCCAGTAGGGGGAAACTTCGAGCCAGGTGGGCTGAGCGATCGCATGCAGCCATACCTCCAGGTAGGAGGTGGGGTGATGTGGATTGATCGTCCCAAGGAGGAGGGGCAGGATTCTTGAGGTACCCAACCTCTTGAATGAGACCTTGCTACAGGAGCCCCGATGTGGAGTAGTAGGAACTGAATGATTGGGTAGAGACAGATGTGGATGGAGTGACAGAGAGAGCGACAGTGTAGGGAATCCCAGGACAGCGCATAGCTAGTAGGTTGCAGCAATGCGAAAGGCACAAGTGTTTTGCACAGTGCTAGGTGGCACAGAGAGGTGTGCAATGGTGCGAGATGCATGGAGATGTTGCAGTAGTGCAGATGTCAAAGAGGGAGCACTTGTCAGCAGTAGGTAGAGCTTCAGCATCAGAGTATGTTCCTAGCCCAACAGAGTGGTCAGTTGGGAGTGTTTTTTGTTCCAAGTGTTGTTGGAGCAAGTGGACCGGGCAGATGTGTCGCATGCAGAACATTCCAGAGTTACAGGATCGGGTTTGAGAGGAAGCCTTTCTTGTTGAGAGGGAGTGTTCAAAAGTGTGCAACAAGAAATGCTTGTTGAGAATGCAAAAAGATGATGGAGCTTAGTGGAAAGGAGTCACCTTCACTAAGTGGTCCCGCGGGCAAGTTTTAGCACAAAATCTATTTTTAGACTGTCTATTTTTAGACATATGGATCACGGTCTATGAGTTGCAGTTTGTTGTTTATGGATGATTGGTCATGTTGCGAAAATATATGGACTTCTATTTTTGGATCACAGCAGGAGTGATCAGAGTCTATTTTTAGACTGCTAGTCAAAAATAGAAAAGTCAAATATTATTGTCTCATAATAATATTTAGACTATAAACTTTATCTTATCCTCTTGGAGCACTTCAGTTTGAGCTACAAATGTGGCACATGCAGCTGTCAGAGGGAAATATGCTTTTCTTGTGAGTCAGTTGAGCTATTGCATGCAAAACATTAGTTAGAACTCATGCATGCGAGTTCTGTGGAGTTGGATGTGGAGTTGATGGAGTTGTGTTCAGTTTGACTTTGTTAAACTAGTTGTAATTAGTCTAACTGCAAATAGACTAGTGATGAGTGATGTGAATTAATTGATTAAATTTATTCACTAATTATTAACTCATAAAGCAATTGAAGAATACATTAGTTAACTCAGTGCATGTACAGTTCAGTGGAGACAGGTGTTAGAGGTTGAGATTGCTATCAGTTGTGACTATAGTTGTGCATGAGACTTTGAAAAATCAAAGGATTGAGTATGCCCATGAGAACTGCATATGCCCAATGATATAGCCTGTGCTCACATGATTTCCAGTGTGAGTGATTCTCCAAGGTAAATAGAACTTGGAACGAGTTTGGATTCATTCATTCTCTTGTAGGATTGTGCAGTGGAGGCAGGCAAAGCAGCGGGGGAGATTTGGAGATCAGATCTGAGCTGTATTGTGTGTAACAGGTGGAGATAGTACTGAGTACTTGTGAGGAGTATTGTACTATGTATTGTTACATGTTCTCAATCATTAATATACAGATAGTGTGGGGTTTTCAGCTATAAGCTTTCCCCGGGTTACATACTGTGTTAATGTGTGCATGCGATTGATGTTTCATTGTTTTTTGATGCTACTAAATTGATGATCAACGTAGAGGAGATTATGTATTGTGCATGTATTCCGCAATAGTGTATAATTGGAATAATTTCTGTGAATAAGTGTTTATTATTCAAAATTTCTACATTCCATAGCTCATAAATTGCAAAGCAACATTTTGATATTACATGAGTGACTGAAATCACAAGAAATCCCATGGAAATCAAGTACAAGTTTGGACTTGGTGTAGTATAAGGCTTTTAAGAAAAAAGCTTGTATCGATCCAGATCAGATTATGTCAATGGCTGTAGTATGAAATCTTTCCCTCTCATTGATAACGAAAAAATCTAACAAGGTGACTGGGTTTTCAGTCTCAATGCCTGCCATGTTTCTTTCTATCTAGTGGATTGGTTCACATCATTGGTTGTAAGGAATTCATGTTCTGACAATACTCCTGTTATCTCCAGTTACTACAATTAACTCTTCTCTTTTAGTCATGAAAGCTAGTTCTCTTAGGCATGAGAGAAGTTCGAGCACACCTTTCAAAATAGGGAATCCCCTTGGGAAAACATTTTGTATATTGTTTGTTCATCAAATATCATGGGGATTCCCCTCAAGATAAAAATTTATCTTTGATCCTTAAACAAACATCATAGATTTGACAAATTCATGCAAATAATAATAACTTATGAGCCTTAGCTCAATATACATCTTCCTTGTATTCTGTGGATAGTAACCTTGGAGGATCTAGTAAGTGAAACAATGTATGAACAAATTTCTTCCTTGTCTTCCAGCGTATATACCTTAAAACCTTAAGTGGTGTACTAAAGGTAACCTGTGGATGAGGATGAGCAGTTGGGGGAGGATGATATCGTGGTCTACCTCAGTGACAATTTTCATGGCTTTGAAAAGGAGCAGTTTGAGGTTTTTATTAAAAATATTTTTAGTATATCTTAATTTTTGGGATGCAATAACTTTCTTTGTGTGCATTGAAAACCTAGCTTTATAATATCACTCCAAGTTTGGCTCACCTAACAGGCCTAGTGCAACATCTCCACATATTTGAGCAAGTCAGGACTTTAACTGCTTGCAAATATCGAACTTTCCTTAACCTATACCACTATTTACATAATTAGGATATACATGCTCAGAGTCTGGTTGTGAACAAACATGGTCTAGTGTCATCAATGGACTTCTTTTTGAATCTTTTGGCCTTTTGATAACACGATGTTTGACTTGGTATGAATACAAAGCATTAGCCCATTCATATGTATATATTAGAAAGAAATAGGATGCACCCCTTCTTTTCAATGTTCGCCAAATGAAAAACAAAAAAAACATGTATCATGTAATTGTTGCTTCTCAAATACATTTCTAGTTAGTGTCTCTAGCATTTTAGTATATGTGAGGAGATTGGGTGGAAACTGGAACTAGATATTGGTTGAGGCATTACCCATCCATACATGCCAGGATTTTGTACATTATGCAGTTTATTAATATAAGATTCTTGCAACCCATGGAAAATACATCGATTATGATACCAACGCATTGGAAATGTCTTATCGCCCCCATGACTTGATTCCATGGCTGGTTTGGCAAGGTTTTGATGGCTGATTTGGGCCTTAGGATACATAAATGGATTTGGTTCATCAAGTGTCTTTGTGACAAGACAACAAATCTGTGTGCACCCCTAACCAAACATGGGATTGTGATAGAGTTTTATTATTGGAACACCACTTTCGCTTATAATATTTTCTCATTGAGAAGTAAAAACATGTACTTCGACAACATCATTGAGAAAAATCTCTCTTCTAGTATTCCTTAGCAATCATTTGTGAATGCTAGTAAAAAGCTACTTATCAAGTTCACTTTCATTGCCATATTTAGTGACTGCTTTAGGTGGGAAATCAAAATGGTAGTAAACGAACTCTAAAATGGTACATGTTAGAACTTGGCACTACCAATTTTACAATATTTGCAAGAAATTATATTTTTGGTTGTCTCTGGTCTTAGCAAAAGGTTTCAAAAGGATTGAAAATGGAAAGATACTTGAAAAAAATAATTAATTTCTTGGAGCATACCTCTCTAAATCATGATAAAATGAATTTGAATCATCTCCACTATTACAATACAATGGAAATCATAATATTTCAATACAGACAAAACATAATAATAACAGAAAATGCAGAACTAATAGAAAGAATATATGTTTTGTGTTTAATTACAAGAGATCATTTGTATTTATAATATAGTGAGAGGGGCCTGGCATTGAATATAGGTGGTTGGATTGTTCACCCACCAATCAATGATAAGTCAAATATGCATAGGATTAGACACTGTGATCTAAATAAACTTAACTACATGATGTATGTACAACAACGCCCCAGCATAAGTGAAACTTAGGGACATAGGGAAAATATGTTATCTCAAAATGGGTCATGGCTACAAGGTCATGATATATACCATGTACGAAGTGTTCATAACAAAATAAATCAAAGAGGGGGAGTGATATTACCCCCACCTTAGAGACAATTTGCTTCACCCCAAGCAAGGTATGAAGTTGAACATAATGAGACTTTGTCAAGGGTTAGTGAAGATGTCAGCAACCTGCATCTCAATGTGTGAAAATATTGCAAATCAATAATCCTATCATTAATCAACTATTGAATGCAATGCATAAGGACTTCTATAGGTTTGGGAAGTTGATTCTCTATTGGATGCCTGATAACATGGATAGCACTCTGATTATTTACCCAGATTATAATAGGTTTCTCTTGTTGAAAACTAGACTTGGTCAAAATCTGTTCAATCCAAATAGACTCAATGGAAATGCTATTGACACCTTGATATTTTTCATCCATAGGAGGAAGGGAATTGACGACTATCTCTTTTCTAGACCAAAAACCAGGACCAGAGACAATATGAATGACATAGACAGAGTCTGAATTGCATTAATCAATATTTCCAACCTAATCAGAGTTAGTATAACCCACTAAATGTGTGTTACCATTAGAAGAATATTGAATGCATCTTTCTAATGAAGCTCATGTGGTTCCTTCATGAGTGGGAAACCAACCAACTGCATAGGAGATATCTGGTTGGAAGTGAGTCAAGTACAAACGGATTCCAACAAGTTGTCGATACATCATAGCATAAACAAAAGGAGTTGAAACACTTGGTTGACAACTTGACCCCTGACAAAAAGGGTGTGGGTTTAAATTTGCAATCCAATCTATGGAATCTACTAAAGATATCAAAGCCACAATTTAACTGTGAGATGCCTTTTCTAGAAGCAAACTAAAAGAGTTGTTGATACGACATAGCATCAAAAAAAGGAGTGGAAACACTTGGTTGAAAACTTAACCCTTGATGAAAAAGGGGTGGTTGTATATTTTCAATCCAATATGTGAAATCTACTCAAGAGATCCAAGGCATACTTGATTTTGTGAGATTCTTATCCTAGATGCAAACCAAGTGATCTGTATCTCAAGAAAATAGTGAAGAAGCCTCAAGTATTTCGTGTTGAACTATTGATGGAGAGTCAAATTCATATGATTAATGAAGGTAGGAAAAGGCCCTATAACATATTATGCCCTACTATCCATAGAAAAGGAAGAACCATAGCTTGAAGGATATGGCAAACTTCATGATCCATTCCAGAGGTCCTTGCTAGCCGTTTTGCGTTGAAGCCATCAATTGTGACAGATATGTTCAAAATTGCATGCCTCACAAAACTGTCCAAGGGTGTCCCTAGAGGAAGGTTTGAGTGGAGGGAACCCCTCTATTTTCTATCCCAAAGTCTTTTGGTGCAATGTGGGGCCCAAACCCCCCCAAAAAAATGCAAGGCAATGGACATACAATGTATAATTTTCATATTTGTTGGCAACCCAAAATATGTTAAACGTTGTAGATTGCTTATTCCAGATACACATCATTTAATCATTAGGAGTGTTCAATTTGATGAGCATGCCCCTTGGCATCTCGATCTTCATATGATTTTGCTTCTTTTGACTTGACTTCTCCAGCTAATGATTTTTCTCTTGAAGAAAAATGTGATGAAATGTTTCTACCACTTTGTAAGTGGGGTGAAAATGTGCATACTTAGTTTAAGTTAACTTAGGTAATACATTAAATCCTTATTTGGTATGTCTTCCAACCAACTTCTTAATTGTCAAACTCTTCCCATTTTTCTATGACTGGAGGGCCTTTCTGTGTATTCCAGACACAATGGATTTTATAGATAGTGATATTCTTGTTCCTTAAATTGGTTTTGAGTCCCTATTCTTTTTTCCGAGTTCTGTGGCCTCCAAATTTAAAACAAAGAATGTTGACCAAGATCATGTGTCAGCTTGAACTCCATACATACAAGGAAGAACAACAATAGAAGAAGAAGAACTAACATAAAGACTTTTGTTGTTGTTCTGCCTTGTCTATATGCAATTCTATAAGTGTAATTACAAGGAGATCACCGGTACAGGATTAGACACTGTGATCTAAATAAACTTAACTACATGATGTATGTACACCAACACCCCATCATATGAGTAACTTAGGGACACAGAGAAAAGGTGTTATCTCAAAATGGCTCTGGGCTATAAGGTCATGATAGGTACCATGTACAAAGTGTTAAAAAAAAAAAAAAATCAGAGAGGGGGATTGAGATTACCCCCACCTTAGGGACAATTTGCTTCACCCCAAGCAAGGTATGAAGTCGAACATAATGAGACTTTGTCAAGGGTTAGTGAAGATTTTAGCAACCCACATCTCAGTGTGTGACAATACTGAAAATCAATAATCCTATCATTAATCAATTGTTGGATGTAATGCATATGGAATTCTATAGGTTTGGGAAGTTGATGCTCTAGTGGTTGCCTGACAACATGGATAGAACTCTTATTACTGCCCCATATTAGAGTAGGTTTCTCTTGCTGAAAAATAGACTTGGTCAAAATCTATTCAATCCAAATAGACTAAATGGCAATGCTATCAACACCTCGGTATTTTTCATCCATAGGAGGAAGGGAATTGACAAATTTCTTTTTCAAGCTAGACCAAAAACTAGGACTGAAGCCAAGATGAATGACATAGACAAATTTTGACATGCAGTAATCAATATTTCCAACCTAATCAGATTCAGTATAACCCACTAAATTTTCATTACCATAAGAAGAATAATGAATGCAGTTTTCTAATGAAGCTCATGTGGTTCCTTAATGACTGGGAGACCAACCAACTACACAGGAGACATCTTGATGATCAGAATCTGGATTAGGGGCTAAAATTTGATAAAAAAATGAAAGTGTCTAGAATCACTCGAAACCTAAACGACTGCTTCCGCCTCATCAAGGCAATCACAATTGTTTTTTATTGGTTAACAAAATATATTAAGGGACGGGTGGAGGGTGGGATAAACCTGTGACCTCCCCCTCCCAACTCCATTACAATATCGTTGAGCCAACGATGGATTCATTACATGATGGTCACCATACTGTATATATGCTTACAATGAATGCCAACAACGAGAGCGGAGGGAGCCAGCCCCACAGGCTAGCTCCCTCACCATATGACCACATAACATGACCATGCGCCATCGCTAACAGATAAATTCACTTAGAGTGCAAATAATCATGCTTAAATTTAATTAATCTGTTTTTAAGGTTGGCGACAATTTTGGAGGCACGCCGAATTCGGCAGAATTGCCAATTTTGGCTTTGCTAACTGGAGTCTTCTCTAGTTTTAGCGGAGTTTCCCAGGGAAACATTGAATGAAGCATATCTTGAGAAATTTTTGACCAAATTGAGCTTAGAAATAAGTTTTATTGGCTAATTTGGACATTCTAAACTCATTGGTGTAGGTTGCAGAGGCAATAGAAGACTTCTACAGGTGATTTTTCCACAGGTAAGTTCAAGGAAGCCTAGGGCCACCAGGGAAGAAGGTCATGCCCAGATAAGCCAAAATTAGTTTTAAGAGATATAATAGTCATTTTCGGGGTTTTTGGGTCCTACGAACACAATGGAATAGGTTTTAGGAGCAATATGATACTTATGTATGTGATTTTTCCACATTGAAGTTTTATGAAGCCTAGGGCCACCAGGGAGGACGTCATACCCAAAATATCTATGGTCCATTTGAGGAGTTTGGAGTGTTATATTAGGGGTTTTGGAATGTTATAAGTCCATTGAAGCAAGTTTTAGGAGCTTTAGAGCATTGTGAGATGTAATTTTTTTCCATTTTGAGCAAATACAAAGGCCCAAGCCATGGAAGATGGACCAAGGAGATGTAGACCAGGAGGGGTGAACTCCTTTATCAAAACAATGTGTTGAGTGTTTTTCTAGATGATTTATTGTTCATTTGCTTATTATTGTTCAATTCTTACTTTCATGCTATTATTCTCATGATTTCACATAAAACTTGACATAGAATTCACATGTTTCCAATCAGAAACAGTATAAGAAAGCCCTGCACATGAAGTAATAGACAAGCATGTGTTTTTAAATTTGTAAATGAAATTAGCACAACAAAACTAACATTCAGCTACCTATCATTGGATGACTATGCGTCAAGTACAAAAGGCTTTTAATGAGCTGTCAACACAACATAGTATCAACAAAAGGAGTAGAAACACTTGGTTGACAACTTGACCCCTGACAAAAAGGGTGTGGGTGTAAATTTGCAATACAATATGTGAAATCTACTAAAGATATCAAAGGCACAATTGAACTATGATATGTCTATCCTAGATGCAAATTAAAAGAGTTGTTGATACCATGTAGCATCAACCAAAGGAATGGAAACACTTGGTTGAAAACTTGACCCTTGATGAAAAAGGGTGGATGAGATTTGCAATCCAATATGTGAAATATACTCAAGAGATCCAAGGCATACTTGAGTTTGTGATATGCTTATCCTAGATGCCAACGAAGTGATCTGTATCTCAAGAAAGTAGTGAAGGAGCCTCAAGTCTTTCATGTTGAACTATTGATGGAGAGTTGAATTCATATGATTAATGAATGTAGGAAAATTATTTACAACATACTATGCCCTACTATCCACAGTAAAGGAAGAATCATAGCTTGAAGGAGATGGAAAATTTCATGATCCATTCTAGAGGTCCTTGCTGGCAGTTTTGGGTTGAAGCCATCAATTATGCCAAATATGTTTAAAATCACATGCCTCACAAAATTGTCTAGGTGATGTCCTCAGAAGAAAATTTGAGTGGATGGAAGCCCTCTACTGGCTATCCCAAAGTGTTTGGGTGCAATGTTCGGACCAAACCTCCCAAAACAAATGCAAGGCAATGGACATACAATGTATGGTTTACATATTTGTTGGTTACCCAGAATATGTTAAAGGTTGTAGATTACTTGTTCCAGATATATATTAGTTAATGATTAGGATTGTTCAATTTGATGAGCATGCCCCTTGGAATCTTGATCTTCATATGATTTTTCTTCTTTTGACTTGACTACTCTAGCTAATTATTTTTCTCTTGAAGAAAATTGTGATGAAATGTTTCTACCACTTTCGAAGTGGGGTGAAAAATGTACATACTTGGTTTAAGTTCATTTAGGTAATACATTAAATACTTATTTGGTATATCTGCCAAACAACTTCTTAATTTCTAGTCTCTTCCTAGTTTGCTATGAATGAAGGGCTTTTCTTTGTATTCCAGACATAACATATTTTATAGATAGTGATATTATTGTTCCTTAAATTGGTTTTGAGTCTGCTCTTTTTTTCGAGTTTTGTGGCCTCCACATTTATAACAAAGAGTGTTGACCAAGATCATGTGTTAGCTTGAACTCCATACAGACAAGCCAGAACAAAAACAGAAGGAGAAGAACTAACATAAAGACTTATGTTGTTGCTCTGACGTGTCTGTATGGAGTTATATAAGTTTAATTAAAAGGAGATACCTGTATCTATGACATAGATTGTGAGGAGCTCAACTTTAAATATAGGTGGTTGGGTAGTTCACCTGCTACGTTGTAATAAGTCAATTATGCATAGTGATTAGACACTAAACATCAAATTACAAGGAGATACCTGTATCTATGACATAGATTGTGAGGAGCTCAACTTTAAATATAGGTGGTTGGGTAGTTCACCTGCTACGTTGTAATAAGTCAATTATGCATAGTGATTAGACACTGAACATCAAAGTTAACACGAATAGATCAGAGGGTATGGATGCACAGTTAACATTTATCAATACAAAGTTAATTTACTTTTCATAATAATAATTGACTATCATTTGAAGTGTTAATGAAATAGATATAACACTAGGTTGGATTGATATTAAACTTTCACCATGGATTTATCAATCCAAAGGATTAAATAGTTCAAGTTTAACTTTTTATTTTTAAAGTTTTTACAGCCATAAAAGGTTAAACTCTTAAAGATTTAATCACATTATATGCTTAATAAATCTTGAGTTAAAACTGGGATATAGGTTGGTTTCATAGATGCAAAATATTGAGTTGGATCTATGCTCAATTGGTTTTTTGCTTATAGTAATTAAAGGAGCAAACATAGATAGGGAATTTTTCTATCACAACCTATAGTGCACCTTTTATCGCTTGCAATTATAGCTAGAAAACATGTTTCTCATGACATTAATATATACTTCCATAAATCATTGGAGGGGGAGCTTGTTGATTAAGGTTAAACAACAAGAACAGAAAAAGACAGGAAGACCAACATTTGGTGTGGGCACCTTATCTAATTGGGCTAGCTGAAAATTAAGGAAGCTTGGGAACACACCATAGTTACAACAACAAATGGAACGACACAGAGTGAGGTTAATGTTGTTGGCATTGTGGTGTTGGTGTTGTGGAGGCAGCCCCTGTGAAACAATTCTGCAACTGTAAGAGATCAGATTGTAATAATTTCCTAATTTTGTTTGTTGTAAGAGATCTAATAGTAATGCAGCAAGTGTAGAGACTTCATGGTGAACCAATTGTGGCTAGCCGCTACCCACTGAGCTAGAATCCTAGAACTGGTGTTTCAATTTTTATGCTTTTATCAATGTAGGTAACAGTTCTATGATTTTCATTATTAATTTTAATTACTTAGGTAAGGAGAAAGATATGCTCAAATATTGAGTTGTTGATCATGGTAGAAGACACCAATAATGCCATAATAATATGGTATGACAAGGATAAGGCTGTAAAGCTTTCAGGGTCTACATAGAATATAAAGCTTGTGTCGTCTAGAGGTCTGTATCAAAAATTGCGTCAAAGTGAAAGATTACATCAAAATTTTGGGCAAATTTGTATTTCAATCATGTTTATGTGTTTGGGTCTGTATCCATTTATATCATATTCTCGAGGCATATTTGTATTCCAATCATGTTCCATTTATATCATGTTCTCAAATTTGCTTTGGAAGAATTGTCTTTCAAGTTGAAAATTTTAAACATTTAAGGATGTCAATTATGTTTATAACTTGATTTTCTGACCAAATTTTCCCTAACTTGTGTTCAACAATTGCTCTGTTGATATGAGTGGTTGTGGGTAATTGATGCTTGATCTAGAAGTGGTTGTTTCAGGAAGTATATCTAATGTATTTATATTGGCCACAAACCTTCCAACATGTTGATTTGAATAGTGTTCCACTTACAAGAGTCACCAGACTCTGGGAAATCCATGTTGGTCACCTCTCTCTTTGGCAAAAGTTTCCCTGTTTTGAATCCTGACAAGCCTAAAGGAGTTGACATTCCAGCTAGGGAGTTTAAATAATCTTGAAATTCCAAGTGGAAAATATGGATGGTGACCTAACAATTGGTATCAAAAGAAATTAATATGTAAAGGTGGCCTATTAATTCACATCTTAAGAAAAAATCCAAGACTTGTTGCATTAAGGATCAGATTTCTTGTACTGTTTCAAAAATTCATAGTTATAAAATTTTATGTTATAAAAAAAGTATTAGTATTGTTTCTTATGTGTTCATTCCATATCGCATCTATTCTAGAGACTCTTTGATGTTACGTAAGGGAATGAAATGCAAAGAAACGCCATGGAATTTGAGTACAAGTTTGGACTTGGTGTACTGCAAAGGTTTGGAGGAAACAAGATTGTATTAACCCGATTCAGATATTGTGAGGGGTTGTAGTATAAAATATTTCATTCTCATTGATAACGGCAAAATCTAATAAGGTGACTTGTTTTGTAGTTTCAATGCCCATCCCCTTTTTGTCTATCTGGTGGATCAATTCACATCATTAGTTGTAATGTCTTCATGCTCTAAAAATACTCTTGTTAGATATTCTTGTCTCCAGTTATTACAATTAACTTTTCTCTTTTAGTCCATGGTTACTCCATTAATATGATCCGAGAAAAGAGACTTTCCTAATTGAAACTCCAGCTCTCAGCCCTTCCCACATTAATAACATTATGCACTCCAAAGTAGGGTAATTTATGTTGCATATGATGTGAATATATATCTTGATGGGAATATACATCTTCTAATGTAGGCTTAACACTTAGTTTTTCTCCTTTTCTTACACAAAAAACCTAGGGGATCATGTCCATTTTAAAATGTCTCCAATATTCAACAACCAAATACGAGTCTTTATTTTTCTCTACAATATTTTTAGATTGGTCTCATATATTTCACTTGAAATTTCTCGCAATTTCAATGTTATTGGTCGTTTTTGAAATATAGCTAATGGAAAATATTTACAACTAACAACCATTGGTTGGTCATTGATGCACTAAACAACTTTGTACTAATTTTCCAAATCCATCTCCACACCTTAGGCATGGGAGAAGTTCTTCACAATAGGGAATTCCCTTGGGAAAACATTTTTCATATAATTTTTTCATCAGATATCCCGGAGAATCCCATCAACATAACAATTTATCTTTGATCCTTAAACAAACATCACAAATTTGACCAATATAGACAAATAATAATCGCTCATGAGCCTTAACTCAACATACGTCTTCCTTTTCTTCTTAGGATAGTTACCTTGGAGGATCTACTAAAGTAAAACAATGTATGAACACATGTTTCCCTTGTATTCCATCATAGGTAATGAGTGGATGAGGATGAGTAGATAACATAGCATGATATCATGGTGTACCTCAATGATAATTTTTAAGTATTTGAAAAGGATCATTTTGGGGCTGCTATTAATTTTTTTTTGGGTATATCTTAATTTTTGGTATGAAATAACCTGCTTTGTGTGAATTGACAAATTGGCTTCATTATATCATGCCAACTTTAGCGCACCTATGAGGCCTAGTGCAACATCCCCACATAGTTGAGCTAGTTGAGACTTCAACTTCTCATAAAAAACTAGGAAAATTTTATGTTTTTAGTAAAACATACAATGTTTATTTTATGAGAAATGTCATGATATTTTCAGGCCGAAAAATCAGCTGGATGAAAAATCACAAATTTTCGACACATTTCCAAAAATCAATGATGTTATGAACACTGAATGAAATTAAAAATAATTTTGGGCATGGCCAAATGTGGAATTACAACCTTAATTTCATCAAGCAAGAGTAACATTTCAACTACCCTTGTCATACAATTTTTCTTTTGCTTAAATATTTCGTGCCTTGAATTCATTTCTAAATTCAAGTTCCTCGAAACGTGCAACTGCTTTTCAAAATCACTAGCTCATAATAAAAATTAGGTAGTGATAATGCTTATTTTTCCCATTTCCTTGTTTTATTTTCTTTCAAGATTAAAGATATATTGATGAACAATTTAATGCAGCTCAAATCTACTTGAAATCATGATTTTACACTTAAAACATAGAAGCTCGCCTGGTAATTATCTTGCTTATATCATTTCTGTGGGCACCCAACTAGTGTGTGTTATTCAAGTATGTGTCACTTGAAAGAATAATTGGAAGGAAGAGTTGTTATTGCTAGTCACATTTCATTGCACTGTATTTCTGTATTGTTACTTATTTGGAGAAGGATATATTAAATCAACAAAGAATAATTGTTGTGGTGATATACCATATAGGATTCCCACTAAATACCTCCACATGTGCACAAAACTGACAGAAGTAGAATGCAAATGAAATATCTAGATCCATGGCTTCTCAGGCCCAAAAACCCACCTACCACAAGCATGGAGATTAATCATGAAAAATCATGCCTTCTAGATTATGAATTTCCTGAGGTCCCTCCCTTTCATGTAAAGGATACTTTTCCTTTTCCCCAGAAGGACTTGAACTTGGGTTTAAATACCTTGGTTTCTTTCCTAAACCAAATTGTTACAAGTTTGCACATTTGGTATCTTAAATTTTGTTGTGTTTAACCTTTAAAAAATGTTTTGAAATTCTCTTTGGCCTTGACTTCCTAGATTTTGCTTGTAGCATTTGAAGATTGTATGGTTTCGTTGTTTTTGGTTGAATCATCTTTTTGTTAACCCTTATTTTATGTTGTTCCTTGTAAAAATATAGAATGGACAATCTCCAAGACACAAGATTAGGAAGGATTTGCAAAATAGGCTAAACACAGAAATAACAATGGAGTAGAAATTTGTTTCTTTGTATTCAATATGTCAACATTCAGATAAAGATAATATGCATTTGTTGTACATAAGGCAATCATACTCCATAGCTTGTAAAAGTAAACTAAGTTTCTAGCTACAAGTTGTAAGATGCATGCTTATATTAGGTGTGTATGTGCATTTCAAAATATTTGGTTTAGTTATTTGTGTCTAATTATTGCTTCAAATGTGACCATGTAATGGACATTTGACCTTTTTATTTCTCATGGAAAGAATTCTACACAATACTTTTATGGTGCAGAGTTTGGCATTTTTGGTGGTAAGTTCTCTCATTTATTTCTTTTTATTTTCTTTCATTTTCCTCATGTCAAAGAGGAACTTATTTACTTGTTTTAAATACTCTAATTGAACGTTTCACTGAAATATCAATATTTTTATAAAAAGTTGTTATGAAGTGTATGAAGTCCTACCTCAAGCATGAATTTGCAGATCTCAACGTTTTCTAATTTTTGTTGTGGAGAATCATTGGAAGAAGTGTTTAAGTGGGGCCATTGTATTTAATTTTTTTGTGAACTTTTCCATGTGCTATAAAGGAAGTTCTATAGTCTCATTATATTGCAAATAGTGATAAGAGTTTTAATAGATATTTTAATTAAAAAAGCAGATGAGATCACATTATTAGTATTTAAATGAATATCTATTGGTTGCAAATTGAAGATCTTGGATTCATCTTCCAACCCTAGACTATCCAAAGAATGGAGCTTCTATTTTAGCATGACGACTCTCGAAATTTGGTGGATGTTATCGATTACACAATTTTTAGAAGAAAACTATTGAATGATTTGAAAGGTGGAAAGACATGTACAATGCATTGACAACACAGTGGGAATGTTTTGAAGTGATTAAACAATATTTTATATGTAAATTATAGCCTAGTCAATATTTAGTTGGAAACTCATATTGTAATACTCGGCATTTTATATAATAAAATTTGTGGTTCAAATTATTTACAATTGTATTTGATTTTTTTTGTGTTCTTATCAACTTATGATATTGCATGATTCCCATGTTTCCATATTAAATGAACATGAATATTTATGATATTATTTTAATATAGTTGCAAAATAATACTAATGCATTTTTGTTTATTAAAAATGAACAAAAATAAAATGAATATAAAACTATTAAATTAGTAGTTTAAATTAATTAATAATGAACACAAATAAAATGAATATACAACCACTAAATTAGTTGTTTATAATGATTATTAATGAAAATAAATGAAATGAATATAAATTACTAAATCAGTGATTTATATAATGAATGTGAAACTACAAAAACATGATAAATGACTACTACAAATGATAAATTTGTGATTACAAATGACGACTAAATTTTGCGTATATACGACTATTAGTAGCTAATTTACAATATCTTATAACATGACCGAAATTTAATCATATTTCTTTGGTCATTAATTGGTTAATGATGACTAATATTTGCATACATATGACTATTAGTAGCTAATTTACAGTATCTTATAACACGACCAACATTTTGGTCATTAATTGGTTTTCTTAGGTGATCATATAGTAATATATTTTGTTGTATATTTGGTCATTAATTGTGTTAATTAATGATTAAATCAATGACTAAATTAATGACCAAATATATGACAAAATACACTACTAAGCAATAAAATTGAGACAACCAATTAATCACTAAGCTAAAAATGACTAAAAGTTGGTCGCGTTATAAGATACTGTACATTAGCTATTATTGGTCACCGATTGAAAAATGGTCGTTTATATGTAAGATTTAGTCATTTTTTTAGTAACTAATTAACCATTTTGTATTAGTGAATTAGATTGAAACATGGTCATTTATATGCAAATTTTAGTCATTTTTTAGTAACTAATTAGTCATTTTGTACTAGTGTTTGTTTGAGATCTGGTCCAATTTGTTGGTTAAGCAAGAGACAACTTGCCATTGCTTTATCTTCAGTAGAAGCTAAGTACAAAGGAACAATCAATGCCACTATTTAGGCCATTTGGATACAACATTTCCTATCTAAGCTTGGTATCAGTCTCCATCATCCAACTGTCATCTAGTGTGATAATCAAAGTACGTTAAAGTTTTGTAGAGATCCAGTGTAGTGGCAGCGAACCAAACATATCGAGATCCACATGCACTTCATTAGAGACCTAATTCATGATGGGATAATCGATCTTCAGTACTATCCCAATTTCAAATAGACTGTCGATATCTTCACCAAGACATTCACTGAGCAGAAATTTCGATTTCTGCGAAATCGTCTCAAGGAGAAGGACACGACTTCCTAGTAGTTGTCTTTTCTCTAGTTTTTTCATTATATTTTGAGGGGGAGATTTTCTTCCCACTAGATTTTTCCTCTTTCTTCTTTTCATTGATCAGGTGCTTAGTATTTAGCTCAAACTTCAAAGTTATCATATTGGCTTGAAAAATGTATGGATGCATCTGTCTCATCAACACGATTACAGCGCAATTTGTTTTGTCAAAAACAAACTCGAGATGAAGGAGAAAAGGCTACTTGTTCGTTTTCCTAAACAACGAAAAAAATTGTAGAATGGGATAGAATGATGACATGGCAATCCAATTAGGAATCTAGTCAACAAGGGGAATATTCTTCATTTTTTGCCCAATGGGGTTGTGACAAGTGTCACCTCCAGATTTGCCAATTTGGTTATGTGAAGGAGAAATTGCCTAATTGGCCTCCTTAGGTGGAAATTATATTTTTGTTGTTAAATATATATATATATATATATATATATATATATATATATAAATTTCAAACGAAACGGGCAGGAAATGTCAAATGAAAACGGCAGAAAAATATGTATGACAAACGAGCAGAGGTGGTTTTTGAACCCGTGACCTCCCCTTAATATTTTTGTGCATTACCATCAAGCTACAACGGGCGTGTTTTTATGAAGGGCCGCGCGCAATCTTTTAAGCCATCATTGTTGACCGATGGCGGAGAGGAGGGAGCTAGCCACCTCTCCATGCGACCACCAACTCGAAACCAAGAGCCAGAAAAGCACTTAGCGCTAATCTCACTTTCATTAACTTAATTTTGTTTAAACATTAATTAATCATGCTTAGAATTCAGATTAAGTTGGTGGCGGATTTGGCAGCATGCCAAATTAGGCGAAAGCTACTAGTTTTGGTGGACTTCACTGGAGTCTCTCCAGATTTAGCGAACGCTTCTTAGGAAAAATTGAATGAGGCGTAACTTACTGAATTTTTGATAGAAATTGAGAACAGAAAAAAGTGTTCTTAGCTAATTGTGACCTTATGAACGCATTGGTGTAGGTATTAGGAGCCATAGAGCTTTGTAAATAATATTTTGCCACATTGAGCTAATACAAAGGCCCAAGCCATGGAAGGTAGACCAAGGAGATGTAGCCCAGGAGGGGTGAACTCCTTCATCAAAAAATTGTGTTAATGTGTCTCTTTGATGGTTTATTGCACTGTACATGTTTGTTGTTCATTATTCATTTTTGAAGCTATTTTTCTCATGAATGTCTTGTTTAACTTAAGGAAATTTACCTATTTATAAGAACCAACAACTAAGGAAACCTCAACACAAAAAGCAAGAAGAAAGCACATGTTTATTAATATGTAATTGTTATTAACACAACAAAACTAATCATGCAAAAACAGGTCATTCATGCATTGTATATGGGTACCTCAAATGGCCTTTTTGTCAAGACTAGTTCATTTTGTATCACACTCACCTAAGTTATACTTAAGGGGGGGTGTTGGTGTACATGCACCTAGTTAGCCTTAATTAGCTTCAGTTCAACTCTAGTTATTGCATGTGCTCTAAACTTTGCTTTAGTTAGTTAACTCGAGTGCTTGCATGTGGTGTGCACTTGGATTTAGTTAGTTAACTCGAGTGCTTACATGTGGTGTGCACCTAGCTTTTGCTAGTTAACTCTAGTGCCTGCGTGTGGTGCATGTGCACATTAACAGAACATAAAGCACTCTTAGCTTCAATTAGCTTTAATTATCCATAGTTATTGCATTTACAACTAAGCTTAAATTAGTTTCTTTATGTATTGATTCTCAAACCAATATTCAGTAATCAAATTCATTCTTGATTCCAATTTTCTTTTTAATTTCTTGCAAGTTTGTGCAATTATTCTTTAGCTAGATCTGTATTTATGCTCTAATAATTTTACAGATGTGATATATAACATGTATATGAATTGGTATCATGTGTATGATGCTTTTCCTGTGGTTTATTAATTTTAGATGACATAGATCATGTGAATAAGGTAGATGCGCTTTTACCAGATATAAGTGTCTTACATAAGGATAGCTTCAATTTGATTACGTCTCGCAATGAAGGTGTCCTAGCTAGGTCAGGGGTGAAATAGTCATCCATGTATAGGTTAACAGGCCTTCGTTACCACCATTCACAAGAGCTCTTTTTCTTATATGCCTTATGGCAGCCCTATCCACACCCAAGATTTGAGGATCTGGTAAATAAATTTCTAATGGCATGTGATGGATTGCATCTATCGTTAATAGTGTTAGGGGCATATCTCTCTTTATATAACAACAAATATGTTTGGGAGGCCATACTTTATCAATTAGAACTTCCATAAGATATAAATATTAAATTAAAAACTAGTTATGATGGATTGAACAAAGAGGAACAACAAATAGTTTTAGATATAGCCTGTTTTTTCATAGGAAAAACAAGAATAATGCGATAAAAATGTGAGACAGATCAAGCTGGAAAGGTTCCTTGGGGTTTAAAATTTTGCAGCTCAAATTCTTGGTAAAAGTGGACAAAAAAGATGCCATACATATGCATGATCACCTGCGTGATTTGGGAAGAGAAATTGCAAAAAATGAATTACCGCGTCGTCTTTAGTGTCCCACAGCTGGGAACATTGATGATTGACTACTCCAACAATCATCTGTAATTCCTTAGTCATTCAAACTTTTAAAACAGTTATATTTTTTCCAAAGAAATTTGTATACATTTTTCAACTTCTCCATCATTTTTCATCTTCAAAATAATTAAATTAAACCATAGCAAGTTGTGGATGGTTTCTTAATTCCTCATCCCAATGAAGAGGCTTTAGCTGAAGCACTTAGAATTAGGTTTCTTCCAGGAGGGCATAGCACCAAACAAGTAGGGACAAACTCACTAATGTTCTCATTGTATCGAAGGATTGAGCACATGTTGGGGAACTGTGTGATAAAGCTTGGCTTTAATGTCATGAATTTCCAACTTGCTAACACTAAAGGGCATCTATTGGATCATATTTTCGTGTGTCTTCACCAAATCTCATATGGCTTTCTTAGCATGATTGTCCCTACATGCACTTACCTTCTTGGATTACAACTAAGAATTTAAGGGCTTTGAGAGTGAAGGGGAGTGGTTTGGAAACATTATGGCAAGGAAAATCACAGTTAAATATAAACTCAATGATTTCAGACTTTTGTGACCCATATCGTTATCAAAAATGTATTTATGAATAATCACATCTTGGTTCTTGAGTCATTTCGAACCATCTATTGTGGTTCATCCTCAGGACAAGGATGAAAAACAAGATCTATCATTAGGTATAAATAGAAGAGATGCCTCAGGTCCCAAAAGTAGATGTTAGAAATTTAGTTAATAAATTAAATAATTTCAGTTATAAGATGAACGTTAATGTATAGTTAGGTCAAAATAATATTCAAAGAAGTTAATTAGTTAGGAAATTATAAAATATAAAATGAATAAAATAAATAATAGTACTAATATTAAAGACCAAGGAAAAACATCTAATGTTTAAGAGAAGGTCAAAAACATAAAAGAAATAAGGTATAAAATTAATAACTAATTTATATATTACTAAGGTGCATGTATTAATAATTAAAAATGAATAATTAAATATTAATTAAATTAAATAAAAGATTAAAAAGAATCATAATAATTATAGAAGGAGTATAGAAGAGCCACACAATAGAAAAGAGGAAAAGAACGAAAAGGATCAAAAAAACCAACTCAAAATAAATAAAATGAAAAAATATGAAAAACAGAACAAAAACTAGACTAAATAAAATTGATTAATAAACTTAGAAGTCAAGACGAAAGGGTAGGAAAAAAGAGAAGGTCAAAAAACATAAAATAAGTAAGGTATAAAAATAATAACTAATTAATATATTACTAAGGTGCATGTCTTAATAATTAAAAATTAATAATTAAATTAAAGTAAAGTAAAATATTAGAAAGAGAATCCTAATAATTAAATAAGGAACATAGAAGAGTCACAAAATAGAAAAGGGGAAAATAATGGAAAGGATCATTCAAAAACAAAACCAAAATAAATAAAATGAAAAAATATGACAATCAAAACAAAAAAAAAGAATAATAAAATTTATTAATAAAGCAAGAAGTCAAGATGAAAGGGCAGGAACCCAACTCCTACTTAATTTCCAGTCATCATCACTATTGAGATTCCTTGCATGCTTTTCAATTTCAATGGCCTTCCGTCTCTTCCTATGATGAAAGTATTCAACCCTATCGATAACTTGGGAGTCCTCAATATAGACATGTTGCATAGTTTTCTCTGCTTGCTCAGCTATAACTGAGGAGCGGGAACACCTTTGTATGACGTCTACATCATGCTCTTGAATAAAAAGATTGATGGAGTAAATTATTTCACCAATGTAGGGAATCCCACAAGAGCAAGGGATTGAATAAACCCCTTTCATGTCTTTAGGATCAACTGGGTCCTTAACAGATCTAAGGGAGCTTCTAATGGCTCCTTGTCGTATCGAGTTTTCCATACAAAAAACTCACACAAAGCAATACCTTCGTGTGAGCTCCCACCATTTTCCGGCCCAGAAGTTGGAGTTCTTAACACTCTAGCTACCCGGGCCTTAAGGATTTCTTATGTTAGTCACCTTGAGGAGGAGAAATCTCATCTTTTGAAGGTTTTCGAAAAGAATGGCTATAGCAGACATCAAGGTCTTAGGGCTTTTCAAAGATCTAGCATGGGACCCTAAGGTTAAAAAAGTTATAGATGGTCATGTTTTCATGGTTAAACTTCCTTTTATCCATGGGACCGCTGACAAGATTGTTCATATCCTTAAAATCATAAGATCTTAGCTACCTTTAATCCCCCTAGTACCATCAGAAGCTCCCTTAGATCTGTTAAGGACTCGGTTGACTCTAAAGGAATGAAAGGGGTTTATTCAATCCCTTGCTCTTGTGGGATTCCATACATTGGGGAAACAGGTCGCTTCATTAATTAAAAGCATGTGCAAACATCAGACACAAATGTTCCCGCTCCTCAACTATAGTGAGCGTGCAGAGAAAACTAGGCACCATATATGTATTGAGGACTCCCAGGTAATCACAAGGGTTGATCACTTTCACCACAGGAAGATATAGGAGTCCATTGAAATTGAAAAGCATGTGAGAATCTCAATAGGGATGATGGTTAGAAATTAAGTAGGAGTTGGGTTCCTGCCCTTTTGTCTTGACTTCTCAGTTTATTAATAAATTTTACTGTTCTTTTTTTGTTTTGATTGTCAAATTTTTTCATTTTATTTATCTTGATTTTGTTTTTGAATGATCCTTTCCATTCTTTTCCTCTTTTCTCTTTTGTGGCTCTTCTATGTCCCTTCTTTAATTATTCAGATTTTCTTTTTAATATTTTAATTTAATTTAATTATTAATTTTTAAGTATTAATACCTTCTTTTATGTTTTTTTGACCTTCTCTGTTTTCCTACTCTTTCGTCTTGACTTCTTGGTTTATTAATAAATTTTATTTAGTCATATTTTTGTTTTGTTTTTCATATTTTTTCATTTTATTTATTTTGGTTTTGTTTTTTTTTATCCTTTCCGTTATTTTCCTCTTTTCCATTTTGTGGCTCTTCTATACTCCTTTAATTATTATGATTCTTTTTAATCTTTTAATTTAATTTTATTAATATTTTATTATTATTTTTAATTATTAAGACATGCACCTTAGTAATATATTAATTAGTAATTAATTTTATACCTTATTTCTTTTATGTTTTTGACCTTCTCTTAAACATTAGATGTTTTATAAATATTAGATGTTTTTCTTTGGTCTTTAATATTAGTACTATTATTTATTTTATATTTTATATTTTCCTAACTAATTAACTTCTTTAAATATTATTTTGACTTAACTATAACGTTCATCTTAAAACTGAAATTATTTAATTTATTAACTAAATTTTCAACGTCTATTTTTGAGACTCTCAACATCTTTGCTATTTATACCTAATGGCATGTCTGGTTTTTCATTCTTGTCATGAAGATGAACCACAATAGATAGTTCGAAACATTGACTCAAAAACCAAGATATAATTATTCTAAATACATTTGTAATATAAAATCTAAAATTTTTGAGTCAAACTGTGTAGTCATTAGCTATTGTTATTGATCACAGGTCTGAAATGGTTTATGACAGTTTTCTTGTAGAGAATCATATATATCTTTCTTACACTCAAAAACTTGATCTTCCAGGGACCTTTGCACTTGGAGGAATTAAAGATTATTAAGGCGAACCCTCTCTGGAGCATTCCAAAGTCCATAGGGCAGTTGAAGCACCTAGAGAGGATCGTCATTGATTCTTCCTTTCGTCATTGGAGAGGTTTTCAGATTCCTTCGGTATCTTGGCCAACCTCCACCACCTGAACCTGGCTAGATTGCTTCGGCAGCGTGACTAAACTTCGCCTCAGTTGGTACAAGAAATTGGAGAGGCTATCATATTCCTTCAGCAGCTTGACAAACCTCTACAACATGAACGTGTGAAATTGAGTAGTTGTGAAATTGAGTAGTTATTATAATCTGAGAAGTATAGAAAGGCTTTGTGGTCTTTCAATGCTTCAAAATTTACACATTGAAAAGCGTAATGAACTTCAGGAGCTGCCGAGTCTTAAAACATTGGTGTCCTTGAATAGCTTGTATGCAATCCATTGTGTGAAGTTGAGGAGCATACGGGATTTGGTGCACCGAACAAAGCTTTCCATGGTAACAGTTTCGGGGTGCCCTCAGTTGGAGGGAGTCGAATATTGTACATTGTTACGGTATTTTTATGTGAATGGGTGTCATAAATTGCGATTGGGTGAGAGAGTAGTAGAGAGGCTGCGCCAGAAATGTAAAGCCTCCTTTCACGTGGATGAACAAAATCAAAATTGAAGTTCTAAGTTCCCAAGTTACACACTTCAACATAATCATGAATGGCTGTAATATAAATATAAATGGTCTTTTCAACGGGAAAGAAATGGATTTCATTTTAGTAAAAAAAGTATTGTATACCGAGGATGCTTTTGTATATTTTTTAAAACTTATATTTTAATTAAAAAAATTATGATTATATTTTCATTAAATATGAGAATTAGTTATATGATTTTTCAATTTTAAATATTAAGATTATAACATCAATGCATTCTAGAAGATAAGCATTTTTTCCAATTAAAATAATTTGTTTAATAAAATTAATTAAAGCAGTATTTTTTTGAATTAAATTAAGTTATTTTGTTTTTAATAATTTTGTTTTTTTAAATGTTTGTAAAATTTTAAAATTAAATATGAAATTAATGTAATTTGAATGAAAATAATGATTATAAATATTTTTGAATAATTATAAAGATAGCTTTAATTTTAACACATATAAGAGTGTTTTTTTTAATTAAATAGAAGATTTATAAACATTAATAAAAATATTCATAAAAGTTATAAATATACATAAAAAAATTAAGTCACATCATTCGGGTTCGAGTTCGGATTTGGCAATGATTATATTGGGTTCCAGTTCCAATTTTTTAATGAGGTTCATTATTTTCGTTTATTTGAATTTTCTATATATACATATATTAAGTTTAACTTGAAATATAGGATAAAATAGTAAGATATCAACATCAAAAAACATAAAAAGTGCTATCATGAACATGGAAATTGCAAGGATAGATTACAAGCTTCAATTGTGACATGAAGTAATGGATTTTGATATATGGACTTGGTAAATGGTTATGAGGTTCGATGAGGTTCGCTGAACTTCAATAAAAAGATAAGGTTCGCCAAAATTTGAACCTCAAGATTGAGGTTCGACGAACCTTGTGACAGATTTTTTTTAATAAATATAAATGTATACAAAGTTCTAGGAGATGTTGTAATTTTTTTTTTTTGCTGTTTTTTTATACATTATATTTCATTTGTTGGAAAGGCAGAGGAGGAAAGGCACAAAATAACACAAATAAATCTCACACAATAACACAAATTTCGGCTCTTCTAGTGATCACACAAAAACTTGATGATTACAATGAACTCGATGAGGCGTATTTAAACATTTTCCAACTAGAGACTCACCTAAAATAACTTGACATGCAACCACACACTAAATTTGACTATGGCTTAATTCGACTTCACTTGAATTAACTTGACTCTCTAAATTTAGCTAACTCTTCATGTGTGAGTAATTAGCTTATTTTAATACTCCCCCCCCTTAATTACGGGCACTAAACTAAGACTGACTCATAACAACTCAGACATGTCTGTTGTTCTATGTCTCAGCTAGGCTTACAACACTCAAGTTTCTTCTATGAGACTCAAACACATATTTTTCTAATGACTTTGTAAATATATTAGCCAATTGATCACTAGATTTACAAGGCTTCAAGTGAACTTCTCCATTGCTCACAAGTTATCTAATAAAGTGATATCTAATATCAATATGCTTGCTCTTTTGATGAAACACACTATTCTTGGATAGTGTTATTGGGTGCAGTATTTAAGGATATTTCAGGCACCTTTTTCCCTATTTTTTGTCATTTCCCCCTCACCGAATCCATCAATCCCTTGGCACAATATCACTCTCCCAGGTCAAAAAGCAATTTTTTCTCTAACATATTAATTATACCATTTTTTGTTAAGTATCGAAAGAAACAATGTCTTTTTGGGATGACTGACCAAAGGAATTGTGGAAGAGATCTTTTGGATGTTTTTCTTTTAGGTGTTGTTGTAATTACTAAAGACTATGGGGAAATAACTTCTATTGTTACATGCTATTACACCTCGAAGATTGTTGTTACATCATGAGTTGTTTTTACATAGTGATGTTGTTGCTACACTGCAAACTATTAAAGACCGTGTCCTCTATTTTAGAGATAATTGTTGAAGACCGCATGATGTAACTCTATGTGGAATATTGAAAAGATCTGAGCAGTTATAGCTATAAAAAGTGGCATAACCATAATAGGTCTTTAATTGAAAATTGGTTTTAACAACTTATATTTTATTTCATTTATGTTAAATCGATCAACGAGAGAATCATGAAATTATCATGACTAATTCATTCCCTAATTTTGGGGCTTTGTAAGACTTTATAAGAAGGCTCAGTCCTATGAGAAGGGGACGACGACATCTGGAACTGTACTGATATTTTGATCTTGTATCTTTCAGCTATTTTAATACAACAAGTACTTGTTGATGATTCTAAAATTCTTGTGTTGAATCTTTAAGTAGTGTCGTTCCATTCCTGCACCGTGTTACGGAGGAATGGCCCTCCTCTTTAGTAGGGATCACAATATTAGTAATATACTTATTTTCTTATATATTGATGTGAATTTCTTATTGTCGTTGCATATGTTGTGGAATAGACACACTTCTGTTTTTCATATTCATGGTATGTTGTTTCATATTATTGCTACACTCTAGTTAATAATACATGACGTGCCTATTTCTTTTTTGAAGCTTATGAAGTGTGAATTTCTTCTTTGCTAAATGAGTTTCATTTCTGCAATATGTTCTTTATTTCCTTAGAGTGTGAGTTTCATTTCTATAGGAATGTTTTAAGAATTTTGGAAGTGTGTTCAACGACATTTCTCATACTTACTGGTTGTTCATGTATCGACATAGACAGAGCAGACTCCTTTGAAATAAAAGACCTACCTTGACTATCAAATGATTCAGTTGTTTTAAAGAGTGATAAAATAACGCAAACATTTTTGCATCGTTGCAGGGGATGGCAGTTGGCGATACAATCAACCAGTGTTTTTTCTTGAATTTTCTTTTGATACAATATTTCTAACTACACAAGTGTTGTGTGGTAAGAAGAGCAGTAAGAACCTATGCATCACTCTACCATACCTGAGTGGGCTCACTATTGTGATAATTAGGACACTTAGGGTGTGTAAATTTTTGAGATTTCCTTTTAGAGTGTCTTCAGTTTTGCAAATGTTGGGTGGTAAGATGAGAGGTAAGAACCTGCACATTGCTCTAACATACCTAAGCGAGCTCACCACTATAGTAATTGAGACACTTACGATGTGAAATAATTACACATAAGGTCCATCTGTAGGATGTAAGAGTAAAGAAGAAACGAAACATAGGAACTCTAACAAATCTACAGGAAAAATGGGTCATAAAAGGAACAAAAAATATTTTGATCTAGGGAGAAAAAAATTATTCAATAATTGATCTCAAAAGTAAAGAGAGAGAAGTCAAATTCGAATAGGGACGTAAGAAAAACAGGTCCTAGGAATTTGTTACACCCATATCAAAATCAAGAGTATCTGGTTCCTCTGTTTTAGGACCCCACCTTCCAAAAACTAGCCTACAAACTCCCAAATCTGTAGATTCAACTCAGGAACAACAAGGAGAGACTAGTGACCAGGATTTTGGATTCGAAGGACAAGGGGAAACTAGTGGGAGGCAACAAGAACCGAAATCAGAAGAACATTCTTTTACTTATCATTACCCAGATTCAAGCAGTGAAACAAAACAACCAGCCCCAGAACAACTTGAAAAATCATCACAAGAATCTTTATCCACAGAACATTCACCCAAACAATATTTGGGAGGGTACTCACTAGAAAAAGAATTGGGAGAATCCACAATGGGAGACAATAACAACAATAACAATGATAGAACATATTCCACTATTACGAATTTTGAATTTCCAATAAGTGATATAAGGGGTGAAGCTCCCATGAAAAATATTGCTCTATCAACCCTTCCATATTTTCAAGGATTGACTATGGAAGATCTTGACACTTTTATGTTTGAATTTGATGTTCTATGTAGGAGCTATGACTACACTTTAGATGCTCAGAAGCTAAAACTATTCCTTACCACTCTGAAAGGAGAAACACTAAGATGGTTTATGGGATTGGGTTCTGCTACTATCTGCACATGGGGAGACATGAAGACTATGTTTCTGTCGAAATACCAGGACTACTACCGGACCAGAGATTTGAGAGAGGAGATATTTAGAATGACACATAAGGAAGAAGAAAACTTGGAAGATTATGTGGAACAATTCCATTATAATCTACAAAGATCCAAACATAGTGATCTGGATTCAAAAATTTTGAAAATAATATTTATGCGAGGAATGAGAGATGACTGCCCTGACATGTTGAACCTGTTGGGAAAATGAGATATATATCAGGAGCCATTTGATGAGATAATAAAACTTTGCTGAAGGAGTTCGAGAGGATCGTCATGGGGGCGAAGCATGGCATGGGATGCCTTTGCTAGAATAAAAAATGTGCAAATGGAGGTGTGACCAAAGTCGAGATCGAAAACCTATTCAAAAATATTAAGACTAATCTTCTCAATACCTTACCTGCCCAACTGACAAAAGACAAGTGAAAATGGCACAGGATGAATTTGATAAAGCTTTGGCTATGTTCTACCCAAAATGTAAAGAGAAACATTCCTTGAAGGAATGTAGAGTTAACAACATCAACTTGTGCAATATCTGTGATCTAGAGCATTCTACAAGCTATTGTCCAGAGCTTCCCAAACTGAAAGCAGTGCTCAAGGAATCAAGTGAAGAAGTTCAGTCTTCCTACTTTATCGGGTCCAGGAAGCCTTGGCAACCATGACCACCAGGTATGTCTCAAGATTTTTCTTTTAATCCGTGGAATAATGTATATAATGCTCAACAATTTCCATGGTAGTATTCCACTCCTCCTCCAACTCAATTTCCTTCACTGTAGAACCAATTTTCACCTTCTCCGCCTCTTTATTATCCTCCATATCAGCCGTATTCTTGGCCTCAAAAATGGAGGGCAAACTCTTTAGGTCCAACTCCTCCTGCTCTACCAATACAACAACAATTGCAACTGCCACCTAGCTCGTCATCTGCTGCTACTCCTCCCATATGACCCCAATTTCTTGTACAGTCTAACCCTAACCCAAATAATAAGGCAACCAAAAATATAGAAGCCCCAACTTCTTTCCAGATTTGGTGCACCGAACAAAGCTTTCCATGGTAACAGTTTCGGGGTGCCCTTAGTTGGAGGGAGTCGAATATTGTACATTGTTACGGTATTTTTATGTCAATGGGTGTCATAAATTGCGATTGGGTGAGAGAGTAATAGAGAGGCTGCGCCAGAAATGTAAAGCCTCCTTTCACGTGGAGGAACAAAATCAAAATTGAAGTTTTAAGTTCGCGAGTTCGTAATTTAAGACAGACTTCAACATAATCATGAATGGCTGTAATATAAATATAAATGGTCTTTTCAACGGGAAAGAAATGGATTTCATTTTAGTAAAAAAAAGTATTGTATACCGAGGATGCTTTTGTATATTTTTTAAAACTTATATTTTAATTAAAAAAATTATGATTATATTTTCATTAAATATGAGAATTAGTTTTATGTTTTTTCATTTTTAAATATTAAGATTATAAAATCAATGCATTCTAGAAGATAAGCATTTTTTCCCATTCAAATAATTTGTTTAATAAAATTAATTAAAGCAGTATTTTTTTTATTTAAATTAAGTTATTTTGTTTTTAATAATTTTGCTTTTGAAATGTTTGTAAAATTTTAAAATTAAATATGAAATTAATGTAATTTGAATGAAAATAATAATTATAAATATTTTTGAATAATTATAAAGATAGGTTCAATTTTAACCAATATAAGAGTGTTTTTTTTAATTAAATAGAAGATTTATAAACATTAATAAAAATATTCATAAAAGTTATAAATATACATAAAAAAATTAAGTCACAACATTTGGGTTCGAGTTTGGATTTGCCAATGATTATGTTGGGTTCGAGTTTGAATTTTTTAATGAGGTTTGGATGAGATTCGTTATTTTCGTTTATTTGAATTTTCTATATATACATATATTAAGTTTAACATGAAATATAGGATAAAATAGTAAGATATCAACATCAAGAAACATAAAAAGTGCTATCATGAACATGGAAATTGCAAGGATAGATTACAAGCTTCGGTTGTGACATGAAGTAATGGGTTTTGATATATGGACTTGGTGAATGGTTATGAGGTTCGATGAGGTTCGCTGATAATGATGTCAGAATGAAAATTTTTGTTCAAAGCTTAACCGGTGATGTAAGGACCTGGTTTAGGGCACTTCCTGTAAACACAATTGCTGATCCAGATGCCCTTTATCAAACTTTTTTAAACAGATAGGAAAAAAAGAAGGACCCATTACATATCCTATCAGAATATGAAATCCTGAAAAGAGGCCCACAAGAAACTGTCCAAGACTACTGTGCCAGATTCAATAATGTCTACAATGCTATTCCTCAAAACCTTAGACCTCCACCAGACTTGGCCTTGATCAAATTCCCTGATGGATTTGATTTTGATATGGCATATCAGTAAGGGAAAGAGCTCTTCCAAGCTTAGAAGACATGCAGAGCATAGCTGTTAGTGTAGAGGCCAATCTGATCTCTAAAAGAACTCGAGCTATAGTTGAAAGAAAGACTCCCTTCAAAGAAGAGCCTTCTTCATTTAAGCAAAAACTAGATGCAATTATCAAAGGTATGGATAGATTGGGTGATAGAGTAGAAACCATTGAAATGAAATCTTCTTGGGAAGGTCGACCAAGTAACACCGCAAGAAATCCAAACTTTAGGAAAAATCAAAATCCTAATACCGGGAAGGCTGGTCCTAAACAAAACATTTGACCTTTGTTCCATGAAAACTATGTTGTAGCTTCAACCTCTAGTGAGCCAACAGAGGATACCCAAATCAACCTAATGGGTCTAAACAGTAAACAACAAATCTTTTTTACCCAGGATGACTAAGAAGCTCACACCTTTAACCAATTTCAAACCAAATCTGGAGAATCATTTGATTTTAGAGAGGGATATGACACAGTTGTCTATGAGGTTCATAAACAATATAAACTAAGAAGCAGAACAATAGATGTCCCTGAACCCAACAAACAGAAAGATACCAAGTAGCCTAAAAAAGCAAAGGATAAAACTTCCCCTGTAGAACTCCCTGCTAAAAACGACCTCGAACCAAAAGAGCCCACAGTTGAGGACATATCAGACTTACAACCATCAAACAATCAGCCATCCACCTCCTTTCCTCCCAAAGAAAATGCAAACAGATCTCCTGAAATTGACTTCAAAGCAGATTTAGTTCATAACAACACTTCTGATAGAGAAAAAACCATTGAAAACACAGCAGAAAAGGAAAATCTTGTTGCCCAGAATGCAAAAATTCAAGTGGAAAAACCTTTCAACCTAGAAACCGAAATAGGCAAGTTAAAAATAGCCATTCCACTCCCTGAATTGGCTAAACATGAAGTTTATAGGGAACAAATCAGCAAGTCACTTCAAATTTCAGAAAACAGAGATGTAGTCAACGTCCTAGATGACCAACCAGAATTGATTTTTGGCCCTGAAGTAAATGGTAAAACAGTAGATGGAGGAATTCCTCCATTCTATGTAAGTCTAAACATCCATGACAAAGTACTTCATAATGCAATGTTTGATTCGGGAGCTTCCCATAATCTAATGCCTAAGTCTGTGATGGAAAAATTGGACCTAGATATCACAAGGCCATATAAAGACTTGTTTTCATTTGATTCCAGCCAGGTCAGGTGTCTAGGCCTAATCAAATATTTGTGTGTATCTTTAGTCCAATACCCTGCCAAGACAATTTTAATGGATGTAGTGGTAGCTAATATCCCACCAAAGTATGGAATGCTTTTGTCCAGATTTTGGGGTGCAAAGCTCCAAGGATCTTTGTAGCTAGACATGTCTTATGCCACCATTTCAGTCTTTGGTGAGCCAAAGAGATTGTACCGAGAAACTTTAATGAAATATGTGGTCAACAGTCAAGAGAAGCCCCAAAACTTTACCATTTATTCTATGCACTCTGATATGGATTCTTTCATTCTATACAATGCTGAAATTTGTCCCAAAACTAATGACAAGGTTCTAGAATCAGCACAAGCAAGAAACATAAATGGAGAATCCACTGCTCAAGATCTAGAAATTGTTGAAATAATTGATGCAACAAACACACAGGGCAAACCATATGGGTTACAAAATCCAAATCTGCCCACTAAGCAAGTTTTCAAAACTCCTGATGCTAGTTGTAATCAAGAAATCCTATGGTATCTAGAATTTGATGGATCAGTGAATAAACTAGGAGCAGGGGCAGGGGTTTGGATACATAACATGCAAAATGATCATGCTCAAGGACATGCATACAGATTGAATTTTAGATGTACAAATAACATGGCTGAGTATGAAGCCCTTCTGCTAGGACTCAAACTGATTAAAAGTCTAGGGGCAGCTAGGATTTCAATTTTGGGAGACTCTGATTTGATTATTCAACAAATGAAAGGAAACTTTGTCACAAATGATCTCACGTTGAGAGCTTATAGAGGGGCAGCAATTGAAATACTTAATACCTTCCTAGAATCACAGCTGACTAAAATTCCAAGAAATCACAATTTGCATGCTCATAGTTTAGCAACATTTTCCAGCACTTGTAAGCTGCCATTTGAGCTGACCATCATTTTATTGCTGAAATTAAACACAGACCTGTTGTTCCAGACAATGTTAAAAACTGGCAGGCATTTGAAAATGACACTCAAATCAACAATTTACTAACTTTGAAAGAGGAATTTTCAAGCACAAACATAGACACAAGCACCACTTGTGAAGAACAACAAATAGACATAACTGAAACTAATATATCAGCTGAAACAGCAGATCAGATTTTACACCCAACAATCTTTACTGGCAAAAATTTACAAGAGCTGAAACAAACAAACTTTGATGAAACTGCTGAAGGAGAGTCGAAAGTAATTGAGTTAAAGGATAATTTTTTGCCCACAGGCTTGACTCCTCTGGAAGATATTTTTGATTCAAATGATATTCCAAGAAAGCAAAAAATGCAGCCTTTGAACGCAGAAATTGAGGACTATAATATAGGCACTAAACAGGACCCTAAAATGATAAAACTGTCAAAAGCCTTGCCTCCCGACCAAAAACTGAAATATATTGAGTTGTTTAAAGAATTTCAAGATGTTTTTGCATGGAGCTATGAAGACCTCAAGTCCTATGATACTTCTGTGATCCAGCATACAATACCCCTAAAAGAAAATCAAAAGCCTTTTAAACAAAAACTTAGAAGGGTTAATCCTGTACTCCTTCCTCTCATTGAAAAGGAAGTCAAAAGAATGTACGAAGCTGGAATAATTGCACCCATTAGATTTTCAGAATGGATTTCAAATCTAGTGCCCACTAGGAAGAAAACAGGAGAAATAAGACTGTGTGTAGACTTGAGAAATCTGAATAAAGTTTCTCTCAAAGACCACTACCCCTTACCCAAGATGGATCACATTTTACAAAGGGTAGTGGGAGCTTCTAGAATTTCACTGTTAGATGGATTCTCAGGCTTTAATCAGATCCTAGTTCACCCTGATGATCAAGATAAAACTGCCTTTACAACACCTTGGGGAACTTTCAAGTATGTAAAAATGCCTTTTGGACTTAAGAATGCAAGGGCAACATTTCAACGAGCAATGGACATAGCCTTTGCAAAAGAGATTCATGATTTCCTAGTCATATATCTTGATGACCTCACTGCTTTTTTCAAATCAGACCAAGAGCATTTAGAATATTTGAGACAGGTGTTCTTAATTTGCAGAAAATATGGCATATCAGTTAACCAAAAGAAATCATTATTTGGCCTAGAAGAAGGCAAACTGTTAGGTCACATAATCTCAAAAGATGGCATCAGAATTGACTCAGACAGAATACAAGCTATTCTCCAAGTTCATCACCCAAGAAATATCAAAGAACTACAAGCTTTCCTAGGAAAGATCAATTTTCTAAGAAGATTCATACCCAACTTGGTTGAACTGATAAGATTGTTGAATAACATGTTGAAGAAATATTCCAAAGTAAAGTGGACAATAGAAGCTAAACAAGCCTTTGAGCAAATCAAAATAGCTTTAACCAAAACACCAGTCCTCACAAGCCCGAAACTTGATAGAGATTTTATAATCTTCTCCTTTGCATCTGAACACACTATTGTTGTTGTCTTATTACAAAAAGATGACCAAGGATGTGAAAAACCAATAGCCTTCTTCAGGAAAGCACCTAGAGATGCACCTTTAAAATATCAGATCATGGAAAAACAAGCTTATGCCCTTGTAAAGGCCATCAAGGATTTCAAAGTCTATATCTTATACTCTCATACAATAGCTTATGTCCCAAATGCTGTGGTCAAGGATATCCTAACTCAAGAAGGAATTGAAGGAAAAAGAGGCAAATGGATAGCTAAAATTTTGGAATATGACATTGAAATTAAACCAACAAAGCCAATAAAAGAACAAGGATTAGCTAAATTGATGACTGAAACCAACTTTCAAGCCCTTGACATCAATGAATTGGATAACGAACAGGAGATGGCGACTCCACAGATCAATCAAGCCTTTTTACAATCACCTTGGTATGCTGATATAGCCTATGTTTTGTTAAACTTGCAGGCTCCTCCAGGGCTATCCAGAATTAAAAAGAGATTTCTCAAAATGAAATCTTCAAAGTTTTGTGTTATAGATAATGTTTTGTTTTGGAAAAATCATGAAGGCATTTTGCTTAATTGCTTAACGAAGGATGAAACTGACAAAGTGCTCAAAGAATTTCATGTAGGGGATTGTGGTGGACATTTGTATTGGAAATCAACTGCTGATAAGATCCTAAGAGCTGGTTTTTATTGGCCCTCCCTGTTTGCTGATGTAAAGAAATGTGTAGTTTCTTGCCATAAATGTCAAATCTTTGAAGGCAAGAGAAAACTGTTGCCTCTACCTCTAAAGCCAATTTCCACTGAGAGACCATTTCAATAATGGGGTTTAGATTTCATTGGGGAGATTCACCCTCCCTCTTCTGGCCAACATAAGTGGATTTTAACTACCACAGACTACTTCACCAAATGGATTGAAGCCATCCCTTGTAGACAAGGTAATGACTTAGTGATCATACAATTTCTAGAAACCAGTATCTTATCTAGATTTGGCTGTCTGGAAAAAATAATAACTGACAACGCTGTTGCCTTTAAATCCAAAAGAATGATCGATTTTTGTCACAAACACCATATTACCTTAGGCCACTCCACAGCCTATTACCCTCAGGGTAATGGTCTAGCTGAATCATCCAATAAAAGCCTGATCAAAATCATAAAGAAAGTATTGGAGGAAAACAAGAAGAATTGGCATAAAAAAACTTGTCAATGCACTTTGAGCAGACAGGTTGACCACAAAAAGATCCATTGGAACAAGCCCCTATGAGTTGGTTTATGGCATGGAGGCAGTATTCCCTTCATCCTTGGGAATCCCTGTGATAAAATCGCTGCAAGAAACACAGGCAGAACCCAATGACATTCAGAGGAGAATCAATCAAACAATTCATTTACAACAGACTAGAGAAGAAGTGTATCAAAGATCTCAGATTCTACAAGAAAAACTTAAGAAGATATTTGACAAGAGGACAAATGCAGAGGATTTTTTCATAGGAGACAAAGTACTGAAATGGGATTCCAGAAGGGAAGATAAAGGAAAACATGGGAAGTTTGACTTCCTATGGAAAGGACCTTTTACTATACAAGATGTACAAGGAAACAACACCTACTTTTTGAGAAGCCTGGATGGTATAGAAGTAGAAGATGGGCCAGTCAATGGTCGGATTCTCAAGCATTATTTTGATCCACTTTATTGATATATCAAGACTGTATTTTGTACATAATAGTGTCTATTTTCTGTAGCTTACTACAGCAATAAGATAGGGAATAAGATGCAGCAAGTTTTGAGAAAAACGCAAGGAGTTGTGCCACCTTTTAGTATTACATGTCGAGTTTATCAGGGGAATTAAAGAAGAAGACTTGGGAGCTGAAAATATGATAGCAAACATTCAAACAAACTATCAAAAACAGAGCTGTAATTGTTCAAATCAGCTTATGAGAAATGTATATATGTTACAGAGGCACAGTTTTGTTTACTAACAGCAAAGGGAAATTTCAGGTTGCAGCAAGGGTTGAATATAAGGCTATCTGACTTGCCGCTCTTGGCTTTTCGCTTGGAAAAGCCATCCCCAAGTGGAGCCACTGTTAGGTTCCTATACCAATAGGTGTCATATTTCATGATTGACTGATGAAATGCAAAATATGTTCATCCTTTCCATGCTACAAAGGTTCCATATTTTCAAAAATCAAAATTATTTTAAAAAAATGAAAAGAGGGTATGCCCTAAAAGAAAAATCAAAGGGCAAGAAGAATGATTTGGCCAAAAGAAAGAAAATGAACCCCATAGAAAAGACCAAGAAAGTGTGCTAGTTCAAAATGCCACTTCTATCCTATTTTTGCAAAGAAGTTCAATATGTGAAATCAGTGACTTCTATCACACTTGATGGATGGCCCAACAGCTCAATCTTGGCCAGTCCATGTTTAAATTTTTTGTTTTAGAAATAGTGAATGAAATCTGTCCAAACAGTTTAAACTTGGCAGATCAGTAGTTAGGTAGAGAAGCAAGGGAGCTCAACAGCTAAATCTGAACCCCTGGAAAAGATAAGGGCAGACTTAGATAGGAGGGTAGTTGAAAGAAAACAAGAGAGTAAGGGTTTGCTAGTTCAAATGCACCCAATCAAAAATGAAGAAAAAATTTTAGGTGTATTAGGATGGGTAGGCAGTTTTGATGTTTCAGAAGCAGGTTTGTGAACAAATTTTGTCTTTTTGAATATGATCTATCTCATGGATATCATTAGTGCCATGGAAGGGTGGATGCAAAATAGTTGAAGCATGACTAATTTCCCTCCCATTCCTCCAAGAACACTTACTAACATCCCCTCAAGGACACTGAGACCTGCTCAGTGCTCCTAGTTCATTTCATTTCATGGAAAAGACCAAGTGAAATTCTGGTTTTACTTAAGAGAACTAAGCCACATTTCTTGTGTAAAAATGTTTTTCTTCTATTTTTGCTAAGTTCTCCAAGTTCATAGCTTAGATACCTTTCATCCCCCTAAGCCTAAGTTTCACCTTGTTACTTAGTGTTTTTGGTTTATATATACTTCTCATTTTAACCTATTAACTCTATTATATAACTCCTATATAATGTTTTCCCCGCCCCTATTGTATAAAATACATAAAAATCCCAAAGTATTTAATATTCCGCCCCGGGCTTAATTAAAGCCATATGTTAATGTTTTAACGGGGGTCCAAGGTTTATCCGAAACCTTATGGACAACCCTCCCCGCGTGCGCATACAAATAATGGATTTCATTTAACATTTGGTTAAATGAATAACCAACCCGCACACCCAACCCAAAGTTTATATACACGGAAAAACATTACAAAACTCCGAATTATATGGCGGGTCCCCACACCATACGCCTCCGCCAACTCCACCCATTCATCGACTGTCTGATTCAGGCTTTCCCATCGGACGATCCACGTCAATATCGGAACCCCTCTGATGACCAAACGTTAGCCTCCAGGAAAACGGTGGTTTTACCATCGTACAGGATCCACGTGTCGCCGCCTGGTTTTATCGTGTTCCCTCCGCCCAAAACAGCCTTTGTCGAAAAGCGGTGTGATAATACCATATATCACCCCTCGCTTCCAGCCGCTAACGTCGTCGCCCACATCATCGCCCATGTCATATGCCACCTCACTACTGTATCATTTGCCGTGTCCACCACCTCACTGCCAAGTCAGCCTCCGTACACCCACTACATGACAATGATTACATCACACTGACGTCATCCGACCAAAGCGCGCCAAAACCCCGCCAAAATCAATTTTTTGTCAAAAGGCATAAAATGTCATTTTTCGTTCATTTTTCTTTGTTTCTTCTGCATGACTTCTGCATGCTTTTTCACGTCCAAAGCAGCATTTTCGGTTATATAGTCTGCCACCCAGCTAATTCAGTCCACAGCTCGGCCCCTCAGTTCGGTCTGCCACCTACATTTTGCATAGGGCGCCCATTGAAGCAGGTATTTACCCGAACTTTGCTCCTAAACCCCGTTTTTCTAGTTTTCTCTGTAAATTCGCCAAAAAATGCCCAAATTTGAGTCAGAAATGTTGTGCTGCCTTCAAACCCGCGCACTGTAACCTCTGTTTTACCCATTTTTTCCAAGAAATCCCGTGAACTCTGTCTCCCTCTGCAAGTTCGCCCACCAAGCTAAATTCAAACCGGTCTCGGCCTGTAAAATTCTCTGAGAGACCTCCCAAAACTATTATTTTACCTACTATTGCTGCATCAAGCCCAAATTTCAAATTGAAAAATCACAGAAGATTGAATAATGGAGGCTCCAGTGGCCCTCAATGTTTCCCCCCTTAATGCACCACACAAAGAATTGGAATGGTTGCCCCTTGCTGACAGAGATTTCCAAATTAATGATATGATTGGTGACAAGCCTCACCTCCAAGCAGTTTGTGAAATTAGGAATAGTTACCGCAGCAATACTGATGTCTATGGAATTTGGGAGTCCAACATGCCCATATACTACCTCCCCTCAGTAAATGTGCTTCCTGATATCATCCACTTATGCTGTGCCAATTATGACCCCACTCAAAGAGTAGTTATGGCTCCATCTGGGACTGTATTATTTCACATTACCCCTGAATCCATAAATGAGATGTTGCACTTTAAGCCAACACAGCCTCTATCTCCTCTCTCCATGGGATTCTTGCTTGACCAAGGTGCCAAACTGCCCAATTCATAGAAAACTAGAATAGCTCAATTATTCATGAAACCAAATTGCCAGCCCCAGCAACCTCCTCCTTATCTGCATTCTTGGTTCACTGAAGCAGGGAGATTCATTGTAGACATGATATCCTACATCTTAGGATTTAAAACCAATGAGTATATTGATGAGACAACCTTAGTTTTGATGTCCATGTTTACTCTAGGATAGCCCCCTGCTGTCCAATATGATTATGCCACCTTCATAGCTAATAAGATCCATGAGCAATTCATGAGCCTGGACAAAGAAAGAGTGTTCAAATACACATCATACATATATCATTTGCTGTTGTACAATCAACCAGATAGTTTTCAAATTCCCCTCAGAAAATTGGATCTCAAGGGAGAGCGAAGGTCTGTAATTTTCTGGACCTCAGTATTCCATGAAGTCCATAACTCCCCTTATACATATTGTGAGTTCATTGACCTGTTCATACATCCAGCCTCTTCTTTATTGATGACAACTCCTCCTGCCAGACTCTCTAGTGAAATGCAGAAAATTTTACATCTCTCAAAGGGCTACAACATAGGTGACTGGTACTTTTACCAGAATCACACAGAGATCAGAATTTATGGCTGTGAGTTGTGCCCCTATAAGCTGCCAAAATATGTACCTATGAGACTGTTTGCCCTGGAATACTTCAGGCAATTTATTAGTTCAGATTTGACTCATTTCTATGGTGCTAGGAAAAAGGCACAGCTCAAAATAAGAAATCAATTGGGCCCTTTTATCTTCAATAAAAGGGAAGCCTGGGAGGAGGTTGATGATCCGGATTTAAACAGGAATGCAACAAATTACAGAGATAACCATATACACAAATATGCAGCGGAAATAATACTTCGTTTCATTAATGGAAAATACTGAAATATGCTTACAAACAGAAATGGAAATGAACTAGCTAGGGCGATGGTAGCTTATCTCTGAGAAGAGATGTGATGGCTACATGCCTCTGAACTGTGTTACAATGAGGCTCAAAGGCCTATTTATTGTTGAGAAACAATGGAAAAACCGTTAACATTCCAAAACCTAACCCTAGGAGATGAAACGCCAAACTGTGGGCCCCGTTTGGGGGTAAGTTGGTACATCAACTTCCCGGGGTCGTAACTTTGGCATATGATCTCCGTTTGACGCGTACAATAGCTCATTAGAAAGATCTATCCGAGCACTATCATTGTTGGAACGGGCAACACCAGTCTATTCCATGGACTCGTGTTGCCCCCGGATTCCCCAAAAAACGTCGTTTAGGGCCTCAAAACGGCTCCGGAAGTTCAGGACCCGAAAAACTGCTAAAAATAGTAAATTGTGTTACAATTAAGGAAACTGAAAATGCTGAGAAAGACAATGGTGGGGGTCCAGGTGGATTTGGCAGGTGGCCACCAATATCCACCTGGATCATTCCTCCCACCTTAGGAAGCAATGGTCCCCATTGCGTTGAGCTCCTCCATGAGATGAGGAAACTTCTGCTGAACTTGTTCCCTGGTGAGCCACTTGCCCTGCTGAAGGAGTTGGCCCGCTTTGACAACTCGATACAGTTGGATATTCTGTTGGCGAGTGTTCTTGATCTGTGTGTCCATGATACGATCAGTTGCAGCTTGTTCCATGCAATCTGGATTTAATTCTGTGGGTTTGAGCTGTTCTGCAATGTCGGATGTGTCTAGCAATGGTGGAAAGTATGGCCGAAGGCGGTCCACATTGAATGCTGGGTGCAGGCCAAGGAATGGGGGAATGCTGAGCTCAAATGCATTGTCTCCCATAGCCTTAGTAATGGTGTAAGGACCATATCGGAGTGGTCTCAATTTCCGATAGGCTCCAATAAGGCGTTCCTTTTGCAGATGCAACCAGACTTTGTCGCCCACCTGAAACTTGTGTGGCACCCGATGTTGATCATGTCGCTGCTTGTACTTGGCATTTGATTTCTCAAGAATGTCATGGACCTGCTGGCGAATACGTTGGATGCGCTCAATGAAGCTGGTGGCCTTATCTGTTTCGGACTGGACATGAGCTGAATTCATGTGAGTAGCTGCAAGTGGCATGGCCACATCAATGGGGCATAGTGGCTGGAATCCCAAACCCACCTGAAAAGGGCTATGGCCAGTGGAGCTGTGAAGAGCTCGGTTGTAGCTGTGCTGAATGTAGGGGAGGCTCTCGTCCCATGTGCGTGGATGCTTTGAGTTATACATGCGCAGAATGTGCACAATCATCCTATTGAAAACCTTTGTCTGGCCATCAGTTTGAGGATGGAAGGTTGTGGACTTCGTGAGTTTGGTGTCCAGCATTGACCAGAGACTGGACCAAAAGGTGCTGAGAAACCGTCTGTCCCGATCTGAGATGATAGACTGTGGGATCCCAAAGTGCACCCACACTCGTTCAAAGAAAAGTTTAGCAGTGGCTTCTGCTGTGATATTCTTCTTGCAGGCCATCATAATGGCCATCTTTGAGAACCTGTCGACGACCACAAAAACACAGTCATTTCCATGCTTAGTGGAAGGAAGGCCTGACATGTAATCCATGGAGATGGATTCCCAAGGTCGACTAGGGGTAGGCAACGGGGTATAGAGGCCTTGCTTCTTAATGGTCGGTTTGGCAATGGCACAGGCAGTACATGATCGGATGTACTTCCCAACATCCTGTCGAAGATTCGGCCAATAGAAATAGTTTTGTAGTACTGCCACTGTTTTCTCGACCCCGAAATGCCCAGCAGCCCGACTGTAGTGTGCTTCCCAAATCATCTTGGCACGCTCGCTTGAAGGAACACAAAGGTGATCGAGGTGGCATAATAGGGCATCCTGGAGGTGAAAATCTGCAACCTGCCGACCCTCCAAGAGTGTCTGGTATGTGTGGCTGAATTCTGGGTCGCTTTTGTAGAGAAGTGGCCAATCAGAAGTCTCGTGCCCGCAAGAGTTGAGCACGGTGGTTAGCGCCATGATTGGTGGTCGACTGAGGCAATCCGCAACATTATTGGTGCTGCCCTTTTTATACTTGATATTCAAGTGAAACTGTTGCAGGTATGTAGACCACTTCTGATGGCGATCATTCTGCAACTTCCCTTGGGTCTGTATGAACTGCAGAGGTCGGTGGTCTGTGTGGATGACCGTTTCCTTCCCCAAAATGTAATGCTTCCATTGTCGGCAGGCCTGTACAATGGAATACATCTCTTTATCATAAGTGGGGTACTTCCGGACCATGTCTGAAAGTGTTTCACTGTGATATGCCACTGGATGTCCATGTTGAGTAAGGACTGCCCCAATAGCATAGTCAGAGGCATCTGTCTCGACCTCAAATGGTTGTTGTAAATCTGGTAACGCGAGCACTGGTGCCATGCAGAAGCGATCCTTCAACTCCCTGAATGCCTTCTGTTGAGATTCAGACCAAAAGAATTTTGCTTTCGCCCCGCCCTTGGTGACTTGACTTGAGGGCCAAGAAATATGAGAAAATCCCAACACAAACCTGCGGTAGAAGTTGGCAAGACCTAGAAAGCTGCGGAGCTCTGTTAAAGTGGTTGGAGAGGGCCAATCCCGAATGACTTGGACCTTGGCTGGATCGACATGCACCCCCTGTTCATCAATGATGTATCCCAGATACTGAACCTCGGTCATGCCAAAAGTGCATTTCTCCAAATTGGCACATAGCTTGTGTTGCCGCAGTGTTTGGAGAACCTGTCGGATGTGGTGGAGGTGCTCTTCCCAACTCTGGCTGAAGATCAGAATGTCATCCAAGTATACTACTACAAAGGAGTTGGTGAATGGCCGTAAGATGTCATCCATTAGCCTCATAAAGGTTGCAGGAGCATTCGTCAATCCGAAAGGCATGACCAACCATTCGAAGAGGCCCTCCTTGGATTTGAAGGCAGTCTTCCACACATCTGAGGGTTCAATTGGTACCTGGTGATATCCTGACTTCAGATCGATCTTGCTGAAATATTTCGCCCCCTTTAGTTGGTCTAGGAGGTCATCAATCCGCGGGATCGGGTACCTATTACGAACAGTGATCTTGTTCAGCGCCCGATAGTCAATACAGAGTCTCCACGTCCCATCCTTATTCTGTACCAACACTATCGGGCTCCCACAGGGCGAAGAACTCGGACGGATGTGACCTTTCTGCAGGAGCTCCTGAATCTGCCTCTTGATTTCATTGTTCTCCAGAACGGAGCGCCGATAAATTGGTCCATTGGGTAGCGGCGCACCTGGGGTCAGATCGATGGAGTGCTTGACTTGACAGTGCAGAGGAACCCCTGCCGGGGAGGTGAAGATGTCTTCGTACTCCTCCACAATCTTGTCCATCTGTAGCTGCCGTGCAGAGGGACCCCGTTTGGAGGCCGCGGCCACTGTCTTCTTCTTCCCTTGAGGGCGTATCATCAGGAAAACAAATTTCCTGGTTTTGGAAATGATCTTACTGCATTGTTTTGCAGTAATCAAAGAGATGGCGGCAGGTGGTGCTACCTCTGGTATCCTGAACAACTTATTTCCCAATGTAATAATAACAGCACGGGGCCTTCATTGTTGGAACAGGCAACACAGTCCATTCCATGGACTCGTGTTGCCCCCGAATTCCCCAAAAAACGTCGTTTAGGGCCTCAAAACGGCTCCGGAAGTTCAGGACCCGAAAAACTGCTAAAAATAGTAAATTGTGCTACAATTAAGGAAACTGAAAATGCTGAGAAAGACAATGGTGGGGGTCCAGGTGGATTTGGCAGGTGGCCACCAATATCCACCTGGATCAGTTGATAAGATTTTAGGGGAGCAACTTAAGCTGAAACAAAGTTTTTATTGGGCACCATATGACCCTGAACATTTCATAAGTTATAGAAAAGTGAAAAACAAGCTTACAACATATGTTCACTACAAAATCCCTGAAATTCAACAATATGCTAACCAACAAGAATGGGTAGAAGGCACATTAGTTGAAGAGATTACTAAGGAATAGAAATTGGAAAAAGCCATGAAAGAGCTTGAAAAAACGGTTGACCTGGACTCTTTTGGACAGGTATCCTTCAAACTGCCTCAGCACACAGGAGGTGATACATCTTTTGTCGGGACTTCTCAGTAGCCCACAAAAAAAGCCAGCATAGGGTCAACAAAGGGAAAAGAGGTAATAGGTTCAGAGCAGGACATAATGACAGACCAGCCAACTACGTCAAAGGAACAAGGCCAAGGGCAGGCCCCCCCAGCTCAGACAAAGGCCCCAGAAATCCCTGTACTACAAACTCCTCTAAATGAGGAAAGAGGTAAGAAAAGGGACAGGAAAGAAGACACACCGATCAGCAATCCTGAAGAGAAACCAGGGGAGAAAAGGCAGAGATTGAACCCCCTATTAGAGGAGGACTTTATTCAGGAGACGACAAACAATTTAAGGGAAGAAAGAGCAGTCAGTCAGGATACATCTTTGGTCACAGAAACATCGGCCAGTTCACACAGGCAGTGGATTGGAAGACAACATAGTGTGGAATTCTCTTCTGCCAGGCAACAAAGCAAGCAAGGCTTTGACATTAAGAGGACATTTACTGAAATAAAGGAAAAGAATGAGTCAATAAGAATTCAACTTTATAATCACTTGCTGAAGATGGCCCCCACAAATCAATAAAGGTTAATGTGAGCATATGACATTCAAGAAGGAAAGATGATCCTAAGTCACTTCAAGCCCAAAATGCAGCAACCACAGTCAGCTGCTGATTACATCAGGACCAATCTAGAAGTATTAGCCAAGGACATCCAGCCAATGGACCAGATTGAATTACATAAGCAAACCGGAGAAATGGTATACTCCACATTGGCAAACAAGGCATTATTGGCCCACAAATTGCAGAATTCTTTAAATAATACCTCTGCCCAATTGGAGTTGGAAAAATCTTCCTCCTTTGCCAAGGATAATAGAATCAAATCCTTGGAAGAGATAATCATAGAGCTGGGACATGATCCCAAGGATGCCAAAGGCATCAAAGCATTAATAAGAAAGAAGGAAGAAGACATTGCAGCTCTCAGGAAGCAGCTCAAGTTGCCCATTACCATGCATCCCAAAACTACAGAGATTGTTGAACAAAAATCACAGGAAGATACAATGGACCTGCTGATGAAAATGAATGAGAGATTGGCAGAAATAGAGAAGGCATTGGAGGAAGAACTACAAGGAAAACAGGGAGATTTGGCCTCTCAGCCATCACAAACAACTCCAATAGTTACAACTGCTCCTTCTACAGTCACAACAGCAGTCCCACCTACTGTTCCGGCATCAACAGCACCAAGCACTTCAAAAACAACAGCAGTAGGCAGCAACACTACCATGAATACTGAGCAACTGATAAAGGCTATGGAGGATTTAAAACTCCAAGTATCATAATTAAAGGATGCCAAAGAGCAATTGGCAAAATTGGAAGTGAGTTATGATAAATCCAAGATGATTGTGGCAGAAAAAACAAGGGAGGTAAAAGCATTGGAAAACAAAGTAAAGGCATTGGAAAAGGACCTCTTATTAGACAAGCCTCTAAGAGAAATCAGGAGCATTTTGTGGGCCAACATTGGCCAATCCATCACTAATATATGAACATCAATATAGATAATTCATGAGCATATTGACTTGGTGACAGTAGCTCAAGAAGAAATTCAAAAGGCCAGGGATTCATTGGGACACATGCCCAAGCAGGCCAATAGGCTAATACAATTTTTGAACACCCACACCAAGGAACAACTGGCAGAACTGGATATCAGGGACAGGACCAGCAGCATCCTAACAATTAAAAGAGTACTGACCATGAGGAACTTCATACAAAATCTGGAAAGGAAGTGCCAGGAAATGCAAGTGGAGATAAATTCTTTCACACAGAAATTTACAGTTTTGCAGGAAAAGGGTCTGCCCAGTTTATTAACTAATGACTATAGACTGATGACACATGAAGACTATATTCACAGGTTGAATACATATGTGGATAGCCAAGCCACAACATCATCAAGTTCTGTAGGAGAAAAGGCACTCCCATCTGGACAGAGCCTATATGACAATTTGGAAAATCTGTTTTTTATTGAACATGAAGTGAGGCATCTTTTCACAGTCCAACCCACTTTTTTCAGGTACACAGATGCAGATGAAACTCTAATAAAAATGCGCAGGCACCAATTACCAAATGACCAGTGGTGGCAGAGTATGCTCGAAATTTTATAGGCAAATTTCAAAGTTTTGTTTATTTTTTCCCAGAAACGCAACAAAATATCATAAAGTGTAGAAAAGAGTAGATAAAATCGCATTGGGCAGCAGTCAATTAAAGCGCAGGAAAAAGCACCCGAGAAAGCAACGCCAGTAGCGCGGAATTTCACTAAAGTATCCATCGGCCGACTCGCTGAGCAAATAATCAATGCATCTCACCAACTGAGCGGCCAACACAACATTTCTTACTTCTGCATTCATTTCTCTTTGTTCCCAAGAGCATTTACTCCTTCTGTAGAGTAGGTGAAAGAAGTTATTGCAAGATATTATCTCCTTTGAGATATTTTGTAAACATTTTTGTACAAATACCTCCCCAAGCTAAGTATTAGGGGTTGGTGATATCATTCTGGAACTGCGTTGTAAATTTGAGAACTCTTCTGAATAAAAGGTTGTTGGAATGCTTTGCTGATGAACTCTCTGGTTATGGAATTGATGGCAGAAGCCCATGTTGCAGAATTCTTGAATTATTTCATGGATCAATAAGTCTTTTCTAACTCATGTTTTACTGTTTCTGTGTTTTATATATCATTTACATATCATACTCTAAATTGCAGGGAAAAAGAATAGCTCAGAACTTACTTAACTGTACTCTGTGTTCAATTCCTGTTATTTTTATGTTTTCTTCAGAATTAGCATATGCAGGAATTCTTAATTACTCCTGTTTCCCTAGTTCTTACACCCTGAATATAATTAAGGAATTCTTAACTGCTCCTTGGTAATATTTACCCACTTTCCCTCTGTTAGCATGATGAAGGATTCTTAGTTGCCCTTCACCCCCTGACTCCATTTCACCTGATTCCAGCTTGAAAATTGTTCCATGGTTAATTACCTTGCTCTATAGTACCCCCTTCTATCAAAGAAACCATACCCAGAAGTTTATTTTCATTGACTCCATTAACCCAATGGTCTGAACTTCTCATACTTTGCACCCCTGTTCTATTGAAAAGTCACCATCCAAAAATCAAACAAATACTTGTACTTCATAACTAGCCTAACATATAGCAAAACAAAGCTAAATCATAAAGAGAGAGCCCTCTCTGGCTGTAGATTGGCTAGAATCTGCATCTAAAAGATTGGTTAGTGGTTACCTCGGCCATATTCCCTTTTTTCACAGCTTTTGGGGAACAACCTGAGTGATAACAAAATCTTTAAGTAGTTTCCTTCCATTCCTACACCCGTTAGGGAGGAATGGCCCTCCTCTGTAGTAGGGATCACAATATTAGTAATATACTTATTTTCTTATATATCGATGTGAATTTCTTATTGTCATTGCATATATTGTGGAATAGACACACTTCTGTTTTTCATATTCATGGTATGTTGTTTCATATTATTGCTACACTCTAGTTAATAATACATGACGTGCCTATTTCTTTTTTGAAGCTTATGAAGTGTGAATTTCTTCTTTGCTGAATGAGTTTCATTTCTGTAGTGTGTTCTTTATTTCCTTAGAGTGTGAGTTACATTTCTGCAAGAATGGTTTAAGAATTTTGGAAGTGTGTTCAACGGCATTTCTCGTATTTCCTAGTCATTCATGTATCGGCAAAAACAGAGCAGACTCCTTTGAAATAAAAGACCTACCCTGACTATCAAATGATTCAGTTTTTTTAAAGAGTGATAAAATAACGCAAACATTTTGGCGTTGTTGCAGGGGATGACAGTTGGTGATACAATCAACCAGTGCTTTTTCTTGAATTTTCTTTTGATACAATATTTCTAATTGCACAAGTGTTGTGTGGTAAGAAGAGAGGTAAGCACCTATGCATCACTCTAACACACTTGAGTGGGCTCACTATTGTGATAATTAGGACACTTAGGGTGTTTAAATTTTTGAGATTTCCTTTTAGAGTGTCTTTAATTTTGCAAGCGTTGGGTGGTAAAACGAGAGGTAAGAACCTACACATCGCTCTTAACATACCTGAGTGGGCTCACCACTGTAGTAATTGAGACACTTACAATGTGAAATAATTACACATAGGGTCCATGTGTAGGATGTATGAGTAAAGAAGAAATGAAACATAGGAACTCTAATAAATCTATAGGAAAAATGGGTCATAAAAGGAACAAGAAAAATATGGATCTAGGGAGAAAAACATTTATTCAAGAATTGATCTCAAAAGCAGAGAGAGAGAAGTCAAATTTGAATAGGGATGCAAGAAAAATAGGTCCTAGTAATTTGTTACCCCCATATCAAAATCAGGAGTATCTGGTTCCTCTGTTTTAGGACCCCACCTTCCAAAAACTAGCCTTCAAACTCCCAAATCTGTAGATTCAACTGAGGAACAACATGGAGAGACTAGTGGCCAGGATTTTGGATTAGAAGGACAAGGGGAAACCAGTGGGAGGCACCAAGAACCAAAATCAGAAGAACATTCTTTTACTTATCAATACCCAGATTCAAGCAGTGAAACAAGAAACTAGCCCCAGAACAACCTGAAAAATCATCACAAGAATCTTGATCCACAGAACATTCGCCCAAACAATATTTGGGAGGGTACTCACTAGAAAAAGAATTGGGAGAATCCACAATGGGAGACAATAACAACAATAACAATGATAGAATAGATTCCACTATTACGACTTTTGAATTTCCAATAAGTGATATAAGGGGTGAAGCTCCCATGAAAAATATTCCTCTATCAACCCTTCCATATTTTCAAGGATTGACTATAGAAGATCTTGATACTTTTTTGTTTGAATTTGATGTTCTATGTAGGAGCTATGACTACACTTTAGATGCTCAGAAGCTAAAACTATTCCCTACCACTCTGAAAGGAGCAACACTAAGATGGTTTATGGGATTGGGTTCTGCTACTATCTGCACATGGGGAGACATGAAGACTGTGTTTCTGTCAAAATACTAGGACTACTACCGAACCATAGATTTGAGAGAGGAGATATTTAGAATGACACAAAAGGAACAAGAAAATCTAGAAGATTATGTGGAACAATTCCATTATAATCTACAGAGATCCAAACATAGTGATCTAGATTCAGAAATTTTGAAAATAATATTTATACGAGGAATGAGAGATGACTGCCTTGACATGTTGAACCTATTGGGAAAATGAGATATATCTCAGGAGCCATTTGATGAGATAATAAAACTTTGCTTAAGGTGTTTGAGAGGATCGTCATGGGGGAGAAGCATGGCACGGGATGCCTCTGCTAGAATACAAAAATGTGCAAATGGAGGTGTGACCAAAGTCAAGATTGAAAACCTATTAAAAAATCTTAAGACTAATCTTCTCAGTACCTTACCTACCCAACTGACAAAAGACAGGTGAAAATGGCACAGGATGAAGTTGATAAAGCTTTGACTATGTACTACCCAAAATGTAAAGAGAAACATTCCTTGAAGGAATGTAGAGTTAACAAAATCAACTTGTGCAATATTTGTGATCTAGAGCATTCTACAAGCTATTGTCCAGAGTTCCCAAACTGAAAGCAGTGCTCAAGGAATTAAGTATAGAAGTTCAATCCTCCTACTTTATCGGATCCAGGAAGCTTTTCCAACCATGACAACCAGGTATGTCTCAAGATTTTTCTTTTAATCCATGGAATAATGTATATAATGCTCAAAATTTTCCATGGTAGTATTCCACTCCTCATCCAACTCAATTTCCTTCACTTTGGAACCAATTGTCACCTTCTCCACCTCTTTATTATCCTCCATCTCAGCCGTATTCTTGGCCTCAGAATTGGAGGGGAAACTCTTTAGGTCCAACTCCTCCTGCACTACCAGTACAACAACAATTGCAACTGCCACCTCTCTCGTCATCTACTGCTACTCCTCCCATATGACCCCAATTACCTGTACAGTCTAACCCTAACCCAAATAATAAGGCAACCCAAAATATAGAAGCCCCCACTTCTTTCCAGACTTACTACATCACTCCTGTTGGATGCAATGAAATTCACCTTCGATTAGGAAAAGTAGTAAATCCAAAAACCTCCCCTATTATCACTGAAGAGGAATGTGAATCACCTAGGGATGATATTGTGGACCTTGATGAGGTTGTTACACCTGTAACAACTGATTTGAATAAAATTGATACACCTATAATAGTCAATCCAGTTGTTATGGTAACTAAGGATCCCCTGTATCCACAAAGATTAGCTGAAATTGGGATGATTCCACAACCCGAATCTAATTTTCTCAAGGAGTTAAAAAAATTGCACATAAGGATTCCCTTACTACAAGCCATTAAGGATGTCCCCATTTATGTGAAAATAGTAAGAGACCTATGTGTTAAGAAACCTGGAAGGAAGCCCAAAGACCCTATTACCATCCACGTGATGGGAAAACTGTCATAATGAATGACTAGCCAGCATATTTTGACTAAATATAATGATCCAGGGAATCCTACAATCACTGTTTATATTGATGAGAAGCCCATTCCGAATACATTAATTGATTTAGGGGCAGAAATCAATGTAATGACCAAGGAAGTCTTCACCACTTTAGGATTACATGGGCTAAGACAAACACCTATAGTGCTAGAACTGGCAGACAGGTCACGTGTTAAACCTGAAGGAATGGTAGAAGACATAGTGATCACAGTGGATTCCTGGAGGTATCCAACAGACTTTCTTATTTTACAAACCAAATCAAACTTGGGGGGACATCCCCTGATATTAGGAAGGCCTTGGTTGGCCACTGCAGATGCATTCATAGGTTGTAGGTTTGGCTATATGACAATTTCAGATGGACAAGCCACAAAGAACCTCAGCCTTTACCCCCCTACAAAACCAAGTAAATATTTGGAAAATCCCTTATGGGACGAATTTGAACCTGAATCAGATTATTCCCAGCCACTCCTCACTCTTGGCAAAGCCCAATATTTTAAGAATGAAACATAGGATGATATTATCAATGGTGTTATCAGTAATTCCCTTGTTATTACTTCTATCAATGATTTAGGGGTGGAAGATACTATGGAAGATCTAAGTTTAGAGCATATGAAAACTACCCCTAATCTCAAAAGCAGCCCCGTTGAAATAGAGCCAGGAAAATGTTTAAATATTAATCCTAACCTAACTCCTGAACAGAACAAGATGTTGTTACAGAAACATAAAAATGTGTTTGCATGGGATTAAACAGACATGAAATACATTCACCCTAATCTATGCACCCACCACATCTACTTGAAGGGAGATTGCACTCTAGTTAGGCAACCACAGTGGTGTATGAACCCAACACTTAAGGAAGTAGTGAAAGAAGAATTGCAAAAACTTCTAAATGCCAACTTCATTTATCCCATCTCTGACAGCCAATGGGTATCTCCACTTGTTATTGTTCCTAAAAAGAATGACAAGTGGAGGATCTGTGTGGATTACAGAGAGCTTAATAAAGCCACTCAAAAGGACCACTTCCATTTACCATTCATAGATCAAGTCCTTGATACCTTATCTAGAAAGAAATTATTTTCATTCCTAGACAGGTTTAGTGGCTATAATCAGATACAGATAGCCCCAAAGGATCGAGATAAACCACCTTTACTTGTCCTTGTGGGACTTTCACATACAAAGATCTTCCTTTTGGACTTTGTAATGCACCAGCAACCTTCAAAAGGGAAGTATTGGGAATATTTGTAGATTTTATAAATGGCCGTTTGGAAGTATTCATGTATGATTTTACACCTTATGGTGATGATTTTGAACCAACATTAGCCAATCTCGAAAAAGTATTAGAACGATGTGAGAAAACTAATCTTTCTTTAAGCACTGAAAAATGTCACATGATGATGAATGAAGGAATTGTGCTTGGGAATTATATTTGTGCTAAGGGAATAAAGGTAGACCTTGCTAAGAGAAATAATGTGAAAATTCCAACTCCCAAAACACAAAAAGAGGTAAGCAGATTTTTGGGACATGTAAGGTATTACAGAAGATTTATAGAAAAAATTTCAAACATTGCATTCCCATTATTCTAACTACTTGCTAAATATGTGGAATTTGTCTGGAGAGGGAAATGTGAACAAGTCGTTGCAGAGTTAAAGCAGGGTGTTTCAGTAGCTTCTATTTTGTGAGGATCAAACTGGGATTTTCCATTCCATATAGTAACTTATGCATTTGATACTACTATAGGAGCTATGCTAGGTCAAATTGAATACAAAAGGCCATATGCCATCTACTACATCAACAAGAACCTCAATCCAGCAAAATTAAATTACACTGTTACAGAAAAAGAGTTTCTTACAGTAGTACATGCTATTAATAAATTTAGGCACTACATCACATGTTATCAAATATTTGTGCACACTGACCACTTTGTCATTCGTTTCTTAATGAATAAACTTGTCACTAATGGTAGGGTTACACATTGGTTGTTGTTGTTACAAGAGTTTGATATAACAATCTTAGATAAACTTAGAAAATATAATGTAGTGGCTGATTTTATTTCTAGGTTGATTGTTGATGATGATTGCATGCCCGTGGAGGATTATTTTCCAAATGAATATATTTTTTCTATTTCAACTTACTCATCGTGGTATGTAGACATAGAAAATTATCTTGTTGCTCGAAGATTTTGACAACATCTATCCTCAAGAGAAAGGAAGAGGATTTTTCATCATAGTGCGAGATATTCTTGGGTAGAGGGATACCTTTATTACTTAGGGCCAGATCAATAGATTAGATGTTGTCTGAGAGAGGATGAGATTTTTGATATCCTCAAAGCCCACCATGAGGAACCTTGGGGACGGCACCTTTCTAACAAAAGGATAGGGTATAAGGTTCTTTTGACTAGATATTATTGGCCTACCATATTCCAGGATTCAAAGAAATTTTTAAAGAGATGTGATATTTATCAGAGAACGGGTCAACCACTCCAGTAAGATGAAATTTTGTTACAACCTCAAGTAGTTTTGGAACCATTTGAGAAGTGGGATCTAGACTTTGTAGGACCAATTAATCCTTCATCTCAGCAGAAGTCCTACATTCTAGTTTGTACAGACTATGTCACAAAATGGGTTGAAGCAAAGGCATTAACTAGGGCAACTGAGCAGGTTGTTTCAAACTTTTTGTTTGAAGACATTTTTGTTTGCTTTGGAGTCCCTCAGGAAATAGTGACATATGGACAAGAGTAGTTCACATCTCATTTGATCCAGAAGTTAATTGAGAAATATAAGATCTGTCACAGGATTACTTCACCATATCATCCACATGAAAATGGTCAAGTAGAAAGCACCAATAAAGTTATTGAGGGAATTCTCACCAAGATTGTAGCTAGCCACCAAAGGAACTGGGCTGACAAAATTCTAGAAGCACTATGGTCATATAGAACTACATGGATAAATACTACTAGATTTTCACCATATGAATTGGTATATGGTAAAAACCCACTATTTCCCATTAAGTTCGAAGTAAAAACACTTAGAACAACATTACAAGTGAACATGGATTTGACTACAACTCAAAAACATCGGTTAAATAACCTACACGATCTTAATGAGAAGAGATTGGTTGCCATTCAGAAAAAATATATCATCCAGTAACAGAGGGCTAAGTGGCATGACAAGTTTATAAAAAAGAAGGTGTTTCAGAAAGGCAATTGGGATCTATTGTTTGATTCAAAATTCAAAGACTTTAAAGAAAATCTCTGCACCAGATGGCTATGTCCTTATGAGGTAGATATAGTCTTTAACAATGGGATTGTGAAATTAGTTAACATTGTAACAAACCTACCTCGAAGGATTCATTTGTTAACATTGTCATAGGATCTAATCTTCAAGTTATGGAAGTAGGGGAAAATTATCCTGTGCTATCAAATTTTTAAAAATTCAATAAGTGTACCAGCTGAAAAACAACTTTTGGTTGCAGCTAATACACCAATAATAATAATAAAATATGCCTATGAAAACCTCATGTGGGGAGCAGGTAGATAATTGTATCAGCTGAAAACCACTTTGTGGATTGTTACACATATATATTATGTTGTTACAAGTCTAGTTTTATTCATTTTATTGTATCATTTTTAGCAATCCCTTCGAGAGAATAATACTCTCCAAGGCATATCTTATTGTAATAAAAGTTCTGCTGTAAATATTTAGCTACTACAAGGAAATCCATTTTTTGTTACATCTGTAACAACCAATCTGGTGGGAGACGATTACAGCAGGGAACTGGTTACAACTGTCTGCCTCAATAATCCTTGTCACCAATCGTCGTCGGTATCAATGACATCACCCATCGGTAAGTCGTTCAAAAAGGAATATTTCTTTTTATTTACTTAACATTTATGACGATTAATATGTCATTATATTTTGACGGTCGAGGACAACCTTTGTATTTAAGTCCGGGGAGATGAATCATTTTGTGATCTGTAATATAATTTGATTTGAAGTGGAAAATATTGTAATCATTACCACCTTTTTATGAGAAATCATTTCATCAAGTGTGAATCATACTTGAGCCAAATTCCCAAACCTTTGGATTAATAATGAAATGATAACCCGCATTACATGATCTCCTGACTTGATACTCTTGCCTACTACCCTGATATCCACCCTAATGAGGCTCCACATCCTCATTACATAGATTTCTCAGGAATTGTGACAATGAGCAGATGAAAACACATTAAGGATCAGCTGTAACAATGCAAGATGGGTGGAGTAGTGGTAAGACATGAGCGAAATTCCACAGAGGCTTGTCAAATCATCAGAGAAGTAGGGGGGCTCGAATTTCCGAGCAATTAAGAGGGTTAGATGGAAGCGTTGCTCTAGAATTTTCCCGAAATTTGAGTAGAAACCAAACAAAGTTTAGAGGTTTAAAGCTGGAGGTTAAAATGGAAGTAGTTGTCTAGTGACAACACTTCAAACTTAAGGAAATCAATGGTTCAATTGGAAAATCAATGACCCCTCCCTCAAGACTAAATTTTTGCAGGGAGAGGAGCAATTGGTTAAGAAGGTAAGGGGAATTGACTGCCTTTCCCTTCCACAACCATGGAATGATGTTGTTTTTTTTAATCATCAAATACATTACATGTGAGGGGCATGCAACGATAGTTTTAATTATCACTTTCTGCTGCTGAATCATCTTCGACATAGGAAATTGATCAATCTTCCTTACTTCATGTTGGAGAACTTGAAGCATATGGCAATCATGGTAAAGTTTGCCTCACACCCAGAAAGTTGTATCACTAATCATGGACTTATAAAGTTGATCATATTGGAGGCCCTGGAGCAGCAAGGGTGAAGCTGGGAGGATTTCATTAGAAAAAAGACAAGAAATTCACATCGGAAACAAGATGAAACCTCCACAGATACTTCGGGGAAAACTACAAGCTGAAACCTTGGCAGATGCTTCGGGGAAAACTGATGTAGTTGAGGAGTAAGGGTAGTCCTCCGATGTCATAATCGAGAAAATATCACTTGAAATACCTATCGATGGTAGAAAACCAAAGAGAAGGGTCAAGATTGGCACTCGACTGGAACCCTCGCCACCATCTGAAAATAAGTTCAGCAAGCATGAAGGCACGAAGGAATAGAAGAAAGAAGAGTAAGCTAAGAAGCAAGATGCTCCTTCGCCAGGTAAGAACGAAACCCAAGTGCTGCTGCTCAAAAAATTAGAATTAGAAAAAAAATAGCTGAAGCATAAATTAGAGGATAGGGAAAGGGAAACAAGGGTTCTGGGTCTTGACACATTGGCAGAGGTTGTCGATAAATTGGGAGTAGAAACCACACAGGGGCCTGTATGTGCAGCATGTGCTAAAGGGCTGGCAACAACAGGGTATAAAATCTGTGATGCAAACACCATCTCGAAGGAAACTCAGACAAAACCATGGGGAGCTGCTACACAAGAACTCGTTGACGACGTTGTTGTTACACAAGAACTAGCAGCCGAAATGGAGAACCCTATGGAATTTGACTTGGAAACTGAAACACAAGAACCTGCCAATGACACTGTTGTTACACAAGAACCAGTAGTCAAGGTAGAATTTTTTCAAGAAGAAAAAGTGAGAGTTAATCCACAAGAACCTATCAATGAAACTGTTGTTACACAAGAACCAACAGTCAAGGAAGAACAACTCCAATTTCGAGATGTTGTTACACCTTCCATTGCACTAGACCTTGAGGCAAATTGGCACTTAGAAAAGATTTTATTGATTTCTGAATTGCAGAATTGGAAACAGTTGGCACTCTCCCTAAAAAAGGGAGTAATTTCTTTAGAGGAGCATCAAAAGATTATTCACACTCTTAAGGATCAATGGGTTGAGGAGTTGCTGACAAAAGAACTCATACAATGGGAGACAAAGGAAGCCAAGAAGAAGAAGGAAGAACAAAGTCAACAGTTGCAACAAGAAATTAAGGAATTGACTGAAGATAAAAGAGAAATGTATGAGTTAGCCTTGAACCTTTTGGGTTGCAGGGTGCCATCTCCATCTTATCCAATTTTCCTGTGGGAAAAGTTTTATCTTTTCCAATTGAAATCTATTTGTGAGAATAGACCCTATAAGGGTATTTCTACTAGGACTCTTTTAAATGTATTCCATTCTTATGATTTTGATGAACAAAGTTTGTTGTGTGAACTCTTTTTTCACAATATATTTGCTAAGCATGCCAGTCTACAAATGATTGTAAACTTTTTTTCTTATGTTGGAGACTTACAGTTGCAAGCCTTCATATCTTTTATGAGGAACCAAGTTGATTGGCATCTTGCCAAGACATCATTTGATAGGAATGAAGAGACAACAATGCTAAAAATGAGATCAGAGCCTGGTATGACTACTATCCTGAGGTGAGAATTTAGAAGATTTCTTAGTACTCCTAACATGGTGGAACAATTAGCCCAGTAAAAGAGAAGAGTCATCAGGTTTTGTCTTAATATTTTTGCACAACTAAAGATCAGACTTTTGGTGGGAAGCCTTAAATGTTTAGAAGCCGACAACGAAACTTTATAGATGAGGGATCCATTTGGATTTCGTAACTTTGTGATAGTTGTTACTTGAGTTCCCGAGTATGCACGGATTGTTAAATCAATGGGAGCGTTTTGGATAGGAATTAAGTTCAAATTCCCTTGTGATTTGGCTTCTGATTGAGAGCTACCAGTATTACTACTAGATAAACAAGTATGATGAAATATCTTAGACTACTCAACTTATGGCTACTCAAGGATACAGGCAAGAGGATGAAGATACTGTTGACGTTTATGATCTCACAGAACTACATCAGCAACACGCCAGTGTTGTAATAAAGGACAACCCTGAACATTCAGATGAATATGCATGAGGGAATGCAATGGATTCAATTGGGGGAGATGTTGGGTGTAGTATTTAAGGATTTTTCAAGCACCTTTTTCCCTATTTTTTTCCATTTCCCTTCACCAAATCCATCAATCCCTTGGCACAATATCACTTCCCTGGTAAAAAAGAAATATTTTTCTCTAACAGATTAATTATGCCATTATCTGTTAAGTATCGAAAGAAACAATGTATTTTTGGAATTGTGGAGCAAATCTTTTGGATAATTTTCTTTCAGGTGTTGATGTAATTACTAAAGGCTATGGGAAAACAGTCATTGTTGTTACATGTTGTTACACCTTGAAGATAGTTGCTACATCATGAGTTGTTGTTACATCGTGACGATGGCGCTACATTGCAAACTCTTAAAGACTCTGGCCGTTATTTTAGAGATAATCGTTGAAGACCATGAGATGTAACTCTATGTGGAAGATTGAAAATATATGAATAGTTATAGCTATAAAAAGTGGCATAATCATAATAGGTCTTTAATTGAAAATCGGTTATAACAACTTCTATTTTATTTCATTTCTGTAAAATCGATTAGCATGAGAATCATGAGATGTTGAAAATGGCAACAAGAAATGATAAAAATAGCACTGCTATAAATAGCAGTTCAGGCACCAGTGTTGGACATAGCAACAAGGAATGAAAAATGGAAGTGATAAAAATAGCAGTTCGGAATAGATTCCTATTTTAGTTAGTCCCTGAACTAAAATAGTGAAGTAAAAGTCAAATTTTATCTTAGTGTCTATTTGTAAATTAATTAATTAATTCATCTTGAACTAATTAGTTAAGGAAAAATAAACATGAAGTCTATGTGAGGACATGCAATAGTTATTCCTTCGATTAAGGGATTTATCCATTAGTTAAAGGGATAATAGTGAGTTGTAATTTGAGTTGTAATTAGTTAACTTAGTTAACTGAGTTAATTCCAGTTAGATTAGTTCCAACAGTTGGAGGAACTGATTGTGAGTTCAGTTAGTTAATGCTTGCATGCATGTAACTACTGCACTTCAGATAACTGAGTATTCTCTCATAAATAACTCATGCATGTTAGTTCAGAGAAAGACCCAGTTGAGATCAAAGGATGGGACAATGTACTATTAGTTGGATGAATTTTCCTATAAAGCAAACTCATCCATGCAAAAGGATTTATATCCTTCAGGATTGCGCAATTAATTCTGAGCCAAGTGAGCAGTGTGAGGTGGGAATTGACACATGTGGAAGCACTGGACCCCAAGAAAAATTGCACAAGGAAATAAGAGGCTTGGAGGGTAGAGGAGAAGGTTTGTGAGAGGCCTTTGATTGTCTATGAGCAGCATAGGAATTGTACTAAGAGCTGGTTGGCTTCCAAGCTAAGGCTTTGTGTAATTCTATGACTATTTTCCACTTGTATGATAATACAGAGAGTGCGGTTTTAGGTTGTTGCTTTCCTTGGATTATATCATCTGTGTTATGTGTGATTGCTTCTCATTCTCAGTTATATTTTTTCTTGTTTGATACTTCTCATATGTGATTAAGCTTCCGCAAAGTTTATGGTAGAAGTAGATCTAGTTTTATCCTTTAGTACATTGCATATATCAGTTGATCTACAAGTGAAATTTCTACATGGTATCAGAGCAAAGGTCAATCAAGTGAAGAACTGTATACAAAGAAGGGAGAAGTACAAAGTTCGATGTTCCTGATATAGATATCGAGTTCTTATCACATCTCAAATTTCATCAATGGCAGTCAACGATTTGAGACTTGAGTATGCCCTTAATGGCAACTCAAATTATATAGCCTGGAAGGATGGCATGGAAGCGGTATTAGAGGACAACGAGCTAAAGGACTTCATTGATCAAGAAGTTCCCAAGCCTGCAGCAACTAGTGCCTAAGAATTGGCGGAATGGAAGAAATGTGTGGCTAGAGCAAGGAGAATCCTCTTGGAGGGAGTTCGAGACCACATAGTCTCAAGCCTCCATGGGAAGGAGACATTGTATTCAATGTGGAAAACATTGAAGGATCTATATCAAAATAACAACGATAAGAGGAAGCTGGCGCTGAAAGACAAGCTTTGAAAAATCAAGTGTGAAAAGGGTGACACGATCTCAACATACCTGACCAAGCTCACCACCTGCAGGGATGAGCTTGGTAGTGTAGGGGTCACGACTACCGATGATGACATGGTGAGTCTTACACTCCTTGGTCTTCCTAAGAGCTGGCATAGTTACCAGGACCCAGTTAATGGAAGAGAGAAACTGCCAGATTGGTATGAAGGAAAAGAAAGGGAAGGAAAAGGATTCTCATCCAAATTCGAGTTCTTCCCATGGTGGGAAGAAGTTTGACAAATCGAAAGTGCGATTCTTTTGTTGTCATGAGGTGGGCCATTTTTCTACAAATTGTCCACTAAATAAATCCAAGAAAGGATCCTTGGAAGGATCAGAAGGTGAGGCACTGGCCTCACAGTTCGAGTTGGATTTCACTCTCATCACATGCATGGTTTCATCCATGGTAGGATGTGGTTGGTTTCTTGACAGTGGAGCTTCATTCCACATGACTGGCGATAAGATTTTTTTCAGTATCTTGGAGGAGAAGGATCTCCAGATACTCATAGAGATGGGTAATGATGAAAAGTATAGTGTCTCAAGTGTAGGCAAGGTTGTTTTTCAGAGGGAGCATGGAGCTCGCATTACCTTGATAGATGTCAAGCATGTACCAGGACTGAAGAAAAACTTGGTGTCGATCGCGATGCTAGAAGACAAAGGCTATCATGTAGTCTTCAGTAATGGAAAGGTTTTCCTTAGACACATCATCACAAGACAGGTGAAGTAGATCAGTTCTCGAGTCAAGAACTTGTATGCTCTTGAGTTTCAAGATGCATGCAAAGCCTTGAAGAGTAAGGCAACTATTGGAGACTTGGTGGTTGAGAGGGAGAGTACACTACCTCTCAACATGCAGTGCCAGAAGAAGTCTCAGACAATTGTGGAGGAGCCACAATTGGTGAAGCAGCTTCAGGAGGTTGTGGAGCAGCCACAACTAGAGAAGCTGAGAGGAGATCGAGTGGAGGCATCCATTCATCCAGAGACCTCCAGTAGGGGGAAATTTCAAACCAAGTGGGCAGAGGGATCACATGTAGCCATACCTCCAGGTGGGAGGTGGGGCGATGTGGAGTGATAGTCCCAAGAAGGCTGAAATGGGGGCAGGATCCTTGAGGTACCCAACCTCTTTAATTCGACTTTGCTACAGGAGCCCCAATGAGGGGTAGCAGGATTGGCTGAGTGGGTAGAGACAGATGCAGATGGAGTGGCAGAGAGAGATACAATGCAGGAGTCCCAAGACTGTGTAGAGCTAGCAAGCTGCAGCAATGCGAGAGGCATAGGAGTGTTGCACCAGCGTGGGATGGCATAGAGAGGTGTGCAACGGTGCAAGATGCATGGATTGTTGCAGCAGCTTAGAGGTCAGAGAGGGAGCACTTGTCAGTGACAGGTGGAGCTTCAGCATCAGAGTGTGTTTCTAGCCCAACAGAGAGGTCAGTTGGGAGTTTTTTTGTTTCTAGAGTTGCTGGAGCAATAACACTTGGGAGAAGTGTCGCATGTAGAACATTCCAAAGGTTTAGGATCAGGTTCGAGTTGAAGCCTTTCTTTTTGAGAGGGAGTTTTGAAAATGGAAACAAGAAATGCTAAAAATAGAAGTGCTAAACATAGCACTACTATAAATAGCAGTTCAAGCACTAAAGTCGGACATAACAACAAGGAATGAAAAATGGAAGTGCTAAAAATAACAGTTTGGGATAGATTCCTATTTTAGTTAGTCCTTGAACTAAAATAGTGAAGTAAAATTCAAATTTTATCTTAGCAATTGTTTGTAAATTAATTAATTAATTCATCTTGAATTAATTAGTTAAGGAAAAATAAACATGAAGTCTATGTGAGGACATGCAACAGTTATTCCTTCGATTAAGGGATTTATCCATTAGTTAAAGAGATAAGAGTGAGTTGTAATTTTGAGTTGTAATTAGTTAACTCAGTTAACAGATTTAAGTCCAATTAGATTAGTTCCAACAGTTGGAGGAGCTGATTATGAGTTCAGTTAGTTAATGCATGCATCATGTAACTACTGCACTTCAGATAACTGAGTATTCTCTCATAAATAACTCATGCATGTTAGTTCAGAGAAAGACGCAGTTGAGATCAAAGGATGGGACAATGTACTATTAGTTGGATGAATTTTCCTATAAAGCAAACTCATCCATGCAGAAGGATTTATATCCTTCAGGATTGCGCAGTTAATTCTGAGCCAAGTGAGCAGTGTGAGGTGGGAATTCACACATGTGGAAGCACTGGACCCCAAGAAAAATTGCACAAGGAAATATGAGGCTTGGAGGGCAGAGGAGAAGGTTTGTGAGAGGCCTTTGATTGTCTATGAGCAGCAGAGGAATTGTACTGAGAGCTAGTTGGCTTCCAAGCTAAGGCTTTGTGTAATTCTGTGACTATTTTCCACTTGTATGATAATACAAAGAGTGGGGTTTTAGGCTGTTGCTTTCCTCGGATTATATCATCTTTGTTATGTGTGATTGCTTCTCATTCTCAGTTATATATGTTCTTGTTTGATACTTCTCATATGTGATTAAGCTTCCGCAAAGTTTATGGTAGAAATAGATCTAGTTTTATCCTTTAGTACATTGCATATATTAGTTGATATACAGGTGAAATTTCTACATGAGATTCTCATCACTGATTTGTTCCCTAATTTTGCGGCTTTGTAAGACTTTATAAAAAGACTCGGTCCTATGAGAAGGGGACGGAAACATATGGAATACCAATATTTTGATCTTGTATCTTTCATCTATTTTAATACAACAAGTACTTGGTGATGATTCTGCAATTCCTGTGTTGAATCTTTAAGTAGTTTCATTCCATTCCTGCACCCTGCTAGGGAGGAAGAGCCCTCCTCTTTAGCAGGGATCGTAATATTAGTAGTATACTTATTTTCTTAGATATTGATGTGAATTTATTATTGTCGTTTCATACGTTGTGGAATAGACACACTTCTGTTTTTTAGATTCATGGTATGTTGTTTCACATTATTGTTTCACTCTATTTAATAATACATGGCGTGCCTATTTCTTTTGTGAAGCTTATGAAGTGTCAATTTATTCTTTGTTGAATGAGTTTCGTTTATGCAATGTGTTCTTTACTTCCTTCTAGTGTGAGTTTTGTTTCTGCAAGAATGTTTTAAGAATTATGAAAGTGTGTTCAATGACATTTCTCATATTTCTTGGCTGGTCATGTATAGGCATAGATAGTGCAGACTCCTTTGAAATAAACGACTTACCCTGTTTGTCAATTAATGGTTTTGATTAAGTTGTTTTAAAGAGTGATAAAATAACGGAAACAAGTGCAGTTGTTGATGTGTTGTCACAATATATTGTTGTTTATCCTTTTTGTTTATGCTTGAGTCCATTAAATACTCTTCTTAACCACATTACTTGACATGATGTTGATGTTGCTGCTACATATCCTACTTCTACCAACGAAAGTGTCACAATAGGTTTCTTCTTAGATTCCCATGTTCTCAAACCTGAACCAAGATGGAACACATAACTGGAAGTACTCTTCCTATCATCCAAACTGTCTAGAAAATCACTATCTATATATCCAATCAAATTATTCCTTTTTGTACTTGCATACATTATTCCACAATCTCTAGTTCATGTTATGTATCTCAGAATTATTTTTCCTGCTCCCTAATGTGTGTCTTTTGGAGTCTCCATAATCTGAAAATAAAACTCACTCCTTGCATAATATCCGGTCTTGTAGTTGTGAGATACATAAGGCTTCCAACCAGTATTTTGAATAGAATTGGATTTACATTTGATCCTTCATCATCCTTGCTTAACTTTGTACCTGTTGCAACTGGTGTAGGGACAAATTTTCAATTATCCATCCTGAATATTTTCAACAAATCTATAGCATATTTATTTTAACAAATAAAAATAATTTTTTCAGATTGCTTAACTTCTATGCCAAGAAAATATTTCATGTGACTAAGATATGTCATCTCAAATTCTTTCATCTGACTGGTTTAAATTCATCCAATTCAAAATTGCATGTATAAATCATGTCATCAACATATAAGAAAACAATCAAAATGTGTCCATGCTCATTTACCTTTGTGTACAAGGTAGGCTCAATGTTGCTTCTGAAAAATCCATTCTTGATCATGTAACTGCCAATTCTGCTATACCAAGCTCTATGCGCTTTCTTGAGTCCATAAAGTGATTTCTTCAACCTGTAAACACTATCTTGTTTACCTTCAACTTCATATCCTGGAGGTTGTTGCACATAGATTTCTTCTTCTAGAATTCCATTCAAGAAGATTGATTTCGCATCCATCTGATATACTTTCCACTTGAGCTGTTGTGGCTAGAACTTCTCCTACAGTATCTAATTTGGCTACCAGAGAAAATGTTTCTCCAAATATATTCCTGATTGATGTGAGAACCCTTTTTCTACAAGTCATGCTTTAAATCTTTCAATTTCACCTCTCCCATTCATTTTTTTCTTGTACACTCATTTCACACTAGTAATATTTTTGTCGTTTGGAAAATCAACCAAATCCCATGTATCATTATTTTCAATAGCTTCAATTTCCTCATTCCTATCTTGCACCAAATTTTCATCTTTGATTGCTTCTTCAAATGAAGAAGGTTGAAAAGACAACAATGAAAAATTTGAACTAACATCCAAATCATCATAAATATCTTTTAGACTTCTCATCTTTCTCTTACCGTTGCTTGATTCATCACTTGAATGATTGTTGGGAGAATTCTGGTCTATTGATTTGCTTGAATATCCATGCTGCTAAAAAAATCTTGGATTCCTTGTTAGTGTGTCTATGTTTGGTGTCTTCACCTGTGATTCTTGCTGCTCCTTTTCTACTACATCATCTTCTTCCATCAGTGGCACTTGTAGATCAATTGTTTTGTCTATACTACCATTCCATGACTCTTGTTCTTTGAGCACAACATCTCTGTTAATTATGGTCCTCTTGGTGACATGGTTATACAATTTGTAAGCTTTTGATTGCTCAGTATAACTAGTAAATATTCATTTTTCATTTTTATCATCCAATTTTTCTCTTATCTCTTTAGGCACATGTGCATAGGCTACACATACAAACACTCTGAGGTGAGATATGCCACAAGCAATACCTGAATATGCTTCTTCAGGCACTCTGTTCATCACACTCTTTGTAGGAGATCTGTTTGTCACATAAACAACACATGAAACTCCTTCTGCCCAATACTCATTAGAAAATTTTCTTCCTTTTAACATGTTTCTTGCCATGTTCATAATTGTCATGTTCTTTCTCTCTACTACACCGTTCTACTGCGATGTGTACCTAGTTGTAAATTTTCTTCTAATTACACTTTGTTTGCAGTAATCATGGAATGTCTTTGAATCATATTCTCTACCACGATCCTATCTTGATACCTTGATATGTTGATCACTTTGGTTCTCTACTAAGGCTTTGAATTCCTTGAACTTTGCAAAAGTTCAGACTTCTGATTCAAGAAGTAAACCCAAGTCTTTCTGCTATAATCATCAATGAAAGTGAGGAAGTAATAAATTCCACCAATTGAATGTGTCCTCATAGGTCCACATAAGCCTCTATGCTCTAGATCAAGAGGTTTCTTTTCTCTGCATGCAACTCCTTTTATAAAAATTTCGCGGTGTTTCTTTCCCAATATGCAACACTCACAAGTACTAGAATGTTCTTTGATGGGAGGTAATACTATGACCATATGTTTCTGCTGCAACAATCTTAAGCTAGAAAAGTGCAACTGTAAAAAGAACTGACCTGATCATTGTACTTCATAATTAGGGGAAATATTTTGTTCCTCGTCATTTGCACCTTTTCTATTAGTTGCTTACGTGGGGGCTTGTCATATATAACACACTGTTGTCCTTGAAAGATAAGTATGTATCCCTTCTGCGTCAATTGACCGACACTTATCAAATTATGTTTGAGACCAGGGACATAATATACCTTTGAGATTGTCTTCGGTTCCCCCTGCTTGGTCAGAATGTTGACCAATCCTTTTCCATCTACATGCGCAGTCTTTTCAGTCCCTGACTTTAACTATGTCTTCATAGATTGATCCAAATTTGCAACCAAATTCTTGTTTCCATTATAACCACTATCTAATAGCCACACATTATCAAAAGGTTGATGCATGGTATGGAAAGCTAGGAACATGGAGTTAGTTCTCTCTATAGTGACATTAACTCTATGATTTCCTTGATCATGTGGTTACTGCAACCACTATCTAATAGCCACACATTATCAAAAGGTTCATGCATGGTATGAAAAACTAGGAACATGGAGTTAATACTCTTTGTAGTGACATTAACTCTATGGTTTCCTTGATCAGCTAACCTCTTCCTACAATCATGGGCAGAGTGACCAAAATTATTGCAATAATAACATCTCACCTTGGAACTATCAAGTCTTTGATTATTATTGAAGCTTTTGTTGTTACTTCCACATTCATGTTCATGCTCTTCTCGACCATCTCTCTGACCACCACGCATTTCGCCTCGTCATTTGCCTCTCGATCTACTTCTGCATCGACCTCTGTCTCTTGAAACAGAAACATGGCTTTTGAAAGAGGTTTCTAAAGTGAAATCCTTATTTTTTTCTATCCTTGCCTCATGCAATAGAAGTGATCCCACCAACTCATCAATTTTCAGCGATGTTAAATCGTTCGCTTCTTCTATGGTTGCTACCACAACTTCAAACTTGGTAGACAAATATATGATGACCTTCTCAACCATTATTTGATCTTTAATTTCATCGCCATAAATTTTTAACTGATTTACGACAGTCATCACCCGATTCATGAAAACGTCGATGTCCTTTGTCTCCTTCATCTGCAAATTTTCAAAATCTCTCCTAGTATTTTGCAACTTAAAAATATTGATTTTGGCCATACTTTTATAGCTTGTTTCCAAGGTCTCCCATGTTGTCTTTGTTGAAGACATGATCATAATCTTAGAACACTGCTTGGTCCACTCCTTGTTGAATAAGCTGCAATGCTTGTGCATTACTCTTTTTGTCTTTCTTCCATAGTTCCCTTTCTGCATTAGTGAGAGCTAGTCCTTCTGCTTCATCTTTAGGTTCTGAAAACTCAAACTGAACATGATCCCAAACATCATGAGGCTTCAACATGGTTTACATCCTAATGACCCACATATCATAATACTTTCTTGTAAATGGTGAGAACTGGGAATGGAAATTTGAGAAAGCCATCTTTCTTAAAAACTTTTCTTCAAATAATAAACCCCTCTTTTGGTTTAAAAAACCTTTATAAACTCTTTGATTATTTTTTTATATATATATAAAATCTTTTTTATTATAAAAAATCGTTACATATAAAAACTTTTATAATAATCCCTTTTTAAAAAACTTATTATAATACATATCTACTTTTTCAAAAATCCTAAACACTTTTAAACATATGCTTTTTAATATGTCATTGACGCTTTAACAACCCACGACATTTCAAACTTAAAAAAAAAATCCTTTGACTTCGTATTTGTCTACGAAATTTTCAAAACTTTTGCCTACCGGATGTGCGTACCCCGACACTACCCAGTGGCCCAGATAACCCGCATTTTAACAAATTTGAAGGTTAAGGATATTTGCGTAGTTATAGTATTAACTAGGCGCGAATTTGGCATTGACCTCTACACTCGTCACTTTTTAACAGTAGGATAATTTGGCAACGTAATTTAAAAAATAAAAATAAAAAAATCATCGGCTTTTTTTCTTAATTTTTTTTCTCACTGGTTTTGCAGGCACTATGGATCTTGTAATCCTTCCTCAGCGCTAATACCAATTTGTTGGAAAGGTAGAGGAGGAAAAACTCAAATTTAACACAAATAAATCTCACACAATAACACGAGTTGCGGCGCTTCTATTAATCACACAAAAATTTGATGATTACAATGAATCTGGTGAGGGGTATTTAAACATTTTCCAACTAGTAACTCGCCTAAAATAACTTGACATGCAAACACACACTAAATTCGACTACGGCTTAAATCGACTTGACTTGGCATAACTTGACTCTCTAAATTTAGCCAACTCTTCATGCGTGAGTAATTAACTTATTTTAACAATAAAAAGGTTATAAATGTTTATAGAAGAGGCCTACCAAAAAAATGAAACATGTCCTTCAATTGGCATAAATATTGTGGAACAACAATATATTATGTATTTAGATAATTAGTGACATAATTATATTGAGTGTTAAGTTAACATATCAATTAATAATTATATTAACGGCAAGAAGAAAATCCATGGCTAAAATATTTTCAAGGGGTTGGTCCATTGATTGGTTGATCATGTGTTCTTATTTTGGCATTGAGATTGGAAGTTTGGTGTCACCATCAATGTGAATTGGGTAATAATATAACCCTTAAATCCCTTCTTGTCTTTTGGAACCTCCTCTCCGAGTTGTCTTAAGTACAAATAGAACCCTTAAATCCCTCCTTGTTTCTTGAAACCTCCTCTCATCTTTGACAGTCTGGGAGACCTCAATTCTAATTCCAAATACAACTTGACAAACAACTTCAAATTCCCCATGTAGCACTGCAATTTTGTGTATGATATCTTGTTGTAGAATATTGTGTCCATTCAAGGCTTGAGTTAGCATTCCTTTTACCATTCAGTAAACATCAATAATCTAGCATAGTTTTTTTTCTAGTCTTCAAAAAGGAAGGGTCTTAAACCCACCCTTCCATTTCCTTTTGAATATATTCTCCAATAATCTTATGTTTTTCCTCTACTCCCTTCTAATTCTACCAATGGAGCTTTTGTGAACTCGAAGACCTTAGAGTAGAATAACTATTTTGTTGTTAAGACTTCCTTATCAACTTAGGATGTATAATTTGAATACCCCTAATCATATTTCTTCTCAAGGGAGGTCATGAGTCACTTTATTTGGCCTCCTTTGTCTATGTAATTTCACTTCTTCATTATGCCTAGATGCATATATTAGTGTCAAAGGAATTTGACTTGGAAGACCAAGCTAGAGCGAGTTATCCCTACTATAATTTGACTTAGAATACCAAATTAGAGTAGGTTACCCCTTCAATTGTTTGAAGTAGCAAAATGGTTGTTATCACCTCTCCCTAAGAGCCTCAGATCTAACTCCTTACCTAAGCTCCCAACCAACAACCAATTGGTGCTCGAGTTGGTTGGCTATGAATCACACCTCTCGAGCTTAGCGGTTTAAGACCACCCAACACCTAGAGAACCTAGACCGAGTAGAGAAATTTACCATGATTCAGAGTATGCTTGAGGGAGATGGAATGATTATTGGTTTTGTATCCTAGAACCTTTGTTGAATCTCATTCATATGAAAGGATAAATTCCCTTGGTATCTCTCTAGACCACCACCTTCACCCATGACCTCCTTATTGTCATTATCAACCAATGTGCTAGCGTCTCATCGTAGAGGATTTTGGGTTAACTAGTACTCATCATAGTTCATTATACACCCCAAATCATTAATTGTCCTTCACTAGTTGTAACATTAATGGGTTGTAGGGTGTTGCACAAGTTGGTCCCAAGTTACATATGGTGGTTATCATGACCCCAATTTTCACCACCCCATTCGGGGACAAATCTTATAGTTATTAAAATAATGAAACTTTTTTGAAAAATTGTTTACAATATTTTAGTTACGTAAAATTATGATTATTTTTTAAAATTTGATCATGTTAATATTTAACCTTGTTTTTTTGGGTTGTTTTATGACTTGCATATTTATTTTGGGTTCTTGTATGAGTTTCGTTTATTATATGGTTTCATGAATATTTTTATTAATTGCTTATTTTTTAAAATTATAGAATACAATTATTTTAAATTAGAAAACATAGAATAAAATTAAAATGGAATGAAGAATTTTTATAAAAAGAATATCAACCTTCACAGTGTAAATGATTTTTTAAATAAAAGGAAAAACAAAAATATCATCCATTGAGAAATTGAGGTTTTAAACAAAGGGGAAAACAAAGTAAAGGAGGAAAAACAAGATCTTGATTTATAAATTTTTATGTAGTTCATCATCATAATAGATCTTAAAAGTTTATGTAAAATCTTTTTTATATGTAGTGTTTTATATTTTAAGTTTTGATATTATTATCTTAAAACATAAAACACTGAAACAAAATGAAGTAAAATCAAAATATCACACCATATGTACCATAAGCGAAACAATTACCTTCATAAATTCAATATGGAAAAACCAAGGTTGAGAACTATGACTTGCCCTTTCCTTCTAAAAAATCCAAATATGAAGAAAAGTGAATCCACTATGGAGTTGCAATTGACAATTATGGTTCATGTGGTAATAATAGGACCAACTACTTTTTTTTTAATGCTCTAGTATCCCATTTCCTTACTTTTCTCAACTATGGAACATTAATCAATATAACAAGAATGGGACTACCTGTTGAAAACACCAACCTAGTATTTAACATCTGTGACAGTTTTCTCGGGTTAGGGTTTTTTTCATACCCTCCATAATCTTATTTAAAGTCCGTAAACCACATGATGCTTTTTAAGGGTCTCTAACCCCTACATGAGATGTGAGATATGCTCTTCCCAAGTAGAGCTTCAAATTAAACTAAGATCTAAGACACATTATTACAAATGAATCTAGAAAATGACACAACACATAATTTATCAGATACATAAATTTAGCTAGTGCATTATGTTAACCTTACTTCAACTTGAAGATGGTATTTCAAGTGTTTTCTTCATTTACTCATACCTAGTTCTATCCCAAGTTGAGATCCAACTTGATAAAGTATTTCACATATCACGGTTATTCTACCAAGTTATACAGATTTGTCTTTTAGGAGTCTTCTTCTTTTAATCATACCTAGTCGTATCCCAATTTGAAATCCAACTTGGTAAAGTACTTAACATGTTCTAGCTATTCCACCAAGTCATTGACCCTAGGCAGAAAGTATTGATTTGTGATTGTAATATTGTTAAGATCTTTGTATTCAATACACATTCTTCCATTCCCATCATTTTTTGGCACTATAATGATAAATGCACCATAAAGTGAAGTATTTGGCCAAATTGCTATCCACTTTAATAACAGTTGCAATTGCTTCTTCACTTTATCAACTTCTAGGATGGATTGCTTATATAGTCCTAGATTTGGCAATGGGAACTTAGACTATGACTATATTATCACATGCTCCATTTCCCTCTTAGGTGGTGACCTAGTCATTTTGAAACTACAAACAAGAGTGAATGTTTCTTGGAGAAATTTTCATCCTTTCATTTGGATTTTTAATCATACCTCTATTGTATATTTTGCTAGATTCTTTTACTTTAGTGATTATAATGTCCACACCATTTTAGATACAAACACTACAAGATAGTATGGAATCTTGAAATTTCAAATTTTATTGAGTAAACAAACAAGTGAAGATTGTGACCGACTAAAATTACAAGGGAGATGGTATTGAAAATTGTTATAATATATATGTGTGTGTGTGGTGGAGATAGTTTGTTGAAAATGTTTATGATAAGTATGAAACTAAGGGAGATTTGGATGGAATTATAAGGAATTTTGCTTGAAACATATTAACGTCATGGGAAGAAGCATTAAAAAAGAAATGCGAGAACATATCAAATTTATTATAAACCCCAACATAGTGAGGAGTATAGAAATTGATTTCTAGGCAACAATTTTACCATGCATGGTTGAATTTTAACTTTTTTAGATTTTCTATAATTGATTATATAATGTTTTATAAAATTAAATAATTATGATAATGTTGTAAATAAAATAAACAAAATTTTCAATTTTCATAAAATGAAATTGAATTCTGGAATAGTTAAAATGTATGAAAGTATTAATTAGTTGTGGTTGGACATGAAAAGATACAAATAATAATAAAAAACAAAAACAAAAACAAAAATGTTCAGTAGTGTTTCAAAAATAAATGCCATGAATGCCTATCACAAATGCCTTTTATATTCTAGCAAAAAAAAATTAATAAATCACAAATATTTATTGGACGCTACAACATCTAATAATAGTAATGAGCGAATCCCACTATTGATTTGCATTTGGAGTTACATTGTCAAAAACTGGAAAAGGAGAAAATCCCACTGCAGATTTGCATTTAGAAGCAAGGATGGACCTAAATACTCCTTTGTAAGGATGTACAGCCTCCAACAATAATTTGATGTTATTACGAAGGGAATGAATTCATTGAGACCATGTGTTTTCTACTACAAAGCACCTCCCGATAACCATTACAAAAAACCTCCACGTTGGGGTCATGTTGTCAAAAGTGCTAGAGGCACCATTCTATAACATTGATGAACAAATCTACCATACTATTAGAAAGTGGCAGAAGTAAACACTTGGTGCACAGACATGGACACATCAACTTGGAACACAATGTAATGATAAGATAACACAACTCCAACAGTTAATATATGCCCTTGATTGTAGAATAAATAATTGGGAGATCATGTTATAATACTTGTTATGGGGAATTGGATCTTCAATTGCATAGTCCATCATGTCATTTGAACATCTTCCAAAGCCATATAGAAAAGATAAATAAAGAGGATCAAAGTCCATCAGGTCAGGTGAACCTCTTGTTAAAGAAGGAAATACAAAGGATTAATGTAAATGGTAAGTATTCCTTGCCTAATGTGATTTTTGTGATTTTTTTATTTACATGCATTTGTTTTTTATTCATTTCGGGTTGAATTCGATGTGAATTCGATTAACTAAATTCATTCTAAAATATTGGAAAATAAATTGAAACAGAATAAATAAAATATATAACTTTAAATTTCACCATTTTAATTACAAAATCTTCTTAGCAAGATAGTATTGACCCTTTCTTTTCTAAGAGAACAATAAAAATGAAAAAATCATACGAATTAGAGTGTTTAATTGATATTTTTATAGAATTTCAAGGACTCAAATAGTTAGGAATCCATGACATATATACATTCTTGGTATAGGTGGTGGGCTAAGTAATAACAATTATGTTAGTACTTATGGAACAAATATCACGTCCCTCTTCTATTTATTGATTATGTCCTGGACACACTTGTAGAGAAGAAGCATTTCTCTTTCCTTGATGGATTTAGTGGGTATAACCATATCCAAATTACTCTAAAATACCAAAATAAAATGACATTTACTTGTCCATGGGGAGATTTTCCTATCATGTGTTACCATCTGGGTTATGTAGTGCTCCAACCACATTCCAAAGCAATATGATTGGAATATTTTTTGATCTTTTTCATGATTGCGTAGACATTTATATGGATTATTTCATAAATTATGGTGATGAATTTAATGAAGCACTTTCCAATTTGGAAAAAACAATAATATGATATAGAGAAAATAATGTTTCTCTTAGCAATGAAAAATGTTTTATGATGCTAATTGATGGATGCTACTAGGGCACAATCTATCAAAGAAAGGCATATAGTTAGATCTGGCTAACATTAATGTGATACTTGACCTACCTATTCCACATTTTCAAAAAGATGTATGAAGTTTCCTAAGACATGTTGGATACTACCAAACCATCATTTTATTCAAGATTTCTCACATATAGCCCATCCACTGTTTGCATTACTTAACAAAACTTCTGAGATTTTGTGGACAAATAGTTACTAGCATTCCTTTGAAGATATCAATCTTTGTGCATCGCAAGCTTCTATATTGAGAGGGCCTAATTGGTCCCTTTCATTCCATATCTCCAAAGATGTGTCACAAACCACCATCAGAATGATCTATATGTTATTTATTCATCAGAAAGAACCTTTCATAGGTGCAACTGAATTACATGGTTACAAAAAAAATAAAAAAAAATAGCATCATCATACATGCTATCAATAAATTTAGACATTAGATCACAAGATATGCAATTGATTTACATACTGATCATGCTACTATTAAATATTTAATGAAAAAACCTATTACTAATGGTAGGATTACTATATGGTTGCTTTTATTACAAAAAAGAATATTACTATCTTGAATGAACTAGGAAAGGATAATGTAGTTGTTGATTTTATTTCCAGAATAACATCTAATGAAAATGAGCCATCCATTGAGAGTTCCTTTTCAAATGAGTGCCCTTTTGCAGTATTTACTGACTCACTCTGATTTGAAAATATTACTAACTATTTGGCTCTAGGAATATTACCGCATCATATGACTCTAAAAAATTGATAGAGGATCATTAGATAGAGTGAGTGATCTGGATTCTCTCATCTATCGTTATTAACCAAGATCTTTTACTTATGTGATGTTAGCAAAATTGCATGTGAAAGAGTATGAAAAACCACATGTGCATACTTTAAAGAAGGGGACACTTAAAGAAAACCATCAAATCAAAGAGCGCACACAAGTTGATAACAGAGTTCATCCACTGCGGTTACGTCTCCAAGCCTGGTGTCAAGAGTGGGGTGGTAGTGAATTTATAGGGTAAAAGTGGTAATTTAGGATTTCCCAATCTAGGCTTAAGATTCACATGTGAAGGAGGATAATCTCTAAGGATAAGAGATAAGACCTCTAGAGTAGGAATTGAATATCTCTATCCATGGTAAATACTTAGAACCACTTTAGAAGATTCTGGAAGGAGAAGTTTCGTAACTATTTTTTATTTTTCCTGAAATTCTAAAACCATCGCACCTGTAAAGGGAAGAAACCTACACTGATCAATGCAAGTTCTCAATTATGCAACTTGCAACCATTGCAAGTGGACTAAAGTGCAGGGTGCGCTGGGGCCAAAAACATAGTTTTTGTGTTGATTGACCCAGAAAATAAGACTTTTTGGAGAAGTAATGCTTAGAGCTTTGCAAAAGGATAATGAAAAGGTGTTAAGGATGTTGATTGATCCGGTTTTCATGCCATTTGAGTGAATGTGGAAAAATGACATGCAACATATTGTTTATAACATAACATAGTTCTATAACTATGTAGTTCACAACATAAATTTATTTAACATAACACATACACATATATATAACATAGAATGTAACATAACTATAACTATAACTATTTCATAATGTTAGAAAATTATATATTACAGAGCAATGGAACATATAAAATATTGCAAGAATATAAACACAGAAAACGCATAAAACAAGAGAGACACAGATATACGTGGTTCACCCAGTTTGGGCTACATCCACGAAGAAATAGCTAGTCCTTCTTTTTATATTATCTAGCAAACTGAAGAGATACAACCTACAACAGATTCGCTGTAACTCCCTCTTCTCTCTCAATCTCCTCTCTCTTCTTCACTTAGAATACAGATCTACATAGACACAATACAATTCCCTCATATATAGTGAGGGTTCCTTCTAGGGCAAAAAACCCTAAATTAAACATAACTTCTACCATTAGATCTTCACCTAATGAACGGCCCAGATTGACAATGAAATTACAACATTTTACAAGGAAATTTTACATCTATTCTTAGCTTCGGGGGCACTGCCCCCGATCCCCCTGCTAGGGGGGGTCTCCTAAAAAGTCGCGTCACCCCTCCTGGACCCCCTGCAGCGAATATTTTATGGGCGGCTCGAACTAGGGTCCAATGTAGCGATACCTTTGAATACAGAAGATAATCAGGCTCCACACCCAACAATCTCCCACTTGGAGACTAATTATAGCAACTCCACCGCTGCTTCATTTTTTTACAATGAATCCACTTTGGACCAAGTTGTTTCTCATCTTCTTCATCATACTTGAAGACCAATTGAAACTGAGCAGATTCTTATTTTCTCACTAGTTACAACTTTTGTTAACATATCTGCAGGATTTTGGCTAGTGTGTACCTTTCCCAGCTTCAACTGTCCATCTTCCAACGTTGACCGTATGAAATGGTACTTGAGCTGTATATGCTTAGTCTTGGAATGAAATGAAGAGTTCTTTGCAAGATGTATGGCAGTCTAGTTGTCACTATATAACCTGCCTAACTCCTAATTCTTACCCAATTCATCCAGAAACCTTTGTAACCAAATCATTTCTTTACTAGCGTTTGTAGCAGCAACATACTCTGCTTCTGTTGTTGAGAGTGCAACAACACTTTGCAGGTTTGAGACCCAACTGATAGTTGTTCCACCTACAGTAAACACATACCCTGTTGTGCTCCTCATGTTATCTCTATCACCCGCCATATCTGCATCAACATATCCCTATAGAGCAATGTTTGAACCACCAAAGCATAATGTTTGATTTGTGGAACCTCTCAAATACCTGAGAATCCATTTCACCGCCATCCAATGTTCTTTTCCTGGATTGTTCATGTACCTGCTTACAACTCCCACTGCATGTGCAATATCAAGCCTCGTGCAGACCATTGCATACATTAGGCTTCCAACTGCTGATGCATATGGAACTTTAGACATATAAGCCATTTCTTCCTAAGTCTTGGGACACTCCTCCTTACTTAATTTGAAATGGCTAGCCAAAGGTATACTAACTGGTTTTGCATTTTGCATATTAAACTGTTTTAACACCTTTTCTATGTACTCACTTTGAGACAATGTTAATTGTGATTCTTCCTATCTCTAGTTATTCTCATACCAAGGATTTGTTTTTTAGCAACCAAATCCTTCATTGCAAATGAGTTTACCAATTTTCTTTTGAGCACATTTATTTCCTGCATGTTAGAACCTGCAACAAGCATGTCATCTACATACAATAAAAATATAATATAGTTGCCATCATTTTGCCTTTTGAGATAAACACAATGATCAGAGTGACATCTAGTATAACCTTGTTCAGGCATAAACCTGTCAAATTTTAGGTATCACTGCCTTGGAGCTTGTTTTAATCCATACAAACTCTTCTTCAACTTGCACACTAGTTTCTCCTTCCCTTTTACCTCATATCCTTGTGGTTGCTACATATATATCTCTTCCTCCAAATCCCCATGGAGAAATGATGTCTTTACATCTAACTGCTCAAGATGAAAATCTTCAGCTACTATTAGACTTAAAATAGTTCTGATTGAAGTCATTTTAACAACAGGAGAAAATATTTCATCAAAGTCTATACCTGTTTTTTGTGCAAACCCTTTCACCACAAGTCTAGCTTTATACCTTTTCCACCTCCATCTTCTTCCTTCAACTTGTAAACCCATTTATTCTGCAATGTTGTTTTACCTGTAGGCAACCTGACTAAGTCCCAAGTTTGGTTATGTGCTAAGGAGTCCATCTCTTCTTTCATGGCTTGCTCCCACTTCTTCCTAGTTTCTACCTGCACTGCTTCTTCATAAAATTCTGGTTCACCAGAATTAGTCAACAATACATAATATAATGAAGGAGAATATCATTAAGGGGGTCTACTTATCCTGGTAGATCTTCTAACACCACTTTCAGGTGTTTGAGGTGCTTGTTGCTGTTGTGGTTGTTGTTCTAGCTATTGATTATTATGATTTTCAGGCACCATCACTTTTCCTATGATCTCGTCAAACACTATGTATTCTCTGTTTTCTTTTTCCTGTTTCTTTTCCTGCAACTGATCCTTATTCAAAACCTTTTCATTGCATATGAAATCTCTACTCCTAATGATTTTATGTTTTTCATAATCATAAAAGCGATAACCAAAATCATTAATACCATATCCAAAACAGGTACATTTATTTGATTTTCCCTCAAGCTTTGTTCTATTTTCTTCATTAATGTCAACAAAGGCTTCACAACCAAAAGTCTTTAAAAAATAGTAGTTTACCTTTTTACCTATCCATGCCTCCTCTGGAATACCACCATCCAAGGAACTTGAAGGCCATCTGTTTATTAGATAAACAACAATATCTACAGCATCTACCCAAAATTGTAAAGCCAATCCTGCATGCAATCTCATGCACCTTGCATGCTCCATGATTGTCCTATTCATCCTTTCTGACACACCATTTTCTTGTGGTGTTCCTCAAACTATCTTCTCTCTATGAATTCCATTCTCATAACAGTACCTATCAAACTCTTTGCTGCAATATTCACCTCCATTGTCTGATTTGAGACACTTCAACCTTTTTCCTGTCTCATTTTCAACCAAAGCTTTCCGTTTCTTGAAAGTATCAAATACATCAGATTTATTTCAAATACAAAAAATCCAGGGTTTTTTGGTTGCATCATCAATAAAAGTAACATAATAATGAGAGCCACCAAGATATGATACCTAAGCAGGTCCCTATACATCTGTATGCACAAGCTCCAATTTTTCGCTCTTCTTTTCTTTCCCAACTCTAAGGAATCTGACTCTCTTCTGTTTTCCATAAACAAAATTCTCACAGAATTTTAAATCAACATGTTTCAAACCTCGCAACAAATTTCTTGAGTGAAGAATTTGCATCCCCTTCTCACTCATGTGCCCAAGCCTATGATGCCACAATGATGTATCTTCTCTTGTAGAGGTTAAATCATTAATTAGAAATACCATTTCATAAATATAATGTACCAACCTTTCCTCCTTTCGCTATTACCAGGGATCCTTTAGTGACCTTCCAGGTTTTATTTGTGAAAGTAGTTACACAACCTTCACCTCCCAACTGCCCTGTTGAAATCAGATTTTTCTTCAGATCTGGAACATGCCTTACCTCCTTCAATAGCCATTGATTTCCATTTTGTTGTTTTATGAAAACTATACCCATTCCAATGATTTTACAGGGTTTATCATCACCCAATCGAACCTGTCCAAAATCTCCTTGAACATAATCATAAAAATGTTTCTATCAGGTGTGGCATGGAATGAGGCCCCTAAATCTACCATCCAAGCATCAATAATATTTTCTATTGAAAGAATCAAAGCATCTTGCAACACATCACCTGTTACATTCACTTCATGATTAGTTTCTTGCTATGTGTCTCCTTCTTTTCCCTTTCGAGACTTGCAGTCTTTCTTCAGGTGTCCTTTCTTCCCGCATTTCTAGCACACTATCCCCGATCTAGACTTGGATTTACCTTTTCTTGACTTAGTGTGATATCCAAGGCTCTTTCCTCTTTCCATTTTTCTTCCCCTAGTCTCTGCAGTCAAAGCATTACCTGATGTCTCACCGGAGCTTTTCCGTTGCATTTCCTCGCTAAGGATTGCACCGACAACATCATCAAACTTTAAAGTACTAGATCCAAAGACAGAGTTACTAATGGCCATAACTAAACCATTCCAGCTTTCTGACAATGAGCACAGAAATAACAAAGCCCTAACTTCATGTAGAAATTTCACCTGTAGATCAACCTGATATATGCAATGTACTAAAGCATAATACTAGATTTAGTTCTACACACAATTTAGCGGAAGCTTAATCGATGAGAGAAAAATAAATAAGAACACATATAACTAATTAAGAAGAAAAAATCACACATAACACAAGATATATCACTAGGGAAAGCACCAGCCTAAAACCCAAACACTGTATTATCAATCAAGTGGAAATCCTCTTCCATTTACAAAAAGAATCAACTCAAAATCTATCCTGCTCTCTCTGCAATCAGAAGATGAAGCTCATAGACTACCTAGGCCTCAATATATAGGCCACAAGTCCTCCAAGCCCCTATTTCCTTGCGCAATTTTGATTGGGGTCCAATTACATAACATGTGTGAATTGGCCCCATCATACCTGCTGTCAACCTCAGGTCCAACTACGCAATCCATGAGGAATAATATTCCTCCTGCATGCAAGGAATATTCACAAGGAATATCCTAGCAACTGATAGTACATTGTCCCTCCATCTAATCTCAACTGGGTCTCTGTCTGAACTGACATGCATGAGTTATCCATGAGTAAATACTCAGTTATCTGAAATACAGTAGTTACATGCATGCAAGCATTAACTAACTGAACTCTCATTAATTTAACAAACTGTTAAATTAATCTAACTGGACTTGACTAAGTTAAACTAAGTCAACTGATATACTCAATATAGAACTCATCCTTATCTCCTTTAATCAAGGGATAAATTCCTTAATCAAAGGAGAAACTATTGCATGTTCTCACATAGACTTCAAGTTCATAATTCCTTAACTAACTAACTCAAACTGAATTAATTAATTAATTTACAAACTGCTATTAATATCAAATTCGTTTTTACTTCCTATATTTAGTCCAGGGACAGACTAAAATAGGAAGGGACCATGAAATGCTATTTTTAGAAGTTTCACTTCTCACCCAATGTTGCTAATATTCACACTAGAAAAATTGCTATTTTTAGCAGTGCTATTTTTAGTAGTTTCTATTTTTATCAATTTCTATTTTTAGCGTTTCTTGTTGCCAACTTTTCAACACTCCCTCTCAACAAGAAAGGGATTATCAGTAACCTTGATCCTGTCTCTATGGAACTCAAACTTGCTTTTTGACAATGCCTTTGTCAAAATATCTGCATCCTGTTCCTCAATTGAAATATATAGCAACATCATGATCCTCTTGACCACACAATCCCGTAGATGATGATAATGGATATCTATATGCTTGGACCTGTCATGAAACACTAGATTCTTAGAGAGTTTAATGCAACTCCGATTATCACAATATATCACGGTAGGATCCATCATCTGACCAAACAATCCCACTAGAATCTTCAGCATCCAGATGGCCTCGCATTCAGCCTAACTAGCAGCCATGTATTCAGCCTCCGCTAAGCTAAGTGCAACTGATCTCTGTTTCTTGCTATACTAAGAAACTGTAGCTGACCCAAGGTTGAAGATTCCTCCAGAAGTGCTCTTCCTGTCTGATGGACTACCTACCCAATCTGCATCCGTGAAGCCTTGCAGCTTCACTCCCTTTGTCCATTTGTACCATAATCCATACTATGTAGTGCCTCTGAGATATCTCAGCACATGCTTTTCCACCTTCCAAAATAACTTGGTTGGTTGAACCATAGCTTGACTCAGCTGGTTCACCGAAAAGCACAAATCCGGTCGTGTGTTCACCAGATACATGAGTGAACCCACAAGCTATCAATAAAAAGTAGCAGCTACTACCTCACCTGAAGTAGCATCATCCTTCCTCTAGTTACCAACTAGAGGAGTCTCCATGGGCTTGCACCTATCCATGTGAAAACGCCTGAGTATCTCATTGGAATACTTGCCTTGAAACACAATACTTCCCCATCTCTCTGCCATACCTCCATGCCTAGAAAGTAGTGCATGAGGCCCATGTCCTTAATCTTAAACTCTCTTGCAAGGTCCTCCTTGCAAGACTTGATCAATTGATCATCACCTATCAAAATCGGATCATCGACATAAAGTACAATAATCAATGGCTTACCTTCTACCATGATGTGGTAGAGGTTCACATCTGCTTCACCCTTGGTGAAGCCCAACTCAGTGAAATAATTATCGATCCTAGTATACCAAGCATGGGGTGCTTGCTTCAGCCCATACAATGCTCGCTTGAGTCGGCACACATGCGACTCATGATCGAAGGTCTCAAATCCCTCAGGCTGCTCAATGTATACCTATTCCTCAATCTCCCCATTGAGGAATGTTGTCTTCACATCCATTTGATGGATCTTCCAACCCATCTGAGTTGATAGAGATAGAATTGATCTGATAAATGAGTACCTTGCTACAAGAGCAAAAGTTTCATCATAGTCGATCCCCTCAACCTATGAGAAACCACAGGCAACAAACCTTGCCTTGTGTTTCTCAACAGTGCCATCAACTGCTTGCTTTACCTTGTAAAGCCATTCGGAACTAACCACTAATTTGTCTGCAGGTCTAGGGACAACATCCCACACACTGTTTCGCATGATAGAATCATACTCATCTACCATTGCATCAACCCAGACTAGTTACTGCACTGCCTCCTGAAAAGAATAAGGTTCGGTCGCTACACACTCCCCAACCACGGCCATGTAGCCAGTGTATCTCTCAGGAGATTTCCCCTATCTATGATGAGAGGATGGTTGCCCCACATTCTCTCTCACATCCTGCATCAATCTGTCAGATTCCCATGAGTGTTTCCGCCCATCTCTAGAAGACACTCCAGGAGTGGTGATCTCCACTACTGGATCCTCTGCATGCAGCTGATCCGCATCATCTAGAGGCTCCTCCTCCTTAGGAACTAATAGTTCCTCATCATCACCATGCAACTTGAGCTCCCTCTCAAGTGACACTCGCATGGCTCTCTACTCGTCGAACTTCAAATCCCTGTGCACTATGACCCTCTGACTGGCAGGCAGAAACACACAATAGTTGTGAGGTGTATCCGTGTACCCCACAAGTATCCCCAACTCAGCTGTTGGGTCTAGCTTCCTCCAAGCATCTTTGGTCACATGACAAAAAACTGGTGATCCAAAGATGCGGAAGTGACTCACATCTGGCCGCTTCCCCGAAAAATCCTCCATAGTTGTCTTCATCCCCAAAACATGATGAGGACTTTTATTCTGAAGGTACACTACTGTATTGCATGCCTCAGCCCACAGATGAAGTGGTAGGCCTTGGTCATGCAACATCGCTCGAGCTGCTCCCACAATAGACCTGTTCTTCCTTTCGACCAGCCCATTTTGTTGTGGGTTATGAGGTGCCGTGAGTTCCCATTTAATTCCTTCTGAAGCACATAAGTCCTTAAACTGTTGGGAAACATACTCTCCACCGTTATCACTGTGCAAGGCCTTTACTTTCATTCCTGATTCTTTCTCTGCCAAGGCTTTAAACTCACAAAACCTCAAGAAGGTTTGATCCTTCTTTTGCATGAAGTAGATCCAACATCTACAAGAAAAATCATCAACAAAAATAACATAGTACCTATGCTTTGTTGTGGAGGCTGTAGAGAAGGGCCCACATACATCTGAATGAACTCGCTCCAGAATTGCTCCAGCTCTACTATCTTGTTCCTGAAAGGAAGATTTTGCATACTTACCCAAGGTGAAACCTTTGCATGTGTCTATTTGCTCTAGCTTGCCCTTGGGTAATCCAGTAGAAATTTGTTGCATGATCTTCAAGGCCCCATGATGCAAATGGCCCAGTATCCTATGCCACAACTCACCAACATCTTGGCCTTGCACCACCTCTGCTTTGGAAATCAGTGCAGCACAATCATGTACCTCTAGCTTATAGAGATTCTTCACTCAAATCCCTATTCGTTTGGTCTGTCTAGTGGCAATATGCCTTAGGAAAACTTTTACCATACTAAAGACTACATCATAGCCTTCATCCTCAAGCATAGAAATAGACACAAGATTCTTTTTCAGCCCTGGTACATACATAACATTAGAAAGAGTGAAGGGAGAGCCATGCTCCCTCTAAAACACAACTGTACCTTCACCTGAGACATGGTACTTTCTGTCATTGCCCATCTCAATCCGTATCTAGAGATCCTTCTCCTCCAAAGTGCTGAAAATATTCTTGTCACCTGACATGTGGAAAGAAGCTCCACTGTCCAAGTACCAAACACATCCCATCATGGATGAAACCATGCATGCGATAAGAGAGAAATCCAGCTCAAACTGTGAAGCTAGTGCCTCACCATCAGATTCCTTGGAGGAACCTTTCTTGGACTTCTTCCATGGACAATTAGTAGCATAATGGCCCACTTCATGACAATGAAAGCATCTCACCTTCAACTTGTCAAACTTATTCCCTCCTTGAGAAGACTTGGATTGGGATGCCTTCCCTTTCCCTTTCTTAGCTTTAGTTGCTAGAGCTAAATTCTCATCATCATCATGTTTTGATGAAGATCCACCCCTAGTGTTCCGTCTAATCTCCTCCTGCATCAAATCCGACCATAGTCGTTCCCAATCTGGCAGTTTATCCCTTCCATTCATTGAGTCTTGGTAGCTATGCCAGCTCTTAGGAAGACCAAGGAGTGCTAGACTCGCCATACCATCATCAGTAGTCATGACCCCTACACTTGCAAGCTCATACCTATAAGTAGTGAGCTTGTTCAGGAACGTAGAGATAGTGTCACCCTTTTCACACTTGATATTGCGAAGTTTGTCCTTCAGTGCCAGCTTCCTCTGATCACTGCTATTCTGATATAAATCTTTCAATGTTTTCCACATTGAAAATGGAGACTCCTTCCCATGGAGGCTCGAGACTATGTGATCTCAAACTCCCTCCAGGATGATTCTCCTAGATCTAGCCACACACTTCCTCCATTCAGCAACCTCAGAGGCATCAGTAGGCTTAGGGAATTCTTGATCAATGAATTCCTTAAGGTCGTTATCTTCCAATACTACCTCCATGTCATCCTTCCAAGTTGTGTAGTTTGAGATGCCATCAAGGGAATACTCAAGCCTCAAACCATTGAACGCCATTGATGAAATCTGAACTGTGATAAGAACTTGAGATCTATATCCTGAATAATAAACTTCAAATTTCTTTCTCCTTCTATATATTGTTCTATGATTGATTCACCTTTGCTCTGATACCATGTAGAAATTTCACCTGTAGATCAACCTGATATATGCAATGTACTAAAGCATAATACTAGATCTAGTTCTACACACAATTTAGCGGAAGCTTAATCGATGAGAGAAAAATCAATAAGAACACATATAACTAATTAAGAAGAAACAATCACACATAACACAAGATATATCACTGGGGAAAGCACCAGCCTAAAACCCCAACACTGTATTATCAATCAAGTGGAAATCCTCTTCAATTTACAAAAAGAATCAGCTCAAAAGCTATCCTGCTCTCTCTGCAATCAGAAGATGAAGCTCATAGACTACCTAGGCCTCAATATATAGGCCACAAGTCCTCCAAGCCCCTATTTCCTTGCGCAATTTTGATTGGGGTCCAATTACATAACATGTGTGAATTGGCCCCATCATACCTGCTGTCAACCTCAGGTCCAACTACGCAATCCATGAGGAATAATATTCCTCCTGCATGCAAGGAATATCCTAGCAACTGATAGTACACTGTCTCTCCATCTGATCTTAATTGGGTCTCTGTCTGAACTGACATGCATGAGTTATCCATGAGTAAATACTCAGTTATCTTAAATATAGTAGTTACATGCATGCAAGCATTAACTAACTGAACTCTCATTAACTTAACAAACTGTTAAATTAATCTAACTGGACTTGACTAAGTTAAACTAAGTCAACTGATATACTCAATATAGAACTCATCCTTATCTCCTTTAATCAAGGGATAAATTCCTTAATCAAAGGAGAAACTATTGCATGTTCTCACATAGACTTCAAGTTCATAATTCCTTAACTAATTAACTCAAACTGAATTAATTAATTAATTTACAAACTGTTGTTAATATCAAATTCGTTTTTACTTCCTATATTTAGTCCAGGGACTGACTAAAATAGGAAGGGACCATGAAATGCTATTTTTAGAAATTTTATTTTTAGCAGTTTCACTTCTCACCAAATGTTGTTAATATCCACATTGGCAGAACTTCTATTTTTAGCAGTTGCTATTTCTAGCAATTTCTATTTTTAGCATTTATTATTGCCCCTTTTTCAACACTTCATCATCAAAATTTACCCCTATAGAACTTAACTGACTGGTAATTGTATTAATTTCATTTAAATGATCAACAATAGATCCACCTTCTGAGATCTTCATATTAAATAAACACTTCATAAGAAATACCTTATTTGAGGCCGAGGGTTTTTCATATAGTTTGGCCAATGTCGACATTAAACCCTCTGTTGTCGTTTCCTTTGAGATATTAAACGCTACCGATGCCACTAGGCATAGCCGTATTGTTCCAAGTGCCTTTCTGTCGAGAATATCCCATTCTATGTTTGTCATACTCGTCGGCTTCTTTGTCTTTCCACTCAATGGTTGGTACATATCTCTCTGATACAGATAATCTCCCATCTGCATCTTCCACAGCCGGTAGTTTTGGCCATTGAATTTTTCGACCCTAAACCTAGCATCTTCTGCCATTTCTCCCACTCTAACCAGGAACCCTTCTCTCCTACGAGTTTTTCAGCCAAATAGACCTTCAGTTTTGATACCAGTTGTTAGAAAATTATATATTACAGAGCAATGGAACACATTAAATATTGAAAAAATATAAACATAGAAAATGCATAAAACAAGAGAGATACATATATATGTGGTTCACCTAGTTTGGGCTACGTCCACGGAGAAATAGCCAGTCCTTCTTTTTATATTATCTAGCAAACTAAAGAGATACAACCTACAACAGATCTGCTGTAACTCCCTCTTCTCTCTCAATCTCCTTTCTCTTCTTCACTCAGAATACAGATCTACATAGACGCAATACAATTCCCTCATATATAGCGAGGGGTTTCCTTCTAGGGCAAAAAAACCTAAATTAAACATAACTGCTACCGTTAGATCTCTGCCTATTGAATGGCCAATATTGACTACGAAATTACAGCATTTTACAAGGCAATTTTACATCTATTCTTAGCTTCGGGGGTGCTGCCCCCGATCCGCCCGCCAAGGGAGGGCTCCCAAAAGGTCGCAGCCACGCCCCCTAGACCCCCCCCTACCACCCCATTTCAAACTAGGGTCCAATGCAGCGATACCTTTGAATATAGAAGATAATCAGGCTCCACACCCAACACATAACTATGTAATTATCTAAATATAACTATATATATTTAACTACTATAAAGTATATATATCACATAGCTAGATATATTATAGCTCTTGTTTATAACATAACATAATTCTGTAATTGTTTAACATAACATAACATAGATTAGTTCTATAATGTTTTAACATAACATTTAAATTCATTATATATAACAAGTAACATAACTATAATTATAACTATCCCCGATGGGGGTGAATTTGTGTCATTAATTGTCGATAAGTTGCATCATTCCTATGCGGAAGAGCACACTAGAGAATACGATGGTGATCTTGGGGATTAACACGCACGTCACCACCTCTCTGAAAGTCAACCACGCATGGCGACTACACCGTCAACATGATCAACCATAGGGTTGCATGTCAAATTGGTTTAAATGAAGGCCGGTGGTGTGCGAGAGAGTTAAGTCCGACATTCCTTTTTCTTCAAACACCTGACCTCGATGCTAGTTATGACTACCTTGCACATGAAACTAGTATTTAATGCGGATATTAACCCGTGTGCTAAAAATCACACATGTCCTTCGCTGCTTCTCCATAGTCTGGGAGGCATTTTCGGCTTGTGCCATCCTCACAATATAGTTTATTTCTATAAAGAGTGAGACCCCAACCTAGGGTAGCATATTTTCGATGAGGTTTTAAGCTACGGTAACTCCCACATACATTTCTTACATTGCGGCTTAATAACAATGTGCACAATGACTTCAGTGAAGGCTAGGTGATATTTTTCAGTGCTTTGAATTTTCATGTTTGTTGTCAACTCATAGTTTATGGTGAAATTAGTTTTGGTTGCCTAGATCGGTCTTGTAGGTGTCCATGTTTTTCGTCCTCTTTTTACATAATACAACAGAAGACCCTTTATTTGAGTCGGTTGTTGTGTTACCCTCTGCCTCCTCTAAAATCGTTGTCTTTGTGGGTGTCTCATTCAATTGTCTAGTTCTCTTCTTTGGTCATTCTTAATTTGGTTTTAATCGAGTTCTTCGTTGGGTGGTCCGCTAGTCCTTGTGTATAGATTACATAGGCTTTACACATAAACAAATTCAAAGTAAAAAAGGAGGTCTATTTTGGTATCAGTCAGGGAGTGTCCATCCTATTCGTGGTTGATGATGTTATTCTCATGGATTCCCTTCCATTACCCCTCGTGATAAACCATATTCATAGTCCAGTATTCCATGTCCATTTTCTTTCCATTCTGTTCATTCCCAAAATCTCACTCTGCTAACAATTTAGTCACGGGGTTCGATTTTGGGTCACGTATTTGGAGGTTTGTTTTACTAGTTATATTACCCTAGTCTTGTCAATTCCGGTTCTAATACAAGTTGTTGTGGCCCTGAGGATGCGCCAACCTAGTCGACGGGGTGGCTTTGCTGGAAGCTCCACCTACCGATGTCAGCACCTCTTTGGCTAGAAACCAATGGCATACCACTTTGACTTTGTTCCTCCAGAAGTGAGAAACACGATCCTGCACTTGCAAGCAAAAGAGTTTGGCAATAAGATATAATTCTCTAATACAAAAATCAGTGGACATACTTGCAAGTGGACTCTAGATCCTAGAAAAAATCATAAAATAAGACTTCAAATCTAACATTTAGTGGAATTGTACCGTCAGCTTGAAACATTGTTTCATATGGTCATTAGGTACAAGCAAATTGATCACTACCATTTATTTGCAAGACAATAGGAGATTAAAAGGATCCTCTGGAACATAAGATATAATCTCAATGATATAGTTGTCCTACTCATAATGATGGAATTCCATGTGGTCTCTGACTCCAACTCTGATTTTGACTCGTAGCCCCATACACCAGCAATGCTCAATGCACCTGCAGAGGATTCTACCCAAGGCAACTCTAATGCTCTCTCTCCAGTCATTGTATTGAATTAATGGTATTTTATGGCACTTGGTTTATCTTATAGTCTATTCTCTGTACCTATCTTTACTATGTCTCTATGTCAATCTATATTGTGTGTTTACAGTTTTGGTTCATTTCCCATCAAAGAAATCATGTATGTATTTTTTATTGGGCTACATAGGTTGTTAGTCACTAAGTTTATCCAGATGTATTTTTTGACTAATATTGGGATTTGGCCAACATTAGTTTCTTAATACTCTAGTTTAGAAGATCCCACATAATTTTTGGTACAACAAGGGTATCAATGTACTAAGAATTTTTTTATAACATAAATATCCTTATATAGCTTACAAAAAAAAAACATAACTGTAACTATAACTACTTCATAACTATATAACTATATAATTATTAACTATTATAAAGTTATAACATCACACACACACACACACATATATATCCTTCTCTCCCTCTCTCCATCTTTGTGCCTCCCTCTCTCTCTTAGCCTTCTCTCCCACTCTCTCTCCTCTATATTTGAATTTTTTTTAAATACTTTGACAATTAAAATATTATGTTTAAATAATTTTTTATTTATTTTGATGTTGTACAACAATTACATTTTTTTATATAATACATATTTAAAATGCAATATTTAAAATGTGTGTTGTACATTCAACTCAAGGGAAAATGATAATTTTCCATGGATATATTATCTAAATTTTTCCAAAATAATAATTTTCCAGCTACCTCCATCAAAGATGCATAGAGTGCTTCATGTCTTCCAATTGAAGCTATTTAGGTTTCATTACATAAGTAGCTTTAGGTTATGACTACTTCAAGGTTTTAAAAATATTATATATTTTATTATGTTAGATTTATAAAAAAATTAGGTTAAATAAAATTAACATATTGAGTGAGCTTGTATGACTCTTTTTGTGTTAATGACTCTTTTACTAACACGTACGATGTATTTCAACCACATTTATTAATGTGGTTGTGCTAGTAGATATTATAATATAACAAATTTTATATTATATTAAAGTTAATAATATTAATATTAAACCAAAATTAATAAATTTAATATTAATATTAAAATATATTAATATTTAATTTTTATATTAATATCAGTTCATAATATAATTTATATCAATAATATTAAAAATATTTTTTTAATATTGATTCGGTCTTGATGAAGAACCACACTTTTTGGTTTGGAACGTGTCGACCAAAAATTTATCTTATGTGATTTCTACCGATAGGCTTTCCTTAATTCATTATGGATCACAGAAGCATGAATAAAGATGTTTAAATCTTGATTTATTAGAAGTCATTAGAATAAATTTTATCATATATCGATGGAGAGCGGCTAGGGTTTGCACTCACTTGCAGCACTTGATAGACTTGCAAACCCTGGAAGTAGGAACAGTTGGGGCTCGGGCTCGCGAGAATCGACTGGCAGTTCTACACCTTCACGGACAAAAAAAGGGAAGAGGCAAACGACAAAGGAACAGACTGACAAAGGAATGAGTGGGATGGCAGGGGGGAGAGATCCCATCCTACAGAAGTGTCGTTGCAGGTGAGATGAGCCTCCAAGGATCAGCTAGTGGAAACGAGAATCGTGGAAAGGGTATACCTGTATTGGGAGTGAAATGATAGGTTGGGCTGGGAGGAAAATGCTTGCCCAGAGCATCCAAAAAAACCCAGATTTGTAATACCTAATAACAAGTTCGAGGAGTATAGAGGATATATGAAGGACCACGCCCTGATTTGTAAATTTATAGGGGCATGACCCACTGATAAGGAATTGATAAAATGGATTCAACAATGATGGCAGCCAAAGGGGCATATCGACCTCAAGTTGGGGGCGAAAGGGTTCTTCTCGGTTATTTTTTCTAACCTAGAAGACAAGGAGAGGATCTTTGAAGATGGACCATATTTATTCAACAATGAAGTCCTGTTCATGTGACACTGGGAGGAGTACTATAACCCGAATCAGGAGAAGATGCTGGCTAAACCCATCTGGGTTCAACTCTTCGACCTCCCAATGGACTTCTGGGACCTAGAAATACTAGAAGGAATAGGTAACTCGATCAGAAATTTTTTCAAAGTGGCAGACACAATGAGAAAAGGTAGGTATACTTCCTAAGAATCTATGTTTACATGAATATCATGGAGCCGTTACCAAACTGCATATGACTTGAATACCATGATGAGGTATGGCAACAAACCCTGGATTATGAGCATATCCCCTTTAGATGTAGGAGATGTCATGACTATGGGCACTTGTAATGAGCTTGCCCGCTAAAGAACCCAGACAACCAGATGCAAGGAAAGAAGGCAGGATGGAGACAATTTCCAAAAGTGCACAAAAGGAGAAGAAATCAGAAACCAGTAGGGACACAAAAGGCGCACCAAAACAAGGTAGAGAAATGATACCTCAATAGATTTTCTACCCTTCAAATGGATGAGATGGGGACACCTGGATGAACGCTTCATCCCAGAGGACCAAAAGCAACTCTATAAAGAAACCTTTCAACAATACAAGATAAAATAGGGACCAGATATAATAGTCCATCCAGAACACTTAGGATCCCAAGGTGAACAAGGGAAAGATCCGGGAGGACTGGGAAAGGGGCGAAAGAAAAGGGGAAGAATACTTATGAATGAGTCCATACAGATGGTGGGGGAACTATTAGTTAACTCGGAGAGAGTGGTGCCATTATCAAAGGTATTCCAAAAACCCCCAAAATTGTTAAAATGATTATTACAACCTGGAATATAAGAGGCCTCAATAGCAGAGGCAAACCGAGATACCTCAAAGAGAGATTGAAAAATGATCGACCTAGTATTGTGATCCTACAGGAAATGAAAATTAGCGGAAAAAAGCTGAAAGAGATTATGGAAAACCATAAACCCTAGTACCAAGTCATTGGATAGGACGCAAATGGCAACGTGGGAGGATTGGCCATTATTTGGAACCCAAGAGAAATATGGTTCGAAGATTGGGTTAACATTCCATGAATCCTCTCTAGGAGATTCAGGGTCATTGGATCCAACGACTGGGTGTTACTCACAGGAGTATACAGTCCCCATATACCAAGAGAAGGGAGGGCTTTTCTATAGAACCTAGTAAAAATAAGAAGCTTGTACCTGGAGGACTTATGGGTGGTGGGAGGGGATTTTAACATGATCACCTCACTAGCGGGAAAAAGAGGTGGCATGAGGAGAACATACATGGATATGGAACTCTTTGGGGACACTATAATAGAACAAAGACTAGTCGACATCCAAATCATAAATGGGGTGCACAACTGGAACAAGAGAAGAGGAGGGAATAACGAAATTGCATCCAAATTATATAGATTCTCGGTCTTGGAACAAGTAATGAGCAAAGATATATTTGTCAAGGCATCGATTCTTCCTGGAATGGGCTCAGACCACTGGCCAATCCGGCTGGAAGTGGACCTGAAAGCTAACTCGAAAAACCATCCCTTCAGGTTTGAAGCCTTTTGGCTCAAAGACCCTAGCCTCATCTAAACAATCGAGCTATGTTGGATGCAAAGCGAACAATAGGGGAGAAATTGTGTGCATATGTTCCAACTAAAACTCAAAGAAATTAAAAAAAATAAGGAAATGGAACAAAGAAGACTTCAGACACATTATGAAATATCAACAACAATTAAATCAAAAGATGATGGAAGTGCAACAAAAAATAATACGGGAAGGGATATCGGATGAGACAACAACAGAAAAGGGACGAATCATCAGCTAGCTAGAGGAAAGGCACAAGCAGGAGGAGATTCTGTGGAAAAAAAGGACGAGAGTGAATTTGTTAAGAGAAGGGGAGAGGAACACCCGGTTCTTCCATAAGGCCATGATGCAACATCATCAGATCAATAGAATATTCTCACTCAAAGATGATGAGGGGAACCGTAGTATGCAACATGAGGAGATGGAGGGAATCCTCGCAAACCACTTCAGAGATCTCGTAATAGAACCTCAAGAAGATAGAACGGAAGAAATGCAAATAATCTCCCAACACATTCCCCAGAAGGTCACTCAAGAGCAGAATCTAGCCTTGATGAGAGCAACAATGCTCAAGGAAATGGAAGAAATTGTTAAAGGAATGAAAAAGAATAAGGCCCCAGGCCCGAACGGGTTCACAGCCGAATTTTTCCAAGCCACTTGGCCGTTCATGGGAAAAGACATCCTGGAGGTTATGGAGGAATCAAGACAAAATCAAAAGGTATGCCCTGGACTTAACTCCACTTTTATTACTCTCATTCCTAAAACTTCAAATTCGGAAGATCCACAGGGATTTAGACCCATTGCCTTGTGCAATGTCATCTATAAAATTATAGACACTCTGATTTTCAAACGACTAAATCCTCTTCTCCCTAACATTATCTCCCCAGAACAAATAGGCTTTGTTGAAATCATAGATGGATTTGTCACCTCCCAAGAAGTGGTCCATTCCCTCAAGGTCAAGAAGGCTGTAGACATGTTAGTCAAGTTAGATCTCTCAAAGGCTTATGATCGGTTGAGCTTAAAGTACCTAAGGAGCATCCTGAGGGCTTATGGTTTAGTCCGAGATGGATTAACTAGATAAGCGCATTGATATCCACCCTTGTTTTTTTAATCCTTCTAAATGGAGCCCTACCAAAACATTCAACCCTACCCGGGGTCTGAGACAAGGGGATCCCTTGTCTCCTTTCCTGTTTATTATTGCTGCTGAGGGATTGGTCAAATACATTAAGAAGGAAGCCCATGAGCCCATAATCAAAGGCTTAAGGACATGGGGGAATGACCTGGCAATAACACAACAACAATTCGTGGATGATATCATGCTCTTCTGCCAAGTTTCTCTCAAAGAAGCTCGAAGAATGAAAGAAATCTTGAACACCTTTATGCAAGCATATGGAACCCAAATCAACAACAAAAAATCATGTACCTTCTTCTTCAATACCCAAGGGAACGTAAAATCCTATTTGGCCAGGATTATGGGATTCAGCACAGGTAACCTCCCCACGAAGTACCTGGGAATGCCCCTATTAGAAAACCCCCTAAAATTGGCAGGATGGAAACAAACTATCCAAAAGATTCAGGGAAGGTTGAGAAATTGGGCCTTCCAATCCCTAAATCTAGCATGCAGAATAGTCCTCCTAAAAGAAGTACTGCAGTCAATCCCTATCTACCAGCTATCAAGTATGGCTGCCCCCAAGGGGGCCTGTACCAAAATGGTGGATATATTTAAAAAAATTCTATGGGGAGGGGCACAACAAAAGAAAAAATGGGCTCTTATGTCCTGGTAGGGAATGACAAAGAAAAATATGGAAGGAGGGCTCAGCCTACGAGACACCTATACCTTAAATCAAGTAATGGGAGCAAAACTTTAGTGGATATGGCTAGGGGGAGGAGGGGATATATTGGAAAAAATTTGGACAAGAAAGTATAATATGCTAGAGAGAACAGATGAAATCCTCCGATACAAAGATCCACCCAAGGGCTCAACCATATGGAACTTAGCAAGACAAAACCATGATCTCATTGCCCATCATGCTTTATAGGAAATTTGAAATGGCAAAATAGCTAGATTCTGGGAGGATTCATAGCAGCAAAGAGAAAGACTGGTAGAAATACAAGACCTCTGAGATATTTATCGATTCACCAATGGCAGAAACATTCAATATGTAGAACAATTCTGGACTGAAGGGTAAGGGACAGGAAACTAGAGAAAATGGAAAAAGATAGAAGAATGGGGTCAGGGTATAGAGAGAGAGAAAGGGACCGAGTTCGACAAAGAAATAAGAACAAGAAAAATAATGATTAGAACAGGCCCGAATATCCTGAGGTGGGGACACTCAACCAAAGTAACCTTCACCATCAAAGAAGCTTACGAGCTAAAAGCAGAACAAGAAAGAGATGGCCAAGCACTACTCTAGAAGGGAGGATGGTGGCCTAAGGTAGCACATTTCCTCTGGCTAGTTTGTAAAGGGAGAATCCTTACATGGGACCAGTTATAGAAGAAAGGAATGCAAGGCCCGTCCTTCTGCTAGATGCGCTGACAAGATAGAGAGGACATTTAGCACATGATGAACTCATGTCTGTTTGCGAACCAGAAGTGGGGCCAAATAAAAGGAGTCTTCGAAGGATGGATAGGAACTGTCAAAGCATAAAGGAAACAATCCTGATATGGCACAACAACATCTTCTCAAGCCCTGTCCTGAATCGAGCGTGGGGATTGGCCCTGGGATTCAACCTTTGGGCCATCTGGAAAAAAAGGAATCACAGAATTTTCAAAAAAAAAAACTTCGACACAAGATAAGGTGTGGGAAGGATTAGTAAAAAACATCAGGGAAATGATTCTCGCAGAATAATGGAGTCCAAAAAACTGGAAAGTTCCTCCTCATGAAGCAAGAATACTTCGTCATCTTAACTTGACCATGGAAATGATAGCCCCTAATGCTTGGAAAGCGAGAAGGATGAATATCGATTCCCTAATGCATTTCACTTTACCAGGAGAAGGATTCATCAAGATGAATTTTGACGAGGCCTCAAAAGGGAACTTGGGAATAGTAGGATTAGGTGGCATATTTAGAGATAACTAAGCAAACACACGGCTCATATATGAAAACTCATGTGGAATCACAAGTAACAATGAAGCAGAATTCACAACAGTTGGACAGGGCCTTCAAATCACTGTAAGAATGGGATACATAAATGTCGAGGTGGAAGGAGACTCCAACTTGGTCATAAACACTGTGAGGAAACTTAACAATGGCATGTCATGGGACAAACTGAGCCAAAGTTGGAGGACAACTCGCCTTATCCATGAGATAGGGGAGCTCATACACAAGTTCAATTATCTAATAGTTAGACATGTAAGAAGGGAAGGGAACAAAGTAGCAAATTTCTTGGCCAACTAGGGCTGCAATCAGCAACATGGCCCAATGGAAAAATTATAGCCAATTTAGCCCAGGGACGATAGAATTAAAGCCCTGGAGGACATCCTTTGACAAGATTCCCAAAATGGCCAGGAAACTGAGAATCCAAACAACAATACCCCTGATCGGGGTGTGTGCTCAAGGCAGGAGAGGAAACTGGTCAGACATGGCAATTATGACATTTAAGGGAAGGGTACTACCCACCCCCACCCCCCCCCCCCCACACACACACTCATGGATATGGGTGCAGTGGCCTCCCACATGCTACCTGACAGAAGAGATGGGAGAAGTGGCAGGAATGGCTAGGATGGAGAAGGAGGTGAGGCAGCTAAGGAAGGATGGGTGATGCGACAAAGCAAGGTTGAATGGTATTATGAAAAAATTCGAGAAAGAGAGAGGAGTATAGTCGAGATTACGGGAGGATGGAGGAGCAAGGGCGCAAGTTTACGAAGCTACCAACAACGGTCTAAGTGAAGCATTTCCGGTAATGTATCCTAGCCTTTCAAACCCATTACCATGGTAACTATGTTAATTCATGGCTGGGGGGTGCGGAAGATGATAGGGGAGGGAAATTGAGGGGATGGCCGGGGAGACCAGCGTAAGTTGGGGGGGGATGGTGATCGCGTTGGGCCGGAGGCGAGATCCATGAGAGAAAACTGGGGCTGGGATCTAGAGAACCCTCTTGTGAGCGAGCGAGATATCTGGTATACCAATGAGGGTGGGGAGACTGAGGCTAAACATGAGCGATGGCCACGGGAGGAGTAGAGAAGTGAGACAACTCTTCTGGGTAGAGGTGTGAGGTAGCATCATTGGGTAGAGGGGTGAGGGAAGGCAATGCGATTGGGAGTGACGGTAACCCGGCTCGATGGGCTGGCTGTGAGAGCTATGAGCGTAAACTGGGTCTGGCACCATGACACCACCCCTGTGAGTAGGTGAGAGCAATGGCAAAACCATGGGGATGGTAAGGCTATCACAAGGCAAGCGAGAAAGCAAAGTGAGTGGCAGAAGAGTGGCGCAGCTACACCAGGTAGAGGAGAGGCAATGCATCTTGAGGCAGAGGGGTACCTGGGCAGAGGAAATTGTGATGGGAAGCACTAGGGGAGGTGAACCTACATCAATCCAGAGAGGCATGAGACCACGTCCTGAGAGCTAATTCATTTCGTGTGTGAACAAGCACGGAATAGAGAAGACATGGCCCAACCTACACGTGGAAGAGGACACGGCAGAAGGGGGAGGGAGTCGACTTGAGCCGCAGACCCAAGCACTTCAGAACCTAGGCTTGGGAGGAAGCCCGTAGAATGCCTCATTCGCGAAGCAGGGGCAGCATACAGGGAAGGAATGGATGCAGGCATCCATGAGATTTTGGACAAATGGGAGGAGAATATAAAACGGGAGGGTGAGCTCAAAGACGAGATGGAGAATTGGCAGGCTGTGATCTCGGATCTCGGGACTACCAGGGGAAGACTCACCTAGTTTGAACAGACGCTCTATCTGTACTGGTGGCTCATGCAGAGCCTTATGGGGAAGGAAATGGAGCAAATGTTAATGGGGATGGCTATGACCCTCCATGACATGCCCAATTACAAAAAAGGCTTGCGAACAATCCAATTTTAGCTGTGTAAGTAGGACATTCACCTTGACCGAATCAAAAGGCACATCCCTCGCATTATTGAGCTTGCTGATATGCTTGGCGACTTAGCCAAAGACCCGGCTCCGGTGGAGTCTGCCTTAGAATAACAATAGGATTGGTCAGTTTCTTGGATGTTTTTTTATTTCTTGCGGGTAGCATTTACTTTTACTGTTGCATGCTTATGATAGATAGACACATAAACTCTTATCATGATACTGATACATATATAACTTGGTTAGATCAATTGATACTGTATTGCTTTTGGATGGCTTATAACGAGGATAGGTGGCCAACAGACTTGGTTTCCCACTGGGCAAGTTGAGGCCACCTATCTCATATATGTGGTGTAAACTTGTGTTTTATAAATAGAAAACGAAGGTCCTGCGAAGCTTAACAATTTTCTTTTTTAATATTAATATTAAATTTAATAAGGTTTCTACATGACATGATAACAAAATTTCTAAAAAAAATTGGAATTTTAAAATGGGTGAAAAACTCAAATTTTAGATCTTTATTGATTCTAAAATGTAAATTATTGGATTCATTTTTTTTTAATAAAGGCTCGATAGAGGGATTATGAAACCCTAGATCGAGCTATTTGAATTTGAAATTTAAACACTTGGTTCAGCATTTTAAGCGCTCAATTAATCCTCTAAAGTCTTAAAATCCAGAATTTTAGCACCCCTTGTGCAAAATTTCCCTAGCGAACTTAGGGAAAATTTTGTCCTTAGATGGCAGATTTGATCATGTTAGTTTCATAAAGAATCTTCTATCCAATAACATATGAGTTTAACATTTTCGAATTCATATGATATTTTTCATCTAATTTCTTTTAAACATAATACTTGAATTTGTTTTGAATAATTTTAAAGAAGTTGAATAAAAAATCAATATCATAAAATATACACAATGAAAAAATTTCATAAAATACCACTATCTTCGTTTACGAGTCCTCTTCAAAAGGGTACTCCTGGTTTTCAACTTATTTAAATATTAAAAAAAAACCCTGATGTGAACATATGTGTATGCAAAATGTAATTGAAATATTACTTTGCCAACTTCAAAAAATAATAAAAGTATAAGTGTGCATATAAAAAAAAAAAATTACTATGAAAAACTTATATATATGTTGGCATTATGGTACAGGTTTGGTGCTATGGCACAGGTGTTGTCCTTGATGGCAATTACCTGGTGACAGATCTCAGTTCAGGCTTTCAGAATGAAGAAAAAGTCATATACGCAGGATCATCTAGACAAAGTCATGTATACACGCAGGTTGGACGTTTCGAAGGTGCGTATGCGTATACACGCACTTTCATGTAAGGAAAAGCACGTATATGTTGGAAAAATTACCTTTGGTGCAGGGAGTTAGTCCTTGGTATTTGAACCTATGGTTTTGGGCCATGGTATGTCGTTAGAAGTGTTGATCCCAAAATATTGGGCCCGTGGTATTGAGTTACTATGGTTTTGGACCGGGGTATTGAGAAAGGCCTAAGGCTATAAAAGAGGAAGGAGATCATTTGTAAAAGTATCTTTGGAATCAATTGAATATCTAACCTGTGCTAGATCTGAAACTTTTGTGATTGGGGTTATGGTGCAGATCTGGATCTGAATGAAGGAAGAACCTAAGCGCATAAAGAAGGATAAGATCTATTGATGGGTCATAATCTTTAAGGCTTGAATGATAGTATCTCTGTATGATCTTGATCTGTTCTGTGAGGCGCACGCTTGATCTATAAATCTGATAATCTGGGTTAACTTGTATTTGACTGTTTGAAAGAGTAAATTATCCTTTATAGATCTGTACGCAGGTTCAGTGAAGCGAAGGCGCGTATACACGCAGGTTCAGCAAAGGCAAACTGCGTATACGCAGGTTGCTCCACATACAGGAGCGTATACACGCAGGTTTCAGGTTGTTTAAGTAGCGTATATGTATTTTATTGTGATCTAGCTGCCTCTGTTTGTTGCTGCAGTGTTCTGGGTTCAGAATTTGGTATATGGTTACTGTTACTGTGTTCTGGGTACAGCTATCAGAGAAGTGTTTATTATGAATCAGTTCTGTGTAGGTTTTAACCCTGTACAGAAATTACCTGCATACGAATTCTTAAACAAAGAAAATAAACAATGCGAGAGCATAACACATAAAACACATATGCACAAAGATTTTCCCCTGGATCCCAAAACCGGGACTACCAGCTTGATTTTTCATTATATTCCTTTCAATGTTACAATACATATTTATACATGCCGAAGCATCCAATACCATGGACCGAAAAACGATAGGTAGGTTCGCCCAACCTAATATAGGGTCCAAAAAAAAATTTCCCGGGTCGCTGCCCCGGACCCCGTAGAGGGGGGCTACCCGCCCCCCGCTGCGTAGTCGGCGCAACGAAGGGGGGGCTCCGCCCCCCCTCTAACCCCCCGGTTAACTACGTGGGTTAGTCGTGGAAAGAATATAACACAACCCAACAATCTCCCACTTGTTGTTTTCTTTCCACAAGGGGGCACAGGAAAGCTTAGTCATTTTTCCAGCCCTGAAACACCCATTGTTTCTCTACACCAAGAGATCTTCTCAGAGCTCACAGATTTTGTCAATGCATCTGCAGTATTCTTCAAAGTGTCCACCTTTACCAGCAACACCTTTTTGTCTTCTATCATATCCCTCACAAAGTGATACTGAACATCAATGTGCTTTGTCTTTCAATGATAAGCAGGGTTCTTTGCCAAGAAAATTGCACTTTGGCTATCACAGTCTATTCTTATAGCTCCATGTACTAACCCCATACTTGAACACAATCTCTGCAACCAAACTGCTTCCTTGCTTGCATGAGTGGCTGCCATGTATTCTGCCTTTGTAGTTGATAGTGCCACTACAGATTGTTTCTTACTCATCCAACTGACTGCACCTCCAAATAGGTTAAACACATACCCACTTGTAGATCTTCTCTGATCCAGATCTCCAGCCCAATCTGCATCAACAAAGCCATGAATATCCAACACTCTATCCAATCCTGCTCTTCCTTGGTAGCACAAACCATAATCACTAGTGCCACGCAAATACCTGAAAACCCACTTCACTGCTGTCCAGTGCTCCTTCCCAGGTTTTGACATAAACCTGCTCAATACTCCCACTGCATGTGCAATGTCTGGTCTAGTACAGACCATTGCATACATTAGGCTACCGACTGCACTTGCATATGGAACACGGGACATGTCCTCTTCCTCTTCTTGTGTCTTGGGACACTGTTCAGCAGATAACCTCACACCTACAGGAATAGGAACCTTCACTGGTTTATTATCCTGCATATTAAACCTCTGCAGTATTGTCTCGACATACTTCCTCTGGTTTAACCAGAGCTTCCTCTTTGCCCTATCTCTTTTAATTTCCATACCCAAAATATAGTTTGCAGCACCAAGATCTTTCATGTCAAATTTGGAGGACAATTGGGTCTTCAAATCCTGGATAATTTCTTTGTCATTTCCAACCAGCAACATATCATCCACATACAAGACCAGATAAATAACACGGTCACCAATTAATTTAAAATACACACAATGATCTGCTTTTCTTCTGGTGAAGCCAAGTCCCCGTATAAATGTATCAAATTTCTGATACCACATCCTTGGTGACTGTTTTAACCCATACAGAGACTTCTTTAACTTGCATACCAGTTCTTTCTTACCCTTCACCGCAAAGCCTTCAGGTTGCTTCATGTAGATTTCTTCTTCCAAATCCCCGTGAAGAAATGTTGTCTTCACATCCATCTGTTCTACCTCAAAATCAAAAGCAGCAGCAACAGATAAAAGTAATCTAATAGAAGTTACCTTGGCAAGAGGAGAAAAAATATCACCAAAATCAATTCCCGGCACCTGGGAATAACCTTTTGCTACCAACCGAGCTTTGTATTTCTCCACCTTTCCTTCTGCATTTGTCTTCTTCTTGAACACCCATTTTCTGCCAATGGGTTTCCTTCCAGCCGGCAACTCCACCAGATCCCAAGCCTCATTTTTGTGCAAAGATGCCATTTCATCAACCATGGCCTCTTTCCAGAGTTTTCCATCCTCTGAATCCACTACTTCCTTCACAGTTCTGGGATCATCATCAGTAACAGACAAAGCAAAATTTGAACTGAAAGCAGATGGACTATACCTTTCTGGCTGCCTTCTTTTTCGAACTGATATTCTCACAGCCGGAGTTTGTGGCTTTTCATCTTCTGATTCCTCCTCTGCTGCAGAGTCTGATTCTTCCTCCTTTGGCTCAAACTCTATCTTCTCAGGTTCCTTTGGTTGGACTTCATGTTGAATAACATCTTTTACCTCTCTGAACACCACATCTCGGCTGTACACAACCTTCTGTGTGACTGGGTTCCAAAGCTTATAACCCTTTAAACCATCCTTATACCCAATAAAGATGCACTTTTCAAATTTACTATCCAACTTGGTTCGTTTCTCCTTTGGAACATGTACATATGCATCACATCCAAATACCCTCAGATGTGAAAGAGAGGGTTTCTTACCAGTCCATACTTCTTGTGGAGTCTTATCCTCCAACGCTGATGAAGGTGATATGTTGATCAGATAACATGCAGTATCCACCGCCTCTGCCCAATTCCCGTCCTAACCCGGCACCACTGAGCATGCTTCTTGCCCTTTCCATCAATGTCTTGTTCATTCTTTCTGCGACTCCATTTTGCTGAGATGTATATGGAGTAGTCTTCTGCCGTGCTATACCACACTTCTTACAGAATTCTTCAAATTCCTTGCTGCAAAATTCTCCACCATTATCTGTCCTTAGCACCTTTATCTTCTTCTCTGTCTGATTTTCCACCAGAGCCTTAAATTCTTCAAAACCTGTCAAAGACTTCAGATTTCTTCTTAAGGAAATATATCCATGTATTCCTTGAGAAGTCATCTATGAATGATACATAGTACACAGACTTACCCAGTGATGGAACCTTCATAGGTCCAAACACATCACTGTGCACAAGCTCTAATATTTGTTTCGTCCTCTTACCACCAGAGGGGAAACTCACCCGATTCTGCTTCCCATATACACAATTTTCACAGAAATCAAAATCCAGAGAGCTATTATTCATACCTTCTACCATACCTTTACCATGAAGTATTCGAAGGCCCTTCTCTCCAATATGTCGAAGCCTTTGATGCCACAACATGGTCTTCTCTCCAGAGACCACTAGATTTTCTGCTCCATTTTCAGGAACCATAGAACTATTGCACCCATCAACAACAGTGCTACCTTGCAGCTTGTACAGAGTTCCAATCCGAACTCCCCGCATCAATATCAGTGCTCCTCGAAGCATCTTGCAGGTCTCTTTCTCGAACACTGTCTTTACACCTGCATCATCCAACTTACTTACAGAAATCAGATTTCTGGCCAATGCAGGAATATGCAGAACACCCGGAAGTGTTCTAACCCTTCCACCTTGCAACTTCAACTTTACTTTTCCGCGACCAATGATTCTAGCCTTCCTATCATCTCCTATGAAGACATCACCACCATCGTATTTCTCATACTCGCAGAACCACTCTCTATGGGGTGTGAAGTGAAAGGATGCACCTGAGTCAATCAACCATGCCTCATGATCTACATGTGTACTTGAAGAAGCCAAGTACACATCCCCACCTTCATCTGAGGTGGTTTTTGCCTCTGCAGAAGGAGCATCATCAGATCCCTTTCCTTTATCAGGAGCTTTAGATTTACAATCCCTTCTGAAGTGCCCTTCCTTTCCGCATTTCCAGCACACCACCTTTGTAGGTTTTCCTGGAGATTTAGATCTCCCTCTAGATTTAGATCTCCCACTCGATGACTTATTTTTGTTTCTGTTCTGCGACCGTCCTTGTACAGACAAGGCATCACCATTCTGGTTGTCCATATTTTTTCGTCTCATCTCCTCCATCAGCAAGGCCGAGACTATTTCATCAAACTGCAAAGCAGTTGCATTGCTACCTATTGCAATAACTAGACTATCCCACGAATCTGGTAGAGAACACAACAGCCTGATGCACTTATCTTCATCTAAAATTTTAATATCAACAGATGCTAACTGACTTACCACAGTATTAAACGCATTCAGATGCTCTGTCACCGAGTCTCCATCTTTCATCCTCAGGTTATACAGCTTTTTCCGCAGGAACAGTTTATTCACCAGAGACTTAGATTGGTACAAAATCCCTAACTTGACCCACAAAGCCTTCGCCGTAGCTTCCCCTGATACATGCAACAATACTGAATCTGAGACACACAATCGTATTGTGCTCTTTGCCTTCCGATCCAACTTCTTCCATTCTTCATCGGTCACTCCCGTTGGTTTAGTACCCGGATCTACTGCGATCCACTGATCTTTGTCCACCAACAGATCCTCCATCTTGAGTTTCCACAACTCAAAACTCTGACCATTGAACTTCTCGATCTCGATCTTTCCACTGCTCGCCATCTTCTTTCACCACCAGAATCGATCTCGCAGATCTCCCACTGAACAGGGTCTACCATAGGCCTGAGCGAAACCCCTCAGCAACAAAGGCGTCCCCTTGAAGCCAAAACAACTCTAGTACCAAATGTAGGTTTTAACCCTGTACAAAAATTACTTGCATACGAATTCTTAAACAAAGAAAATAAACAATGCGAGAGCATAACACATAAAACACATATGCACAGAGATTTTCCCCTGGATCCAAAACTGGGACTACCAGCTTGATTTTTCATTATATTCCTTTCAATGTTACAATACATATTTATACATGGCAAAGCATCCAATACCATGGACGAAAAACCATTGCGTCCAAAACCATGGACCGAAAAACCATAGGTAGGTTCTCCCAACCTAATATAGGGTCCAAAAAAAATTTTCTCGGGGCACTGCCCCGGACCCATGTAGAGGGGGGGCTACCCACCCCTCTCAAACCCCCCGGACAGGGGGGGCTGCCGCCCCCCCTGTGACCCCCCTGCTGCGCAGTCGGCGCAACGAAGGGGGGGCTCCGCCCCCCCTCTAACCCCCCGGTTAACTATGTGGGTTATTCGTGGAAAGAATATAACACAACCCAACATTCTGTTCGATGGAAAGGAGTTTGGTTGAAGCAGAAATCTTGATGATTGATTGATGTTCATGGATCCAGTTTGAAAATTTATGAAACGTGGTCCCTGGAAGAAAGAGAAGGTTGTAGCCTTCAGTAGGCCAACACCTACGTACTAGTATCTTGGCTAGTACAAGAGCTAAGGGGGTTGTAGCTCCCTTCCAGGAGAACCTGGAAAACGAGAGAGCATTGTAGCTCTCTGCAGGTTGTAGCCTGCGTACTGGTAAAGCACTGCACCAGTACATTGTAAAAGGAAGTTTCTAATTAAAGGAAGATAGAGATGAATTGCAGTAGGTGGTTTTCACCCACATTGGTTTTCCACCTTATATCTTGTGTTCTTGTGTGTGACTGTCTTCTGTTTTGTTTTTACTGGTCTAGTTATTGTTTACTTCGCTCTGATACTGATCAGGAGCTCAGGACCAAGTGTCGTAAAATAGTCAAAAGTGAAAGTGCTTAGAACTGATTTGAACCTGAATGACCAGATAGAGCTCATCCTCCTAATTCCGGTGCCATGAACAGTTCGAAAAACGGTCGCCGTATGAGAAAGTTATGCCAAAAACAAAATCGCCCAATAACCCTTAATTTTTGAATATTTTTCAAAAAAAAATATTAAAAAAAGAATATTCCACAGAATATTCTTTGGAATATTCCATCTGGGCAGCCAATCACAGGTTGCCACGTGGCAGGCCCAGAGGCCACCACGTGGCCCAAGGTGACGTCAGCAAGGGTATGTGCGTTGTTTAAAATTTTGGTGGCGGTGAGGTTCGATCCAACGACCTCCGGTCTAACACTCCCACGCCTTACCGTTGGGCCACAACGATGGAACTTGCAAGTTGTGCGGAAAAAACATTATTTGAATTTTAAATTTTTTTTGGGCGGGCAACGAAGCGGGCCAACCCCCATACACGTGACCTTTCGCCCGGAACCATGGGCTCCGTTAACCGTCGACACGAACTCCAATGCAAACCACCAGCCCGGGATTTGTGGTCACATGCATGCTAAAATTGGAGTTAACTGCCAGTTAGCATGGCAGAAAATTTGGCGGAGCGCCAAATTTGGGCGGTCCCGCCATAATTGGCGGAGCTAACTGGCCCCAACTACAGTTAGCTGGAGTTTTTTTAGGCCAAACTGGAGGGAATCTTTAATGGGCCATAACTTTGGCTAGGAAAGTCCTTTTTGGACTAATTTTTTTATTTATTTTGGGTCTCTTCGACCTTCTAAAGCCATTGACATAGGTTTCACAGCCATCTGACGTCATTTGCAGGTGTTTTAGCTTCGTGGAAGTTTCAGGAGCCACCAGGGCCAAATCAGTTTGGGAGCTGTATTGGGAATTGTGCAGCCATTGAATGTGGAACGAAGGTCATTCCTGAAGTTTTTAAGCATTCTCAATCCATTTCTATAGCTCGCTTTTCTTGTTGAGGCATTCTTCTCATTGTTTAGCTTCAGGGAAGCTTTCAGGGCCACCATGGCCATTTAAGTGCTTGAGCTGTTTGGGGGCTATGTTCATCCATTTTTGGTGATTCAAAAGCCTATGCCTACTATTTTCGACCTTCTAAGTCTAATGGTAGAGGTTTCAAAACCAATTGAGGTCATCTTCACCTCGAAATTCTCCATGCAAGTTTAAAGAGCCACCAGGGCCAATTGGGGAAAGTACTGTATCAGGTACAATTTCACTATTTAGTGTTTGGGAAAGAGCATGTTTAGCTAATTCCTATCTTTTGATTTTGTATTTACAGTCAGATATGTATTTCAAGACACATATATTCTTGTATTAGCCTTTGTATCATTTTTAATACAAGAGGACAAGCCTAGTTTGAGAGGCTTGGTCCAGCAAATGTAGCCCAGAGGGGGTGAACTGCTTTATCATTTTGATGTCTTTATTTGCTGAAGATGATATGTTAAACAAAACTGATATAAAGTGTTAAACAACAAATATACATAACTTGCATACACACATAATCACCAATTCAGCTGCAGAAAGTTATTTGTCTTATTCCGCAAGACATTAAACTTCAAGTATGTGTATGTCAAAGACTTCTAAGTGTTTACTTTGTTATTTCTTTAGGCATAGCCTGTAGAGGGCCAGGTAGCCTCTGGAACTCATCCTCTCTTTAGAGGTGACATGTCCGGTGAATGCCCCTACAGTCTATCTCTGTATAAGAAATAAGAAGTTTTCACATTTTCAGAGGTCACTTGGAGTGTATAGCTCACATTTGAAATTATGTGAAATGGATACCTTGCACCCTTAAACAAGTACATTCCATTTTCAGATCAAGATGGTATCAGAGCCAGGTTTGCTTGACTGACATCACTAGCTTGATTGTGTAGCTTGAAAGGTGTCTTAAGCAGTGTTGAAGATTGACTGCTTTATTATTCTGCAAACTACTTGTTGTATGAGTTTGCTGAAGCTCTTTTGTTCATTTTTACAATGACAACTTCCATAAGTGAGTTCTCAAAATCATCCTCCTTCACAAGATTTTTTTATGAAGGCTTGAAGCAAGAATTTTTCATCATGATGAATATGGTGAAAGAAATGTATGAGGATGAAAGAAAGAGCTCTAGACTTCAAGAGCAGTTGAATTCCATGAGGGAAGAGAAGCAGTTGCTTTCTGACCAATTGCAGGAAATGGAAGGTCAACATCATATTGCAAACATGAATCTGGAAAGGATGCATGAGTTGGAGACACAACTCCTTGTTGCCAAAGAAGCCTTAACCAAGTATCAGCTTGAAGAAGAGGTAAACAATTCTAGTTTATCTTCAAATTCTTATAAGAATGTTTATGTTGGTTCTTTTGAGAAACATACCAGAGGCATAGGGTCCAAGTTGATGTCCAAAATGGGATATGACGGAAAAGGATTGGGCAAACATGCACAAGGTATAGTTGAGCCAATAATGGTTGAGGTAAGGCCTAAGTATTTGGGTCTTGGCTATGGACAATCTTTTGGAGAAAGTTCCAAAGTAGCCATGAAGGCAATTGAAACAGTTCCTAGAAGGAGTTTCATTTCAGGTTCTTTATCTCAAGGTTGTAAAGGTTGTATCCTTGAGGAATGCAATAGTTTGAAACATGCTTTGCAAGAAGAAGGTGTGCATAAGCATGCACTTGAACAAGGGAATTGTGAAAGCTCTAAAAACATTGAAGGGATTGATGGTGTTCCAAAAGGAGCTTCTTTGTCATTTGATTCACCTCCTCATGAAGGTAATGAAGGTGAAAGACAAAGGTATAAATCTGATTTCAATCATAGTTCCTTTGATCATGTAAAGCATGGAAAATTTCCACACAAGCATTGGAAAAGAATTGCATGTTCTTTTTGTGGTTTGGTTAACCATAGTGTTTCTAGATGTTGGAAAAGAATGGCAACATACAAGAAACTTTTGAAGGAAGGAGGCAAGAAGCCAAAGTTCCATTGAACAATGCAAATCATGCTGTCAAGAAGATGAACATGTGTTGCACTTATTGCCATAAGCAAGGACATACTACTGAAAGGTGTTGGACTCTGAATCCAACAATGCTTCCACGAAAGTTGAAGAAATGGGAGAAAGAGTATGGCAAGAATGGGAAGGAAGTTTCCATCATTGATATGTGTCAGGATGATACACATGTTGATATTGATGTGCAGTTAAAGGAAGTGCATTTGAAATGGATTAGTAAGAAATGTTTAGAATTCTTATTCAATTAAAGTTGCATGTCTTTTGATTGAATGCATTTCTTGGTTAAGGGAATGCAAGTTGTAGGATGGAGAAGCTGAGTATGAGACTCACTCTATCGTAGCAAAAGTAATATTCATTTCAGCTTTGAAAGTACATGTACATGTGATTGAGGATATTGTACTTATGATTGTACATAAGAGAAAGTTCAAGGATAAACTGCATGCATGAGAATGATATGCATGAGCACAGGGATCATGATGATTTCCTTGTATTTTAAACATGTATGTGTGATTAACTTGAAGGGTTGATTACTTTGTTTTTAACCATGCATGTAATGTAATATTGAATTGGAAAAAGTTAATTTGATCTCCAAGATTGTAAAGAGGAGAAATGATGAAGTGTTTCATCTTTGTAAAAGCCTTCTCATTTGGGAGGCAGCTCTTCTTCTGGAGCGGAGGTGCCATGCATGGGCATCGTGACAGTTGGCAAGCCCACATGTTCAGAGGAATATTTCAGCTCATATATTAGCAAGTTTCATTATTGGTTCCTGCAATTTCAGATTTGTTGGCGAAAGAACTTGGTCGGGATTCGACGAGTACTTGGCTCATGCAGTGAAAAGTTGCCATGATGACAATTGGCAAGGCAGGACATTTTGGCATCAGTATGCTCTTTTGGCTGAATGGAAGACGATATTTCTGTTCCTCAAGTGCTGTATATTTCAGTTCAGAGATTCAGTAAGCTTTTGGGGACCAAAAGCCCTCTCATTTGGGAGGTGTGATCAGGAGCTCAGGACCAAGTGTCGTAAAATGGTCAAAAATGAAAGTTCTCAGAGCTGATTTGAACCTAAACAATCAGATAGAGCTCGTCCTCTTGATTCCAGCGCCGTGAACGGTTCGAAAAATGGTCGCCGTATGAGAAAGCTATGCCAAAAACAAAATCGCCCAATAACCCTTAATTTTTGAATATTTTTCAAAAAAATATATTAAAAAAAGAATATTCTGCAGAATATTCATTGGATTATTCCATCTAGTCAACCGCTCACAGGATGCCACGTGGCAGGCCCAGAGGCTACCACGTGGCCCAAGGTGACATCAGCAAGGGTATCTGCGTTGTTTAAAATTTTGGTGGCAGTGAGGTTCGATCCAACGACCTTTGGTCTAACACTCCCACGCCTTACCGTCGGGCCACAACAGCGGAACTTGCAAGCTGTGCGAAACAAACGTTATTTGAATTTTAAATTTGTTTTGGGCAGGCAACGAAGGGGGCCAGCCCCTAAGGGCCACGTGACCTTCGGCCTGGAACCATGGGCTCTGTTAACCGCCGACACGAACTCCAATGCAAACCACCAGCCCGGGATTTGTGGTCACATGCGCGCTAAAATTGGAGTTAACTGCCAGTTAGCATGGCGGAAAATTTGGCAGAGCGCCAAATTTGGGCGATCCCGCCATAATTGGTGGAGCTAACTGGCCCCAACTACAGTAGCTGGAGTTTTTTTAGGCCAAACTGGAGGGAATCTTTAATGGGCCATAACTTTGGCTAGGAAAGTCCTTTTTGGATGAATTTTTTATTTTTTATTTTGGGTCTCTTCGACCTTCTAAAGCCATTGACACAGGTTTCACAGCCATCTGAGGTCATTTGTAGGTGTTTAGCTTCGTGGAAGTTCCAGGAGCCACCATGGCCAAATCAGTTTGGAAGCTGCATTAGGAATTGTGCAGCCATTGAATGTGGAACAAAGGTCATTCTTGAAGTTTTTCAGCATTCTAAATCCATTTCTACAGCTCGTTTTTCCTGTTGAGGCATTCTTCTCACTGTTTAGCTTCAGGGAAGCTTTCAGGGCCACTAGGGCCATTTAAGTGCTTGAGCTGTTTGGGGGCTATGTTCATCCATTTTTGGTGATTCAAAAGCCTATGTCTGCTATTTTCGACCTTCTGAGTCTAATGGAAGAGGTTTCAGAACCAATTGAGGTCATCTTCACCTCAAAATTCTCCATGCAAGTTTAAAGAGCCACTAGGGCCAATTGGGGAAAGTACTGTATCAGGTACAATTTCACTGTTTAGTGTTTGGGAAAGAGCATGTTTAGCTAATTCCTATCTTCTGATTCTGTATTTACAGTCAAATATGTCTTTCAAGACACATATATTCTTGTATTAGCCTTTGTAGCATTTTTAATACAAGAGAACAAGCCTAGAATGAGAGGCTTGGTCTAGCAGATGTAGCCCAGAGGGGGTGAACTGCTTTATCATTTTGATGTCTTTATTTGTTGAAGATGATATGTTAAACAAAACTGATATAAAGTGTTAAACAACAAATATACATAACTTGCATACACACATAATCACCAATTCAGCTGCAGAAAGTTATTTGTCTTATTCCGCAAGACATTAAACTTCAAGTATGTGTATGTCAAAGACTTCTAAGTGTTTACTTTGTTATTTCTTTAGGCAGAGCCTGTAGAGGGTCAGGTAGCCTCTGGAACTCATCCTCTCTTTAGAGGTGACATGTTCGGTGAATGCCCCTACAGTCTATCTCTGTATAAGAAATAAGAAGTTTTCACATTTTAGGAGGTCACTTGGACTGTATAGCTCACATTTGAAATTATGGGAAATGGATACCTTGCACCCTTAAACAAGTACATTCCATTTTCAGATCAAATACACAGATTAATAATCTACATCTGAAAGATAAAGTAAATTATAAGTTTGCATTGTATACGTGGGTTTCCTTCTACATAGTTGTGTATATACGCAGGTTTGACTAACTGAAGTAGCGTATATCTTCTGAATTTTAAAAGGGACTATTTGGCTTGATAATACTGATTCACCCCCCCTCTCGGTATTATTTTCAGCAATTGGTATCAGAGTAGGTCCTTCTGAAGAAGCTTGATCGCTTGGAGGAAGATCCATCATCATGAGCAACTACAAGAGAGAAGCATCAATCAGGCCACCGATTTTTGATGGGACAAACTTCGTATATTGGAAGGTAAGAGTTACTGCCTATCTTCAATCACTTGGTACAAAAGTCTGGGATATCATAGATACAAGGTACACTTTTCCTTCAGCAACTCCTACAGATCCGGCTGAGAAGAAGAAATATGAAGCAAATGCAAAGGCAGTCAATACCCTATTAGGATGCCTATCTCAATTAGAATTCATCAAGGTTATGTAGTATAAATCCGCAAAAGAAATATGGGACAAGATTGTTCTGAGCTATGAAGGAGATGAACAGGTAAAACGAGCAAAACTTCAAACCCTCAGGATTCAGTATGAAAATCTCAGAATGCAAAATGATGAGAGTGTGGCTAATTATTTCCTTCGTGTAGATGAGATTGTTAATTGTATGAAAAACTTGGTTGAAGAAATAAAAGTGGCTATTGTGGTTGAAAAAGTTCTAAGATCTTTGTCCCCTAGGTTTGAATCTAAAGTTTCTGCAATAGAAGAAAAGGAGAATCTACGAAACCTTACCATGTCGCAGCTACACGGGATTCTAACTGCTTATGAAATGAGGAAAGGAGGACCATTAGACAGGAGAGAAGCAGCTTTCAAGGCTTCAGGCAAAGGAGACTACTATGAGTTAGGACATGCGTTCGAAGAGGAAGAAGAATCAAATTTTGTCAAGAACCTTCAACGGGGTACTGGAAGATTCAGAGGTAAGTTGCCTTTCAAATGCTTTGCTTGTGGGAGAGTCGGTCACTATGCTGCCAAATGTCCTCATAAGGATAAAATTGACAAAGGGAAGGAACCTGTTAGATGGAACAAGAAACAGAATGTAACTAAGAAAAGTTACTACACTCATGAAGATAGCGATGGTCTTTCAAATAGTGATGAAGATGAATGAGGTAACAACTATAAACTCTTAATGGCTTTTGAAGATGATGATTACATGGATGCTATAGATGTAGATGGTTTTCATGAAGAGATTTCTAGACTCAAAATATGTTTAGAAGAAAAGAATATGATCATTGATACTCTGTAATTCCAACTTGATGAAAAAGAAAAATTCCTTGAGAAGTTAGAATGTGAAATTGTTGGCCTTAGAAAAGAAATTGAGAAAACAAAGGCTCTTAATATTAAATTTGTTAAAGGATCTGAAACTCTGGATGAGATTATCAATGTACAGTGTTCTCCCCTAATCAAGACAGGTCTGGGGTATAATGGAGAAGCATCTCAAGCATCCACATCAAAGAGTTATCTTGATGCAGCAAGGAGGTATGAGCAAAAGCCCAATGGAGATCACCAGGTAAAACATGGACGAATTACATCAATAATAAATAAAGACTACCAGGTAAATCAGGGGCAATCCACCTTAAGGGTGAACAAAAGCTACAATCTGCCACAGGTAAAATCTTCTCAATTTGCCTCAAGAATGGATGACAATAGAAACTACAATCATTTGGCTGGTAGATTTGATAATCGTAGAAATTTCTTCAATGGCCAATGTTTCTCTTGCCATAACTTTGGTCACAAAGCAGCTCAATGTGTTGCATATAAGACAATCATGACTAGAGAAGCTCAAAAACAAAGAAGTATGACCAGGACTACGAAAAGGACCTATAACAACTTTTCGGCCCTTGAAAATGAAATTGAATGTTCTATTTGTAATAACTTCGGTCATGAAGATTCTGAATGCAGGAGCAGGTTTCGGCAGACAAAGGAACAAGCCTCAAGCACCAGAACATGGAGAATAAAGGAACCACAACCAGAAAGATGTGGGATAGCTTTTTATGAAGAAGGAAAGGAAAATCAATGGTACATCGACAATGAATGTTCGAAGCATATGACAGGTGATAAAGAAAAACTTGAACCATATAGTGCTTTAGACAAAGGAAAGAAGGTTTCTTTTGGAAATGATACCCCTGCAGTCATAAAAGGAAGAGGCACTACTCAGTTGAAAGAAAAGGTCAAAGCTGGAAATGTTTTGTATGTTGATGGCTTGAAGCATAATCTACTAAGTGTCACTCAGATGTGCGATCAAGGAACTGAAGTAATATTTCGATCATATAGATGTAGTGTTCGTGATCTTGATACAGGAAAAACAGTGATCAAAGGCAGAAGAACTCCAAATAATTTATACATATTTGAAGAAGGACAACAACAATGCTATTTGAGCAAGGATGATGAACACTGGTTATGGCACCAGAGGTTGGGGCATCTAAGATTTTCACAAATAAGGAAAGCATGTAAATATCAGGTAGTTCGTGGTCTTCCAGATATCAAAATTCCAGACAACACAATATGCAAATCATGTCAATTTGGTAAGAAAACCAGAACTAACTTCCCTGAGAAGGAAGGATCAGCGAGCAGGCCTCTTGAGCTAGTCCATACAGATGTATGTGGCCCATTTAGGACAAGGTCACCTCGAGGAGAAGAATACTTTATATTATTCATTGACGACTTCTCCAGGATGGTTTGGTTAGGACTTATGAAGCACAAAGACGAAGCATTCAAAAAATTCAAATCTTTCAAAGCCTTGGCTGAAAACGAATCAGATCACAAAATTAAGTGCCTCAGGTCTGACAGAGGTGGGGAGTTTACCTCAAATGAATTTTTCGATTTTTGTGAAGAACATGGAATAAGAAGGGAATTCTCTATAGCTAGGACTCCTCAACAAAATGGAGTGGTGGAAAGGATGAACAGAATGGTTCAAAAAATGGCTCGTGCTATGCTTGATGAGTCTGGAACTCCCGCAACCTTCTGGGGTGAAGCTGCATTTGCTGCGGTTGTTATTCTCAACAAAACAAATGTCCAAGTGAACAGCACTCAAACTCCTCATGAGCTCTGGTATGGTGAGACTCCTTCGGTAAAGCATTTCAAAATTTTTGGAAGCAAATGCTATATTAAGAATAATGATGAATAGCTTGGCAAACTTGAACCTAGAGCAGATGAAGGCATTCTCCTTGGTTATTCTCCCCATTGCAAAGCATATAAGTGTTACAATAAAAGACTTGGAAGAATTGTTGACAACATTGATGTAGTGGTTGATGAAAAAGGATACATTCCTAGGCAAGTAAATTATGAAAATATTGAAGAGGATGAAGACTACTCTCCAAATCAGACTGAAGATGAAGAAGAACCTCAAGAGGCACCAGAGGAACAGATAAGGATAGAAGAGAAGAATCCATCCAGGTATGTTCAGAAGAATCATCCAGAATCTCAAATTTTGGGGCAGAAAGAGGCAGGTATACAAACAAGAAGAACAATTGCAGAAGCCTCAAGCTATTTGGCTTTACTCTCCTCCACTAAACCACAAAATGTAAAAGAGGCATGCAAAGATGAATGCTGGGTCAAGGCAATGGATGAAGAACTTGAGAAGATTGAAAAGAACAACACTTGGGAGTTGGTTCCTAGACCAAAAGATAAGAAAGTCATAGGGACAAAATGGATCTTTAAAAATAAGTTGAATGAAAATGGAGAAGTGATTAGAAACAAGGCCAAACTTGTGTGTAAAGGGTATGCTCAACAAGAAGGAATAGACTTTGAAGAAAATTTTGCTCCCATTGCTAGACTTGAGGCCATCCGAATGTTCCTTGCTCTCAAGCTTTCAGAAGTTTAAAGTATTTCAATGGACGTGAAATTAGCCTTTCTGAATGGAGACTTAGAAGAAGAAGTATACATTGAGCAACCAGATGATTTCATTCTTGGGAATGATCCAAATCTTGTATGCAGACTAAAAAAGGCTCTCTGTGGTCTTAAACAGGCTCCAAGGGCTTGGTACTACCATTTGGACAAATATCTTCATCAACAAAGATTCTCAAAAGGATTAGCAGATAGCAATATTTATATAAAAATTGAAAATGACAAATTTCTAATACTTGTTGTGCATGTTACTAGATGATATTACCTTTGGCAGAAATGAAGAAGCTATGAGTCAAAGCTTTGCCTTGGTGATGCAGAAAGAATTCGAAATGTCTTTGCTTGGAGAACTGACATAATTTCTTGGATTGCAAATCCAACAAAATAAAGGCGGTATTTTCTTGTCTCAAACCAAGTATCTCAAGCAGATCTTGAAGAAATATGGCATGGAAGATTCAAAACCAGTATGTACCCCTATGGTTACAGGATGCAGCCTCAGTGAAAATGATGAATCTGCAACAGTGCATCAACCAACCTATAGATCCATGATTGGAAGTATTCTTTATTTGACAGGTACTCAACCAGACATCATGCATGTAGTGGGAATAGTTGGAAGATGTCAGGCAAATCCTAAAGAAACCCATCTTCAGGTAGTAAAGAGAATTTTCAAGTATCTTCAAGGAACTCAAAACTATGGCTTATGGTATCCTAGGGATACAGATCTCACTCTACATGCTTATACAGATGCAGATTGGGCTGGAAGCATGGATGACAGAAAGAGCACAAGTGGTGGAGCATTCTTTATGGGTTCCAGATTAGTATCTTGGTTCAGCAAGAAACAAAGTTCGATTGCTTTATCTACAGCTGAAGCGGAATATGTGGCTGCCGCATCCTGTTGCACTCAACTCCTTTGGATGATGCAAACCTTGCAGGAATTTCAAATCACTTGTACACCACCTATATCCATCTTATGTGATAATACAAGTGCAATCAACATTTCAAAGAACCCAGTCATGCATTCAAAAACCAAGCACATACCAATCAAGTATCACTTTCTCTGGGAACAAGTGTTGGAACAAAAGGTCAAGTTGGAGTACGTTCCTTCTAAGGAACAAGTTTCTAATATTCTCACTAAACCACTGCCCATGGAGACATTTGAATACCTCAGACAGAAGCTGGGGTAGTTGATGCATCATCTTGCTGTTAAATCTTGTCTATTTCAGAGAAAAATGGGTGTACGCGAGTTGCCTGAGGTGGATCCACGTACATACGCAGGTTTGTGCAGAGATAGTCACATATATATAGGCTTGATGGATAACAGTAGGGACAGGCTCTGGTTGCAGATTGTCTAAATTAGGTCTGACAGAGACCATCTGGTACAGGTTTAGGGGGAGCAGATAATCTTCAAATGATGCATTGTTGGCATTATCTTAGAAGCTTTTGGTTCTAGTTCACAGCTGTTGTTGGTTTCAGGTGGAACAAATGCAGAGGAAGATTAGAAGTAAATCATGGTTGCTGATGTGAATGGTGATTGACAAATGCTGCTGCTATCAGTTATTAGTGTCTTTCATAAGTATTGCTCTAGATATTTCGTCTCTATGTCATATATCTCTTTTATGGTGTCAAGGTCATGTAACGGCCTATCTTGGTTTCCCTACTATGTCGGGGATGAAGATGTAATCTTTTTGGTTGTCATATGTAAATTTCTGATGTATCCCCACTTGGTTGGGTGATGGATGTATGTATTGAGTCTTTTGGTGATAGGAAGGTCTTATATGATGTATAAGTCTTGGTTCTTCTTGAAGAACATCTTTTTACAGATCTTGTCTACAGTCAGGGGGAGTATGGTCAACTCAACAGGGCAGAGATTTCAACATGCACTCAGGGGGAGCACAACACTTTGCCCTTGATGACAAAGGGGGAGAATGAATTTGAAGGTTGGGTTGCCATCAAGTCCAAAGGGGGAGATTGTTGGCATTATGGTACAAGTTTGGTGCTATGGCACATGTGTTGTCCTTGATGGCAACTCTATCTGGTGATAGATCTCAGTTTAGGCTTTCAGAATGAAGAAAAAGTCATATACGCAGGATCATCTAGACAAAGTCGCATATACACGCGGGTTGGACATTTCGAAGGCGTGTATGCGTATACAAGCACTTTCATGCAAGGAAAAGCGCGTATATGTTGGAAAACTTACCTTTGGTGCAAGGAGTTAGTCCTTGGTATTTGAACCTATGGTTTTGGACCATGCTATCTCGTCAGAAGTGTTGATCCCAAAATATTGGGCCCATTGTATTGAGTTACTATGGTTTTGGACCGTGGTATTGAGAAAGGCCTAAGGCTATAAAAGAGGAAGGAGATCATTTGTAAAAGTATCTTGGGAATCAATTGAATATCTAACCTGTGCTAGATCTGAAACTTTTGTGATTGGGGCTATGGTGCAGATCTGGATCTGAATGAAGGAAGAACCTAAGTGCATAAAGAAGGATAAGATCTATTGATGGGTCATAATCTTTAAGGCTTGAATGATAGTATCTCTGTATGATCTTGATCTGTTCTGTGAGGCGCACGCTTGATCTATAAATCTGATAATTGACTGTTTGAAAGAGTAAATTATCCTTTATAGATCTGTACGCAGGTTCTGTGAAGCGAAGGCGCGTATACACGTAGGTTAGCAAAGGCAAACTGCTTATACGCAGGTTGCTCCACATACAGGAGCGTATACACGCAGGTTTCAAGTTGTTTAAGTAGCGTATATGTATTTTATTGTGATCTAGCTGACTCTGTTCGTTGCTGCAATGTTTTGGGTTCAGAATCTGGTATATGGTTACTGTTACTGTGTTCTGGGTACAGCTATCAGAGAAGTGTTTATTGTGAATCAGTTCTATTCGGTAGAAAGGAGTTTGGTTGAAGCAGAAATCTTGATGATTGATTGATATTCATGGATCCAGTCTGAAAATTTATGAAACGTGGTCCCTGGAAGAAAGAGAAGGTTGTAGCCTTCAGTAGGCCAGCACCTACGTACTAGCATCTTGGCTAGTACAAGAGCTAAGGGGGTTGTAGCTCTCTTCCAGGAGAACCTGGAAAATGAGAGAGGGTTGTAGCTCTCCGCAGGTTGTAGCCTGCGTACTGGTAAAGGACTACACCAGTACATTGTAAAAGGAAGTTTCTAATTAAAGGAAGATAGAGACGAATTACAGCAGGTGGTTTTCACCCACATTGGCTTTCCACCTTATATCTTGTGTTCTTGTGTGTGACTGTCTTCTGTTATGTTTTTACTGGTCTGGTTATTGTTTACTTCGCTCTGATACACAGATTAATAATCAACATCTGAAAGATAAAGTAAATTATAAGTTTGCATTGTGTATGCGGGTTTCCTTCTACATAGTTGCGTATATACGCGGGTTTGACTAACTGAAGTAGCGTATATCTTCTGAATTTTAAAAGGGAATATTTGGCTTGATAATATTGATTCACCCCCCCTCTCAGTATTATTTTAAACAATATATATATATATATATATATATATATATATATATATATATATATATAGATATATATATATATATATATATATATATATATATATATATATATATATATATATATATATCATTACACATTTTAGAGTATGTTATGCTACGTGAACACACACATACCTCTTAATATGTGTGAAAATTTGTAAGGGCAAACATTTCATTTAATGGAAAATTTACATAATATACAAAAATAAATATTTTTTGCAAAAAATATCATTACGACAAAAACATAATTCTCCACAATTTGTATTTTTACTCCAAATTAAAATTCACAATGCTTATATGTATTTTGAGGGCTTCAATTTAATAAAAGAGGAAAAACTTAAAATTTCATCGCAACATTTGGCCCAAAAGTGTAACCCATCTTCATGCATTCGCCTATACATAAATGTAGCTAGTGCATTATGTTAACCTTACTTCAACTTGAAGGTGGTCTTTCAGGTGTCTCCTTCGTTTACTCATACCTAGTGGTATCCCAAGCTGAGATCCAACTTGATAAAGTATTTAGCATATCCTAGTTGTTCTTCCAAGTCATCAACTCAAGTAAGACAACATTGATTTCTGAGGATATTCTTATTAAGAGATTTGTAGTCGATGCACATCTGGCTTTTAGGAGCAGGGAAAATTTTAGGGGCTAATATTCATAGGTGGGCTAATTTTCCATGTTCTTTCCAAAAAAAAATATTCGTTAATTTCCATTTTTTTGCTAAAAATGATTCGCCCAAAATTTATAGTATAAAATTATTTCATGTTAAAAATTGCCAAAATTTTACAAACACCATACAAAATCATTCTAAATTTGAGTATTTTTACAAAATTATCTTCAAAAATTTTATACTTTGCATATTACCGACTAGTAAGATTCACCAAGGTTTCTAAACTTTAAAATAAATTTGTATCCTTAATATAAGATAGTATGTAATCTTGAAATTTCAAATTTGATTGAGTAAACAAACAAGTGAAGATTGTGACTGACTAAAATCACAAGGGAGATGGTATTGAAAATTGTTATAATATATATGATGGAGATAGTTTGTTGAATTTTTTTGTGACAAATATGAATCTATCTAAGGGAGATTTGGATAGAATTCTAAGGAATTTTTCTTGAAACATATTGAGGTCATACGAAGAAGCATTAAAAAAGACATGTGAGGACATATCGAGTTTATTATAATCCTTGCCATAGTAGGGAGTACAAAAATTGATCTCTAGTCAACAATTTTATTTTTTTGTCAAGAGGCCTAATTTCATCATAGATTACATCAGGCTTGACTTGTGGCTTGAGAAACTGCAACACGAGGGCATCTAAGCTGTCAAAATCACCCAAGGATCACACCTAACTTGGGCCACACCAACCCTTAACATGACTGGATTTTTTCCCACAGAGTTTCGAACCTGTGACCTTCACATCATGGAGTGACTTAACAATACACCCCATCATTGTCTATTCTATGCCTCGTGGGCTTCTAGTCAACAATTTTAATAAGCATTGTTGACTTCTATATTTTTGGATTTTCTATAATTTATTTATAATGTTTTATAAACTGCAATAATTATGAGAATATTGTAAATAAAATAAACAACATTTTCAATTTTCATCAAATGAAATTCTAAATTCTAGATTAGTTGAAACACATGAAAATATTATTTAGTTGTGGTTGGACATGAAAAAACAGAAATTAGAAAAAATAATAATAGTGATGAGTGAATCCCATTTTATATTTTCATTTGGAGTTAGGTTGCCAAAAAGTGGCAAAGGAGAATATCCTACTACAAATTTGCATTTAGAGGTGAAGTTGGACTGTACTAATCCTTTGCAAGGGTGTAGAGCCTCCAACAATAATTTCATGTTGTTACTAATGGAATGAATTCATTGAAACCAGGTGTTTTCTATTGTAAAGCACCACTTGATAACTATTACAAAAAATCTCCATGTTGGGTCAATTTGTCAAAGGAGGCAAAAACACCATTTTATAACATTAATGAGAAAATCTACTACACTATTAGAAAGTGGCATAAGTAAAGACTTGATGCAAGACACTCCAAACTTGGAACACAATGCGGTGATAAGATAACAGAACCCCAACATTTAATATATGCTCTTGATTGTAGAATAAACAATTCAGAGTTCATGTTATATTGTTACGGGGAAGTGGAGCTTCAATTGCATAGTCCATCTAGTCATGTGAACATGTTGCTAAAAAGAAATACAAAGGATTAATGTAAATGGTAAGTATGTCTCACCTAATGTCATTTTTGTGGTTTGTTTTATTTGCATGGATTTGTTTTTTATGTGTTTCTAGTTGAATTTGGTTTGCTAGATTCATTCTAAAATGTTGGAAAATAAATTGAAATGGAATAAATAGAGTTTTAAATTTCACCATTTTAATTACAAAATGTGTTTAGTAGGATAGTCTTTACCCTTTTTTTTCTAAGGTAGAGAACAATAAAAATAAAGAAATAATAATAATTATAGTGTGTAATTGAGATTTTTATATAATCTCAAGGACTCACATAGCTAGGAATTCATCACATATATACATCCTTGGTATTGATGGGCTAGCATATATGTTATTACTAATGGAACAAATATAACTTTTCTTATTCATTTATTGATTAAGTCTCGGATGCACTTGCATAGAAGAAGTATTTCTCTTTCTTTGATGGATTTAATGGGTATAACCGGATCCAAATTACTCCAAATTACTTTAGAAGAAGAGGATAAAATGACCTTTACTGGATAAAATGACCTTTGCTTTCACATCCCATGGGGAGATTTGCCTAACGTGTGTTACCATTTGGGTTATACATTCCAAAAAGATATGTTTGAAATCTTTTCTGGTTTTTTTCATGAATGTATAATTATATAGACATTAATCTGAATAATTTCATAAATTATAGTGTTAAATTTAATAAAGTACTTTCCAATTTGGAAAAACCCATAATATGAAGTAAATAAACTAATAATGACGAATCATAAAAATTGATTTTATTTACAGTTACTCTTCTTCTTAAAGTAACAAGAAAAAAATTCAGCAATACTAAATTCACTAATTCTTATTATTAAAATACAATTTCAATAAATTGGTAATACATATATATAATTTTTTCAGCAATACTAAATTCACTCAATCTTATTATTAAAATACAATTTCAATAAATTGATAATACATATATAAAAATTATAATAACTGGTTGAAAAAAATCCAACAATACTAAATTCACTAATTCTTATTATTAAAATATAATTTCAATTTCAATAAATTAGTAATACATACATATAGAAATTATAATAATTGGTTTCGGAACTAACCTATTAAAGAAATATAATTATTTTATTACTATAAAATTTAAATATAATTTTTTTCATTACTATAAAATTTAAACCTTTCCTTTTTAATAAAGAAAAATTATTTATTAAATAAAAAAATATTAATAATCAATTAAAAAATATAAAAATAATTACAAATACAAGATTTTGAAAAAATTCCCTTTACTCTTCAAATGTGATGTAATTTTAACTTCCCTATTTTCAAGTGATTTATAATATTCATTTGAATAGCATACGAGGCTCTTGAAGGGCCCGCTTAATGCTGGTTGGGTTCGTTACAGGTGTCGGGAGGTGAGCGTTTGCGGGCTTGAACATATTAAAATAAGATAAATGGGCAGAAACTGACCTGAGTGGAACGTCAATTCCATGTCTGATAAATGGGCAGAAACGCAGTTGTCTATAACGCTACTTTTTGAAAGTTTTTCTGGCGAGTTTTTCCGGTCGAAATCCGGCAGGAATTTATTGGAATCGCAAGTTTGATAGCTAGTTTCTGCACAATGAAAGCGTCCCAGGGGTTTTCGACCGTGCTGAATCCAAATATGCAGTTAAAAAACCATTTTAACTGCAAGAAATCAAGATTTAACCTCAATTTCTTCCGTCGAATTCCGTCACCTGAATCTTCAAAAGTCGCATTATAGACAACTCCGGCAGAAACTGCCCTGAGTTAGTGGAACGTCAATTCCATGTCTGCTTCACAGTTGGCCATAGACCTCTGGAAATGTGAAAGATCCGGATAAGCATCTTCCCTCTTGAAGGGAGGATACCTGTCGCATTACGTGCAAGAAAGTGTTGTAAAAATCCGTGAAAGTTGAACCATAGATATTTCTCGGATAAATACATGAGAGTGAAACCATTGTGGACCCCACGGAAAGAGTGTTTGTGTATATTGGAATTAATTTTAGGAAATAAACATAAAAGTTAAACCCCAGACAATGAGAGTATAGCATGATTTTTTGGAGATTCCATTGACAGAATCCAGCGAAAGAAATTCAAGTTAAATCTTGATGAAATTGATGTTTCACTACCTCAGCCCATTTATCTTCTTTTAATATGTTCAATTCGGCAAACGCTCACCTCCCCCACAACTGTAATAACCCAATAAGCATTAAGCGATATCGTCGTTGGCTGATATTCTTGTCAAATGAAAATTATAAATCACTTGAAAATGTTGAAATTAAAATTATATTATAAATCACTTGAAAATGTTGAAATTAAAATTATATCACATTTGAAGAGTAACGGAAATTTTCACAACATTGTCATTGTTTTTATATTTTTTAATTAATTAATAATAATAAAAAAAAAAATCATTATTAAAAAATTTGATTTCATTATTAAAAAAGTTTTAAATTTTATATTAATAAAAAAAGAATATTCAGATTTTATTTTTTTATTATATTAGTTCAAAAAATCATTATTATAATTTTTATGTAACACAATTATATTTTTATATAGTGTATATACTACTTATTTATCGAAATTATATTTTAACAAGGATTACATAATAATTAGTACATGCTGCATAGTTTAAATATAACTTAATGAAATAAAAAAATAATAGAAACAAAAATTTTATCACAAAAATAAAATAACTAATAAAATATTATATTGTTGAATATCATCACTAAAAATTAAAAAATATGATTAATTAATATATATATGGGCTTGTGTGTTTTTAATTTTTATTAATATATATAATTGTTTATAACTAAATTTATTAGAATATGTTTTTAATATAATAATAAGTCACTTTAAATTGAAAATATTGTCAAAAAATTATAATTCATGATAAAAAAAGGGTTAAATGAAAGGGAAATAAAACTAAAATAAAAAATTTATTAATTAATAGAAATGGAAGTCACTAAACAAGCTATAATAAGACCTCAACCAATCACCTTACAAATAAATAAATTTCAATAATAATAAAACAAAAAATTAATAAAAACAAAGATTTCACCACAAAAATAAAACAACTAATAAAATATTGTATTGTTGAATGTCATTAACTATATAACATATATATATATATCCCCGTGTGTGTTTTATATATATAATTGTCTATAACTAATTTTATTAAAATAGGTTTGTAATATAATAATAAGTCACTTTAAATTGAAAATATTGTCAAAAATTTATAATTCAAGAAAAAAAATAAAAAATAAAAATAAATGAAAAGGAAATAAAATTAAAAACAAAAATTAGTAATTAATTGAAATGGAAGTTACTAAACAACCCATAATAAGGCTTCAACCAATCACCTTACAAATAAATAAATTTCAATAATAATAATTGAATTCTTAATGTTAAACTATGGATAAAAGTCATAACTTTTTGGTCAAAGACAAACTAATACCCAGTGAAAGACAAAACTAATGCATGCCTAATACCATGCGTGCGACAGGTATAATAATGAAAATTAGTGAATTTGGCATGGGTGAATTATTTTCTTGTTACTCACAGGAGCAATTGTGAATAGAATCAAGTCCTATGATCCATCATACTATGATGGTTATTATTTTATTTACATCATATCATGATTTTTTCCGAATTAGAAAGTGCTTCATTAAATTCATCACCATAATTTATGAAATCATCCATATAAATGTCCACTCAATCATGAAAAATGTCCACCCAATCATGAAAAAGATCACAAAATATTCCACTTATATCTCTGGTTGGAGCATTACATAACCCAAATGGTAACACCTGACATGCAAATCTCCCCATAGACAAGTAAATGTCATATTATTATTCTCTTTTAGGGAAATATATGTGTTTCATACCTAGTAACATAACATGCTATTACTTAGCCCACCAATAACAAGAATGTATATATGTCATGAATTTCTAGCTATCAGTCCTCAAATTATATAAAAATCGCAATTAAACATTAAATTCCTATGATTTTTTCATTTTTATTGTTCTTGGCCTTAGGAAAAAAAAGGGTAAAGACTATCTTGCTAAACGATTTTGTAATTAAAATGGTAAAATTTAAAATTCTATAATTTATTTATATCATTTCAATTTATTTTCCATATAAATTTAGTAATTCAACTAGAAACCCATAAAAAAAACAAATATATATGATGCAGGAGCATCTAACCCCTCCCTAAATCAAAGAAGGATTCAGAGCAGAGCGAAGAGGACGCGTACAGCAAAGCTGAATTGAAGGAGGAAATAAGGAAAATCTGTTCTAAAACATATTTAAAATAGATTAAAGCGGATATTATACCTCGGGATGACTTACCATTGTTATCTGCGTGCATGTATTTTGGAGAGTTTTCGTTGGAGAAAAACAAGGATCGGATCCTTCTGATCTAACATTTCTTATATATATAGATATATATATATATATATATATAATATATATATATATATATATATATATATATATATATATATATATATATATATATATAACAGAGATAGAAAGTGATAGATTGACGTTTGTAAAGAAAAACTGAGTGAGATGTAGCCGAGAGTGAGCTAGTTTCTAATGCTGGAATGCCTTAGCTTGTACTATTCTGTATAATATATGATAATATGTTTTAGTGTTGTGTACGCCTGTGTAGATATATAAATGAGTTAATTTCTGTATTGTGAGCTTGTTAATCGACCATTGATCACTTCAGGATCGATGGCGGTCTAAATATCATGTATCTGTTATATGTGATTGCTTGTTGAAGACAGCGTGCAGCATAGAGGAAGATCCAGTTTGAGCAGGTTTGTTAGGCCCCTATACTATTAGTATAACCCCTTATTGTTATTAGTACAACCCCCTTATTATATTGATGCACCCATGTAGTGCCCATATTGTTACTATTGTGCCCCATAAGAAGTCCACTATTGTTATTATTGTGCCCTTACATTATTATTGTTATGTCAACTCTGATTATATTATGACCCCTTAGACTCCTATATATAGAAAGGAGGTCTTTTCATTTGTATCATCAAAGAATTGTTCATTTATGTAATGTAAAGGAGGTTGCCCCCTCAAAGAGGCTGAATTCTAAGGTGTTGATCTATCTTTTCTATCTTTTCTTGAGTTGGTTTCATAAAATTTGGTATCAGAGCTTTGGATTCTAGGGTTTCGCTGCTCCAAACAGGTCATCGTGGCATTTTCGCTAGAACTTTGTTTCTGTGACGTTTCAGAAGTGGCAAAAAAACCCATTTGAGAATAAATCGCGCTGAACCTTGGGTCCGAATTTCAGAGCTTTTCACGCGATATTTGAGGAGATATGATCTGAGGAAGTTGGTTTTTTTGCAGACTCCTGAATTACATTCAAAACAGGTGACCTGGGGAAAATCGTCATAACTTTCTCCCTGGGGATCAGATTAAAAATTCGTAAGAAGGTACAGAAAGATGACGGACTGTAGTTTCTTGTATATCTCTTTCAGAACCAAAGATCGAAAATTTCACACGTGGCACTTCATACAAGTTCGCTCTTCTGGAAAGGTCTATAAACAAGTCATCTTGGGATATTGTGCATAACTATTTCTTGGAGAATCCAATTTGGATCAGACTGGTGGCATTGGAAAGAGGACACAGAGGGCTACTACAGGTAGCAATTTCAGAACTTAAATATCCACAATTACAGAGTTACAGTCATTTCAAGTTTGAGGTCCTAAAATCATGAAAAAGCAAGATGAGGAAGTTTGATGGCAAGGATCCAGTAAATTGGATACTTCAGATGGAGCAATATTTTGATCTACATGGTGTACCATTGTTACAAAAGATATGTATTGCATCTTCATATTTGGAACCAGATCAATTTTTATGGTATAAAGGGCTTTGTTCTCGTAAACATCTTGTTATGTGGTCAATTCTCACGGAGGAAATGATAGCACATTATGAGGATACAAAGAGAAACACCTTCTTTAGAGCAACACCACAACAATTGGAAAGAGTAAAAGGTCTTTGTGACATATTGGAAAGTAAAATTATGGCAACAAGGAATTCTACCCCTCACAACTCTAAATATGGAAGTGTTGTTTCTCCTAGCCTTCCACTACCTACAAGGGTTACGCCACAACAATTGGAAGAAAAAAGAGAAAAAGGGCTTTGTTACAATTGTGATAGCAAATGCACTAAAGGTCATAAGTGTGCCGAGAAGAAATTATTTTACATAGAATATGAAGAGGAGGAAGAAAAGGATCAAGAAACATCAAAAGAAGAAGATATACACCAGGACCCCACCCCAGAGAAAGAAGAAATGAATCAGACCATATCTTGTAAAACATTGGCAAGAATTACCACTCCTCAAACTCTCAAGATAGAAGGACATATCAAGAAGAAAAAGGTGCAAGAAGTGAAAGATCACACCGAGAAAGAAGAAATGAATCCAACCATATCTTGTAATTCATTGGTTGAAATTACTATGCCTCAAACTATCAAGATAGAAGGACATATCAAAAAGAAAAATGTTCAAGAAGTGAAAGATCACATCGAGCATCAAGAAATGAATCCGACCATATCTTGTAAAGGATTGGAAGAAATTACCACTCCTCAAACTCTAGAGATAGAAGGACATATCAAGAAGAAAAAGGTTCAAGCAGTGAAAGATCACATCAAGCATCAACAACAAGTTCTCCAAATTTTAAAGGATAACGCCACTTCAGTGCAAAATCAAACGAAACAACAGGTAGATCAACATTGTAGTGAAAAATGTTTTGATTGGGTATTTTTACTGCTACATCTCAAGCAAGCTATTTATGAGAAGGAAATGTTGGCAATACTACATGCACTTAAAAAATGGCGACCTTACCGAATGGGAAGACTCTTCAAGGATGAGGATATGGAAGCATTGTTTTGTGCTATTTCTATTATCCAACCAGATTGGATAAAAGAAGCAAAGCATGAATGGAAGAAGGACGAAGAAGTATGGCCACTTATTCAAAAGTTGCAAAAGATCCCAATTCAAACAATATTGCCAGAAATTGAAGAGGAAGGAAAAATCATATTGGAACCTGAAGCAGTTACAGACATAAGAACCCGACAGCTACGAAATCAATCAATTTCAGAGTATCTCATCAAGTGGAAGAACTTACCCGCTGAAGATTCCACATGGGAGGACAAGAATTTTATACAGAAGCATCAAGAACTACTCCAGCGTTGAGGACAACGCTTTCTGAAGGAGAGGGGCATGTTAGGCCCCTATACTATTAGTATAACCCCTTATTGTTATTAGTACAAACCCCTTATTATATTGATGCACCCATGTAGTGCCCATATTGTTACTATTGTGCCCCATAAGAAGCCCACTATTGTTATTATTGTGCCCTTACATTATTATTGTTATGTCGACTCTGATTATGTTATGACCCCTTAGACTCCTATATATAGAAAGGAGGTCTTTTCATTTGTATCATCGAAGAATTGTTCATTTATGTAATGTAAAGGAGGTTGCCCCCTCGAAGAGGCTGAATTCTAAGGCGTTGATCTATCTTTTCTATCTTTTCTTGAGCTGGTTTCATAACAAGGTTGAACATGTTCTGGCGTGGAATTGAAACTTCGTTGGCACAGAGAATAAATATGGATAGGTCGATTGCATAAATCTATGGTTAATTGTGTAAAGCCTCTACATAAAAAACCAAGGCGAAACTCGGAAAAAAACACCGAGCGTGGAATAAAAATCCTTGTCTTAAAAGCCAATTCGAGATCCAAATAGATTAGATCGGAACTTTGAAGAGCCGAATCGAGAGTCACATTGCAAACACTGATTAGCAATTTCCGATTGCAATCGCATCGGAGTTCCGATTAGGGTCGGATCGGATCGGTGACATTGAACTGGCCGATCTATGATTTCAGACTAGTCGGATCGGAGCAGCAGAGAACGTGTTGAATCGGAGTTGGACGTAGCTGTGGACCGCCGAGGTTTATAGGGGTGATTGAATTATTTTTAAACCCATATATTGATGTGTATGGCATGGGTTTTCAAACCTTAATGCCTATATTAATGATTGCAATGGTGATTTAGAATCCCATTAAGGAGATGGGCGATTTTATAAAGATCCACGTTACATAATGAGAAGTTTAAAACACTTCCGTTTAGGCTTAGTGGGCCATAACCCACAGGCCCAGGATCGAAATTTTTGATAAGAAAGGGGATTTTGGCAATACCCCAAGATCTCTTTTCATCAAGTGGTATTAGAGCAAGGAAAGGATTTCCTGCGAGAAGGAAGAGGAATGCAAGTAGAAGGGGAAGAGGTACAGTTGTGTTAAAGCTGGAGAATTTATGGTCTTACTGTCGTGCAGATGGCGGCAGCAGAAGGTGAGAAGATTTTCAACAACCTAGAGCAAGGTGTGCTCAATTAGTTCCAGAGAAGAGAACCAGAAGGATGCAAAAAGACTGAGTGAGGAGGGCTTGGTGAGGTATTGTGTAATAGAGGAGATTGTTACTGCAGAGGTTGGTTGCAGCTTACAGAAGATCATGAAGGCAGTTCCACTGAAAAAACACAGTGGTTAGAGTTGCTAAGGACAAGGAGAAGCATATGGCCAGGAGGTCATAAAATTTGTTACCTCGGGAGTCTGATGCAGGAGCATCTAACCCCTCCCTAAATCAAAGAAGAATTCAAAGCAGAGCGAAGAGGACATGGATAGCAAAGCCGAATCGAAGGAGAAAATAAGGAAAATCTGTTCTAAAACAGGTTTAAAATAGATTAAAGCGGATATACCTCGGGATGACTTACCATTGTTATCTGCGTGCACGTATTTTGGAGAGTTTTCATTGGAGAAAAACCAGGATTGGATCTGATCGGATCCTTTTGATCTAACATTTCTTATCTATATATATATATATATATATATATATATATATATATATATATATATATATATATATAACAGAGATAGAGAGCGTGAGATAGAAAGTGATAGATTGACGTTTGTAAAGAAAAACTGAGTGAGATGTAGCCGAGAGCGAGCTTGTTTCTAAGGCTGGAATGCCTTAGCTTGTACTGTTCTGTATAATATATGATAACATGTTTTATTGTTGTGTACGCCTGTGTAGACATATAAATGAGTTAATTTGTATATTGTGAGTTTGTTAATCGAGCATCGATCACTTCAGGATCGATGGCGATCTAAATATCATGTATCTGTTATATGTGATTGCTTCTTGAAGACAACGTGCAGCGTAGAGGAAGATCCGATTTGAGCAGGTTGAACATGTTCTGGCGTGGAATTGAAACTTCATTGGCATAGAAAATAAATATGGAGAGGTCGATTGCATAAATCTATGGTTAATTGTGTAAAGCCTCTACATAAGAAACCAAGGCGAAACTTGGAAAAAAACACCGAGCGTGGAATAAAAAGCCTTGTCTTAAAAGCCAATTCGAGATCCAATTAGATTGGATCAGAACTTTGAAGAGTCGAATCGAGAGTCACATTGCAAATGCCAATTAGCAATTTCCGATTGCAATCGCATCGGAGTTCCGATTGGGGTCGGATTGGATCGGTGACATTGAACTGGCCGATCTGTGATTTCATATTAGTCGGATCGGAGCAGCGGAGAACGTGTTGAATCGGAGTTGGACGTAGCTGTGGACCGCCGAGGTTTATAGGGGCGTTTGTATTATTTTTAAACCCATTTAATGATGTGTATTATTTTCAAAATTAATCCCTATATTAATGATTACAATGGTGATTTAGAATCCCATTAAGGAGATGGGCGATTTTATAAAGATCCACGTTACATAATGAGAAGTTTAAAACGCTTCCGTTTAGGCTTAGTGGGCCATAACCCACAGGTCCAGGATTGAAATTTTTACAAGAAAGGGGATTTTGGCAATACCCCAAGATCTCTTTTCATCAAGTGGTATCAGAGCAGGGAAAGGATTTCTTGTGAGAAAGAAGAGGAATACAAGCAGAAGGGGAAGAGGTACAGTTGTGTTAAAGCTAGAGAGTTTATGGTCTTACTGTCGTGCAGATGGCGGCAGCGAAAGGTGAGAAGATTTGCAGCAACCTAGAGCAAGGTGTGCTCAATTGGTTCCAGAGAAGAGAACCAGAAGGATGCCAAAAGACCGAGTGAGGAGGGCTTGGTGAGGTATCGTGTAACAAAGGAGACTGTTACTGCAGAGGTTGGTTGCAGCTCACAGAAGATCATGAAGGAAATTCCACTGAAAAAACACAGTGGTTAGAGTTGCTAAGGACAAGGAGAAGCATATGACCAGGAGGTCATAAAATTTGTTACCTCGGGAGTCTGATGCAGGAGCATCTAACCCCTCCCTAAATCAAAGAAGAATTCAAAGCAGAGCGAAGAGGACATGGACAGAAAAGCTAAATCGAAGGAGAAAATAAGGAAAATCTGTTCTAAAACATATTTAAAATAGATTAAAGCGGATATACCTCGGGATGACTTACCATTGTTATCTGCGTGCATGTATTTTGGAGAGTTTTCGTTGGAGAAAAACAAGGATCGGATCTGATCGGATCCTTCTGATCTAACATTTCTTATATATCTATATATATATATATATATATATATATATATATATATATATATATATATATATATATATATATATATATATATATATATATATATATATATATATATATATATATATATATATATATATATATATATATATATATCTATATATATATATATATATATATAACAGAGATAGAGAGCGTGAGATAGAAAGTGATAGATTGACGTTTGTAAAGAAAAACTGAGTGAGATGTAGCCGAGAGCGAGCTTGTTTCTAAGGCTGGAATGCCTTAACTTGTACTGTTCTGTATAATATATGATAATATGCTTTAGTGTTGTGTATGCATGTGTAGATATATAAATGAGTTAATTTCTGCATTGTGAGATTTTTAATCGACCATCGATCACTTCAGGATCAATGGCGATCTAAATATCATGTATTTGTTATATGTGATTGCTTGTTGAAGACAGCATGCAACGCAGAAGAAGATCGGTTTGAGCAGGTTGAACATGTTCTGGCATGGAATTGAAACTTCGTTAGCACAAAGAATAAATATGGAGAGGTCGATTGCATAAATCTATGGTTAATTGTGTAAAGCCTCTACATAAGAAACCAAGGCGAAACTTGGAAAAAAACACCGAGCGTGGAATAAAAAGCCTTGTCTTAAAAGCCAATTCGAGATCCAATTAGATTGGATCAGAACTTTGAAGAGCCAAATAGAGAGTCACATTGAAAACGCCGATTAGCAATTTCCGATTGTAATCGCATCGGAGTTCCAATTGGGGTCGGATCGGATCGGTGACATTGAACTGGCTGATCTGTGATTTCAGATTAGTGGGATCGGAGCAACGGAGAACGTGTTAAATCGAAGTTGGACGTAGCTGTGGACCGCCGAGGTTTATAGGGGCGATTGTATTATTTTTAAACCCATATATTGATGTGTATGGCATGGGTTTTCAAACCTCAACGCCTATATTAATGATTGCAATGGTGATTTAGAATCCCATTAAGGAGATGGGCGATTTTATAAAGATCCACGTTACGTAATGAGAAGTTTAAAACGCTTCCGTTTAGGCTTAGTGGGCCATAACCCACAGGCCCAGGATCGAAATTTTTACAAGAAAGGGGATTTTGGCAATACCCCAAGATCTCTTTTCATCAAGTGGTATCAGAGCAGGGAAAGGATTTCCTGCGAGAAGGAAGAGGAATGCAAGCAGAAGGGGAAGAGGTACAGTTGTGTTAAAGCTGGAGAGTTTATGGTCTTACTGTCATGCAGATGGCAGCAGCGGAAGGTGAGAAGATTTGCAGCAACCTAGAGAAAGGTGTGCTCAATTGGTTCTAGAGAAGAGAACCAGAAGGATGCCAAAAGACTGAGTGAGGAGGGCTTGGTGAGGTATCGTGTAACAGAGGAGACTGTTACTGCAGAGGTTGGTTGCAGTTCACAGAAGATCATGAAGGTAGTTCCACTAAAAAAACACAGTGGTTAGAGTTGCTAAGGACAAGGAGAAGCATATGACCAGGAGGTCATAAAATTTGTTACCTCGGGAGTCTGATGCAGGAGCATCTAACCCCTCCCTAAATCAAAGAAGAATTCAAAGCAGAGCGAAGAGGACATGGACAACAAAGCTGAATCAAAGGAGAAAATAAGAAAATCTATTCTAAAATAGATTAAAGCGGATATACCTGGGGATGACTTATCATTGTTATCTGTGTGCATGTATTTTGGAGAGTTTTCGTTGGAGAAAAACAAGGATCGGATCTGATCGGATCCTTCTGATCTAACATTTCTTATATATATATATATATATATATATATATATATATATATATATATATATATATATATATATATATATATATATAGATATACATATATAGATATATAGATATATATATATATATATATATATATATATATATATATATAGAGAGAGAGAGAGAGAGAGAGAGAGAGATATAGATATATATATGTAACAGAGATAGAGAGCGTGAGATAGAAAGTGATAGATTGACGTTTGTAAAGAAAAACTGAGTGAGATGTAGCCGAGAGCGAGCTTGTTTCTAAGGCTGGAATGCCTTAACTTGTACTGTTCTGTATAATATATGATAATATGCTTTAGTGTTGTGTATGCCTATGTAGATATATAAATGAGTTAATTTTTGCATTGTGAGATTGTTAATCGACCATCGATCACTTCAGGATCGATGGCGATCTAAATATCATGTATTTGTTATATGTGATTGCTTGTTGAAGACAGCATGCAGCGCAGAGGAAGATCGGTTTGAGCAGGTTGAACATGTTCTGGCATGGAATTGAAACTTCGTTGGCACAAAGAATAAATATGGAGAGGTCTATTGCATAAATCTATGGTTAATTGTGTAAAGCCTCTACATAAGAAACCAAGGCAAAACTCGGAAAAAAACACCGAGCGTGGAATAAAAAGCCTTGTATTAAAAGCCAATTCGAGATCCAATTAGATTGGATCAGAACTTTGAAGAGCCAAATCGAGAATCACATTGAAAACGCCGATTAGAAATTTTCGATTGCAATCGCATCGGAGTTCCGATTGGGGTCGGATCGGATCGGTGACATTGAACTGGCTGATCTGTGATTTCAGATTAGTGGGATCGGAGCAGCGGAGAACGTGTTAAATCGGAGTTGGACGTAGCTGTGGACCGCCGAGGTTTATAGGGGCGATTGTATTATTTTTAAACCCATATATTGATGTGTATGGCATGGGTTTTCAAACCTTAACGCCTATATTAATGATTGCAATGGTGATTTAGAATCCCATTAAGGAGATGGGCGATTTTATAAAGATCCACGTTACATAATGAGAAGTTTAAAACGCTTCCGTTTAGGCTTAGTGGGCCATAACCCACAGGCCCAGGATCGAAATTTTTACAAGAAAGGGGATTTTGGCAATACCCCAAGATCTCTTTTCATCAAGTGGTATCAGAGCAGGGAAAGGATTTCCTGTGAGAAGGAAGAGGAATGCAAGCAGAAGGGGAAGAGGTAGAGTTGTGTTAAAGCTAGAGAGTTTATGGTCTTACTGTCATGCAGATGGCAGCAGCGGAAGGTGAGAAGATTTGCAGCAACCTAGAGAAAGGTGTGCTCAATTGGTTCTAGAGAAGAGAACCAGAAGGATGCCAAAAGACTGAGTGAGGAGGGCTTGGTGAGGTATCGTGTAATAGAGGAGACTGTTACTGCAGAGGTTGGTTGCAGCTCACAGAAGATCATGAAGGCAGTTCCTCTGAAAAAACACAGTGGTTAGAGTTGCTAAGGACAAGGAGAAGCATATGACCAGGAGGTCATAAAATTTGTTACCTAGGGAGTCTGATGCAGGAGCATCTAACCCCTCCCTAAATCAAAGAAGAATTCGGAGCAGAGCGAAGAGGACGTGGACAACAAAGCTGAATCAAAGCAGAAAATAAGGAAAATCTGTTTTAAAACAAATTTAAAATAGATTAAAGCGGATATACCTCGGGATGACTTACTATTGTTAGCTGCGTGCATGTATTTGGAGAGTTTTGTTAGAGAAAAACAAGGATCGGTTCTGATCGGATCCTTCTGATTTAACATTTCTTATATATATATATATATAGATATATATATATATATATATATATATATATATATATATATATATATATATATATATATATATATATATATATATATAACAGAGATAGAGAGTGTGAGATAGAAAGTGATAGATTGACGTTTGTAAAGAAAAACTGAGTGAGATGTAGCCGAGAGCAAGCTTGTTTCTAAGGTTGGAATGCCTTAGCTTGTACTGTTCTATATAATATATGATAATATGTTTTAGTGTTGTGTACGCCTATGTAGATGTATAAATGACTTAATTTCTGTATTGTGAGCTTCTTAATCGACCATCGATCACTTCAGGATCGATGGCGATCTAAATATCATGTATCTGTTATATGTGATTGTTTGTTGAAGACAACGTGCAGCGCAGAGGAAGATCCAGTTTGAGCAGGTTGAACATGTTCTGGCGTGGAATTGAAACTTCGTTGGCACAGAGAATAAATATGGAGAGGTCGATTGCATAAATCTATGGTTAATTGTGTAAAGCCTCTACATAAGAAACCAAGGCGAAACTCGGAAAAAAAACACCGAGCGTGGAATAAAAAGCCTTGTCTTAAAAGCCAATTCGAGATCCAATTAGATTGGATCGGAACTTTGAAGAGCCGAATCGAGAGTCACATTGCAAACGCGGATTAGCAATTTCCGATTGCAATCGCATCGGAGTTCCGATTGGGGTCGGATCGGATCGGTGACATTGAACTGGCCGATCTGTGATTTCAGATTAGTCGGATCGAAGCAGCGGAGAACGTGTTGAATCGGAGTTGGACGTAGCTGTGGACCACCGAGGTTTATAGGGGCGGTTGTATTATTTTTAAACCCATATATTGATGTGTATGGTGTGGGTTTTCAAACCTTAACACCTATATTAATGATTGCAATGGTGATTTAGAATCCCATTAAGGAGATGGGCGATTTTACAAAGATCCACGTTACATAATGAGAAGTTTAAGACGCTTTCGTTTAGGCTTAGTGGGCCATAACCCACAGGCCCAGGATCAAAATTTTTACAAGAAAGGGGATTTTGGCAATACCTCAAGATCTCTTTTCATCAATATATAAATAAAACAAAGCACAAAAATCACATTAAGTAAGAGACATACTTACAATTTACATTAATCCTTTCTATTTCCTTTTTTAACAAGATGTTCACATGACTCTGAAGCTTCACTTCCCCATAAAAAGTATTATAATATGAACTCCCAATTGTTATTCTACCACAATAAATGTTCGAGTTGTCTTATCTTATCACCACATTACATTCCAAGTATGAAGTGTCTATGTCTATGCATCAAGTGTTTACTTTTGCCACTTTATAATAGTGTAGTAGGTTTGATCATCAATGTTATAGAATGGTGTCTTTGCCACTTTTCACAACGTGACACAACATGGAGGTTTTATGTATGGTTATTAAGGTTTTGGCAAAGGAGTATTACGGTCCAACCTCACCTCTAAATGCAAATTTGTTAGGATATTCCGACACATAGGAAATAGTTAAGAATAACTTGGTCTAGTGTAGAGTTAGGTAAAATGTGTTTCTTTACTATGTACTTTTTTAACTTACAATCCGACGATCACGATATGTTCTAAACATGAAGTGATCTGACGATTCATTCTCTCCTCAATATTACTAACACTTGATCCATGGCTTAACACCCGATTGGTCCATGATCTCTATTTAAAAAACATGGAGGGTCATTTGTAAGGTGACCATTCATGAGAAAAGCTTATGTAAATTTTCTTTCTTTTACATTAATAAATTGCTTGAGGTGGTTGCGTTGGCTCAGGTCGTGGACTGTTTCCCTCTTTGACTGTTCCCTGTTTCTAAGAATAGTGATGGTTCCCTCGCCCACCGAGTTTTTTGGAAGAAAACGCATACGGAGCAGTATCTTCATGCCAGTTCACACCATTTCCCGGCTCAAAAGATGGGTGTTCTCAATACCCTTGCTACTCGGGCGCTAAGGATCTTGGATAAGAAGAGTTTTGAGAAAGAATAATCCCATCTCCTTGATGTCTTTGTTGAGAATGGTTATAGTAGATACATGGATCAGAAGGCTTTCCTTAAAGCTGCCAACAATTCTCGGACTAAAAGGGAACTAAAGGAACGGATTTCAGGTGTCCATCTTCCGTATGTTCAGGTAAACACTGATAAGATTGGAAGGATTCTCAGGATGCATAGTGTCCCTGTGACCTTTAGGCCCCTGAACACCATTTGTATGTCCCTTAGATCAGTGAAGGATCCTATCGACTCTAAAGATATGAAAGGTGTATATATGATCTCCTGTTCCTGTGGGACCCCCTATATTGGGGAGACTGGTCGCTCCATTAATCAAAGGATTAGTGAGCATGCAATGGACCTTAAGCATAAGATAGCTAAGTCTTTCGCTTTAGCTGAACATGCTGAGAAAACCAATCATCATGTTTGTATTGAGGAGGCTAGTGTTATTGCTAAAGTTTCGCACTTCCATCATCGTAAATTTAGGGAAGTGTTTGAGATTGAAAAGAGGCCGAGCAATCTCAATAGAGAGGATGGCTGGAAAATCAGTAGGTGTTGGGTCCCAGCACTCTCTTCCTAATCGTTTTTTCCGCCCCCCTCCTCGTTTTTTTTGTATATTCCTGATATTTTTTAACCATCTTCTTTCTTAATTAATTTTTATTATTATTATAACCATCTACTTCCTTAATTAATTTATTATTATTATTATTATTATTATTTAATCATTTTCTCGTTATTTATTTATTGTATTTATTTTTCTTTAAACTTAACATTCTCTTTCTTTTTTTTCTTTTTTTTAAAGATATTTAAGTTAACTTAATTTTATTTTTCTCGTTATTTTTTTATTTTATTTTTTCTCTTCTCCTGATATTTTTATATTATTAGTACCTTTTATAACCATCTACTTTCTTAATTCATTTATTATATATATATATATATTTAAGTTAATTTAATTTTCTTGTTCCATTATATTTATTAATTCTAACTAACTTTTATCTTAACAACCTATTAATATTACTTTATATATTTATATATACATATAATTTATGCATATATTATAAGAAAGGTCCTTTATATAACTAATTTCCATTTAAATACTAAATAACTTATAACTTTTAATTATTCAATAACACCTTTTTAACTGACTATTAACACCAATTAAAATTATTTTATATATTTTTATATTTTTATATATATTTTAAGGGATTGGTCACCTAATATAACTAATTTCCATTAAATTATTAAAAAAAATTGACCCCTGTCCATAAGTCAAAATTAGTCGTTGGTCAAGTTAGTCATTGGAGGCTCTGCTCAGACTATTTAACATGCTAAGCTGGATCTGTTTCTTCAACTTGTCCTAACGATGAACCACACTAGTTGGTTCGAAACGCATCGACAAATGGTATTTCATGTGATTTTCGCCGAAAAATCTCTCAAAAAAGTTTTAAGCACATCAAGAATATTGGTGTATTGATCTGTGATCTGTTTGCGAACGGTGTCCTTTAATATTTTATCTGTGGAACTTACCCTGTAAAATCCTACATGGTATTAGAGCTATTTGAGGGTTGCATCCATTGGTGATCCAAATCCAAAGCAGGTACAACTGCATCTGACTGTCGTTTCCTAGATCTATTATTTCTGACCACTTTCGGGCCGAGAGGACTACTCTATTGTGTTAGGAGCATCTGCTCCAGCAAGGAACCCATTTCATTTCACACGAAAAGGTTTCGGGTAACCGTAGCAATGTCATTTTTAAGATCTGGAGGTATACAATGTTTATTTGTAGTTTTAGTTATTTATCTCTCTGTTTATTTTAGTTTTTTTATCTCTCAGTTTTTTTATTACTGAATCTATACCTTTCATTCCCGCGTATGCTCTTTGCCTCACGACTCTGTGCGATCTAGGCAAATCAAAAACAAAAAGGAAGGATTTTTCTCATGCGTATGCTCTTTTACGTCGCGCTTATCTCAGAAAATTAGAAACATTGAAGAAAATATTTAGTTTCCAGCAAAATCTAACTTCAAATCATAAGGTCTGGTTTCTTTTGCATGTTTGTTTTCGGTTGTGTGGTTTTTTGTTTTGTAGAGAAAAAATGCTTTTTCGAGTAGGCAAGCACTCCAAAGCTTCAGTGACCAAAAAAAAAAAACCTTCCTTTCTTCCAAAAACTATTACCCTTTTAAACTAGCTCATTTGGCCCAAAGTTACTTTATGATAATAAAGGTCTTAGGTTCAAGTCTTTCTTTTTGTTGAGTTACTTTTTCAAAAAGCACATGTAACTTACGTTTTAAAGTTACTTTATGTAAAAGTGTTCTCACCCATTTTGTTGAGTTACTTTTTCAAAAAGCACATGTAACTTATGTTTTAAAGTTACTTTATGTAAAAGTGTTCTCACCCATTATAAAAAGTGAGTCACTTATAATCCTAAAGTCTTTATCTTTTATTTAAGTTACAATTTAGTGGGTAGCTCATAAAGTACCGTTGTAAAAGTGGGTCACATAATTTTTTTTTTTAAATGAGTTAATAAGATTATGTTTGGAAAGAGGGAAGATTTTTTTTTAAATATAACATTATCATTCACTTCTGCACATTCACGTACTTCGTCGGCATCTTCAACAACTTTTCTTCAAAAAGCCATAACTTCTTCATCCGGAAGATGTTTTCAGAGCCGTTTTTTTTTTTTTTCGTCCTAATTTTTTAGATCTCCCCATTTTAACACTTAGTTTTAGCATCTACAACTTCGGTTTCTTCTAAAATGGAAATTTCATGCCAAGTTATTATTTACAACGCCAACTACTTCCAATGGGTGTCCTACATGGAGAATTTACTTAAAAATAAAGGTATTTACAGAATAGCCTCGGGCCAAGAATCTAAACCTAAAGATGAAGATAAGGCAGTCAAATGGGAAAATAAACAAGATCAAGCACGTGAGTTGATACGAATGTCTATTTCTCCAGGCCTTAGATTCCAGATCGCAGAAGTTGATACCCCTGATGAAACAATGAAATAGCTCAATAAAGTTTTTGGAATTAAAAATAAAATTAGAGCCCATTAACTCGAATATGAGTTTCTTACGTTGGACCCCAATAATTTTTCTTCCGTTCAAGATTTTTTGTCCAAGTTCAAGACCCTTAGACTTCTCTTGGAAGGTGTTAAGGTTAAGAAAGAAGATGGTAGCCTTATCTATTACATTCTTACTAAGTTAGGGCCAGCCTACTCTGTGTTTGTTTCCACCTTCCATTCTACTAGAGAAGCCTTTATTTCTCAAGTACATGTAGAATTTTCAACAAATCTAGCTTTCTACTACCATGTAGAAAATATGTTGTAGCTTAACCCAATAATGCAATATAAATCAAAGCATAATATTATAACCTACTTCTACTATCAATTTGCGGAAGCTTAAATATCGAGCTAAACAATATAACAAGAAGAAAATGAATCAAAACACAATACACATGAAAATACTTTGGGGAAAGCCTCAGCTAAAAACACCACAATCTTTATTATCATACATGGTGGAAATACATAGGAATTATACAAAGCCCTAGCTCTCACAGCTAGCCAGCTCTCAGTACAATCCTCACAAATGCTCACAGGAAATCTAGGCTTCTCTCCAGCCTTTCTCACTGCCCTCCAAGCTGTTCCTAATGGATGATCTTCCTTCAACCAAGTGGAACATTGCTCTCACACACTGTCAGAACTATGCAATCCTCAAGGAATGATACCTTGACTGCATGCATGAGTTTTCTTTATAAGAAAACACATGTACTTGATAGTACACTGTCCTTGACTTTAATCTCAACTGGGTCTTTCTCAAAATAGACATGCACAAGTTACTGATGAGGGAATATTCAGTTAACTGGAGTACACTAGTTGAGTGCATGCATGCATCAACTGACTGATAACTCACCATTAGTTCCTCAAACAGTTTGGAACTAATTTAACTAGACTTAACTTAGTAAACTGAGTTAAATAATTACAACTCAAATATAACTCAACCTTATCTCCTTAATTTAAGGGATAACTCTTGCATGACTTCAGAAAAAATTCTAACTTGAATTTCTCCAACTAATTAATTCAAAATGAATTAATTAATTATTTCCAAGTAGCTATTAAGACTAAATTCGATTTTAATTCACAATTTAATTCAATGAAAAATTAAATTGAAATATTCTTGTTGCCATATTTTAATAGTATAAGCCTACAATGTAGGTTTTAACCCTGTACAGAAATTACCTGCATACGAATTCTAAAACATAGAAAATAAACAATGCGAGAGCATAACACATAAAACACATATACACAGAGATTTTCCCATGGATCCCAAAATTAGGATTGTGAGCTTGATTTTTCATTATGTTCCTTTCAATGTTACAATACATATTTATACATGCCGAATCATCCAATACCATGGACTGAAAACCATCCGTCCAAAAACATGGACCAAAAACCATCGCGTCCAAAACCATGTGCGAAAAATCATGCACAAAACCATAGGTAGGTCTGTGCAACCTAATATAGTGTCCAAAAACAAAATTTTCCAGGGCACTGCCCCAGACCCCATAGAGTGGGGTTACTTGCACCCTCAAACCCCTTGTGACCCCCCCGCTACGCAATCAGCGCAACGAAGGGGGAGCTTTCCCCCTTTCTAACCCCCTGGTTAACTACATGGGCTAGTAGTGGAATGAATATAATGGAACCCAACATACAAGTCCTTGTCTTTTGATGCCTTTTGTGATTCTTTAATAAGAGAACAAGAAAAACTCTTACATCTTGGTCTTCTTAATCTTGGAAACTCTTCTAAGAAAGCCTTAGCTGCCCAACAACAACCAAGTTCAAAGAATCCTAAGAAGAAACATCCTAAAAAGAGTAGTCATAAACCAACCAAGGGTCCTAAGCACTTTCGGTCTCAAAATGAAAAATAAATTCAAAAAAATGATAATGAAAATAAAAACAAAGGGAAGAAGACTGATAGACATTGCAACTTTTGTAATTGAGATGGCCACTTAAAATCCAAATGCTTTAAGAATATGGAAGTCTTGGAAGCAACAATGAAGAAGCATAACATACATTTGGAGCACTCTTCAACTTCAACTTCATCTTCAAGAATAACACTTTCTGCATGTGGTCGTCTAGCATCTCAGTCTAGTTATGCACTAAATGTATCTTCTTCTTGTCATTCTTATGAGTGGCTCATTGATTCTGGAGCTTCTTATCACATGGCCAAAAACAAAGCCATGTTTTCTTCTTTAAATTATTGTAACACCAAAAATATATTTGTTGGTGATGATAGATCTCTTAGTGTTGTAGGGACTGAAACTATTCATCTAGACAATAGTCAATTTAATGATGTATATGTGTTCCAACTTTATCCTGCAACCTTTTATCTGTATATCAGATAACTCATTGAGGTGAAAGTAAAACCATTGAATTCTCACCTCACGTTGTTGTAAGTAAGGACCTAAGAGATCCTAGACAAATTTTAGCTACTGGAATTGTTGATGATTCTACAAGGTTATATAAGTTTAACAATTTTGGGTTATCAACTCTTCCCTCGGTATTTGTTTCTCATAATGATGAAGTGAGCAAACTTTGGCATGAGCGATTTTGGTCACTTAAACTATTGTTCCCTTCAAAATCTATGTGAAGAAAATATGGTGACAAGTCTTCCTATGGTATCTTACAAATATGGTGTTTGTTCCAAATGTGTGCTCGGAAAACATCATCAAGATAGTTTTTAAAAATTTGCCTCTTGGCATACCTCAGCCCCTTTACATCTTGTGCATAATGATTTATGTGGTCCACTTCCAGTTGTTTCATTCTCTGGCTACAAGTATTTCTTATCTTTCGATGATTTCTCCAGATGCACTTAGGTATACTTCTTAAAACTCAAGAGTGAAGTATTTAACATGTTCTTGGCCTTTAAGGCCTTTGTTGAGAAACAATCTGGACATCAAATTCTTAAGTTAAGGTCTGATAGTGGCGGAGAATATGTTAACAACAAATTCATCAACGTTTTCACTGGACATGGAATTCAAATGCAACATATTTCTCCATATACTCCACAACAAAATAATGTAGTTGAAAGGAAGAATCACACCTTAAATGGTTAATTGTATGCTTCAATCTAAAGGACTTAGTCTTAACTTTTGGGCAGAAGCAATTAACTGTGAAAATTACATAGTAAATTGCACTCCTACTAAGGTTTTAAAGAATATCACTCCAGAAAAAGCATGGAGCTCAATAAACCAGTTGTAAGTCACTTTCGTGTTTTTGGAAGTGAAGCATGGGCCCATATTCCAGATGAGAAACATAAAGCCTTAGAACCTAAGAGTGAAAAATGTATTTTTGTTGGATATTTTGAGGATGTCAAAGGATATAGACTTCTTCCACCTAAGTCCAAAAATGTTAACATTCAAAGAGATGTAAAGTTTGTTGAAAATATATCGGCCTACGAGCCTAGTTCGAAGGATATGCCACCTCTCTCTATCCCTTCTACTTCTGAAAATATTTCTTTGTCAGATGATTACAACGAGGATGGAAATCCTCCCCCACCTTCTTGGGATCCTCCTTCAGCTCCTTAGCTTTCAAAATGGGTCTGTGCTACTTGGGATGCAATAGGTACTCTTTCAGGTGATCCTACAGATCAACGACATACACATTCTCAATTCGATAGAGCCTCTTCTTTAGTGGCTCAAGCTTCAGCAAATTATGATCTTGACACCTTTGCATAAGCTTTAGGCCATCCAGATTGGGATGCAACTATGAATGAAGAATATCCTTCATTATTGGCAAATGATACATGGGACCTTGTTCTTCTTCCAAAGGGACAGAAAATTGTTAGATGCAAATGGGTTTACAGAACCAAGTTTGGACCAGATGGAAAAGTTGATAAACATAAAGCTCATCTTGTTGCTAAGGGTTTTTCACAAGTTGAAGGCATTGACTATACCGAAACCTTCTCCCCTGTTGCCAAAATTAACTCTATCCACCTTGTTCTTACCCTCGTTTCCTCTTTCAATGGGAAGTCCATCAGGTGGATGTTAAATCTACCTTCTTGCATGGGGACTTGCATGAAGAAATATATACGGAACAAACTCCTGGATTAATACAAACAGACTCTAGCCTTGTATGTCGGCTTAAGAAATCCCTTTATGGTCTCAAGCAAGCCCCTCAGGCTTGGTATGCCAAAATGGTTATCTTTCTTTTAGATACTGAATTTTCTAGGTGTCATTCTGACAATACTTTCTACACCAAGAAAGTGTGTAAGTCTCTTATCATTCTTGTTCTTTATGTTGATGATCTTATCCTTACTGGCAGTGATCCCAACCTTATAAACCATGTGAAGTCCGACCTTGAAAAGCAGTTTGAAATGACAGACTTAGGACACTTGCATTATTTTCTTGGTCTTCAAGTATTGCAATCCAAGGAAGGTATTTCCCTTTCCCAGTCCAAGTATGCATGTGATATTCTACACCACTTTCACATGGAAGGCTGTAAGCAAGCCCCTTCTCCCTTTCAATGTGGAGCCAAACTTTCAGTCACTTGTACTTCCCCTGAAGTTGATGCTACCTTATACCATCAGCTTATAGGAAAACTTTTGTATCTGACCCATACCCATCCTAACCTTTCCTTTGATGTTGGCCTTATTGCTCGGTGTATGTAAAATCCACATGAAAGTCATTGGAAAGAAGCTAAAAGAATACTTTGTTAAGTTCGAGGTACAATTCAGTTTGGGATTCATTACAGTGCAAAAACAACTCCTCTATTGGTTGGTTTCATTGATTCTAATTGGGTTGGCGACCCTAATGATCGGAAGTATACTGCAGGTTATGTATTCACTCTTGGTTCTAGACCTATTACACGGGCTTGCAAGAAACAAAGTGCAATTTCTATTTCTTCAGCAGAAGCAGAGTATTGTGTCATCGTAGAAGCTAGTAAGGAAGCCTTGTGGCTTCATCAAATCCTGTTAGGGTTTGGCTTTCAGCAGCAGCATCTGACTACACTTTGGTGTGATAATCAACGTTCCATTCAACTATCCAAAGATCCAATCCAACATCAGCACAGAAAACACATTGAACTACACATGCACTTAATCAGAAAGCTCATTCATGACCATGTTCTTGAAGTGCAATATTGTTCAACCGATGATCAAGTTGCAGAAATCTTTACAAAGTCTCTTACAGAGGAAAATTTTACTAAACTTCGATTTATGGTTCGAGTTCAGGAAGTTGTCACTAAGGGGGGATAGGTTGTAATGCCTCCTTCATTATGTTATTGTGTCATATTTGTACATCCTTCAATCCTATCCCAAGTTGTTCTTAAGGGGGGGTGTTAGGATATTCCAATAGATAGGAAATAGTTAAGTATAACTTGGTCTAGTGTAGAGTTAGGTAAAGTGTGTTTCTTTACTATGTATTTTGTAACTTACAATCCGACGATAACGATATGTTCTAGACATGAAGTGATCTGATGGTTCATTCTCTCCTCGATATTACTGACACTTGATCTGTGGCTTAACACCCGATTTGTCCATGATCTCTATTTAAAGAGCATGGAGGGTCATTTGTAAGGTGATCGTTCATGAGAGAAGCTTATGTAAATTTTCTTTCTTTTACATTAATAAATTGCCGAAGGCAGCCGCGTTGGCTTAGGCCATGGACTATTTCCCTCTTTGTGGGTTTTAACCATGTCAAGAATACTGGTGTAATGATCTGTGATTTGTTTCTGAGCGATGTCCTTTGGTGTTCTATCTGAGGAACTTACCCTGTAAGTTCCTACAAAATTTGTAGTAGGATCTTTTCCTTTGCCTCTTTTTGACAACGTAACTCCAATTGCAAATCTATAGTGGGATTCACTTATCACTATTATCACTATTATGATTCAATTATCACTATTATTAAATGTTGTAGTGTTCAAAAATATTTTTGTGATTTATTTTATTTTTTGGTATAATATAGATGGCATTTATGAGAGGCATTCATGTCCTTTCTTTTTGAAACACTATTTTACAATTTTTTCATTTTTTGTTTATTTATTTATTTTTATTTGTATTTTGTCATGTCCAACTACAATTAATTAATATTTTCATACGTTTCAACTAATCTAGAATTTAGAATTAATTTTATGAAAATTGAAATTTATTTATTTATCTTATTTACAATATTTTCATAATTATTTATTTTATAAAACATTATAAACAAATTATAGAAAATTGTAAAAAAATAAAAGTTGACTATGTTGATTAAAATTGTTTACTAGAAGCCAACGAGACATAGGATAAATGGTGATGGGGTGTACTGTTAAGTCGCTTCATGATGTGAAGGTCACTTGTTCGAAATTCTGTGGGCAAAAATCTAGTCATGTTAAGGGCTGGTGTGGCCTAGGTCAGGTGCAATTCCCGGGTGATTTTCACGGCCTATATGCCACTGGATCACAATTTCTCAAACCACAGGTCAAGCTTGATGTAATTTCTGATGAACTTAGACCACTTAACAAAAAAAAAATTCTTGACAAGATATTAATGACTAGAAATCAATTTCTATAAACTTGATAGGTCCTCACATGTATTTTTTAATGCATATTCCTATGACCTCTATATGTTTCAAGCAAAATTTCTTACAATTCCATCGAAATCTCCCTTAGTTCAATATGTATCATAAAAAAATTCAAAAACTATCTCCACCATACATATTACAACAATTTTAAATACCATCTCCCATGTGATTTTAGTTGGTTACAGTCTTCACTTGTTTGTTTACTCAAACAAATTTGAAATTTCAAGATTCCATACTATCTTGTAGTGTTTTCATCTAGAATGGTGTGGACATTATAATGATCACTAAAGTAAAAAAACTAACAAAATATACAATAGAGGTATAGATCAAATAATAGAAAAAAAATCACAAGATTAAAAATCCAAATCAAAGGAGGAAAATTTCCCAAAAAAAAATGTGCACTCTTGTTGGTAGTCTCAAAACAATTAGGGTCACCACCTAAGAGGGAAATGGAGCATGTGATATACTCACAATCTAAGTCCCCATTGCCAAATCTAGGACTATATAAACAAACCATCCTAGAAGTGGATAAAGTGAAGAAACAAATGCAATTTCTATTAAAGTGGATAGTAATTTGGTCAAGTACTTTACGTTATGGCACATTTATTATTATAGTGCCAAAAACATATGGACTAGAAGAATGTGTATCACATATAAATCTCTTAACAAGATTACGATCAAGAATCAATACTTTTTGCTTAGGGTCGATGAATTGGTAGAATAGCTAGAACATGCTAAATACTTTACAGAATTGGATCTCAAATTGGGATACTAATAGGTATGATTAGAAGAAGAAGACACCTAAATGACAAATGTGTATCGACTACAAAGTTCTTAATAAGAATATCCCCAAGAATCAATGCTTTCTACCTAAGGTTGATGACTTGGTAGAACAACTACGATATGCTAAATACTTTATCAAACTGGATCTCAACTTAGAATACCACTAGGTGTTAGGGTCCTATATTATAGGGATCATAGTCATTTTTGTCTTACTATTCATTTGAAGTCAATTTGTAAATAGTAGTCTTGGTTTCATGAGTGTTAAGTCAAAAGGGTCTATTGCTAAACTCCAAAGTGTAATGTCATCATGGAAGAGTCTTAAAGGTCATGTCATGAAAAATATGGTCATCATGAGTTAGTTATGTTGATGTCATGTCAGTTATAAGAGTCAGTTTTGAGAGTTAGTTATGATCAGTTGTGTCATGTCATGGTCATCATTGCAAAGATACCCCTTACTCATCTCTCACATCAAAAAGTGGGCCATCATGACTTCAAAGAAGGCTTTAGTGGCATGAGGAGTTTAAATATGTTTTTGGCTCCTCATTTCCCCTCATTCGAAATTCATCTTGGCTCTCAAACACTTGGAAGGTCGAAAGGAAGAGCAATGCATATCTACAATTTAAAGATGCTCCGAAAGATGGAAACTGCTGCGAAAGTTGGAATTTGGTACACAACTGAGGAACCCATTGTGATATCTCAATAAATCATCAAGTCGGTGGCAATGTGTGCATTGAACCCTACATATCTCTATTTATAACTTCATTTGAGTATTATTGATCAACCCCTTGTTTGGTTGTCCCTCTCAAAAAACCCATGTCTCAGTTGTTGTGAATCTGATAACAAAGGGAGATAGTGTTTTGGAGGATTGGTTTTAGCTTTAGGGCTATTTTATAGATTCATAAGCTTCACAAGGACATTCCAGGACAACCCATCAGTTTCGTTTTGTCAGAGATAGGCTACAAGTACACAAAACTTGGAATGTTGCACAAATTGTTGCGAAATTGTCAGAACCATTAGGGTTTAATTAAAAATCAATTTTTTCACATTTTTTTTGTGTGTGTGGGAACTTAAAAAATGTTTACAAGGGTGGAAACATCTTCATTCATCCATTTTTTCTCAACCAAAGTTCAAACATGTGATTAAAGCCATGCAAAGACAACTCACTGTGAAAGTGTGTTACACAAACGTATTTTCACCATATCTCTTAAATATTGTACAGATTCACCCTAAAATTCTTACAATATATGCATGGGGTGAGATGAATAAAATCAATTAGTTTCAGCCCAAAATGCTTCATGGTTTTCGAGAAATGAGCCACCATCATCTACAAGTTTTGGATTTTCTCGAGATACGTGAGTCAGATTTGGCTCAAATTTGATTTGGAGACAAGTTATGATGATATTAACTTTTTGTCAAGAAATAAGCTCCATCGGCTTACCGTTTATGAGATATGAAAAAATACAGTCGATGCACTTTGGCCTTGCATTTTTACTGCAGGGAAGGCACTATATTTCCAAACAATCATCTTTTTGACCAAGTTACCCAGGTCAAAAACTTATGTAACATATTTTTATGGTCATATTAATTGTAATAAAGCATATAATAACTCATAGGATTGATTTTTGGCTCAGGAATTAATGGAAAATGCTTAGAAAAGATTTGGTTAAGCAATCCCTAGTCTTTAGTAGTTAGTTCTATTTTCATTACAGAAGTTAGGAACATCATTCCTAATGAGGAATTCGAACCCTAGAGGTTGGAACTGACTAATTTGAGTATATTTTATGATGTGCATGTAATGAAAAAAGTGTTGGTCAAATTAGAGAGGAGAGAACACTATGCATATTGTAATTATTTTCTGAGTTTCAATGATTGGTGGATCAGAAATACCTGGTTAAATCTCTTCAGATATTCATGTGACTCGACTCTCTTATGTGAGTGTTTCCTATTTTGTGTGTGTTATATTTCTTCCTAAGATGTTTAAATGAAAAATTGTTTCAGAATTCATCTAGTTAATGGTGCTCTGTTGTAGTCATTTAGACATTCCATATGTTTTTTATGCCATAATCATTTTAGGATTCATCCATTGTTTGATTCCTTGAGATGGTTATCTACTTTATTTATTTTTCTCACATATACAACTATTAATTGGCATACAAAAGTTTTTCTATCTTTCCTCTGAACAACTTTTCCCAATTCACCGAGCATCCGCCACGTCATTGATCTCAATTTTTACTAACTCCATGCCCAATGGATTTTTCTCCTCCTTGCCACCACACCTATAAAGTCTCATATTTTCCAAAGATCTAGCGATTGTTCTTCATTAAAAATTGTCTTTAGCGATTGAGTAGAAAGGTTGAGCCCTCTTTGAAGTTGGAAGGGTTAGATTCCAACTTCTAAGTGGTTTGTGGTTACCTTTGGAATTTCTCTCCTCAGCCTAGGGAAATTTACAAAGTATTAACATTCTGGCGTCATTGTCAGGGAGCAAACGGTTTCATCTTCCCCGAGAAATATCATCAATGTTTTAGATCTGATTGCTGATGGTAGACAACATTCGAACACATGAAGGTTGAACCATTCACTTGGTGACTCCAATCAAATTTCAACTTGATCCAAAGGCTCCACTGGCAATAGGATCCAAAAATCAGGGTTTTACTAGCAACTCTGTTGGCTCAAGTTGAGTTCTATATTTGTAATGTTTGCTCCTTTAAATTGCACTCATATTCTAGGATTTCCAAATCGCATGCCTTGTGTAGATTGGAAAACTTATTTGCCAAGATTCAAAGATCAAGTAGGAGATGATGTTGCACTTCACTTGGTTAAATTTCATATGCACGTGCATAAGTTAAAGGTTAATTTTCATGAAGATTGTTTCATGAAGATGTTCATGGTATCCTTGGAGGGAAATGGACAATCATGGTATGGATTCTTTCCAAATGCTTGTTTATCTTCTCTTACATATTTTCATACAATGTTTTATGAGAGATATAAAGAATGTCATTCTTCCTTATTGCTGGTCAAATACTGTTGCACTAAATTTAAATACTTTATTGAGAATTTGGAGGGTTTTTATGAAGATGACCATTTCGTGGATGCAGAGATACTAGAGGCTTTGAATGAGAACCCTTTTCAGCATCATGAACATAAATTAGAGGTCAATTGTCACACTCAGGATGATTTTCAACATAGTATCATTTATCCCTTAACTGAAACTAATCAACATCTTGATGTGGACATTTGTGTTCCTCCTCCTGAGATTCAAGAAGAGATGTAACAATTTTGTCAGCGTTTATGTGATCAAGATAGAGATCAAAACAATCAATCAATTTTTTTTTTATACCATCTATTTTCTAAATCTTTTCTTCAAGAAGAAACTTTCCAAAATTATATCTCTAAAGCTACATGTATAGGGACATTAAGCAGTGAATCAATGTGTAACATAAATTTTCTGGAAGGTAGCGGGACCATATGTGAAAATAGTCAAAATTATGAATTAGAATTGCTGAAAAATAGTCAAAAGGAGATTGTTGTATTAAATATTTTTGAAGATGAAAGTGTTATTCAGGAATACACACCTTTTGAAGTTATAAATTTAGAAACTCTTGAAAATCAAGATGACATGGTTGTTGAGCCACATAAAGGATCAATTTTTGACATTCTTGTTATACATGAGGTAGTTGTTGCATCTAAAAATCTTCAAGAATATTCAAAGTCCTTTTTTGTGTATGATGAGAATAATTATATCAAACAAATTGTTGATATTTCACTTGAGAATGATCTTAAAGCTGACTACATAGAATAGGGAAAGCCAACAGTTATAGATGGAGCTTCCATTTTTCCTTGTCATCAACAAGAAGGACATATTCATGATTTTTGAGATTCTTTTGCATTTCTGTTGCAAAAATCAGAGAATGAGAAATGTGCAGTATTCTTGAAATTAGTCAATGGATTTAGCTTCTCAAAATGGAGAAATTTTGAATTTGGGTTCAAATTTCATGTTGTTGGGTCATCTCTCAGATTTTTCTTTCCATCCGACTAGAATGAAAGTGGAAATAAATCAAGTAATTATTGGCTTGATTGGTTACATTGGAAGGAGAATTTCACATGATTTTGCAGCTATCCTCAGTAGATTAGAAGAGAGTATGGTGTGCAATAAGCTTGTTGGGAAAGAATCCTTTAAGTTTGGTTTTGCAACATTGTTTTAGTAGTTTGGTTTCAGTTTTCAAATTGAAAAAGTAGTCATTATCAACATTTCTTAGTTTGAGATTCAACATGGCACTTCTTCAGTTTCAAACCTCAACTTGTAGTAGTGTACACTTTTTATTTTCAGTTGAAAATCAGGGCAAAGCATTTTGCAGGATCTGGAGTAGCCCAATGGATAAGATTACTAGCATATGGTATTCTTGGCACCTCACAGGGAGGATGTTGTCCCCATTGGAGCCTATTTTAGGGTCCTATATTATAGGGATCATAGTCATTTATGTCTTACTATTCATTTGAAGTCAATTTGTAAATAACAATCTTGGTTTCATGTGTGTTAAGTCAAAAGGTCTATTGCTAAAATCCAAACTGTAATATCATCATGGAGGAGTCTTAAAGGTCATGTCATGAAAAATATGGTCATCATGAGTTAGTTATGTTGATGTTGTAGAAATTCTGTAAATTCTCTACAAATATCGCTCTAGGACCATATATAGAAAATATGATTGTAGATTAACCTGATTATGCAATATAACTAAAGAAAAATATTATAACCTACTTCTATTATCAATTTGCAGAAGCTTAAAGATCGATTTGAATCAGAGCTGAACACATATAACCATAAGAAGAAGAATCAATGCACATGAAACACGGAAAATACTCAGGGGAAAGCCTCAAATAAAAATCCCACTATCCGTATTATCATACAAGGTTGAAATACATTAGAATTATACAAATCCTTAGCTCTCACAGCTAGCCAACTCTCAGTACAATCCTCCTGGATGCTCACAGGCAAACCTAGCTTCTCACAAGCCTTCTCCTCTGCCCTCCAAGCTCCTATTTCCTTGTGCAGTTCCTCTAGGATGATTTTCCTTCACCCAGTGGAACACTGCTCTAACACACTATCAAAACTACGCAATCCTCAAGGAACCTTAATCCTTTTGCATGTATGAGTTTCCTTTATAGGAAACCACATGCAACTAATAGTGCACTGTCCTTGACTTTAATCTCAACTGGGCCTTTCTCATAATAGACATGCATGAGTTTCTGATGAGGGAATCTTCAATTATCTAGCATACACTTGTTTAGTGCATGCATGCATCAATTCACTGATAACTCATAATTTATTCCTCAAATAGTTTGGAACTAATTTAACTAGACTTAACTCAGTAAACTGAGCTAACTAATTACAACTCAAATAGAACTCAATCTTATCTCCTTAATTAAGGGATAATCTCCTTAATTTAAGGGATAACTCTTGCATGACTTCAGAAATACTTCTAACTTGAATTTCTCCAACTAATTAATCCATAATTAAATAATTAATTATTTCCAAGGAGCTGGTGAGACTAAATTCGAATTTAATTCACAATTCTAATTCAAGGACAAATTAAATTGGAATTTCTGGATTCTATTTTTATCATTTCTTGTTGATATTTTCAACACTCCCTCTTAACAAGAAAGGAATTCAACTCGATACCGATCGTGAAACTTTGGAATGTTATGTATGCAACACTTCTCTCTAGTGTTGTTGCTCCAACAACTCTAGAAAAAAGAAAAAAAATCCAACCTGAATCAGTATGATGCATCTATCTTCAAAATCTATGACTGCTATTGCCTCTGGCAATCGAAAACTTTGCACTCCTGTTGACTCTGCCTTTTTGCACTATTTTAAATCCTTCTCTGTGCTCTTCAGTATCTGACTACTCTAGCCTCTGTCACTTTGATCTCTAACTACATCAATCCCACTGACTCCTCCCGCTACTATGTACCTTGGGCTCCAATAGCAAGGTACGACCCATGAGATAAAACCTCTCAATGGACCCTGCCTAATTTCAACATTCATGAGACTATCACTTCACATTGCCCCACCTCAAATCTGGAGGTATGGCTATATGTGATCCCTCTACTAACTCTAATTGTGGCTCCTCCACAATTGTCAAAGACTTCTTCTGGGACTACATGTTGAGAGGTAATTTACTCTCCCTCTCAACCACCAAGTCTCTAACATTTGCCTTGCTCCTCAAGGCTTTCTATGCATCTTGAACCTCAAGAGCATATAAGTTATTGACTCATGAACCAATCTGTTTCACCTGTCTCGTGGTGATGTGTATAAGGAAAGCCTTTCCCTTACTAAAGACAACATCATAGCCTTTGTCCTCCAACGTCGCGACCGATACCAAGTTCTTCTTCAGTCCAGGCGCATAATTTCTGTTAAGGTGATAGGAGCTCCATGCTCCCTTTGAAAAGCAACTGCGTCCACTCCTGAAACACTATACCTTTCATCGTCACCCATCTCTATGCGCATCTTGAGGTCTTTCTCCTCCAAGGTACTAAATAACTTTTTATCACTGATCATGTGGAATGAGGATCCACTGTTAATATACCAACCACAACCCATCATCGATGACACCATGCATGCGATGATGGTAAAGTCCATTTCGAACTGAGAGGCTAATGCCTCACCTTCTGATCCTACTGAGGCTCCCTTCTTGGAGTTCTTTAATGGGAAATTAGTCACATAATGTCCCATCTCAATTGAAGTATGATATGAATTCGATTTGCACTTGCAACCCAAACTTCAAACTTCAAATTCTCTTCTCAGTATACTATTCACAACTCCAATAAACTTGGCTCTGATACCATGTATAAATTCTCTACAAATCTTGCTCTAAGACCATATATAGAAACTCTGATTGTAGATTAACTTGATAGTGCAATATAACTAAAGAAAAATACTATAACCTACTTCTACTATCAGTTTGTGGAAGCTTAAAGATCGAGCTGAATCAGAGCTAAACACATATAACCATAAGAAGAAGAATCAATGCACATGAAACACAAAAAATACTTAGGGGAAAGCCTCAACTAAAAACTCCACTATCTGTATTATCGTACAAGGTGGAAATATATCAGAATTATACAAAGCCTTAGCTCTCATAGCTAGCTAGCTCTCAGTACAATCCTCCTGGATGCTCACAGGAAAACCTGGCTTCTCACAAGCCTTCTCCTCTGCCTCCAAGCTCCTATTTCCTTGCGCAGTTCTTGTGGGATGATTCTCCTTCACCTAGTGGAACACTGCTCTCACACACTACTCTAACACACTGTCAAAACTACGCAATCCTCAAGGAACCTTAATCCTTCTGCATGTATGAGTTTCTTTTATAGGAAATCACATGCAACTGATATTGCATTGTCCTTGACTTTAATCTCAACTGGACCTTTCTCATAATAGACATGTATGAGTTTCTGATGAGGGAATCTTCACTTATCTGGAGTACACTGGTTGAGTGCATGCATGCATCAACTGACTGATAACTCACAATTAGTTCCTCAAACAGTTTGGAACTAATTTAACCGGACTTAACTCAGTAAACTGAGCTAACTAATTACAACTCAAATATAACTCAATATTATCTACTTAATTAAGCGATAATCTCCTTAATTTAAGGGATAAATCTTGCATGACTTCAGAAAGACTTCTAACTTGAATTTATCCAACTAATTAATCCATAATGAATTAATTAATTATTTCCATGCAGCTAGTGAGACTAAATTCGAATTTAATTCACAATTTTAATTCAAGGACAAATTAAAATTGGAATTTAGATTCTATTTTTATCATTTCTTCTTGTTATTTTCAACAGATGGCATGACAGTTATAAGAGTCAGTTTTGAGCGTTAGTTATGATCAGTTGTGTCATGTCATGGTCATAATTGCAAAGATACTCCTTACTCATCCCTCACATCAACAAGTAGGCCATCATGACTTCAAAGAAGGCTTTAGTGGCATGAGGAGTTTAAATCTATTTGTGGCTCCTCATTACCCCTCATTCGAAATTCATCTTGGAAATGAAACACTTGGAAGGTCGAAAGGAATAGCGGTGCATATCTATAAATTGAAGTTGTTGTGAAAGTTAGAAACTGATGCGAAAGTTGGAATTTGTTGTGCAAATGAGGAACCCACTGTGATATCTCAAGAAATAATCAAGTCAATGGAAATGTGTGCCTTAAACCCTACATATATCTATTTATAACTTTAGTGGAGTATTATTGATAAACCCCTTGTTTAGTTGTCTCCCTCAAAGAACCCTAGTCACAGGTGTTGTGAAAGTTGTTGCAAATATGATAACAAAGGGAGATAGTGTTTTGGAGGCTTGCTTTCAGTTTTGGGGCTATTTCATAGTGACATTCCAAGACAACCCATCAATTTCATTTTGTCAGAGATAGGCTGCAAGTATACAGAACTTGGAATGTTGCACAACTTGTTGCGAAACTATAAGAAGCATTAGGGTTTAATTAAAAATAAAAAAAATGGCATTATTTTTGTATGTGGGAACTTTAAAAATATTTACAATGGTGTAGACATCATTAATTATCCATTTTTTCTCAGCCAAAGTTCAAGCATGTGATTAAAGCCATGTAAAGACAGCTTGCTGCGAAAGTGTGTTGCACAAACATATTTTCACCATATCTCTTAAAAAGTGTACCCATTTTCCCTTAAATTATTACAGTAGATGCATGGGTGTGAGATGAATAAATTCAATTAATTTCAGCCCAAAATGATTCATGGCTTTTGAGAAATGACCAACCATCATCTACAACCATTTTTGAATTTTATCGAGATCCATGAGTCAGATTTGGCTCAAATTTGTTGTGGAGAAGGGTTATGATGATATTAAATTGTTGTGAAAGAATCAACACAATCTAGCTTATAGTTTAGGATATATGCGAAAAATACATTTGTTGTGCTTTGGCACTGCTTTTTTGCTATAGGGGAGGCTATGCGTTTCCAGACAGTCATCTTTTTTACCAAGTTACCCAAGTCAAAACCTTATGTAAGCTATTTTTATGGTCTTAGTAATTGTAATAAAGCATCTAATAACTCATAGGCTTGAATTGGGGCTGAGGAATTAATGAAAAATGCTTAGAAAAGATTTGGTTAAGCAGTCCCTAGTCTTTAGCAGTTAGTTCTATTTTCATTGCAGAAGTTAGGAACAACATTCCTAATGAGGAATTTGACCCCTAGAGGTGGGAACTGACTCATTTGAGTCTATTTTATGATGTGCATGTAATGAAAAAAGTGTTGGTTAGATTGGAGAGGGGAGAACATTGTGCATATTGTAATTATTTTCCGACTTTTATTGAAATTGGTGGATCAAAAGTACATGGTTAAATCTCTTCAGGGATTCATGTGATTCGACTCTCTTATGTGAATGTTTATTTTTTGTGTGTGTTATATTTCTTCCTGTGATGTTTAAATGAAAAAGTTTTTTCAGAATTCATCTAGTTAATGGTGCTCTGTTGCAGTTATTTAGACATTCCATATTTTTTTCCTACCATAATCATTTTAAGATTCATCCATTATTTGATGCCTTGATATGGTTATCTACTTTCTTTATTCTTCTCACATATGAAATGGTTACTTTCATAAATTTAAATTCCATGTTTAAATTTCATGTATTTTTCTGAGGCTTAACTTCCATTTTTCTCCAAAAATTAACTTTCACTTTACTTTATTGAAGTGTTGAAAACTACTCATAATCATCAAGCGTACATAGAGGCCAATATTTCTTGGAGAGCCAAAATTCTTATTGCTCAGTTAAGAACTAATTATCATCAACTCTGTTGTGAAACAGGGTGCTGGAAAATGCCAAAAGAAGTGTGGGAGGAAAGAATATGTATTTTTTGTTCTTCCGGAAAAGTGGAAACAAAAAAACATTTCATTTTAGAATGTGAGGCCTTTAGAGACAACAGGGAAAGTTATGCAGATATTCTGGTAGCTAACTCTTGCTATAATCTATTCAGCGAGGGATTTGTCGAGAAGTTGGGATCATTTATTGTGAGGTTTCACAGGAAAAGGGTCGAATACAACAACCAAATAAGCAATTTGTCCCATAGGCTATCTTTAGCCTCGTGGACATTACAATAATTTCTTTATTCTTTCTTTTTTTTTCTTTCATGGAACACAACTCTAACATGCATACTCCCTACAAAGGGAAAAGATTCTTACCCTAACATTTCACATTTCCAGAGGTGCATGGACAAGATGCTCTACGTGCTTAAAATGTCGAACCAAAGACAAAACGACCAACTGTAAAGCAGAGATGGAATTGACATTCCACTAATCACCTCATTTTCTCCACATTCACTTTTTATGTGTTCAAGCTGATAAAACGCTAACCTTGCAATAACTTTAGCCAACTAACCTTGAATTATAGATAAGTCGGTTTAAAATATCTCTTAATACTATCATTAAAATGTTTTAAAGATATAAATAAAATAATTATAAATAATTATAAATAGTAAAATTTAATTTATATATGAAATAGTTTTTTCACGAGAATATGGAAATACCATTTCAAATAAAATTGAGATTTTTTGTTATTAAAATATATTTTTGAATATAAAAATAAATTCAATGGGTTAATTTTTTTATCAAAACACTCTAATTTTGTATATCAAACAACTTGAACTTAACCTATCAAACCGCATTCAACTTAACCTATGTCTGTTTCACGCAATAATAATAACAATTTCACTATTTACATTCATAATAATAACAATTTAAAATGTATTACGTCCATGCTTAATGATAGGAGAATGAGGGTTTTGACGTTTTCAATCCATGAAAAGCTAGGAGTAGAGAACGAGGGCTTTATGTGACACTCTTCTTTATGTAACTTAATTATAATTTTTTAAGATTTAAAAGGTTTTTTAATTTATATTTACATTTATATTTCGAGTTCTTATATATATATTTCGAGTTCATATATATATATCAAATATATATAGTAATGTGAATATGGAATACACTTTTCAAATAGATATGTGAGATGAGTTACATAGTAATTTTTTTTCAATATTTTAAGACATTCATATATTAAAATTTATATTTATTTATTTATAATGTTTGTGATTATTTCTTTATTTTTCTTTATATATATAGATATATATTCTCTCTCATTATCTATGAGATGTAGACTAATTGATTTGTGTGGGGTTTAGTTCCCATCAAGTCTCATGTTCAAACCTCATGGGAAGGGGTTGAGGGTGGGAACCATTGGTGGGGTAAATAAACTATCCCAAGGGATGTGGAGGTTCGAGTCTCGCCTAATCCTAGTAACATCTTGTTGGGCAAATCATTTTTCCATTCAAGACTAGGGCTAACCTCAACCTCGGCCATTTATTTAGGTAACTCTTATTCAATATACATTTAGCCCCATATATTCTCCCCTAGGTGCCATATCATAGTTCCCTCCTTTAAAAATATTTATAGTAAGGGTTTTATATGTGATGAAACTCCATTCAAGATTAGGGCTAGCCTTAGCCTTAGCCATTTATTAAGTTGGCCCCTATTGAATATACATTTAGCTCCATTTATGCTACTCTAACGGCCAAATGATAATACCTTTCGTTAAAAAGCTTTCTAGTTAAGGATTTGAAACCAAGTAATAGGATTTGTTATATTCATGCTTTCTTGTTGCCACAAATGATTGTCCATCCATCCAAACTCATATCTCTTAGTATTGATCCTCAACAGTTGGTTGTTCCATAATTTTATTTCCTTTAATTCCATGTGTTGTTATTACAACTTCTTTAATTTGTGGTAGTTGATGGTTTTCGATAATGTCCTATTGAGTAATGGTTTTTTGAATCTCTATTCCATGAATATTTGTTAAGTATCCCATCTTCTTCTTTAATAATGTTGATATCTTGTTTTTCTTGAAAACTTTCTTGGCAATGAAGGTATCGATATGGTTTCACCTTTCATGTTTTGTCTTTCATTCCACACACCCATATTATCAATCTTCCTTTCAGAGACAATGGTATCCTCTATCCTCTATGCTTGGCCTTTGATTACTCTAGCATTTGAGATAATATTATCATTGTAACATATACATCCTCAATTTAAAGCACAACTTCAAGTATTTTATGGTGACCTTCTTGAATATTGTCTTCCTTATCTCTTTAAATATGGATGGTAATATTTTCCATCAATTTATTTCTTTGTTCTCCAATTCTTGCATGCATTTCTTCTTTGATATCTTCAATATCTATAGCTTCTTCAACATTTTCACTTATTTCTTAACTAGTGATCTTTTATTTTTTTTCTTGTAGGAACATCTTCACATTCTTAACATCATTAAAAAGTTTTTGATTGTGCTTATGCAACCCTCTAATTTATTCATCTTACTTATTCTATTATTCCCTTGGCTCGTAATTTTCCTATTTTTGTTTGCTAATTTTTTCTTGCTTTAATTTATAAACCTATTTAATGAGTAAGTCATTAAGGACTTATATCTTCAACAACTCATCACCTTTTTTCTTGATCTCTTCGTTTGCTTCTTTTTATATCCCTGATCCATTTATTTGAGTATACTTTTTCAAATTCTTCTCACTTTTGACATATAATTTAGTATCTTCATTAGGATCTTCGAATAAATTTTTGCCCCTTTCAATTCCACTTTCATTTCTCTTATCCCTCAATTTGATCATCTATCATCCTTTTAAAGTTTTAAACCCATCCCCCCTTGTAATGTCATATACAAAATCATTTCCAAGATAATCGCCTTCACCTAAATGATGTTCTTTTAGAGAATATTTCCCTAGAGAAATTTGGTTTTTTATTGGGCAGACAAATCCATGAAGCCATTGGTTTTGCTCAAGAGGGTCTACACTCAATCTAAAGAGGTCACTAGAAAGAAGTAATTTGTAAAATAGTTCTCCCCAAAGCATTTGATAGAGTAAGCCGGTTATACATCCATCTTCTTATGATCCATTTTGGATTCAACCACTCCTTGTGTCTTGTTTTCTCAAATGTATAAGTACTTCCTTCTTTTCCCTTTGGATAAATGGAGTTGATTCAAACTACAAATCCTTCTGATTAGCTTCCTCTTTAGCTCCCTTTTTTGCGTCCATTGACTGTTTTAATGTATTTTCTCCACCTTTTTTAGAACAGAAGACACCATTTTTTGTCCTTTTTCTGCCAATCACAACCACTTAGCGCTAAAGGCGGCGCTAAATGTCACCAAATTTAGTGCCAATGTAAATTCCCAGTTTAACCTCTTCTTTAAATCCTAACGTATCTTTATGTATAACTTCTTGTGTAATGTCCTATTTTTTCTCCTCATTATGGCATTGTTTTTAGCGTCCACTTTAGCTTCCGTTTTAGCTTTTGTTTTAGCTTCCTATTTAACGTCCTATTTTTATCCTCGTTATGATTTTGTTTTTAGCATACACTTTAGCTTCCTTTTTAACTTTTTTTTTAGATTCCTATTTAACGTCCTATTTTTCTTCCTTGTTTCTTATAAAAGCTTAGCTTGAAACTCTTTCATTCAGATCACATGTTAGCTATAAAGAGAGGTTAGTTTTCTCTCCTTATCATTTGTTTCTTGCAGTATAGTTGATGCATCACTGCATAAACATAAAAATTATTACTATGGTTAAAAGAAACTTCATCTTTTAAGATTGACCAAATATTGTCCATAAAAATACTTCTCTCTCTCTCTCTCTCTCTCTCTCTCTCTCTCTCTTTATATATATATATATATATATATATATATATATATATATAGATATATATATATATATATATATATATATATATATATATATATATATATATAGATATATAGATAGATATATATATATAGATATATATATATATATATATATATATATATATATATGGGAAACAAATATGATAACACTCCTTAAATCAAATCAATCCCAATAATACTTATAAGATAACACTCAAAAGACATCAAATCAAATGAAATTAGTCCCAACAATACTTATAAATCTCACAGATGCAATCTACTATGATACTTCAAAACTAAATCAAATGAAAAAATGCAAAGAAAATCTACAACGCTACTCCACAAGTGACCAAAAACTGAATAAAATAAAAAAGAAGCAGAAGCATATGGAATGGCACAGGGCCACTCTAAACTACTAGTATTGATATGTACCATTCATCCTTTAATCAATTCTTCTGGGTTGCCTGCATAATAAATGATAAAATGGAAGAGAGAGGTTTGTTGCTACATTGGAGTCATATATGTCCACAACTAGTTGGCCACTGTTTTGAAGGTGGATTCGCTAGTCATAAGATCTTCCATGCACAAACTATTAGGTCCCTATAATACTAGTGATTCCCCTATTACTATTGTTGTTGTATGCCTTATTAATATTGTTGTGCCCCCATTTTCCCCATATTATTATTATTGTGCCCCATAGAATCCCTCTATTGTTATTTTTGTGTCTTTATATTATTATTGTTAGGTCGGCTTGGTTATATTGTGACCCCTTAGACTCCTATATAAAGAAAGGAGGTTTTGTCATTTGAATCATCTAAGAATTGTTCATTTGTGTAATGTAAAGGAGGTTGCCCCCTTGAAGAGGCTTATTTCTAAGGCATTTATCTCTTTTTTCTATCTTTTTGTGAGCTGGTTTCATAACATTTGCTATTAGAGATTTCAGGTTGCTTACTAGGTGTTTCCATTTTTTTTCTTCGGGGCATCAATTACCGATAATAATTCTTCACTATGCCCTTTGAATTCCTTCAAACTAATTTTTCAAACCAAGCTTATGCAAAAAATTAAAAAAAATCTACACATCTTTTTCATTTTGTAGGAGCTTGATATTGCCTTCTTGCCCCAAAACCCAAGTATGCCACACCCTCTGATATAGGAGCTAGTTTCATAACACAAACCATGGGATCTAATCAAAGGCCTCACTAGAGCCTCCAATTATGTTTATTTTTCATCAATATAATTGTTTTCTTGCATTAAGCATGCAAATTCCTCAACATATGCCTAGAGGCAGGAGTCCTTAGTGAGCATCATGGGTGGTTGTAGTTGTTTATTTTCTTCATTGTCTACCATCCACTTTTCAAAAGTTCTATAATGAGTAGGCCTTCTGTAGAATCCCGAGTCCTTGTTTTTTTCCAATCGATAATAATTAACGATTTGTAGTGGCTCAACAATTTTCCTATAGCGAGTGCCCCATCCTATCCACTCTTTATTTCACAAGAAATCATCAGGTAATTTGTCTTTAAGGAACTTGTTCAGTATGGTCTTGTTTCATGACCCAGTACACTCGAACCTCTTGAGATTTTCTAACAACCTTGGTGAAAATTCCATGTAATAAAAGCTAATAAAGGAAAAATAATAACCACGGTTGATGGGAAAACTATTCAAAGCTAAAACTTGGGCAAGGCATCTTAGTCTGAATGTTCATTTGATTATTAATGGCTAAGGAAATTGGCAAAGGCAATGCCTAAGGCTTTGGAAAGGAAAAAATGGAATTTTTGGCACATTTATTTATGAAAATAATGGAAATTAGGAGAAAAAGGAGGTGACAGGTCACATGTTTCATGTGAGGAGGAAATTGAAGGAAAATAATGGAAAATGAAGAAAATATAGGCCTGGTTCATAAAAAGGCTTCTGAGGATCAGTTGGTAACCTTTTGTCAGTTCAGTATGGGAGCTCTCTCATATTCTTGGAGACTTAGGGTTTGCTTGGAGCACTCTTGGAGGGTGTGGCATACTTGGGTTTTGCGGCAAGAAGGCAAAGGAAGAGCAGGAAAGTGCAAGAGGACATTGGGATCGGTAGCTTCAATGGGATTTTCTTGTAGGTACCGAGTTGCATGTATGTTTTCCTCACTAGTTTTGGCATGCATGACATATGCATGTGGTTTGTTGGTTGTGATCTATCATTGGCATGGAGGATGGTCGGGATTGACAGTGGATTGCCTAGCCTTGCCATTTCTTAGATAGCCATGGAGATTGTGGGTTTATTTCCTTGTTTTGTTTTGGTTGGTTCTCATGTTTCCTTAGCTTGGGTTGAGTTACTAGTTCCTAGAGCCTTGGTTGGATAAATGATCTGGAGCCCTCTAGCAACTTGGGTTGAGTTACTAGTCTAGTAGCCTTGGTTGGATAAACACTCTAGAGGCCTTGGTGGGTTGAGTTACTAGTCCTAGAGCCTTGGTTGGACAAACACTCTGGAGCCCTGCGTTAGCTGTGGGTGGAGTTACTAGTCCTGGAGCCTTGGTTGGAAAAATTTCTTTAGAGCCCTAGATGGCTGGGATAGAGACCAATTTGATGATGGTTTTGTGATGTCCGACTATGAGGTGGAATCACTGTTTGATGGGTTGAGATGGATGGCCTCTGGAAGCCCTGGATGATTTTGGATTGATGTGTTCTATGAGATCCCACATTCATGCTTGGAATATGGCACAGGGGTGAATGGTTGAAGAGAGATTTGGCTCAACCATTCTATGATCGAGTGGAACGTGGAAGTCACATCCCAGTTTTAGATTTTGCATCATCAATATGAGGATTTTTCTAGTTGTATTTCTAGGAGTATTACACTAGTTATATGTGGTATATATGGTTGTTATTTCATGAGTATTTCTGCTGCTATTATGTTGGTTATTTATATTTTTTGATGACAGTAGCTATGTATGGATCTCATCATGCTTTTATTAGTAAATGAATGATCAATGTATCTGTGACCTAATGGATGAAATGGAAGTTTATGTGTTGATGCATCAACGCTTCTTAGCGATTCTCAAATAAGTACGAGACCCTTATGTTGAGATATGTTATTTACACCTATATATTACATATTCATGATATGTTTGACGAAGTGCCTGTCATGGCTAGTAGGGGTCCAGTCAAGGTCTCACTCAAGTGATTGCTTTCATACTATCATTTCCTTGTTATATTATTGTTCTAAAGATGTGATTCAATTATGGGAAGTGACCTGGGCTTTGGGCCTGAAAAAGTGGCTCAAATATGAGCAACGCTGGCACAACATTGAGAAAAAGAGTCCCTAGACGTTGGCTTGCAGGCCTGTGAGAGCATCCAGAGGTCCCTAGACATTGGCATTCCCATAGCATGAGAGCGTCCAGAGGTCAAGTGGTCCAAAAGTTCAGTGGGACCCAGGGGTTGGTTAGTAGAAAGTTTGGATTGGTTCCTGAGGGTCCTAATGCTAATTTTGAATGTCTATATGGTGTGTTTATGTTGGTCCCACTTCCTTAACAATGACTTAGGAGGTCAAATCATATCATAGTGACCACTCATCTCATGTTTACCTTGGCTAGTTGGTTGCTTGGGTAGATGTGGGAGGAGAGTGTTACAAAGTGGTATCAAATAATGGTTCACCCCTCAGACTAGATGGGATGTGTGTTGGTCATGCATGCATGTCAATTACATGTGTGTCTCTTACACTTGCATTCCATGTGCTTGTTGCATTTGCATGATGTTGATCATGGTTGTAGTGATGTCATCATTATGAAGTGCATCATTGTGAGTGTATGATTGGTTACATGTTGTGATATGTCACTTAAATGTATCGTTATTGTATTCTTGGGTACATACTTATATGTTTGGTTACATTCTTGTATGCTTGGTTGCATATATCATTCTTGTAGTCTTCGTTACAAGTATTGTTCATTCATGCTTGATCATAGGTGTTTATGCATGTGTGTGGTCGGTTACACATTGCTTATGCATATTCATGTTTGCATGTGGTAAAGTGTGTAGTGATGTAATGGTTGTTGCCATGCATGAGGTCATGGTAGGCATGGTTCATAAGGTCATGCATTGATGACCAGACCCTATCTAGAATGATGATTGCATGGTTATATGCTTATGTGTTTTGTTTCTATATGTCGTTATGATTTTGTTATACATGTATCACGTTGGTTGGTTGATCTTGCAGACAAGGTATCCTCCCCGGGCTATACTAAGTTATGTTGGTTTATTGTGATTTGGTTTAGCTGACATGATATACCATGCATGAAGAAATATCAAATAGCTAGCAAGATGCTTGACTACAAAGACTCTCCCTATGAATCATAAGAGTAGTATGGTGTTGGGAACTCCTTTGATTTGGCAGATACATTGAGAAGCTTAAAGGAATAAATAAGGAGTTGTAAGGCAGATAATGGGAAAATCATGCAGGCACAGGAGAAACAAGTAGAGGTAAATGTAGTGATACTTCAAAGCTCATTAGATTTTCAGTAGCAAGGACCACATCAAATCAGCTATGAGAAGGAGGATAGGACTAATGGGGCATATGGTAGTAGGTCGCATGGTGGTCACAAGTAATATAGAGATGACATAGTTAGAGATGGTAGATTTTTCGACACTCTGAAGAGGAGAAGGGATAGACACATGTATTATTCTAGTTCTGATTCAGATATGCACCATGATCATCATCGTTATCATTCGTATAGGAGGAGTGATAGGGGATATTTTCCAAATAAGTTAAGAAAGAAAATCCACCTACTTTTGATGGAGAGATGAAGAAACCACATGATGAGGAGGCATCATTGTTTGGCATGAGGAAGTTCTTCATGTTACATGACTATTCAGAGAACATGAAAGTCAGAGTAGCTACATTTAGTCTCAAAGGTAAAACAAACATTTGGTGGGAAGATGTGAAGAATGTCAGATGTATTCATGAGGAGGACTTGACTTGGAGTGAGTTTGAGTGTTATTCAAGAAGAATTATTTATTTGAGAGATACTTTGATGACATGGCAAAGGAATTCTATGAACTAAAGATTGGATCTACGAAAGATGATGAGTACGCTAGTAGTTTCTTGGAGTTACTGAGGTTTGTGCCTTAGCTCACATAGGATAAGGCCAAGATTCAGAGGTTCATTAATGGATTACTAGTTGCACTCAAAGACAAGATTGAGTTTGATGAGCCCAAATCATTAGAGGAGACCATTCAAAAGCTAAGGCATCGTTATGAACAATCAAAGCATGTATTTGAGACTAAGACAGGTTGGAAAGGTAATGCAAGGAACAAAGGAAAATGGAACAAGAAACGAACAATACCTCAGGGTATAGATAATAAAGAGAATGTTGCGCCATCTAAGAAGTTCAGTGCATCGGAGAGGACAAGGACATCAATATGAGGAGCAGAACAAGGAGCATGTGAGGTGTTGGACTTGTAGAGGGGATCATCATAGGAGAAATTGTCCATAATATCAGGGTGGTAGACCTCATATATAGAGTGCACATGATGCACAGACTATTGGGTATGTTGGTTAGATAATTTCTCGTATTTAGGCAGCATTGGCTAACAAACAAGCAGACCATCAGGAATCTATCATTGAGATGGACAGTAAGCTTTGTGATCAAGTTATTTCTATTTTGATTGACCCTGAATCTAATTATAGCTATGTTAGTTCTGACTTAGTGGATAAGTGTGCTTTGAGTAAGGAATTGCATGCAAAATCTTGGTTAGTGCAGTTGGATATAGGTACAAAGAAGCAAGTTCATGATTGGGTAAGATATTTTTAATGTTATTTGAATGGTATATCTGCCACAAAACATTTGAATGTATTACCATTGGGATCATGCTTTATGTTGTTGGGCATGGATTGGTTGTATCTTCATAGAATTAAGGTAGATTGTTATGAAAAATCCATTGAGTGTGTTGATGAAAATGGGGAACCAAGAGTCTTACAAGAAAATAAGAAAGCCACATCAGTTAGGATGGTGACAACTATGCAAAAAAAGTGCAATCGCAAGAAAGGGTGTGTGTTATTTACAGTACATGTTTCTGGTAACAAAGGTAAGGAACTTGAGGATGTAGATGTTTTAAGCAGGTACCCAGTTCTACAGCAGTTCAAGGATGTGTTTCTTGAGGATGTTTCAGAGTTTCCACCTCACAGGGAGGTAGAATTTCCTATTGAGTTAGTGCCAGGGGCAACTCCAGCGTCAAAAGCACCTTACAAGATGAGCACACCTGAGTTGGTAGAGTTGAAGCTATAGTTGAAGGAAATGTTGGAAAAATGATACACTAGACCAAGTGTATCACCATGGGGCATGCCGATATTGTTTCTAAGAAGAAGGATGGTACTCTCAAATTGTGTATTGACTACATGAAGTTGAACAAAGTGACCATCAAGAACATATATTTGTTACCAAGGATTGATGAATTATTCGACCATTTGAAGGGAGCAACAATGTTCTTGAAGATTGATCTGAGTCCAGATATCACCATGTACGCATCAAAGAGGAAGACATTTACAAGACAACTTTCCAGACCAGGTATGGGAATTATGAGTTTGTTGTAGTTCCATTCCATTTAACTAATGCTCCAACTACTTTTATGTGCTTGATGAATGATGTGTTGTGTCTGTATTTGGATAAGCTTGTTATTGTGTTCATTAATGACATATTGGTATATTCTAAAAATGAGGAAGAGAATGTTGAGCATTTAATAACAGTGTTGAGGTTATTGAGAGAGCTTCAGTTGTATGCTAAGCTCAACAAGTGCAGTTTCTTTCATACTGAGGTACATTACTTTGGACATGTTGTATGCAAGGAGGGAATTGCAGTGGGTCAAGAAAAGATAAGAGCCCTCATGGAGTGGGTAGCTCTTAAGAATGTGGATGATGTGAGATATTTCATGGGGTTGGCAAGCTATTATAGGAGGTTCATCAAGAACTTCTCACAAATTGCTTATCATGTCACATCATTGAAGGGGAAAGGTAAGAAGTTTGAATGGATAGAGGAGTGTAAGGCTAGTTTCGAGTAGCTTAAGCAATTGTTGACAGATGCACCAGTGCTAAATATTGTAGATCCAGAAAAAGAGTTTGTAGTATGTGCAATTTCTTGCAAGAAAGGACTTGGTTGAGTCCTTACGCATGATGGACAATGTAACAACCATGGTAAAAATTCCATGTAATAAAAGTTAAAAACGATAACCACTGATGAATGCAACACTTATTCCAAGCTGAATGTTGGGAAATACATATTAGGGGGTGTTCATTTGGTTATTTATGCCTAAGGAAATTGAGAAAGGAAATGGCTAAGCCATTAAAAGAAAAGAAGTCATTTTTGGCACAATTAATTATGAAAATAATGGAAATTAGGAAAACAAGGAGGTGAAAGGTCACAGGTTGCATGTGAGGAGGAAAATGAAAGAAAATAATGGAAAATGAAGAAAATAGAGGCCTCATTCATAAAAAGGTTTATGAGGATCAGTTGGTAACTTTTGTCAGTTTAGCTTTGGAGCTCTTTCATTAATCTCTCTCTCTCTCATACTCTTGGATACTTAGAGAATTTCTTGGAACACTTTGGCATTGGAGCAAGAAAGGCAAAGAGGGCAAGAGGAAGCAAAGATCAAGCATGGAAAGGAAGGATCAAGCAACTAGAGTAGGCTTCATTGTAGGTGTCGACTTGCATGTGTATTTCCTTGCTAGATTTGGCATGCATGGGATTGCATGTGTTTCTTTTATACCATAACATTGGTTTTGCCAGGTGTGACAGTATTTTCAACCTACCCTTTCCATTTCTTGATAGATACGATGAGATGGGTTCTCTCATTCGGTTTATGTGGGATGGATGGATTGGATTTGAAGCTAAGTAGGGTGGATCTCCAAATTTTCAAACACATGGTGTAGTGGTCCCTTAACCAGATTGAGGATGTTCGAAGCCACTGACCTAGTAACCCCTGAATTGGACTGTGGGTTGTAGTAAAGCCATATTGTGTGCCTTAGTGGGCCTAAGAATCCTTGTCAGTGAATTGCGAGATATATGGTAAAGCAAAGGGGTGGATTTTCTCTCCTTTGGGCCTAATGATTCTGGGATGGAATGCACGGTAAAGCCTAGAGAGTATGTCTCGGTGTAGGGCATAGTGATCCCTAGATCGGACTACGGATGCATAGTAAATCCTAAGAGACTAAGAGGAACTCAAATTCCTCACGATGTAGATGGAGAACTCTGGTGGCATCCACATTGATTGGTGTTTTTGATGTGTTCTATGAGTCCCACATTCATGCTTGAAATATGGCATGTGGGTGATTGGCTGAAGAGAGACTTGGCTCAACCAATCTATGGTCGGGTGGAATGTGGTATTCCCATCGCCAGTTGGTCCATTACATTGATTAATGAGAAATGCATTCCATTGATTTTAATGTGTAAATGTACTAATATATATATGGACTTTGATGGCTGATATGTTCATTGTAATTATGTTCCTATTATGCTGGTTAGATGTATATTTTGTGACAACAACTATGAATGGATCTCAACATATTTTTACTTTTATTTGAATGGATATGGTATCTATGACCTAATAAGTGATAAGGCAACAAATGACACGAGGAAGCAATGGTTCATGACGATTCACAGATAAATATGAAATCCCTACACTTAATTCTTTTGTTTACACTTGTAGGTTACATGTTGACAATATGTTTGATGAAATGCATGTCAGCACTAGTAGGGGTTTGGTTAAGGTCTTCATCAACTATTTACTTTTGTGTCATTGTTTCCCTATACTTTACTTGATTCTAATCTTTCATTCCATTCTGAGCAGTGGCCTGGGCTTTGGGCCTAAAAAAGTGGCTTAAATCCCGGGGTCGATGGCACAGAACTAGCAAGTTTGGTCCACAGTCCCTAGCATGTAGGCCTATGAGAGCGAATGTATGTCTATGTTTGCTCCCTTTCCCATAGCATGAGAGTGACTGTTATGAAACCAGCTCAAGAAAAGATAGAAAAGATAGATCAACGCCTTAGAATTCAGCCTCTTTTGAGGGGGCAACCTCCTTTACATTACATAAATGAACAATTCTTGGATGATACAAATGAAAAGAACTCCTTTCTATATATAGGAGTCTAAGGGGTCATAACATAATCAGAGCCGACATAACAATAATAATGTAAGGGCACAATAATAAAAATAGTGGGCTTCTATGTGGCACAATAGTAACAATATGGGCATTAAATGGGTACATCAATATAATAAGTGGGTTGTACTAATAACAATAAGGGGTTACACTAGTAGTATAGGGGCCTAACATGCCCCTCTCCTTCAAAAAGCGTTGTCCTCAATGCTTGAGTAGTTCTTGATGCTTCTGTATAAAATTCTTTTCCTCACACGTGGAATCTTCAGCGGGTAAGTTCTTCCACTTGATGAGATACTCTGAAATTGATCGATTTCGTAGCTGTCGGGTTCTTGTTTCTGTGACTGCTCCAGGTTCCAATATGATTTTTCCTTCCTCTTCAATTTCTGGAAATATTGTTTGAATTGGGATCTTTTGCAACTTTTGAATAAGTGGCCATACTTCTTCATCCTTCTTCCATTCATCCCTTGCTTCTTTTATCCAATCTAGTTGGATAATAGAAATAGCACAAAACAATGCTTCCACATCATCATCCTTGAAGAGTCTTCCCATTCGGTAAGGTCGCCATTTTTTAAGTGCATGTAGTATTGCCAACATTTCCTTCTCATAAATAGCTTGCTTGAGATGTAGCAATAAAAATACCCAATCGCCTACATCAAAACATTTTTCACTACAATGTTGATATACCTGTTGTTTCAATTGATTTTGCACCGAAGTGGCGTTATCCTTTAAAAAATGGAGAACTTGTTTTTGATGCTTGATGTGATCTTTCTCTGCTTGAACCTTTTTCTTCTTGATATGTCCTTCTATATCTAGAGTTTGAGGAGTGGTAATTTCTTCAAATCCTTTACAAGATATGGTCAGATTTATTTCTTGATGCTCGATGTGATCTTTCACTTCTTGAACATTTTTCTTCTTGATATGTCCTTCTATTTTGATAGTTTGAGGAGTGGTAATTTCGACCAATGAATTACAAGATATGGTTGGATTCATTTCTTCTTTATCGATGTGATCTTTCACTTCTTGCACCTTTTTCTTCTTGATATGTCCTTCTATCTTGAGAGTTTGAGGAGTAGTAATTCTTGCCAATGCTTTACAAGATATGGTCTGATTCATTTCTTCTTTCTCTAGGGTGGGGTCCTGGCGTATATCCTCTTCTTTTGATGTTTCTTGATCCTTTTCTTCCTCCTCTTCATATTCTATGTAAAATAATTTCTTCTCAGCACACTTATGACCTTTAGTGCATTTGCTATCACAATTGTAACAAAGCCCTTTTTCTCTTTTTTCTTCCAATTGTTGTGGTGTAACCTTTGTATGTTGTGGAAGGCTGTGAGAAACAACACTTCCATATTTATAGTTATGAGGGGTATGCTTCCTAGTTTCCATAATTTTTCTTTCCATTATGTCACAAAGCCCTTTTACTCTTTCCAATTGTTGTGGTGTTGCTCTAAAGAAGGTGTTTCTCTTTGTATCCTCATAATGTGCTATCATTTCCTCCGTGAAAATTGACCACGTAACAAGTTTTTTACGAGAACAAAGCCCTTCATACCATAAAAATTGATCTGGTTATAAATATGAAGATGCAATATATAGCTTTTGTAATAGTGGTACACCATGTAGATCAAAATATTGCTCCATCTGAAGTATCCAATTTACCGGATCCTTGCCATCAAACTTCCTCATCTTGCTTTTTCTTGATTTTAGGAGCTCAATCTTGAAACCACTGTAACTCTGTACTTTCGGATCTTTAAGTTCTGAAATTGTGACCTATAGTAGCCCTCTATGTCCTCTTTCCAATGCCACCATTCTGATCCAAATTGGATTCTCCAAGGAAGAGTTATGTCAAATCTCCCACAGTGACCTGATTATATACTAGTTCAGTAGAGTGAACTTGTACGACGTGCCACATGTCCCTGTTTCGACCTTTGGCTCTGAAAAGGATATAAAAGAAACTACAGTCCGTCCTCTTTCTATAGCTTCTTATGAAATTTCAATCCGATGTTCAGAGATAAAGTTATGACGATTTTCCCCAGGTCACCTGTTTGGAATGTAATTCAAGAGTTTGCAAAAAGACCAACTTCCTCATATCATATATCCGCAAATGTAGCATACAAAGCTCTGAAATTTGGACCCGAGATTCAGCGCGACGTCTTCTCAAATGGGTTTTTTTTTAGCTTCTAAAACATCGTAGAAAAAAAAGTTCTAGCGAAAATGCCACGATGACCTATTTGGAGCAGCGAAACCCTAGAATCCAAAGCTTTGATACCAAATGTTATGAAACCAGCTCAAGAAAAGATAGAAAATATAGATCAACGCCTTAGAATTCAGCCTCTTCGAGGGGGAAACCTCCTTTACATTACATAAATGAACAATTCTTGAATTATACAAATGAAAAGAACTCCTTTCTATATATAGGAGTCTAAGGGGTCATAACATAATCAGAGCCGACATAACAATAATAATGTAAGGGCACAATAATAACAATAGTGGGCTTCTATGTGGCACAATAGTAACAATATGGGCACTACATGGGTACATCAATATAATAAGTGGGTTGTACTAATAACAATAAGGGGTTACACTAGTAGTATATGGACCTAACAACGACTATGGCCTCAGAGGTCCAAAATAACAGTGGGACCCAGGGACATATTGTCTGAGTGGTTGACTTGTCTCCTAAGGGTTCTGTTGATTATGTTTGATGACTTACGTGATGTTCTATTGATTCCACTTCCTTAAGGTTACCTAGGAGGTTGAATCTCATCAAGTAGCCTCTCATCTTATGTTTACCTTGGTTGGCATGGTTACTTGGGTGGATGTGCAAGGAGACTATTACAAACAAGTGGTATGTTATGAGTCATGAAAACTGAATGAGCATGAGTAGAACTACCCCACACATGATCTTGAGTTGGCTACAATCATTGAGTTTGATTTTGAGATCATGTACATCAAAGGTAAAGAGAACAGAGTGGAAAATGCTCTTAACATGTGGATACAGGTAAATCACATAGCATCTATGAGCTCCTATGGGACAGACTTACAAGATATGATCTTGCCAGCAGGTCAGCAGGATGTCAGATATATGGATATCATGCACAGGTTGCAGCAGAGTACTGGTATAGGTACAAGTGATAGTACAAGTAAAGGTACAAGTAATAGTATAGGTATAAGTATAGGTACAAGTCATGGTATAGGTGTAGGTGCACAAGATGTGGATTATTTCCTTACAACATATGTATTGGTTATATTCAGAGACAGGATATATGTGTCAGACAAAAGTGAGCTCAAGAAGGTGATCTTGAGGGAATTTCATGCAAAACCGTATTCAGGTCACCCAGGTTATCAAAAGACACTTATAGCAGTGAAGAGATTTTATTATTAGTTGAACCTGAAGAGGGATGTCGCTAAGCGTTTGTGGCTAAGTGTTTTGATTGTCAGCATGTGAAGGAAAAGTGTAAGCATCTAGGTGGACTTCTACAACCGATTACAATTCCAGAGTGGAATTGGGAATTCATTTCCATAAACTTCATCATAGGTTTACCATGTATACTTAGACAACATGATTCCACCATGGTTATTATGGATAGGTTGAAAAATGTTGCACATTTCATTCTAGTGAAGTCTACATTCTTAGCTAGCGATGTAGCACAATTATTCATCATAGATGTGGTTAGATTGCATGGTTGTATAAAGAATATTGCATCAGACAAGGATGCGAAGTTCATTTCCAAGTTTTGGAAGAAGTTATTTGTAGGTTTGGGCATATAGTTGGCCTTCAGTACAACTTATCATCCACAAACAAATGGACATACATAAAGGGTCAACATGATATTGGAGGGCATGTTGAGGATGTATGTGATGCATGTTGGTTGAGTTTGCATACAACAATGGGTATCGAGAATCTTTGATGATGAGTCTATTTGAGGCATTGTATGGGTAGAGTTGCAATACTCCTGTCAGGTGGAGTGATCTAGTTAACATAGTGTTGATTGTACCAGACATGTTGGCAGACACGGAACAAGAAATGTAGGTAATCAAGAAGAATATAAAGGCAACAATACGATAGGCAGAAGAGCTATGCATATCGGAACAAGTTGTTCCAGGTTTTCTTGGTTGGAGAACATGTGTACTTGCACATCAAACCAAAGAAGATCTCCTTGTAGATTGGAGCATGTGTCATGATGGCACCACGGTTTTGTGGACCCTTCACTATTATTGAGAGGATTGGGCCAGTAGCCTATCGACTTGTACTTCCTCTGACTGTGAAAGCCCATGATGTTTTCCATGTGTGATTTCTTAAGAAGTATGTTAAAGATCTTGATCATGTGAATGAATGGTCTATATTGTTGGTGGAACCAGATGGAGAATTACAGCTGAAGCCTCAATGTATATTGCCGAAAAATGTGCTCATGCTCCAGAGCCGAGAAAATGAGCAAGTTAAGGTGCAATGGAAGCACTTTGGGCCCAATGAAGCTACATGGGAGATGGCGGATCAGATGCAGACTATGTATCCTTCCTTGTTTACTGATTGAGGTAAAGCAATTTTGATATAATGTTTTGGTATATGTCTTGGTATATGTTTTGGTATATGTTTTGGTGGTGTTGCTATATGTACATATGTATATGGATGTAAATAATGCCATAAGATATGTTATAAAACTCCAATAAGTGGTATGGTGTCATGTCATGATGATGTTATGTTGTTATGTTTCCATGTTGGTTACTTCTCAACAGGTTGATCATTGTAAATACTGCATCGAGCTAAGTTATAAAGCTTCATCGACGATATGTTTTTCTTGCAACAGTGTTGTGGTTATATGTGTTGTTGAACACCGAGGATGGTGTTGACCCAAGGGGGAGGGTTCAGTAACATCCCTGGTGAAAATTACATGTAATAAAAGTTAATAAAGGAAAAATAATAACCACAGTTGATGGGACACTTATTCCAAGATGAATGTTGGGCAAGACATCCTAATGTGGGTGTTCATTTGGTTATTAATGGCTAAGTAAATTGGCAAAGGCAATGGCTAAGGCTTTGGAAAGGAAAAACGACATTTTTGGCACATTTATTTATGAAAATAATGGAAATTAGGAGCAAAAGGAGGTGAAGGGTCATAGATTACATGTGAGGAGGAAATTGAAGGAAAATAATGGAAAATGAAGAAAATAGAGGCTTCATTCATAAAAAGGCTTACGAGGACTAGTAGGTAACCTTTTGTCGGTTCAATTTTGGAGCTCTCTCATACTCTCGGAGACTTAAAGTTTTCTTGGAGCATTATTGGAGGGTGTGGAATACTTGGATTTTGGAGCAAGAAGGCAAAGGAAGAGAAGAAAATAGCAAGAGGACATCAGGATCAACAATTAAAACGAGATTTTCTTGCAGGTACCAAGTTGCATGTATGTTTTCTTCACTAGTTTTGGCATGCATGGCATATGCATGCGATTTGCTGGTTGTGATCTATCATTGGAATGAAGGATGGTCGAGATTGATAATGGATTTCCTAGCCTTGCCATTTCATGGATACTCATGGGGATTGTGGGTTTATTTCCTTGTTTTTTTGTTGGTTCTCATGTTTCCTTAGATTGGGTTGAGTTACTAGTTTTTGGAGCCTTGGTTGAACAAATGATCTAGAGCCCTGTAACAACTTGGGTTGAGTTACTAGTCCCGTGGCATTGGTTGGAAAAATTCTCTAGAGCCCTTGGTGGGTTGAGTTACTAGTCCTAGAGCCTTGGTTGGACAAACCTCTGGAGCCTAGCGGAAAATATGGGTTGAGTTATTAGTCCCAGAGCCTTGGCTGGAACAAACAATATGGAGCCCTAAATGTATGGGATAATGACCAATCTGATGATGGTTTTGTGATGTCTGATCATGAGGTGGAATCATTGTTTGATGGGTTGAGGTGGATGGCCTCTGGAAGCCCTAAATGGTTTTGGATTGATGTATTCTATGAGATCCCACATTCATGCTTGGAATATGGCACGAGGGTGAATGAATGAAGAGAGATTTTTCTCAACCATTCTACAATCGATGGAACGTGGAAGTCCCATCCCAGGTTTGGATTTCGCATCATCAATATGAGGTTATTTATACTTCTATTTCTATGATTATTATACTGGTTATGTGGTATATATGGTTGCAATTTCGTGAGTATTTCTGCTGCTATTATGTTGGTTATTTATATGTTTTATGACAATAGCTATGTATGGATCTCATCATGTTTTTACTGGTAAATGAATGATCAATGTATCTATGACCTAATGGATGAAATGGCAGTTGATGTGTTGAGGCATCAATGCTTCTTAGCGATTCTCATCTAAGTATGAGACCCCTATGCTCAGATTTTTTATTTACACCTATAGATTACATATTCGTGATATATTTGACGAGATTCTTGGCATGGCTAGTAGGGGTCCAGTCGACGTCTCACTCAAGTGATTTCTTTCATAGGGTCATTTCCTTGTTATATTATTTTTCTAAATATGTGATTCAATTCTGGGCAGTGAACTGGGATCTGGGCCTAAAAAAGTGGCTCAAATCCTGGGGACGATGGCACAACATTAAGCAAAAAAGTCCTTGGACTCTTTCTTGCAGGCTTGTGAGAGTGTCTAGAGGTACCTGGAGCTGCATGCCCATAACACAAGAGTGTCTAGAGGTCAAGTTGCCCAAAAGTTCAGTGGGACCCAGGGGTTGATTAGCAGAAAGGTTGGATTGGCTCCTGAGGGTCCTAATGCTGATGTTGAATGTTTGTATGGTGTGTTTCCGTTTTTTCCACTTCTTTAACATGACTTAGGAGGTCGAATCATATCATAGTGGCCTCTCATCGCATGTTTACCTCGGCTAGCTGGTTGCTTGGGTAGATGTGGGAGGAGGGTGTTATAGATTTGCTTGCAAGTATGGGTCACATCGTTGCTTCTTTTTGAAAGCATCCAAATATCACCCAAATATCCAGTGCCATTTTTGAAACACAAGTTGTGATAATATTGTAGTATTTTCGCGTTCATTTCCGTCTTTGTTACATATTCATTCTCCAATTTAAATACATTCTCCCTTCGCTACTTCAGAAGTTGTCCAGCTACGCTCGGGGCAACTCTAGCTTGGCAATTTTGCACAAAGTTTTTTCACCCACACAATTATTCAAAGAAAGGATGATTTCCCTACTGATAACAAAACATAATTCATCTCTTCGACTAATTCATCATCTGAGTTTCATGTTCATGTTCTATAAGCTCTTGATAATTTTTATCTTTAAAATAAAAATGATCAATTAATCATTTTTATTTAAATGAACATCACTCTATAAATATAAATATGCATTTTCAATAAATGTTGTACACTTGCTTAAAAAAATGGATCAAGTCAATATTGTCCATACAAATACCTCAACTTATGCACATATTGTATATTAACAGTACCTCATCAAATCAAATTGGTAAAAACAAAACTAGGCAAATGATTTCAGTCAAGTTAAGAGCAACCTAAGACCATACTTCACAAGTGAGTTAAAACTAAATCAAATGAACATGCCAACACAATGCAAAACAATACAACTGAGCAAGTTAGCTAACACTAAATCGAATGAAAAGGAAAAGGAAATGCCATGTTGAAGGAAAAAATTAATTATTGCATTGAGGAGCTTTATAGTTCAATGTGAAGAGATGTTATATTATTAATTTTATTATTTAAATTAAAATAATAATACATATTAGCACAATCATATTATATGAATAATAATAATACATATTAGTATAATCACATTATATTAATATTAATGTTAATATTAATAATAGATTAGCTTAATTGTATTATATTAACCACATGCACAATCATAGTAATACGTGTGGTCGATATATATGCATATATCAATATCAATAAACCTAATATTAAAACTCAATATTTCAAACCTAACATTATAAAACTTAATATTAAACCCCAATATTATAAAGCAAAAACCCTATATTATAAACACTAATATACCTCATACTATAAACTTTATATATTAAACACTTTATAATATTGAACCCAACATAATAAATCATATATTACAAACCCAATATTCTAAAAAATATTATTATAAATCTTAATATCAAACCCAATATTTTAAACCTTAAATATTGAAAACCCTATATCGTAAACTCTAATATATAGCCTAATATTATAAACCCAATATATGTTATATTAAAATAATAATACACACATTAATAACTATTATACTTTAAAATTTAATATTTAAATTTAATTAATAAACATCTAAAAGATAATATTCATAATCACCTGTTTATTTTCTATGTATAAATCCACTTTAAAATATTATAAAATATATCAACGAAAAATGCTAAAGACATAAATAAAAATATATGTATCACAATTTTGATTAAAAAAACAAATTCTACATATAGAAATACAAAATTTATATAATTTATAAAAAAAATTGTTGAGTATTTGAAGAAATATTTACACCCAAAAAATTTTGACAAATTTGATACTTCTAAATTCTTTAATAATCTTAAATTAAAATATCACATAAAAAATAAAAAAAATTACACTATATTATAATATTATATATATAAAAATTTGATTTGATTTCAAATTTAACAAAATGATGATGATAAACTTTAAGAACTTCTCTCAATATTTTTATTCAAAATAACTTTACAATTATTAACTAAGATCAAATAAAATTAAATAATCGTTCCCATTAAAAGATGAAAAATGTTAGATATTTTAACTAATATACTTTATTGCTTTTTAAATTTCCTCCAAATTTGCTCGGTAACATTAGTATGTGTAACATTAATTTCAATAGTTTAGATTTTATTTGAGAGATGAAATAGTATTTTATATTTAGGGTGAAAAAAGTGCATGCTAGTGTATAAGACAAAATTTCTCAACAACTTTCGCTTATAATTCAGTTGTAAATTACAACACCAAGAAAATTGCAAAACCATATTGTCGTTAAGTCACAAAAAATTGAATACACCATGGCTTACCTCAATTCCAAGCTTAGGAGCTTTTAGTTGGGTTGTCATGCTTGGATCTTCATCTGATAATGGAAGATCTGAAAGCTCCAACTTCTCGACATTTTACAGAGCATTGGGTAAGACATAAAGAACGTGCTCTAAAATGAAGAGCTCTGAATTAGCATTTGATATTTCAAGGGTATAATACAGGATGGGCAACACAATAAAGTGATTTTTTATCCAAATCCCATAGGTTTTTGGACAAAAATACATAATGCCTAAATGGCTTATAAGGACTCAACTTCACCATATGCTTTTCAACAACTAATAAGTAGTTGTTGGGACTCATTTTGGCTGCACTGGTGTAATTTACAATAGCCGAACAATGTTGGAGTACAGTGCTAACAAACTCAGCAATGCCCTCTCGGAAGGCTTCTTCCATAGGTGTGACAGTGGAACCCATAAAGTCACCCTCACTCTGCAGGGATCTCTTCCAATAAGGCAAAAATGCCTCCAAGGGCTTATTCACAATTATGTAAGGGGTCTGCAAGACTCTAGAGAAGACATCACATCCTAAAACCACATGGCATAACTGATCCTCCCACCTCTTGCGTCGAATTGTTCATGCCACAACTTCATTGCCAACTAAAGGGAAGCCAAATGTTGTGTAGAAAATTAATTTAGACTTGTCGAGTTGTAGTTGTACTTTATCCGAGATGCATAGTGTGGCCAAGGAAGCAATAGCCACTCCCATGGAGTGACTGGTGAACACCACAGTTTTCCCCCTTTCATATTCTTGACGTGCATGCACCAAGAATCAAAATTACAAAACGAATGCATGAAAGGGTTAATTGGTGCTTTAGGAAGATTTGGCATTGGCCCATTGTTCTCAAGCTCAGATGTTTTATTTGGTTGGCTTTAGAGAACAAGATATTCATTTGGGACAACTTGCTCTGAACAAGTTTTAAAGGACCAAATATCTGTGTTCCCCATTCAAATGACATTGAAACTATTGATCACTTATTTTTCCAATGCACTTCCTTGAAGTCTTCTTGGACTGAAGTTCTTGCCTCACTTAATATTCTGGACAAAGGACCCATGTCTCCTCTTGAGTCATGTCTTTTCTGGGGGGAATATAAGATGGGAATGTACAAATATATGCCTATATTCATTGCATGGGGCATATGGAAGGTTCGTAACAAATTCATTTTTTAAGTGCTTCTAGTTAATATATCTTGTATCCTGCCCTAGATTCTCATTTTTTTCAAAGTTTTCTTTTGGCCTCTGAATTGCTAACGATTCTGCTCCTTTTGCTATCCTCCAAGCCCACATTCATGTAATGTTAGCTTCTTTAATAGTGCTTCTTAGGTTGACATTTATGGAGGGGGTGCTATCATATTTTCTCTAGGCAACAAGTCCTTCCAGATCTGGTTGAATGTTGCATCTGGATCCAATACCAAAGCTGAGGTTACAATTTTCCAGGATTTGCTTTATTTTGCTGCGTCTATGAATGTGGACCCTTTTCAAGTTTATGAAGACTTGAAGTTTGTTATTGACTAGCTAGCTTGAATAAGTCGTTTCCAAGTAATCTCTCTTCACCATTGGATGGAAAGGGTCATTTTTCTCAAGAGTCAATTCTATTTTCTTAATTTTCGATATATTCATCATGAATGGAATGTCCAAGTCAATAAACTATCCAAACAAGCTCTTTATGCGGAGGAAGGTCAAATATCTATGAAGAACATAAGGTTATGCATTTATTAAGGTGTGGGAATCTTCCATTCCTAGGTGGTCTTCAGCTGGCACTGAATTTATCTTAATCCTAATCTTGTCTTCTATCTAATGCTTCGCTTTTCAATAACTCCAATTTACAAGACAATTTGTTGATCTTATGCTTCAGATCTTTGTATGTTTTTTTGCTACAATTTACCTAACTCTTTTTATACATTTTGTATCAATGGATGACATTCTATTTATAGCTCAAAGTTATATTTTATGTAATTTGTGGAGCACCATGAGATATCTTATGTCCTTTTGTCAAGTCTGTCTTCGTTTACTCAAGCTTCTTGGTGCTCACCAAGACAATATATGACTCTGTACTCCTCTTTCTTATAATGAAAATGATGAATTTTCTTTCTATGGAATATGAAGGGTAGTCTTATCAAAATTTATATGGTAGTCTTATCAAAATTTATATGTATTGATAATTGAATAATTAGGAATATAATATATTTTAAAAATTAATTAAATTATATTTTTATTTTAAATTATTATTATTATTGATTAGGAAAAGAATTATAAATTAAGATTCTTAATTTATAAATAGATTTGTTATATTACTATTAACATATATTCATTTTAACTCTGGATACCAAGCACGAAAAGGAATTACATTACATCTCTTACTCTTATCAAGTTTTGCATTTTAAAATATTTGATGCCTCTGTGCTCCATGCTAGTTTATGTATTCGAAATACTTATCAGTTTTTTATTTTGAGAAAATTTAACTCACACACAAATGTTTTCAAGATGATATCAATTTTATATATATATATATATATAACTAAAATATTGTCTGAAATAGATTTTATCAAAGTAAAAAATAATAAAAATAATATATATATATATATATATATATATAGATAGATATATATATATATATAAAAGTTTTGTAAGTATTTTGATTTCATCCAACATTTTACACCTAATAAGAGTTTACATGTGTTCAATGAGATTTTGGAAAATTATCTTATAAGTTTTTTTTTACAATATAGAGAAAACTCAATCTAATATTTTCTAGTGTAATTCCATTTGAGGGATTAGAGCAAAAGAGAATGAGGAATGGGGGTGTTGGAAAGTTTTATAACTAGGCGAGTTTGTTGTCTCAATGTGTAGCCAGACATAATTTATAGAGAAACAATCTTATTTCATTGCTACAGGTTAGAGATACTTTAATTGATATTTTTGGTAGGACTACTCCTTGGCTAAACAAACCTTATATGCTTTTTTCGTTTTCTTGAATTTTGTCTACAATTTTTCCTTGAATTTTGTCTACAAATTTCCCTTTGTGAGCAGCTAGGCATAATTTATAGACAAACAATCTTATTTCATTGCTACAAGTTAGAGATACTTTAATTGATATTTTTGGCATGACTACTCCTTGGCTAAACAAACCTTATATGCTTTTTTTGTTTACTTGAATTTTGTCTACAAATTTCTCTTTGTGATCAATAATATTGTTGTATATATGCGTTTTTTTATTAAAATAAATTAATTGAACTAACATATTCAATATTACTATTTATTTATGAAGAATTAGTGCATATATATATATATATATATATATATATATATATATATATATATATATATATATATATTTTGTAACATTATGTGTATATATATATTGTAACATTATGTGAAAACATCTCCCTCATATAGTGTAAATAACGTTATGAGCCCAAAACTCATAAGTCATGTCATATGATATATTTTTTTAATTACTCAATTTAATTAAAATAACATAACTTTTTTGCAAATAAATCTTAACCTTTAATTTCTAAACACTAATAAAAATATTCTAAAATACTTATGGAGTTTAAATCCCTATAATCCACCTTTAAAAAATATCAAAAATTAAATTAAAATTCCCAAAACTCTATTTCAAAATTAACATAATTATTTACAAATAATTTAAAATTTTATTTAAATGTAAAATAATTTTATAAATTTAATTTGAATTTATTTAATTATATAATAAATTGGTTTATAAAAATATTAATTTGTAAAATATATATTTACTATTTAAGTGATTAGGTTTGTAATATAAAATATTTACTTTCTTATTGAAAAGATAAAATTTTAATCCAAACCACTACCATATGTAAGAAAGAAGATATGATATACCGCTATTAAAAGATTTAGCTATTTTAATTTGAATATTATTTTGTTGTTTTAAAATATTTTTGATAATTAAAAAAGAATATATGATATAATGTTATTAGAAGATTTACTTGTCTTAATTTGAATACTTTTTGTTATTTTAAAATATTTTGGATATGTAAAAAAGAATATATAATGTAATGGCATTAGAAAATTTACTTATTTTAATTTGAATATATTTTTTTCGTTATAACTTGTTACTAATTCAAGTCCACCAATAATATATATATATATATATATATATTAAATTAAATATTTGAATTAAGAAAGTAAGAAACCAATAAAATATATATATGTTAAATTAAATATTTGAATTAAGAAAGTAAGAAACAACAAAGGTGGCATAAAAATTTAAAAATGTGCAACTTTATTTTAGCTTTAAAAAGATTAATAATAATTATTTTTTAAAATATTAAAATTTTTAAAACATCTTTAAGTAAACGTAAATTAATATTATTTAAAAATTCCCATTTACACATGGATATACGCCTACACTCCCCAACTTTAAAACTCATACAACACTCAATATCAAAAGATGTTGAGTACGTAAAATGGAAATCATTTTACTTGAACGTTGAACGTTTTTAAAGATTTTTACTTCATCGTGAAAGAATTTTGTGATGTGACATTTTAGACGGTAAATTCATTAAAAGCGGTGAACAACACCAACTTTGGTCTCTCTAAATTTCCAACAAAATCTTTATGGTATTTTTCTCATTAATTTAAAAACGCAGAAATAAAAATTCTAACTACTAAAAGAAAATGCTCAGAGAGTGAGCTTATTTATGTACATTTCTATTTATGCATCATAGCTTAATTCATCTAGGTGAGTTTAACCCTCCAATGGAGCCAAGCCAGCGTTAGAGTACTGGGCTTTATGCCTTCATGCTGCTGAAATTTAAAAATTAAAGTAGGAATGCACCATAAAAAGTCTGCAAATGAAAAGCTTGATGCATGCTTTAGACACAACCCTTCAATGGAGCCAGGCCAACATTAGAGTACTGGGCCTTTTGCCTTCATGCTGCTGAAATTTAAAAATTAAAGCAGGAATGCACCATAAAAAGTCTGCAAATGAAAAGCTTGATGCATGCTTTAGACACAACCTCTGCGGCTGATCAAAGAATATGCCCATGTACTCAGCTACAAGGTCATGTAATGAACAAGGAAATTTTGCATCTGCCTCCTTTTCATGAGTAGTCTGCTGACCAATATCCTCTTGGCCAGGGTAGCCACAAACACCTTTCAGCTCCTCAGCCTTAGATTTTTCGAGAAAAGATTGTTGCTGATCATTTGTTACCCATTTGCCGACGGGCCAACCCTCTTGGAAATCTGCAGTAGAATCTTTAGTTTTTGAGCTGCAAGAGCCAGAGACAGGGGGACCTACCGAGACTCCCCGGCAGGGACCTTTCTACAATAAGTAATCATAGCCACTGCTTGGTCCTTCGACTCTAGGCTCTTCTTGAAAGTTTTGCTGTTGGGAGCCTTCTCCCCACTTGCTGGTAAACAACTCCTTCTGAACTTACACGACCATCTCTTCCTCCTTTGAATAATATGAATAAAAAATTGGAGGGTCTTGGTCTTGTTCTCCATGTGAAGGGTGTACATTGTGAACTGGAGCCTCTTTGTTGATCTCCTAATCGACCTCCTTTTCGTGTAGCTTCCCATGATTGAGATTGTGGTGGCTCTACCTCACTTGAATCTCCATCAGAGTCATATACATCATGAGAAGGAGAAACATCGGGCTCGACTGAATAAGCACTCTGAGAGTTAAAATTTAGATCAACGATGTTGCCTTCTTTTCTTTCTTGCTCATTGGGCAAATCTTCTTGATGTGAGTAGGTATATTCTTGGAATGGATTCTCACACACATCTTCAGCAGGGTCGCTAACCTCGGAAATGCCTTTATCATTAAAATATGCATAGAAATATTCAAGTAGAGGATTCGATGGATAAAATATTTTGAAATATTCATAGAATGATGTATGAAAACATTTCAAGGAAGATATGTTGCCACGAGGTATCATTTTAAACCAAACTCTAGCATCCTCCTCTAAAGAATACATGAACAACTTCATTTGTACATCTTCAAGAAAAATACCTTGTTGTTCCATGCATTCATATTATTCTTTGTGGTGTTGGTCATGCCTTCTATCTGTGCTCCCACTGAATCTAGGCAAATAGGTATACCATTCACAAAATGAAGGGACATGATTTGGATAGCCAACGATAGAAGAAAAATCCAGTGGGGAAAATTTGTTGGCCAAAAATGCAGGAAGGGCCATCTCGAAAACCTCCCTATATGAGTGATTTCAGTTTCAAAAGTAGGGAAAGTTTTCGGTTGTTGTAGCATCAGGGTGAGTATGGGGCTTCTTGAAAGCCAGGATGATCAAACAGAGATATGGACAGTGGAGTCGCCAAGATGTTTACCATAAAATTGACAGTGGAGTCACCAAGGTGAGAGATCTTCAACCCACACTTCCCTTGCTCACCTAACAGAGGAAATGTAAAATTTTGTCGTACCCAAGGAAAAATATTCTAATCCGTTCCCCGACAACGGTGCCAGAAAGATGTTGTCGCTTCAAATCACACTAGCAACACTAGTGTTGCAGGGGAGATATAAGGCTCCTAGAGACAACTTCTGGGTTGATTGTAGACCAGTGCCTAAGACATCTTAAAGAGAGGAGTGCTTAAGATATAATATGTGAGGGGTTTTCAGCACCCCAATTTTCATAGGATGGGATTGGTTCAATAAGCCTTCACTGAGGTAGACTCAAGCCAAGAGATGGATCCAAATGCGGGGGGTATATTGGGGTAATCTCAAAGAGAAATGACTTCTTCTGGTGGCTAACACACAACAATGAGACAACTCAATACTGAAGTTGCAGTAATGGTAGAGAGGAAGAGAAGGAGGAGGGAAATATATGCATAGGGTTGTAAGGAAGACAAAATCCTAAGCAACAATGTTCAAGTAGGAAGATGGAGTTAGTTGTATAAGGCTGTAAACAACACAAAATCCTAAGCAACAATTTTCCAATATAAATATGGAAGAGGAAGGAGGTGGAATGATAGAAACAACAGAGTACTTATTGATGTTTCATGCTTATAACATGGGTACCTTTATCACTAAACAATGTGAGAAAGGTTGTGCTCATATAGGTACTGCATGTTAATCTAATAACACAAGTAAATCTGTAGTTGCTACATGTACTATAGGCTATTGAATAACACAAGTAAATATGTAATACACAAAGGCATTGTTCTCTATTTAGTAGCCAGGGTAAATCCATGAATCAGGGAGAAACCAACAATCTCATTACACTATTTCAGAGAAGGAAAAACAACTTATGAAATGAGGTTACAGAAGGGAAAACATACTGCACATCGATCATGCTTGGAATCACCAGAGAGTTTCATTCATCCAATATGAGTCCAACATACTAGTCCATAACATTCAGCACAACATTAGTCAAGTCCCCCATGAATGAGAAAATAGAACCAAAGTGGCATCTCAGAATTCAGACCCTGCAGGTGAGAAATTTCGGAACCAGCCAACCAACCTCCTCCCTCTATTAAAGTGTTGCTTCCCACTTTTTATAAGAAGAGGGGGAGTTGGAATTACAGTTTACAAAATATCTCAGCCCAGGGCTAGTTGTCTGATGGACTAGCTACCTGGGCTTGCGATGGCACTGTTGCCCAAAAATATTACAATAGGGATCTGCTCCCTTTCTTGGAAATAAATGGAAATTGCAGAACTAATGAAAGAAGGAGGAAAATAGAAAGATGAAGGAGTAGGTGTCCCTCTGCTGTTCTAGTGGAGGCACCCTGATCAAGCCACATCCTTGTCGTGATGCACTTCTCCTACTGCTCGACTAGTTTCTGTCAATTCTGCCTTAACTTCCTGAGTAGCTCGTTCACTGGAGTAGGGAGTGGGTCGACTATGAATGCCTGTCGTGGAGTGGGAATGGAGTGTGTCCTAGTAGTCCTTTGTTGCATGATGGAGTGGAGCACCATGCCGTGCCATTAAGTCTTCCTGAGTCCCCCCCATACTGATCTACTGCCGTGCCATACTTCATTCACTGCTTCAGCTGCCGACTCATACACCTTCAATTCCCTGTATTATGCTATCGAGGCCTTGCTGTAATCTGGGCTTTTTCCTTTGTAACATTACGAATCCGCGGGCTATGATCCCCCTTAAGCCCCTTTGGTTTATCCCCTTTCCACTTTTCTTATCATATGACCGGGGGGTATGACTAGGGGCATAGCCCTCGAGAGTTAAGGCCTTCAAGCTCCAGTCCCAGGGGAATTTTTCCATTATTATGCAGAACACCGCATCCCAATGAGTTATAGTGTTTTGCCTGTGACTTTCCCTTGACCCTTGCAATCGTCGATCTACGGGATTGGGCCCACCAAAGATATCGCAATCACAACCACAGAGAGGGGGGCCTTTTAACTTCTTTCTCAACACTAGCCGACTGTCCAGACACGGGAACTTTATAGGCCTGATCACATAATATATCGAGTGCAGGAGGATCCCTGCTTATCGCAATTGCAGGGCAGTAGAGACTAAGGTGCAGGAGTGCCTTAGCCTGTGTGATTGTTGATCACCGATTTGCAGGGTGGTGTCATCATTGCTAATTGTCACCTTGTAAGTGGTGACACGTGTCACTGGGAAATGCCCCTATAGGACACCTTAAAACGTCGAATCTGAGTGACACGTGTCTCCTGTATGGCCATGTCACCTTCCGTATTGCCACATGGAGGAGAGAGAAAGGGTCCACTCGGCCTTCATTTTTTCATGAAATCCTTTGTTAAATAGAATCTCCCGCTCCTTGACAATTTAACACTGTATTGCAAATCGACGATACACAAGGTTTTTAAAGTTAGAACCCCAACGCCATGCCAATCGTCGATATGTGGGATTTATTGTGAGACTGCATGGTCACGACACTACGAGATTGCGGGGTCGCAGCACCGCGGGACTGCAAGATCACAAGATGGCCGATATGCGAGATGTAGGATGGCCGATATGTGGGATGGAATATATGCGATGAGATTAGCCCTCGGACCTCCTATTTGCGATTTTATTTAAGTCTCTTCTCCTTGTCTTCTGGATTTTCATGGGTAACTTCAACATGCCATATCTTATGCTCTAGAAATAACTTTTTGGACTTCCATTTATTGTTGGAAATATCTTCCAGATCACTATGCAGTGAGGGGGGTATAGTTAAGCTCTAATAGCTTTTGTGGCTTGGGAAATGGCTTCAAAATCACTTCTCTTTTGCACTCTTTTCACATTTGCAAGCATATTTAGTAGTGAGTGAAAACACTTTCGATGGACCCTGCTACACAAAAAATGAGAATACATGAAAAATGTGATTGCAATCACGTTTTTTCATGCATTTCTCATTTTTCGTGTAGCAAGGTCCATCAGAAGTATGTAACATGGGTACTCCTTGGATGAGGAATTGAATTTCTCATCCAAAAAGTACTCCCGCTCGAAATTTGAGTAAAACCTTAGGGAGATAAGCTGAAAACACAAGTTGAAAAAATAGGTTTATTATTTTTAATCTTTTAACTTTTTTACTCCATAAATGGTGAATCACCCCCTAGGGTTGACATCATCATCTTAAATCCTATTGGTTCTTATAAAGTTTATTTTAGTTGTACATTTTTCTTAGGAGGCTCATTTTAGACATCAAAGTTCCCTTAATGAGTGTATTGAGATGTGTTTGAGTTGAATTGGAGTATGATAGTAGCAGTTCACATGATGATGCCAACATTTGGTGATTTGGCACAATATGAGTTGCACTGATGTGTTGCAACTGAGTTGGAGGGAGCAACCTTCCATGAGTTGAGGCAATGTGGAGGATTTCGATGAGTTGTGGCTGATGACCATGAGATTGAGGAGTCTTACCCACATAGATTCATGAGCCTTGATGGGGTTCGCGCGATGGAAGTAAGGAGTTATGCGGTAGGGACAATTAGCGTTGGAGCTCATGACACTTTGAAAAATTTGGTCTTGGCGATAGATTTGCTGCGATGGTGTTGTTGAGGGCGATAACCTTTTTAAAGTGAGGGAGGATGTCAAGGCCTCAAGTTGGCACCAAGGCCAATGAGCACCCACGATGGGTCATGCTTACTTGGAGAGTCAAAAAACCTAAGTTAGATCGAGTTGGATAAGAGTGCATGATGGGCGCACCCACATACAGACAGGGAGCCCACTGATACAACGAGGGTGACTTGGAAAAGAGTGTATGTTGGAGGGAAAGTTGAGAGGTACATACGTGTTATAGTGAAGGGTACCCACACAACTCAGGAAAGGAGTGCACATCGCAAACTTATAGCGACCGACTTGTGGACTTTTTCCCACAGGCACACCCACATTGAGGGGCGCTTGGGCGCCAAGGCAGTGTTGTGCGACAAGCATGCGATGGGAGGTATGAGCGGTAGCGATGTGGAGTGAAAAAAAAATAAGTGACGAATGAAGAGGTAGCATGAACGTGAACGAAGTACCCAGGTAGGTGCGTTCTCGCCCAGTGGGTGCGCCTGCCTTCCCATCAACAGGTCGGCCCAAGGGCACGCCTACCCATAGGCAGGTTGGCCTAAGGGCATTCAAAAAACTTGGAGGTCAGATCAAATGATGAAAGGAAGTGTCAGCTAAGTGAATTGGAGTTGGTTGGATGGCTATATATTGGAGAGAGTCATTAGACCATGAGGCAACCAAGGCAACTCACATAACTTAGAGAAAAGTGTGAAGTTGTGAAGTGGGCAGTTCTGAGGCAGAATGTGCAGAACAATGCAATCCACATGCACGAAGTAGTGGTCGCATTCAAAAAGTAACAATCTGTGCCTATGCACCTACCTAGGGTGGGAAAGGTAGATGAACTTTTATTTTGGGTGATTTCTGCAGCTGCGGAACTTAGGGTTTCTTAACAGTATAGGCAAAGGCTGAACAACTTGGAAAGTAGTGTGGGAAGAGGCTGCATGACTTGGAAGGTAGTGTGGGTAGAGGCTACATGACTCGGAAGACAGTGTGGGAAGAGTTGCATGAATTGGAAGGCATTGTGGGCAGAGCTCTACGACTTGGGCAGAAATTTGGTGGACGATTTGTTGGTCTAACGAGGCAACTACCATAGAATTTCTTATGTTGTATTTGTTGATGTAAGACATTTGCATATTTAATATAAATGATTGGGGCAAACTACTTGCAGAGTTTCTCCCTCACTCCATAAACTTGTGTTGATTGTCATATATTGTTGGATCACATTGTCTATGAGGTAAATGTTAAATAAGTTAAATGAAATAGATGAATTGTAATCCCACTGCATAATTGAAGTAAAGGAACACTTAAACGCAAATTTGGTTAAGTGTTGGATTGTAGGTGTAGTTTAAGTGACATTAGCTTAGGAAGAAGTGAACTCTTGCCGATGCCGCACAACACCCACAGTGGACTTAAGTCGCCACTAGTGTGGGGTCATGGCACCATGTGTACCTCAAGGGGTCTTGTCTTGACCTCCAGATAGTAGCTGACAAGGGAAACCTTTGTCCTACTTTCAAATGACACTTATATATATATTATTTGTTAGCTTTTCCCAATTTATAAAGTTTACATTAGATTATTAATTATATATTTACGAAATTTTTAAGAAAAAGATTATTAAATACCTACATATTAATTCTAGCAAATTGGGAATTTGACTATCAATTTGGAAGATTTTATAAAGTAATGTATTGTAAATTTGTTTTTAAATATTAAAATTGCTCTATGACTGTAATGAAATTACTACAGATTGATCTCATATGTCTAAGGGAAGGAATGCGATTAGTTCATACTAGTAAAAAATGATGTAATAGTAATAACAAATACATTGTACTTCACCTTTAGTTGTAACAGATTCATTAGCTTTCAATACTATCCATGGTGTTGAAACTAACTACTCTATCATCAAGTTTCTTACATGTTTGATTAGAGCTTTAAGCTAAACAATTACTGATAGATTGCACATAATGACTTGCGTTGAACTTATACTTTTCCACATTAGCATAAACCTTATTACTCTTTACAGATATTTTAAATTTTATTAATAAATTTGACTTTGATTATAAATGATCATATTTTGTAAATAATATATATATATATATATATATGTTTTCTTTTAAATTTTATTTAAGACTTTAAAACTACATATCTTAGATTTCATACCTCATATAAAATGAAAACTTATTACAACTTTAAAGGCAATAAATTAATTTTATAATGAATCATCTCTGCAATGGGTTTGAATTTGTCCTATTCTAATCACCAAAACACTTGAACAACAATGTAAATGTTAATAGTGGCGACATCTCAATCAAGGTCCTTGTGATGATCGTTGTGAAAGAACCATCATTAAATAAAATTTGTGGCACTACTGCTATTATAAATAATATTATAGCTCCCATGTAATGGAATTGAAGTTTCAATCATCCAATAACTGATATACAAAGTCCGTAAAAGGTTACTTAGTTTTCCTTTAACCCACAGGATTCAGGCGTTCCCAAAACTTGGAATATCATACTTTTTTTTATGCAATTTTCATTTTTCACAGAGGTATAGTGATGATATATGATGAAAACACACTACAATCATACCCTGCTATCATGCAGGAGTATCAATTATGATGTAAATTTTGTACCTTTGGCATGTTAATTGACACATTGAGCAATAATATGTTCAATCTGATAGCCCATCAAATTGCAGAAAAATAAATTAAAATATTGTCAAAAAACACTAAATTTTAATGTGTAAAGTTAAACTATGGAAACTTTACAAACATTTTCAATCAACGCCAAATTAATATGATACGATTAAAAACTCAATGCAATATTTGCTATAGGGATAATAAGAATTTAGTGCAAAAATATATATGAACATAAGAGTAATAATTATAAAGCAATTAGTCATTATCTTACAACAAACTATGTTTATGTTATTTTTATGATGAGGACAATATATTTTTACAAACAATTTAAGATTTTTTTATTTATTAATTTATTGAATATTGTTTTTTTTATAAAATTAATATTGCTAAATTTTTATAAAATTAACCATGAATAAAGATATGAGTTATGTACCTTCTCTTTAATTATAATAATGTCTATTTTAAAAATGTGTTTTCTTCATTATTTTTTTTTGATAGATTTCATTATTATTTATTAAAGAGAGATCATCAAAATAATGCCAATATTTATATATATGTTTTTATAATTATTTTCATAGAATAAGTTCCATTATTATTTTGTTGAAATCAATTTTTAAAAATGCATTTGTACTCAATTTATTCAAATGTGATCATAATTTTTGTTAGACATGAGCATTTAAGATCCACCCTATAATGATAACTTACATATGTCACCCAAAAAAAAATATTAAAATGGAAAAGGAATTTTATGTCATTGAAAGATGAAGGAAGAGTGTAGCGAATCAATATTTTCATATGTCGAAAAATATTTCAAATAAGGGATTTTATTTTATTGAAGATGATGGAAGAAGGTTAAAAATTCATTTAATTTTGTTATATATATATATATATATATATATATATATATATATATATTAATTAGAAATTGCCCCAAAACGTGTAAGGAGACACCGGTAGGATTTTTAAATTGGAAGAATTTGTATTCTGGTTTCCATAATCAAGAAAATAACAATTGATATATTAAATTTAAGTTTTTTTAGTGCATTTTTTTAATGTTTTTGTTTATATCTAATGCCATCCTTGGAGCCTAAAGTTAAATACATTACATAGTAACTTATGTCTTTACTTGTTGTTTATGAGCTTGAGTCAATCCAATTGTAGTTGATAGGGAGCCAATCTTAAGAATGAGTTAAGTTTCCTAAGAATGGACTAAACAAATTGATTGAAGAGTAAAATGACCTATTATCCAACAATTAATTATTCAATACTAATATTATCCATTCAAAAGTGTGATGCACTTAAGAATGAAGACTCATGTTCAATTATCAATTTCTTTTAACTTTAGAGTCTGAATTTTAATCTTGTCTCCAAGTAAATATCAAGTAAATGTTAATCTTGTCTCCAACTTTAATTTATTTATATTCCATTTCTAGCAAATGTGATTCTGTAATGTATTTCTAACAAAGAGAGAATGCTATGAATAAATATATTACTAAACTTATTCCAGGTAAGTTGATTTTCTAATACAAAACACCATGACAAACATTATACTCCATCAAATCTGGATATCCCTAGATGCTTTGCCCCATAACTTAAGCTCTGCAAATAAGGCTACTCCACATTTTACAGTTTCAATTTCAATTCTGATCAGGTGAAATGATATATTGATTAGCCATCCCTTACAAGCCCTTAGCATACCCAATTCACAGTCCATCTCCTTCCAATTCCTTCAGTTCTTCTTCCCTACTACTTTCTCATTCACTCCTAATTCAAAAAAAAAGAAAAGGTGATGGGACGAAAATAAGAAAATTGTCAGAATGGAAGTGGTGGTGGAAGCAAGGGATGTTGCCAACTCCAAAAAAAGAATAATACAATAAACAAGAAAGGCTAAGGAAACTCATATTGAAGAAATAAACATGTAATAAATGTATTTGATGTTTCTAAAAAATGTGTTTACCTTTTTCATGAATATTAGTTGGGCAACATGAAAAAGGAAAATGATGATGTTTCCAAAACAAAATTATTTGTAATTAAGTTAATAAGAAGGGGCCTTGATTATAAATGTGACCTCTCTCTTATAATAGAATGTGGAATTGTTTCCCAGAAATTTTGTGTTATTATATTTTTTTAATATGCATTATTATTACTGTGATTTTCAGGACAATTTTTAGATCTACATGTAGATTAATAAATCATATAAATTCAAGAAGGTAGGAGTTTATGATGGCATTGAAAGTCTAGATAGGAAAATATTCAATAACTTTTTTGAAGGATTAAGAATGTGTCTAAATAATTTATTAATGGATCACATTGTTGAAAAATGTTTTTATTCAAGGTTGCTCAAATATGATATTGGAAAGAGATTCAAAATCTTGATATAAGCAATAGGAAATGGAAAGAGTTGTTGCTATGGTAATGGAGCACTTTTTTTCATTGTTTAAGAAGACTTAAACATTATAGCATCTATCATATCATATGAAGCAGTTTCACATAATTAAAAAAATATTAATAATAATTTTGTAAAGGAGGGAGGTGTTACATATTAAGTAGAATCATATATTGAGCAGTTATGAGAAGAAAAAATTGTAGCCATTTAGAGGTGGCCAAAATTTCAAAGAGCACGAGTTAAGAAAAAAGGTGAAGTGAAAATTAATCAAAAGTTATTTGTTGAGTATAATTTTGTAGGGAAATTAGGATTGGATTGGATGAACAAAGAGAACTTAAGGAAATTGTAGGTAGTGAAAGCTCTAAAACGACACAAAACATGTTAAATTAGCAACTGGATTATAACTTATCTAGAAATCGACTTGTTTTCACTTAGACAAATCACATTGTTAATTGACTTATAATTAAAGTCTATGGAATTGTCCAAATGAAATTTGACTAATACAAATCTGTGTTTTGTAAATATAATAAGTCTTATTTATAATAATCTCATAACTAAAGTCTATAGAATTGTTCAAATAATATTTGATTAGGATAAATTTGTGTTTAGTAAACATGTTAACCAATTAATAACTAACACTCAAAATAAAACTTAAAAAAATATCATATTATAACCATAAAAATATTTTAGAAAAATTAATATAACAAATAATTTGTCGAGTCTACAAAATGTACGATGTAAAGAGCCTTTTCAAATCAAATTTTTTGTCCCTTCACCTAAAAGTCATAAACTTTATAAACATACACATACATTATATTAACATGAGCATGGGTTATGTATTATAAAAATGTATGCATATTAACACATGCAATCACCAATTAAATATATTAACTTATAGCCAACTAAATATATTATCATATCCAACTAAAGTTTAATAATTTATGAGCAAATTCATTCAACACTAAAATCTATTTAACTCATTAGTGCACCTTTACATGTTACATATTAAAATATCCAAATAACCAATCAAATATATTCATTCAACCCATTCATTCACGGTGAACAAAAAGTGGTAAACAAAATGTAAAACTTGCATAAGAATGTAAACGAGCATAACACAATAGGGAAAGTGAAGAGACAAAAAAATCTAACAAAACAGGAAGCAAAGATGAAGCATTAGAAATTTCATGAAAGGAAAACAATTATGTATTTTAAATTGTTATCATGTTACAAATATACATGCAAATAAATAATAATAGTATATAAAAGAATGTAAGCAATCCTTTCACACGTTCCTTTCTTGCAATATACATCTCAATGCCTAAATCCCATGGTTGAGGATAGTAGAATTAAAAGACGTATGTTTGGATTTGTTGTTGGACCATAAGTTGAATATACATAATAAACCAACTAGGAGCATGCCATAAAGGATTTGATAAATAAAATGTTGTAGTGTATTTGTTTTATGTTTTAGAAAGTTTTTTGACATATTTTTTGCTCTAATTTACTCAAAATTTGGTAGGGATTTTTGGAATTACAAGTTGAGTTGCAAATTTTCCACAATCCTAGTATCTAGATTTGAATCCACATATGCAATCAAAAACCCATTTTAAACAACAAAAATAAAGATTTGACAATTTTGTTTTTATCCAAATTCCAATAAAAAACTCTAAAACATAATAGGTTTAGATAACTCCAATAAAAGGAAAATAAATCTATAATCATTAGACCATATACTCGAACCGATGACCACTTAATAGGTTCCATGGAATGTTATTATCAACAAACCCACTGGTAGGGTGCAATTGAATCATGCAATTAACCATACCTATTTTATTTATCCATAACCCATGATTGTTTGACCAACACATTTGTTAAATGTTTGTGTTTCTTTGGAAACAAACCAACATCTAGATGTGCAACTGTATGTTGGCCGTTTAAAGAAAATAATAATTTTAAACTGGTAAAGTATTGATGGATTTGTTAAATGTCAATTTTCCATCAAGAGCTATTTAGTATTTGAATGTGTAATAGTGAATGTTTTTAAGTTTTTTATATTTTTATTATGAGTATTAATGTAGTATTTTTTTTCAATGAGTATAGGATATATAAGGAAGCTTCAAATAATTAGGCACTACTTAAAATTCCCCTAGAATATAGTAATGCACTGAAAACTGAAAAAATGGCATTGATACCAAGAGAAAATTTGTAGGAAAATTAAGTGCTAGCTTCTTCCTTAACATAATTTAAAAGTTGGGAAGGTGCAACAATATCGCATACACATAGGGATATTCCATTGACTTTGTCAACTGCATCGAATACTTCTCCACCATCACTCCTCTACAAGAGTCCAGAGTATGAAAATTATTGCATCAATGACGTCGAACAAAGTTTGGACCTTAGTACATAGTTGTAGAAAAGAAAAAGACACTTCGTACCATCTTATGTTCTAATACTGATCCAGGTGGATATTGATGTCCACTCGTAAATTCCACTTTGACCCCCACCATTGCTTCTTTTAGTTTTTCAGTTTCCTTAATTGTAGCACAATTTACTATTTTTAGCAGTTTTTCGAGTCCTAAACTTCCAGAGCCATTTTGAGGCCCTAAACAACAGTTTTTTGGAAATCTACCGCCAGCGATTTGTTGTCAAAAATCATCTTTCTGTCGTAGTCCTTAGAGAGATGTTTCCAATGGGCTATCATGTGCGTCAAACAGAGATAATATGACCAAGTCACGACCCCAGGAAGTTGGTTGTCCAACTCACCCCAACGGGGCCCATAAATTCTTGGTGTTACATCTCCTCGGGTTAGGGTTTTGGTTGTTTAGGGTTTTCTCTTATTGTTCAGTAATAAAAAGGCCCTTGAGCCTCATTGTAAGGAAGTTCAGAGGCATGTAGCCACCACATCTCTTCTCAGAGATAAGCTACCATCGCCCTAACTGGTTTATTTCCATTTATGTTTGTAAGCATATTTCAGTATTTTACATTAGTGAAATGAAGTATTATTTCTGTTGCATCTCTGTGTTTATGGTTATCTCTGTAATTTGTTGCATTCCTATTTAAATCCAGATCAGTGGTATCAGAGCGGTCTACTTTTTTCTCTGTTTTTCTTTGCATGTCCCCAATGAGGTCGGGATATAAGGAGTTAGGGCTTGAACTGGTCGAACCTTTCTAAGACCAACCTCACAAATCCTGATGGCCTCCCATGGCAGATGAAAAGAAAGATGAGGGGGCAGGAGATCCTGTCAAAATATTGCTCGAAGAAGCCCTCGAGCAACAAAGGAATGCGATGATGGACAACTTTGCCTAGATCCTTAAGCGGCTACCCAGGGGTGACACATCAGCTTCTAACAGCTACTCTAGAAATGCCACACTGTTTAAGGTATAAGTTAATTTTGAAATCCCCATATCCGAGGTTCAGATAGATGCAGATGCCGTCAATAAATGGTTAAATCTAGTAGAGGGTTATTTTTCTGTTCATGATTTTTCCAGTCGGGAAGAGATTATTTTCGCTCTTCTCAAAGTAGCCCCCCACATCAAGGACTGGTGGGAAACCTACTGCGAGCAGAAGGATGAAAGTACAGGCTCACTATTTTTAGCCGCACCTACTTGGAATTCATTCCACGATGCCATCAAGGAGCAGTACTTTCCTTTCAGAAGCTATGAAGATCAATACATAAAGTGGACCATGCTGCAGCAAGGAAGGGACCAAGACGTGCCAGAGTTTACTAATATTTTCCATACCCTTCGCACAAATTTGGATATCAAGGATACGAAGCAACATTTGGTACTTAAATACCACAGTTGCCTGCACAAGTACATCCAGGAAGAAATAGAATTCCTTAACATCTCCTTGCATGGCACAGCATACCAATATGCTGTCAAGGTCGAGCAAAAGTTTAAACAAAAGAAGCGAGACTTTGGATCTGCGAATTCTAAGCAAGGGAAAGGTGCCCCCAAACCACAGAACAAAGGACAAAGCCAAGGCGAGGTGGCCCAAGACAACCAGCCAAAGCTGCAAGCAAAGAACAACGTTGTGAAGCTGAAAAAGGATACGGGAAAGTGGTGTGAGTTCCATAAGAGCTCCACTCACAATACCAGTGAGTGTCGGGCCAAGCAGTCACTGGTGGGTGAGCTAAAGGTTTCAGAATCAGATGCATGTTCCGACTCTGAGTTAGAACCCGACAAGGGGAATGACAAATGGAAGCACATTATCGATGCGGAGCCCAACGCCACCATTGCCACCATGAAGATCCAGAAGGAGGAACTAGAAGATCCAGAGGAGGAGAAACGTCTCTTCCACTCCCAGATGTGGGTAAAGGGCTCCCTGCTACAGTTTATTGTCGACAGCGGGAGCCAAAAGAATCTAATTTCGGCAGAGGTTGTGAAGCAGTTGGGTTTACCAACCACAACACATCCACAACCATACACCATTGGGTGGCTTCACCAAGGACGGGATCTTCATGTGAGCTAACAATATCACCTTTCATACAACATCAAGCCCTTCATAGATGAGGTATTATGTGACATTGCTCCCCTTGAAGTTTGTGATGTATTATTAGGACAACCATACTTATGGAAGCGACATGCTGTGTATGAATCAAGGCCCCGTGCTGTTATTGTTACTTTGGGAAATAAGTTGTACATGATACCAGAGGTAGCACAACCTACCGCCATCTCTTTGGTTACTGCAAAACAATGCAGTAAGCTCATTTCCAAAACTGGGAAATTTGTTTTCCTGATGATACGCCCTCAAGGAAAGAAGAAGATGGTGGCCACGACCTCTAGATAGGGCCCCTCCGCATGAAAACTACAGATGGACAAGGTCATTGAGGAGTACGAGGAAATCTTCACCTCCCCCATAGGGGTTCCTCTACACTATCAGGTCAAGCACTCCATTGATATGTCCCCAGGTGCGCTGCTGCCCAATGGACCAATTTATCGGCGCTCCGTTCTGGAGAACGATGAAATCAAGAGGAAAATTTAGGAGCCACTGCAGAAAGGTCACATCCACATTAGTTCATCGCCTTGTGGGAGCCCGATCGTGTTGGTACAGAAGAAGGCTGGGACTTGGAGACTCTGTATTGACTAGCAGGTGCTGAACAAGATCATTGTCCGTAATAGGTACCTGATCCCATGGATTGATGATCTACTAGACCAACTGAAGGGGGGAAAATATTTCAGCAAGATCAATTTGAAGTCAAGATATCCCCAGGGACCAATCAAACCCTCCGATGTGTGGAAGACTATCTTCAAAGCTAAGGAGGGCATTTTCGAATGGTTGGTTATGCCTTTTGGATTGACAAATGCTCCTGCAACCTTCATGAGGCTAATGGATGACATCTTATGGCCATTCACCAACTCATTTGTAGTGGTATACTTGGATTATATCGTAATCTTCAACCAGAGTTGGGAAGAGCACCTCCACCACATCCGACAGGTTCTCCAAACAGTGCGGCAACACAAGTTATGTGCCAATTTGGAGAAATGCACTTTTGGCATGACCCAGGTTCAGTATCTGGGATACATTATTGATGAACAGGGGGTGCATGTGGATCCAACCAAGATCCAAGTCATTCAGGATTGACCATCTCCAACCACTCTGACAAAGCTTCACAGTTTTCCAGGTCTGGCCAACTTCTATCGCAGGTTCGTGTTGGGATTTTCTCATATCACTTGGCCCTTGAGTCAAGTCACCAAGGGAGGAGTGAAAGAATAATTCTTTTGGTTTGAATCTCAACAGAAGGCATTCATAGAGTTGAAATCATTCACAGAGTTGAAAGATCGCCTCTGCTCGGCACCAGTTCTCGCATTACCAGACTTGCAACAACCATTTGAGGTCGAGAAAAATGCCTCTGACTATGCTATTGGGGCAGTCCTTACTCAACATGGGCATCCAATGGCATATCACAGTGAGACACTTTCAGACATAGTCCAGAAGTATCCCACTTATGACAAAGAGATGTATTCCATTGTGCAGGTCTGCCGACAATGGAAGCATTACAATTTGGGGAAGGAAACGGTCATCCACACAGACCACCAACCCCTGTAGTTCATATAGACCCAAGTTAAATTGCAAAATGATTTCCATCAAAAGTGGTCCACATACCTACAATAGTTCCATTTGAATATCAAGTATAAGAAGGGCAACACCAATAATGTTGCAAGTTGCCTCAGTCGACCACTGATCATGGCGTTAACCATCGTGCTCAGCTCTTGTGGGCACGAGACTTCTGATTGGCCACTTCTCTACAAAAGCAACCCAGAATTCGGCCACACATACCAAACACTCTTGGAGGGTCAGCATGTTCTAGATTTTCACCTCCAAGATGCCTTATTATGCCACTTGGGTCACCTTTGTGTTCCTTCAAGCGAGCATGCCAAAGATGATTTGGGGAGAAAACTACAGTCGAGTTCTTGGGTATTTTTGGGTCAAGAAAACAATGGAAGTACTGCAGAAGTATTTCTATTGGTTGAATCTTTGATGAGATGTCGAGAGGTACATCAGATCATGCACTGCCTGCGCCATTGCCAAACCAACCATCAAGAAGCAAGGCCTCTATACCCCGCTGCCTACCCCTAATCAACCTTGGGAATCCATCTCCATGGATTACATGTCATTCCTTCCTTCCACTAAGCATGGAAATGACTGTGTTTTTGTGGTCGTCGATAGGTTCTCGAAGATGGCCATTATGGCAGTCTGTAAGAAGAATATCATAGCAGAAGCCACTGCTAAACTCTTCTTTGAACGAGTGTGGGTACACTTTGGGATCCCACAGTCTATCATCTCAGATCGGGACAGTAGGTTCCTTAGTACATTTTGGTCTAGTCTCTGGTCGATGCTGGACACCAAACTCACTAAGTCCATAGCCTTCCATCCTCAAACTATTGGTTAGACAGAGGTTGTTAACAGGATGATCGTACACATTTTGCGCATGTACAACTCAAAGCATCCACACACATGGGACGAGAGCCTCCCCTATGTTCAACACAGCTACAACCAGGCTCTCTACAGCTCCACTAGCCACAACCCTTTTCAGGTGGGCTTGGGATTCCGGCCACTATGTCTCATTGATGTAGCCATGCCATTTGCAGCTACTCACGTAGATTTGGCTCATGTCTAATCCGAAACACATAAGGCAAACAAATTCATTGAGCACATCCAACATATTCGCCAGCAGGTCCATGACATTTTGGAGAAATCAAATGCCAAGTACAAGCAGTGACATGATCAACATCAGGTGCCACACAAGTTTAAGGTGGGCGATAATGTCTAGTTGCATTTGCAAAAGGAACGCCTTACCGGAGCCCATCGGAAACTCAGACCACTTCGATATGGTCGTTACACCATTACCAAGGCTGTGGGAGACAATGCATTTGAGCTCAACATTCCCCCACTCCTTGGCTTGCACCCAGTGTTCAATGTGGACCGCCTTCGGCCATACTTTCCACCATTACTAGACACATCTGACATTGCAGAATAGCTCACACCCATAGAGTTAAATCTAGATTGCATGGAACAAGATGAAATTGATTGGGTCATGGACACACAGATAAAGCACACTCGCCAGTAGAATATCCAACTATATCGAGTTGTCAAAGCAGGCCAACTCCTTCACTAGGGCAAGTGGCTCACCAACGACCAAGTTCAACAGAAGTTCTCTCATCTCAAGGAGGAACTCAACACAATGGGGACCATTGCTTCCTAAGCAGGGAGGAATGATCCAGGTGGATATTGGTGGCCACCCTCCAATTACACTTGGACCCCCACCATTGATTCTTTCAATTTTTCAGTTTCCTTAATTGTAGCATAGTTTACTATTTTTAGCAGTTTTTCGGGTCCTAAACTTTTGGAGCCTCTTTGAGGCCCTAAACGACATTTTTTTGGAAATCTACCGCCAAAAATTTGTTGTCTAAAATTGCCTTTTCTTTTTCATAGTCCTCAGAGAGATCTTTCCAACGGGCTATCATGTGTGTCAAATGGAGATAATATGACCAAGTCGCGACGCCGGGAAGTTGGTTGTCCAACTCACCCCAACTGGGCCCATAAACTCTTGGTGTTACATCTCCTCAGGTTAGGGTTTTGGTTGTTTAGGGTTTGCTCTTATTGTTTAGTAATAAAAAGGCCCTTGAGCCTCATTGTAAAGAAGTTCAGAGGCATGTAGCAGCCGCATCTCTTCTCAGAGATAAGTTACCATCACCCTAGCTGGTTTATTTCCATTTCTGTTTGTAAGCATATTTCAGTATTTTACATTAATGAAATGAAGTATTATTTCCACTGCATGTCTGTGTTTATGGTTATCTCTGTAATTGTTTGCTTTCCTGTTTAAATCCAGATCAAATACTGATGTCCAAAGAGTAGAAAGATTAAAATCAAGCAACAAGTATTTCAATTAAAAGATCTAATTTTGCGTGTTCTGGAAATACATCAAACTCATGTATATCATGCCAAAAGCAACATCCATAGGTGCAATTCTAGTATGCCAGATATCCTATCAACAAATTGTTTATAGGCATAGTCCAAAACTAACACAAATTTGTAGAGGAAGGAGGGGAGGTCCCTCCCTTACCTTGTTGGGGTAACCTCTAGAGTTTGGAATGCCAAGATTCTTAGAGCTAGAACAAGGAGAAGCACTATCACCAAGAGCCATACTAATAAACACATGCCCTACACATTTATGCCACATTCTTCACCAAACTAACGTGCCATGAAATAAATAACAAACCACACAACTGAACAGAGTAGAATGATGGTGTGTTGTTGTCATTACTTAACTATCAATTTTGTCATCCCTAAATTACATGGCATGTTGCTAAGAAGTGACTTCATTGCCAACTCCATGGATAATTCATTGGGGAGTTGAAGTATTCCCATCCAAACCCCCACATGTTTTTCACCATTCCATACTTAGAGTCGAAGCCATTTTGGATCACTCATCCATTGGGCCATTTTGATGCCTATGGACATGGAATGAATCTAGCTAGTTAAAGCCTTGGATTTCTTGCAGGATGAATTTCACTAGTTGGGCTAGGGAAGAAATATTTGGGGTGGATCTACTTGTAATTGTGCCAAGAAGGATTTGCTATCACGAGGAGTCCAAGAGACCTCTTGGAAGACGAAAACAAAATTTCATTGAGATATGTATTTATGTGTATCATATTCTTAATTGAATATATTCGATGATTATCAAAATCCACTGTCTAATTGTGTGTGTGATTCTAACTAGTTTATTAAAAAAAATCACCAAAAAAGTTGGATCAACTATTTTAGAGGATTTTCTTACATGTGTAATGTTACAAAGAATGTTAAGTGTCATGGCTAGAGTTTTGGCTAATTTTCATATTTTAATTAATGTAAAATAAAATGCACATTCTACAAAAGAAAATAGAAATCCCTAGCAAATTTTTATTGAATAAAAAATGAACAATTATAACTCTTTTAAATTGCTTTATAAATTTCGAAGAAACAAATTTCTTTCAAAATATTTAAAAACTAAAACTTGAACAATCCAAATGTTGCATTTTTAAATTAAAAGAAAAATGCTTGGAAAGAATACTTTTAAATTTATCTCTTAGTTTTCAAATCATAATGCAGAATCAACTCTCTAAGATCATATTCATGAATGCATGATGTCACCAAAGAATATGTCGTGTTGTGACAAATGCTCTGGCTTATGTTATTTTATATTTCGGTTAATATTAGGTCAATAGCAGTCATGGCAAAGTATTCTTAAATTTTTTGTCAAGTGCAGTCACGACAATGCATTCTTATCTTTTTTACTCATCAAAGAGTTGGATTTTCTTTGCGACATATTTGTCATGTTGTTATTTTTGTTTCAGCAATGTATTGATTATACCCAGATAAATCATTTGAAAGTCTATAATATTTTTTAAGTCTATAATATTTTTTTTTGTATGGTTACAAAAGAGGAAGGGTAGATAAGAAATTTGTATGGTAATTTTTTGGGCAGTTGTTTATAATGCGACTTTTTGGAAGCTTTTCATGTGGGTTTTTCCGGTCAAAATCCGGTAGCAATTTATTGGAATCGCAAGTTTGATAGCTAGTTTTTGCGCAATCAAAGCGTCCCAGGGGTTTTTCAGGTGCTGAATCCAAATATGCAGTTAAAAAACCATTTTAACTACAATAAATCAAGATTTAACCTCAATTTCTTCTGCCGGATTCCGTCACCAGAATCTCCAAAAAATCGCATTATAGACAACTCCATTTTTTGGCGTTGCTTTGAACAGGTTAATATGTCAAGATGAATTCAATAATAATCTCTGTAGAAATGTAGAAATAAACTGAGGCATATTACAGTGATTTGCATTAGAATGAAGTCTTAAGTTATTTAGAGTGGAATTTATTTCAATTTATTCAAAGGAGTTTGTTTGTCACAATAGAGCTAAATAATGGGTTACAACATACAGAAACACACTTGTAAATGTGCTTGTAATTTAATTCTATTTAATGTATCAGCTAGTCACAGTGGTCCCGATAACTCTATTTAGCTAGCCTCTAGCAGTGTTATTTTTTCTTTTACTGGATGAACTATGTACAAAATAGTTTAATTTAATGAATTTAATCTTCCTAATCTACTCATGTCTTGGTGTAACAATTTAAGCTCATAATATGGTTATATTAGGTGGGGTCTCGATTGTAAATTTTAACACACCACATAAATTTGCACTCCAAGTGGAGTTCAATATTTATGATGTGAATTGCTAACTTTGCAATGATATTTGGGCACTCTAAAAAAGTCATTATTGGCATGATTATATGACTATTGTCAAATGTTCGTTAATATAAGACCTGGAATTTATACTCAAAAGTATGATCAACCATGAGGTCTAATTTCTGAGAGCCATTCCCAAGGAACAAGTCAATTGAACAAAACTTTTTAACAAAATTTCAGAAAAATACAAAGTGGATTTTGAAGTAGCCGCTTTTATAGATTTAAATTGCATAATGTTGACCTATTCCAAAATGCAGAGTATCATTCCTTGTTGTTGTTTCAAGATATATCTACTTGGACATTTATGGCATTGCATAAAATTATCTTTGGATGTCTTTGACAACAAATAAAATTATCTTTGGAAAAAGGTATCAAATAATTTGATTTGCAACCTAATATTTCGAGTGTTGTAATCTCTTTTCCATTTTCAAGAAAAGGAATTGTGCAACATACAAACACTAGTGAGGAACTCATGTCAGAGTATGAGATTAGTGATGTAGATAATAAAAGAACAGAGGAAAATGTTGGAAAGAAGTGTGATAGCGTTATTTCATCTTGTGAATTTGGCCCCCTGATTAATAACATTCACCTACAAGATAATGATGCAATGAGAAGAATGGGAAACAATTTTGGAGAACAAAGAGATGGCAGTACGTCAAGTTCTGAAGTTGGTCGAATGACAAATAGCACAAGTCAAGAAGTCAAAGAGGTTATTGTTTTGGACCAGGTGATCTCTAAACTAGAGAACTGTGATTGGGAAAACCTATAAACAAAGTCTCTTAATGAAGATGCTAGTATGCATATAGTATCTAAAAATGACAATGAAGAGAAAATATTTTGTAGCACACCTAATCCTTCACATGTATGTACTTCCCTTGATACAGTTTATCAGTGCATATATGTGTTTTCCTTTTTTTTTCTATGGATACCATTATGGTGCTTATAGGGCTTACAAAAACTTATTATGGAGGACTTGAGCTCAGAGGATAGGATCTAACGACAATGAATTTTTCCCCATCAAATGCTATGTGTGATCCCTTAGATGAAGTTTTTTTTTTTAATAAGATCCCTCAGATGAAGATGGTTATAACTTTATATGGTGGATGTTTGAGGTTCATTAGTTTCTGTAACTTTGAAATGTGTGGTCATTTGTGGTTATTGTTTTTAGGTGCTTCAGAATACTCAAGTCCAGAGTGTTGTGATTCAGATGGCTATCTTAATGTGGTACTCATGTCCTCTCTAGTATCTTGGCATGTTGGTGTTAATGATTAATCTCCTGAAAATGCATTAAGCAATGCGCAAAGATAACTAAAAATATTTATGCTAATATCTGAACTTAGATATTTAATTTTCTCGACTGCTTCCATATCTAATGAGGTATTAGGCTATTATCTCAAAAGGAGATGATAAGTTGGTCAAAAATGATATGCCTTATCTACACTTACTATAAACATTAACTTTTATGATCAAGTAGAGTTATTAAAAGGGTTTTTTTCCCAATATAACAACAATCTAGACAACTTTAATACTTAAACATACAAATTTCATGGATTATTTGAATCGAGTATACCTTACATTTAGTTGATTTGTCACAGTGTCTTCTTAGTTGTAGAATGTAACTCTTACAGTTCCTGTATAGGATTGTTCCCCAATTATCGAAAATGCATTGTGGGTTGTCAACCATGTATCCTCAAGCTTCACACTAAAATCCAAAACATCACTTCGTAAAGCAACGACGTATGGTAAACTACTATTTTGTTACCTCTTCCAATGTGGAGCCAATTTCTTGCAATGTCCAATCCAAGGCACATAAAACTCTAACGTGCATTTTTTATCATAATCAATGGCCATTTCCTATACTGCTGTAGTGTGATATGAAAATATTCTCTTAATTCAGATGGTATCTATTCAACTTCGATTGCCTCCTAAAGTTCCTATCTTTTGTGATTTGAGTGAGGATGAGGTCATTCAATCTTAGTGACCTGAGCAGCCAGAAAGAACTTCAATTTTTTTTTTAAATTTCAAATGCTATGTATAGAAATCTGCACCAGTTGCTCTGTTCAGCTTATTAGAAATATGCTATGAGGAAAACAACATTTTTTCCCTATTCAAATATAATAATATTCTTAATAATATCTATATTCAATTTCTTTTATTCTTTAATAATTTAATAAGATTCATCTTCTCTTATCTAATAATTTAAGAAAAAACTATCTATAGAACACACTATACCTCACCAATTAATTCAAATAGAACATTTTATATAACACTCTATTATCTAGTTAAAACCCTAGAAAAACAGTGGATGGCAGGTTTCGAATTTTTTTTGCTTAAAATATTTATATAAACTGCTCAATAATTTAATTTAAGCCTAAAATATCCCAAATGCATGTATAAACAAGTTTATAGTTTAGTTAGAGTCTAGAGATATTGTGGATGCAAGGATTGGAACCTGCGTAGTTTAAGTAAAACAAAAAAAAATATCTTTGTATAAAACATTTTATAATTTAGTTAAAGTGTAGAAAAATCGTGGAGGGAAGAATTCATACCTAGTGACTTGAACTCTTTATATAAACCACTTTATAATTCAATTAAAATCTAAAATCTTCACAATATTTCTACAAAAGAATATAATTTAGTTAGAGTTTATAAAAACCTTGCGCAACAGTATTGAAACCTAAGCAATTTAGTTAAAACTTAAAATCTTTGTATAAAACACCCTATAATTTAGTTGAAGCTTAGAAATACCATGGACAATGAGTTTCTATCTTGCATGACTTTCAGTGTGTTTGTTCTCCATGTAAATGAGGGATTTGTTTAATTACTTTGTTCATTGTGTCTATGTTGATGATCTCCAAAGCATATCTGAAGTGTTCTATACCAATTTTCTATATGGTGATGGTTATTCATTTCTCATTTTATGCTATCATTTACTATGCGTGATTCTGTAAAAAATATGTTGAAAGTTGAGTTAAATTGGTTAAAAATGTACATGAATAGATTCACAACATTATGAAATATAAGAAGTTTCAAAGACACTAATTTAGGACTAAAGAGATAGAACACCACCCGAACAAGAAAACCTAACGAAAGGGGCAAGAGTACCCTCCTCTTAAAACTTCAAAGAACATTTTTTTTGTAATTAACACATAGTTGAAATATCATTCCATAATATACAAATATCACAACTATATAAATTAAATGGATGTAAACATCAATAAGCATCAATTCATAATAAACATCAAAACATTTACTTTATCGTACATCTCAAACTCTTAAAATTTAAAAAATCATAGAAATTAACTAAATTATAATTTTATTCAAAGAATATATATATATATATATATATATATATATATATAAAAGATTCTTAACCATGTAGATTCACCCCTAATTTATTATGGAGATTCTTAATCTGTAAATAGGATTTGTTGCAATACTATGAGCCTATACCATGGCTTACCAATACCATATGACCAAAAAACCACAACTCAGTTCATATAACACTTTTTCATGTGACATTTTCTTGCAATTAAGAATTTGATTAAAAGGACAAAAAATGCATAACTACTTTGGAAATAAATATCACCCTTGATTTGTATTTACTTCTAAAAACATTCTAGAATATTTTATGGAGGTTAAATCCTTGCCATCCACCTATTAATAATCAATAATTAAATTAAAATTCTAAAAACCCTTTTCCAAAATAGAGACATAATTAGTACCATGACTAAAATAAACTTTAAAACAATATTAAGCTTTTAAGACTGATCCAATATTTTCCATAGAAATGTGGATATTCATACAAACATAAGAAAAAGATGATTGTTGATAAGTGTAGCAAGAAAGTCTCAATTTGACTTTGTCATGGTCAAATTGAGAAAATTCAAAATTTCCACAATAGACAACTTGGAGGCAGTTAGATGAGGTGACATGGCTCTTTTCACTCATTTAGCTCAGTAAATTCGAGCTAAGGGTTTGGATTTCAATTTGCATGTGTTGATTGCTAATTTGTAGCAATCTAATTCAATTATTTCCAGTTGTATTTAGTTAAACAGTTAATTGTTGATAGAACTAGTTGGAGGTTAGTTGTGCAATGGGACAACAACCTAACTTAGTGATCATCCGTTTAACTAATCAATCAACCAAAAATAGCTAATGCATGAAAGGAATTCAAATTGCTTGGTTGTGGTGGAGATTCCAGCGCAGTGTAACATCAATTATAGATTAGTCTTGAGTGTACAGGTGTTGCATGCAACCATAGATAAATCCTTGGGAATTGTGCAAGCATATTGGAGGAAATTTTTAAATAGTAGGGACCTAAATACTTAGGATTTGTGCAAGGAAATAGGGGCTCAAGTAGAGGAAAAATTGACTAAGTATGGTTCATAGCTTCTCATTGACCAGAGAGAAAGGTTATTCATTTTTAGGTTAAGATCAAAGCGAGCAAGCAATTATAATACATTAATGCAAAAAGAGTAAGGGGTTTTTACTAGTTGGTTTCCCCTAGATACATATGTGTTCTTGTGTATGTCATTGATGCATGATTGCAATTGTTGTTCTAAATTGTGAATTAATTTCTACAGAGAAGTGGAGTAGAATTTCTTCTCTTGATTTAGATTAAATTTACTAAGTGGTTACAATTGTATCACCAAATTTATACATGGTATCAGAGATGAATTCACATTAAAACAAGAATTTCAAAGCTGTTCCTCGGGAGTTTCGAATTTGCAGCTTCAATGTAGCATGACTTGTTCAAGGTTGAGAGAATGGAATTCAATGGAATGAGATTAGAGTATGTTTTGGAATGCAGCTCAAATTTCATTGCATGGAAGGATCGCATGGAGGCAGTACTTGATGAAAATGAATTGTTGGAATATGTGAAGACAAACATTCCAAAACCAAGATCAACTGATGCCCATAACCTAGCCTAATGTAAGAAAGACGTAGCCAAGGTGAGGAGAATAATTCTGAAGGGAGTGAGAGACCACATTGTCTCAAATATCCATTGGAAAAAAACTCCTTTTGCAATGTGGAAGGCACTAATAGAGTTATTCAAGAATATTAGTGACCATATAAAACTAACCCTCAAAGACAAACTTCAAAATATCAAGATGCATACGAATGATACTATTCCACCATATCTCACCAGATTTACATGAGTTTGGGATGAACTTGGAGAGGTTGGTGTGAACGTTGCAAAAGATGACCTAGTGAGCCTAGTTCTTATAGGAATTCCCAAAAGCTGGAATAACTACTAGAACTCAATGAATGGGAGGGAGAAATTACCGAATTGGGAATGCTTATGATCTGATTTGGTACAAGAAGAGATCAAGAGAAATACCAAAGATGGAATTTCATCCAAGGGAGAGGATCAACATATTTTTCATTGGTTGGAATGGAAAGAAGGGAAAATGAAAGAAATCTCAAACCAAACCAAGATCCATTCAAGATGGCATGAAGAAAGACTTGTCCATAATTAATTGCTTCAATTGTCATGAATTCAAGCATTATGCTATGAAGTGTCCACACAAAAAGTCTAGCAATAAGAACTCAAGAGGAGTAGTAGGTGAAGCTTTGGCTTCACAATTTGAGCTAGATTTCACCCTTATCGTATGCATGGCCAACACTATAATGGGGAGTGTGTGGTAATTGGAATCTTGTGGCTCGTTCCGCATGACTTTTTTAATGACCTAGAGGAGAAATATATCTAGATACATATTGAGCTTGGGGATGATGGAAAGTACAATGCTACTGGGATTGGTACAGTAGCTTTTAAGAGGGAGTCGAGATCCCCTCTTCACCTCAAATATTTCATGTTTGTACTAAGCCTGAAGAAGAACCTCATCTCTATAGCAGTTTTGGAAGACCGTGGCTATGATGTGATTGTGGAGCACTGGAAAGGTATGCTTTTGACAAATAATTTAGTGACTTTTCAGTAACATTTGTAACCTTTTCTGCATTATAAAATAAAGAATTCTAATGAAACGTGCAAGAATTAATATGGAAAGCCCAATCGCTGATAATTGCCTTTTCTGTGCAGGAAAAGGTGGAAACGAAGGGCTGTTGTTCAAAAATGAAAGCCAAAAGGAGAATAACTGCTGTCCCTCTAGAAGGGAACCGAATCCAAACAAGGTCGAACAGATCGAGGCAAATCAATCCAGGAAAAGAAGAAGGGATACCAATTCGGCGAACCAGGGAAAGGAAAGTAAAGGGTTAACAGCGTGGCAAATCCCTCAGGATCTTTGATCCTGAGGGATCGTTGCTTTGCTTATTCTGTTATCTAGTTAGCTCCGCCATTACCTTTATAAAAAGGGACAGCGTCGAGAACTTTAGTAAATTTTTTACAACTTTACAGTTTGGGATTAAACTTTGATCATCGAGTCTCACTGAGACCTGGTTTTGCTGTACGCTTGTTGATGCATTAATATAAAAGACTTGGTGTTTATTCCATCTTTGCGTCTGGAGTAATCTAAGGCGGTGTGCCATTGGAAGCTAAGGGCCCGGCTTCGAAGGACACTTGCTTTTGTATCATTATAACTTGATTTTTGTGTGGTTTGTTTATCTTAATCACTTGGTAATCTGATATGCTTTTCATGTGCTGTTCCATGCTCTGTTACAATTAATTCATTAATGTTTCTTTCCGGAAATCCGCGTGGTGATTCTGCATTATATTAGTAAATCTTTTCCAGAGTTGATTGCATGATATCAGTCTGAAACAGTTATTTCTGTTACAGAGCCTTTGTATTGAACATTACCATCATTAGATTTATTTGAAGTTACAATTATTGGAATTTGGAAGTAATGTTGTATTTGGAAACATAGTTATCATCTCAGATTACCATACTAGTGTGTTGTATGTATATACGATTGATGTTTGCTGTTCTATAATTTATCCATGAAGTGCTGATTCCATGATGATCAATCTATCTAATTTGCAGAGAGGATTTCTATTTCATTGCAGAGTGTGAGTTTGGTTTAATAGAGCAAGCTGGATTCTGACTCGCGAGACTTAGTTCTTTAGAAATCCATTCCATTTACTGTTGTTCCATTTTAAGACTTGCTGTTCCATTTCTTATTTGCCGTTCCATTATGCTTTTTGCCGTTCCTTTTACTTGCATTTGTTGCTTTGGTGTGAGAGAAGGTCCAAGGCTGTCGTGAGCCTCAACAGTCACTACCTAGCTCCCAGATCCATGGTCCATGCTCTAATTCCTTTTCCATCAGTTTCTAGAGGGATGGGTTATCACTTCCGCACCCTTGACTGATAAGCTGTCTTGTGTGATTTATTCTTTTGAAGTAGTTTAGCCATAGTTTAGCATCCGTTTACTCTTGTATTTTCTGAACACTATACTACTAAGCATTACTCTGACAAATAGCCTCAAATTGAGATACTCTTTACAATAACAAAACGTTCCCGGATTGACTTGTTAATGTGGGATAATTAGAGGTGAAAGAGACCCTTGTTACAGCTCCACATTTTGGCGTCGTTGCCGGGGAAAGGGTATAGCCATTTGTCTTTTACAGAGTAGTGTACGAATCTGCTAGGGGAGAGTTGGATTTTAAAAACGAAAGGTAAGAACCTGCGTATGGAGCATGTAAAAGCCCTGCTCCACCGTCCGCTTTCCTAGCAGAATTGTTGGTTGAATAGGATTTAGTAGCCCGTTGGAGTGCATGACTAAGCAGAAAAAGCCAGAAAAGAATAACAAGCCTCCATTCAAATCCGAAAAAGCCAAGGGGCCGGTGACCCTTGGACGAACAACCTTTATAGATGAAATCTATAAGAAAACTGAATCTCAGCCATCAGTAGGCCCCAGGAAAATCAATTCTAAGCAACCTACTAGCTCCCTTCAGGCCACAGGATCACCATCTGTAGCCTTTGTTGAAGTGCATAGTCAAACTGAGGAGAAGGACTTTCAAGAAATTGAAAATTCTACTCCCGAACTATTGCAGGAAGGGAATTTCAGTAACCTTTGTGAAGGAGAAGGAGAAACATGGGAAATCAGGGAACCCAAATCTCCTATTGAAACGAACCAGCCATTAAATAGCCCAGATAAAGGGAGCGCTGCAAAAATCATTGTTGAAGGAATTCAATCGCCTCAAACAACAGGGACTTTCATTATTCCTGACAAAGGGAGTGTTATTAAAACAATCCCTGTCAAGGCCACTCCTTCTCAGCCTAGAAATACCCTCCTGGAAATCCCGGAAGGTTATTGGCATATATTCGATCCCATGGCGCAGAATCAGCCAAACACCCAAACCTCTACATTGCAATATCCTATAGTGGATTCTGCAGCAAATGCGCCCATGAAAGCTATCCCTCTCCAACATATCCCTACGTTTCACGGTTTCACATCAGAAGATCCAGATGCATTTTTGTTCGAATTCGATGTGTTATGTAGGGGGTATGATTACACCACCGATCCCTAGAAATTGAAACTGTTCCCCTCCACATTAAAAGGGGTTGCTTTAAGATGGTTTATGGGCTTAGGTGGTGGGGTCATTAACAATTGGGATCAAATGAAAGAGGCCTTCTTAAAAAAATATCAGGATTATTGTAGGTCTAGAGAATTAAAAGATGAAATATTCCAAATGACAGCTAGACCAAATGAAACCTTAGAGGAGTATGTAGAACGTTTTCAATATAATTTGCAAAGGTCTCCCCATGCATCGCTACCTCTGCCTGATAATGTGTTAAAAACTGCATTGATTAGAGGCATGAAGGAACAGTGGATTGAAACATTAAATATCATGGGGAAAGGGGATATTTATCAGGAAAATTTTGCTGACATCATTGATTTATGTATCAGGAGCTCGAGAGGCAGCAGAAGGATAAAACCAGCAGAATATGATCGGTTTGTCAGAGATAACAGAATATCAACAGAAGGAGTAACACGTGTAGAACTTGGAAATTTATTAGAAAATTTTAAAACTGATATTCTGGGGACATTAACTACACAACTTGATATTGTGCAGGCTAAACAGAAGCAAGTGGAGGCAGAACAGAATCTAGCAATCTTCTGCCCCCGATGTAGAAGAAAACATAGCCACAAAGAATGTCCACTAGACGTAGTCCAAACATGTGCTATCTATAAAAAAGATCACCTTACTGAGAGCTTCCCCTCACTTCCTGGATTGAAGGCAGTATACAAGGAAGCGGAAGAAGAGCCAGAATTAGCATACTTCATTAACCAGCGTCGCCAATGGCAGCCAAGGCAATCTGGTATGTTTTAAGATCCAACTTCTTCTTTCCAGCCTCCGCAGTACAATGCTCAGCAATATAGTATGTGGCAAAACCAATCTCAACCCCCATTTTCGAATTGGTCACCACAAACGTTTCCTTCTCCAAATCCGTGGATGAACCAATTTGGTTGGCCGAACTTTCCTTACGCCCCACCATATTGGCAGAATAACCCATACTCTCCACAATGGACTCCCGCTACTTCGCAAGATTCACCCTGGCAGACAAACTGGCCAAAATCGACATATCAGCCAGCAGGAACTATTCCGCTCCCTCAACCGACTCTGCCAGCTTTACAACAAAACCCCCAGTCTAATCTGAGACCGCAACTCCCAGCCCAACCCAACCCCAATCCGAATAATAGACCGGTCCAATCTCTCCAAATCATAGAATCATCAGAAATCGAACCCGATCTAAGGGAGTGCAATGATCTTCAGTTAAGATCTGGACGTATAATAGAAACCGAGGGAGATAAAACAGCTCATATTGAAGATCACTTACCTATAGAACATCCATTACAACAAGAGGGTGTAAATAAAGAACAGACCCATCATCAAGTAAGTACATCCTCTCCTCCCTTCCCAGAACGATTAGTCATACCACGACCCATACAACATCCAGACTTTGACATTCTGGGAGAGTTACAAAATCTGTACATAAGGATTCCATTCCTCCAAGCTATTCAGGACATCCCTATATACGCAAAAACTATAAAAGAACTGTGCATAAAAAAAAAAAGGAGGAATGCAACCACTAACCCAAGAGTCCAAGTAGTCGGTACTCTATCTGACCTGTTATCGGGAAAGGAGACACCCATTAAGTATGAAGATCCGGGAAATCCAATTGTAACTGTTCAAATCTATGGTCAGACCCTGACTAATGTTTTAGTCGATCTAGGGGCTGCAATTAATATTTTGACAACCTCTACTTGCCAAAAGCTCGGTATTACATCGGTAGAACCTACTTCTACTTTGTTAGAACTGGCCGACCGATTTGTAGTTCGACCGGAAGGTACTCTATACGATGTCATGGTCTCTGTAGATTCCTGGGAATACCCAACCGATTTCATGATAATTAATCCAAAAACCCGACTGGATGGACACCCGCTAATTTTAGGCAGACCTTGGCTTGCTACTGCCGACGCTTACATTGGTTGCCGGCAGGGAAACATGACTATAACTAGAGGACCAGACATTAAAAATCTAATCCTATACCCTCCAGCACAGCCAAGTCTTACAATGATGAAAACTAACCAGCGCCCTGCCTCATACCTTACTGACAATATTAGATCCCCATTGACGGTACAGAAGGCTCTAGATTTCAAGGATCAAACGGAAGACGATGCCATCAATAATTTCATTAGTCAAACGGAATCCAAATCTCACACACAATGTTTCATGATAGAAGCGGCATTTGATAGTGAACTAGAGGAAGATCCTTTGAAAGATGTGCATGATCAAACCATACCTGTGACTTCTGTTGCCAATAGCAAAGTAGTGGAAATTGAACCGGGAAAGACTCTAAATATTAATGCCAACCTTACACCGGACCAAGAGATAAAGCTCATCCATCTGTTACGAAAGTATCAAGATGCATTTGCGTGGGATTACCCGGATATGAAAGGGATTGATCCCCAATTGTGCACACACCACATTTATATAGAAAAAGATGCAAGACCTGTTCATCAGCCACAAAGAAGACTCAATCCTCATCTAAAAGATGTTGTAAAAGCTAAGCTTCAGAAACTTTTAGATGTTAATTTTATTTATCCTATTTCTGATAGTAAATGGGTCTCTCCACTTGTGGTGGTACCCAAGAAGAATGGGAAATGGAGGATTTGTGTGGATTACAGAGAATTAAGCAAAGCCACACAAAAAGATCACTTCCCTCTCCCATTCATAGACCAGGTACTCGACACTCTAGCAGGAAAGAAATTCTTTTCTTTCTTGGATGGCTTCAGCGGATACAATCAGATTCAGATTGCCCCTGAAGACCAAGATAAAACTACCTTTACTTGTCCTTGGGGAACGTTTGCTTATCGAGTTCTACCCTTTGGTTTATGTAATGCTCCTGCCACATTCCAAAGGGCTGTTCTTAGCATCTTTGCAGATTTAATAAATGATGGACTTGAAGTGTACATGGATGACTTTACACCATATGGAGATGATTTTGATCCAGCTTTAGATACTTTAGAAAAAGTCCTACAACGTTGCATTGCTACCAGGCTTTGCTTAAGCCACGAAAAATGTTATATGATGATGACTGAAGGGCTCATTCTAGGACACTATGTTTCAGTAGCTGGCATTCAGGTAGACCCGGCCAAAATCCAAATACTTTTGCTTATTCCCACCCCCACTACTCAAACAGAGGTACGCAGCTTTCTTGGATTTTCTGGGTACTATAGACGATTTATAGAACATTATTCACACATTGTTGCATCTCTACATGCATTGACTGGTAATGTTGATTTCTTGTGGACAGAAAAATGCGATCGTGCTTTCAAGGAATTAAAGAAGCTTGTATCTACAGCTCCAGTCCTTCGAGGACCAAACTGGAATTTACCATTCCAAATCTCATCTGATGCCTCGGATACAGCAATCGGTGCAGTCCTTGGGCAGGAAGAGGATAAAAGACGATATGCTATCTACTATATCAGCAAAAATTTATCCCCTGCTGAATTAACTTACACTGTTACTGAAAAAGAATTTCTAGCTATAATACATGCTGTCAATATGTTTAGACATTATATTACAGGCTATCCCGTTATTTTATATACATATCATTTTGCTATTAAGTATTTAGCAAATAAGCCTGTGACAAACGACAGAATAACTAGATGGTTGATTTTATTGCAGGAGTTCGATATCACAATCAAGGATCGACCTGGCAAGGAAAACCCTGTAGCTGATTTCCTCTCACGAATACCAAAATCAATTGAAGCAGCATCAGTGGAAGATCAATTTCCTGATGAACACCTGTTTGTTGTTGCTGTTCAGGCACCCTGGTATGCTGATGTTGCTAATTACCTTGCAGTAGGTAAGCTTCCAAAACATTTAACCCCTAATGAACGTAAGCAGATTGTTCAGAAGAGTACTCGATTTTCGTGGGTTGGGGGCTATTTGTTTCACACAGGGGCAGACATGGAAATCAGGAGATGTATTCGAGAAGATGAAATTTTCGACATCTTAAAAGCTTGCCGTGACGGACCATGTGGGGGACACTTTGCTGAACGAAGAACCGCACATAAAGTATTGCAGACAGGATATTACTGGCCTATGATTTTCAAAGATGCGAAAAAATTTGTCCAGGCCTGTGATAGCTGCCAGCGAGCAGGACGACCTGGTCAAGCCGACGAAATTCCTCTAAGGCCACAATTAGTCATTGAACCATTTGAACGTTGGGCTCTTGATTTCGTTGGACCCATCAGCCCATCATCAAATCAGAGAACCTATATCTTGGTGGCAACAGAGTATGTCACCAAATGGGTTGAAGCCGAAGCGTTGCCTAGAGCTACAGAAGATTCTGTAATACAGTTCATGTTCCATCTGTTTGTACGTTATGGTCTTCCGAGAGAAGTAATTACAAACGGAGGACCACAATTTGCTAGAAATAGATTAGCTGCAACACTTAACAATTACCACGTCCAGCATAAAATCACTACCCCATATCACCCGCAGGCGAATGGTCAAGTAGAAAGTAGCAATAAGGTAATAGAGTCAATTTTGACAAAAACCATTGCATCGCATAGGCGTGATTGGGCCGCCCGATTACCCGAAGCACTGTGGGCTTATCGAACCACATGGAGGAGTACCACCGGTTATTCACCCTATCAATTAGTGTTTGGAAAACAACCCATTTTTCCCATAGAATTCGAGATCCAAACACTACGAACCGCGCAGGAAGCTGGCTTAGATCTAAGCAAGGCACAAAGGAATTGATTACAGCAGATTAATGAATTAGACGAAATAAGGCTCTCTGCATTACAGAATACAGCACTTATTCAACAGCAGCGAGCCAAATGGCATGATGCGCTCATTAAAAACAAAGTCTTTCATGAAGGAGACTGGGCTCTGTTATATGGCTCTCGGTTTCAGGATTTCCCGGGGAAGCTTCAGACTCGTTGGTTGGGACCATACGAGATCCATAAAGTACATGATAATGGGACCCTTACTCTGATCACAATTGACGGTTCTGGATATGCATTTAAGGTAAATGGCCACCGAGTTCGTCTTTATCGCAAACCACTCACTTGGGAATCCTTCTGTCAGCAGTTACACCGAGACACTGATATGGAAATTATGGGAGAGGAAGCAAAAACTTCCTCACCTATAATTCAGTAAGAAATTCATTTTTTTTTTCTCTCACCACAACTTGTATATAAGTTTTTTTTGTCAATCTTGTATATATGTTTTCTTAACATTTTGATTCTTCCCTTTTGCGTGTTTTTGCTGTTCCTTTTCAAAAGGAACAACATTTGTGTGTTTTTGCTGTTCCTTTTCAAAAGGAACATCATTTGTGTGTTTTTGCTGTTCCTTTTCAAAAGGAACAGCATTTGTGTATTTTGTTGTTCCTTTTCAAAAGGAACAGCATTTGTGTGTTTTTGCTGTTCCTTTTCAAAAGGAACAGCATTTGTGTGTTTTGCTGTTCCTTTTCAAAAGGAACAGCATCTGTGTGTTTTGCTGTTCCTTTTCAAAAGGAACAGCATCTGTGTGTTTTTGTTGTTCCTTTTCAAAAGGAACAACATCTGTGTGTTTCTGCTGTCCCTTTTTAGAAAGAACAACATTTATGGTTTTTTTGTTGTCCCTTTTAAAGAAACGACATCTTAAGCATTTATGGACTCCCCCTTACCCTTCCTTTTTCAAAAAGGAACACCATCAGTATGCTTTTGCTCTCTTTGATAATTTATATTGAGGATGTGCTCACCCATGTTCTTTCCAGTCTTTAAGAAATAGCTATGCACTTATGCAATGAACATAAAATCATGACATACCGAAATCAGCATATCATAAATCGCCATCTTTAGAAGGCCTAGTATTGATGAGAGGACAAGAGGAAAGACACACCTACTTCTCATCTTTGTTGTCATTGTCTTATTTCCTTTGCTCTCGTTGGTTATCTTTATCATGACGATTTCCCTAAAAATTCTCTGATTATTACTTAGGAATAAGAGCAGAAGATTTATATCTTCCTATTGGGATGATAAGACTTCTTCCACCATTCCCACTCTTAAGGAGTGATGAACCACCCTTATGTGTAAATAAATAAGAGCAAAAAAAGTGCTTTGCAAAGACAAGAAAGAAAAGTAAATAAAGATTATCAATTGTCAAATGTAGGATAGGGGGTCTCATCAAGAGCCTACCTACCATGATCATAAGGATGGAAGTGAAGTGGCATTCCCATTATGGCCACCACACCAGGGATATGGTCCAAAAGGTTCACCGAATAAACAAACCTTGGAACAAGGGGTCTCATCACGAGCCGGCCTGCCCACGTTTCGCACCTTCCTTGTGAATGGAATTATGGTTACCTGGTTACCAAGCCATCATAATGGCCTGCATTTCGACAAAATTACTCTTCAAAATACACACAAAGGATCATGGTTCTGAGGGTGAAATAAACAACTCTGCCAAGGTTATGAACACCTGTCAGCAGCAGAGCTCTGTTAATGGTATTGAAGTCGTAATATTTACACCAATCGGTATGATATCAAATACTTCTTTGTCTCTTATATCCTATGAATAAATCATATTTTATGTCCTGATGTATACATCGCATGAATACTCATTACCACCAATCATGGCAAAGGAACTGACAATGACCGCTGAAGATCTCGTACGATTGACAGACGTCCTATCCCCCGGCCTCGCATCATATCACGCAGGCTCTTATGTAAAACGTGATTCACCTTTTTGCCTCGATTTCGGTATTTCGTTGTCCAATCTAAAACATGGCATAATTTCATATGCTGTTCCTTTATGACTTGGTTATGGAATGGCTGCTGCTCCTCTACTTGACGGCTGGGACAACCTATCATATTGCGGGGGGGAGGTAACTTCATTACTCCACGAACTACGTGTCAGCACACCATTCGGGGAAGATAGTGTACGAAGGTATGGCATGGTTTAACGGCATGATGACGCAAGCTTAAAGCTTGCAATACCCAGGATCATGCAATAACCATGCTTCAAAACATGCTCCTCAAACTTATTGCTCAATTCAAAATCAAAACATGGCAGATTCACATTTAAATTTGCGGAAGCTTATTTCATATGGTTCAAAAAATTAAATCAAGCAAACTCCTTTTCTCCAGGATTCAAATAGCATTAAAATTCCGTATAAAAAAATCTCATACAGACTCCAACCATCAATTACATTCTAGGTTCCAAACCCAGCTCACTTATAATTCAAACCCCAATGTTTTTACCTTCAAATAAACCAACCAGCGCAGCGGGTGCATTCTCCAAGCCATATACTATTTTTCCTTCTTTGATATTGTGATATCATCCCACAAGCAGCAATACGGCCATGGTTATTCATATTTTCCAGAACTGTGTCAAGCATCACACCACCCACATTCTCAAAATAGATATCAATCCCGTTGCGCAAATACCTCGTAAGGGCAGCTTTCAAATCTGGTTCCTCCTTGTAATTGAATGTATGATCAAAGCCTAGTTTATTTTTCAGCAATTCCACCTTTTGTTTGCTTTCAGTACTCCAAAAACACCAATGCCTCGCATTTTCACATTTATTGTGGAAACTATACAACTTATATTCACACCAACCATATGCAAATAATCGATGCTATAATAGTATGATTGCGCGCTTCTAGTTAATTAACAACACATTTCTTACCTTTTCCATTGGTTCTGCGTCTTTCAAATTGCAGGTCGACTTACCCACTGATCCAGCTCCATATGCATATGCGCTCTTCAATTTCAGTGTACTAGCGGTCTCACTTCAATTTTTAATAAAATCTGCATCAGATTTAATGCCAGTGCTCCTGATTACACCGCCTACCATCGATCCACCTGATATTGCCTGTAGACTTGGAAAAACATTACCAATCTGTTCCAATTTTCAATAATTATGCAAAGTAGTATGATCATAAAGAAAGCTGTGCGGAACAGTGAGTAAAACTTGCACAAATATGAAGATCATAGTATCATTATTCACACGGCATGTAACCAATGACAATTCAGTTAGTACTAGAGACTTCGCGCTCAAGCTTCCATATGAATTTCTTTAAAAATCACAGCGCGCCAAGGTGAAATAGCGATTCCTATGTTCAGAGATGAACTATCTACACTCTTAAAACAATAATTTGGTAACTGCTGTCCCGCTGCGCCCCTGTCTATTTACTGCAAATTCCAGGCTGCCATAATGAGTAAACTTATAGCTTCACTCTGCCTATTCATCATATTAATGCTTATTGGTGTTAATAAGCAAACCATAAAGCTCAAATCTTCTATACGACGAGCCTGTAATGATTCAAGAAACCGGAAGCACTCTCTTCACAATATCTGTTCTCACATTTGCCAACATAATTTACTTGTAATCCCATGTGACAACACACAGAATTGGGTTTTGAATCCACGGTTCCACAGATTTAAAATTTTCCAGTTCAATTGAATTAAGGCTCTTATACAAAATCGATATCACCATTTACCTTTCAATCGATTTCTCCAGAATATTCGGCGCTCATTCAACCACGAATCTCCAGTGCTTAACGCCTTCTACACCTGCATTATTAATTCAACGCTTTCTGCGTTGCATTATTTACGCTGTCCATACACATACTAATATGTTTGCCCAACGCAGATCCGTTCTTGTTTCTGATTCAATTGCAGTTTGGCTATTAAAATATCTGCATTACAAGTCGACTTCACAATTTCTTTAACTCAGAATTTTAAATCGATCATTGTTTCTATTGACAATGTCCAGTCACAGAACTCTGCAGAAACCTTGCGCCCTGTATATTTAATTTTGCATTTGAACCCAATTTCAATTTAACAGTTTTCCCCCAATGTAATTTCGTTCAACAGTTTCACAATACGCACTTATAAATCGACATAAAAGTATACAGATTCCTCAATCACTCAATGTATATAAACTGAAATCACCCAATATATAAACTGAAATAAAATAAGGACTTACACCTTTTTACTGGCCAGATGTTTCAATGCCGAGGCCTTTTACAATTCTGAAGGCTTACAGCCTTGCTGCACAAGCCTACTCTCAATCTCCCATCTCTAATCTCTCTAATTTTCTCTCCAAATCCCTTCTTATTTAAAAATCATTAAATTAAATGCTCAATCCCTTAAAATCCTCAACAAACCCTAAATCTCTCAACATCCCTAAAGGATAGGTTTTTATCCCTAAAATCCTTCAATTCAGTAAATTTCCTCATATCCTTTTATTAATAAAAAGGATATTTACATAAATCCTCACCTTCTCCTATTTAATTCAAATTAATTAATAAAATATTAAAAATCATCACACCCCATATTTACAAATTAACATTATCACACCCCATATTTATAGATGGAGAAAAAGGTCTTGATGCTCCTGCATCAGACTCCCCATGTAAAAAAATTCATGACCACCTGGTCATAAGTCTCCTCCTGGATCCCAAATTTTATTTTGTAATCCTTTCGTGCTCGTCGATTGCTTCACTGTTGTTGTCATCTGTTGTTGTCTTCCAGGTTTCCATATTTTGTGCTGTAGTGCTCCACTTGCTATGCTCTTGCAATATTTCACTGTCATTCTCTTGTTGTCACTCCTTTTCTTTCTTCCCGCTGTTGGTCTCTTTCGCGATTCTTTAGTCATCAGTCTTCTGATACTTTCAATCTCTTGGTCCAAATAATCTTCCGGCTGCTGATTTCTAGCTGTCTGCTGAGCTAAGACGGCTTGCTCAGTTTGTACTGTCACTATGAATGTTGCGGCCTCCCAATCTTCCTTTCCCTCTGCAACATTCTTTTGCTCGTCACCTGCAATTTCATCTTGATTATCATTTATGACAACTGCTTTGTCATCCTTCATCAGCAATCTATCATGGACATTCATCCTCTGTTCTTCCAATTTCCTCCTTTGAAAGTCCATTTCTCTGTATAACTCAATGATTTTACTTGGAGTGGACTTTGGAAATTTTACACGATCTTCCATTGGTCTTCCTTCTGCTACATCTACTTTAACATCTTTCAGTAGATGTTCTTCCTCTTCTTCCAAACCTGCAATCACACACAAATTGTTAGTTTTCAAATCACAAGACCTTACAGTCTTGTTTGATGCTTCAATCATCAAATCTTTGGGCTGCCTTGAATCATTCATATGATTCAACTCCTCTAGCTCTTCATCACTTTCAAAAAGTAATGGTCCACTCTCTGGGTAACATAACGAAACTTCAACATCTTCTTCAGCATCTTCCTTTTGCTGTAGCTCAACTGTTTCGAGCTTCTCTATCCTCTGTCTGGCATCAAGAACTTGTTCAAGTTCCCTTATTTCCTTTATCAACTGCAAATTTACCTGATGATTCCACTTCTCTTGTAGTCTCTGCCATCTCAACTTCTTTCTCATGACATAACCACGCTTCTGGTTTTCCTCATTTCTTTGCAACATCTCCATTAATACCTCAAGCTGAACTGCTATCTCAGCCTTCTCCCTTTCATATTCCTCTTTGCTTAGCTATCTCTGTATGCCAATTGCCTTGGCATCCTTCTCCTTTTGTCCTCTGCTGTGGTTGATTTCAGAACCTTTGTGACGATTGTCACTAGCCATCATCCTTTCCATCTCTATGAGTTGTACTAAAGCCTCTTCAGCAGCAAGTCCTATCTTGCCACCACTTACCTCACCAAGCCCTCCTCACTCGGTCTTTTGGCAAGCAATTGGTTCTCTATCTCCAGAACCTCCCTTGAGCACTTTTCTTTGCTCTTCCTGGCTTCAACTCATCTCCCTGTTCACAACTGTCTTCCTTATCCAATCTCTATTGGATTTCCTCAAGGTTCTGCCACACCTATGCTTTCACCATTTTCCTGTTAGCAATTTTAAACATGTCTTCTATGGATTTTCCTTTTTTCAAAAATACTTCTGGTTTAATGCAAAGACTACAATCTTCAAATTCAAATAAACCCAGATCACCTTACCTCCAAGATCTCAGTCTTATCTTTTCATTTACCTGTACTTCAATCTTATCACTCCTGCAGTTCTGTCCAGCAAATCTTTATGCTTCCTCTGCAAAATTTCACTGTCAATCAGATTTTAAAATCTGATCTTCCAACTTTCTGGCTTGATCTAGCAACTCCAGCTGTCAGCAATAATTCCTTCTTTGCTGAGTTTCTTAATTGCTGCAACCATCAATCCTCAATTCATTTCTTTGTCAGTAAAACCCAATTCAAAATTAAACAAACCAATCATTTCAACAGAGCATTCCTGCTCTGATACCAAAAATGACGCAAGCTTAAAGCTTGCAATACCCAGGATCATGCAATAACCATGCTTCAAAACATGCTCCTCAAACTTATTGCTCAATTCAAAATCAAAACATGGCAGATTCACACTTAAATTTGCGGAAGCTTATTTCATATGGTTCAAAAAATTAAATCAAGCAAACTCCTTTTCTCCAGGATTCAAATAGCATTAAAATTCCGTATAAAAAAATCTCATACAGACTCCAACCATCAATTACATTCTAGGTTCCAAACCCAGCTCACTTATAATTCAAACCCCAATGTTTTTACCTTCAAATAAACCAACCAGCGCAGCTGGTGCATTCTCCAAGCCATATACTATTTTTCCTTCTTTGATATTGTGATATCATCCCACAAGCAGCAATACGGCCATGGTTATTCATATTTTCCAGAACTGTGTCAAGCATCACACCACCCACATTCTCAAAATAGATATCAATCCTGTTGGGCAAATACCTCGTAAGGGCAGCTTTCAAATCTGGTTCCTCCTTGTAATTGAATGTATGATCAAAGCCTAGTTTATTTTTCAGCAATTCCACCTTTTGTTTGCTTTCAGTACTCCAAAAACACCAATGCCTCGCATTTTCACATTTATTGTGGAAACTATACAACTTATATTCACACCAACCATATGCAAATAATCGATGCTATAATAGTATGACTGCGCGCTTCCAGTTAATTAACAACACATTTCTTACCTTTTCCATTGGTTCTGCGTCTTTCAAATTGCAGGTCGACTTACCCACTGATCCAGCTCCATATGCATTTGCGCTTATCAATTTCAGTGTACTAGCGGTCTCACTTCAATTTTTAATAAAATCTGCATCAGATTTAATGCCAGTGCTCCTGATTACACCGCCTACCATCGATCCACCTGATATTGCCTGTAGACTTGGAAAAACATTACCAATCTGTTCCAATTTTCAATAATTATGCAAAGTAGTATGATCATAAAGAAAGCTGTGTGGAACAGTGAGTAAAACTTGCACAAATATGAAGATCATAGTATCATTATTCACACGGCATGTAACCAATGACAATTCAGTTAGTACTAGAGACTTCGCGCTCAAGCTTCCATATGAATTTCTTTAAAAATCACAGCGCGCCAAGGTGAAATAGCGATTCCTATGTTCATAGATGAACTATCTACACTCTTAAAACAATAATTTGGTAACTGCTGTCCCGCTGCGCCCCTGTCTATTTACTGCAAATTCCAGGCTGCCATAATGAGTAAACTTATAGCTTCACTCTGCCTATTCATCATATTAATGCTTATTGGTGTTAATAAGCAAACCATAAAGCTCAAATCTTCTATACGACGAGCCTGTAATGATTCAAGAAACCGGAAGTACTCTCTTCACAATATCTGTTCTCACATTTGCCAACATAATTTACTTGTAATCCCATGTGACAACACACAGAATTGGGTTTTGAATCCACGGTTCCACAGATTTAAAATTTTCCAGTTCAATTGAATTAAGGCTCTTATACAAAATCGATATCACCATTTACCTTTCAATCGATTTCTCCAGAATATTCGGCGCTCATTCAACCACGAATCTCCAGTGCTTAACGCCTTCTGCACCTGCATTATTAATTCAACACTTTCTGCGTTGCATTATTCACGCTGTCCATACACATACTAATATGTTTGCCCAACGCAGATCCGTTCTTGTTTCTGATTCAATTGCAGTTTGGCTATTAAAATATCTGCATTACAAGTCGACTTCACAATTTCTTTAACTCAGAATTTTAAATCGATCATTGTTTCTATTGACAATGTCCAGTCACAAACTCTACAGAAACCTTGCGCCCTATTTCATACAATGTGTATTTAATATTGCAATTGAAACCAAACTCTATTTAACAGTTTTCCCCAAATGTAATTTCGTTCAACAGTTTCAGAATACGCACTTATAAATCGACATAAAAGTATGCAGATTCCTCAATCACTCAATGTATATAAACTGAAATCACCCAATATATAAACTGAAATAAAATAAGGACTTACACCTTTTTACTGGCCAGATGTTTCAATGCCGAGGCCTTTTACAATTCTGAAGGCTTACAGCCTTGCTGCACAAGCCTACTCTCAATCTCCCATCTCTAATCTCTCTAATTTTCTCTCCAAATCCCTTCTTATTTAAAAATCATTAAATTAAATGCTCAATCCCTTAAAATCCTCAACAAACCCTAAATCTCTCAACATCCCTAAAGGATAGGTTTTTATCCCTAAAATCCTTCAATTCAGTAAATTTCCTCATATCCTTTTATTAATAAAAAGGATATTTACATAAATCCTCACCTTCTCCTATTTAATTCAAATTAATTAATAAAATATTAAAAATCATCACACCCCATATTTACAAATTAACATTATCACACCCCATATTTATAGATGGAGAAAATACAGATGGAGAAAAAGGTCTTGATGCTCCTGCATCACATGATAATGCTATTTTTATAAAAGTTGCCGTCTACAATCCATATTTGTTGCATACTCTGTGTTTTTTTCCAAAACCTTGCAACGATCGCCCTCTCTGTGTCTTAAACAGCAGGCAGTTGCTGTTCCATTGGGAATTCCTAGTAGAACCATGGGAGGTAAGGCAATCCGAAGTGAACCTCACAAGTTGACAGTCTCCGCTGCCGCTCGGGAGATCCTGGAAAAGGCGGGGTGGCTGAATTATTTCAGTCGCCTACAAGAATCGAATGAAACAGTGGCGTTGGAGTTTCTGCAAAATCTGCAGGAAAACCACTCCATAGTAAGAGGAAGGCAGATAGCGGTCACGGACGAGATAATTGCAGAAGTGTCGGGATTACCACCCGCCGGACCTGTATGGACGCTGAAGAAAGAAAGACTGCAAAGAATTATGGAGATTTTCCAGGATGAAGGCCAAAGCTTGACAGTTAAAGGGAAGGGAGTGCTGTTGACGGCGTTAGGAGAACCCTGGACCGAATTAGCAAAGATAGTGCAAAGCTACATCACATGCGAAGGAAGAAAAGACGTGGTAAGACCGCGTCATCTTAAACTCCTAGCTATTTTGAAAGAAAAATGTTCTGTAAATCTGCCTGCACTTTTAAATTCATTATTGCATGATGCCGCCTGAAGCCTGAAAAAGGCACAGCAAGAAGAAGCAGTGGTTAGTCACCATGGGCTGATTCGATTGATAGTGAGCCATAGTCTCACTCAGCAGTAGAGCAGCTGGGAGGAGCTCATTGCAGTAATTGAGGGGGGAGTGGCAGCACCATCCCCAAAACGTAAGCATTCCTCTAGTGCACCTGAACGAGAAGAAAAACACAAAGAATCGGTAGCAGAAAAATATGTTGCCCTGAAACATAAACATTCCTCTAGCACACCAGAACAACCTGAAAAACGTAGAAAAGCGGTAGTAGAAAAACATGTTTCCAGTACACCCGAACAACCTGAGAGACCGAGGAAATCAGCCCGGCTAGCCAGGATACGAGGAAGGCTGGAGAAAATCCAGGAAAGCGCCAGCCAGCCGATTGAGATTACAGACGAACCTCCAGAACCAGAAGGAGGACCTTCCGAAGAAAATGCGAAACGATCTGAGGGTGAGGCTGAGCAGCTTGGAGAAGAAGCCGAGGAGGGCGATGAGCATTCTGAGGCTGAAACAGAAGCTGAACACTCTAGGGTAGCCACTGAGCAGTCCAATCAAGAGGAGGAAATAGAACAGCTGGAGGGTAGCCCGCCACGGGACCCTGTGGGTGAAGACGAATTGGCCGCCATACTGGCCAATATGGGGGAATATGGCCCACCCTCCAACCCAGTAGGCCTCCCTGAAGGATCCCCGGAGGAAGAAGCACCTGAGAAATTGAATGCAGAAAAGGCAGGAGAAGAAAGCCTGCCTGTTTATGATGAGGAAAATGTAGACACCAATCGGGAACAATCTGTTCCCAAGACACCGAAGAAACTCTAGATGGAGGAGGAGCAGAATTGAGGGCCAGTCACGAGCCCTCCGCTGAATCAAGGGAAATCAAGAAATTGAGGAGAAAACAACAGAGATTGCTGAATACTATAGCCCAGCTCCGACAGCAAATTCGAATTTTGAAGGCTAACCTGAGAATACGAAGGACCGCAGGGAAAAGAAAAAGGGCCAATGCAGCAAGATCTCATAGGACAAGGAGAAGAAGGACTTATAGCCACTCTGCTGGTCAAAACCCTTCTGGAAGACCTATTGTTGTTCCAAATGATACTGAGGAACAGAATGTCGTTCCAACTGACATTGAGGAACAGACTGTCGTTCCAACTGACGTTGAGGAACAAACTGCTGTTCCAAATAGCCCGGAAGAACGGACGGCCGTTCCAATTAAGACTGAGGAACAGGATGATATTCCATTCACAGAGGGACCACAAAAACCCTTCATTCGCGTTAAGAAAGAGAAGGAGAATAAAGGGATCCAAACAGAGGCACCACCTTCAGGGGTAATTCGGGTTCTGAACTCCAAGCAGTGGAATAAAAAGGTTCAGGTAAAACTCCCGGCCTCTACGGCTTTATGGAAAAAGGATCCGAAAATAAGGACCTTGCACCACATGATGAAGCAAGCCCAGCAGGAAGCTGAACAGCTGAAAGAACAAACAGTCCCCCGGGAGAAATATGAAGAGTTACAACAGCAACTGCGGAATATTAGTCAGTCTGAGAGCCAGGCCTTCGAAGGATGGCAAAAGGAGCAAGAAAAGGTTGCTAAGGTAACTCGTCGACTAGATACTGTTATTAGGCAAATGGACAGTGTGTGCTCTTTGTACAATGACGTTCTGACTTGTAGGGCCCCTGCTAAAAACTATGCTTTATTTTTGCTTGAACGATATTTAAGATTAGAGATAAAAGCTGTTAGGGCAGGTGCCCTTATACAAATCAATACTGTTAATGATTTCATAGATTGTTGCAAGCATTATGGGGTTAAGGTTCAACGATTATTGTGTGAATTTTACTTGCACAATCTCGTGCTAGACCAGGAAATTGATTTAAATCCTGGCCCTTTTGTTGGGGACATACAACTGCAAGCCTTTGTTTCATTCGGGCTTAATCAGCTAAAATGGCTCAGGGCTTATAACACTTTCCAGAGACAGGAAAATAGCCTAGACTTATGGGTGAGAGCCGAGCCTAGAGACCCAGTGCAGTTATGGAGAACACATAGGAACCTTATGAGAACCCCGGGCGTCATAGAAATGTTAGGACCCATGAACGAGGACCTAATCCAAAACGGCTTGGAATATTTTCTGGCTATTAAAGACCTCGCCATCGATGCTGCAAAATTCCACTACCGGATTTCTAACCCAAGCATCCAGCTCAGGGAACCATTCAGATATGAAAATTTTGAGCTGGCTGCCAGCCTATTGAACCTTTACGGCGAGCGTATTCTACAAGCAGGGCCATCCTGGTTAGGGTACCGATTTCGTAGTCCAATCATCTGGCACCCTGCACCTGGGTATCAGGCCTTGTATGAAATGCCTGAAGGTCAATTAAATCATTTCTTTGATGATCTAGTCGCTCATCACGGTTGTAGGCCTCCACACGAGATTCCCTCTCTGGCCTATTCTCTCACCGCCTTACATGTTAACTATAATGTTTTCATGAGGGCATGAAACAGGGTAAGAAGGGGGATGTGTGGAGCACTGGAAATGTATGTTTTTGACAAATAATTTAGTGACTTTTCAGTAACATTTGTAACCTTTTCTGCATTATAAAATAAAGAATTCTAATGAAACGTGCAAGAATTAATATGGAAAGCCCAATCACTGATAATTGCCTTTTCTGTGCAGGAAAAGGTGGAAACGAAGGGCTGCTGTTCAAAAAGGAAAGCCAAAAGGAGAATAATTGTTGTCCCTCTAGAAGGGAACCGAATCCAAACAAGGTTGAACAGATCGAGGCAAATCAATCCACGAAAAGAATAAGGGATACCAATTTGGCGAACCAGGGAAAGGAAAGTAAAGGGTTAACAGCGTGGCGAATCCCTCGGGATCTTTGATCCTGAGGGATCGCTACTTTGCTTATTCTGTTATCTAGTTAGCTCCACCGTTACCTTTATAAAAAGGGACAGCGTCGAGAACTTTAGTAAATTTTTTACAACTTTACAGTTTGGGATTAAACTTTGATCATCGAGTCTCACTAAGACCTGGTTTTGCTGTACGCTTGTTGATGCATTAATATAAAAGACTTGGTGTCTATTCCATCTTTGCGTCTGGAGTAATCTAAGGCGGTGTGCCATTGGAAGCTAAGGGCCCAGCTCCGAAGGACACTTGCTTTTGTATCATTATAACTTGATTTCTGTGTGGTTTGTTTATCTTAATCACTTGGTAATCTGATATGCTTTTCATGTGCTGTTCCATGCTCTGTTACAATTAATTCATTAATGTTTCTTTCCGGAAATCCGCGTGGTGATTCTGCATTATATTAGTAAATCTTTTCCAGAGTTGATTGCATGATATCAGTCTGAATCAATTATTTCTGTTACAGAGCCTTTGTATTGAACATTACCATCATTAGATTTATTTGAAGTTACAATTATTGGAATCTGGAAGTAATGTTGTATTTGGAAACATAGTTATCATCTCAGATTACTATACTAGTGTGTTGTATGTATATACGATTGATGTTTGCTGTTCTATAATTTATCCATGAAGTGTTGATTCCATGATGATCAATCTATCTAATTTGCAGAGAGGATTGCTATTTCATTGCAGAGTGTGAGTTTGGTTTAATAGAGCAAGCTGGATTCTAACTCGCGAGACTTAGTTCTTTAGATTGCCGTTCCATTTACTGCTGTTCCATTTTAAGACTTGTTGTTCCATTTCTTATTTGCCGTTCCATTCTGCTTTTTGCTGTTCCTTTTACTTGCATTTGTTGCTTTGGTGTGAGAGAAGGTCCAAGGCTGTCGTGAGCCTCAGCAGTCGCTACCTAGCTCCCAGATCCATGGTCCATGCTCTAATTCCTTTTCCATCAGTTTCTAGAGGGATGGGTTATCGCTTCCGCACCCTTGACTGATAAGCTGTCTTGCGTGATTTATTCTTTTGAAGTAGTTTAGCCATAGTTTAGCATCCGTTTACTCTTGTATTTTCTGAACGCTGTACTACTAAGCATTACTCTGACAAATAGCCTCAAATTGAGATACTCTTTACAATAACAAAACGTTCCCGGATTGACTTGTTAATGCGGGATAATTAGAGGTGAAAGAGACCCTTGTTACAGCTCCACAGTGATCTTCAGTAAAGGTAAAGCCTTTCTGAGACACATAACTACTAGACAGGTGAATTATATTGAGATTCATGTGAAGAACATGTATAAAATTGATGTGGAAGATTGTTTTGCATTAAGAAGTAAGGCAGAGAAAGTGTAGAGTGATGATGTCGGTGAGGTCTGGCATAGAAGATTTGGTCATTTTCACCATGGAACCCTTACAATTATGAAACAAATAACCACTTGCCTCCCTAAAGGATCACTTGAGCAACAAGATGTCTTCAAGGGTTATACCTTAGGGAAGTATGTAAAATCCACATTCCATGATCGATACAACAAAGCACATGCAATCTTGGAAAGAGTCCACTCCGATGTTTGTGGACCCTTCTCGACAGCCTCCATTTCCAAACATAAGTACTATGTTATTTTTATTGATGATTTATGAAGGAAGTGTTAGATCTTCTTCATGCAAAATAAGGATGAGACGTTCTCAAAATTTGTAGAATTGAAGGCACTAGTTGAGAAAGAGACTGACAGGAAGGTGAAGGCTCTTAGGAGCGACAATCGAGGTGAGTATGTTTTGAAGGACTTCAAGGATTTTTGTGCCAAGAAGGAATTCAAAGAGAACTGAATGCTCACTACAACCCACAACATAATGGGGTATCTGAGAGGAAGAACCAGAGCATTGTGGGAGCTACAAGAGCTATGCTACACGACCAAGGGTTGCCACTACATTTGTGGGAAAAGGCATGTAACACAACAATTTACTTGCAGAACTAAAGTCCTCATCGGATTCTTGGTATGATTACACCGGATTGGAAATATCGGGAATAAAGTCGGATGTGTCTCATTTAAAATTATTTGAATCCTATGTTTATTGGCATGTCTCCAAAGATTCGAGGAAGAAACTTGATCCAACAACAAAGTTGAAATTTTTTGTATGTTACACAAAAAATCCACATAATTAGCATGTGTACTTACCTTCCCTTAGAATGACAATTATGAAAAGGGATGTAAATTTTGATGAGGAGAAAGAAATGAGATTCTCTCTTGAGGGGGAGCTTCATATCCCACTAGAATAGGAGTTTCAGAGCCTCAGTTGTGGAGCAACTAAAAATTGAGGAGTAGAGAGGAGGCTGAGTTGAGACATCCACTCAAGTAGAACCATCCAGAGAAGGGAAGCTGATAGATTGGTGCAGGATGTGATGGATAATGTAGGAGATCCTTCAAATTTGCATAGGAAAAGGAGGTCACCTAAGAGGTACACTGGCTACATGGCTCTACTGACTTAGCCTGTAGTGACTGAGTCATCTTATTTCAAGGAAGTAGTTGAGCAACCAGTTTGGGTTGATGCAATGGTAGAATAATACAAATTCATTGTAAAGAATAGTGTTTAGGAAGTGGTCCCAAGACCGACAGATAAATCAATTGTGGATTCGAGATAGATCTTCAACGTTAAGCATGCAAAAAACGGAAGAATAGAGAAGTATAAGGCCATTGGTCAAAGGATTCTCTGAAGTTGAGGCAATTGACTATGAGAAAAGATTTTCTCCCATAGCAAGTTATTCATCCATTAGATCAATTCTTGCATCGAATGTGTAGATGGGGTGGAAGATCCACCAGATGGATGTAAAATTAATATTTCTCAATGGTGTTATTGAGGAGGAAGTGTACATCGAGCAAACAAAAGGATTTGAGACATTTGATTTAGAGTGTCATGTGTGCAGACTTAGGAAAGAATTGTATAGTCTCAAACTGGCACCTTGATCTCGGTACATTAGGATTGATAGTTATCTCACTGGAATGTGAACCTCTATCGTATTTTGCTAGAATTTCTTATCATTGTTTTATATGTTGATGATTTAATATTGACAGGTGACGAGAAATTGATTAGTTCCTGCAAGGAAGACCTTCCAAGGGAATTTAAGATGAAATATACGGGTCTCATGCACTACTTCATCGAGCTAGAAGTATGGAAAGGCTATAGGTAATTGTTTGTATCTCAAGGAAAATATGCCATTGAGATACTATAGAGATTTCACATGGAGAGTTGTAAGCCCATGGAGACACATCAAGTGAAGAGGTTGAGGCTACCATTTACTAGCAGCTAGTGGGTTCACTGATGTATCTTGTGAACACATGACCAAATATGTGCTATGCAGTCAACCATCTGACCCAAGTTATGGTTAGGCCAACCAAATTGTATTGGAAGGAAGAAAAACATGTTTTACGGTACCTCAAAGGCAATACCCAATATGGATTATGGTACAAACGGACAAAGTGAGTGAAGTTGTGTGGCTACAAAGGTGCAAATTGGGCAGGGAATCCAATTGATCGAAAGAGTACAGTAGGTGGAATTTTAAGTGTCGGGTCCGTAACAGTTTCCTAGTACAACAGGAAGCAGAGATTTGTGGCACTCAACTCAATAGAAGTTGAATACATGGCTACAAGTCAAGCAACATGTGAGGTGATTTGGATAAGAAATGTACTTGTGGGATTGTTTGGTAAGGAGATGTATCCAACTGTGATCTATTGTGATAATCAGAGTTGCATTAAGATCTTTGAGAATTCGATATTTCACAATCGATCCAAGCATATAAATATTTTGTATCATTATTTACGGGATTTTCTGTAGAGGAGGATAATGTTTCTACAATATATTCTGACATAGGAACAATATCCTAACATCTTGAAAAATGATTTGTCAAGAGGGAAGTTCAAATTCCACAGGTGCATGCCTTAGTGGTGGTTGAAAATCCTTTTCTTGCTAAGAGGGAGTGCCAAGAAGTGTAGCAAGAAAATCTCAATTTGACTTTCCCATGGTCAAATTGAGAAAATTCGAAATGTCCACATCAAGAGACAACTTGGAGGCAGTTAACTGAGGTGACATGGATCTTGTCACTTAGTTAGCTCAGTAAATTCGAGTTAAGGCATTGGAGTTCAATTTGCATGTGTTGATTGCTACTTTGCAGCAATCCAGTTTAGTTATTTCCAATTTGTATCCAGTTAAATTAGTTCTAACTGTTGATAGAACTAGTTGGAGGTTAGTTGCGTAGTGTAACAATAATCTAACTCATTGATCATCCAGTTAACTGATTAATCAGCCAAAAATATCTCATGCATGCAAGGAATTCCAATTGATTAGTTGTGGTGGAAATTCCAAGGCAGTGTAACATTAGTTATAGGCTAGTCTTGAGTGTACAAGTGTTGCATGCAATCAAAGATCAATCCTTGGGAATTGCGCAAGAATTTTGGAGGAAATTCTTAAATAATAGGGGTTTAATTCCCCAGGATTTTCACAAGGAAATATGGCTCAAGCAGAGGCAAAACTTGACTAAGTTTGGGTTAGAGCTTCTCATTGACTAGAGAGAAAGGTTATTCACTTGCAGGTTGAGCTCAAGGCAAGCAAGAAATTGTATTAATTATCTATGCATATGATTAATGCAAGCATACCTAAGAGGTTTGTACTAGTTGGTTTCCCCTAGATAAATCTATGTTCTTGTGTATGTGATTGATGTATGTTTGTGATTGTTGTTCTAAATTGCAAATTAATTTCCGCAGAGTAGTATAGTAGAATTGTGTCTCTTAATTTAGATTAAATTTTGAGCAGTTGCAATTCTATCACCAAATTTCTACAACGATAATACTCCTTAAATCAAATCAAGCCAATCGCAATGACACGTATAAAGCCCACAAGGCACAATCTACTGCAATACTCCAGTGACCCAAAATTAAATCAAATAGAAAAACCAAACAAAATCTAAAACTCCACTCCACAAGTGACCCAAAACTAAAACAAATGAAAAAACCAAGCAAAATATATAACACTACTCACAATTGACCCAAAATTAAATCAATTAGAAAAAAAAAAAACAATATTACTCTAATTGTTAATATAGAAAGTTGATTTATAAATTTATTCCATTATATAATAAATTTATTTATATTTTTTTCCCACAAAATATATATTTACTATTTCATATTTAACCCTTTCTTTTAAAATAAAAATTTAATCCAACCATTGCAATATGTAGGAGAGAAGATCCGTTGTGAAAATTATTGCAATCAGAAGATTTACATGTTTTAGTTTAGAAAATTTATGTTCTTTCAAAATATTTTCATGTACATTGTTGCATGACTTGTTCAAGTGAACCAAACACAACAATATTATTTAAGTTTTATTGTTAATATTGGAATTAAAGAAGTATGCAAATGATGAAAAGTTCGATCAAGGAGTTTTTAATTTTAAAATTTCTCAGCTTTATTTTAATTGTGAAGAGCTCTAATTAAATTAAATATAATTTAAATTAACATAAATTTAAATTAATTATAATTAATAAAAAAACAGAAACTTATACAACATTCAATATCAAACGGGTTGAACGTCTTCACAAAATTTTACTTCCTTGTAAGATTAGGGTTTCATGAAAAGCAACCCCACAGAATCGTTGTTTGCTCCTGATGTGACATTTTAAACCGTAAATTCACAAAAGGCAGTGAACAACAAATTTTCCTCTAAATTTCCATATCGCTTTATGAATTAGGATCTTCGCAGAAATGTATTATATCGTTTTATATGTTATATGAATGGTACACTGTTGCCTTTGTGTTCCTTTAGGCCATATGGTCAAAGTTGCTTTATTGTTTTTCTTTAAATTTCAGAGCACTCACATCACTTCACTTTAAGAATTTCGTTGAAAAATATTTATAAATCTAAGGACAATGATAGTAATTAAAAATCTATTTTAATTATTAATATGCGAAGTATTATTAATTTTTTATAATATTAATTATGCATTTAGATATGAATTATGTATTTTTTAAATTAAAACGATGTTAATTTTTATTTTTTTTTGTAAGTTTGGTAAGATTACATCTTTATCATGTCCAATATATCATCCCATCAGGGTGAGGAATTGAATCTCATATCAAGGAGTACATTAACAGAGCACTACCCTATCACCGTCTATCCAAAGCCCATGAATAAATGATGCCAATTTTCAAAAATGTGTTTTTATTTTTTTTGGAATAAGTTCATTATTATTTTATTAAAGCGAGGTTATATTTTCCACTTATGCTTATGTTTTAGATAATTATATCAAATTTTCAAATTAAAATGATTAAGTCATAAAATAATATACTTAAAAAATATTTAAATATATAAAAACACTTAAATATATTTGAATTTAAATTCAATTCCCAAAATCCTAAATGGATACCTTTTCAATTGAAATAATTAAGATAACTAACTCCATCCATATCATTAGCTCTTTTCATCTATACTATTCATGACATTTATATTATTATGCTCAATTGTATTGTTTTGTCCATTTCACTTCTCCTTATTGTTTTTGTGAGTTCTCTTTCATCATTCTCTCTTTCATTTAGTTTTGTCATTTTTGTCACATGTCCAAATTGGTATTCATAGGAAATTTTTTATCTAGATTTCCAAAGCTTTTTACATATTTTCTCATCTTTTGCAACAATTTCATAGCCATATAATTATTACTTTTTTTTGGCTCCAACTTTCCACATTTGTTATTTCATCCTAGAACATCCTTATGAATTTTCTAGCTCTTATATGTTCAATGATTCATTTCATGGCTGAGTGATTTTTCAACATGGTTGGCACATGTGTTGTATCAACCTTTCTAATGGAACTTAGGTTATCACTACTGAAAAAATCATTGTTCTATTAGTATTATTAATTATATTATTTAGAGATTGGGTTTAAGTCACTTTCTAAAGAAATGGCGTTGCATGTGTAGGATCATTTCCTAAATGTAACACTCTCTTCAAGATATGCTACAACTCATATCTTCATCTTACATATCTTTAGCCCCTATAACAACATTCTTATCTATGAGTTGTATTCATTTATCATATTTCAATTTCATTTCTAATGTTAATTTGCTAACACAAGGAGACTGGTGAAATAACACTAGGTCAATTTGATTTATATTGTTAATTCATTGTGTAATCTATTTATTGTGAACCGTAAATATATAATATGCAAAATAATTTGATATTATTTCATAAAAAAAATCTTTTTAAAGAAATTGTAAATCTACTACCTCTTATATCTAATGTAGATTAAAAATACTAAACTACTCTTGTGATGATATTATAAGATTTAAGTCTAATATTTTCATTGAAATCACAAATATAGAAAATATTCACACTTTATATTACATTCTTATATTCTTACCTATGTTTGACATCCACAATTTCATTGTGATTAGAGATATTCATGCCTTCAAAACTACAAGCTCAATATTATATTGGAGTAGAATTCCCTATAATAAGAAGAATTTTAAAATGATTGAAACTATAGATTAAATCATGGAACCAGAGTTAGTATTGGATATTGGAGCACAAACTAAAATGTCATATTTGGTTTAACCATGGGAAAGATTCAACAATTATTTATAATTCTAGGAGATACAACTCAGTTAGTGAACATCAATTATGAAATATTATGTAAACCATAGTTACCAAATTCCAATTCAAATTCTAATACAAATTTGATTAGATATGGAAAAAATTAGATTGTTTAAATTCTAGAGTATACATCTTTCCAATACTAGAATATATATTTTTTTATGTTTAAAAAATATATTATATTCTTCAATATTTAAAAAAAAATGAAATAGATAATTATAATATTGAAAATCTCAAAAAACCCCTTAAAAATTGGGTCCAATGATATATGTTGCTAATAAAACTATATCCTGGAACAAAGTGCATAGTTTTATGTTAGAACAACACATTATGAGAATTTTTATATTTATATGTATTTCCAACCATGGTAAATTTTAGGGCGAATTATAGCGCAAAGGCAAAATTTGAGGGTTTTTATTTTTAAGAGAGCGAATATTTTATTAAAAACCATTTTCATATAGTTAGTCCTAATTTTATTTAAAAAATAATTAATTTTTTGATTTTAGCCCAAAATAAAAGATGGGCGGATAAACTAACCGAAACTTCATTTGGCCCATTCGCTGGTTTTGGGAAATCATATTCCCTTAAAATCACCGGATTTTGATATTTGCCCTTGGTTTGGGAGATTAAAACAATTTAATACTTTACATTGGGCACAATTTTTTTTTTATACCATGGGCCAATACCACATGGCCAAAAACCATCTCTCATTTCACAATCAAAATATTTATAAATATTTTATTTGAATTTAATTTTATAACATTTTTTAATTAAATCTAAAAGCAAAAATATTATAATTACTTTTAAGATATATCTAAATCCCTTATCACATTCAAATATATGAGATATAAATTATAGTTATAAATTAAGATCCATTTTACCATATAATTTAGTCTAATAATTTTGTAACCATATTTAAACCTTATTAATAAGCACATAAAAATTTAATACTTATAATATAACAATTTTTTTAACCATGGATATTCACCCCCATTTTACCATGGACATTATTAAGTTGTGAACATGCTATGTTACAATACCATGGGCTAATACCATGACTTATCAATACCACACGCTCAAAAACCATCTCTCATTTTACAATCAAAACATTTTATAGTTTTTTTTTATTACATTTTTGGTATGGAAAAGATATTGTAATGTCATGTTATGTTATCTAAAAATTATGATTCAATCAAATTACAAAAATTGATTAATTAATTAATTAAAAATTAAAATATTTTGACTCAATGAAATTACATAAAAATAGAAATTACATTAAAAAAAATGAAATTAATAATTATAATAATTAATAATTAAACAAACCTAGATCCATTTTAACTTTGGATCCATCTAGAGATTTGATAATTAATAACCCTATGTTAAAATGAAAAGTCTACGTTATTATTTTATGTAAAAAATTTAGGTTATTATTTTTTTAATCAATTTTTGTTGAGTAAAGGTAAATTTGAAATAAAAACAAAAATAACTCTATGTAAAAATGAAAATTCTACATTATTATTTTTTATTATATCAAGAGATATTGTTTTGTCCATTGCTGGTTTTTGAGCTAAAGGTTTATAAGAACCCATGGTATTCATGTGGAATATAGTCTATTTAAAGGGGAGGATTATACCATCCTAAATCCATCTTCTCATTCTCCCTCTTTCTCACTCTCTCCCTCAATTTTGATTCACATTTCACATTAGCCTTAACTGTCGATCTCTCAAGATTTATCAATCTCTCAAGATTTGTCGATCTCTCAAGCTTCGAGAGGGATGGATCTTGGCTTGTGTATATCTAAAGAGAGGTATGCTATGAATTCTTAAAGTAGTATACTCGGATTTGCAAAATGTAAGATTTTTTTTACATAGGGATATCTTAAAGTAGTATACTTGGATTTGCAAAATGTAATATTTTTTTTACATAGGGATATTGTTTAATTTTTGTCGATCTCTCAAGCTTCGAGAGGGATGGATCTTGGCTTGTGTATATCTAAAGAGAGGTATGCTATGAATTCTTAAAGTAGTATACTCGGATTTGCAAAATGTAAGATTTTTTTTACATAGGGATATCTTAAAGTAGTATACTTGGATTTGCAAAATGTAATATTTTTTTTACATAGGGATATTGTTTAATTTTGATTATGGTCTTGCCTATTAAGTGCTCATATTCTGGTTTTGATGAGTTTTGATTATGGTTTTCATTAGGCGCAATGTCTATGACCCTTTCCTATTAAGTGTCTATATTCTAGTTTTGATATCAGGTGAAGCATCTATGACCCTTGTCTATTTATGACCCTTGTCTATTAAGTGCCCATATTCAAGCTATCATTTGGGAGGTTTTTTTTATTGCATCCAAGGATGTTGTCTTGTTCTTTGAAGCTACCAGTGGTTTTTGAGCTCCAGGTTTATGAGAACCCATGGTATTTCCCATGATATTCATGTGGAATATAGTCTTTTTAAAGAGGAAATTAAACTAGCTCAGATCCATCTTCTCCCTCTCCCTCTTCCTATGCGTAGAAACCATCAGTTTTGATTCTCATTCCCATTGGCTAGGTTTTGATTCTCATAAACTAGCCTAGATCCATCTTCTCCCTCTTCCTCTGGGTATCCCTCGAAACCCTCGGTTTTGATTCTCATTTCCCATTCACCTTAACTAAGGATGGATATCGGTTGGCGTGTATCAAAAGAGAGGTATATTGTGAATTCTTAAAGTAGTATACTCTTATTTGCAAAACGTAAGGTTTTTTTACATAGGCATATAGTTTATTGGATTTGCAAAATGTAAGGTTTTTTTATATAGGGATATGGCTTAATTTTGATTATGGTTTTGATCAGGTGAAGCATTTATGACCCTTGCCTATTAAGTGCCCATATTCTACATATCACTTGGGAGGTTTGCATAGGTTGATCATGATTGTGAAACCCTATTCCAAAACAAAGACATCTATCCACTTATTTAATCTTTTTTTTTCATTTTAAATTAAAATAAAAATCAATAATACCAAAAATATCAATTATGGGGCTAAAAAAAAGCTAGATGCACTAGTAGTTGTTGGAGATTTCAGGTTTTCTAATATCATGAGAAAAATGTTTTTTTTTTGTTGCTTTATATTTTTTAGTTTGTGTACAGTAAAATATGGTATATTAACGACTTAATCACTTTCTATCTTAATGGTTAATTCTTTTAAATTCATTTAAATTATAATTAATTAACTTGATATAAAAATTATTGATGAGACAATATTATCTAAAGGGAAAGTGATTTTATAATTATGATTACAAGTTTTCCAAATTTGTGAGTGCGTGATTATCTTCACTTTCAATTTCTGAATTTAGATATAATTAAATTTGTAATGGTTTATTTATATAATCATCACTCAAACATGATATTTTTCCACAAGGAGGTCACTCACAAAACATAATAAAAATATATATATTATTTAATTCCAAAACTAAAGAGGTCATTTCAAGTTACAAGGGTTTGTCTAATTTATATATATATATATATGAAAATTAACCATCATGCAATATAATACTATGTTGACTCCTTTAAATTAAAACATAAATTATTATTTTAATATGATAACTATAATTATTATTTTATATATGTCCTTAGAGGTATCCTAAAGTGTATAATACTATGTTGACTCCTTTAAATTAAAACATAAATTATTATTTTAATATGATAACGATAATTATTATTTTATATATGTCCTTAGAGGTATCCTAAAGTGTGCTTAGATTCTAGCTAGTTCATTTTTTATCATGTTAAGGAAACAATCATAGTACCTAAGGTGACCATGTATATTCATTTTAAAATTTAAATATTTTATAATAATTTTTGTCAATATAGACAATTTTAAAACTGAAATTCACTAAGCAAAATCATAACAACACTTATCTATTAATCTCTCTCAGAACTACATCTCTCCCTAGACTTTTGTAATTAATATACATTTAAAAAATAAATATTCAAAACTCAAAACTAAATCTCTCGTTAGTTTCAAATGTTATATAAAATCTTTTTTAATTAGTACATATCTAAAATCTAAATATTCAAAACTTATTTTTATTCACATTGAGCCAAGTTTTCCAATGATGGTCTAAAACCCAAAACCCTAGTAGAAAAAAGATTCCTTGCCACATGATTGGCTTCTTTGTGCTCAAATTGCTGGGAGGATGATACTAAGATGTAAAAATTGGCAATTCAAAAAATATTGTAAGATAAAGAATAAATAAGTTAATTACATTATAATTTTTTTGAGTTGAATTGCAAGCCGCAACCATCGAAATTTAACAAAACATTACTTAAATCATGATCAGGTTTTTTACCTGCTTGCAAATAGTAAAATCTCATCTTCCTTCTTAGCTCTTATGAATATATGTAGGGCTCTACATTTTAAGGACGTCGCTTTGAAATGTTGAGCATTTTTGCAGGGTAGAAACCTCTTCTTTGACTGATGCGAGGGGTTCTCACTTATTTTCAGCTAGGGCTTTGCGTTTTGGGGTTTCATCTTGATACATAAAATTCCAAGGGAGACGCAGGCTTATTATCATTGTTTTGCTTGGCCGCAAGAGTTTTAAGGTTGATTTCTATTGCAAACCTTTATGCGCTATAACCTTTCATGCTAATTTTCACCATGCAGATTTTATTAATATGTTCTTTTAGTATGTAATGTTGGATTTTTTATGCTTTTTAGTACTAAAAAGTTTTTGGTTTGGGAATATTGTCGATATAGTTGGGGCATACTTAATGATGGACATGGCTATACCTGTACAATTTGTTACAACAAAAAAATGGGAGAATTCTATCTCCAATACTCATATTTGTTCATCTCCATCTAAAGATAGGTAGGATGAGTAAAAAACATTTCACAAAATCCATGCTCTAACATAGCTACTTGGCAACTATTTTACAAACTAATTATATAACAAGATACATAGATAGATCATTCCTAATTTTTCAATAGGCCTCAAAGGAAGTACCCAAACTCAACGAGCAAGGATTGTAATCCCAATGCTTTGTTCCATTTAAATACTCGTTCTCACATTTCCTTCCCAGATTTCCTCCCTCTCATGACTGGCATAGATCTTAATGTTTGTTTAGCTACACTTGCATAAGTGAGAGTTCTAATGTCTACCTTTATTACCCCTAGGCTGAGGGAACATCTTCCCTCACTATCTCTAATCATTGTTCCTCCCATGGATTATTAATTTGTTGTTTCACCATTTTTCCCTTGTATTTCTTCTCAATTTTTCCATTTTCACCTTTTTTATCTTTTGCACTTATCTTCTTCATGTCAATTTTCTGAGGACTTATTGTGGTTCATTTCCCACTCCTCACTCATATATTTATATTCCAATACATGAGAAATATATTATATATTCCATATGAGTAATATAAATATTTCAGTCCTCAAGGGATTGCTTAGAAAACAAGGCTCATAGTCATTACAAGAAATACTCATTATGAGTCCAGCACATTGTCACATGTAGGATTTCTCCCTATCACTTGCGCTAAAGCTAATTGACTTTCTATGAGAAATATCTTTATATTCCATATAAGGAATATAATTATAAGGAATATACTTATTTTGGTTCTTGATGGATTGATTAGCAAGGCTTTGATCCATTACAAGAAATACTCATTATGAACTTTGTTAGCCCTTTACAAAGCCTCTATTATTCAGTGAATATTCACCAAGATCTTACAAGATTTTATAATCCAATGAAAGATTCGCCATGATTTTACAAGATAATATAATTTGGTGACAGATTCGCCAAAAAAATTATATATACATATTATATTATTGATAAAATCGCCTTCCATTTTTCCTATGTATCATAGGGATTTCCTCATTTATTTTATATATATATATATATATATATATATATATATAGGGGGTTCTTAAAATTTTCCTTGTTTCCAACCATACAATAAATTAAATGATGTCTAATATAAACTAAATTTCTTACAAATTCCACATTCTAGTGAACAATATAGATTCCAGATTACATCATCTAGATTATGTTTGAAAGGTGGCCGGCCGTATATTAAGTGTGTATAAATATTCTCTCAAAATCTACATTTATATTCTCAATTATTATTATTTATTTATTTATAAAACTAAATTAAATTATATTTTTTAACAATTAAAAGAATATCTATTATTTTTAATTACTAATTATTTTCTAATATGATTAAACCACATTTTATTTAGTATTTAATGACTTGTTAATATGATTAAACCACTTATTAATATTACAATTTAGTACTTATTCAAATTTCTAATTAAAAAATCCACTAAATGTTAAACCCATTAATGTTATAAACCATAAACTATGACTGAATTAATTAACACCCTTAGTAACAAATTTATTTTGAACATTTTCATTATATAAAAATTAAAATAGTGTTGCCATTTGTTTACGGCTAACCTATGTTATCTCATGTTGGAAATACTGAGAGGGGGGGAACCAGTATTTCCTTAATTTTTCACAATTGGTTAGTTAATTCCATTAACATTTAGAGAATTTAAAACAAACATATGGAACATCGCATCAATGAAAAATATACAATGCTTTGTCTCAACCAAGCGTTGTGTTATGTACGATGCACATACAAATCTACTAGATAAATCTAGAAGGAAGTGTAAGACTCCCCAAGAGGTTTTACCAGCAAAGCTGCAAGGAAACAAAATACTCCCTAAATAGTTTGGGCTCTCGTGGTAGCGATAATGGCCCAACTACAATAATGTTGTTACTGTTTTCCATTGTTACCACCACTACTACTGTTGCTACCATTGTCCGCACTCACTCTTGTTGCTACCACTATCCACACCCACTACTTCTACTACCATTATCTATACTCATTGTTGTTTCTACCACTACCTAACTCACTGTTGCTGGTGATTCCACTATTGTTGCTCTCATGTTGTAACTGAAAATATCCTCAACGCCCTCATACTATAATAAACACCTGCCATCATCACAACCCTAAAGAGTCAACATATAACATCTCTGTTAAGGGAATACTATTGTTGGAACATGAATAGTACTCTTATCACAGGAATGTAATAGAACTTTGCCTTAATCATTTATCAAGCCCTTCATCATTATGCCACACATCTATGACTAATGCATAAAGTACAATTGTTATGCTAGAACAATGTTTCTCATCGAGCCTCTTCTATACAAGGGTATTGTCATTGTCTACCATCAAGTCCAACTCATACAACATTATTTCACTTTGTGTTATATAAAGCTCATTGTCACCTATGTGCTCAACACATCATTGTTGCATTTAAGATTAATGTCACAAGCAGAAGAATTTTGGACCAAGCATCACATACAAAATACTGTCAGATAATACTGTTTAAAGTCAATGTCATGTCTCAAAGTCATTTTCATAACAATGTTCCTCAAACCATTGTCATGTTTTCATTCAAGTCACTGCTTGGAAACACTATTATATCATCAACATCAACTACTGGAGTCTTTTAATGTCATATACTTTTGTCTTTTCGGCCACAATATTACTACAACAATCATTAATGGTTTATAGTTCACACATTAAGGATGCCATATTGAAAAGTGCATTATTGTTGTCAATATACTATCAAATGTTGAAAAGGTCATTTTAATAACACTTGAAGATGTAAAGGACGTTGTTATATTGAGCTTGGTACTGCTACAATAATCATGAGCCTTTCATTGTCTTATAATAATAAGATCTTAGAGGCAATATCTTTGTCATCATACATGTAGGTCATGCCACATAAACAATGTTCTTTCATTCATCACATTGTGTTGCATCATTGAAGAAGCATTTAATATTTAGTATTGCTGCAAGGATGATTTGACAGTAGAAAAATGTTGTAACAAACTGATTATGAAACCCTAGACTACTAACTGTTGAAGATGAACCCTGTCCACAAGGTTCTTCAATAAACTAGATTTATAACTATAAAAGCTCTTAATGTTGATAGCCAATCCTCACTACCAAATTGCTAAGTTTTTTCTTTGATACCTTGATCTACAAGACACAAGGTTTTCTTAGCAAATATATACAGTTGGCTTAACTCTACTTCAAGACTAGTTAGTTAGGTTGCAATCATTTACAGAAGATGACATTTGTAGCTTTGAGTGTAAAAAAATCCTTCCATGGATGATTACACTATCACTGAATAGATGAAACCATTTTTATTTCCAGATGAAGTAATAATGAGTCTGATGCTAGTGATAGAACCCTTACCTTATGTCCAACAACTTATTTGATGCACATTTACTCATATAGGTCAACTTGTATCATAGATAGCTTGCATAGGTTGGCTTAGCTATGACACGCATTGTAACATGTGTGTATATATATAAGTAGTCATCATTTTAATGCTCAAAATTCTGGAACTTCAACATGCATCAAATCCACAGGCTCTAGAAAAGTTGTTTTATCTTATAGAATTCAAGAACTCTTCTTTAATTATAGAGTCACAGAGGTTACTGACCCATTTTACCTTACAATGCAAATAAATTTAAGTAGTCATCATTTTAATGCTTAAAATTTTGCAACTTCAACATGCATCAACTCCACAGGCTCTAGAAAATTTGTTTTATCTTATAGAATTCAAGCACTCTTCTTTAATTATAGAGTCACAGAGGTGACTGACCCATTTTACCTTACAATGCAAATAAATTTAAGTAGTCATCATTTTAATGCTCAAAATTTTGCAACTTCAACATGCATCAACTCCTTAGGCTCTAGAAAAGTTGTTTTATCTTATAGAATTCAAGCACTCTTCTTTAATTATTGAGTCACATAGGTGACTGACCCATTTTACCTTACAATGCAAATAAATTTCTTAGGAAATGGTTCCCTAATGAGGGTTGAGTTTCATAGGAAGAGATAATTCCCTTCATTGATGGCCATGGAATGATAGATCATAATTTCTGAACCAATGATAATTCGTGCAAGAGAGAGCCATATTATATATGTGTAAACCTTAGATTTGATTTCCCAAAAATATGCCCTAATGGAGGGCCACAGTGATCCAGATAGAAGTATTAAGGACTGCAAATAATAGATCCCAACAATAGTAATTACAAACCCTCGCTTCCTTTAGAAGCCCAAAATATTTAATGTTAAAAAATGCCACATAGTTGATGATATCAAATTGATCCTTGAGGCTGCATGGATATGGATTTTAAACCTCACGATTCTTTTTTTGTTTCATTATATAAATCACAATATTCCTTCGTTGGTCCTGAAAAGGAAAGTTACAAGAACGAAGCCCTTTCTCCCAAATGAATCACATAAAAAAAACTTTGATCACAACCCAACACTTTTGCATCTACGATGTATCTTCAAGTCTCCTCAAGGATGAAATGTCATAGTTACTCAATTATAGAATAATCGTTTAGATTACTTGATGAAGTAGTGATTGAGACCTCCTTTGATAGATTTGGAGGGGGCTTCATTGAGGCGTCCAAATTCCTAAAATGGAGGGAAACATTTGATTTGAAATTTAAGTAGTGGAAGGAAAAAAATTTAAGGGCTTTTAAAAATATAAATTTCAATAAAATTAATAAAACCAAGACCCCTCATATACCCTTGATCATTTGGAAATAATAATAGATGAATGATATTTTTCCATAAGAAGAACTATTTTAATCCATGGTAGATGAACTTTCGACATGAGCAAGGATAAGTTGCCACATCACCACCTCATGGTGCTTTTACCCACAAATTGTGTGCATTGACTTTGATTGGACCTATCTCTCAAACTGTGAAGCGCATGAGATATTTCACATATGATTGGAATCAACATAATGAGTAGAATCCATTGGAAATGGTCTCTAAGAAAAACTCAGAGATCGTTGCTTCAAAAACCTCCAATAAGTGTGAGCTGTGTTCTCCATCCATAGAATCGAAACCCTAGAGTTAGGGTTTCATTAAACTCCATCATCCATCATCATTACCGGTATCATATCAATGATGTCTAACTATACTTGACACCATTGACGATATCTATATCCTGCACTTGTTGGCACCTGTTGCACTTGCACCTGCTTTGACATCAACGATAACATACTCAACAATCTCCCCCTTTTTCATTGATGTTAATAGACCTAGCAGGACAAGGCATATTGCAACACATGTCTCTCCCTCTCCTTTGTTTCTTCCAAGATTCTCTCCCCCTTTGAAATCAATGGAAAAGGGTGGTTGACATGTCCTTAACAATATCTTCAAGGGATGTGACTCCCCCTAAAAACATGCTTACCTACTGGATCATATCTATAAGCTCCCCCTGAAAATGTGCTTTTTGGCCGCATCATCTATTATAGGCTCCCATTGACAATGTTTGGTATTGTGATGTATCTCCCCTTGTCTCTATATTTATGATATTCCAATTATGAAAAGATTCATTGTGAAACCTATTTTCTCTTCCAGACCTTGGTGGTCTTGTCTTCTTTCTTGGTGAATGACCTTGTTTCTTGTTCTGCAAAGTCCATGTCAAGTCACTTCTACAATCTTGTGCAAAGTGGCCAAAATTGTGGCATAAATAACACTCAACATCTAGTCTCAATAATGGATAAAATGTTTTGTAACTCCTGTTGTCATAGGCATATGGGACTTTGTCTTGTCTTCCAAAAAATATAATTCTAGGGCTTTGATAAAACCTTCTATCAATACTCCTGCTATATTCCCTACAATCTCGAGCTCTATGTCCATAGTTAAAACATGTTTAATAATAACCATGAATGTGCTTGTATACCGAGGTGTATAGGGTGCGGATTTTCCAAAGGTGTCTTTCCCTTGAGAGTATCTAGAGATTTATTGCTCTCCAATTTTGAAGGGTTTTTTTTTATGATTTAGCATTTTGAATGCGTTATCTTGATTTGAGGCATTAGTCTTTCGACTTTCAGTGTTGCTTGACTTGTGCAACACTTCGACTTTAGTATTTTCTTCATTTTTGTCATGATACTTTTTTTCTTCTTTAATAAGTATCTTCTCTTCAACTTTGGAGTGAGGCTTCTTTTCGTCTTCATCATATGACATCTCTTCTTCCTGGTAGCATGAGGATTCATCAATATGTCCAAGACCAGTCTTGATATTTGCTGATCTTTGGCAATTGATAATGTCAACCAAGACCTAATAATGAACTCCTAATTTTTTGTTTCAACTTGTCAACTTTTTCTCTCAAAATGACAATTTCTTGTTCATGTTTTATGTAGTCCTCTTCCTTCTTCTTCAATTGATTTCTTAAGACTTCCTTAGTCCTTTTGTATTCTTAAAGTTCCCTCTTCAAGGAGGTAATTTTCTCGCTAAGTTATTTATCTTTCTTGTTCCATTTATTTGGCTTCCCCTTTTCCTTGACTTGACTTATTAGGGTGCTTTCTCTCTTGTTTTCCTCTTCTAACATGATTTTGAAATTCTCCACTTCCTTTTTTTCTTCATCAAGTTACCAATCCTTTCCTAATGTTTGTATTTCCTTAATTTGAAGTTCAAGTAGATTGATATCAACTATGGAAAATCTCCAAATATCGTAATACTTTTTTTCTCAGCCTTCAGGTATTCACGTTCTCTATAAAGACAATTAAACATTCTCATGGTCCTATCCCTATCCAATTCCATAGCTCAAATCTTTTCTTTGAGGGATTTAACATATTCTTTTGAATCAACAACTATTTTATCTTCACTGCAATCTCCACCACTCATCTTTAAATGCTATGGATCTAGCTTCAAGTGGTTAAGCTTCAAAGAAGGACATGTTCTAATACCAATTGTTGGCAATAATGAGAGTAGTTTGAATCAATATTTCCTTTATTTTCACAATTGTTTAGTTTATTCCATTAGCATTCAGAGAATTTAGCCCCAAGGGTTAGCTCAGTTGGTCAAAAACCGTGCCTCGCCATTGAGAGGTCACAAGGTCAATTCTGCCTGAAGCCCTTGGGGTTAGGTCGTGCCAGTAGGCCGAGGGGCAATTAGCCCAGATTTTTCTATGGACGTAGCAACCACTCACTGACCAGGGTGTTCATGAACCACACTGTAAAAAAAAAAAAACATTCAGAGAATCTTAAATAAAAATATGAAACATCACATCAATGATAAATGCACAAAGATTTGTCACAACCAAGTTTTGTGTTATGTACAATGTACATACAAATTTAGTAGATAAATCAGGAAGGAAGTGCAAGAGTCCCCAAGAGGTTTTACCAGCAAAGTTGGAAGGAAGAAAATGCTCCCTAAATAGTTTGGGCTCTCGTACCAGGGATAATGGCCCAACTAAAATTAGGATGCTATTGTTTTCCTCTACTACCACTACCACTAATGTTGTTGCTACTGGCATCGTCCACACTCACTATTATTGCTACCACTGTCTACACTCACTGCTGCTGCTACCATTGTCCATATTCACTGATGCTGCTACCACTGTCTATAATCACTGCTACTACTACCATTGTCCAAACTCACTATTTTTGGTGATCCCACTACTATTGCTCTCATGTTGCAATTGAAAATATCCTCAACACTCTCATACTATCATAAACATTTGTCATCATCACAACCCTGAAGAGTCAACATATAACATCTCCCTCACATGAATAATAATGTTGGGACAAAAATAGTATTGTTGTCACATGAATGTAACAAAACTCTACCTTAATCATTCATCAAGCCCTTCATCAAGCCGCAACACATCTATGACTGATGCATCAAGTACCACTATTATGTTAGATCATTATTTCTCATAAATGGCACTTCTATACAAAGGTATTGTCACTATCTACCATCAATTGTCATACATCAAGCCCAATTCATACAAGGTTACTTCACTTTGTGCTATATCAAGCTTGCTATCGCCTACGTGCTCAACACATCATTGCTACATACAAGGTTACTCTCACAAGCACAAGAATTATAGCCCAAGCATCACTTACAAAATAATGTCAGATAACACTATATAAAGTCAATGTCATGTCTCAAAGTCATTTTCATAGCAATGTTCCTCAAGCCATTGTCATGCTTTCATTCAAGTCACTACTTGGGAACATTGTTATATCATCAACATCAACTATTGAAGTGTTTTATAATCACAAACTTATGTCTTGAGGACCACAGCCTTATTACAATAACCATTGAATGTTTATAGTTCACACATTAAGGACAAAATATCTATTGGCTTGTTGGGGCCTGACCCAGGTTCAAAGTTAATTAGCAAAACAAATCCTAGTACTATTGGCCCTTTCGGCAATAGTCTGCAGAGCGCGGACTGAGGTCTCACCTGAAGTAGTATGGGAGGGTGCTAGAACCAATTTTTCGCACCCTAGATATGTCTGATGAGTTCAACTGGTCCACGGTTTGACCCTACGTGTAGGCTTCCTTATGCACTTTCCCATACCTTGCAACCTAATATACTGCCTTCGCGCAGCCCTACCGAGGCGCTGAACGCTGCACCCTTCATTATTACCCCAGATCTTACTTATGTTTCAATGTTATTTAGTTAGCTTTACCTGCTTGATTACTTTAAGTTATACTTAAAAATAAACCATTCATACATATGTGCACATTAAATAAACAATATAATCGCAAAGTATATCAATCATTCATTAACCCAAGAACAGATACACAAATTCATAACACAACTTCTCTTTATTAATTTCTTCCTCGATTATAAACTCGACTCCGCCTTGTGCACTCAGTTGCAGGGGTCCACGCACTCAGATGCAGACTACTAGGCCTCTGTGCGCTTAGTTGCAGAGCCTTCTCCTACTCTACGACCCAAAGACTTGTTACAACATGTGACTTAATCACTTAGACTTCTCATCCTTTTTTCCCATTCTATTCTAACTACTTAGAGCCTCACTCTATTTATACAATCCCATGGTCCATGGACCATGGTTAGGTCTATCCATCCGACATTACATTACAAAATTAGGGCAGACAACCCTATGACTCTATCATACTTTCGTGCTCTCCGCCCGCAATTCGCAGAGCTTTACAACAAGATTTGGTCAAAACTTGGGCTTTAAGCCCCAAAACATGCCTTTTGGGGATTCCATGCCCAACAAGCCCCCAACACAAACATTTTGACTCACCCTCGAGTCACTTTGTCGGTGCAATCATCTTTGTGCAGAGTCCCACCAACTGTTCTTGAACTGCGCGGAGGTCAGTGGCACATTGAGCTGCTGTTTGTTGGAGCTGCTACATACGCTCTTCTGAGACCTCTGTGTTAGGAGTGCTTCTCTACCTCAATGTGTACATCCCCTACATGTGTGTGAGATTTCCTTCGATATCTGTCATGATGGTGAAGGCCTCATCGATCCAAGCCTAGACACGCGCTTTGAGAATTGCCTCCTTATGTCGTGCCGCGTCCACCTGCTCCTTCAGTGATTTAGCATGCTACATCATTGCAAGCCACTGAATGAGGACCACTGTCTATGTAGTTCCTCAGACACTGTCATACTACTGTTGGAGTTCTCACACCTCTGTCTCTAAGCGTTGGATGTTGGGGTCCTCCTGCAGAGTTGTGAGGACCTCAAGTGATTCTTCCAACATGCTGGTGCAGTCTCGCATGACACCTCCAATTTCCTCCAATCCTGCTGTGATAGTGCTAGCGTGTTGTTCTTTGACTTCCAGGGGAGTATATGGCTGCACCTTTAACTACAGCTTAACGATCTGAAGATTAAGCTCCAGCTGAACCTTGGTGTTTTCTTGCCTGGCCTTGCGAACTCCTACTACTAGCCTGTGGATCCGGACCTCTGCTAGTAGATCTGCTAGGATGGCCAACTCCGGGATGCTTTGGCAAGCGTCGCCTATCACCTAGACCAGCTGTTGATTTTGTGACACCAATTCGTCGCACTGTAGGTTGAGTTGTTCCATAAGGGCCTACAGATCTTCTTCTTCTTCGTCTGTTTTTATAGTGATAACTTTCCCTTTCTCCTCCATCGACAGTTTGCTGCGCAGTGGATTCCACAGGGACACGCGTACAAGAGTCATTGCTTTTTTATCCTTCTTGGGTCAAGGCGTGCGTGGTGATTTAGGAATCCCTACCACAATCCCAACACCTTCTGGAACATCCTCCATAGTTAGGGCCTGTGCGGCCTAACTAGCGGTCACCTCTTCTATCCCCATACCATCCTTAGTAGCTATCATTGTAGTTGTGCAATAATCTATCACTCACAAATTCAGGGGCTTAATCAACGCTCAGCTCATAATACTCAGGGCTCTGCTCGATCACTCAATTCACGAATGACCAAGTATCGTTTGCTGGGCAAATCTTTGTATTATATAATGCTTTTTGAATTCAAATTCAACCGTTCCCCCCAATTTCGGTTCATTAATGCTTTCTTGGCGACAGATTTTCCCAAATATTGCCCATAAATCGCATCTTAAATGCCCGCCGCCTGCTCCATTTGGCCTCAAATCGAGCATCCCATCGTGAATAGTGACTTCAACAGTCACTTTCTGGCCAACCCGTGCAACAACGCAGCCCCTCGTGCGCAGGCGCAGACCCTGTGACTCTTTGCTTCTGCGCACATCTCCAAAATCGCGCAGGTCCCGAGCATAATAGTTTATAGTCTCGCGTTGCCTTCCAACTACCTGGACTGCTAAGACTATCCTCCCCTCGGCTAGTCAGGTGGCCGCACCACCCGTATAGAGTTCCATCTAGCCCTCCGTCATGGTTCCTGGAGAATCCCACCTTTTATTGTTACAGTCGGCATCGCGCACTTCGCCATCTAAAACATGCTACCCTGGTCACTATGCTTAGAAATATGTGGTCCAAGCCAAGGCATCAGACTGATCAATTCACAACAATAGGTTTTAAACCCGTCATCGTGATCGCACGCCTCCTGCCTTACCATTCTGGTCTTTTTGTCGAGAAAATCTTTCTTTATTTCGTCCTCCATCTTCTTGACTTCCACGTCCATCAAAGTGCTTTTCTTCCTTAACCATGCCCTTTATTCTTCGAGGTTGTGGAGTCTAAGTTTTCCCTGTGGATTTCTTCCTCAAGTCCCATGCGTTCTGTTCCTTGCGGTTGTGTGATCCCTCCTTTCCGGGCTTCACGAACCATCGTATCTATGGGTGCTACTGTGCGCGGTCTAGGCTTCGCATGCTCCATAGGGATTATAGCATCTGCTTCATACTTTAGCTTTAGAAATGCCCACATGGTCAGGGTTTTGCACATGGTCCTATAAGCCCATAGAACCGTTGGTATGTGCAGGTCCCAGTCAGTGCGTTTTACATGATGGATTGCGTTTAGTACTTCACAAACTTTGTCAAAGGCTTCCACGTGGATAATCTTCATTGTGCTTGGTCGTATCATACTTCTTGGTCATCATTCGTGCCACCATCTTGCCCACTTCTTCTTGTTGGTCGTGTTTCCTATCGCGAGGATGGTGTGTGTTCGTGCAGGATGCGCACCATATGCTTGTACCCATCTGGAGATGTAGGTGCGCAGGCTGTTTCATCTGTCATAACTGGCTTTCATCTACATTTGAGGCTTTCCAAACTGCATGAGCATCATCCTTCTGCATTCACACCAGTCCTCAAAACTTCTTTGATGTGTACTCCACCATCTTACAAGCATAACGCACAGTGCCCATTTCAGAGCTTTGAAACACTGCTATTCGGTACTTCTCTTTCAAATTTGTTCAGGAAATCATCCACCTCGGTCAATCCATCATATATATGCATATCTCTTACCTCTGTTGTCACATGGTGCAACAACCTTATCATCATGTTGCAGTTGAGCGTGGTTACCTCGTGTAACCAGTTCTGCCACTGTTCTATTTCATCGTCCCAATCTGAGATGTGGGAGCTTTTTCACTCCCACGAGAGTCTGCCATTTGTTGTTAGATTCACCCAATCCTGCTCCCATGTGGTTATCTTGTAGATACAATCTAGATTTTCATCGATCTCGTAGTCGTGCACCAGCTCCGTGTAGCGCGATCCTTCTGCAGGATCTAAAGGTACCACTACGCGCAGTGACATTTTCTCGAAAATAATCTTGCGCTTCTTTAAATTTTTCACTCCATTCATGTCAATGGCCCAATCTATTCCTAGTAGCACGGGATAGGGATGACAACAATCCCTATCACTTCGAAATTTGCAAGCACACTTGCACCTTCGATATCTACCGTTATTCCCTGCAATCTTCCCATAGGTAGGATCTTTTGCTAGGTCGCCATTCGTAGTTGGATAGGTGACCATTGCAGTGCAGGCCTACCCATACGTTCCCATGTCTTCTTTGGTAGGATGTTCGCATCTGAACCTAGATCCAGAATCTCTTGATCCATTTCATATTCCCCAATATGTGCGATCAACGTCATCTCCCTTCTTGTTCGCATCATGTGCTTTCCGAGCTTCCGGACTATGTGCGGTTCTTTTGGTGCAGTCCCGGCACATCTAGTGATGAGTTCTTACAACCCCTTCACCACCTTTTTGTCGCACATCAGCTTCATGCATGTCTCTAAGAATGTAGTGAGCATTGACGGGTCCATTTCTGGTTCCAGTCTGTCTTTACTTCCTGAAGTGGAGGTATCCGTGAAGTTCTTCTTAGCTTCCATGAACTTCTCCTTAGCACGCTCTAAATCAAATTATGGTTCCTTTGTTGGATCTCTTCGGGCTTCTTACCTTTGTCATCGCCTGTTGTGATACCACTTCGGAGCACGATATTTACATTCGGGTCTTCCTCGCGTGGCTCAAACCTCATCATTTGCAGGTACTGAGTTGAGGGAGGCTAGAGTGCTCCCTTATCGCGCAACCTCACTATCAGTGTGGGACAGTCCTCTATCTCGTGATCAAACTGCGTACAATACAAGCATGATAGTCTCGTTGGATTTGTACAATTGTGGGATTAATGCCCTGGCCCTCCACAATTGTAACATATCAGCTTTTCGCGACCTCTTCCTGGTCCCATTCCACCTCGACCTCATCCGTGCCCCTGAAAGCTAGTGCGCGCCATCCCTGCATTTTGATCAAAGGCCCGTGTTTCGGTCTAAACTCTGTAGGGAGGAGTCTGATCCATCATCAGTTCATAACTTCAACAGGTGCGCTCATCGTGACCTACTGACCTGCAAAAATTACAGAACAACTGCTGGGAATTCTGTGTATACTTTTGTAATAGATGGCAGTTATCTGTATCATGCTTCCCTCCTATCTGACAAATCATGCACCATAATGCAGGCACCGCGCTCGGTCCTGCTTGTGCCTCCAGTCTCAATGGAATTGGTCCTCCTCCCGCCAGGTAATTCGTGAACACTGGACAATTGTCCTTGTCATGTCCCTGACCTTTGCATTTTATGCACCATACCTCCTTGCGCGCATCTGGGAGAGCTGTTATGTCTTGTTTCAAACTTTGCATCTCAAGGCACAAGTTCTACAACTGCGCATGGATCTGTTGAACTCCCAAGTTAGGATCTTGTATCGGGGTCTTGTGCAGTCTCATCGCGATCTCCAAGGCCTCGACCTGAGTTTCTAGCTTCTGTTGTGACTGTTATCACCCCAAGAAACTCTCCTAGGTTGTAACTCGGAGATGCTCAAGAACATTACAAAATCAACTTAATGTTGGAAATGGATGAATGGAAGGAATGATGCTTGTTCAAGCCAGATAACCACTTCTACTTTGCTTGACTCCAGACATGCGTGAACAACCCAAACTACAAGGCTTTAAACCACCAATTACTCACAGTTTAAGGATTGGGTGAATATGGAGAATACTGACCACACCAGCAGATGCACAAGACCTTGTGATGGCTGGCTACAACTAGTAAAAAGGTCTGCAAATCTAATTCCCTAATGCACAGACATGATGACAGCTCTTTGTCACTAGGTGAAAGGGAAACTTGAATAACTCATTCACTAATAAATACAAGACTTTAACATAGAGATAGGATGACAAATCCTCTAATGTTAAAGCTCAAAAGTTCAGGAAAATAGCATATCAGGCACAACCTGTAATAGAATAGGAATGGAAAGTGAGTAATGAACAGCAAAAGAAGCTTGTATTAGCTGAAAATGAAGGCGAGACACTGCAAGTATCAAAGTAGTTACAGTCTCCAGAAGTTGAACTTTACATCAAAACAATAACCATCAACCCTGATACATTTGTTTCTAGGTATATATAGAGTTTCATTACAAAGGCACTCGACCATTCTAAGTATGGAGGGGTCATAATTGACCACCAAAGCACTTTAACTGCCGGGTGGAGCTTCTGAGTGCGTTTGCTTGCTGTAGTGGATGAATTTGATCTCCTCGGGTGCTCTGTTGTACTCTCAGGTGGCTGGAGTGTCGTATGGGCTGAAATCCCCATAACTGTTAAATGCATTGATCTGCTCAAGGTTCGTCCTTTCCTTTCTCAGCCATTCTACCTGTTGAAATGTGGTTGTTGAGGAGAAAATGCACTGAGTACTGGGCGCTGGCCACCTTCATCCTTTCGGGAGCATGGAATGGTTAAGGTACGTGGACTGCACAGTGGGTGGAATAGTCGGATGGCGGAGTGAGACTAGCCGTCGGATTGAGAGGATAGACGGCGGGGATGAGTTGGCGAGGCTATCGGGAAAAAGGCGAGGCAGCATGAATGTGAGTTGTTAGATCTCAGCGGGTAGATCCGACGGTCACCAGGTGGTAAAAACGTGTGGGCGTTAATAGGCAGGGACAAAGGATGGGCGGTGAGTGGTATTGCTCACACCACCGTTGGGGGTTGGGCGATAAAGGTATAATGGCGTGCGATCTCAATCATCGTGCGACGCATGGTGGACGTGGAGGGATGAAACCGCTTTTCATCGTGCGTCATCGTACCTCTACGCTATGGTTGCGGGGGAAGCAGATGCCATCTGATCGTGTGGGAGATGATCGGACGGCAGGGTTTAAATCACGCAGATTTCGTCGGATGTGACAGGGAAACATTGGATTAGGGGTGGCGGAGAGCAAAGGCTGGGGTCACGGTAGCGGGAGTTTGTGAAGGCACACAGTTATATGGGGTATAGGTTTCGGTGCTCGGGGATTAAGAGCGAGGGCCCTTTATATGATTTTTAACCAAAAAGCATGAGAAATGGAGATGACGGGAGGGCGAGAGAAATAAAGGAGAAGGGGAGGGCAACCGTTAAAGGCCTTCTTTGAGCATGACCAGGGGCCAAGTTTGTTTCCAACCTTTAGATCATTAATGTTATATAGCAGAGCTAACAGTGACAAAGCATTTCTTAGATGCAACGTTAGCGATGCTAGAAACCATGTGCAGTGTTTTCCATCCGTCAAGGTCATATTAGCTTCACAGATATTACTCTTCAGTCTCTGATCTAGCTCCTAGGGGTCTCGCTTGGAAGCATCGCGATTTCCTTAAATCCAATGATCGACTGTGTCTCTGATTTTGACTTATTAAATTCTTTGTCTATCACAGCTTGGATATTTGCGATCCCTGCATTCGGATTGTCATTGGAAAGTTAAATATACCATGTCAGTGCGCGATCCTGCAGAGTTTTTACCAACGTTTCTTTCTTTATATGGTCATCTGTGACTCCTTGCACTTCCCATACAACCTTTACCATGAACCAAAACTAATCCGGGTCTTCATTCCCTACTCCCTTGAACACTGGAAACTTTATTGCACTTGCCATATTGAACTGTGGTGGTGGCGGAGGTGGTGTGGACGAAGACAGGGTTGAGGATGGTGAAACTAGCGGTGGTGTAGGTGGGAGTGGTATGCGCAGAATTCGCTGCTTTATCAAGCTGATTGCACTTCTTGGTGAGGCCTTCGCAAGCTCTTCCTCGCTTTCTCGCATAGGTGAAATAAAGGGGTTGGTTTCTAGTTCTGCACTCCCTTCGTTTCTTTAGGTCCTCCCACTCTGTGTACCCCCAAACATCAATTTATTTGCATAACCTGTATTTCACATAGTAGCATTTTACTCCAAGTGTTCAAAGATTTAACGTACTTACCTTGCAATCCTTTAAGGAAGCGTTATTCTGTGTTGCTATAGCTGACTAACGTATCTACCATGAACTTGGTGATAAATCCTCCTATAATTCGATCGAGTCAGTGATTCATAGTGTGCACGATCTTATCTTCCGGTGCTTCTAGTCTGCACACCAATTCTAGAGTCCACACAATAGGTTTGTTGAGTCTACACCTTCCTTGACTGTCTGCTAGATTCGAGATCCACACATACAACTCAGTTGGGAAGGATGCAAAGAAAAATTCATGGATCTCCATATACAAGTAGCTATCTAACCACCCTTCTTTTGATAGTCGTGGATTCCTATTTTCTTGTGCCGCAAACTTGTGAATTTTTCTGTCCAACCAATATTCAATTCCTTTCTTTGTTGGATTTCAGTGATACAACATCAAACATCTCTATGCAGATCTCGGTCTCGACAACGGAACCATTTGTTGGCTTGTTGGGTCCTGACCCAGGTCCAAAGTTAATTAGCCAAACAAATCCCAGTACTACTAGCCCTTTTGGCAACAGTCCGTGGAGCGCAGACTGAGGTCTCACCCGAAGTAGTATGGGAGGGTGTTAGAACTAGGTTTTCGGACCCTGGAGATGTTCGATGAGTTCAACTGGTCCACGGTTTGACCCTGCGCGTAGGTTTCCTTGGACACTTTCCTGTGCCTCACAACTTGATGTATTGCCTTTGCATAGCCCTACCGAGGGGATGAACACTACGCCTTTCGTTATTACCCCAGATCTTACTTATGTTTCGATGTTAGTTAGTTAGCTTTGCCTGCTTGAGTACTTTAAGTTATACTTTAACATAAACCATTCATACATATGCACACATTAAATAAAAAGTATAATCGTAAAGTATATCAATCATTCATTAACCTAAGAACAGATGCACAAATTCATAACACAACTTCTCTTTATTACTTTCTTCCTCGGTTACAAACCCGACTCCACCCTGCCACTCCGCTGCAGGGGTCCGCACACTCAGCTGTGGACTAATAGGCCTTTGCACACTCAGTTGCAGAGCCTTCTCCTACTCTATGACCCAAAGACTCGCTTCAACCTGTGACTTAATCACTTAGACTTCTCATCCTTTTTTCCCATTCTATTCTAACTACTTAGAGCCCTGCTCTATCTATACAATCCCATGGTTTGCAGACCATGGGTAGGTCTATCCAGCCGACATTACATTACAAAACTAGGGCGGACAATCCTATGACTCTATCATACTTTCGCGCTCCGCGCCCGCAATTCGCGAAGCTTTACAACAAGATTTGGTCAAAACTTGGGCTTTAAGCCCCAAAACATGCCTTGGGGGGGATTCCATGCCCAATAATATCTAAAAGTGCATTATTTTTTGTCAATATACTGTCAAATGTCATAAAGGTCATTGGAAGAACACTTGAGGATGTAAAGGACAATGTTATATTGAGCTTGGTATTGCTACAATCATCAAAAGCCTTTCACTGTCTCATAAGAACAAGATCTTAGATGAAATATCTATGCCATCATGCATGTAGATCATGCCACATAAAAAATGCTTTGTCATGCATCACATTGTGCTGCATCACTAAAGAAAACTTTAATGTCTGCTATTGCTACAAGGATTATTTGACAAGAGAACATTGTTGTAGCAAATTGATTTTGAAACCCTAGCCTGTTGATTGCCAAATATGAAATCCTATCCATAATGTTCTTCAATAAACTAGAGTTATAATTGTAGAAGCTCTTAATGCTTAGAGTCAATCCTCATTGCCAAATTGGAAATTTTATGCTTTCATGCTTGGATCTACAAGGCACAAGGTTTGCTTAGAAAATATATACACTTGGCTTAAGTTTGCTTCAAGACTAGTTAGTTAGGCCGTAATTATTTACTAAAGATGAAACTTGTAGCTTTGAGCGTAAAAATTTCCTTCCAAGGATGAGTATGCCATCACTGGATAGACAAAACCATTGTTGTTATTTCTAGATGAGGTAACAATGAGTCTACTACTAGTGATAAAGCCATTACTTTATATCCATCAACTTACTTGATGCACATTTACTCATACAGGCCAGCTTGTATCATAAAGAGCTTTCACAGGTTGGCGTAGCTATGGAAGGTATTGTAATAGGTGTGTATATATATAAGTAATCATCATTTTAATTCTTATAATTTTTCAACTTCAACATGCATTAGGTCTGTAGGCTCTAAAAGGGTTGTTTCATCTTGTAGAATTAAGTACTCTTCTTCAATTAATGAACCAAAGAGGTGATTGATCCTTTGACCTTATGTTGCAAAGAAATTTCTCAGGAAATGGTGCCCTAATGAGGGTTGAGTTTCACAAGAAGAGAAAATTCCCTTCATTGATGGCCATGGTATGATAGCCTGTAAGTTCAAAACCAGTGATAATTCATGTAGGAGAGAGATGTCTTATATATATGTAAACCTTAGATCTGATTTCCTAGAAATATGCCCTAATGGATGGTTGCGGTGATCTAGATAGAAGGATTAAGGCCTCAAATAACAGATCCCAACCATAGTAATTACAAATCCTTATTGGTTCTAGAAGAAAAAAACCATTTGATGTTGAAAAAATGCCACATATTTGATGATATCAAATTGATGCTTGACACTGCATGGATAGGGATTTTAAGCCTCAATATTCTTTGTTGCTTTCAGTATATAAATCAAAATCTTCCTTCGTTGGTTCTAAAAGATGAAATTACAATAAATAAAAAACCATTTCTCCCAAATTAATCATTAAAAAAAACATTGACTATAACCCAACACTTTTTCCTCTACAATGTGTCTTGAGGATTTGTCAAGGCCGAAATTTCGGATTTGCTCAATCACAAAAAAAATTATTTAGATTATTTGATGGAGGAGTGATTGAGGTCTAATTTTATAGATTTGGATATGGCTTAATTTAATCATATGAATTCCTAAAGTTGAGGAAACCATTTGATTTGAAACTTAAGTTGTGGAGGGAAAAACTTTTAAGGGTTTTTAAAAATTTAAATTTAAATTAACTTAATAAGCCACAAAACCCTCATATACCCTCGATCATTTGGAAATAATAATTCATGAGTGACATTTTGCCATAAAAGGGACTATTTTAATCCATGGTGTATGAAATTTTGACGTGACCAAGGAGAGGTTGCCACATCACCACCTCATAGGGTTTTTACCCACAAATTAGGTACACTAAATTTGACTAGACTTCTCTCTCAAATCGTGAAGGCCCACAAGGCACTCCACATATCAATGGAATCAACATGACGAGTAGAATCCATTGACAACAATATCCAAGGCAAACTCAAATATCTGATGCTTCAAAACCATCCAACAAGTGCAAGGTGTGTTCTCCATCTAGATAATCCAAACCTTAGAGTTAGGGTTTCATCAAACTGCATCATTGTGTCGGCATCATCATTACTTGTATCATAATAATGAACTCTAACTATACTTGAAATCAATTGTGATATCTACATCCTGCACCTGTTGGCCCTTGCTACACCTGCACCTGCTTGGCAACATACTCAACATCTCATAGATATGAAAGATTGTTTGAAAAGTAGGTGGGCCATGTAGTGGAAACATTATGTGAATCCATGAATTGGTCCATTCAAACTACTGTATTAAACACAAACCGAGTTGAATACCTAAGTTTTCATTTTTTTTTGTTGGTATGACTAAATTTGGTAACTATAATGTAAACCATGATATTTAAGGTTTAAATACTCATGAATCAAACCAAAAATCCCTCTCATAATCCGTACAAGGTACAATTGAAGGCACATTTGATCTTTCAAAAGTATCTTCTAATCTGCAATCAATTTAAGTCTAAAAACTTCACTATGATACAGATTGGAATATTTCTAAATGTACAATCAATTTAAGTTCACTATGATGAGGATTTAATTACCTGTTGTGTCAAGTTTTTACCCCCTTATGGACATCACCATGAATATGGAATCTAACTTAGTTTTAGTTTGCTAGGGTATTTCACACAATCATTTCAAATTTGTGTACTATGGGAAATTGTTAGCTACGTGCATATGTAGCAATCTTGTTTTGTGTCTTATTGTTTCTCTAGTGAAAAGACTTCTACCATACATTTCAAAGTGGTTCTGTTCATTTCAGAGCATGTGAGATATATCATTATGTTATGTGGAGGGAAATTGTTCACAACTGGAAAGTGTGACTATAATTCATGACCTTTTTGTAAGTATTTTTTATTGATTTTGAAGGGTGGTCTAGGTTAAGTTCTTGGCATGGAAAACATTTATTTGATCTCTCTATTGTATGGGAGTTGCAGATCAGAGTTTGGAGACATTCAGTAAGCCCATGCTTGCATCATTTGCTATTCTTACAAGAATTGGTCTAAGATTGGGAGACATATTGTGGATTTCAATCTTATCCCTTTATGCTTTCTTCATTCTTTGGGATGATCTGAGGTAGAATTGCAGGGATTGCTATCAGGGTGTGGGAAAACAGGTGAAGCCCTATTCTCTGTAGATTTGGACATTTGAGCACAAGAGAAGATGAACTCTTAGAGTAATTATTAAAATACCTGGTAATGTTGGTGCATTCTTGCAACAAATGATGGGTTATATGCAATAGTTACAAGAACAAGTTTCGACACTTCAATTTAAATATAACTAAGTGGTTTAGTGTGTCCCATTACTTAATTACTTTCATGTAGTTTAATATTAACATGTAGTTGAAACACCATTCTATAAACATAAAAATCAATACAACTATATAAGTTAAATGGTTGTAAATTCTTTATCATACATCTCAAATTGCTAAAATTAAAAAAATCATAAAAAATAACTAAATTATAGCTTTATTATTATTATTATGAATAAGAAGAATGTGTGTGTGTGTGTGTGTGTATATATATATATATATATATATATAAACTTACTATGTACATCCACCCCCATTTTATTTTATAATGGAGGTTTTTAATGTATAAAGTAAGTTTTGTTGCAATATCATGGGACAATATCATTCACTTAATAATTAAATTAAAATTCTGAAAACCCTCTTCTAAAATTACACTTCTATATGCGCCTAATTATTACCATGACTAAAATGAACTTTCAAAAAAACTTGAACTTTTAAAACCTTCATGGAAACACTTTTATTCATAAATATAATAACACCTTAAATCAAATCAAATCAGTGCTAATGATACATATATAACTATAGAGACACAATCGACCAAGATACCCCACAAGTGATCTAAAACTAGATTCAAACGGAAAAGCCAAACAAAATCTAGAACACCACTCCGCAAGTGATCAAAAATTAAACCAAATAGAAAAGACAAGCAAAAAATCTAAATAAAATAAAAAAGTAGAAGAAATATTATGATTGAGATGTACCATCCATTACCCAGTTAGTTATTTTGGTCAGTCGGGGGTTATAATAAATAATAAAATAGAAGGGAGAGGTTTCTTGTTGCCTTGGAGTCACGTGCTTCCACAACCAATTAACCACTCTTTTGAAGGTTGATTCGCACAAACTAAATGATTCAATGAAAGGTCTCATTCCATCTTCCAATTCTATTCGTTTTTCATCAAAATAATCCATTGCTAGCGTTTGTTACAGACATCTTTACAATATATTTAAAAAAAAATAACAATGAATTAAAAATAAAATTATAATTAAATGTTTAATTGTATTTTTTTTTAATTTAAAATTTAAACCAATTTTAACTATATTAAATAATATTATTAAAAATTAATAATTTGTTAAGCCTATGACATCCAAGTAAGACAAGATCAGGAAGGGCAAGATATCATGTGGAAAAAGATCTAGAAGGGAGGCTGGTGGCCTAAGGTAACTCACTTCCTATGGATGGTTTGTAAAGGACAAATCTTGACCTAAGACCAATTTCAGAAAAGAGGCTTTCAAGGGCCCTCCTTTTGCTGGCTATGTCATCAACACGGGGAAGATATGGAGCATATCTTCAACACATGCCAGTTTGTGGAGCATAAGTGGAGACAAATGCAAGGAGTTTTCGAAAGAATGGAAAGAGACCAAAATAGCATTAAAGGAACAATACTCCTATGGAGGAACCATATATATTCAAGCCTTGTAGTTAATTGGGCATGGGGTCTGGTTGTAGGATTCACCCTCTGGGCGATTTGGAAGAAGCGAAATCATAGAATTTTCAAGAATAAAGAAACTACACATGAGAATGTGTGGGATGGCATAGTCCAAAACGTAAGGGAAACAATCCTTGTTGAGACATGGCACAAAGAACACTTGCAAGTGCCTCCCTAAGAAGCCTGCATTAAAGGAACAATACTCCTATGGAGGAATCATATATATTCAAGCCTTGTAGTTAATTGGGCATGGGGTCTGGCTGTAGGATTCACCCTCTGGGCGATTTGGAAGAAGCGAAATCATAGAATTTTCAAGAATAAATAAACTACACATGAGAATGTGTGGGATGGCATAGTCCAAAACGTAAGGGAAACAATCCTTGTTGAGACATGGCACAAAGAACACTTGCAAGTGCCTCCCTAAGAAGCCTGCATCATACAAAAACTCAATTTAGCCCCAGGGATGATTGCTACTAAGGCATGGAAGACAAGCAGGGCGGGTATGAACTCCGGGTCCCATTTCAACCCCCTATAAGAATGATTCATGAAAATTAACTTTGATGGGGCTTCCAAAGGAAACCCTGGTGAGGCAGGGCTAGGTGGCCTCTTCCGAGATCCCCAGGCTAACACCCAGCTTATTTATGTAGAAAGTTGTGGGATAGCCAGTAACAATGAGGCAGAGTTTGTTGCACTGCGATAAGGTCTCCTAATAGATGTCAGAATGGGATATCAAAACCTCGAGGTGGAAAGCGATTCAATCATAGTCATAAATACGGTAGAAAAACTAAACAATGGCACTAAGTGGGTTAAACTCAGTCAGAGCTGGAGGACTGCAAGACTCATCCAAGAGATAGGCGAAAATTATCGCTAAATTTGATTACATATAGGTTAGACATGTCAGGAGGGATGGAAACAAAGGGGCCAAATTCCTGGCTAATTGGGGGGCAATCATCAACGGGACATGTTAGAAAAGAAGTGGCCAGTCTGGCCCCGGGATGAAACCTTCGAATCCCTGGAGGTAATACTAGCCCAGGACTCCAGACAGAGCCATGAAAGCAGAATCCAAGCAATTCATGATCCCGACCAGGATGTGGACCGGTAGTTGGGATACCCTGGGTGCAGTGATAATTAGTACTCGAGCACTTATTACCGTCATCCCCCACATGCTCAAGGCAGGGGGTGCGATGACCCTTGGCATGAATGCATGCTGGGGAATTGAGCAAGGTGGCGGGATAGAAAATAAGACTGGGTTCAAGGGAAGGTGAGGGTATTCGATTTTCAACACAAGAATGAAATACTGTGGAGAAGGGTGGCGATACAAAGTAGTGGAAGGTCGATGGAAAGAGAGGAACCTAGGTCGCAGAAGGACACCTACAGAAACCGAGTACGTAATTTGGTCTTGCCTCAACATTGAATCTATGTTTGGGTTAAAGAGTCCGAAAATCTGGGGAATAGAATGTTGTTGGTGGCAATGGGGGAGACAACTACTTGTCATGGCCTGGTTCTATGTCTATACTTTCTCCCAAATGGGTGAAACCCATCACACTTGAGGGGGCAAAAGCCTACTGCGGGATTGTGAATCTCTATGCTCTGTAACTAAGGTCAGGGAAAAGATTGATAGTGGCACCATAATTCAAGAGAGGTCGAGGTTTGTAGAGAGGGGTAGGGGGCAACCGATGGCAGGGGCTCAAGTTGCATCCACGCATGTAGTCTGCAAAGAAACCGCTAGGGTAGCTAGAAACCACACGGAATTGATGGAAAGGCCAGGAATCCTGAGGGGAAAACTAGCTGGAGGGACTTGAGAGGCAAAGCCATTTATCTTTGGGATGAGGGAACATGGAACTGGAACCAACGCAGGTGTACTGCTAGAATCAAAGACAACATGTGGGCTTGGCTTGAGACAGGGTGGTATGACCTACATACAAACGATAGTAAGGGGGGAGGGAACAATGGCAGGCCAAGGGGCAAGGGACAAAGACCTCCCCTCTGGGAATTGTGGGCTTTAGCCCACCCCTGCTCATATGCGGTGAGAAATGGTGGAGAGAAGAAGCATGAACAGGCAAGGTGGCGTAATACGAAAATTCTGAGTTTTAATCTAACTTTTTCTGGGTGTCAACAATGTTTTGGAAATTAGATCCTGGCTCGTGCTGCGAGAGGTTGTGGACGCGATAGGAGAGGCCTGGATCCCAGGAAAGATAAGGGAACGAGCACGTCGGAAACACGCAACAGGCGGAAATCAGTAGAGCATCTCATCACCAAACTAGTAGAGGCTTACCGTGAGGGGACGAACACTGGCATTCGAAAATTGCTGGAAGAATGGGAAGAGGAGGTAAAGCAAGGAAGTGAGTCAGAGGAAGAGATGGATAATTGGAGGACTCTCATTCCGGATCCAGGTAACACCCATGGGAGAATCACTCAGTTCAAGCAAACATTGTACTTGTACTAGTTAATGAAGAGTTTACTAGGCAAGGCAATGGAGCAAATATCAGTGGGTATGGTGGTGACAGTTCAAGGAATGCCGAATTATAAGAAGGACATGGATAAAATTCTCTTCCAGCTGCACAAACAGGATATTAGGATGGACAGAATCGACTGCCACATCCCTTGCATTCTAGAGTTGTATGGCATGCCAGGGGCATCAGCTGAGGATCCAGCTCCCGTTGCATCTACCTCAGAGGATCAGAAGGACTAGACTCAACCCCATGCATAATTTTGGTTTATGTGGTTAGATTTTAAGTTTTATGTTGCAAATGTGAGATTTTACAGTTATGTAGTGTCTGGATATGAGATAGAGACGCATCTAGCCTGGTTGGAAAGATTAAAACAATATTTTTTATGGATGGCTTACAACGTTGATCGGTCGCCAACAAACATGGCTTCCCCTCGGGGCAAGTTGAGGCCACTTGGTTAATACCTATGGTGTAAACTTTATTATTATATAATAGAAAATGGTATGGACCTGCCAAGCTTAAAAATAATAATAATAATAATTTGTCCTTCCACATTGAAAATAACAAGAAAAAGAGAATATAATTGAAACACTGACACTAATGCAAATGGTGCATGGATCCAAAATCACATTCAAAAAGGTATATGCAAATCTATATACTGTGTGGCAATGTCATCTGTATGTATAATATGGTGTGAATTATCTAAAGCGGTTTCTAAATCAAAGAACCAGGGTGGATGGGGTCTCCTTCATCTGAAGTCTTTCGGCAAAGCGCTACTGTGCAAATCGCTCCTAAGGGGGATATATGGGGGCAGCCCGTGGAGCTCCTACATCAATAAAAAATACCTGAAAGGACGGTCCATGGTCTATTGGTACAGAAGGAATTCGCTGGGCATTAGTTCTAGTTCGGCAATTTGGCGGAGCTTTAGAAAGACTCTTCCTTTTTTCATGGAAAACTATAGATGGAGGCTCTCCTCTGGCTCGAATATTTTCTTAGGTGTCGACAAAACAGTCCTCAATTTTGAATCAATGATTCCCCCTGTATTGCTTTCTTTCCTCCTCGCTAGGGGTTTCTGCACTTGGAACAAGCTTATAATTTCATGGACCCCCCTGGGCCCGGTTTGGAAAAATGAAGCTGAACTTTTTTTACCCTCCCATCTTCGCCCCATCTGGCGGTCTGCTGTCATTAGTTTCTCTGGAAAAGGTATCTCTCCAACAGGTCCCAAGGATGAAATGATTTGGGCTCTTGAGAAGTCATCTTCGTCCTACAGCGTAAAAGATATTTATGCGGCGATCTCAAAGGGACATCAACAAGCGTCCCCCTCCTTTCCTCTCAAATTTTGGAAAGCATCCTGCCTGCTAAAGATGATCCTCTTTTCCTGGCTCCTTTTCTCGGATAAAAAACTCTCCTGGGAGGTCCTTCAAAGAAAAGGTTGGCAGGGTCCGAGCAGATGTCCAATGTGCATCTCCGCAGCTGAAACAAATGCTCACATGTTCTTCCAGTGTGCCGCATCATCTTCTATCTGGTATGAGCTTTCTTTAAATTTTGGTTTCTCTCATCAGTCTTTTTCCTCTGTACAGGAAGCTTTCTCTTGGTGGAGCTCCCAATGTTCCTCCTGGCACTCCCTCTTTGTTCTCACTTGCTGGTTCCTATGGACGTGGAGGAACGATCGTATCTTCAAGAATTCTGTCAGACCTCTGGCGTCCATTTTGACTTCTATATCGGGCTTCATGCCCTCCCTAGATTAAGATCAGACTTATATTTTTCATTTGGAACGCTGTTTTTAATTCCTGCAATATAGGTTTTCCTTCTGTGCTCTTCTTTCCATTTTGGACGTCTCAATGGCTTCTGCTCCTCTTCTTTTGCCAATAGGCCTTTTCCTGGCTCTTCACGAGTCTTTTATCTGGACATATATTCTCTTATGTCGGCCTCATGCTTTTCATATACAGATGGATCTATATTTTGATGGACTGTTTTTGATGGACTGTGTTTTCCATCGGCACACATGCAGCATGTATCTAGATCTTTATATTTTCTTAATATAAACTATTATGTTTTTCTCTCTGAAAAAAAAAGAATTATCTAAAGCAGAGCAACTTAAAAGGCGTGGAAACACTTTTATTGAGTAGGGACGAGTTCTGAGATGTGCCTTTGTATCTATATGTATCTCTGTATATATATACCTCTATGAATGTAACGGAGAGTACTACACGGGGTACGCATGGCATAAAGTGCCTCATAGAAGAACTCCAGCTACCCTGCCAATGCAAATGTCTGTGGTGTGCATAAAAGTACATATTCTGTATCTGCGAGAAAATGCTTAGAGGAACCATTGTCCCACGTCACGAACTGTGTTGTGACTCTTGACAACTTGTAACCGATTTCTTTCAATAATTGTAGCACACACCATAGAAAACATGGCATCTGCCTGAGTGTATGTTGATGTATATGTTATAGCCGTTTCCCATATGGGCACCATTCGAAGTAATATTTTCACTTCTTCCACAGGGTTGTTAAAGCATGAACAAAATTATGTTCATGAGCAAGCAGAAAATTGTATCTTTAAATTGTATCTTATTTTTTCATGAGGATGTAGCCTAATGCTTAAGTAAGGAAGTTTGGTTTTATAGATCTCATAGTCTAAACCCGAATAAAACCATGTACATCCAAAAATTACTTAGCGCTGCAACCCTCCCTGTGAGTCACCACTAAAAGGGATGGTGAGATAACAACATTATGTTAAAACATGAACAATATGAGAGGTCATTAAAATACGAACAAAATTATGTTAAATCCAGAAGGGACAACATTGTACCTTATCTGTCTTGTCCATTGATGCAGATTCTAGCATGTATAACTAGGATTTTAAGGTATAAGTTTGTGTAGGCAACCATGCAAGACTAATTGCAGTAACATAGTGCTTAAATAAATCAGAGGACCATCGTAGTAATAGACTCAAAGTTTTAACACATAGAAACATGGAAAATTAATCTTTTTGTGATAGGAGAAGGAATGCAAGAAACATCACAATGTGTTTGAGGATCAAGGGCACATTCTCAAAATACACATTCAGGAGATGAAAGTTGTGGTTTTCGCATTTCATCATAACCAGGTGGATATGTATTTTCCCACAACTCATTCAAGTTTGAGGTGGGAAAATGTTTTGCATATAACTTTTAGCCACTTTAGAGCCACGTTTCATAAGGATTTTTTTACTAAATTAAAGTTAGGAAAAGATCTGAGAAACTAAAAAACCCTTTTTTTTTTTGGCGTTGTGGTTCATGGACACCGTGGTCAATGGGTGGTGGCTACGTCCATGGAAAAATCTAGGTTGATCGACCTCGAAGGGAATCATGGACACCGTGGTCAATGGGTGGTGGCTACGTCCATGGAAAAATCTAGGTTGATCGACCTCAAAGGGAATCATGGACACCGTGGTCAATGGGTGGTGGCTACGTCCATGGAAAAATCTAGGTTGATCGACCTCGAAGGGAATCATGGACACCGTGGTCAATGGGTGGTGGCTACGTCCATGGAAAAATCTAGGTTGATCGACCTCGAAGGGAATCATGGACACCGCGGTCAATGGGTGGTGGCTACGTCCATGGAAAAATCTAGGTTGATCGACCTCGAAGGGAATCTATCCCCCCAGCCCACTAGCTAGGCCTAATCCCAAGGGCTTCTGGGAGAATGGACCCTGTGACCTCCTGATCGGCATGACACTGATTTTGACCAACTGAGCTAGCCCTTGGGGCTTAAAAAAACCATTATTATTTATTAGATGAAAAATATTATCAAATGGTCAAATCCACACTAGTTATAATTTAAAATTTTGAAATTTCTCAAACACAATTTGGTCTATTGGTATAATAATTTTATTTTAAATTATTATTATTATTAATTAGAAAAAAAATATACATTAAGATTTTTAATTTATAATATTTTTTTTGTTATAATATTACTAGCATAGATTCATCTTAACTTTGGATCTAGAGCACTGAGAAATCAAATCTCTTAGTCTCTTACCAAGTTTTATGTTTTAAGATATTTGATCTCTCCACTCCATTTACTTAATATTTGATATAAATTTACTTAATTTATATTATAAAATATTAATTATTTTTTACTTTGATAAAATTTATTTCAAATTCCAGTAATAAGAGTTGCAAATTATCTTATAAGATAATTTTGCAATAAAGATGAGAGGGATCAAAGCGAAGGAGAATGATGAATATGGTGTTGGGAAGTTTTATACCTAGGTCAGTTTGTTGTCTCAATGTGAAGCCAAGTAAAATTTACAAACAAATAATCTTATTTCATTACTATAGGCTACAAATACTTATATTGAAGTTTTTGGCATAAATACTCCTTGGCTAAACAAACCTTATGCTTTTTGAATACTCTTTGACTAAGGAAACCTTATGTTCTTTTTTTTGTTTTCTTGAATTTTGTCCACACTTAATTTCCTTTTGTGAGCAATAACATTGTTGTATATATGTGCTTTTTGTTAATTTTTTAAGTAAACAACATATTCAATATTATTCTTTAGTTTTCAATAATTAACCGACATATATTTAGTTATCTTTCAATGTAACATTACATCACAACATTTCTCTCATACTCTAGGCTATAGAGCGCAAATGCCCAAAAACCAACTCATGTCATATGATATTTTTTTAATTAATCAGTTTATTTAAAATAAAACAACTAGTTTGTAAATAAATCTCAGCTTTTTTATATATAGATGTTAATAAAAACATTCTAAAATACTTTATCATATTTAAATCCCTATCATCTGCCCAATAATTATTAATAATTAAATAAAAATTCCAAAAACAATATTTCAAAATAAACATGTATATTCACAAAATAATTTAAATTTAAATATATAATAATTATATAAATATTTAAATTTAAATATATAATAATTATATAAATTTAATAATTGACTTTCAATTTATTTAATTATATAAAAAATTTATTTATAAAATATATATTTGAATCATTAATTTAATAATATAAAAAAAATTATTTTCTTCCCGAAAAGATAAAAATTTAACTCCACCATTGCCATATATCAGAAATAAGATCTGTTGTATTGTGATTAGAAGATTTACCAGTTTTAGTTTGAATATTTTCTGTTATTCTAAAATATTTTCGAGTACAGTGTTGTATAACTGGTTCCTAAATCAACCAAACAAATAAAATATTATATATTATATATGTTTAAGTTTTAATTTTAAATTAAATATTTAAATCAGACAAATAAATTATTATATATTATATATTTTTAAGTTTTAAATTAAATATTTAAATTAAGAAAGTAAGCAAAAATTAACTTTATTTTAGTTTTTAAAAAGATCAATTAGTAATAATTTTTTAAACATTATTTTTTTTAAATAAACGAAACTCATTATAATTTAAAATTTTCAATTTACACATGGAAATACACTCTCAAGTTTAACATAAACTCATACAACATTTAATATCAAAAGTTGTGAAGCACATAAAATGGAAGTCAATGCTTTTCAAATGCGTTGAATGTATTCAAAGATTTTTACTTCCTCGTAAGATTATGGTTTCTTGAATGGATCGTTGAATGCTCGTGATGTGACATCTTAAACGATAAATTCACGAAAGAGTGGTGAACAACAACGTTTTTCCTTCTAAATTTCCAAAAGCCTTTAAATATCTACATCTTTCTTTTTTTTAAATATTTCTTTATATTATTAGAGCAGAACAAGGGAATTACATATGAGTTTTTTTTCTTCTGAAAGCTATCCTGACTATATGAGCTCCTCTCTTGACTATATGAACTCTTAGGTAGACAAAATCCGTCTGCTGGAAAACAAAAATTGTGAACCTATTTAGGATTTGAAAACAATTTAGATATTAGGGTATTTAGATATTAGGGTGTTCCTCATGTAAAACTTTCTTATTTCCCACCACCCTTTAGCAAAACAATTTAGATATTAGGGTATTTAGATATTAGGGTGTTCCTCATGGAAAACTTTCTTATTTCCCACCACCCTTTAGCAAAAGATATAATATGACCAAAAGTAAGCAGAAGAAATGTTGAAGATTACATAAGTTAAAACCCGAACAGAGTAACTAAAATACTTAAAGATAAGTAGCAATATGAAAGAGAATCAAGAATGATGATTGGCGAGCCTAGAGAGCCAGATTCGTTGGAGATGCTTACTGGGGACATTGAATTGGCATTGATGGGAACTACATTGATAACAGTATCCACTTCTTCGTTGCCAGAGAAGTTGCCATTGGTTTCAATTTCTGAATTTGTGGTAATGTACTATTCGTTGCCAGAGAAGTTGCCATTGGTTTCAATTTCTGAATTTGTGGTAATGTACTATTTCACTTGAGTCAGTCTTGCTGCAATGTCATCCAAATTGTAGTAGATGTCCCTTATTATACACTTGATATACACTTGATACACTTGAGTAGATGTCCCTTATTATACACAGTTCTTCTTGGCTTGCAAAATTTTGATAGTTATCGATTTGTTTATCTCTACTGACCATACTCAATAGTGTTTCCATTTGTGGATAGTAGGTTACACTCCAATAGTGTTTCCATTTGTCGATAGTAGGTTATGGAGTGTAAGAAGTTTGTCGATAGTAGGTTACACTCCAATAGTGTTTCCAATAGTGTTTCCATTTGTCGATAGTAGGTTATGGAGTGTAAGAAGTGGTGGCGTCTTTTCTTGAATTTATTACTGGGTCCTGCACCCATTTGAGGCAATTTCTACTGATCTCTAAATCAAAAAAATATTGTCCATTGCCAAATTCTTTGGCTTCCAGGCTTAATATTTCCTAGGCAATTTCTACTGATCTCTAAATCAAAAAAATATTGTCCATTGCCAAATTCTTTGGCTTCCAGGCTTAATATTTCCTTCTGAACTTCCAGCGGTAAAGATTAAAAAAATTTGGCCACATACTCCCACCTGAAAAGAAGGCGATGTCTACTTGATGATGACCCAACTGCTCCGCTTCTCCGTGTCGGTTGTTGAATCCTTGGAGCCATAATTAACCTGCATTTAACAATGACCACTACAATAAACCATGAGGAAAGATTTGTAGAGAGAGGGGAAGGGTAGTGACATTATAACTAGCTGTATGGTGAGGCAAAGAGAATTGAATCTGAATACGACCTATAGAGTGGAACGCAAAATGCAAGCTAAGGGTTACTTCTGAAAACTGATTGGACGAATTAAGAAAAGTGATTAGTAGAGAGACCTGAGGGCACTCCTTAGGTTAACAGAATGTAGCTTAACTCGAGAGAAGAAAATGGTGTTTGTGGAGGAGAAAACAATTAAATAGGCTCTCAAAACCAGATAGAGAATGTCCTCGCGTACCATACTCCACATATGAGTAATGGACAGTTCAATGAAACCCAAGTTGGCTTTGCGTTTTGCAAGGAAGTCAGGGATAGAATGTCCACCAACTCAAGAGATGGGCTAGCCCCCATATTATGCAAAAAGAGAACAAAAAGCATGGAGTATCTTGCCCACGCAGAAACCCTGGACTCCTTGAAATGGAGCGAGCACACAATTGTAAAAATAGCCGCCCAATTCGAGACTCCGATTGATTACCCAAAGAATGACAGTATCAATAGAAAGAGGACCTCTCGACCTCCTCCACCCTAATGACATTGAGAAGGCTTTATAAACGGAGTTGTCTATAATGCGACTTTTTGAGATTCCGGTGACGGAATCCGGCGGAAGAAATTGAGATGAAATCATGATTTGTTGCAGTTAAAATGGTTTTTTAACTGCATATTCGGATTCAGCACCCTGAAAAACCCCTGGGACGCTTTCATTGTGCAGAAATTAGCTATCAAACTTGGATTCCAATAAATTACTGCCGGATTTTGACCGGAAAAAATCGCCGGAAAAGCTTTCAAAAAGTCGCGTTAAAGACTACTGCTTTATAAACTGTTATCTTCATGGCAAGGTTGTTAGAAATGACAAAGACGAGCTCGTGGGCGGTGGACGACACCAGCCATGTGTCCTAGAGATACCTGAGACTCTCGCAAAACGAACCATAACACATTATGAGTCCGTTAATTATCCAAATCCTCTTGTCAAGGAAATATCTAGTGATAGCCAATTGACCATGAGAGGAGGTCACCATGATCACTGTGACAAAAGGAATGAGCATGTATCTTGATCCCGAAGAATTGGTTATGATGAAGTTTGTAGGTGTAACATTTAAACCCAATGTTGTAAACTGCGAAGTGTTGTACCAAATACACATAATTTCCACATGATTTCCACGTGGTTAGCATGCAGAGGAAGTGGTTGAGGCTGGAGTGTTTAACGAGGACTTCCAAAGGTTAGAGTCAGTGGAGGAAACACATGCTAAGATCTCTTATGTGGAATAAATGTATATATAAGAACATGTGCCTGTCGGAGAGCAGCGTTTCCCGTCACTGGATAATTCCCTTAGTGAACACCCCCATCAGGGAAGGAATTGTTTCCTGTTGACTTGTCTTGATGGACGAATTGGTTGATCTATATGAAGCCCTCCTTTTGTTTCATTTCATCCCTTGAAGCGTCAATGTCATGATCTCCTTGCCGACAACCCTTGGCGAGGTAGTCTACCACCTTGTTTCCTTCCCTCCAAGTATGTAGTGGGATAACGTAATCAAAATTCAATAACAAGGATTGGACATTAGTTTCCATTACCTGTAATTTTCAATTATGGATAAATATGTCCGATGGATGGCCTAGGATTAATTTCCTAATTGCTTCTATGACAAGTTGGGAATCACCATGCAACTAAATTAATTTGTAGCCCTTTTTCACCGCGATTTGGAGTACACATTCGATCGCTCAAAAATCAACCATGTTTTTCGTAGAAATCCCATAAGATTGAGAAAAAACATAAAAATTGGTTGAGTTGGCATCCAATAAGATACGTCTGATACCCATTTGACTTGGCTTTCCCCTCAAGGCCCCATCAAAAATAAGAAAAACAAAGGTGTGCAGAGGAGGAATGAAATAATCCGGAGCTGGGGTTAGATGAGGTTCATAGTGGGAATAATTCCCGCAACATTTTGTTCGTTGGATACCTAAAATTTTCATTATAATACACTTTGTATCATCCATGTTTCCAACTTCTGTTGACAGAGGGAATGTTATTAATGTTTCCTTGATGTTTGGTAAAATAACATCTTTAAGTACTTGGAGATTTCGTTGCTTTTCCTCAAACACATGTAGGTTTCTCTCTTTCCATAAGACCCGGAGGGAGAAGACGATGGAGACAATCTAAGCTTCTTCTATCCATGGGTGTTTTAAATTCTTCTCATAACATTCTTCCATCCACGTTTTGATTATTGAAGTGATTGGCAATGAGCATATAAATATATGTTGGATAAAAAACCAGAAGTTGTTAGCTAAACAACATTGTAAGAGTAAATGAGATGTTATTTCTTCCCCATATGAGTAGAGAACACATATCGAAGGACCCTCAAAACCTTTAGATTTGAATCGCTCCCATGTTAGTAAACGATCCCAAGCTATCAACCAGATGAAGATTTCAACTTTAGTCTAGCCACCCTTCTGCCATAAACATTTTGAAAGTTGTGAGTGATTTTGAGATTGATTTTCCACAAGCATGGAGTAGCTTTCCTTGATTAAGAATTCCACTGAAGAAATATTACCCCATCTTAGGATATATAGTTTTTGAGATATATGAATTTGACGATTTTGTAGCATCCTACAATATTCTCGCCATTTTCTATTACCCTATGTTCGCTCTTGTGGTGACAGCTAGTCATCCTGAGTCTTACACTATTGCCAAATTTGATCTTCATCGTTCTATTTCTTCAAATCTGCAACATGATAATCTCCTTGGGATTGAGTGAGGTCCTTGATTGTTTGAAAGTGGTCATTGACTTGAAGAATAGGATATTGCTGCCAAGATTCCTACCAAAAGGTAGTGGAAGAGCCATTGCGAATTTTCCAGAAAGCCTTTTACCTGACCCAACATTTGGTCTGGGAAGCCCAATTTCATAGTCATAACCCTTTAATCTCTCCATCAAACCACAAACAAGATTCCTGTGTGTCTAAGGCTATGTATTTTCATGACCAAATTTCCTTCTAGATTTGGGGTCCCCCCTATACACATTGCCACCACAGCAGCATATGTTGTTCTAATGAGGATAGGATCACAAGATCTTAAACCACCTTGTGCTCTGCGTAGAGTCAGCTTATGCCATCCCACCAAAGCCCACTTATGTTTGTTAGGTGAACATTTTCAAAGGAAGTTGATCCATAAATATTTTAAATGGTTTGTTGTTGTGATTGTGATAAGCATTGTAGGGAGATGGTAATTCAGAAGGGCTTGTAACACTGCTCTCATGAGGATCAACCGACCTGGGAAGTTAAGGGATCTATAGGTCTAGTTTATTGATTTTGTGGCAGGTCCTCTCAATTAAATATGCCTAAGAGGAAATTATGTTGTGTTGTAATACCGGGGACACTCCGAGATATTTGGAGGGAAGGAATCCTATGTTAACACCAATCGTTTTATCAAGATGCATTTGAATTATCTCGGGACAGTTGAAAAATAAAATGTGCATTTTCAACATTAATTTCCATACCATAGGCATCCATAAAATTTGAAGGTTCTTCCAGATCCTTTTCAACTCCTTAGTAGTTGGTAGTCCAAAAACAATCACATCATCCACAAACTGTAAATGTGAGATTGGATGGTCTGCTCCAAATAGATGAAGGCCGTAAATATACCCGGACTTAGAATCCTTTTGCAACATTTTTCCTAAACCTTCCATAACCAAGATAAAAAGAAAAGGTGATAGGGGATCCCCTTGCCTCAAGTCTCGTGAAGAAGTAAAAGTTTTGGAGGGAGATCCATTAATTAAAATTGAAAAAGAGACATATGAGATGATGGAAAGTACCCATGCTATCTAGTTTTCTATGAATCCAAAAGCATTGAGGATCTGAAACAAGAATTTCCATCTTATGTGATCATACACCTTGGAGAGGTCCTTTTTGAGGAACATATTCAGACGTTTGGTGATCTTAAGAGAGTGTAATATGTCTTGCACCACAATAATGCCATCTGCAATTTATCTACCTTCAACAAATTCAGATTGAGAGGGAGAGATAAGGGAAGGAAGAGTTGGTTTCAATCTGCTTAGCATCACTGTGGATATAATTTTGCAAATCATGTTACACAAAACTATTGGTCTGAAGCCCCGAGGTGAGTCAGAATGACTTGTTTTGGGTACTAATGTGAGAAAGATCGCATTCAGTGTTGGATGAAGGGATTGATTATATCATGATTCTTCTACCAAAGCTACAATGTTATCTTCCACAAATCCCTAGCATTTTTGAAAGAATTCCATTGTCTATCTATGGGTTCTAGGAGCTTTGTTCAGAGGCATTTTCATTACCACCATTTCAACTTCTTCTTTTGAGATTGAGCGCATCAATTCCCTATTTTGTTTTGTAGTGATTATCATGGGAATATGTTGTAAAACAACAAAAATTTCTAGTGGCCTATCCATTTATGTCTTCGTTAGAAGGTTCTTAAAATAATCAACTAGATCATATTCTATTTGTGCATGGTGTCTCTTTCTTTCCCTGTCCAAGCCCTGGATAAACAATATTTGGTTATTGTGTCGCCGCTAGATGAGAGCATTATGGAAAAAAATTGTATTACTTTCGCCTTGTCGTAGCCATTATATTCTAAAAATTTTCTTCCATGGGATCTCCTCTTGTTTCCTACATTCCTCAAGTTTGTGGATTATAGCTACTTGAGTAGTTTCAAACTCTTGTGATTGACCCTCCAGTATGATTTGTTTTTGAACTTCACTCATTTTCACCTTAACTACTTTCTTATCCTCTAATAATTACCAAAGGCAAATTTATTCTAACTCTTGATTTTTTTATTTAAAATTTTTATCTTAAGGTGAAATGTGTGCATTTTATTTACACCAAGAAGATCCCTCAGCACAAGCCACCACTTCCTTAGCCGATCTTGAAAGGATTCATGCTGGAACCAAAAGCTTTCAAAACTGAATGGACAATTTAAGGGAGCTTCTTTTAAATCAATTTCCATTCTAATGGGCCAATGATACGATCCTATACAACATAGAATTGAAGCTTTAATAGAAAGGTTGTGTTGGAGGATCTCTTCAACAATTAAGAATCTAACCAAATGGCAGGCAACCTAAATCTTCCCTCCACGTCGATTATTCCATGTATAAATTCCATTGATTGTGTTAACATCTACAAGGTGTAGATTTTCAATGCTAGCATTAAAGACTTATGAGATGTGTACCTCCCTTTGTTTCCCATATCCCATGGATTATATTGAAATCACCTCCTATCACTCACAAACAATTTATTATAAGGTGTTTCATATGACAGATGTGTTGTGCGAAGAGGATTTTATCCTTGTTGAATACTGAACCATAAACCGCTATTAGATAAATTGTTTCTCTAGTACCAACATATCTTAAGTGCCCTATAAGGGTAAATTCCATTACCCACCATGTTGTAAACTGAATTTCCTAAGGGTTCCACCATATAACTAACCCTCCAGAATATCCTCCGACATATATGGACATTGTTTCATAACCTAATCAAATATAGCCTGCAATTTTAGACATTCTATCCCCAATTAAGTTCTTTTCTTCTAACATCAAAATGGTAGGAGTTTATATTTTAATACGTTCTCTAAGATATATTTGTTTCCCTTTGCCATTGAGCCCTCTAACATTCCATGAAATTATTTTCATGGTTAGAGATTAAGTGAAGAAGGTGGATTATCCACTGCAACAGGTGATTGATCGAGACTCACACGAAGAGTTTTTTTCTATTTGCTAGCTTGATTCTTTGACTTGTTTGTTTTCTTCTTTCGCTCCTTATTTAATATTTATTTTCCTTTTTCCTACAGGGTCTTGAAATTTTGAGCTATTTGTTCATTGAGCAAGTCTCGTCTCTCTGTTTTCCATCTTAAGTTGGCATTTGCATATTTCTATTTTTGTTCCATGCTCAGGTCATCCAAGTCTTTATAGGCCCAGTCATTTCCCACATACACCAAATATTTTCCTTTTTCTGAGAGATTTGCATCTTTCTAGCTTAGTAGAGGGGATACCTCCTAAAACCCGAGCATAGAGTTAATGTCAAAAATTATTTGGGGACCATCTTCTTCCTCTATTTTTCATTTGTTTCCATTTTCTCTTGGATGGATTCCTCTACCAGTGTTTCCATATATGTATTTTCCCCCATTTGCATGTCTTCCTCCATATCCTCTAGAGCAGAAAAATGGTTCTTTACCTCCTGAATCTTAGATAAAGTGGACCCTTGATTCTTGTTTTTGCATCTCCTTGGTTGAACTCTGGTGAATCCATTTGAAACTAGAGGATTTACAGTGAAATGTTCCTTCCTTTTTTGTGGGCATTCTCTAAAAGGATGGCCATGTTCATGGCATAGTTGGTAACGAAAAGGGACATGTTCATAGTCAAGGGGTTGTTTCTATATTTCCCCTTAGTAATCTACCTTGATAGAGTCTAGAAGTGGTTGAGAGATATTCATATATACGTGACAACCTAACAAAAGACAACCTGTGTTGATGCTAGGCTTCCCTGCCCAACATCCTCTGCACTACTACATCTTGTACTGCTGCACATGGCTCTATTATTGCCACTGCTACATCTGTACTGCAGCTTCCTTTGCATTCATGAAGTTGTTGGTCATTCTTCCCAAAACTACTTCTGCACTGCAACCTCTTCTCATCATGTTGCATCGTGCTACTGCGGACTACTACTACACTACAACATCATACCCATTTCTGCTACTGAAATGGGCTCTTTATCATCCTCATCTTCTCCCTGAAATAATCAAACTTTGTTCTTCCAAGGGCGTTGGTAAGGATGTCTGCCACCTATTCTCCTATAGGAGTGTAGCTCAACTGTACAACTCCTCGTTGGACACAGTCTCTGACAAAGTGACACCGAATATCAATATGCTTTGACCGATCGTGAAATACTGGATTCTCAGAGAGATTAATGCAACTCTAATTATCACACATTACCTTGGTCGCCTCCATCTTTCTTCTGAATAGGTTCACAAGCAATTTACTAAGCCATATGGCTTCGCACGAAGCAGTGCTTGCAGCCATATATTATGCTTCAGCTAAGCTCAGAGCTACGGATTTCTGTTTCCTATTGCACTAGGAGGTCATTCCTAATCCAATGTTGAAACAATACCCAGAGGTACTTTTCTGATCCACAGAACTTCCAGCCCAATCTGCGTCAGTAAATCCACTCAATCTGATATCCTTACTCTTGGTGTACAAGAGTCCATAATCGACTGTTCCCTGTATATATCTAAGAACATGTTTGGCTATTGCCCAGTGCGCCCTCTTCGGTTCCACCATGAACTGACTGAGGGTGTTGACAGCATAAAAAATGTCTGGCCTAGTATTGACCAAATACATCAGGGAACCTATGAACTACCTGTATAAGGTGGGATCAACATCCTTGTCTTCTGATGCATCAATTTTCTTCCAGTTGGTGATCATTAGAGTAGCCATGAGTCTACAATCCTGCATCTTGAATCACTTCAGAATTTCTGTAGCATATCTCCCTTGTTCAAGGAAGATCTCCCCCTTTTGTTGCTAAACTTCCAGCCCCAGGAAATAATGCATCTGTCCCAAACTTCCAACCCCAGGAAGTTTGTTTGATTCCTTCCAAGGTTTTCGAAATCCAAAAATTCATAGGGAGGGAATATAGTTGAACCCAGGATGGCATTCTATGAATTCTTCCTTGTCTGGATTAAAACAAACCTCCCAGTTCTTGATGTAAAGACTTGCATTGTTAAAGAAATATGAGCCTCCCTAAAAAATTATAGATTTATCCTCAAGATTGGAGAATGCCCACATTAGTTTACGAATTGCGGTAAAATAGAACCTTCATGGAAATGTATTGTATCGTTTTATATTTAGATGAGTCACAATGTCAGGAATTAGAACCTTCACATAAATGTATTATATCATTTTATAATTAGATGAGACACAATGTCACAGGGATTGTACATTGTAGACTTTTATGCTTCCTTAGGCTTGGGCCATTTGCTCAAAGTTGATTTGTTGGTTTCCTTTAAATTTCAGAACACACCCATATCACTTTATATGAATATAAATTTCATGTAAAAATATATATGAAAATAAGGGTAATAATTGTGAAACAATTAGTCTTTGTCTTATAGAAAATTATCTTTATGTCATTTTTATGATGAGGAAAATATATTTTTACATTCCCTGATGGGATGTTAACCAATGTCATAAAATCACTATTTAATGCATCACAGAAGGCTCTAGAGCATGCAAGGAATATCGACAAGTGTCTAGAGATCCACCGAAAGATCTAGATAAATGAATATCACTCTTGACAAGTGTCCCCGCTATGTAACTACATGTAAGATGAGAACGTTAAACATTGTGATGTATCAAGTGGTAGTGATCCCTAGTCCAAATGCAAAGGTAATGGGAGATGGGGGGATTTTTTTTTTTTTAGGTTTGTGCATCACCTCTGACCTGTTCGCTCCTTCTAGCTTTTGCCTTAATTTCTGTGACACTAGGAACCATGCAAAGGAATGAAGTATGTTTGCAAGACATTAATGGCAACTCATACAAAAGAGGGAATGTTTTTCTTAACTTGTTTGCAATAGTACAAACTTGTCATACCCTCGTCCTCTCCAGGAAGTGTGACAATCCCTCAACGTTAAGCAATGTCTCGGCTTTGTGTGATTATAAAGGACTTGAATCAGGTAAAGGGTGGCATTGGTACATAACATTATGCAGCGAGGTTGGAAAATTTGGAAGGCCTTTGGTTTTATATGTGTCTCTCATGTTTGGTACGACTCATTCAAGGAGGAGATGGTCACTTTCACACCTTTGGTGGAAAATATAACAAGATGACAGAGATTATATATACATCCAAAGGACTTGTAGTCAATATTTTTCATTCGATTTCTGCATAGCGAAACCTCTAGGCTAATGTTTGAAATCGTGGTTGTATTACCCTTGTTGGTGCTTCAGGGTCTTGACTTCACTAATATCTCCTTCAACTATCCAGTTTTGGTATTTTGAGTTTGGTACTCGGGTAATTTCTTTATTTGGTACCTACATAAAATCATGAAGGGTTTTATTATGTTTCTTTAGCTGTAAAATTGGGAAGTTTTTTTTTTTTAGTTAAGGTTTACAAGGGTCTAGTCGATTAAATGTTTTAGCAAAGCCTAGATATTGGATGTGTCTAGTATGCAAAAAGGTCTCAGTTCATTCTCCGTTTAAAGCTTTTTTCCCTCAGTTAAGTGTCATGTTTCCATTTCCTCTCTTGGTCATGACAAACACAAGTTTTAAGTTGTATTGGAAACCTAGACGGTCTTTAACCCCCCAAATTGTGTTGTCCTCTATGACTTGAAATTTTGGTCAATATAGTCTTTGGGTAGTGTAGTCATATTCCAAAGTGGCAGTTTTCTTACTATGCTGATGATATAACCATATCGAAATAACCCATGTTCTCACTTTTCCAATTCATTTTCGAGTCTGTGGAAATATCATTACAATTACCTTATAAAGAAGTCACAATATATTTCTTGTGCACACCTCTAATCGACCATACCACCTCGACAGAGAATGACAAGTCGTACAGGAGGCTCCAAAAAAAAACTAACTCTCACTCTAGGTGGTTGTTCGGGTGGAATTCTGTGGCAACTATGGTTGAAAAAATCACCCTGGAAGTCTGAAGGGAAATCTATCAACTGGAATCTCAAGAATTTGGAGACAAAACCTATTTTTTGGATTCCAAAGTGGGTAAATGTGGCTTTAACTAGATTCCAGATCCTCATAAATTATGTATACCAAGATTGCATTTTCTACTTTCTGTTGTAGGATACTAACATATGGACTCTCTCCTCTGTATGATTATAAGAGATAAGCAAGTGGATCACTATAAGATATTTGTGGGACAAGAGGACTTGAAAGGTCTTCTCAGGAGCATACGGTGCTTTTTGGAAGATATCCTCATTCAGATACAAAGGGTAGAGAAGTATGTGGTGTCTAACTCGGACTCTGACTTGGGGAAGGCTTTTGAAACCGCAACAGTAATCAACATTCCACAGAGCAATATTGCATCAATTGGCTCTATGTTCAACTCTATACCTTCTTTTCCTAATGTTTGTTCAACAAACAAGACTCCATTGTCCCTGTTAGTTATATCTAACTGACGCTATCGCTGTTCAAGTTGCTCTTCAATGTATTTTGGTTTCTCTGATTTTTTCGTTTCACTAACGAATGAGAAGGACTATTACTCTCCTTTATGTTTTTGTTTGATCTGTCATGTTATCTATGAAGGTAAATGTGGTTTCTCATGCTATCTATGATGGTAAATGTCTGTTCAATTTTTGTACTCAGTCTTTTTGTAAATGTTTCTTCTCTTGGGGTAGGTTGCCTACTCCTTAATTTTCAAAGTAGTAAATTAAGGCCCGGGTGGTTTTTTTTGTTGGAAATTAAGGTCTGTATGAAAAGAAATGCCTTACAAGCCTCTATGGCTCAGCGTTAAGATTTTGCAATACTTCAATGTACTCCCTATAAACAATATTTTTTATTAATGAAATCTGTTGTGCCAATTTACAAAAAACAGAGAAAAGAAAAAAGAAAAAGAAAAGACAATATATTTTATAAATAATTTAAGATTAATTATATTTATTTATTGAATATTTCCAATTTTTTATAAAATTAACATTGCTAATTTTTTATAAAATTAACAATGCATAAAGATATGAATTATGTATCTTCTCTTTAATTAGAATAATTTCCATTTTAAAAATTTGTTATCTTAAATATTATTTTGATTAAATTTGATTATTATTTTGTTAAAGTGAGATCATCCAAATTATGTCAATTTTTTTAAAAAGTGATTTAATAATTATTTCATTTTGTTAAAAGTCATTACATTTTTCTAAATGCATTTTCACTAAATTTTTTCAATGTCTTAGCGTAAGTTTTGTTAGACATGAGCATTTAAGGTCCATCATATAATGATAACTTTCATGTATCACCAATAATATTAAAATGGGAAAAATCGTTTTATTTCATCGAACGCTGAAGAAGAGTGTAATGAATCAATTTGTTCATATTTTCATGTCACAAAAAATATTTCAAATAAGGGATTTCCTTTATTAAAGATAAAAAGAGGAATGTTGAATATATCTATATATATATATATATTATTTTTATATTCAAATATAATATTATTTTTAATAATATCTATATTTAGTTTTTTTAATACTTTAATAATTTAACAAAGATTCTTTTTCTCTTCTCTAATAATTTAATAAAAATCTATTTATAAAACACACTCTATTTGCACAATTTAATTAAAATAGGAATTCTTTGTAAACCACTATTATTTAGTTGAACGAGAGGTTTGTTAAGCATTAATCATGATCAGCGCCGATCACTGTTCAGTCGGTGCCGATCACTGTTCAGTCGGCGCCGATCACTGTTCAGACGGCGCCGATCACTATTCACTAGTCGGCTAATCCGGCGTAGTTCATGTGTATCCGTAGCCAAAATGTGTATAAATTGCCAAGCTCAGTAATGAACCGATCAAGTTGTGCAGTTCAAATTCTGTGCTGTGTTTATTTGTTTGTGTCCATGCTCTCTCTGTCATGGTATCAGAGCAAGGTTGAGGGGTGAGTGTGAGAGCCCAAGTCGAGCAATCAGAGCGTGTGAGGTCGAGAAGTTGTGTGCGCTGTGTGGTCGAGAGCTGTGTGAGCTGTGTGTTGCTGTGTTGCGGAGGAGCTGTGAGCCGTGAGGAAGAACGACTGAGCCATGAATGAAGTGAGCCTGTAGTGAACCTGAAGCAGACCTGAGGCATGTTGAGTTGTGGTTGTTTTTGGCATGTGATTGAAGAAGTGCATATGATATGTCCATGAGAAACTACAGTCAGCTAAGAAGAGACTTGTGTTGTGGAGAAGACTATGTTCATTATTGAGAGGCATAGAGCCCGCTGCCAAGGAGCCTGAATAGATGATTGAAGAAGCGCACTGCTGTAAAGAATTTGTATTGCAGAGCTTTCGGTCCTTCCCAGTTGCTGTCAAATGCATCTATAGGTAAATTAAGAGATGTCGTGATATAATTCCACATTTTTAAAATCCAAGCTCTTTTGTTTGTTTACCACGTGGAATAGCCCACTCTTAATGAAGCTTGTTTTTTTTATGAAATGTAACTTTTGGAACAACGTTTTTGTGGACGAAGGCTAATAAGGTATATGGTGTTGTGAAAATAAAAAAAAAAGGAAGAAGGAAAGGCAACCATATTTCTGAGGATCTATAAAAAAAAATTAGTAATTTTATTTTGGGTGATTGGATAAAGTTTTTTTTACTGGTGATATTAAAAAAGGAGGGTTGCTATTATTAAGGAAATATTGAAGTTGTGAAGTTGCAAGTTGTGGTTTCTGTGTTATGTGTCTGAGTTTGCCCTCTCTAATATTTGCATTTTGGTGATTGGAGAAAGTTTCTTATCATGGCAAATTTGTTGCTTGATAATTATATGAATGAATCCACCAAACTTGATGGAGAAAATTATGTGAATTGGAAATTTAAATTAATGACTATTTTAGAAGGAAATAGTTTGTGGTCCATTGTGAGTGGGGATGAGCCCAAACCCATTGTTGCAGGTTCTATTCCAGATTGGGAGAGAAGGGAGACAAAAGCAAAGGTATTGTTGCGTATGTCTGTAAAGGACAACATTATTCCTCACATCAGAGATTGCAAGACATCAAAAGAAACATGGGATACGTTGAAGGGTTTGTATGAAACAACAAATACAAACCGAATCTTGTTTTTGAAGACAAAGCTTTTATCTCTAAAAATGGAAGCAAATGAAAGTATAAGCAATTTTATATCTCGTGTCAAAGATTTAAGTGATAAGTTAGGAGACATTGGTGAAAAGGTGTCTAATACTGACTTAGTCACCATCATATTAAATGGCTTAGTGCAAGATTATCAAATTTTTGTTTCAAGTCTTGTAGCTAGAGAGAAACCCCCTTCATTTGATGAATTGACAGGAATTCTTCTACAAGAGGAGGAGAGGATGAACAACTTTAATTTGGGCTCTAGCAGTTCAGATTTGGCATTGGTGGGCAAGGGCAAATATCCATATAGAGGCAAGCCATGGGACAAGAACAAAGGAGGCAAGTTTCAAGTAAAACAAAAAGGTATGATACAGTCTAAATTTCCAAAGAGAAATGATGAGTGTTATTATTGTGGCAAACCTAGGCATCATTCTAAAGATTGCTATAAAAGGAAATATAATGAGTCTAGGCAGAGAAACAGAAGGCATAATGGAAATTTTGTGGACAAAGATATAATGATGGATTTAAAAATCTTAAATTGTTTGTTTCTGATGCTGCATTGTCTGTGGAAAATGATGATAAGAATGCTTGGTTCATTGATTCTGGTGCATCACTCCATATGTCTTGTAATAAGGAGTGGTTTGATGAATATCATGAAAACATTGATGGAAAATATGTTTGCCTAGGAGATAACAGATCACTTAAAGTTCAAGGTTATGGAGTAATAGGTGTGAATTTGCCTAATGGACAAGAGAAACAGATCCATAATGTGATGTATGTTCTTGATATCAAAAAGAATTTAATTTCTATTTCTACTATTACTGACCAAGATTTGAATATGGAATTTGTTAAATCACAGTGTGTAGTGAAAGACAAGTACAAAGTTATTGCCACAGGAACCAGAGTTGGAGGCTTGTATAAGCTGGACGTGACCAGGAAAAGTCATCAAGCTTTGACATCTACAACAATGTCAACAGTAGATTTATGGCATCAAAGGTATGGACATCTAAATCACAAAGATTAATGCTACTTCAAAAGAACACTATGGTTGAAGGACTTCCTATCTTGAAGAATGATCATGTTGAATGTGAGGCATGTGTACTTGGCAAGCAACATAGGGAGGAATTTCCTATACATAAGGAAAAAAGGCAAAGGGAAATACTTGAATTAATTCATACTGATGTATGTGGACCTATGCAAACTAGATCTATTGGTGGAGCATGGTATTTTCTTATTTTTGTGGATGATAGATCTAGATATACATGGGTTTATTTCATAAGAAAGAAGAGTGATGTTTTTGAGTACTTTAAAGAATTTAAGAATATGGTAGAAAAACAAACTGGTAATTACATCAAAATCTTGAGATCTGATCAAGGGGGAGAATTCAAATCAAGAGAATTTAATCAATATTGTAAAAGCAATGGGATTCAGCAACAATTTACAGTGCCACATACTCCTCAGCAAAATGGAGTTGCTGAGAGGAAAAATAGAAAACTAGTTGAATGTGCACGTAGTATGCTTCAAGGTAAAAATATCTCTAATTTTTTTTGGGATGAAGCCATTAATACGGCTGTTTATTTGAAAAATAGGAGTCCAACCAAAAGTTTAGAGCTTAAAACACCTTTTGAAGCATTTTATGGGTACAAACCAAAAGTGAGTCATTTAAGAGTTTTTGGTTGCAAGGCATTTGCTCATATTCCAAAATATGAAAGAAGAAAACTTGATGCAAAATCAATTAAGTGCATATTTATTGGTTATTGTGATAAACAGAAAGCATACAAGTTGTTTGATCCCAGTACACATAGACTGCTTGCAAGTAGGGATGTGGTGTTTCATGAGAATGCAAATGAAGGTGATAAAATAAATAATACTAATGTGTGGCATGATATTGATGACTATGTCAAATTAGACACAAGTGTTGAACAAGAATAGGAACAAGCACAGGAACAGGTACAAGCTCAAGAGCAAGGAGCATCAAGTAGTCATGATACTCCAAGTAAAGGAGTGGAGACTCCGCAAAGCAAAAAGAAAGATGAAAGCAATAAAACTCCAAGAAGGTCATCACGTCAAAGTCAGGTACCTGTAAAGTATAAAGATTATGCATTAATGTCTCAGGTTATGAATGTTGTAGAACCTTCAAGCTATGATGAAGCTAAAGAATATGAAGAATGTAGAAATGCAATGAATGAAGAATATAACTCTATAATGAAGAATGACACATGGGAATTAACATAGTTGCCTAAAAACAAAGTTCCCATAGGATGTAAATGGCTTTATAAATCTAAGTTTAATGTTGACGGAAGTATTGATAAATTTGGTTGCAAAAGGATATTCACAAAAGGAAGGAATTGATTATGAAGATACTTTTGCACCTGTAGCTAAGTTGAACACAATTAGAATTATGATTGCATTAGCTACAAAATATAATTGGAAAATGCATCAATTAGATGTCAAATCTGCATTTTTGAATGGTGAGTTAAAAGAAGAAGTTTATTTAGTTGAGCCTGAAGGGTTTGTAAAACAGGGACAGGAGCATCTGGTTTGCAGGTTAAAGAAAGCTTTATATGGCTTGAAACAAGCACCAAGATCATGGTATGTGAAAATTGATTCTTTCTTCTATGAGAAAGGTTTTATGAAAAGCAAAAATGATCCTAACTTGTACATCAAGGAAGATGAAGGCAAGAACGTTGCTTTAATATCTGTACATGTTGATGATCTAATCATAACAGGAAATGCATGGAAGTTGATTGAAGAAATTAAAAATCAGTTGTCACATGTATTTGAGATGAAGGATCTTGGTGAATTGCATTATTGTTTAGGTCTTGAAGTTTGGAGGGAGCCTGGTAAGACACTGGTCACACAAAGCAAATATACAAGGGAAATCCTTAAAAGATTCAATATGATTGAATGCAAGGCAACATCTACTCCTTTAGAACAGAATGTCAAATTATGCAGTGATGATGGAACCAAAGAGGTGAATGGAACTATGTACCGTCAACTGGTGGGAAGTCTGAACTATCTCACCGCTACCAGGCCAGATATAACATATTCTATCAGCATACTTAGTGAGTTCATGGCTAAGCCTTGTGAAAGCCATTGGAAAGCAACAAAGAAAGTCCTTCGATATCTGAAAGGAACACTTAATTTTGGTATTATGTATACTGATGAATTTGATGTTGAATTGGCAGGTTATTCTGATTCTAACTGAGCTAGAAATCCAGATGATAGGAAATCTACTACTCGATACATGTTCAATATTGGTTCAGGACCAATATCATGGAGCAGTAAGAAACAACCAACTGTTTCATTGTCATCCACTGAAGCTGAATATAAAGCATTATGCAGGGCTACCTGTGAAGCAATATGGCTTAGGAGAATACTTGAAGATGTTGGAGAAACACAACAAGCACCTACAGTAATCAGATGTGACAATCAAAGCACTATCAAATTGGCAAACAATCCTATATATCATGCACGGACAAAACACATTGAGACACAACATCATTTTGTAAGGGAAAAATTGCAATCAAAAGAAATTGACTTATCATATTGTAATACAAATGAAAATGTGGCTGACATATTCACCAAGCCTCTTGGAAAGGCTAAATTTGAAATGTGTACAAATAAGTTGTACATTGTAGAAAATCCAAATTATGTTGTAAGCCTAGCTGAGACTTAGACCAGCAGGCAAGTTAACATGTAGATCGTGATTAAGGGGAGGTGTCAAGCATTAATCACGATCAGCACCGATCACTGTTCAGTCGGCGCCGATCACTGTTTAGATGGCGCCGATCACTATTCACTAGTCGGCTAATCCGGCGCAGTTAATGTGTATCCGTAGCCAAAATGTGTATAAATTGCCAAGCTCAGTAATGAACCGATCAAGTTGTGCAGTTCAAATTCTATGTTGTGTTTATTTGTTTGTGTCCACGCTCTCTCTGTCAAGGTTTTGAACTTGATCGGCTTAAAATCGTTATATAGGCCATTCTATAAAATCTTTATATAAACCACTCTGTAATTTAATTAAAGCCTAAAATATCCAAAATCTATGTATAAAAGACTTTTTAGTTTAGAGGCCTTTATAGTTTGGTTAGAACCTAGAGATATTGTGGATGGAAGAATTGGAACCTGCATAGTTTAATTAAATTAAAAAAAAAATGTATAAAACATTCTATAATTTAGTTAAAGTCTGGAAAAATGGTGGAAGGCAGATTTCATACCCGCATGACTTAAAATATTTAGATAAACCACTCTATAATTTAATTAAAACCTGAACTCTTCAGAATATTTGTATAAAATAATATCATTTAGTTAGAGTTTATAAAAACCATGTACAATGGGATTGAAACTTGTGCAATTTAATTAAAACAAAAAAACTTTGTATAAAACACCCTTAGTTAAAGCTTAGAAAAACTAGGGTCAATGAGTTTCTAACTTGAGCAACTTTCAGCGTGGTTGTTCTCCATGTAAATGTGGGTTTTGTTGAAGTACTATGCTCATTATGTCTACGATGATAATCTCCAAAGCATATATCATAAGTTGTTCATACCAATTTTTGATATATTGATGGTTATTCATCTCTCAATTTAGGCTATCATTTGTTATCAAGGATTGTGTCAAAAGTATGTTGAAAGTTGAAAGTTGAGGTAAATTTGTTAAAAGTGCACATGAATATATTCACAACACTATGAAGTATGTGAAGTTTCAGGGACACTTAGCTATGACCAAAAGGGCAGAATACCTTAAAAAAAAAAGCTAATACTGAAAATGCAAAACTTGGGCAGGTTCGATACATCCAAAGTTAATAATTAAAAATTATAATAAATTTGTTCATTTCATAGTACACACTATTCATTCTAATACTTGACATGTTTTTGTCAAACGACGAAAGGCAAAAGAGTAATCATTGACAAAGGATGAAATGCAAAAGGGCACCCTCCCCTTGTCTATAAACATAAAAATAACACAATCATAAAGAGCCTTCTTCAACCTGCAAACATGGGTATCTTTCCCATGGACCTCAAAATCTCTTGGCCTGTGATTTCGCTCCTTCTAGGTATTCCATAGCTAGAATCTTGGGAAAATCCTCCTTGGTTGCAGGTGGGATAGGTGTATGATTGTTGCCTCCATTGTTTCAGAGTTTTTGTGATGCTTTATCGATTCCTATCTGCTTGTCAAAAGGGTTGCTCTCTCTCTCTCTCTCTCTCTCTCTCTCTCTCTCTCTCTCTATATATATATATATATATATATATAGATATATATATATATATATATAAGTTTTTTAACCATGTAGATTCATCTCTACTTTATTATGGAGATTCTTAATATGTAAATAGTATTTGTTGCAACACCATGGGCCTATACCATGACTTATCAATACCACATGTCAAAAAAGCCACAACTCAATTCATATAACATTTTTTTTAGTTAAGAATTTAATTAAAAGGGCACAAAAGACATAACTAATTTGGAAATAAACTTTACCCTTGATTTGTATATACCTCTAAAAATATTCTAGAATGTTTTTTGGAGGTTAAATCTTTACCATCCACTTAATAGCCATCAATAATTAAATTAAAATTCTAAAAAACCCTCTTCCAAAATAGACATCCATGATTAATACGATGACTAAAATAAACTTCAAAAATAAATTCAGCTTTTAAGACCGATTAAATATTTTCAATAGAAATACTTATATTCATATAGACACCATAAATAGATGATAACACTCTCTCAATCAAATCAAATCAATCTAAATAACATGTGTAAAGCCCACAAGTCACAATCTACTACAATACTCCACTAGTGCCCCAAAACTAAATATGGAAAATCCAAGCAAAATTTACAATGCTACTCCATAGGTCACCCGAAACTAAATCAAATGAAAAAACCAAGAAGAAGTAGAAAGGCATACTTCCATTCTAAATTATTAGTATCAAAATCTACCATTCATCACTCAATTGGATCTTTTGGGTAGTCTGCAGGTGATAATAAATAACAAAATAGAAGGGAGAGGTTTCTTGCTACACTTAAGTCATGTGCTTCCACAACCAATTAACCACTATTTTGAAGGTCGATTCGTTAGTCATAAGATCTTCCATGCACAAAAAATGGGATTCAATCAAAGGCCTCATTTGATACTCCAATTCTATTCTTTTTTCATCGTAATACTTTTTCTTTTGCATTAAGCATGCAATTTATTCAACATAGGCCCAGAGGCACGAGTCTTGAGTGAGCATCATCAGTGGTTGCAATTGTTTATTCTCTTCATTGTCTTCTAACCACTTTTCAAGAGTTTTGTAATGAGTATGTCTTCTGTAGAATCTCGAGTCCTCATTTTTCCTAATCGATAATACTTAGAGATGTCCAGTGGTTCAACGTGTAGTCTATAATGAGTGCCCTATCTTAGCCACTCCTCACTGCAATGGAAACCATCAGGGATTTCACCCTTATCTAAAATGTTTAGTATGATCTCGTCCCACCAGCTTCCAAGCTCCAACCACCTGAGATTTTCCTAGACATTAGAGGAAATTTCAGCCTAAAAGTGACCTCCTAAAGAAAAATAATAAAATAATAGGAAAATAATAAAACAAGATTTATATATTTTGTAGAGAAAAGAAAAAACTAATTCTTTATTGTTTTTTTGGCTAATCTCCTTATAGGTTTACTTTTGGAAAGACCCACATTGATAAAAATTGAAGATACATTAAAAACACATGTTCAACAGGTTTTTTTAATGTATCTTCAATTTTTATCAAAGTGGGTTTTCTCTGAAGTATGCATAATGGGTACTCGTTGGATGCGAAATTTATTTCCGCTCCCAACGAGTGTGTACAATTGAAATTTGAGTAAATCTATAAGGCGATAATCCAAAAGTACAATTAATTTTATTTTTTCCCCTCAAAATATTTACATGTACCTTTTCTTAAATTTAAAAATTTTTGATTGGCTTACATATTACATGCATGAAAAATTCATGGACACTTTTAGGTTGGAATTTCCTCTAATGAGTCTATATCACGTCAATGTTTGTTTTTTAAAGCATCAAAATATTAAGTGCCATTTTTGAAACATGTGTTGTGATAATATTCAAGATTTTTCATAGGAATTTTCATCTTTGTTGGATTTCATTCTTCAATTTGGAAACATTCTCCCTCTGCTACTTCAGAAATTGTTATGTTGCATTAAGGGCAAGTCTAGCTAGAACAATTCTACATAGATATTTCCCCATTTATATGGATATTGGAAACAAATATAATAACACTAATTGTATCAATAGTAATCAAATCAAGTCTGTAAAAATAACAATTGTAAAATGATTCCAGACAAGTTAGGTGCAATGTATACCAATACTTTGTGAAGCGAGCCTGGACTAAATGAAATAAAAAAGCTAACAAAATGTAGAACAACACATTGACAAGTGAGCCAAACTAAATCAAATGAAAAGGGAGCAAAATGCTAGAGAGCCACTTTGAATTATTAGTATCAAGATCTATCATTGATTGAATAAATAAGATTACTACTATTTTATATTACAGTGAAATGAATGCAACAACACTTACCCAAATTCCAAGTTATTTTAATTTTTAAATATTAAAATCTTATCATTTAATATTAATAAAATATTGTTTCTACATAAATAATTATTAATAAATAATCCTTTATAAATTAGTCTACAACCATATCAACTATATTTGGATCTATCAAGCTCTAAAGGGATAAAATCTCTCAGAGTGAAAAGAGATTTATATTCCACATGTATACCATGGGTCAATATCATGAGTTAATACTATAGGTCAGTACTTACCTTTTATTATTATTTTTAGATCCAAGGACACCACAACATCTCTTCCACATTATAATTAAAAAAAATACACAATAAATAAAAATATATATAATAAACAAAATACAACCATTTTACTGAATTCAATTTATCCATTAAAAATTCAATTTGGAGCCTATATCAATTAACAAAACCTAAATACTTTAAATACTTGCATGCTAGCCTCTCCTAATGAGTTTAGTTGGAATCATAACAATAACATTATTATTATTTTAAATCATAATGATTTAAATCATGCTTGGAGACTGGAGTTACTAATTTAAGTTGGAATGATAATTGTAAATCCAGATTATTACGATTTTAAATCAAAGGGTTATTACTATTTTATGTTACACACTAGAGGGAAAAAATGAATGAAACTAGGCTTACTTGAATTCCAAGCCCAAGATCTTCCAGTCGTGTCTTCGTTCTTGAACTATTATCTAAAAAACCAAGAACTAAAAGCTCCAACTTCATTATGTTTTGCAAAGCATTGGGTAAGACATGGTTATAAATAACATGATCTAACATGAAGTGATCTGAATTAGCATATGATGTTTGAAGGGAATAATAAAAGATGGGCAACACAATACAGTGATTTTCTATCCAAATTCCACCTGTCCCAGACAAGAATATGCAATTCCCTCTAGGCACTCAGCTTCACCAGAGGGTTTACAACAACTATCAAAGCATTGTTGCGTGTTGGGTCCCTATAATACTAGTGATTACCCCATTGCTATTGTAGTTATATCCCTTATTTATATTGTTGTGCCCCTATTACCCCCATGTTGTTATTTCTGTGCCCCATAGAATCTCTCTATTGTTATTTTTGTGGCTTTATATTATTATTGTTAGGTCGGCTGGATTATATTATGACTCCTTAGACTTCTATATATAGAAAGGAGGTTTTGTCATTCGAATCATCTAAGAATTGTTCATTTATGTAATGTAAAAGAGGTTGCCCCCTCGAAGAGGCTGAATTATAAGGCATTGATCTATCTTTTCTATCTTTTCTTGAGCTAGTTTCATAACATTTGGTATCGGAGCTTTGGATTCTAGGGTTTCGCTGCTCCAAACAGGTCATCGTGGAATTTTTGCTATAACTTTGTTTCTGTGACATTTCAGAAGTCACAAAAAAAACCCATTTGAAAAGAAATCGTGCTAAACCTTGGATCCGAATTTCAGAGATTTTTGCACGATATTTGCGGAGATATGATCTGAGGAAGTTGGTCTTTTTGTAGACTCCTGAATTACATTCAAAACAGGTGACCTGGGGAAAATCGTCATAACTTTCTCTCTGGGGATCGGATTGAAATTTCGTAAGAAGGTACAGAAAGAGGACGGACTGTAGTTTCTTGTATGCATGTTTAAGATCCAAAGGTTGAAACAGTGACTCGTGGTACGTCGTACAAGTTCCCTCTACTGAACTAGCCTATAAGAAAGTCACTGTGGGAGATTTCACATAACTCTTCCTTGGAGAATCCAATTCGGGTCAGACTTATGGCATTGGAAAGGGGATGCAGAAGGCTACTATAGATCACAATTTCAAAACTGGATGATCCGAAATTACAGAGATACATCAGATTCAATATCAGGCTTCTACAAAGTGAAAAAAGGTGTGTAGTTTTTTTTTTAATTTTTGCGTAAGCTTGGTTTAACGGAATTCAAAGGGCATATTAAAGCATTATTATCGGTAACTGATGCCCTGAGGAAAGAAAATGTAAACACCTAGTAAGGAACCTGAAAGCTCTAGCATGACTCATGAAGAAGAGGAAGAAATGCTACATGATATATCAAAATTACAAGAACAAGTGCAACAAATGTCACGCTCACAAAAGCTAAGATAGATGGCGTGGAATCTAAGATAAAGGGCATGGAAGCTAATATGGATGATTCGAAGACAGATTTGAAGAGAGACATGGCATATTTGAAGACAGACATGGCAGATTTGAAGACAGATTTGACAAATTTTCTACAAGAAATACTTACTAATGGTGAAAAGGTTGTAAAGGAAACTCATGATGTGAACAAAAGTAATGTTAATCATGATTCCATAGACTCTAATGTTGGATCGAAGACCCACCATATTCCAAAAATTGATATGAGGAAGTTTGATGGCAAGGATCCCGCCACATGGATATTACAGATGGAGCAGTTCTTCGATCTCAATAATGTGCAAAACACACAAAAGGTACGTATGGCAACTGTATATTTGGAACCAAATCAGTTTGTATGGTATCAATGGCTTTTCTCTCGTAAAAAATTTATCACTTGGGCAATTTTTACGGAAAATTTGTTAGCACATTATGAAGATACAAAAAGCAACATTTTTTTTAGCGAATTGATAAGTCTCAAACAAAAGGGTTCAATAATGGAGCACATTGAGGAGTTCCAAAAATTGAACATAAGGGTAAAAGATATTCCAGAGGAGCATAGGATTGATGTGTTCATAGGGTCTTTAAAGGATAATATCCAACATGATGTTCGCCTTTGGGAACCTGATTCATTAGAGAAGGCATTCAGGTTAGCAAGAAAAATGGAAAGCAAAATTATGGCAACCAGGAAGCATACCACTCACAACTATAAAGACGGAAGTGTTGTTGCCCCTAGTCTTCCACAACCTATAAGGTTGACACCACAACAATTGGAAGAAAAAAGAGCAAAAGGGCTTTGTTACAGTTGTGATAGCAAATACACTAAAGGTCATAAGTGTGCTGAGAAGAAATTATTCTACATAGATTGTGAAGAGGAAGAAGAAAAGGAGCAAGAAAGGTCAAAAGAAGAGGATATACTCCAGGAACAAAGCCTAGATGAAGAAAAAATAAATCTGACCATATCTTGTAATGCATTGGCGAGAATTACCACTCCTCAAACCATCAAGATAGAAGGACAAATCAAGAAGAAAAAGGTAATAGTGTTGATTGATTCAGGAAGCACCCACAATTTTATTCATTGTAGGGTAGCAAAAGAATTGAATTGCTTCCTATATCCAGCACCAGAGTGTCAAGTGATGATTGCAAATGGAGGAACAATAAATTGCTCTGGAAAGTGCCATAATATCAAGCTATCCATGGGAGAATATGTATTGACTAGCCCAATGCTTTCCATTCCAATGGGAGGTGTTGATGTTGTACTAGGAGTCCAATGGCTACAATCCTTGGGTACAATAGCTTTTAATTTTCAAGAACTTTTCATCAAATTTTCTACGGAAGGAAAGGAAGTTGAATTAAGGGGTATTGCAGGGAAACCAGGAAAGATAATCAGCTCTAATGGTATGACAAAGCTTCTAAAAAAGGAGCAAAGAGGTGTAATTGCACAATTATGTTCGCTAGATGTTTCCACATCGGAATCATCTATTTCTCCAGATCTCCAAAAAGTCCTGGACAATCATTCCAAGGTATTTGAGACTCCCAAAGGTCTCCCACCTATGCGTGATCATGATCATGCTATTCATCTGATTCCAGGAAGTGTTCCTCCAAACATCAGGCCGTACAGATATCCCTATGTCCAAAAAAGTGAAATTGAACGTATGGTTGCAGAAATGCTAGAGGCTGGTATAATTCAACCAAGTCAAAGTTCTTTCTCTGCTCCAGTAGTATTGGTGCACAAGAAGGATGGATCATGGCGCATGTGTCCGGATTATAGGGAGCTCAACAAGCTCACTATTAAAGATAAGTTCCCCATTCCTGTCATTGATGAATTACTGGATGAATTGCATGGATCAATTTACTTCACCAAGTTGGATCTTCGTTCGGGATATCATCAAATCAGAATGAAGATTGAAGACATTCCGAAAACGACATTTAGAACTCATGAGGGTCATTATGAATTTTTGGTCATGCCTTTTGGCCTTACCAATGCACCTTCAACATTTCAAGGTTTGATGAATTCAATTTTCAAACCATTCCTTAGAAAATTTGTGTTAGTATTTTTTGATGATATACTAATCTACAGCAAGTCTTGGAAGGATCATGTTGAACATGTTGACAGGGTGCTACAACTATTGGAGGAGAAACAATTATATGCAAAAAGATCCAAATGTTTCTTTGGAGTCCAGGAGGTGGAATATTTGGGTCATATTGTATCTCATGAAGGAGTTAAGGTAGACCCTAGCAAAATTAAAGCCATTAAGGAATGGAAAATCCCCACATCCATAAAGCATCTGCGAGGATTTCTTGGGTTGACAGGGTATTATCGCAAGTTTGTTAAGAATTATGGGAGAATAGCAGCACCTCTAACAACATTATTGAAGAAAGATGCATTTTCATGGACTCCAGAAGCAACAAAGGCCTTTGAACATCTTAAAGAGGCAATGTGCCAAGCACCGGTCTTAGCTACACCAGACTTCACAAAAACCTTTATTGTGGAATGTGATGCTTCAGGAAATGGAATTGGTGCTGTTCTAATGCAAGATGAAAGACCCATTGCTTTTGAAAGTCGTCCAATCAAGGGAAAGTTTTTAAGCAAAGCTATTTATGAGAAGGAAATGTTGGCAATACTCCATGCACTTAAGAAATGGCGACCCTACCTAATGGGAAGACACTTCAAGGTAAAAACGGATCATGATAGCCTTAAATACTTTTTAGAACAAAGATTATCCTCTGAAGAGCAACAAAAGTGGGTCACAAAGATGTTGGGTTATGACTTTGAAATCATCTACAAAAAAGGGAAGCAAAATGTGGTGGCAGATGCACTCTCAAGAAAGGATGAGGATGTGGAAGCATTGTTGTGCGCCATTTCTATTATCCAACCAGATTGGATAAACGAAGCAAGGGAGGAATGGAAGAATGATGAAGAAGTGTGGGCACTTATTCGAAAGCTACAACAAGATTCCAGTACGTCTGATACATTTAGCTGGCAAAATGATTCGTTATGGTACAAAGATCGCTTATACCTCTGTAAGAATTCCCAGCTAAAACAAAAGATTCTTATGGAATTGCACACTTCTCCCTTAGGAGGGCACTCAGGATTTTTAAAAACTTACCACAGGGTTAAGAAGGAATTTTTTTGGGATGGCCTTAAATCAGATATTCAAAAGTTTGTGGCGGAATGTTTGGTTTGCCAACAAAATAAAGTTGAAACAATTAAGACACCAGGTCTATTACAACCTTTATCCATTCCAAGCCAACGTTGGGAGGAGGTTTCAATGGATTTTATCACAGGTTTACCCAAGTCTGAGGGAAAGAGTGTCATCATGGTGGTAGTTGACAGACTTACCAAGTATGCACACTTTTGTGCATTATCACATCCATTTAAAGCCAGTACAGTTTCTACTGCATTTATGGAAACAATTCAAAAGCTACATGGAAACCCAAAGATTATTGTAAGTGACAGAGATCCCATTTTCACTGGAAATTTTTGGACAGAATTATTTTCTTGTCTTGGTACTCAGTTAGCTCATAGCTCATCTTATCATCCTCAATCTGATGGGCAAACTGAGATAGTAAACAAATGTTTGGAAGGATATCTTCGTTGCTTTGTATCTGATAAACAAACACAATGGGTCAAATGGTTGCCTCTGGCTGAATGGTGGTATAACACTTCCTTCCATACAGCAACAAAAATGACCCCATTTATGGCACTTTATGGGTATCAACCACCATCCATCACATCATATTTAAGAGAAAATTCTAAGGTTCAGGCAGTGGAACATCACATCGAACATCAACAACAAGTCCTCCAACTCTTAAAGGATAACCTCGTGTTGGCACAAAATAGAATGAAACAACAGGCAGATCAACATCGCAGTGAAAGAAGTTTTGATGTAGGTGATTGGGTATTCCTACGGCTACAACCATATAAGAAAATGTCCCTAAAGCAAGCTAAGAAGGATAATAAATTATCACCAAAGTATTATGGTCCATACAAGGTGTTGCAAAAGATTGGTACTATGGCATACAAATTGGAGCTTCCTGCAGCTTCTCGATTGCACCCAGTTTTCCATGTTTCATGTTTAAAGAAGGTTATAGGTGACAAGCTCCCAGTTCAAACAATATTGCCAAAACTTGACGAGGAAGGAAAAATTATATTGGAACCGGAAGCAGTCACAGAAACAAGAACTCGACAGCTACGAAATCGATCAATTTCAGAGTATCTTATCAAGTGGAAGAACTTATCCGCTGAAGATTCCACATGGGAGGATGAGAATTTTATGCAGAAGTATCCAGAACTACTCAAGCGTTGAGGACAACACTTTTTTGAAGGAGAGGGGCATGTTGGGTCCCTATAATACTAGTGATTACCCCATTACTATTGTAGTTATACCCGTTATTTATATTGTTGTGCCCCTATTACCCCCATGTTGTTATTTCTGTGCCCCATGGAATCTCTCTATTGTTATTTTTGTGGCTTTATATTATTATTGTTAGGTCTGTTGGATTATATTGTGACTCCTTAGACTCCTATATATAGAAAGGAGGTTTTTTCATTTGAATCATCTAAGAATTGTTCATTTTTGTAATGTAAAGGAGGTTGCCCCCTCGAAAAGGCTGAATTCTAAGGCATTGATCTATCTTTTCTATCTTTTCTTGAGCTGGTTTCATAACATTGCGACTCATTTTCATTTCGCTGGTGTAATTTACAATAGTCAAACATTGTTGGAGTACATTGTCAACAAAATCAGTAATGCCCTATGTGGGGGCTTATTCCACAGGTTTATCACTGGAACCCATAAAGTTCATGGATCTTTCCCAATATGGCAACATTGCCACCATGGGCTAATGCACATACATGCAAGGGGGAAACAAGGTTCTAGAGAAAACATCATGTCCTAAAGCCACGTGGCGCAACTAACCACCCCACTTGTTGCGACAAACTAATCGCTACAACTTCATCTCCAACTAGAGGGAAGCCAAATCTGATGTGCAAAATAAAGTTAGGTTTTTCAAGCTGTAACTGTTTATCCAACATGCATAGAATTTCCAAAGAAGCAATAGTCCTTCATATGGAGTGATCGATGAACACCACACTCTTCCCCTTTCCATATTCTATGCGTACCTGCAACAACGATCAAAATGAAAATTTTGCATAAATCCATGAAAAGATAGGGTTTGATATGTGCAAGGAAGTTGAATGCTCAATCAGGCTCGCCTCAAAATTTTATAGAAATGGAAAAGCTTATCAGGATTAGCACTTGACTAGCATACATTTACTTAACCCCAAAATAAAATTATGTTTTTGGTTTAAGATGGATCTACATATTCACTCAACCTGATTAAGTAAAATATTGTATGGAATTTCCAATAAAATAACTAGGAATAAAAAACCTCTTCTTGAAAAGGATAATTGCTCCAAATGTGTTGGAATTGATTGAGAGAAACCTCATGGATGGAGGTTGGCTATTTATTCTCGTCTTTCATTAACTCCAAACAACCAATATCATGCATTTTGTTGAATACACTAATTCCAACCACCTACTAGGTGTCAATCAAGTTATCATAGTCTATTGAGTTTAGTCCAATTCGGTTGAGTTACAGTTGAGTTCTAGTCCAGTCATTTATTATTTATGTCTCCTATGTAGTCATTTTAATTGTTTGATAATATTGAGAAGAGCACTTTTTCTTCACATTTTCAAACTTTAACATGGTATCAAAGCCTAGTTTGCATAAGAGTCCTTGAAAGCAGCGAAGAGAAGAGGTGAGGTTGCATAAGACTCCTTGAGAGAAACATTTCATATGTGTGTGCATTCAAAGAAAAAGGAAGAGAATGCAGTGAATGTGAGTTTTTATCCATTTCTCATTTCGAGTTTATTTTTCCTCTCTTATATCTGCCCCTGTCAATCTTCAACAAGGTATAAGAGCATAGCCTACATAAGACTCCTTGAGAGTATCAAAGAACATGAGGTAGCCATGAAAAGTATTTGTTGTTTGAAGAAGTCTGGGACTGAGTCAATGAAGGCCAAGATATGGATTGTTTCATTTCACGAAAGGAGAAATCCATATTAAAAAAAAAAAAAAATCATCAAATGATACACCCCAGGCAGTTTAGCAGTTGTGAACACTTACCATACTTCGTTTTCCAGATGCTAACACAGTCTCATACTAGTCGTTAGTGCGTTGCAGAAGTAAATTAAAAAAAAAAAGGTTGTGTTCTGGTAGTTCCATGCAAGGGATCAAACCCAATGTCATTTGAATGTGTAGCTGCAGAGCCACCATGTAGTAGGGGAGCATAAATTCAAAGAGAATAGGGATAAGTCAAAATATTTGAAAAAGTTTTTACTGTGAAAAAAATTAGGTTCACTCAAGCCTATCATATTTGTCATGAAAGGCATATGATATATGTGGTATATAGAAAGTGAAAGGGAAAGTGAGAGATTTGTTTGAATCTTTTTTTTAAAGAAAAGACAAAAACAATTAAAAAAAAAGGTGTTAAATACTTTTTAAAGATTTCCGCTCTCATGAAATATATTTTATGAAGGTCATTTCTCCATTGGCACTTTATTTAAAGGAGATTTTCTTTTTTATTTTTTCGAAAGGATCCATTTGTAAAAGGGCAGTTGTTGTTGGTTTAAAGAAAAAGGAAGAGATTTTAATAAAGAGTTTCTTTTTGGCCCTATATTTGTGATATGCATTGCAAGCCTTGAGCATTGGTTTTTTTGTTCTTCCACCTCAGGGTCATACATATTATTTGGTTTTTGTTTAGAGTGTTGGACCTCATTGTGCTGTTCAATCCCTATGTCAAGCAAAGAAAAAATATAAATGGGAAAATTCAAGAGGCTCCAAAGTCAAAGAAGAAACAATATTTGTTTTAGATCTACTTGAATGAGTTGGAAAAAAAAAAACAAAATAAATCCTTCGCATTGAAATGCATAAAATAATGTGTAGATGATAGAATTATTCCCCTCATTGCAAATGAAAAGACAACCAAGGAGTCTTATGATACCCCTAAGAGGAGTTTTGGAGTAAGGGGGAGTATTCAAGTTGAAGATGAAGGTATATCTATACCAGCAGATCTGTAAAAAGAGTTTAGTGGATACAACTTAAAAGTGGATGACAATGATTATGGTGTGTTACTTTAAGTAGAGAAACAAATCGTAGATGCTCCTGGATCCCACTATTCACGACCACAAGTGGATGACCATTTAGTGAATCGAACAACAAAGTTTGCTGATGACATTGAAACTTCCATTGGAGCAGTCAATAGTATGGTGAATCCATCAATTAAGATTGTTGATGTTAGCTTTGATGAGGAATGTTTATCTAATGATGAATGGTATCATATGATGCAACATAAACATATTATTGACAGACTTATATTTGGTGAGAAAATCCCACTTGGGTCTGAAAACCAAGTGGAAGGAAACCTATTTGAAACAACATAGGTTAGTAAAAAATTGGAAGAGATAGAGGCAAAGAAGTAAGCCGAAGAAGAGAAAGACCTCATTATAGAGTAAAAAGCACATGATCCTACAAATATTTTTAATTTTAACTTTTATTTTGATTGTGTAGATGTTAGCAACAACTAGGAAGAAATAATAATTTTTGAAATAGAATTAATGTTCCTGGAAGCATAGCTTGCAACACCATGTTTTGATAAAGTATACATAGAAGTCACAGAAATTAATGTTGAAGACAACATGGATGATAAAAAAATTAATGAAATATTCATGCATTGGAGTCCTAAATATATGAAATTGTATTATGGACTTATGTTGCAATAGAATATTGATGATGAAAGGCACACTACAGAAGATGACATATGCAACAGTCTACATATTAGACAATATTTGAAAAAATCAAGGACATGCTTAGACAACCTAGAACAATGGAATAGATGCACCAAAAACTAAAAAATATGAAATTTGAAGCCTACAACAAAAAGAAAAAGTTGAAACAATTTACATGATATAGGATGTGGAAGAAAAAAAAAAAAGGAAATCTAACTCATGTGATTTTTATTTTAATTCTAACTAAGACTTAGACTAATGGACATCTTAGCTTAGATTTTTTTTTATGATTTAATCAAGGGAAGGTGTTGAGAAACTAATTCCAACTAGCTACTAGGTTTCAATAAAAGTGGCAAAGTCTATTTGAGTTTAGTCTAGTTCGGTTGGGTTACAGTTAAGTTCTAGTCTAGTCATTGATTGGTTATGTCTCCTATGTAGTACTTTTTAACTATTTGGGAATATTGAGAAGAGAATTTCTACTCCACATTTTTTAATCTTTAACAAATTTAAAATTCTCAGTATTTTTTTTTTTTGTGGATGTGAAGAGATGTGGATCAAGAGATCCATAGAAAGTGATGGCAATTGTATCGTCCATGCCAGTCGTCGAGCTTATCACGTCTAGTGATGTAAACACTACAAGATAACTTAAAGGAAACCAACAACATGGCATCCTAGAAAACAGAAGTTGATCCACACATTATTCTGACACACGTAGTAGAAATAAAAAACAGGAGCAGAAAGCTAAGTAATATTACAATAGAATTGTCTGAATATAATTGAAGAGTATTGTACCTCAAATCTCAAGTGGAAGATCTTACAATGAATCTCGTGAGATGTATATTCCTCCTCCTATTCAATAGCCCAACAATAGTTGAAGAGTATACCTAATCTCTAAAGTGGAAGATAGCATGTAGGAAGCCAACAACATGGCATCCAAGAAAACAAAAGTTGATCCACCCATCATTCTGACATTATATACAGACATAATCCAACAAACAAGAGGAGTAGTCTAGTCAATTAAGTAATGTTGCAATACTTTTTTTCAACAAATATAGCATAAGAGTATTATACCTCAACTCCGAAGTGGAAGACCCTGCAATGAACGCTATGAGATGTATATTCCTCCTCCTACACTTCAATCGTTGTCAGGGAGAGAGTGGTTATTTTATTAGAGGACTAACCATTGAGGGTGCATAAAACTGACAGAAGCAAAGCGGTCGTGTGAAATTAGACTTCTGTAAAATCAATGGTCACGAAACTCAACTATGAGGCTCACTCTACAAAAATTTAATTATACTTTTATTTCAAATTAAATTATTAATAATTATAAAAAGAATTATAAATTAAGATTATACTACTTGCATCTGGATTCATTTTAATTATGGATCTACCAACCATTTGGAGGGATAAAATCTCTTCATCTCTTATCAAGTTTGCATTTTAAGATATTTGATTTCTCCACCTTTGGTATATCCATAATTAAGATAATCTATCCTAATTTATATATCAACAATACTTATTCTTTTCTATTTTGAGAAAATTTAAATCACAAAAAAATGTTTTTATGTATGATATCAATTTACTTAATTTATATATATGCATTATTAATTAATTTTTACTTTGATAAAATGTATTTCAAACAATATTTATGCCGATAGGCATTATATTGTGGGGTTTTTGGTGGCGACACTGTTTAGATTCATCGTCCTCGACAAAATATTGAACACATGTCCCACTTACCTAATTATTAGAATTAATCACTGCCAACAAACGATGTTGTTGTTCAGTATCATCTTCACCCTGCTCGTGGGGGTTCATCTCTGCTCAATGGCTTAGTCAACATTGATGACATCGATAAATGGATCTTCAAGCTTAGAAGATTTATTGACAAAAATACCCGAAGCCACTGGAAATAAAGATTCTATAGAAGCCATGGTTTTTTCTCCTAATAGCATGTGCTATATGTGTCATAAACAATTTCAGAGCCTCCTCCACCATGTGACCAAGGGGCAGATGTAGAACCTCGAAGAACCGTACTCTCATTTGAAAGAAAAAACCCAGTGCTTGTATTTTTTGATGGATATATCTATATGTCTAATTATGTGAGTGGTGGCTTATAAAGAGTCTAACATGGGAGTGGTAAAAGAATAAGTAGAAAGATCATTTAGGGATTTCATTGTATATAAGGCCAAGGGTTTCTGAACAAACCCTGAAGGTCTATGAGAGAAAATTCAACAAAAATGGGGAGGTTTATGGTGCCAACGTCAGCATTAGCACTTTTGTTTGGGTATGGAGTGGAAGGAAGTGTTTTTTATCACAAATACAACAAAGGAGATCATGTCCTACTTTATGCCAATAAAGTTGGGAGCTTTCATAACCCTAGGTGGGGTTTTTCGGTATTTAGAGTTTTGTTGTATTGGAGGTGAATTTGCATTTTGAAATCCAGTTGCGAAAAAAGGAATCTGGAAGAGTATTGATGGGATTTTTGGTGTTATGTAGATATTGGCTTCGTGGTCATGTAGATCTGCTTGAATTTGTTGATAGCAATTTTGAGTTAATGGGTTCAATGTCAGATTGAAGCACTTATTTTTTATAATCTGATGTCATACCTTGGTTTAAGAGATAATCTGGTTTTGCTGGATAGGTTTTAGCTGATGTGAAAACATCCATGAGTTCAATTACTACCAAGTCTAAATTTCAAGCACAACATTGTATGAATGTATTTGGCTAGACAATGCAGGAAGGTAGGGGAGAACGAGTGTTTATCGTTGTGAAAATATAGTTTGTGTGGTTCATTTTATATTCATTTTATCAACTTTGAATTTTCTAAATTCTAGCTTCCAATTTATATAGGATACCCTATCATCCCAACTACAGTCAAGCTCTAATTCTACTCTATAGATTCAAAATTTTTAAGTTTTAATGCGATGAACCTTTCAATCCTAAATTCGAAGTTATAAGGGAATTCCATATCATACCATCCACTAATAAGCTATAGGTTGGCTCTATATATTCAAGATATTTTAAGTTTTAATACCATGAATAGAAAAATTGATTTTGTAATCCTTCCCTTTCTTGGGTGAAACTTCATATCAACTTTCTGGATTATTTTGCTTTATTTTCATCTTTTTTCTTTAGTCCATCCTTGTTCATAGGATTCATATTGTTTATCCATAAAATATGATTTATTCTCATGAATGATCATCTTTGGAGGGGTGTATTCCCATGTGTCTATGACTTGACCTGGTCTGGAAAATCAACCATTGTAATCAATGGAAGCACTTCTTCCTGGATAGATGTAAATGAGCCACTACTCATCAACACTTGTATGCTCCTTCCAAGATCGCCACCATGGAAGGTTTTGCATTTAAATGACCACTAATTAGAGTATATTTTTCATTTTATTTGATTGGTTCTTGAGATTGTTTTATGAATTTAATCAAGTGTGGCATTCCTTAGCATCCTCCCAACAAGTGGGCTTCCAAGGAACCCACTTTCTGCTTTTCTGAGATTCCATAGATGTGACATCATCACAATACAGGCAAGATGTGTCCATAGGCAATACATGACCTGCATCTAAAAGCCACCTATTCAAAGTCCAATTTTTGCTTCCAGGTAGCATCAATCACCTTTGATTAGATTTCTTCTAAAAGTCCTTTGGGAAGATCCACTTTTATGCACAAACTCACGAAGGTTGTTAAATGTATTTTACCACACCTTTCCAGAGAATTTGTGATACTAACATAGACTCAGTTCCTAAAACTGGAAGTAACAAATTTGGGAGTCTAGTCCATATAGGAGATGAAGAGCTCATCTGTGGATGGATCAAAAGTGGGAAATGACTCTTTCTTGCAAAAACCATCTACCTCAAGAATGAAATGTTGTATTGAAAGATATGACCCCTATCATCTTCTTTCCATGCTTGAGACATCCATTGGTCAATATTGGAGAGCAATAGTAGAGTTAAAAGAAATTGAAAATCAAACCATTATCCTAGTAAACTTCGACTTGATCAACAACTTCTTGACCGAAGGAGATTTCGAGGATTGAAGGTATCTTATACATGATAAAAATACACTTGGAGAAGGGGTGAGAGGCTTTGCTAGTAGAAATCCTTGGAACCACGATTTCCTTGAAGGATATTTGAGGAGGGAAAGACATATCTAGTTACTATGAGGGGAGTGGAGGACTCATTAATACTTTATCAAAGGTCCTAAATGACAAAAGCAGAGCTTGGCTTTATGTATCAAACTTGCCCATAGACCAGGTAACGTATTGCAAATAACTATGGAGCAGATAAAACAATGATATGATAGTAAAAACCCATGCCCACACATTGTCACAGAGGTATGCACTAAACCCAAATAAAGAGAATGAAACTAGAAACGATCTGATTTTGATGGAATTGAGCAGTCTAATCTCCAGAGAAACATATGGGTGGCTCACATGACACAAGCACAAGCTACAATTTGTGCAGAAACTTTTACGTTCCGAAACTTGAAATCCAATTTTCTTTTCTTTTATTTTGAAATGAAAATCTAGAAGCTAAAAGTGCTAACAGAAGCAACAACAGAGACAAGTGTTTTTTAGTAATGATTGTATCAAATAGCATGCAATTCTAGTTATTTACCAACAATAATTTAAATAGCTTGAGAGTTGAGACTTGATTGAATATTGTTCATTGCCTTTGTCCACAGCATGAGAAAAACAATAGTAATGATTCATAACAAGCTTGAATCCTTATAAATTATCATCACATCAAAATTCAAACTATCCATTAAGGTGTGGATACCAACTCAATCCAAATCTAAAGTAATATGGATGTTGTTTTGGGGCCAAGATGTCTCTTCTAGATCACTTGTAATAGCATACTTCTCAAAATGTCCCCTTTCCAAAGCATAGACGCCTCTTTATGATGAAATTCACACATTTTCTTTAATTAGAGTAACTGACTTAAGTAAATTATTTGACATTCTTTATCTAACTGATGGATTTAATGACCCTTTTTATCAATACCCATTTTTTTCGTTAACGAAATTGAATGACACCCACTTGATTGGCATAATTAATCTAATTGCATGACTGACAAACTCGTTAATTATTCTCTATGATACACATTTTTTTGTTAATGAAACTAAAGGACATAATCAATTGATTGACATAATCAGTGTAAATGTATGACTAAAAAATTCACTTACTAATTGCTTTTTATGATTGACTGTATTCTTCTTCATAAGTACTGACAACTAATGCTAAAGCTCATTAAATGTACCATCTCTGTTCTTTGTCTCTATGTCATAAATATGTGTAGACACGAAGCACCTAACATGTAACAACGTATTCTTGACAAAATCACTTGTAAATCTATATAATTAATGCAGATGGTAAGTCTAAACTTGACATAATGGCTTTTTCTTAGGCCAGTAGGATTAAGTATTTAAGTTTATTCTTTTTGTTTTGGCTTTTTCCCAAAATTTAGTAGAGATTTTTTGGAATTGTTAACTTCAATTGTGTAACATACAATGTTTAGTGCTCCAGGGATTTTCAAGGGGCTCAAATTTTATTGTTGACATGGTAGCCTATGCATTGAAGAGTGAAGGGGGCTATGTATGTGCATGAAAAAATATGATGGTGATGTACAAAGCGATTTCTTGGCAAGGGGTAGGTAGATTATAATAAGGGGATGTCTAGTGATAGGATTTGGATCCACTTATGATATTGTACCTTTTACAAATATTATTTGTTTATGTTATGGGGATATGAATTATGTTATTAATTGTGGTAAATTTGTTTTTAAGTTTTAAGGATTTGGATCCCATGGCTTGATGATATCTAAACTAGTAAGATTTGTTTTTCACATAACATAGTTTTGCCCTTTTCTATTTTGAGCACACTTCTTGAGTTTATGCCAATTATTTATAGAAATGGTAACCTTCAAATTGATTTCCGTGTTGAATAATTCCTTGGGCTAACTTAGAATACTTTCTGTGTATTACTAGTTTGTGAGAAAATTTATGAAGTTTCTCAATTTAAAATTTCGTTGTTGTTAAATGAAAACTTCAATGGCAAATTTCCTCTTCTGTGATTGTAAGTGGAGGTATCTTGATGCACTTACCTCTACAGTCATATGTATTTATAAATTATCACCAAGCTAAATGGTAGTGAATCTTGATGCACTTACCTCTACAACCATATCTTTCTACAAATTTTCACCAAGTTGAATGATAGTGAAAGCCTTAAAATTTCAAAGTTGATATTTTGAATATGAAAATGTAGCATTTTAGTGATCTTGATTTCTTGAAAATGTAAAACAAATGATGGTTCATGGTATGCATGCATCAATTGGGCATGCCTTCATTTTTTGGTTGGCTGAACTTGTGCCATACTTACTTGAGGTTATTATGTTGGGTATGAACCTCAACATTGATGGGGTGCATTTTGCAATACTTGATTGCGTGGGGTTGTCATGCTAGGTATGTACCTTGAAATTGATGGGGTGCATGTGGTAATACTTGATTTGTATGGGTGCATGATCAGGAGCTCAAATTTGCCAAAAATTAAAAGTTGTCAGAATGGTTTTAAACTTGAATGGCCACGTAGATCTCATCTTCCTGATTCTAGCACAACTTGTTTCGGACGAAACAGACACTATATGCTACTAGAAATGTGATTTGTTCACTTTGTCAAACAGGTAAAAAAATTTGCAAGTGGATGACAGGGATGCTGACTGGGCATTCGTACCACCTAGGTGGCAAGGGGAATATTCTTGGAACATTCCTAGAATATTCTTAGAGTATTGTGTTTCGTTGGCTTCATTTTAGTGGTCCACATGTTTTTGTTTGAGCCAAAGAGGAGGTGGCACGTGGCTAAGCTTGAGGTTGCCACATGTCCTCCTAATGGCATATTAAAATTTGGTATGGCGGATAGGGTGGAGGTCGGGCTCAACCCCATGACCTCCCATCGCACAAGCCAATGACTTACCAATGTGCCACATGATGTCACTTAACATGTAAGGGAGGCAGGTTCTACTTAACGTTTATTGCCGTATGGTATGGGGGGGCAAATGGACTTACACGCCCCCCATCTTAACACCATAATCGCCAGCATCAAACGTTTATTGTGACCACTAACATTCATCGCCACCACCTGACCACTAGACTAAACCGACATCATGTGAACGTGCCTTCATATATCGATAACGTTTAATGTGACTGCCGGAGGGAGGGGGCTAATGCCAGGGGCTAGCCCCTGGGCGCATGGCTCCCCATATGACCAATCTTTTGGATTTTAGGCCTCGGCGGCTAAATTAATGGTCCTACAAATCCACCCAATTTTCAGCGCAAATGTCGCTGATCCAGGTGGATCTTGGTGGCCACCTGCCAAGTCCACATGGACCCCCACTAATGTTTCTCTCAGCATTTTCAGTTTCCTTAATTGTAGCACAACTTACTATTTTTAGCAGTTTTTCGGGTCCTGAACTTCCAGAGCCGTTTTGAAGCCCTAAATGACATTTTTTTGGAAATCTGGGGGCAACATTAATCCATCCCCAAAGTGGTAATGCTCGGATAGATCTTTCTAACGAGCTATTGTATGCATCAAACAGAGATCGTATGCCAAAGTTATGACCCCGGGAAGTTATTGTACCAATTTACCCAAACGGGGCCCACAGTTTAGCGTTTCATCTTCTAGGGTTAGGTTTTGGAATGTTAAGGGTTTTCCATTGTTTCTCAACAATAAATAGGCCTTCGAGCCTCATTGTAACACAGTTCAGAGGCATGTAGCCACCACATCTCTTCTCAAAGATAAGCTATTATCGCCCTAGCTGGTTTATTTCCATTACTGTTTGTAAGCATATTTCAGTATTTTACATTAATGAAATGAAGTATTATTTCCGCTGCATATCTATGTTTATGGCTATCTCTGTAATTTGTTGCATTCCTGTTTAAGTCTGGATCAGTGGTATCAGAGCGGTCTACTTTTTCTCTATTTTTCTTTGCATGTCCCCAACGAGGTTGGGATATAAGGAGTTAGGGCTTGAACTGGTCGAACCTTTGCAAGACCAGCCTTGCAAATCCCGATGGTCTCCCATGGTAGATGAGAAGAAAGATGAGGGGGTAGGAGATCCTATCAAAATCTTGCTCGAAGAAGCCCTCGAGCGACAACGGAATGCGATGATGGACAGCTTTGCCCAGATCCTTCAGCGGCTACCCAGAAGCGATGCATCGGCTTCCAGCAGCTACTCTAGAAACGCCACGCCCTTTAAGGTACAAGTTAATTTTGAAATCCCCATATTCAAGGGTCAGACAGACACAGATGCCGTAGATAAATGGTTAAATCTACTAGAGGGTTATTTTTCAGTTCATGAATTTTCGAGTCAGGAAAAGATTGTTTTCGCTCTTCTCAAAGCAGCCCCCCCTGTCAAGCACTGGTGGGAAACCTACTGCGAGCAGAAGGATGAAAGTACCGGCTCACTATTTTCAGCCGCACCCACCTGGAATTCATTCAGGGATGCCATCAAGGAGGAGTACTACCCTGTCAGAAGCTATGAGGATGAATACATAAAGTGGACCACGCTACGACAGGGAAGGGACCAAGACGTGCCGGAGTTCACCAATATTTTCCATACCCTTTGCACAAAGTTAGGTATCAAGGATTCGGAGCAGCATTTGATACTCAAATACTGCAGCTGGCTTCACAAGTACATCCAGGAAGAATTCTTGAACATCTCCTCGTTCGGCACAACATACCGATATGCTGTCAAGGTCGAGCAGAAGTTTAAACAAAAGAAGCGAGACTTTGGATTTGTGAATCCAAAGCAATGGAAAGGTGCCCCTAAACCACAAAACAAAGGATAAATCCAAGGCGGGGCAGCCCAAGACAACCCGCCAAAGCTATAAGCAAATAACACAGTCGCGAAGCTGAAAAAGGACACGCAAAAATGGTGTGAGTTCTATAAGAGCTCCACTTGCAACACAAGTGAGTGTCAGGCCAAGCAGTCACTGGTGGCTGAGCTAAAGGTTTCAGAATCAGATGCATGTTCTGACTCTGAGTCAGAACTCGACAAGAGGAATGACAAAGGGAAGTAGATCATTGATGCGGATCCCAATGCCACTGTTGCTACCGCCAAGATCCAGAAAAATGAACCCGAAGATCTAGAGGAGGAGGAGCGTCTCTTCCACTCCCAGATGTGGGTAAAGGGCTCCCCGCTACAGTTCATTGTCGATAGCGGGAGCCAAAAGAACCTCATTTCAACAGAGGTTGTGAAGCAGTTAGGCTTACTGGCCACAGCACATCCACAACCGTACACCATCGGGTGGCTTCAACAAGGACGGGATCTTCGCGTGAGCCAGCAGTGTCGCCTTCCATACAACATCAAGCCCTTCACGGATGAGGTATTGTGTGACATTGCTCCCCTTGAAGTTTTTGATGTATTATTAGGACAACCATACTTGTGGAAGCGACATGCTGTGTATGAATCAAGGCCCTGTGTTGTTATTATTACATTGGGAAATAAGTTGTACAGGATACCAGAGGTAGCACTGCCTACCACCATCTCTTTGATTACTACAAAACAATGCAGTAAGCTCATTTCCAAAACTGGGAAATTTGTTTTCCTAATGATACACCCTCAAGGAAAGAAGAAGACAGTGGCTACGGCCTCCAGACAGGGCCCCTCCACACGACAACTACAGATGGACAAGGTCGTGAAGGAGTACGAGGACATCTTCACCTCCCCCGCAAGGGTTCCTATTTGGTCAATTTAGTGTTGTCTAAATTGCTATCATAAATTATCAACCCGGGGCTCGTAAGCTGATGAAGTGAGGTGTACAATATATACTTAAGTAACCTTTCCTAGTTCTTTTTGTCGTTTTTATCTTTTTAGTTCATGTTTGATTTATCTTCCTAATGTGATGTGATGGAGATATAAACAAGTGAGTGAATGTGTGTGTTTGTGGTGATTTCTAAATACTTCTTGAAATTTAAAAAGAAAACTTGAACAATAACTGGAATGAAATTAAAGCTTTAAACGAAAGTAAAAGCATCGAATAAAAGACCAATGGCACTGGCCTAGTACCTCTACTGCTGATAAAAATGAAAATGACATCTACATTAACTCAATTAAAAGCAAGAACACTACTTTAACTTCTCCATTGAATCTAAAGCATTGCAAAACCTAGGTGACAAATCACACCACTTAATTTTCCCTTAACCTTTCTGCCTTCAACTGGATTGATCATGTGAAAAAGGGTTATGAGCAAATTAGCAATATGAGTCTAAAACAAAATAAACCAAGCTGCATGAAATGATGTTTTGGTCCCAAGAAAGTTAGTGGATTATGATAAAAAGAACCATCAAAAGATTAGCAACTTGACAAAACTTGTTAAAGTAAACTAAATCAATGAAACTAATGAAGATCAAAGTAAAAGTCAGCAGTCTAGATAAGACGATCTCAGATGCCACTAGTGATAAAAAGAGGAAAAGCAACACTGTCCCGAGCTCCTAATAAATCTGCAAAAACACACTGATCAGTCATGGAAAAGTACGGAAATGTAAATCAGCATAATTCAAATTGTACAATAATATACATATTAAAAGAAAACAAAATGCAGAAATTCAAACTGTACATTAATATACATGGAAAATCAGAAAAAAGAAATGCTAGGAAATGAATTAAAAACTACTGTACAGTGGCTGTAGCAGACAGGGGCCCTCCATCTACTTCAGCCAATTCAAAATATCAGTTACACACTCAGGAACAGAACTGTCTTCTCATATATAATCAGCACATATCAAAATTACAGTGGGGAGCGTAAAATGCTTTAAAAAATGGGTCTTCAACAGAGTTTTACAAACTAATTATATCAGCTAAAAAGACTAACTATCCAGCGTGTAGAAATGCTTTATTTATAGCAGAGAAAGCAAACTACTCCTAGCGTAAACTATGTTATTCTATCAGCTGTGTAAAGACACGTTATCCAGCACCGTCCACGGATTTAGGCAACGGTCGTCATGGGTTATCAATCTGCTGTTGGATTCTTGTTCCCCACGGTCCTCGTGGCTAAGGAAGAGGCCAGCTATACTTTACGTGCTCCAACTGAGCACGCAGAGCCGTGCCACCGTTAATAACTTGCAGTTTGACCAGAGTTGCCTCCATGTTGACCAGGGGTTTGGACGACCGGTTTGGATGAGATGGCAGGACACACACCATGTACTCGGTCCTACGAACTTGCGCATGTGGCTCTTTTCCCTGGAGGACACCTGGAACATAGCAATTAAGAAAATGGCTGCGGAATCCGGGATCATCTGCGGAAACCCTGTGTGAGCTGCGGAAATGCATCATTTTGAACCAAAAATCTAAACCAACAACAGTCATTAGCACAATTAGCAAATCATGTTAAAAAGTCCTATAATACAATGAATTGAACAAGTTGATGAAGGAAATGATGACAAAAGAAGGAAATGAGTAGGAAAAGGAGGCTGAGAGGATGGGTAAATGAGTGCAGGTTTGAGGCTCAACATACCCCCACTGTGAAGGTGTTGCATGTCCTCATGCAACCAAAACTTTGTCATTATTTTTCAATCCATATGCTCATATGCCTCTGCCAAGACATCCAACCTTCTCCTTTTTCTTCTTGCTGCTAAAATTGTTCTTGGTTTTCTAACTAAACATCTGAATTTCAAATTGATCAAGGCCCTGCTCAGTTTCTTACATTTTCTTTTCAATTTTCTATTCTTTTTCTGCCAGAGTCCCAAGTGAAGCATGGTATTGTCATGGACAATTTTGTCCACCTTGCTTTGTTCTTTCAATGCCTCGTTTTCTTGTTTAATATGTCGGTTCAAGACTTCTAGCTCGAACACCTCTTGTTTTAGAGACTGGACCTGTTGATCAAGAGGCAAGATAGTGCTTGGACCTGCAGCTGATTGCTCTAAGGTTTCCAAATAATTGTATACCTCCTGCTGGTCAAGTTCAATGTCAGGCGTTCTTCTTGGACTCTGTTCAAATTCAAATTCTGTTTGAGGCTCTTGCTGAAATGGACTTTCTTCACGTGGAGGAGTGGACTCAACACGTGGGGAACTTGATTCAAGATCAAGCTGAGTGGCAGCCTTTTCAGGTGTACTTTCTCCCAAGTCAATGAAATGTGGTTGTTTTTCTTTAGTCACCCTCATTTTCCCTTTAAGTCTACTGCTCATTCTCACTTGGGCACTAGTGCTCTTTTGCTTTTGCTGGGTACTTTGTTTTTTTTTCTGTTTCTTCTTTGAGAGGGCAGTAGCATGGAGTTGAGCTAGTCTATCAGCTAATGTTTGGGAGTCTTCTTCTATTGAGGGTTCAGGTGAAGGGTATGATTCTTGCACAATTGTTTTCCCTTTATCCCTTTTCTATCTTTTAGTTCTGTCTCCCTCTTCCTTTTCTTCTTGAGCAATTTCTTGGGCAGTTTCTTGAGTAGTTTCTACAGTAGTTTCTTGAGCAATTTCTACAGTAGGAGGTTCTTGGGCTGCAACATCTTTTCCTCTTCTCCTACTTCTTTTTGGTATCCTAGGGGAACTGCTAGAGGCTTCAGCTACCTCTTGGAAATGGTTTCTAATTAGAAACTTTTCCCACGTATCCTTGTTACTTTTCAACTGCTCTTCAATTAAAATTCTAATGAGTCCATGATGATACAAGTGGGGTTCAATGTTTCCCACATGTTTCTGAACAGTGGAACTCATCTTCTTTAAACTAGCTAACAGAAAGTAGGGTAAGTTGAGAGCATGGTCTTCCATGAAGTTCATCATAATTCTTGCATGGTACATATACATAGTGCCAAAGCGGCCTTCATATGTGACAAACTTTTGAACAAGCAATAATAATGCAGTCCACTCTTCCTTAATGACATGTACAGGAATTCCCTTAGTGAATATTGAAGTGTCCATACCTAGATTCTTGAGCATGTTTTTCCATTCTTGACCTTCCACTGTTCTGTTCTTGAACCATCGTTCTCCTTTCTGAGGTAAACTGGTTGTTGTGGCTAAGGTGGTCTCTGTTATTGTGAACTGCAGGTCCCCTACCTCCACGGTATTTCCATTGAATGACCGGGCAAATGCCTTTGTTACCTCTTTATTGTACCCTTTGAATTTTTGGATGAACTTCAACCATTTTGCTTTCTGTAATGCCTCCTTTGTCTGTGGGTACCCCTCTAAATATTTCAAACCCTCCGGTTCTGCTCTAAGCAATTTCCCCATCTTCGGTTCTCTACTTCAGCTGAAGCTTTGACAGTGGTGTATGGACGCTTGAGGAGAATGCTCACGGAAAAACAGGGGAATTACGGCTGTAAATGGAGGAGCCGTAACGTAATGAAAGGTGTGGTGCAGAACTGTAATCGGGGTTTGAACAGAGAGGTGAAGAACAGAGAGGTGAAGTTTACAGTGGAAACGAGAGTGGAAACGATGTGAGTGAGAGAGTAGAAGACAACACGGGAAATGAGTTTATGCATGTGGGAAATGGAGAGATGAGTAGATGAAATAACGGCTGAATCCTTAAGCGTCGGGTGGCTTACGCACACTTGGCTGCAGAAATGATAGTAAGTAGAGCCGTAGTACACTGGGATACGTCACAGAGGTACGGTTAGTAATGGAGGAGCAGCCCCGTATTAAGTTTTGAATCAATGATAATTAGGGGACCGTTAGAAAGGTTATGAGGTGGATTAGGCATCATCGTGGACGAGGAGTGGGATAATCTTGCCAATCATTGCATTAAGTGACTCTTACAACGATTTGACAACTATGCATAAACGACATTAAATTTGTTTTTAGAAAAGATTTGGAACATACCTTCATACGTTTCCATTTATTGATCCATTTGTTGATTAAGGTGGTTAACCCTTGATTGCTTTCTGACCTTGTAGGTGCTTTGTATCCTTGCTGCCCTTTGGTGATGATGATACCTCTGACTGTAATTTTTTTTCTTTTTGAAAGCAGAGTGGTCTTGGTTGCAGAGACAGAGTGTGCTGGCTGCGGAAATCGTTGCCGGCTGCGGAAACTTGGTGCAAGCTGCGGAAACTGAAACAACACCTTTCTGCCTGTACAAAGATGATTAGAAAAAACTTAACTGAATGGAATAGTCCTGAGAGGGACTTTATTGGTGGAAATGAAATGAAATGAATGAACTGGAAGGGAAATGAAGTGGAATGGAGATGATGAGATGGACGAAATGGCGGATGAGATGGAAAGAGAAAGAGAGACTCTTTTTTTTTTTTGGAAAATATAAAGTGTCAGGTGCCCCTGATTTTCACCTTATATTTTCTGCATAAGACTGCCAATTCAAGATTGGTTTTCAGGCTTATACAAGAGACTTTTTTTTTTTTCAACTGAAAGAAACAAAGATTAGGCTGATGGAGGAGAAGAATTCTTCTCCACCAGCCTCATTGCAGAATCTTCTTGGAACAATTTAACAAATTCCTCCTTTGAGAGTGGCTTGTGGTAGACTTTCAAGCGGTGGCCATTCACAATGAGAGGAGTCTGAAACTCATCAATGGTCTTTACTCGAACTGCTCCATTGCTAAAGACTTCATCAATCTCATATGGTCCAAGCCAATGAGTTTGAAATTGTTGACACCTAATCCGAAACGGATGAGGTGAAGCCGGACAGTCATCTAGAAGATGAACTGATCCGTTTTTGTATTTGTATAAATAATAATAGTTGAATGAATAATATCACACAGTTGTTTTGCGCTCATTAATTCTGAGCTAACCTGGCCTGACATGGTATCAGAGCCCAGGTCCCCAGGTTCCAGAAATAGCGTAACTCCTCTGCTGCCTCTGCTCCCTGGCGCACCAGCGCTGCATATGCTCTCTGCGCCCTCTGCCATTAAGTACGTTGCTGCCAGTACTTGAATTGAGGTATCGTTTTTGGAGGTATGAGCTGTGGACTGTGTTGTTTAACGTTTGGGCTATTGTTCATATGGACTGCGTTTTTTTAAAAAAAAGACTCCTGCGTTTTGTTGCTGAAGACTCCTGCATTTTAATGTATTGAGAGCTGTGCCTTTAATGTTATTGAAACCTGCGTATTGAAGCCAGTGTTTAACGTATTGAGAGCTGTGCCTTTAATGTTATTGAAACCTGCGTTTATTGCTGCGTGTTTATGGACTGAACGCTGCTGGTGTATCCTGGTCGAAACTCCATTGGTCGGTATTGAAGCTTTGGTGAAAGAAGTGACTGCGTTTATGGTTTCTTTGTGACTGCGTTTTTCATTTGTAGCTGTGGGTATATACATTTGAAGCTGTGGGCGTATTTTATTTGTAACCTGGCCTGACATGGTGAATGGTGATGGTATATAGAACTGTGGTGACTGCGCCTTTAATGCCTTTAATGAATTGAAGCCAGCGTTTATGCCTGTAATGTTATGCCGTTAACATATTGAAGCCTGCGTTTGAGCTGCATCTGCCCATTATATGCCTCATGCTGCTCAATATCTGAAACTTTCTTCGCTCAATATCTGAAACTTTCCTCGTATTGTTTGGCTCTCGCTGCTCTGTGTCTGAAATATTTTTAGTATCAAGCTCGGTCTCGAGCTGAGACACCTGCTCTCGCATACCTGTCCACCGCTTCTTGTCAATAAAGTTGGAAACTGAAGCGTTCTTTCGTCTAAAGCCGAAGGCGGATTTCATTGTTTATTCATGGGAATAAGTTTTAAGATGTGAACGTCCTAATTCATATGATTCTAAGATAACCGGATTGAAGCTGTGGTGAAAGAAGTGATGGTGTGTGCTATTGAGACCTGCGCAGTGATATATTGAAACCTGCGGATATATATTGAGTTTAATGCGGATATATATTGAGTTTAATACTGATATATATATTGAGAATATTGAGTTTAATGATAGACATATATATTTTCATATGAGCGCCTTTGTTGAACAGTGACATATATATACATATGAGCGCCATTTTTGTTGAGATATTGATATATGTAAGCAGTCATATATATGTGAGCGCTATTTTTTTTGAGATATTGATATATGGAAAAGCAGTGAGCGCCCTAATTTTTTTGTTAAACAGTAATATAGTGATATATGTGAGCAGTCTTTGAACAGTGAACACTATTGAGCGCCCTTGTTTTGTTGAACAATGATATATATATGTGAGCAGTGATATATATATACTGTTGGAATGTTAGAAGAAAAATAAAATTGCATAAGGCAATCATATAAGGATTTTTTTTTCTCTCAACAGAAGTGTTTTTGGCAGAGATAATTTTTTTTACAGAATGCATTCAATCATTTCTATGGTCGGAATAGTTCTCACTGGCAAGGAGAACTATTCTGAATGGTCCCGGATGGTAAAACACACCCTTATCTACAATGAGCTGTGGAAAGGTGTGTGTGTCGGAGAAGAAGACAGAGACCCTGTGCAGCCCACATCAGACAAAGAACTCGCCATTTGGGAAAACAAGAATAGCAAAGCCTTTGCATTGATCGCAACATCTGTCAATGAGGAAGTAAGTCGTCATATTTCCTGCTATTCCACTGCCTTTGAAGCTATACAAAAGCTGAAAGAACTCTATGATACACATTCTGCACTTGAAGTTGTTCAGCTCATGATTAAACTCTTCACTCTTGAACTGAAAAATAATGATCCTCTTGCTCTTGCATCTGAAATAAAGTCTATAATGCATGATATAAAATCCACTAAGGTTGAGCTGGATATCTCTCTTATTGCCTTTCTCAAAGCACTCTATCCTACCTACTCCAATTATCTTGAGTCTTTACAAGCAAATGGAAACCTTAAAGATATAACCTTTGACTCTCTTGTGAAAAAGTTTGCTGAAAGAGAGAAAGCCTTTGGAAAGAAAACAGTCCCTGAATCTTCTGAAGAGACTGTTTGCCTTGCTCACAAAGAAAAGCATCCTGCTCAAGATTCTGCAAGAGGAAGAGGTGGACGAAGAGGAAGAGGAAGATACTTCAGAGGCAGGGGGGGCAGACATTCTCAAGCAGAAAAGGCAGATCTGCATTGCATTCGCTGCAAACGAAATGGATCACATGATGCTTCTACATGCAAGCTACCATGGGACAAAGTTGAGCAGAGAAGAAATCAGCAGAAAGGTAAAACTGATGACTCAGACAAAGGTAAAGCACCTGAATCTGCACACTATATTGAGGCGCAATGTAATATTGGAGTAAATGAAGATTTGTTTAATGCTTCACTTGCTTCTTCGAAAAATGACTGGTTGCTTGATTCAGGAGCAACCTGTCATATGACTCATAGGAGAGATTTCTTTGAAGATTTCACTAACAATGTTGATGGAGCAGTATACCTTGCAGATCAGTAAAAAATCAAGCCATCAGGGCTTGGCACAATCAGGCTTAAACTGCCCGGTCTTCCAGACTTTCTTCTGGATCATGTTCTATATCTCCCACAGCTGAAGAGAAACTTGCTGTCCCTGGTCCACATCCGCCAGCAAGGTCACTCCATTCACATGTTTGATGGCAAGCTTGAGGTAAGAAAGGCATCTGACCACTCACTTGTCATGAGGGGTATAGAAGAAGAAAGACTCCTTAAACTGCAAGGAATCTCTGCTCATGCACAACATTTCTCATATATTTCTCATCATGAAGAAGGTGCACTTCCATCAAGTTTATTATGGCATGCTAGATTTGGACATTTAAACTATGATAGTCTCCGCTTGTTGAAGAAAAATGGTGTTGCTGGTTTGCCTACAATTCCTAGAAAACATAAACAATGTGATGCTTGCATTCTAGGAAAGCACAGCAAACATTCTTTTCATGATTCACATTCAAGAGCACATAGGAAGCTTGAACTTATTCATTCAGATTTATGTGGTCCAATGCCTGTTTCTTCTGCAAATGGAAATAAATATATCATGACATTTATTGATGATTACACCAGAATGTGTTGGGTTTACTTATTGAAGAACAAATCTGATGCTTTTCAAACATTCAAGAATTTTCATAAATGGATTGAAAATGATGCACAATCTCATATTGGGTCTATTCGCACTGATAATGGAAAAGAATATACATCAAATGAATTTGAACACTATCTTCGCCAACATGGGATTAAACATAAAACAACTGTGCCTTATAATCCTCAACAGAATGGTGTAGCTGAAAGAATGAACAGAACAATTTTGAATATGGTACGATCCATGCTTTTCTTCAAAAATGTAAAGACAATGTTTTGGGCTGATGCTGTTCTATGTGCTGCATATATAAAGAATAGATGTCCATCTAGTGCTATAAGAAACAAGACTCCTTATGAATTGTGGTATGGACATGTTCCTTCGGTAAAACATCTCAGGATATTTGGTTCCACCTGTTATTCTTTAATACCAAAGGTACATAGAAACAAACTTGGTGCTAGAAGTCGTAAGTGTATCTTCATGGGGTATTCAAACACATCTAAAGCATACCGCCTTTATGATGAAGTAAATAAAAAGTTTGTTTTATCTAGAGATGTCATTTTTCTTGAATCATCCAAATCTGACAGTGTTGTTGAGCGGCAACTTGATCGCTTGGATAGATTCACAAAACCGAAATCATTTCAAGAGTTTGATAATCAGATTCCACATCTTGAAGGGGGGATTCCTATACTAGATCAACATGTGGAATCTTCTTCTGAAGAACAATCTCCCCTGCATGACACTCCAACAACGGATGATGCTTTAAGTGATGTAATTGATAGAATTGGGAGACTCAATATTGATTCAGACCCAACTCCATCAACAGAACAGCCTGGACCATCTCAGAAAGGTCCCCCAAAGTGGCTGACAAAGACACTTGAAAGTGTTCATCCTGATGAAATTGGAAAAACAGGAACCAGAAATTCAAACCGACAAGATGGAGGTGATGTAGATAACTCTAATTCACCTGTTGATATGGATCTTACTTATGACTGTGAATTGAACTTGTCTACAGATTTTGAACCAACTTCCTTCAAAGAAGCTGCTTCTCATGATGAATGGAAAGAAGCGATGCAGAAGGAGTATGATGCCCTCATAAAGAATGGCACTTGGAAGCTGGTTGATCCTCCATTTGGAACCAAACCAATTGGCTGCAAGTGGGTCTACAAGAACAAGTACAAAGCTGATGGCTCACTTGACAAGCACAAAGCTAGGCTTGTGGCAAAAGGATTTGCACAGAAGGAAGGGGTCGATTATGAGGAAACTTTTGCTCCCACAGCAAAATGGGCCACCATTCGGACACTCTTTGCACTAGCTGCTCAGAACGGTTGGAAAGTCCATCAAATGGATGTAAAAACTGCATTCTTGAATGGAGATCTAAAAGAGAATGTTTTTATGTCCCAGCCTGAAGGATTTGCTGTGAAAGGACATGAACACAAATTATGCAAACTTGTGAAGTCCTTGTATGGCCTCAAACAAGCACCACGAGCCTGGTATGAAAAACTAACTGAGCATCTTCTGAAACTCAAATTCAAACATTTTGATCTTGATGATGCAACTTTATTTGTGAAGAAAGTTGACAAAACAGTTGTATATCTTGTGGTATATGTAGATGATCTTATAATGACAGGGAACAATGAAAGCTATATTGCATCCATAAAGAAAGAATTAGGAAATTTTTTTGAAATGACTGATTTGGGCTATGTTCATTACTATCTTGGCATTGAAGTAACCCAACATCCAAAGTCCATATTTCTCTCTCAAAAGAAATACATTGGAGATTTGTTAAACAGATTTGGCATGACAGAGTGCAATCCCCTTTCTACTCCAATGGAACAAAACTTGAAGCTCACATCCATTGAAGGAAAAGAATTTGAGGATGCAACAAAGTATAGACAGCTTGTAGGAAGTCTCATCTACCTCACTACTACCAGACCAGACATTTCATTTGCTGTTGGAATCCTCTCAAGGTTTATGCAAAAGCCTTGTGAAGGACATTGGTCTGCTGCAAAAAGAGTTCTAAGGTACTTGAAGGGAACTCAAGACCTTGGAATCAAGTATACACAGGTGGACGACTTCAACTTGATTGGATACTCTGATTCAGACTTCGATGGAGACAAAGAAACTGGGGTATCTACTTCAGGATATGCTATGAGTCTTGGATCAGGAGCTGTCTCCTGGAGATCACGCAAACAATCAGTACCAACAGATTCCACAACAGAAGCAGAATATGTGGCAGCAGCTGAAGCAACGAAAGAAATTGTGTGGCTCAGGAAAATTCTTGAAGATTTGCAGGTAAAACAAATACAATCAACTCCACTCATGATTGATAACACATCTGCAATAAAGTTGGCCAAGAACCCAAAGTTCCATGATCGCACTAAGCACATCAATACTAAATATCATCTGATCCGACATCATGTTGAGGCCAAAACAATCCATCTCCGTCATTGTTCCACAAACGAGCAAATTGCAGACATCTTCACCAAAGCGCTTGGAAGAGAAAAGCTTGAAAGATTCAGAACGATGCTTGGACTCACCAACATCCCTTCAGATTAAGGGGGGGAATGTTGACACCTAATCCGAAACGGATGAGGTGAAGCCGGACAGTCATCTAGAAGATGAACTGATCCGTTTTTGTATTTGTATAAATAATAATAGTTGAATGAATAATATCACACAGTTGTTTTGCGCTCATTAATTCTGAGCTAACCTGGCCTGACAGAAATTTTCCTTTGAAGTCCTTAAACTTGGAATCAAACAATAGTGCCTAATCTCCTTTCTGAAACTTCTTCTCTTTGATGTATCTATCATGCCATTTAGTTCTTTGGTGCTGAACTAGATCAGTCCTTAAAATTGCATCTTGTCTTATCTCATCTAGCTCATTTAGCTGCTCCATTCTATGCTTTTGGGCTTCTGATAGATTCATCCCCAACTGGACTGCCATCTTGAAAGTCTTGACTTGAAACTCAATGGGGAGCAGGACTTCTTTCCCATAAACAAGTTCATAGGGAGAATATCCTGTTGTATTCCTCCATGTAGTTCTATAGGCCCATAAGGCTTCAGGAAGCCTTTCATCCCAATCTCTTCTATGCAGATGGACAGTTTTGGTGATGATATTCTCAAGAACTTTATTTGTAGATTCCACCTGGCCATTTGCTTGCGGATGGTAAGGAGTAGATGTTCTATGCTTGATTTTGTATTCTTCCATCAGCTTCTCCATCAAATTAGATGTGAATTGACTTCCCTGATCTGTTACAATTTCTCTTGGGACACCAAAATGAGTGAAAATATCCTCAAAAAGAAATTGAACAACTGAATTTTCAGTGGCAGAAGGTAAAGCTTTTGCTTCTACCCACTTAGTAACATAATCAGTGAAAACCAATATATACTTCTTTTGCTTAGATGGCGGATTAATAGGTCCAATGAAATCTAAAGCCCATTTTTCAAAGGGTTCGATGAGTACCTGTGGCTGTAATGGCATTTCATTTGAAAGAGTTGGTCTCCCAATTCTTTGGCAGCTGTCACACCTCCTGACATATTGTTTTGCATCTTTGAAGAGAGAAGGCCAATAATATCCTAAAGAAAGGATTTTATAAGCTGTTCTCTTGTCAGCAAAGTGTCCACCGCATGGCTCGTCATGACATGCCTTAAGGATGTCAGGCATTTCATCTTCCCGAACACATCTTCTGATGACACAGTCTAGCCCTGTTTTGAACAATTCATTAGAAATCCATGAATAACTTGAACTCTCCTGAATAATCTTTCTCCTTTCATTAGGAAATAGATGTGGAGGTAGTTTCCCTGTAACCAAATAATTAGCAATATCTGCATACCAAGGGGTTTTAGTAGTTACTGCAAACAAATATTCATCTAGAAACTTGTCCTCTACAGGCGAATCTTCGTTAGTATTTTGGATTCTAGACAAGAAATCAGCTACCGTATTTTGTTTTCCTGGTCTATCTAACACGGTAATATTGAATTCTTGTAAAAGTAAGAGCCATCTGGTAATTCTGCCATTAGTAACAGGTTTGTTCATTAAATATCTTATTGCAGAATGATCAGTATGGACAAAAGTTTCATAGCCGGTTATGTAGTGTCTAAATTTATTAATTGCATGTACCACAGCTAAGAACTCTTTTTCTGTCACCGTATAATTTAACTCGGTGGGAGTAAAATTTTTACTGGTGTAGTAAATGGCATAAGGGACCAAATCCTTTTGTCCCAATACAGCTCCTAGAGCTGTATCTGAATCATATGTAGAAATATGGAAAGGAAGTTTCCAATTTGGCCCTCTCAGAATGGGTGCTTCAGATATCCTTGTTTTTAAAGCTTCAAATGCAGATTGGCATTCAGGATCCCATTTGAATTCACAGTCCTTTGTAAGTAATTTGAAGAGCGGAGATGCTATCTTGGTGAAGTTTTCAATAAATCTTCTATAATACCCAGTAAACCCAAGAAAACTTCTAACATCCTTTTGACAATTTGGAATAGGTAACTTGGAGATGACTTCAACTTTTGATCTATCAACCTTAATCCCATCTCCCGAAATATGATGTCCTAAAACAATCCCTTCAGTAAACATCATAAAACATTTTTCATGACTTAATGAAAGATTTGTTCCTTTACATCTTATAAGTACTTTTTCCAAATTTTCTAATGCTTCTTCAAATGTATTACCGTAAACTGTAAAATCATCCATATAGACCTCTACACAATCATGGATTAGATCTGAAAAGATTCCTAGTACAGCCCTTTGAAATGTAGCAGGTGCATTGCATAATCCAAAAGGAAGTACTCGGTAGGCAAAAGTTCCCCATGGACAGGTAAATGTGGTCTTGTCCTGATCTTCAGGTGCTACCTGAATTTGATTATAGCCACTAAAACCATCCAAGAATGAAAAATACTTTTTACCTGCTAGAGTGTCTAGTACCTGATCAATAAAAGGTAGAGGAAAATGATCCTTCAAAGTCGCCTTGTTCAATTCTCAATAATCAATGCAAACTCTCCATTTACCATTCTTTTTGGGTACTATAACCAAGGGGGAAACCCATCGGCTATCTGAAATTGGGTAAATGAAGTTTACCTTGAGTAATTTTTGGAGCTCTTCTTTCACTATCTCCCTAAGGTTTGGATTCATCCTTCTCTGAGGTTGTCTAATGGGTCTGCTGTTTTCTTCGATGTAGATGTGATGAATACAAGTCTTAGGGTCGATACCTTTCATGTCGGTGTATTCCCATGCAAATGCAGCAGAATGCTTTTGCAAGAGTTTGGTTAACTTTTCTTGTTGTGACCTTTCCAAGTTTCTGTTAATATTCAATGTTTTCCCTGGAAGGATCTCAATGGTAGAACTACCAAACTCTTCCATAGAGAAGAGAGACATTTGTCTAGAGGAAAGATACTCAATGTCGGCATCCAACTGAAACTGTGTATAGTCATATTCTGAAGATGTTCCAAAGTTTTCTAATGTATTTAGAATTTGACTATCTTCACTAATCTCAGAGATGGTAAGGACAGGTTGTATGGTATCTTCATCATCGACCCACTCATCTTCTCCTATTTCTGTTATTGCCTTTGCTGGAGGATACAGATTGAATTTCTTTGTTGAATTACCATCTGAAATATACATGTCCCCAGACCTACAACTGATAAAAGCATCAGCGGTCGCTAGCCAAGGTCTTCCTAAAATAAGAGGATGTCCTCCTAGATTATTCTTGGGAGTTAAAATCATAAAATCAACTGGATATTCCCAAGAGTCTAGGGATACTGGAATGTCTTCCAATACACCATCAGGTTTAATGATTGATCGATCTGCAAGTTGCAGTAAAGTAGGTGTAAAGAGAAGGTTAGGAAGTTTTAACTGGTCCATGGTCTGTCTACTCATAATGTTGATAGCGGCTCCTAGGTCAATCAAAGTATTTGGGATTTCAATCCCATTGATATGTGTTTTGACAATAGGACTACCGGGATCTACATACTTCTGCATGGTAATTTTACCCATCATGATGTCTGCAATTTTTCCTACCAGATGAATTCTTCTGGTATCTCTTGGTCTCTTTCCTGGTTTCTTAAGACTCAACTCCTTTATTGTCTTTGCTAGAATGGGAATCTCTTTAATGGCTTGTAACAAGGGAATCTTGATACAGACATTCTTCAATTCATCTAGAAAGTTATAGTCAGGCAACCAAATTTGTTTTTCCACTCCCTTGTCAATTTGTAATCTTTCAGGAAAAGGAGGAGTGGATGAAGATGTAGGTTGCTCAACTATGGGAGTTGTGGGGGTTAATTCTTTTTCTTTTTCATTTTGAATTTCTGGGTTTTGAAGAGATGCTTCAGAACCTTTATTTGCTTCAAGAGATTCTTCCTCAAAAATGTTTTGTTTTTGGGCATCTGTAGAAGGTTTATCTAAAACTCTACCTGATCTGAGTTGTACATCATTGAGAGGAACAATCATATAGGTAGGAAATTGTTGTCCTTCTACCATATAGGCATTTTGAGGGTTTTTATTGTTGGGGTTTGGCAATGGCTGGGAAGGAAGTTGATTCGACTTCTGTTGGAATGGAAGCAAGAGTTGTGAGTTTGGATTCTGTTGAGATGGTTGTTGTTGAGGGAATGGTAATGATAACAATGGATTTTGGGTTGGAAGTTGTAGAGCTTGTTGACTTGGAAAGGATGGGGGATATTGGTAGAATTGAGAGAATCTCCCATAAGGATTTTGCATTCCTTGAGCCCATGCTTGAAAAGGATTCTGAGATTGGGGCCAAGATTGTTGCCAAGGATTCCAATTTGGCTGGTTTTGAAAGTTCATAGAGTTATTAAACCCTTGATTTTGTTGTCCTTGCCAAGGTCTCCTTGCAACAAAACAGAGAGATTCAAGTGTGTTTGGATCTTCTTGAAAGACAGCTTTAAGGCCAGGGATTGAAGGACAATCCTTGGTCTCATGATTTTCAGAGCAGATTACACATGTATCTACAACCTTTGCATCCAAGGGGCATTCCCTTAGAGCATGTTTCTTTCGGCATTTTGGGCAAAAGATGGCCAAAGCCTCAGCCTCTGCTTTCTGTTTATTATGTATCTTAAGAGTGTCTAGTTGCTCACTAAGACTTCCTAAGATATCAGTTTTAAATTCATCCAGCATGTTGCCAATTTCTGCCCTGCTAACTGAAGCAGTTGCAGATTTATTTGCTCTAATGAGAGAAGGATCTCTAGGCCCTGTTTTGGTTTTGGATTTTCCCCTCGAGAGATGAATACATAGGTCAGCTATTTCATTGAGTGGAAGTTGAGATATGTCTCCCTTCCCCATCATGTTCAAAATATCTATCCATTCATCTCTGATAGCTTTTAGTAAAAGGGCTTTTAAGGTTTCCTGATCTACATCGCTCATTTTTGCTCTTTTCAGGTTGTATTGGAATCTTTCAAGTAATTCCTCTAGATTTTCATCTTCTCTTTGTACCATTTTGAATACCTCATCCTTGTGATTGGTGGGCATACAATAGTCTAGGTACCTATCCAAGAATGTTTGTTTCATGTCATTCCATGTCCTAATGGATTGAGGGACTAACCCCATGAACCATTTCAAAGCTGCTCCTTTCAATGTTGAGGGAAACAATTTGAGTTTTTGAGAATCTTCTAGATAATCATAAGTTCGACATACGACCTCAAACTCAAATAGAAATGTTTCAGGGTCCTCATTTCTTGCCCCATGAAAGCTTGGGAGGACAGAGGATGAGATGTTTTTCATGGTTGCTCGAGATTCTTCATCAACTATAGGAAATCCAAAGGAGTTGTTTCCCTCTGTATTTCCTCCAATATTACCTCTACCGCCTCCATTATTTCCTCTTCCACCTCCTCTACCCCCTCGACCTCCATTAGTTCGTTCTTCAGTCATGATGGTTCCCCTAAAGATTTCAAAGTCCTCTGGTTCTTCTACAACTGGCGAACGAGGAGAAATTCCTCCTTCCTCTTCCTCAGGTGATTCTACTTCTTCAATTATAATTGGTCCTCCTGAAGAAAGAAGAAAAGGATCTCTACCTAACTCAGACTCGATGGATGGTGAAGGTGAGTCAACTATTGCTTCTGGAATTCCAGAGACCCTAGGACTAGGAGTATGGGTTGGAGATGAAGGTGATTCTTGTCTTTCCCTTGAAGTGGATGGACTTGTAAAAATCGAACTCTTAGCCCTGGCTAAAAACCTTCCCCTAGAATCTCTAGCTCTATGCATGTCATTTTTATTTCTTCAAGTCGAGTTAATAGTTCTTTTTCTGATCTTCCAGGTCACTCTAGGTGCAAGAAGAGAGCATACTCAAGAGACTATTAAATCAATAACTTTTTCTTTTTTGATCCTCCAGATCACTTTAAGTGCAAGAGGAGAGCATACTTTGATAGGTTATCAACTTCCCTTCTTGAAATTTTGTTTTTTTTTCCTAAGAATATGGCTACCTAATTTCACTTCCCCGGCAACGGCGCCAAAATGTTTGGTCAATTTAGTGTTGTCTAAATTGCTATCATAAATTGTCAACCCGGGGCTCGTAAGCTGATGAAGTGAGGTGTACAATATATACTTAAGTAACCTTTCCTAGTTCTTTTTGTCGTTTTTATCTTTTTAGTTTGTGTTTGATTTATCTTCCTAATATGGTGTGATGGATATATAAACAAGTGAGTGAATGTGTGTGCTTATGGTGATTTCTAAATACTTCTTGAAATTTAAAAAGAAAACTTGAACAATAACTGGAATGAAATTAAAGCTTTAAACGAAAGTAAAAGCATCGAATAAAAGACCAATGGCACTGGCCCAGTACCTCTACTGCTGATAAAAATGAAAATGACATCTACATTAACTCAATTAAAAGCAAGAACACTACTCTAACTTCTCCATTGAATCTAAAGCATTGCAAAACCTAGGTGACAAATCACACCACTTAATTTTCCCTTAACCTTTCTGCCTTCAACTGGATTGATCATGTGAAAAAGGGTTATGAGCAAATTAGCAATATGAGTCTAAAACAAAATAAACCAAGCTGCATTAAATGATGTTTTGGTCCCAAGAAAGTTAGTGGATTATGATAAAAAGAACCATCAAAAGATTAGCAACTTGACAAAACTTGTTAAAGTAAACTAAAGCAATCAAACTAATGAAGATCAAAGTAAAAGTCAGCAGTCTAGATAAGACGATCTCAGATGCCACTAGTGATAAAAAGAGGAAAAGCAACACTGTCCCGGGCTCCTAATAAATCTGCAAAAACACACTGATCAGTCATGGAAAAGTACGGAAATGTAAATCAGCATAATTCAAACTGTACAATAATATACATGTTAAAAGAAAACAAAATGCAGAAATTCAAACTGTACATTAATATACAAGGAAAATCAGAAAAAAGAAATGCTAGGAAATGAATTAAAAACTACTGTACAGTGGCTGTAGTAGACAGGGGCCCTCCATCTACTTCAGCCAATTCAAAAGATCAGTTACACACTCAGGAACAGAACTGTCTTCTCATATATAATCAGCACATATCAAAATTACAGTGGGGAGCGTAAAACGCTTTAAAAAATGGGTCTTCAACAGAGTTTTACAAACTAATTATATCAGCTAAAAAGACTAACTATCCAGCGTGTAGAAACGCTTTATTTATAGCAGAGAAAGCAAACTACTCCTAGCGTAAACTATGATATTCTATCAGCTGTGTAAAGACACGTTATCCAGCACCGTCCACGGATTTAGGCAACAGTCGTCATGGGTTATCAATCCGCTGTTGGATTCTTGTTCCCCACGGTCCTCGTGACTAAGGAAGAGGCCAGCTGTACTTTACGTGCTCCAACTGAACACGCAGAGCCGTGCCACCGTTAATAACTTGCAGTTTGACCAGAGTTGCCTCCACGTTGACCAGGGGTTTGGACGATCGGTTTGGATGAGCTGGCAGGACACACACCATGTACTCGATCCTACGAACTTGCCCATGTGGCTCTTTTCCCTGGAGGACACCTGGAACATAGCAATTAAGAAAATGGCTGCGGAATCTGGGATCATCTGTGGAAACCCTGTGTGAGCTGCGGAAATGCAGCATTTTGAACAAAAAATCTAAACCAACAACAGTCATTAGCACAATTAGAAAATCATGTTAAAAAGTCCTATAATACAATGAATTGAACAAGTTGATGAAGGAAATGATGACAAAAGAAGGAAATGAGTAGGAAAAGGAGGCTGAGAGGATGGGTAAATGAGTGCAGGTTTGAGGCTCAACAGTTCCTCTGCATTGTCAGGTCAAGCACTCCATCGATCTGACCCCAGGTGCACTGCTACCCAATGGACCAATTTATCTGCGCTCCGTTCTGGAGAATGATGAAATCAAGAGGCAGATTCAGGAGCTCCTACAGAAAGGTCACATTCGTCCGAGTTCATCGCCTTGTGGGAGCCGAATCGTGTTGGTACAAAAGAAGGAAGGGACTTGGAGACTTTGTATTGACTATCGGGCGCTGAACAAGATCACTGTTCGTAATAGGTACCCGATCCCGGGGATTGATGACCTCTTGGACCAACTAAAGGGGGCGAAATATTTTAGCAAGATTGGTCTGAAGTCAGGATATCACCTGGTACCAATCGAACCCTCTGATGTGTGGAACACTACCTTCAAAGCCAAGGAGAGCCTTTTCGAATGGTTGGTTATGCCTTTTGGATTGACGAATGCTCCTGCAACCTTCATGAGGCTAATGGATGACATCTTGCGCCATTCACCAACTCATTTATAGTGGTATATTTGGATGACATTCTGATCTTCATCCAGAGTTGGGAAGAGCACCTCCACCACATCCGACAAGTTCTCCAAACACTACGACAACACAAGCTATGTGCCAATTTGGAGAAATGCACTTTTGGCATGACCCAAGTTCAGTATCTGGGATACATTATTGATGAACATGGGGTGCATGTGGATCCAACAAAGATCCAAGTCATTCGGGATTGGCCATCTCCAACCACTCTGACAGAGCTCCGTAGCTTTCTAGGTCTTGCCAACTTCTACCACATGTTCGTGTTGGGGTTTTCTCATATCACTTGGCCCTTGATTCAAGTCACCAAGGGAGGAGCGAAAGCAAAATTCTTTTGGTTTGAATCTCAACAAAAGGCATTCATAAAGTTGAAAGATCACCTCTGCATGGCAACAGTGCTCGCATTACCAGATTTACAACAACCATTTGAGGTCGAGACAAATGCCTCTGACTATGCTATTGGGGCAGTCCTTACTAAACATGGGCATCCAGTGGCATATCACAGTGAAACACTTTCAGACACAGTCGGGAAGTATCCCACTTATGATAAATAGATGTATTCCATTGTGCAAGCCTGCCGACAATGGAAGCATTACATCTTGGGGAAGGAAACGGTCATCCACACAGACCACCAACCCCTGCAGTTCATACAAACCCAAGGGAAATTGTATTTGAATATCAAGTATAAGAAGGACAACACCAATAATGTTGCATATTGCCTCAGTCAACCACCGATCATGGGTTAACCACCATGCTCAACTCTTGTGGGTACAAGACTTTTGATTGGACACTTCTCTACAAAAGTGACCCAGAATTCGGCCACACATACCAGAAACTCTTGGAGGGTCAGCATGTTCCAGATTTTCACCTCCAGGATTCCCTATTATGCCACCTTGGTCACCTTTGTGTTCCTTCAAGCGAGCGTGCCAAGATGATTTGGGAAGCACACTACAGTCGGGTTGCTAGGTATTTCAGGGTTGAGAAAATGGTGGCAGTACTGCAAAAGTATTTCTATTGGCCGAATCTTCGACAGGATGTTGGGAAGTACATCAGATCATGTATTGCCTGTGCCATTGCCAAATCGACCATCAAGAAGCAAGGCCTCTATGCCCCGCTGCCTACCCCTAGTCAACCTTGGGAATCCATCTCCATGGATTACATGTCAGGCCTTCCTTCCACTAAGCATGGAAATGACTGTGTCTTTGTGGTCATCGACAGGTTCTCGAAGATGACCATTATGGCAGCCTGCAAGAAGAATATCACAGCAGAAATCATTGCTAAACTCTTCTTTGAACGAGTGTGGGTACACTTTGGGATCCCATAGTCTATCATCACAGATCGGGACAGTCGATTCGTCAGTACGTTTTGGTCCAATCTTTGGTCAATGCTGGACACCAAACTCACTAAGTCCACAGCCTTCCATCCTCAAACTAATGGCCAGACAGAGGTTGTCAATAGGATGATTGTGCACATTCTGCGCATGTACAACTCAAATCATCCACACACATGGGACGAGAGCCTCCCCTATGTTAGCACAACTACAACCAAGCTCTTCACAGCTCGACTGGCCACAGCCCTTTTCAGGTGGGCTTTGGATTCCAGCCACTATGCCCCATTGATGTTGCCATGCCACTTGCAGCGACTCACATAGATTTGGTTCATGTCCAATCCGAAACAGACAAGGCAACCAGCTTCATTGAGCACATCCAACATATTCGCCAACAAGTCCATGACATTCTGGAGAAACCAAATGCCAAGTACAAGCAGCGACATGATGAACATCGGGTGCCACACAAGTTTCAGGTGGGCGACAAAGTCTGGTTTCATTTGCAAAAGGAATGCCTTACTGGATCCTATCAGAAACTAAGACCACTCTGATATGGTCCTTACACCATTACTAAGGCTGTGGGAGACAATGCATTTGAGCTCAACATTCCCCCATTCCTTGGCCTGCACGCAGTGTTCAATGTGGACCGCCTTTGGCCATACTTTCCACCATTGCTAGACACATCTGACATTGCAAAACAACTCACACCCACAGAATTAAATCCAGATTGAATGGAACAAGCTGCAACTGATCGGATCATGGACACACAGATCAAGAACACTCGCCAATAGAATATCCAACTGTATCGAGTTGTCAAAGCAGGCCAACTCCTTCACCAGGGTAAGTGGCTCACCAGGGACCAAGTTCAGCGAAATTTTCCTCAACACAATGGGGACCATTGCTTCCTAAGGGGGGAGGAATGATCCAGGTAGATCTTGGTGGTCACCTGCCAAGTCCACCTGGACCCCCACCATTGTTTCTCTCAACATTTTCAGTTTCCTTAATTGTAGCACAACTTACTATTTTTAACAGTTTTTCGGGTCCTGAACCTCTGGAGCCGTTTTGAAGCCCTAAACGATGTTGTTTTGGAAATATGGGGGCAACATGGGTCCATGGACCAATTTTTGTCTTCCCAAAGTGGTAGTGCTCAGATAGATCTTTCTAACGAGCTATTGTACGCATCAAACAGAGATCATATGCCAAAGTTACGACCCTGGGAAGTTGATGTACCAATTTACCCAAATGGGGCCCACAGTTTGGTGTTTCATCTTCTAGGGTTAGGTTTTGGAATGTTAAGGGTTTTCCATTGTTTCTCAACAATAAATAGGCCTTCAAGCCTCATTATAACACAGTTCAGAGGCATGTAGCCACCACATCTCTTCTCAGAGATAAGCTACCATCGCTCTAGCTGGTTTATTTCCATTACTGTTTGTAAGCATATTTCAATATTTTACATTAATGAAATGAATTATTATTTCCATTGCACATATGTGTTTATGGTTATCTCTGTAATTTGTTGCATTCCTGTTTAAGTCTCGATCAGTCGCTCAGTTAGAGCACTTGGTGGGTGAAATTGTAGGATGTTGCTGGATTTGTGCAATTTGTAGAGCGAATAGTGGAGAAACTAGGAGAGGTCATAACTTCTCCAGTTTTTGACCAAATTGGGTGAAAAAAGAGGCTAGGTAGCTATTTTTGGACATTACGGACTCATTGGAGTAGGTTTTAGAATCAAAGGATCACTTATAGAGAAGATTTTTGTAGATTGAAGTTTATGGGTGCTATGGTCAACCAGAGTGTTGATTCAGTTTATGAAGGAGTTTAAAGATGAAGATGACCTTGCAGAGGTTTTCCAGCCTCCATGTGCTTTCTGCAACAACTATTACATCAATGTTATAGCTTTTATTCCTCTTTATCTATGTGCTTTGGGGAAGATACTTATTTATGTACTTCACGTGGATTGTGGTAATGTTGATGCTCTATGAAGTTGGAGTATGGGGTATTGGTGTAAGATGCCTTTGTTTACTGAAAGTTTATAAGTTTCATTGTAGGTTAAAATGTATATGGAGTGATAACTCTTGCATAAGCTTGTTTCTTTGTAGGAGAAACTAACCATTCCATTTCAACAATTTATGTACTCTTCTTATCTAAACATTAAGAAGATGTAGCCCAGGAGGGGTGAACTCCTTTAACAATAGCTGGTGTATTACTGATTGATGCATGCTTCCATTTAGTTTTTTGATTCCATGTTTAAAGTTTTTCATGAAATTAACTTAAGAGAACACACATAAAAACTCATGTTTTTACTTTCTATTTTTGGGTACAAACCTCAAGCACATTTTTGTATTCCGATGAGGATCTTAGCATAGAAAACTAACATTCCACATTCAGATCATATTTGGTATCAGAGCACTAGTTTGCTTTGTGCAAGGAGGAGTTGCCTGTTGTTTGCAAGTGAATGTGTTTTGAAGCTCAACTGAGGAGAAGGTTTTTGAAAGGAGAGCAAGATTGTTACAATCTCTACCACCAGTTCTACCTCAAGTTGTAGTAAAAGCTTCAAGAAAAGCATGTCCCAAGGAGGAGAGCCTGCAATAATGTCAAAGGATTTGAAGGCTTCTAGAAAGGCTTCCTTAGACATCATAGAAATGATGAAAGTCCTCTATGAAGAGAGGAATACCAAATTGCAAGGTGAAATCTCTAGACCTCCAAGATGAGAATGTTCTCTAAGGAAAGAAGTTAATAAGATTGGTGATAAACCACCATCTTCTCCACAATATTCATGTTTTTCTACAAATATTATGCAAGATGCTACTGTAGAAAGTCCCTCAGATAAGGTAGATGGACAAGTTTGTACCTTTTGTCCACATGATGTGGATGATGAGGTTCCATCAACACCCGAATTCAAGGAGCTGAGAGAAGAGAGTTGAAGTCCAAGAGGACACATCCAAAATAAAAAGAGAATTTGAAAACATATTTATATGTCAATTAAAAGATAAGGCAAATGGTAAGCATTCACATGCTTCTTATTTACATGAAAGTGTTGATGTAAATTCATTTGCAGCATTTGAACAACATAGTAAATGCATTGGGTCCAAGCTCTTGACCAAGATGAGTTACAAGGGAGGAGGCCTTGGAGTGAACCATCAAGGCATTAAAAATCCAATTGAGGCAAAGGAGAGGCCTAAATATGAAGGCTTAGGCTATGTTGCAAAAGAAGAATGGTCTTCTAGCGACAACTCATGGGTATCGTGTTCCTTTTGTAGTAAAAGAGGACATGAGGGGGCAAGATGTTGGGATTTCAATCTAGAATTGGTACCCGCTTGGTTCCTTAAGTATAAGAAGGACTTGAAGTGAAAAACATCTCCAAAGAGAGATGAACAAGTTGAAGAAGAAACAAAGCTAATTTATTCTTGCCATGCAAGTTCCTCACGCAAGAAGTGTAAGCCAAAGGACAACAAAAAGAGGTATAATCGTCCTATTAATTCAAATGCTTTTCATAATGGAAAAAAACATGCTGATTTGAATAACATGTTGAGGAATGTGTTTCCATGCACCTTTTTCTTTTCATCTAACCATTGTGTAGATAAATGCTATAAAAGGAAAGCAATCATCAAGAAGATGTTTATGTCTAATGGAATTGAGACCGAAAGAAATAAATATCATCCAAGGTTAAAGACATATGAGCTAAGAGAAGCTCAAAAGAACTTTTTCACTCATTGCAATATCAGTGGGCGTAGGGTCGAGAAGTGTTGGAAATTTTTTCCACAACTTCATCCTGGCAAGGGAAAGAAAATTATATAAGCGCCAGAAGAGGAAGCGACAAAAGAAAAAGTGGCGCAAGATTTGACCATCCCTAAAGCAGCTTTGGAAGGAGAAAAAGTTCAAATAGAGGGTTCATTTACCTGGTTGGGTAAGAAATGGGCGGATTATCTGTCCAACTGAAGTTTGTAAATCTTTGTTTTGCACTAGTTGCATAACCCCATAGTTGGGAAATTTGTAAAAGTGATCATAAACAAATCACTTATATGCAACAATGTTTTCTTTGGGAATTGTTATGCTAGTTTGCCTTGTTGATATTCAATTTGAATGGAAAATTTGGGAGTCAAGTTTATTTCATCTTGTAAAATGCATTTCTATTTGTAGTTTAAGAAAGCATTTTAAAATTGTTGTATGAGTAGTTGCAACACATTTAGTATATTACAAATGTCTTAAGCACTCAATTTTATACAAGTATTCACTATGTCAAACATGTTTTGGTTCATTTGTCAAAGTATTTTTGGGATCTTATCCTTGATAATGATTTTGCAGAAGAGCACCATGGCAGTTCTTCTTGGGAAGGACATTGATGTGGATGGCCATAGCGACATGGACAAGCTGATAAGAACATTGAACTTGAATTCTTTGGTCAGGTTATATTTCAAGTTCAGCTTGAGAAAGAGCCAAGACAAGTACAAGTCAAGGCACTAAAATCATTGATTGGATCGAGTTTGGAAAAGTGAAGGATTTGTACCTTCAAATGATGAATAATTGAAAGTGAACTTTTAGGGACAAGTGTTTTCAGTGGGGAAGAGTGATCAGGAGCTCAAAATTTGCCAAAAATTCAAATTTTTTCAGAATGGTTTGGAATCTAAATGACCACGTAGATCTCATCATCCTGATTTTGGTGTAACTCTTTTCGCGCGAAACAGACACCGTATGCTCCCAGAAACGCGATCTGTTCACTTTGTGAAACAGGTAAAAAAATTGCAGGTGGCTGACAGGGATGCTAACTTGACATCCATACCACCTGGATGCCAATGGGAATATTCTTTAAATATTCCTAAAATATTCTTGGAATATTTTTCTTTTTGGCTTCATTTTATTAGTCCACATGTTTTTGTTTGAGCCATTGAGGTTGTGAAACATGGCTAAGCCTAAGGCTGCCATGTTTCCTCCTAATGCCATATTAAAATTTGGTATGGAAAACAGTGCGGAGGTTGGGTTTGACCCCATGACCTCCCATCACACAGGCCAATGACTTACCAACATGCCACACAATGTCACATAACATGTAAGGGATGTGGGTTCTATTTAACGTTTATTACCGCATGACACGGGGGGGTGGGTGGACTTAACCGCCGCCCATGTGAATGACATAACTACCAACATCAAACATTTATTGTGACCGCTAACAGTCACCACCACCACCTGACCACCGGACTAACTGCCATCATGTGAACGCGCCTCCATAAATCACTAACATTTAATGTGACCTTCGGAGGGAGGGGGCCAGCACCAGGGGCTAGCCCCTAGGTGCATGGCCCCCATATGACCAAAGTTTTGGATTTTAGGCCTCGATAGCTAAATTAATGGTCTTACAATCCGCTCGATTTCCAACAAAAATATCACTTAGTTAGAGCGCTTGGCGGGTGAAATTATATGATGATGTCGAATTTTGTGCAATTTGTAGATCGAACAATGGAGAAACTAGGAGAGGTCATAGATTCTCCAGTTTTCGACCAAATTGGGTGCAAAAAGAGGCTAGGTAGCCATTTTGGACATTATGGACTCATTGGAGCAAGTTTCAGATTCAAAGGAGCACTTCTAGATAGGATTTTTGTAGATTGAATTCTATGGGTGCCATGGTCAACCATTGTGTTGATTTAGTTTATGGAGGAGTTTAAAGATGGAGATGACCTTGCAGGGGTTTTCCAACCTCCATGTGATTTTTGCAACAACTATTACATCAGTGTTGTAGCTTTTATTACTCTTTCTCTATGTGTTTTGGGGAAGAGACTTATTTATGTACTACAAGTGGATTGTGGTACTGTTGATGCTCTATGAAGTTGGAGTATGGTGTCTTGGTGTATGATGCCTTTGTTTGCTGAAATTTTACATGTTTGACTGTAGGTTAACATGTATATGGAGTGATAACTCTTGTAGAAGTTTGTTTCTTTGAAGGAGAAACTAACCATTCCATTTCAACAATTTATGTACTCTTCTTATCTAAACATTGAGCATAATGAGAAGGGGTCATGCCATTAGGGTTGATCCAAGGAGATGTAACCTAGAAGGGGTGAAGTCCTTTAACAATGGATGGTGTATTACTAATTGATGCATGCTTCCATTCAGTGTTTTGATTTCATGTTTAAAGTTTTTCATGAAATTAACTTAAGAAAACACACATAAAAACTCATGTTTTTACTTGTTATTTTGGAGTACAAACCTCAAGCACAGTTTTGTATTCTGATGATATTATTAGCATAGAAAACTAATATTCCACATTCAGATTAGTGCATTTATATTTTAGGGTATGTGCATCACATATTAATCTAGAACAACATGATCGAATATGCCATCTAAACAAACAAAAGAAAAAATAAATGAAACAAAGGACCAAAGTCTATACAAGTGAATTCGGATGTAAAACATGTTGAAATTGAACAACTAATTGCATTAGTATGTGTTTGAGTGAATGAAGATGACTATTCAATTAATATCACAACTATGTTCATAAAATAAGGGGCAATATTTTGGTGCAGAACATGAGAGAATCATAAAAATATTGTAACAAATATCATTATTCTTATTTGTTGTTAATTTTATTGCATTTTATTGGAAGATATGCCTCTCAATGTGTCATGTTAAATCAAAAGTTACAACATTAAAAAGGCATATGTCAGATAACTAAAATGTAGAGTATCAAGTCATCGCATGTGTTGGTATTGTTGTCGCTATTAAATTTTTATGGTTGTTATTACAACTTTCTTCTCCTTCTTTGACTGGCATGCTCACTGGTTTGAATAGTTCTACATCCTTTGGGGACACTCAATGCTCAATACATATTGGAGCGAGGCAAAAATTGTCATGATTGTTGTTCTTTATTTAGTCTAGTTTGGAAGTTGTAATGGTGATATGAAATAGAGCAATTCCCTTAGATGTGTTATTACGACACAATGACATTATAATATCAGAAAAATTTATTGATGTCCAACATGTTACTACAAATGTAATACAAATTGGAAGTGCATAATCAACTTTGCTAAGAAAATATCTAAGAACATAACTAAAGACCAGGTCAAAGACTTAAAGAGACAAATAAATTAATACATAAGAAAAATATCATCAAGCCTGTGTCCATGGGTGCTCAAATTAGAGAGCTTCATCAAATATATTGTCATCCATGGAGCAGAAAGATGAGGCAAGGGTTAATGAGATCGGTGTCAGATACATCAAGTAGTACTATCTAAAAGTTAAAGAACTCAACAAGATCTGCAATGACATTTTGATCATTATTGATGAATATCTCCTACCCTCTTCTAGGATGGGATAATATATAATTTTCTATTACAACGTGTAAGATCACTCTTCTAGTTAGTTGGTTTATGACGTGATTTTCATTTAACTGAATAGGAGTCTTGCAGATTTGGATGTTGTATGCAATTTGTGAAGACAACTTTCAGTGACATTTTTATGTTGGGCAATATTAATTTAAATTCTACATTGGATCCATATTAATCTTTTTTCTATCAAGGATTTATGCATGTAAATACTATGATATGTAAATACCATTTCCTTGTACTTATTTTATTCCAGCCGATAGAAAGAGCACATCAGGGGGGATCTTCTGTGTTGGGTCAGCAACAATTTCTTGGTAAAACAGGAAGCAGAGATCAATTGCACTCATTTCAACAGAGGAAGAGGATGCAGATATTTAGAGAAAGTCATTATCAAAATGAAAATTTGATTTTCACAAAGGAAGGATTGGGGTAGCAGATATCCCTTTCTTGTTGAGAGGGAGTGTTGAAAAATGCAACAAGAAAATCCTAATTTAATTTTGTCCTTGAATTAAATTAGGTATTAAATTGTAATTCTAATTGTCATAGAAACTTGTTATAGTTAATTAAGTTAATTTTACTTAGTTGGCTTAATTAATTCGATTTAGGAGTCTATCTAGATTCATGTAGAGTGGTTCCTAAATTTTAGGGGCCTAGGTTGAGTTCTTTTGAGTTGTAATTATTTAATTCAGTTTAATTGAGTTAGATTTCGTTAAACTAGTTCCAAATGATGGAGGAATTAGTGGGAGATCCAGTTGTGGAGTGTAACTTGCAATAGTGGGGTGTAACCAACACTGCTGAAATAGTAAACTGAAGATTCACTCATACTTAAATCATGATGTCAGATTAGAGAAAGACCTAGTTGAGATTGGATTTCAGGGACAATGTACTATCAATTGTAAAATCATCTAAATTAAACAAATGGTGTATGCAATCAGAGGAAGGCCTACTGATGAATTGCACAATTATGGATGAAGAATTTCCAAATTAAATATGGGCTAATTCCATAGGAAAATATGCAAGGAGATAGGAGCTTGGCAAGTAGCAAATTTGGCTAAGTATTCGCTAGAGCTTGTTTGTGAAGTAGTGAGATAGATTGTGATAGTGAAAAGTTTGCTTGGGCTTGAGAAAAGCTTTGTAATATTCTAAAATTTTATGATTAATGCAATATACAAATAGTAGAGGTTTTTAGATGTGGCTTTCCCCATGAAATTATTGTATTATGTGTGATTGAATTCTTCCTTTTTCTTCTTCATGATTTCATCGATCAATTATTGTTTCCGCTGATGAGTAGAGTAGATTCAAGTCAATTGCTTTAACATATTATAATCTGTAGTTTGAATCTACAAGGAATTTATACTCTACTATTGGTTGAATTTGAAGAAGGAAGTGGTAGATTTTGTTGCTCAATGCTTGGATTGTCAACAGGTGAAAGCTGGGTGTAAGCACCCAGTTGGTTTGTTATAGTCTATTCTGATTCCACAATGGAAATGGGAGGTAATTTCAATAGATTTAATTACAGGTTTACTGAGGACATCGAACAAACATGATTCCAGCATGGTTGTGGTTGATGGGTTTAGTAAGATAGCTCACTTCATTCTAGTTATGACTACTTATTCAGCTAGTGAGGTGGCATAGGTCTTAATCAAGGAGATAGTGAGGTTTCACATTGTTCTGAAGAAGATTGTGTTAGACAAAGATGTTAAGTTCACTTCCAGGTTTTGGAAGGAGTTTTTTGCAAGTTTGGGTTTAGAGTTGTCCTTAAGTACAACTTATCATCCATAGGTAGATGGAAAGACATAGATGGTCAACATGATCCTAGAGGATATGCTGAAGATGTATGTCATGCATCAAAATTGGAAGTGGCAAGAGTAGCTTCCACTAGTGTAGTTTTCTTACAACAATAGGTATCAGGAGTCACTGAGGATGAATTTGTTTGAGGCGCTCTATGGGCGGAGTTGTAATTCCCTTATCAATTGGAGTGATCCAGTGAATAGTGTGTTGATAGGACCAAACATGTTGGCAGGAATATAACAGGAAATGCAGGTTATAAAGAAGAATCCAAAGGCAACACATGATATACATAAGTGTTATGCAAACCAGCATAGGGCATTTAAAGAGTTTCAAGTTGGGAAGCATGTGTATTTTTGCATCAATCCCTAGAGGAGATCCTCAAGGATTGGATCATGTGCCAAGATGGCACCTCAGTATTGCAGGCCTTTCGAGATCCTTGAGAGGATTGGCCCACTAGCATACAAACTTGCACTTACTTTGACAGTGAAATTCCATGATTTTTTCCATGTCTCGTTGCTTAAGAGATATGTATAAGATGTTGATCATGTTATTTATTGGTCTATATTGCAAGTAGATCCAAAAGGATAATTCCAGTCGGAACCTCAGCGCATATTGCAGGGGAAACAACTCGTGCTCTCGAACAGAGCAATCGAGCAAGTTAAAGTGCAATGGAAGCACTCTGGGCCCGATGAAGCTACATGGGAGGAGGTTGATCAGATGTGAGATATGTATCCTTCATTGTTTGGCAGTGGAGGGAAATGATTCTTTTTGGTATATGTACATATTTATGTATGGTTGATATTCTAAAACCGCAATGAGGTATGCTATAAAGCTCCAATAAGCGGTATGGTTTTCATGTTGTCATGTTTTTCATGATGGTTTTGCTTTTGAGCAGGTTGTTCATTGTAAATACAACAACGAGCTGGGTTATAAAGCTCCATCGAGAGTTGTTCAATTTTCTTAGGCAGACATTGTTATTTACTTTGATAATTGCATTTCACCATTAATACTTTAAGTTCACCCCATATTATCATTACATTATTAATATCTACACCATTATACTTCATATGCAATTACATAGAAAGGAACAACATCACCATTATCGTCAATGCAGTGGAACATAAAAGAAACAGTAAAAGAAAGCATGCACATACATAGAGACACCAAGATTGGTTTGAGACTAGGGGAAAACCCACTATGGGGAAAACCCTTGCAAATCTTCTTCTTCTTAGATCGTCATCAAATGATGCAGCAAAAGAGAGTACAATAATCCTTAACTTTATATATGTAACAAAACAATAATGATGTCTATGAAACATCTAATAATGATATGAATTAGAAACCTCATATTGATGGTTGTAATGTGTTGTCACAAACTAATTTCAACTATTGTATATTGTTGTCACTGTGCCGAACACTGCTGATCACTGTTGTTATTGTCAATGAGCCCAATACATATGTTTGCAGCAGAAACTAATAAATCAGATCTACAAATCAACAAATCTGTATAACAGTAAAGAGAAACCCATATCTACCATAACGTTGAAGTCAATTGAAGTCAATATGTCAAACATTAGATTTGAATTCGGGTTGTTCTCATCAAAACTGTCTGTGTGCAACCAAACTCCTTGGTTGCTCTCTCAGCCATTGTATGCCGGCAGCTATAACTACACGATCGCTCTTAGGAAGTATTTATGGGTGTGATTGTGGTGTAATACATTTAAAACCTAGATTCGATCCCTCATTGTTGGTGTGCGAGCAACAAATATATCTTGGTCACTCTCATGACCACTCTGTGCGAGCGACCAGGGACCGATACCTCCAGATATGTCTCTGAAGCCATATTCGCTCCCATAAGCCTCTGTGTCATCATCCAAGGGTCTATAGTCACTCTCATAGGCTTATGTGCCAACATCCAGGGACCAGAATGCCTTTCTTCTATGCCAACAACCGAGATATAAGAATATAGTCGTTATGTTGCAGTATAGGAAGAGATTGTATATATATAATTAAATATATAGTATCCTAGGAATATATTAAGGAAATTTTAATTCCATAATTGGTATAAAATTAAAAAAAAACTTTTTCTTACAGTTAAATGAATGTGTTGTAAACACATTTATGCACTTATTTATAATTCTAACTACCTTAAAGAATTAGGACCGTGGGAACACAATTATGCTAGAATAGAATTTAAATCAGAGTAAATTGTTTTCTTTTTTGACAGTATTATATAAGATAGGAAACCAACCACACAGTTGATATAAAGAAAATACGTTAAACAAAAATATGTGAAAATAAGTTATACATACTAAGTATATGGACTTAAAATTATAAAACATAAGTATATCTCATCGTAGAATTTCTACATAACATATACAATCTTATTTGAAGTTATATACAAGTCCAAATACACGACACTCTGGTAAGAAGAATACAAAGAAAATTATGAATCATATACAAATTGTACTGATAATCTGTCCAAGCAATATTTCCTATAATATAACAAAGGTACCTTTCCTAAGGGAACCACATTCTCCCTAATACTTGACATGAGATAGATAAATAAAAATAAAAACTAAATGAAGATTATTGAGACAATAGACACTATCTAAGTTGTAACACAAATACCTTTCTCAGGAACTCTCAGGAAAACATTGAGTAATAATCTAACCTGGAAACATAGTTGTGTTTCCAGTTAAGGACGATGAACTCCAAAGTAACCAAAAAATATCCACAACCAAAAAAGGTGAGATTGAGATACACTTGATACAGTTATGGAAGCTTTTTTGGTTATTATGATTCTAAGTAGACTATTATAAAGAAAACATATATAAATATGTATATTCAAAATGTTGAATTGCTTCATAAAGGGCATATCTTACATAATCTTGGAATTGCCTCGGATCCTTGCCTGTTAAAAAAGCCCTACATACTAAAGTTATAACCAATAATAATCTATTAGTTTCGGTAATAGACTAAGAAATAAAAATGGAAGGTTATGTTAAACAAATCATTGAAAAATGCTCTACTGCATACGAATTCTAAACAGACAAGAGTGGGAAACCCTCTCGGGTAATTTTCAGAAAACCCTCTTGAAAATAACCTTCTAGGCTATCAAAGAAAGAAAAAAAAATTGTTTAATAAACCACTGAAGTTGTAAAACCAGAGATAAAAACAATTACTAAACCTTTAAAAGGCAATAAGAGAACAATTTGTCTTTGAATGACAATCACCCTCGCAAAGAACAAAATTTTATTTTAACAATGGATTGAAATTGTAATATAACCCTAGGGTTTGATACACAATAAATTATCTATGTAACCCTATAGGGTTTAGCGACAGAGTTAATAGCATCTTAACCTCTCAACATGAATATCAATAGAAATTAACCCAAGTCTACAAAATTACTTACGACTAGAGAGATACCTGAAGTAATTCAACAAAGATAGAAAAATTACATATTTGCTACATGACACTAGAAGGCAATATAATACTCTAGCGTGTGGAAGAGATGAGTGTCCTCCAAGTGAGAAATAACCATACAAGAAAATATACTAGAATATCATTATAACTCAAAATAAGTAGTGTAATACTAGAACACTTGCATGATTATAGTGCACACTGATTTGTTGCGACAGTGTTGGTAGCTATAATCTAGCTCTTCTAAATAGACCTAGAAAATCCATTTTTCAACCATGTAAAATAAATTTTACAACATCAATATGCTAACTAACTAGAGATGAAAGGATAACTGAAAGAACAGTCGAGCATGAACCCTTTTAAAGTATAAATTACCTCTAGTATTGAACCTAAAAGTCTAATAGTCAAGCAATTCTTCCAACTAACAAGTAGCAAAGTCAACTGCCACTTTGAGAATACATGGAGGCCATTTTTCCAACTGAATAAATCAATTCCCACCTGTAATTCTCAAGCCCAATTGAAACCCTAACAAAAATATAGCCACAAAGGATGACATGACTAAGCTAAACTCACAGGGTAGAATGAATTGGCAGAAAGAACAAGTCTAGAAAGTCTTTAAACATCTTGATAACCCTAGATAAAGGGTGAACCATTGACCTGACAATGTTGAACATGCACGATTGATGAGGTTGACTATAGAAAAGGGGTACGTGGCAACACAAAACAAACACCCACTCTGTGATCGAAAAATCCAGAAACAACATTACATAATCCCATGTTGAAAGGAAAAACAAAAGTTTGCATTTATATGAGTTTTAACTCATGTAACTAAAACAAAATGTAGATGTATGATGATGGCGGTGACAAAGTATGATAGAGTTACAAATGTCATGCTAATGAAGTTTGATGAACACATTGCGAAACATTTTCCCTATATATATACACACACACACACACTTTGAACTAGGGTCCAATATTTTAGGTAAATAAAATATACTCTGAAAGAGTAGTACAATGTCAATACACAAATAATTATAATGCAAACTTTGTAAAAATGATAACTTGTTATTAATTAGAAGTATAAGGAATCTAATGTAATGTGACACTTTACATAAGAAGAGAAAATGGGTATTTATTATATAATTAGATATGTATACTATATGTAAAAAGGGTTGAAGTGAGACCCATGTCAAGATGAAGTGGAGAAAGATAACTTTTATGACAGGAACAAAATTTAGTTCAATAAGTTTTTGGAATCAATGTAAACATTTGGTTAAAGCACCAATTTGCAGCTCGTTACAATGCATCCCTTAACGCTGAAGAAAATGCCAAAAAATAAAGTTGTGATGATAACTAATATTTTATCATGGTTGTCTATAATATAATATAAGGAGTTATTAATGTAGTACAATATTTAACTACCATCTAATGGAGGCTTAATTGTTGTTAAAAAAAGTGTTGATATTATAGGGCCTTTACAGGGATAACCTATTTTAGCTTGATCTTTTGAGTCAAATTATTTTGACACTAGTGTATGCACCTAGGGATAATGAAGAAGTGAAATTACATAAGCAAAGGAGGCCAAATAAGGAGACTCGTGACCTCCCTTGAGAAGAAATATTGTTAGGGGTATTCAAATTATACATCCTGAGTTGAAAGGGAAATCTTAGCAACAAAAGAGTTATTCTGCTCTAAAATTCTCGAGTTCACAAAAGATCCATATGTAGAATTAGATGGCAGAGTAGAGGAAAAACATGAGATTACTGGAGAATATATTCAAAAGGAAATAGAAGGGTGGGTTCAAGACCCTTCCTTTTTGAAGACTTTAGAAACAAAGCTATGCTAGATTATTGATGTTTATTAGATGGGAAAAGCAATGCTAACTCAAGTGTTGAATGAACATAATATTCTACAAAAAGATATCATACACAAAATTGCGGTGCTACAGGGGGAATCTGAAGTCGTTTGTCAAGTTGCATTTGGAATCAGAATTGAGGTCTCCCAGATTGTCGAAGATGAGGAGGTTCCAAGAAACAAGGAGGGATTTAAGGGTTCTATTAGTACTCAAGATAACTCAGAGAGGAGGTTCCAAGAAACAAGAAGGGCTTTAAGGGTTCTATTAGTACTAAGGCAACCCAATGAGGAGGTTCCAAGAAGCAAAGAGGGTGTTAAGCGTTTTATTAACTGAACCTAATTCACATTGATGGTGTCACCAAACTTCCAATCTCATTGCCAAAACCCTTAACTGAACCTAATTCACATTGATGGTGTCACCAAACTTCCAATCTCATTGCCAAAAGAAAAACGCATGATCATCCAATCAATAGACCAACCCCTTGAAGATATTTTAGCCATGAATTTTCCTTCCTTCCATTAATATAATCGTTAGTTATGCCAATACTCAATATAATTATGTTAGTAATTATGTAAATTCATAACACATTTTTGTTACACAATTGCCAATTGAAGGACATGTTTCATTTTTTTTTTTGTTAAGGCTCTTTTATAAATATTTAAAAGTTTTTATGAAATATAATGTAAATGAAAAAATAATTTAGAAAAAAATAGGAGTTGTCTGTAGTGCGAATTTTTGGATTTTCTAGTGCCAGAATCTGGCAAAAATTTTTGAGGTAAAACCTTGATTTGTGTTATTTAAACTAGTTTGTTGAGTGTATATATGGATTCAACACTGTGAAAAGCCCCTAGGACACTTCAATTGTGTAGAGGTTATCCATCAAGCTTGTGATTTCAATAAATTCCTCCAACATTTTAATTAAATTACACCAAAAAACTCATCGGAAAAACTTCCAAAAAATCTCATAAAAACAACTAGAAAAAAAGTTATCCTAAAACTTTATGTATATTTATATTTATTAATTGTATCCTTTATAAATATTTTTATTAATGTTTGTGAGGATTTTGTTTAATTTTAAATTTAAAAAAAAACATAAACTAAACATATATTTATAATTTCAAAAACATTTATTATTATTATTTTCATTTAAACTATATTACTTTAATATTTAAATTTTAAATTTTATAAATATTAAAAATAAAATAGATTAATTTAATTAAAAATATTACTTTAATTAATTCAATTAATTCTATTAAACAAGTTAATCTAATTGAGAAAAATGTTTATCATTTAGAATGCATTAATGTTATAATTCTAATATTTAAAATTAAAAATACTTATAACTAATTCTCATTCTTATATTTAATGAAAATATAATTTAAAAAATAAAATATTTTTTAAATATAAATATAAAAAATATACAAAAGCATCATCACGATACAATATTTTTGTACTAAAATGGACTCCAATTCTTTCCCCATTAAAATACCATTTATATTTATTATTACAAGCCTGCATCATTGTATTTAAGTCCGTCATGTTTTACATTGCAAACTTGCGAACTGAAAAATTCAATTTTGATTTCGATTTGGTTCCTCCGAGTGAAACGACCATCTATCACATTTCTGGCGCAGCCTCTCTACTACTCTCTCACCCAGATAGAAAATTCCCATAACGATGTACAATATTCAACTCCCTCCAGCTTCTCCAACTCAGGGCACCCCCGAATACATACCCTCGGGCATTAGTTCCACCACACGTTTGACGACCTCATCCAGCAACAGACCCTCGTCGCTGTTCATTCAGAGAGAAATACCAAATAAATAAGCAATTGAACAAATAGCCGAAACATCATATGCATGTGCATGATATATATACTTATAACTGAAACCACAGGCAAAGCACCATACACATGTCACCAATTCATTTACAGGTTATATATATTGTATCCATAGAGAGGGTGGTGGAGGTGTTACCCGTTAAACTTGCCCATCAAATCAAAGCCACTAGAGAGGGAGGTGGCTGATATTCTTGTCAAATGAAAATTATAAATCACTTGAAAATATTGAAGTTAAAATTACATCACATTTGAAGAGTAAAGGAAATTTTCGCAAGATCTTGTATTTGTAATTATTTTTATATATTTGTAATTAATTATTAATATTTTTATTTCACTTAAAATAAATGATTGTAATTATTTTTATATATTTTTAATTAATTATTAATATTTTTTATTTCACGTAAAATAAATGAGTTTTCCTTATTAAAAAAGAAATGTTTAAATTTTATAGTAATGGAAAAAATTATATTTAAATTTTAGAGTAATAAAAAAATTATATTTATTTACTATGTTAGTTTAAAAAACCAATATTATAATTTCTATATATGTATGTACTACTAAAATCAGTGATTAAATTTGAAGGGTAGGTCTTAATTTCATATAGAAGGGCACACATTTAGGTCGCACTTCTAGAATGAAAAGCATAACCAAAAAAAGCAATTCAATTGACAATAGTAAATTATTTTCAAATTTCTTTTTATTTTTTCACAAACAAAAAGATACTACTATGTCAAAGGCTGCATTAGTAAATGAATTACTCTTACACGTGTGATTGAGAAATGTAACCACATAAGATCATATTGCACAGGCCTTGAACTCAGCCACAATTGAACCAACTATAGGGACAAAATCATAGTTGGGAAACTGCATATGAGTACAAAAAATAAACATATATACATAATTACATCTTAATGAAATTGAAATAAAAATAAAAATACGAAGAAACAAAAATACTTATATTAAAAGTATATGGAAGGTCTCATTTATAAAATTAAAAATAAATTCTAGCTTATATAGGAAGTATCAGTGTAATTCTAGCTTATAAGCTTCAAATTTGACCAAATCACTATTCTATTGTCTATTAGAACTCTTTTGGAAAGCTGAGACTTCCAATATTTGCACATCTCAAATTATTGGAACTACAGTCCCTATACTTGGCCGCAAAATTGATCTAAGATAGCTTTTTCTTTCAGTTATAAAACTTTGATAGTTGTGGTCCTCCAGCTTAACATATCTTGTGCAATACCCTGCAATGATTATATTCAATATGTGTTAGAAAAACTTCACATACAAACTTGAAAAATATGGTTATGCTTTCATTTACAAAAGGCAAATGGTATAAAACTAAAAAAATTCACTTACCAAAATGGTTCATTCAAGTGCTCGATAGAGTAAGACAATGATGGTAATAAACACTGAAACTTACTAGTTCTTTCAATCTATTTTCATAGTGGAAGAGGTTTTCGAGTTTTCATCTCTTTCCATTCATCATAAATAGCATTCCAATCTACCTCATTTAGAGCATGAGGTGCACTGAGAGAGATAAACATTAACATATCCAATGTTTTTAAAGAAAGCCTTGACCTATCTTCATTTTTTATCCGATTTAATTTTGAAAAACCTCTTTCACGAACTACTGTACTAACCGGAATAACAAGAATTGCTTGCCATAGCTGCATTAAGCATGGAAATCCTTCAAACCATTCAATTTCACCTCCACATAGATCCCATGCTCCAAACATATGCTTCTTTGGGTAAGATTTATACATAGTACATATAAATTCATCCATTTCACCCATACATTTAATGTTGTCCACAAAAAGCAAGCCTCCAGCACTAAATTTTTCACATAAACATGTCAACCATCTTCTTGTTTGAGAGTCTCTGTCATCCATATCCTCATAATAATTACGAGGACTAAAAAACTTAGCTGCATTAAAAATAGGTAAATCTGTGAACCTTGCATTTAGAGAGTCAATCACCTTCATTACAAAAGCCTTTCCCAGCATAATGCAGTCATCTAGTGTCCCTGATCTTTGTGACTTTGGCAAACTCTCAAACCTTAATTCATGTACATGTACTATACCTGTGCAATCTGCAAACTCAAGAGTTCCCTGTTGTGTTTTATTTAAGAAGGATGATGTATGCATTGCACCTGCCCCAAATGTGCCTTTTAGAAATCGCTTATGAAGCAAGCTAACAATGATATCCAAAGTTGTTCCAATAGATGTAATGTCAACATGATCCTCTTCCCCTCTCAAGAAAGAAGGTACATGTCAATTGTTCAATGTTTTTGTTGCCAAGCATATGGTCACTATCAAAACAAGTGTCCTCAAAGGAATGATAATCAAAAAAGGAAAGGGAAGCAACATGCTTATACAGCTTATATTAATGAACCTTCACACAAGAGGAGGCCTAGGAATAAGATATTGATGATGGTAATTATTCCTTTTGGTGTGCTTTCACAGGTTCTATTGTAGGTCATGAAGAAATTTGGTTGGTGGACAGTGGCGCCTCTAGGCACATGACTAGAAGTCATGATAATCTCTCTGAATTAGTTGAAAAGAAGACATCTCAAAGGGTGGATCTTGGAGACAATGGCAAGTATGAAGTCAAAGGCATTGGTTCATCATCCTTCCAATTGGAATCAGGAGGTGATGTCTCTATTAACAATATTTTATATGTTCAAAACATGATCCTCTTGAAACTTTTGATTCAACTTATTTAATTCAATAAGCACATCTGCAAGTAAGTGGATGAAAAATTGAACTTGAAATATTGTAGCCATCTCATACATTTTTTTCTCCACTAACTCCCAGTCCCTTAACAAAGCAGGCATGAGCTTAACGAGTCTTTCCATGACTTTTCCTCTAGAAAGCCATATAATATGATGAATTTGTAACACTTCTAGCCTTGTGATTTGAAATGACTCCATTAGCTCTTTCAATTCTCCATGTCTTTTAGTAGATTTCCCTAACCAGGAATAGATCTTGTTTGCAAACTTATCAATAGTTTGCAACTCTTCAAAATAAGATGAAGCATCATTAGCTGCTAATGCTTCTCGATGAGCTATACAGTGGATATCTACTAAATGAGGGGCATGTTGAGGAAGCTTAGTAGATAAACCTTCACGAATACCCCTCATGGATGATGCTCCATCAGATCCAAATCCAACTAACTTTGTCATGGATAGATTCATGTCTGCTAAAAGAGATGTCACAGCATCATACATAGACTGTGATGTTCCATCCCTAATTTGTAGCAACTGTATGAATTTTGTAGCACATGGACCTCTTCCTTCATTGGTCAAATATGCAATATAAATAATCAAATGTTGCACCATAGTCCGATCAGTGCTTTCATCAACTAAAAGTGAGTAATATGGACTTTGGAAAATCTCATCTTTTAATTTTTTCCAATATACCTCCTTAGCAGCTTCTAGAAAGTCTTTTCTAGATGTTGTATTTGTATATGCTGAGTATTCATCTGTTAGAGGCATGTGAGGAGTGTTTTTATACCTATTCAAGTCACAAATTGGCTTATATACTTCCAAAGGTAAATCATGTATTGCAACAAAATACATGTTCTCAATAACTGATATAATTCTCTCTTTCTGAGCATCAACCATTAGTTCTACATGTTTTGTAATTGGAAGAGTACTCCGTTTACTTTCTCCCTCTACAAGTTGCAAAGAAAATTTATGAGCCTCTGATGTTGCATGGATGTTTAAAGCACTAACTTGAAGGGTTGTGCTTCCATCTTTAGCAAATGGAGTTTCCCTTTTAAATTTTGCACACCATGAACATTTTATCCTTTCAACACCATTAAAATCTTTTACAGCATAAGCCCATGGAAATCTCAACTTCCATTTGGACTTGAATGTTCTTTTGTACCTCTTGGATGTTGGTTCCTCTTCAAGAAGTTCTGCACTATCTGATTCATGGTCCTCATCCACATGATCATATACTTCATTTTCAGAAATATGTGGTTGATTAGAACATTGAGAGATACCAAATGCATCGCAAAGTGAAAGTTGTTTCAGATCCTTTTCGGGGCGACCAAGAGGTGGTATTTTATACCTATAGTCAACAAAACAAGAAATATAAAAATATAAATTAATATAAAAAAACATATTTTTATTTGAAAATAAGACAATATACAACAAAATTCATATGAAAACTAATGAAAAGCAACAAATAGATCTCACACACATAGGTCTGTTGATCATTGAAAATTAAAATTAACATTGATCTTCATGGAAGGTTATGCACATTGCTATCACCAAAATGAAATTTCTTCTATAACAAGGAATATCTCAAATTGTTTTTTAGTAATTGTAATGTAGAAGGCATCATGATTCACAAGGACAACAATCACAAAAAAGGGGATGCACAAAGCACACCAGCAGTTGGCAGTTCGAGTGGGGCAAGTCTATGCAGCATGTGTCATGTATGGATACTTCTTGAGAAGAGTTCACAAACACTTCCAACTAGAGAAGAGCATTAAGATGCTTCCTTTTGTCTCAAATGAAGAAAGTGATTCTCAGCAGTTGAATTACACCCACCCAGAATTAGAAGGTAGAAATTAGCAAGAAAATTCAACTATACAAGGTGGTGTGGCTGGATAATAAATAATGAATAAAAATTGTACACGATTATCTCCCAACACTGCTAACACCAGATGATTAGGATAGCCATGAATATTAACATGCATGGTTCCATGATTGTTATGTATGTTAACAACTACACATGGTTGAGAGTGGAGGTGGGCAACTAGAAGTCCAAATTTCAATGCTCAACAACTGTACATTTCAATGTTATGGTTCTAATTACATCACATATAAAATTATAGACATGCATGTGTGTAAATTTCAATGTTATGGTTCTAATTACATCTCAAATAAAATTACAAACATGAAAGAGTGCGCATTTCAATTGTTTCAAATACTCTTATTGTGTGTTTTGCTTTAGGAAAATAAAAACAACAAATGCCTCTATCTCTCTCTCTGAGTTGTTACATGCCTTTATTAGTGGAATATTTTTCTTCATCTATTTATCCTTCTTTTATACAGTAAAAAAAATACATTGAACAATGTACATATGTTTCAAATCATTCCATTGCATCTCAAGTCAACTCATTATAATGAACATAATATTGACTAGCCAACACATATAAACATATTATCACATGACATTGTAAAGCCATCACTCATTCTATCTTATTAATTATTATTGTCCTATATGGATTTATATCTATTGTTTTTTGTATGTTGGATTTCTCTATAATAAATTAACATTATTCATTTCACTATTGCAAACATGTGATATTAGACGTCTCTAGGATTAAAATATAGGTAGATATACTTTGATCAATGTCATTATTGTATAGGGATTTAAACAATACTTTGATTGATTGAATAACTTCCATTTTTTTTATCCTTCAAAATGCTTGTTTATATTTTTGTAAAAATAAATAAAGTGAATGAACAATAATCAATTCACTCATGATTGTGAGTTTTTTCTAGTGTAATTAAATTGCTTTGTATATCATGACCAAAAACTTGTGTTTCTACTCTAAAATATAGCATTTTAAATTTCTTTGTTTAATTTAAAAATATATAAAAAAATTATTTTCTTACTTGATTTATAAAATTCAAATCCATATTACATTTGGTAAAAAAGATGATTGACATATTGAAAAATAAAAAACAAAAAAATTTGTTGTTAAATCTTTTCCACTTACATCTTATTATTCTCTTTTTACTCATTATTCTTCTATGTTCATTTCATTAACTAAACTTTTATGTTCAAAATAAGTTATTATGAGAGACAATTGATTGTAAATCACTTTACCCTTAACTTTATTGGCAATGAAATTGATAATCTTTCAATTTTTGTTCCCCTTAAATATCTTATATTGTGCTATTATTAAATCAATCTATGTATCACTTTGGTCTAGCTTCATGAATTAGAGTTTGGGATACATAATTCATTTGGGATACAATGTTAATGAAATTGATAATCTTTCAATGTTTGGTCCCTTTAAATCTCTTATATTGCGCTATTATTAAATCAATCAATGTATCGCTTTGGTCCCCGTTCACCAATTAGACTTTAGGATATTCTGTTTTAGAGCATACATTCATAATCAACACAAATGTATAAGCAAAATTAATGGCCACTCATTTGAAATTATTATTAATTCTTATAAGCTTAATTGCAACTAGGATAGTTATTCGGAGGTATAAAAATGATAACAGAACACGAACGCAAGAGAAGCTCTGAGGAATCGAAGAAGGGTGTTGTATTTTATAGAAGACAAGGGATTAAAAAACAGTGGGTTGTATTCATAAGTGAGGCGGATTTGGAAAACTGTGGGCTGTATTTCTAATTTTTATAATTGATGAGGCAGTTTCGTGTTTGGCATGGGATAGTTTGATAGATTTATGTGTGGGTAAGGGTTTTCAATCAAAATATTAAATTAAAGTATTGATAAAATATTCATATTACCAATTTAGATTGATTTTAATTTTGGATCTAAAAATGCCATGAAGCATTAAATTTATTTTCTTTTATAAGTGTTAAAAGAGACATCAATTTTTTTCTATTATAAACTGAATAAATTAAGCTTAATTGCAACTAGGATAGCTTATTCAGTGCACACAAACTCTGAATTCAGATGCCAACCTTTATACATAAGTTTCATCTGAAGGCGGCGTCAATCAATTGAATTGAAAGTGGAAGACACAGTTAAAATGAGAAGGACGATTCATTTTCATGTTGGCTGACACATGTTCATCACAAAGACATTTAGATGCCAACCCTTATTTCATATAATTAATCTGAAGCAGGCCATTACTTGAGAGTGGGGTAAGTCTGTAAAGCTTCAGCTTTATTTTTACTCGGCAATTTTAATGAGATTGCGACTGAATAAGCAGGGAAATGCCTGAGACGGCATATGTACATTATTCTCTCTGAAAACTATATGCTTTTGAAAGAAACCAATCCTCGTAGGGAAATGACTAAGACGGCATATGTACATTATTCTCTCTGAAAATTATATGCTTTTGAAAGAAACCAATCCCCATATTACTTGGTACCGTCACTGCTGCATGGACAAAGGATAGTCTTTCAGGGTGAAGCTGATGAAGCACCGGACACTGTAACTGGGGACATTGTTTTTGTATTGCAATTGAAAGATCATTCTAAGTTCAAACGAAAGGGTGATGATGAAATGAACCATCTTATTGAATATTGATATTAAAATTTGATGGGGAAATAATATGATATTGATTTATTGAATATTGATATTGAAATTTGATGGGGAAATAATATGATATTGATTTATTAAAAATGAGTACATGTTTATTTACAGATGACAGAGAATTGCCTGCTATACCGATCTGGACTAATCTTATTATGTTATGACATGCATTTCCTCAACAAAACTGTCAATACTCATCAACTAGAAACCGAATAATTTCTTCAAACTCTACAAGGGACTAAAACAAGATTGTTCCCCTTCTTCATTACTATTTATTTTAGTTATTGATGGTCTGAGCAGAGGCATTCAGTTGGCTAGAGAAAATGGACTAATTGCTAGATGCTGGGTAATAAGAACCACTGATATTTCACATTTCATGTTTGTGGATGACCTGTTGTTTTCTAGAAAAATAAAATAAGCAAACTACAAGCATTCCACAACATATTTTCCAGATTTGGGGTGGCATCTATAATTATTATGAACAAAGATAAATCTATTCTCTGATTACTATTATCTTGCCTCCAAGTCACTACCACATTTACTAACACTGATACAAGTAACTCATTTAGAAATTGGGAATATGAAAACATACTAGGAATTGAGAATCCGCAAACAAATAAAATCCAGTACGTTAGGAAGCCTGTGGAATGCACTCCTCTCCAGCGTAAATCGTTGTCAAACCTAGTGGCTCTCAATTGAAACTACCAAATGAAATGGTATCAAAGGGTAATTGTTAAATAATAATTAGTAAGAACTTGGATCATATGCACAATTAGAAAAAACAACTCAAAAAGAAACTGTTGTTTTTTAAATGGGAGCAACTTAGAAACTGCCAAATGTAATGGTACGAAAAGGTAACTTTGGCATAATAAGTAATAAAAACTTGCATCATATGCACAATTAGAAAAAACAACTCAAAAAGAAACTGTTATTTTTGAAATGGGAGTTTCTCAAATGGGATTTAAGTTTTAACATGAAAGGAAATTCCCAAATTCAACATTCTTAAAATTTTAATTTTAGAAAAAATGAAATTTAAAAAAAGTGTTGAAAATTTAACAGCCCTTCTTAAAAAATTTTAAGATATTATTCCAATTTTTTTTTAAATGACAAAAATCATATTTAATTTTTTTTTTGACGTGTAGAAATTTCCCCTTACTTCTCTGACGTGCCAGAGGCCCTTTGAAGGGCTCTGACGTGTTCAATTTTGAACGATAAGTACAGACATTGGAGCTTCGTACATCGTTCCCATGCCGATAATACAGGGGGAGCCTGGGGACCTGTCTCTGTCTCACCAACAGTGTCACGCCCGTACACCTGCAGTGATCTTCCAACCGCTTGTAGCGAGGTGCGACACCACCGAACGCTTTCTTTTTAACAATACTAACGCTTGTGGACTATGCCTATTTCAACATGAACATACTTAGTTTATGTTTTGCAACCGTGTAAAAGCGTTATCCTTTATACTTTAGTGAAGACCATTCTTATTCATCATTCATGTGCAATTAACCGAGAACAACAATTGCAAGCAAGTATAAAGGGAGGGGCAACTCCCGAATAGTCTGCCCAACAATATATATAACAGCTTTGCTTCAATAGTACAAATACAAGTGATGCTTGACAATCTTCAAGCCAACACTTAGAATAATTTTACAACAAGGCGTAGAACAACCTTCTATAATCATGTGCACCTTTGCACAAAGTGGAACGCTCACCCGAGCCTCTATTTCACCCTGTCAAATCCTGCACATAATCTGGACTTCGACACGCTTGCCTCACCCAAACCGGCACTTGGAAACCCAAAACTGCACTTACAACGAATCCCTCACACCTCAAACCACATGATACATCCACCTCGCACTTGGGCTGAACTACGCATGAGATATGCATATCCTCCTTCAAAGACTGCGCAAGTGTTTTACCCCTTGTGCGTATGAGAGGTGAGCGAAGTTGAATGGTGAAATGAGCTCCAAGTCTTTCACATTTATATCCTCCTTAGTGTAGGTCTACATGGGGTGTGCAGCCCATGTCCGACCCCCAAACCTACCAACATACGCCATCAAAAGGGGCTTTTGCAAGGTCGGCTTGCCCTCCAACCGTAGCTCCTTTCAACGCATATAAAGGCTCAACACTTAGTCGCATTTCTGCCCAAGTGTCTTTTGTCGCATATTATGTTGCAGGTTTCGTCGCATTTATCGTCGCATGTTGTCCGCACACCGTCGCACAAACGTCAGCACGCCCGAGCGCCTGCCCGTGCGCCCGCCCGCACCCGTGCATGATCGCCTGCCCGGCGCCCGTTGCACCCGCAACCGGAGGTCCTAACAAACATGCTTGAAGATATATGCATCATCTCCATATCTCCATGCGTATTAGCAGGACAGATACACGGGACAGAGCCCCACTTCGAACTTATGGTAATGGAACTTTTGAAAAATTATAACCCAAGACCAAATCATTTTGGGATGGGGCATATATTTTCTTGCCCATTGATCCAAGCTCTTATTGGTCATATTAGCTGCCTCACTTTTTGGTTCTAGCGAACATATGATATAATTTAGGAGATTGGAATTTAGATAGGACTCTAATTCCTTTGAGGATATTTTTCAATTGGATTTCTTTGGGAGGGGGTCTGCAACAAGTTAATGAATTATAAATGAGGGTGTCTACAATATATGAATGAATGAATAGTAATTTTGGATAATCACCATATTAGATAGATAAATTGAGGACATGGGCTAAGATAAGCACCCAAAAAGTACGTAAATCTTTACATGATTCTTTGATCTGGATCTCAATTCGCTTTAAAAAATAAATATTGTTTTTTAAATAATTGTGACAAATATTAAAATTAAAATTTTCTTTTTTATATTTAGTATTATGTTATCAATATATTTAGGTTGTATTGTCTTTGGGAAGGGGTCATAGTCTGGCATATGTATGCAGCTCAAGTTGCACTGCAAGCCTGGGTCCCGATTAATTTTTTGTAAGCAACCTATTCAATGCAACACTTTTTAATTGAAAAATTTGTAATGATATTAATTTGGTTGACCTGTGTGAGGGCTGATAGATGGGGGGTAATTTGTAGTCACCATTTTGTCGGATTCTGTTTGTTTACGCGTATCTTGCTTTCCGGGATAATGCACACGTCTGGGCATATGTGTGCAGCTCAAGTTGCACTGAAGCATGGAAAAGTAAAATGAAAGAGCGCAGAGCATTATGGGTCCCACACTCAAAGGCGTAAGTACACCAGCCTGTCTATGATTAGCAATGTGGACCCCACACGATTGACACATATAAGATAAAATATTTTCCTTATTCTATAGGGAGGCTTCATGTAATCTCATAATTTAATTACATCTTATAAGTATTGGTTTTCCAAAGAATAGAGTGGTTAGTTACTTTTTTTTTTTTCAATGAGCAGTTTGGTTTTATATCAATGAAGTAAACCTTCTTAGCAATGATGAGAGGTTTCATAAAAAAATATAAAGGTTTGGAGGGGAAATGATATTTGTTATTGTTGGTGGTTAGCATCATTAATAATTTACCGCTGGGAAATTTTGTAGTAATCTATTTTGAGCATATTGATTGTCAGTGGAAAAGCAATTTGGTTGAAGCTTGTATATGGAGGTGAGAGTTACATGATAGAAAGTAGGAATTTTAACTTTTATTTTTTGATTCAGAGTAGTCATCTTAAATGTTTTACTAACCTTGTAGCATAGAGGAAATTTTGACTTATATCTGTAAAGTTTAATCTGGAGTACATGCGTGGTGGTTAGCATTAATAACTTACCATTGGGAAATTTCGTAGTAATCTATTTTGAGCATATTGATTGTCAGCAGAAAAGCAATCTGGTTGAAGCTTGTATATGGAGGGGAGAGTTACATGATTGCAAGTAGAAATTTTAACTTTTATTTTTTGATTCGACTAATCATATTAAATGTTGTATTGACTTTGTAGCCAAGAGGAAATTTTGACTTATATCTATCAAGTTTAAGCTGGAGTACATGCATGCAATCTACAGTTTTATGCTTGAGTTTTATCTTTCGAGTATTTTTTTTTGTTTTAATTTATTTGTCGAGTATTTTTTTTTTGTTTTTAATTTATTTGGGTATGCATGCCCTCCATGTCGATGATCATTTGACATAAAATATTGTATGTTGTTTGTTGAGCTTGTAAATATGTTTGCCTCATTGTCAAAAGTTGGTGCTAAAAAATACTTTCAATTGAATGCAAATAGTCATAAAGAGTTTTGCTTTTTCTCAAAGGAACTTACAGTTTACAAGGATTGTAGAAGAATTCCCCAACCGAGTTGAATTATTCTTGCGAGAATTTCTGCATAGTAAAAAATGTCAAATTAATATCACTGTTACATATAAAAATAAGAGGTTAAAACTCACTTTAATGCTATTGAAGTTGAAATATATTTCTTAGAAGTCTAAACAATATTGAAGTTGAAATATATGTCTTAGAAACTTAAAGAATGTGAGATTAAAATGAATATAGATTAATTCATTTGTTTTGTAAATAAATTCACTATCCTATTATTATTACGGATAATTTCATAATTGATTAAAGATGACAATTTTTTATTTTTTAAAATTATATCAATTAAAATCATTCAATTCAATTCATAGTGAATAAATAAGTAAAAATATATTTTAAAATGAAACAATTAACAATTTCGTTGGGCTAGCTTAGCTTTCTATTCATCCATTTTTATAGTTATCCATTGATTCAATTAAGTAATTAAGTTAAGTTTTTTTTAGAGGAAATTATGCTATATTCTCATTTTGATTGTGCTATTTTCATATTGACACTGCAAAGTTAATCCATTAATGCGTTGGGATTGCACTTTTCATTTTTTTATTAAATAATGTTGTATTCTTCCTTGAAAGGCTTATAATAATGGGAGGATGCTAAATTCAAATGTACATGTGTCTTTAAAATTATCACAATTTAACAATCTTATTGGCCTCCCTTTTCACCTTTTGGGGCAATAACTAGTTTCAAAATATCTCTTCTAACTATTCCTCAAATATTGTTACTATTAAATTGTAACTTTTCATGCACTTTCCAAATCCTCCAAGTAACAAAAGGAACAAAAAATTTCGATGGCAGAAAAGGAACAATTATAACAAAGGTGATGACCCTGATTGGGGCACATGCCGGTGGTTGGAAATTCCTATTGGAAGTAATGAGGCGTACATATGAATTACGTACCATCGCCCCCAACACACTCAAAATGATAGGGGCGGTGGCCCTTAGCATGAGTGCATGCAAGGGTGGTGGGAAAGGTGGCAGAGGCTGTAGGTTTTAACCCTGTACAGAAATTACCTGCATACGAATTCTTAAACAAAGAAAATAAACAATGCGAGAGCATAACACATAAAGCACATATGCACAGAGATTTTCCCCTGGATCCCAAAACCGGGACTACCAGCTTGGTTTTTCATTATATTCCTTTCAATGTTACAATATATATTTATACATGTCAAAGCATCCAATACCATGGACCGAAAACCATCGCGTCCAAAACCATGGACCGAAAAACCATAGGTAGGTTCGCCAACCTAATATAGGGTCCAAAATAATTTTTCTCGGGGCGCTACCCCGGACCCCGTAGAGGGGGGCTACCCGCCCCCCTCAAACCCCCCGGTAAACTACGTAGGTTAGTCGTGGAAAGAATATAACACAACCCAACAATCTCCCACTTGTTGTTTTCTTTCCACAGGGGGCCACAGGAGAGCTTAGTCAGTTTTTCAGCCCTGAAACACCCATTGTTTCTCTACACCAAGAGAACTTCTCAGAGCTCACAAATTTTGTCAATGCATCTGCAGTATTCTTCAAAGTGTCCACCTTTACGAGCAACACCTTTTTGTCTTCTATCATATCCCTCACAAAGTGATACTGAACATCAATGTGCTTTGTCTTTGAATGATAAGCAGGGTTCTTTGCCAAGAAAATTGCACTTTGGCTGTCACAGTCTATTCTTATAGCTCCCTGTACCAACCCCATACTTGAACACAATCTCTGCAACCAAACTGCTTCCTTGCTTGCATGAGTGGCTGCCATGTATTCTGCCTCTGTAGTTGATAGTGCCACTACAAATTGTTTCTTACTCATCCAAATGACTGCACCTCCAAATAGGTTAAACACATACCCACTTGTAGATCTTCTCTGATCCAGATCTCCAGCCCAGTCTACATCAACAAAGCCATGAATATCCAACACTCTGTCCAATCCTGGTCTTCCTTGGTAGCACAAACCATAGTCACTAGTGCCAAGCAAATACCTAAAAACCCGCTTCACTGCTGTCCAGTGCTCCTTCCCAGGTTTTGACATAAACCTGCTCAATACTCCCACTGCATGTGCAATGTCTGGTCTAGTACAGACCATTGCATACATCAGGCTACCGACTGCACTTGCATATGGAACACGGGACATGTCCTCTTCCTCTTCTTGTGTCTTGGGACACTGTTCAGCAGATAACCTCACACCTACAGGAATAGGAACCTTCACCGGTTTACTATCCTGCATATTAAACCTCTGCAGTATTGTCTCGACATACTTCCTCTGGTTTAACCAGAGCTTCCTCTTTGCCCGATCTCTTTTAATTTCCATGCCCAAAATATAGTTTGCAGCACCAAGATCTTTCATGTCGAATTTGGAGGACAATTGGGTCTTCAAATCCTGGATAATTTCTTTGTCATTTCCAACCAGCAACATATCATCCACATACAAGACCAGATAAATAACACGGTCACCAATTAATTTAAAATACACACAATGATCTGCTTTGCTTTTGGTGAAGCCAAGTCCCCGTATAAATGTATCAAATTTCTGATACCACATCCTTGGTGACTGTTTTAACCCATACAGAGACTTCTTTAACTTGCATACCAATTCTTTCTTACCCTTCACCGCAAAGCCTTCAGGTTGCTTCATGTAGATTTCTTCTTCCAAATCCCCGTGAAGAAATGTTGTCTTCACATCCATCTGTTCTACCTCAAAATCAAAAGCAGCAGCAACAAATAAAAGTAATCTAATAGAAGTTACCTTGGCAACAGGAGAAAAAATATCACCAAAATCAATTCCCGGCACCTGGGAATAACCTTTTGCTACCAACCGAGCTTTGTATTTCTCCACCTTTCCTTCTGCATTTGTCTTCTTCTTGAACACCCATTTGCTGCCAATGGGTTTCCTTCCAGCCGGCAACTCCACTAGATCCAAAGCCTCATTTTTGTGCAAAGATGCCATTTCATCAACCATGGCCTCTTTCCAGAGTTTTCCATCCTCTGAATCCACTGCTTCCTTCACAGTTCTGGGATCATCATCAGTAACAGACAAAGCAAAATTTGAACTGAAAGCAGATGGACTATACCTTTCTGGCTGCCTTCTTTCTCAAACTTATATTCTCACAGCCGGAGTTTGTGGCTCTTCATCTTCTGATTCCTCCTCTACTGTGGAGTCTGATTCTTCCTCCTTTGGCTCAAACTCTATTTCCCCGTTACTGGAACCTAGGTTAGGGTCTTAGAATTACTAACACTACCAATCCAAATACAACAACAAACTACTTTTCACAGTGGAATATAAACAAGAGTAAATCAACACGTGCACAAATATAAATAACCTTTTTACAATTTTCAACAACCCTACTTTTTTATATTAACAAACTGTAATATAATTATCTAGGGCCCCCGTACCAAGGATATTGTCCCTCATACATCCACTAGTGCAAGAATACAGGAACAAGATACACTAATGGTCTAGATGATGTAATGCACAATCTTAGCTCCTCTTGTCTTATCCTGAACACAACTACGGGTCCTTTTGCTCCCAATTTGTAGCACTACCTCTATTAATGGTTGTTAGCTTGTTAGGGCCTCACCTAGGTTCAGAGTTAATTTAGCCAAATAGATCCCATTACTACTGGCCCTTTCGGCAATAATCCATGGAGCATGGACTGAGGTCTCACCCAAAGTAGTATGGGATGGTGCTAGAACCAGGTTTCCTCACCCTAGAGATGTCTGATGAGTTCAACTGGTTCGTGGTTTGACCCTGTGTGCAGGTTGCTTCGCGCACTTTCCCATTCCTCGCAGCCTGATATCCTGCCTTCACGCAACCCTACTCAAGGGATGAGCATCACGTTCTACGTTATTAATCAAGACCTTACTTGTATTCCAATATTAGTTAATTATCTTTGCCTACTTAAGGGCTTTAAGTTATACTTAACAACATAAACCATTCATACAGGTGCGCGTAGTAAATAAACAATATATTTGCAAATTATACCAATCATGCATTAACCCAAGAATAGATACACAAAATTATAACGAAACTTCTCTTTATTGATTCCTTCCATGGTTACAGACTCGACTTGCCCTACAAACTCAGCTGCAGGGGTCCGCGCACTAAGCTGCGAACTACTAGGTCTCTGTGCACTCAACTGCATAGCGTTCTCCTACTCTACGACCCAAAAACACACTTCAACCTGTGACCCAATCACTTAGACTTTCTCATGCTTCTCTGATATTCCCTATTCTCTATTTTTCCTTCTTACACTTAGAGCCTCGCTCTATTTATACAATCCCATGGTCCGCGGACCATGGTAGGTCTATCCAGTCGACATTACATTACAAAAGTAGGGTGGACAACCCTGTGACTCTATCATACTTTTGTGCCCTGCGCCCACAATTTGTGGAGCTTTATAATAAGATTCAGTCAAAACTTGGGCTTTAAGCCCCAAAACATGCCTTGGGGGCATTCCATGCCCAACAAGCCCTCAAAACAAACATCGTGACTTGCCCTTGAGTCACTCTATCGACGCGGTGATCTTTTTGTGGAGTCCCTCCAACTGTTCTCGAACTGCGTAGAGGTCAGTAACGCACTGAGCTGCTGCTTGCTGGATCTGCTGCATATGCTGTTCTGAGACCTCTATATCAGAAGTGCTTCTCTGCATCTATGCTAGTATCCCCTAGATTTGTTTATAGTCTCGTGCCTTTGTCTAGATCGTTGGAGCGCGAACACTGTGTGCCTACTAGCTAGTCAGATAGCAGACCACCTGTGTGGGGCTTCAAGTGACTGCCATTCACTTTGCCTGGGAAAGGTTCTTTATTTAGTTTGACTAGCTAGATCATGCCTCCATCTGTGATGTCCTTAACAATGTATGGTCCTAGCCAATGCATTCTGAACTTTCCCGGGAATTTATCAAACTTACTATCATAAAACAATACTAAATCATTCACCTCGAAGGTGCGCAATTTAATATGGCTATCATGTTAGGCCTTCTCATGCTACTTTTGCACCTGTTGATGAAAGGCAGTTGGGAACCGTTCCTCCTTAAGTTCTTCCAACTGTGTGAGCCTTTCTTCCAGGGCTTTGCAGTCCATCATACCTGTGAGCGCTGTTATGCGTAGACTAGGTACAATATTCTCCATTGGCATGACAACTTCCATGCCATAAACTAACCGGAAAGGTGTTTGTCCCGTCAGTTTCTTGCACGTTGTCCTATAAGCCCATAGTACTGTAGGTATGCACAGGTCCCAATCGCTTCACTGTGTGTTACAAACTTTGGTTAGCTCAATCTCCAGTATTTTGTTGAATGCTTCTACTGTCCCATTGTCTTGTGGGTGATACGATGTGCTTTTCTGATGATACACCTGGAACTCTTTTATGAGCGCATTGATGGTTTCATTCAGGAAATGTGTAACGCAATCACTTGTTAAGATTTTCGGATAGCCAAATCAAGTCAACACATGTTCAAACAAAAACTTTGCAGCTGTAGCGGTCGTGTAGTATTTGACCGGCTGCGCTTCCACCCAACGAGTCAAGTATTCCGTTGCGGTGATGATGTATCACATGCCCGTTTTTCCCTGAGGTTTGATAGGTCCTACAAAGTTGTTTGCCCACTTTTTGAAGGGTTGCAGCATCATTTTTGGATTCAAAGGCATCTTGTCACTCTACGATGGTTTACCAGTCCTTTGACATATGTCGCAGGCCTTACAGTGTGATTTTGAATCCTAATGAAGGGCTGGCCACCACAACCCTGCGCAGAGAATCTTTTGTGTAGTTGCTCGTCCTGCAGTGCCCCCATGTGCTTCCGCAAGGATTTGACTTCGTTCAAATTCAGGTATGTACCTTCAAAGTATCTCATCATTTCCCATTTTGTATAAGTGACCCGCGATGATACAAAAATGCATCGCGTGCACCACCAATTCCTTCTTCTTTTGGACGGAGTATTCCTTCGGTGTAGTCCCTGTCATCAGAAAGTGGATTATATCTTCAAAGTGTTTGTTTGTGACATGCACAACAAAGAGTTGTGCGTCAGGTAATCCTTCCTCCAAACTAATAGGTTCCTTGCCCATCTCAATACATGAAAAGTGATCTGGTCCTGCATTTAGGTGTCTAGGTTTTACCACGACCTCAAAGTCATATTCTTGGAACAATAAGAGCCACCTACAAATGCACCCCCCAATACAGGCTTATTGACCAAGTATTTTAGCGTGGAATGGTCTGTATACATCTTGAAATGTCCTCCTAGGAAATAGTGCCAGTATTTTTGGAGCGCGTACACCATAGCCAATCCCTCACGCTTAGTTGTGGCATAGTTCTTTTCCGCTTTGGACAACCTGCGACTTGCAAACGCGATAGGGTGATCCGAGCCCTCTCTGCCCCCTTGTGTGAGCATCGCTCCCAGTGCTATACATGACGCATCAACATGGACATGAAACTCCACATCCCATTTTGGGAAGACCAGGATTGGAGCGGAGGCCAATTTCTTTTTTAGGACATCCAGGCTCTTTATGCAATCATCATTCCAGCAGAACGTGACATATTTTTCAATAGTTTATCCATTGGCATAGTGATCTGGGCATATCTTTTGATGAACTTACTATAGTACCCTGTATGTCCCAAGGTTGTGTGCAACTGTTTAACACTTCATGGTGCTTCCAAATTCAGAATTACTGCAATATTTGCAGGATCTACCATTAGTCCCTGTTTGCAGACCACATGTCCTAGTATGCTCCCAAAGGGAACGAGGAACACACACTTCTTAAGGTTTAGCACAATTTGCAAGCATCCAGCATCAAGTGTAAGCTTACTACGTGGTGCTTAACCAATCCAAATACAATCCAAGTATCTAGATAGACCTATAAGAATTTATGGATATATTCTTTGAAGGCGGCTACAACTATGTGTGAAAAGATGGCTGGCGCGTTCTTTAACCCAAACGGCATGACAATGTATTGAAAGTAGCCCCACTCCATCGTGAAGGTGGTCTTGCTCCTATCTTCTGGTGCAATTTTGATTTGGTGATACCCTGAGAACCCATTGGTGAAGGAATATGCTTCTTGTCCATCGAAATTTTTCAATACCTCATCTGTGAACGGGGCTGAGAATGGGTCGTGTACACAGGCGTCATTCAACTTCCTGAGGTCCACGCATATTCTTATTTCACCCTTCTATTTTTTCTCCTGTACTACCATAGGGCTTACCCAGTCGACTTCTTCCACCTGCTTAATAATTCCAGCTGTGAGCATTTTTTCTAGTTCTATGCGAACCTTTTCCTTGTACTTCAGATTCAAGCAGTAAGGCATCTACTTAACTGGCTTAGCATCAGGTTTGAGCGTGATTTTCATCATCCCTAAATCACCAACGATCCCCATTAAGTCCATAATCTTGGTCAGGAATAAGTCTTGGTACTCGCGGGGTAACTCAGTGACCTTATCCACCGTGGCATCATCCAAATAGTCATCGAGCGTTGCATACTTCGGTTTAGCCTCCGTCCCAATGTTTACTTGCGTCGTTTTTACCGGCACGGTGATGTCAAGATCTTCAATCAATGGTCCTTGATTCTCGCGATAGCCTTCATTTTCTAGAATGTTAGCTTTTCGTGGATCTTCATCATCTTCCTCGATGTTTACATTGTAACACTCCAATGCACAGCTCATCTAGGTCACCCATTCCGGCTGAAGCACTTCCATTGGCTCCTGATGTATTTTGAAGATAGCTTCTTTTACTGCTTGTAGCACATCATCAACAGAATCCCACCAACGATCCTCAAACGTGAAGGTTAACAGGAATCCTTCGCGTAGGATATTCCATTCCCTTGTGCCATGGCAGAGCTCCATTTCTATATACCAATTCATGGGCATAATATCCAGGGTATAACATAATAGGTTTACCCACTCAGGTTGGGGCTCTTCCCTGTAGACCTTGGTCCATTTTGTGAGGTGTGCATGTGGATCATCCCGCCTGTCATAGTTGTCTGTTAACCACATCTGAGGCGTCCCAAACCGCATGTGTATCATCCTTCTGCATTTGCACTAGTCCTCAAAACTTCTTTGGTGAGTACCCCACCATCTTGCAAGCGTAGCGCACAGTACCCATTCTAGAGCGTCGAAACACTATTGTTTCGGTACTTCTCTTTCAAATTTGTTCAGGAAATCATCCACCTCACTCAACCTATCATACGTAGGTATATCTATTACCTTTTTTGCCACACAACATAGCGACCTTGTCATCATGTAATAGTTGAGTGTGGTTACCTCGTGTAACCTGTTCTACCATCATTCTATCTCTTTGTTAGAATCTGATGTGCAGGAGCTTTCAGGCTCCCATGATATTCGACCATCCGCTGTTGGATTTACCCAATCTTGCTCCCGTGTGGTTGTCTTGTAGATGCAATCTAGATCATCGTCGCTATAAATGCAAGCTACCTCTCGAGCATTCTAAAGTCTATAAGGCAGCTGAAGCACCTGGAAAGGATCGTCATTCATCCTTCCTTCCTTGCTAAATTTTCAGAAGAATTCGGCCATATGAACTCCTTGAGGGCCTTGGTGTTATGCATGCCTTCATTGAAATCATTACCAAACTCTTTTGGTAAATTGAGGAACCTCCATCACATGTATTTGTGCTTTCAATTGGAGAGGTTGCTAGATTCCTTAGGCATCTTGACGAACCTCCACAACTTGGACCGGCAAGATTGCCATAAATTGGAGAGGTTGCCAGATTCCTTCTGCAGCTTGTCGAACCTCCACAACTTGGACCTGAGTGGGTGCAGAAAATTGGAGACGCTGCCAGATTCCTTCGACATCTTGAGGAACCTCTACCACATAGACCAACATGGAGCTACATGGGTGTGAGCAATTGGAGAGGCTGCCAAATTCCTTCAGCAACTTAAGGAACCTCTACCACATAGACTTGCATGGGTGCGAGCAATTAGGGAGGTTGCCAGATTCCTTCGACAACTTAAGGAACCTCTATCACATAGACCTACATGAGTTCTATCAACTGGAGAGGCTACCGGATTCCTTCGGCAGCTTATCGAACCTCCACAGCTTGGACCTCGGTTGATACAAGAAATTGGAGAGGCTGCCAGATTCTTTTGGTAGCTTGACGAACCTCGACAGCTTAGACCTGAGTGGGTGCTATCAATTGGAGAGGCTACCAAATTCCTTCGGCAACTTGATGAACCTCCAGTATGAAGCTGTAAGTGTGCATGAAATTAGAGAAGCTGTCAGTGTGCATGCAATTGGAGAGACTGCCAGATTCCTTCGATAGCTTGACGAACCTTCACAATATGGACCTATCTGGATGCACCAAATTGGAGAGGCTACTAGATTCCTTTGGCAATTTGCCGAACCTCCACAAAGTGAACCTGCATGGGTGCAAGAAATTGGAGAGGCTGCCACATTCCTTTGGCAGATTGATGAACCTCCACAACATAAAGCTGCATGCATGCTATTAATTAGAGAGGCTGCTAGATTCCTTCGGTAGTTTGACGAACCTCCAGAGCATGGACCTGTCGATATGTAAGAAATTGGAGAGGCTACCAGATTCCTTCGGTAGCTTGATGAAACTCCACAGGTTGGACCTGAGGTGGTGTGAGAAATTGGAGAGGCTGCCAGATTCCTTCAGCAACTTAACAAACCTCCATAGCTTGGACCTGAACTCATGCGAGAAATTGGAGAGGCTGCTAGATTCTTTCGACAGCTTGAGGAACCTCCACATCTTGAACCTGCTTCGCTGCAAGGAATTGGAGATGTTGCCAAATTCCTTAGGCAGTTTGACAAACCTCCACCACATCAATCTATGTGACTGCGAGAAATTCGAGAAGCTACTAGATTCTTTTAGGAGTTTAAGTAGCCTTAAATATTTTGTTCCTCTTGTTCTAATTTAAGAATCTCAAGCAAAACATTTGGAAATATAATAACACTCGAGCATAAAGATCTTTTCGACTGTAAAACATTTAAAGTATAGCCCTCGCAGTTGGGGCACCATAGGTCCCTAAAAGTACTGAAGTTGAGGGGCACAAATTTGAAGAAAGAATTGCCAAGTGTGATTGAACTCCCCAGTGATTTAGAAGTTTTGTGGATATGAAACCTTTGCTGGACACGACAATGCCTTCACTGGGTGACTTAAGGAAGTTGAAGGAATTGCTTGTCCAGTATGGCAGGGAGTTGAAGTGTTTGCCAGCTTCGCTTGAACTATCGAGTCAGTTGAGTTGGTTGAAAGTGGTTGGTTGCCCCATAACGCACACATCAAAGCTATTCCATGATAATGTTCTATACCCCAACCTTGAGAAATTAATCTTAGAGGAGTGTATTCATCTAGTGGAGACTGGAACATTACCCAAGACACTCAGAGGTGTACTTGTTTAGGTGTGATAATTTGAGAAGTATAGAAGGTCTTTGTGGTCTTCCAAGGCTTTGAGAGGGATCCATAAAATCTAGTTACGAACTTCAGGTGTCGTCGAGTTTAGCAGAGACATTGAAGCATAACCGTGTGGCACTAATGATGTGGTAGTAAGACAAATTAAAATTTTCGATTTGCAATTTAAGTAAAATGGAGTAAAATATTATAGAGTGAATATGCTTTTCCTATATTTTTTTAAATTTATATTTAAAAGATATTTTCATAAAAAAAACTTACAATTGTATTTTCATTAAATACGAAAATTAGTTATATTTCTTTTTATTTTAAATATTAAGATTATAACATCAAGAGATTCAAATGAGATAAGTATTTTTTCCCACTAAAGTAATTTGTTTACTGAAATTAATTGAAATAGTATTTTTTTAAGTTGAATGGATGTGTTTAGTTTTTTAAAAACTTGTTTTTTAATATTTGTAAAATTTACTGAAATTAATCTAAATTAAATAGAAATAGAAATAATATATAATATGTAATTTTTAATTATAAATAATTATAAATATATATTTAATTTCGTCAAATATTATCATTTTATTTTTATCTTATTTATTTATTTTTATATTATATTCTTCAAAAAAAATTTCAAATATATTAATATAAAAGTTAAAATATTTTGTATAATTATAAATTTATATAAACATATACTTAATTTTGATGAATATTATTTTTTTGTCTTGTTATATTTAATTCATTTTTATTATATTTTAATCTTTTTTCACAAATCTATGAAAAATGTTTATCCAAAAATAAAATTCATCATTTAATTGACATAAATATATATAAACATATATGTTTGTGGTTTGTAACCATGTTTGTTGTTTGTAACAATGTTTGTGGTTCCTAACAAAAATGTATTATGGGTTTGAATTGTATTAATAATGATTATATTGAATGTTAACATACTAAAAACCATATTAACATAAGAAAGAAAATTTATAGTTAAATTAGCATCTATATTAACACAAGAAGGAAAATTCATGGCTAAATTAGAGATGCTAGAGAAGACTTGTCTTTCAATTTGGGTTGTATAATTTGAATGTGCTCAAGCATAATTCTTCCATTGTCTTGAGGATCACATGGTTTGAAATGTCAACCAAATCTCAATGATGTGATTATTCCGAAAGACAATCTCGTTAGCATAAGTCTTCTTTAGGGAGGTCATGAGCCTTTTGCTTACCTACTTTGCTTGTGTATTTCCTTTTTTCATTATATCTTTGTGCAAACATTGGTGCCAAAGGAATTGGACTTGGAAGGCTAATCTGGAGTAGGTTATCCCCTTTCTATTTGACTTATGTAGGGACCTTCCCTATGACATCATTTTTTTAAGGCAACAAGTTCTAGATATAGGAACCATCTGATATTTAATGAAATATGAAGTGATACAGTTTAAGATACGACATTGAAAAATAAGCAATTAGAAAATCCATTTGATACTAGTCAATCGTTAACCACATCCTTTATGAAGTTGCATATTAATTAAAAGTACATCAATATCGAAAACACCTAAATTTGAGATACTTGATTGGTCCAATATTTTATTTCTTTCTAATCCCCCTTTACCCCAAGATTTACTCTTGATTTAGTTTACCTGGTTTTAAAATGACACTTACTTCATTATGAAAATTGGTATGATTACCTTATTTTAATTGTATCTCAATGATTTTTTTTTTATGCCAAAGGTGCTAATTCAGTCATTCCCTTCAAGAACTTCCCTTTGAAGTTCCAAGGGTCTCGCACCAATCAGTGCTTTCTTGATGCCAAGGGTCCAAGTCGGTCGTTCCCTTCAAGAACTTCCCTTTGAAGTTCCAAGGGTTCCATGTCGCTTGGCCTTCAAACATCCAATGACAACGAGGGGAAGAACTAGGTGCGACAACAGAGACTTCTATATTCTCCTATGTTTCTATCTATAGTGAGACTAATGGTGTTGGGGATTGAAGAATTCACTTCGATGTGCACCCACTGTAAAATCCCCATGAAAGACCCAATCTAGCACTACCCCCAATGACATCCTAATCTTTAATACGAAGGTACCCCAATACTTCTAGCCCAAGTCACAGCGGGAGTGCTAGCATGTGGAATCAGTGACATTATCCCACCCCTCCCGTAAGGGTCCATCTATCTATATAGACATGTCACCCATTGATCTGAACTTATGCATAAACAAAACAAAATACAAATATAAACATCAACACGGAGATGCAACAAAACTAGATCTTCATTTCATCAATATCAATGAACTAAAAGATGATTACATATAGAATGGAAATAAACTAGCTCAGGCGATGGTAGCTTATCTCTGAGATGAGATGTAGCGGCTACATGCCTATGAATTATGTTACAATGAGGCTCAAGGGTCTTTTTATTATTTGATAACAAAGATAAACACTGAACAATGAAAACCCTAACCCTAGGAGATGGAACAACAAGAGTTTGTTGGCATTATGACTAATGCGTTGTCATTTATGACAACCTACTTGATGAACATGTCAACAGGATGTGTCTACATGCGACAAAGAGTTTGGTCAAAGGAATAGCATTATTAATCCAAGTTGTCATTGATGTTAATATGGCATAGACCGATATATCAATATTACTGAGATGCCTAATGATAGTTAAAATTCTTATTTGATAAGGATATCATGAATGAAGATGTCAAGCCACTAAGAAGAAGTTTTGTCCTAGATGCCTATTGTTCATAATGGATCATTGCACTATCATGATGACATATATGGTGAGACTACATTTGATGACATGGAAAATGAAGGAATTGGAGATCACTTGATGGCATGATGATTAAAGACATAACAAGTGGAGACCTCACTTAAAAACACTTGGTGACAAAGAAGAAGCTCGTACTGTCCCAATCATTTCTACACTAAATAATGACCAGTTATATTGAAAATTAATTTTCACCTCCTTATATGCAGAATATCATTATGAGACCTACACCATATCTTAGAGCATAATTTTGTCTTTCCAATGAGCTATTTCACAACCCGAAACTCCAAGCGGTTTGAAAGTTATGAATTTTTGAATTTGTTTTATTAAATCTGAACATGGAGCTGAATTGAGCAACCTACACAAGTCGGCCACCAAATAGAGGACGTGACTGTTCATTTCAAGGACAGAAAGGGTATATAAAGAGAGGCTCAGACCTCTGTTTTTCTTAAGTAATTTCAGTGAAAACACAAAGAAAGAGCACCAAACAGCTAGGAGGTCGAGGAATATGTTTTAAGATCACAATTTGGGCATTTTCAGTGATTAAAATATTCTTAAAGAGTTTAGACTTAAGGACAGAAGAACAGAACTTGTGACAACCACCTTTGGAGGATTATTTGTAATAAATATATCTTTATCTTAGGATCTCTTTCACCTTTTGGAGAAGCACAGATCATTGTTTGACAATATTGTGTGGCTCGGATAGACATTCTTTCAAGAATAGTCTCAAGAACAATCTCCAATGGATAGATTGCGGAGTCTTGTTCCTTGGTTTTTTATGGAAGAAGACTTTGGGATAGAAAATAGTCCTGCCATAATTCAGACAACAGACTTTGGATACCTTTCAAGGCCTTGGACAATTATATTGGAAGAAACTCGGTCAATCTGTCTTTATCTCGGATTTGTGGAAGACATTCATAATAGAATTTAATTGGATATTGATAGGCTGCTACAACAATAAGGATTAAGTTTGAGTTCCTAGTTTGAAGTATAATTGGACCCTGGACAGTGAAAAAAGAATAAATTCAAGCTCAAATTTTCTTGGTGTATAGTGATAGACTGTGATCTTGAGGGTAGACTTGCTAAAGGTTTGGGAAGATCTGAGATTGGCATTTAAAAGGTTCAATATTGAAGAAACTATTTTGAAGATTTGACAGTGAGTAGAGCTTTGAAAAAAGTAAAAAGAAGAATTTGGTCAAGGACATACAAGTAAGTGCATCACTAATCAAAGCTAGTGAAGGGTTTTGGAGACTTTGATTGAAGTATTTATCCAATGACCTTGAAGAAGATTGAAGATATTTTGAGAAGCCTTAAGAGATCTTGGAGATAACATTGAAGAACATGATGCATCATTGATGTCATCATGAGGTGACTTGGAGAATTTGCTTGGAATGATGAAGAGAAGTGGTGACACCTTCTATATTACCAGGTTGTAACTGATGATGTAGCATGAAGACTACAATGAATTTGAAGATTGATAGGGCTTAGTAAACAAGACCTTGGGATCCATGGAGTACAACCAAACATATCTTGACAAAGTGAAGCTATTGGGCTGGAGCCCTTGGGTTTGGTGCCTCAGAATTGACAAGGTTGGTGCCTTGGAAAGTCCAAGTTGGTGCTTGGCAAATATAATATTGGTGTCCTTGGAGTTGGTGCTCATAAACTCAAGGTTGGTGCCTTGCTCAAGATAGGGTCAAAGCCCTAGAGGTTGGAGCCTCACTAAAGTCCAATTTGGTGCTTGGAAATAGGTTGGATTCAGATCGGTGTCTTCATCTAGCGTTGGAGCCCTAAATATATTGTACTTGATTCATTGTAAAGATTATATTAATAAAACAATTTATTCTTATTATTCATTTTGTGTTCTAAATATAAGTGATCTAACTCGTAAAAGTAACAGTTGAAAATAAATATTGATTCACTCCCCCCTTAGTATTTTCGACAAGCAATTCGGAGACAAAGGAATGATAAAGATAAACTTTGAAGAAGTATATGCGGGTTGTGTGCAGCAAAGCTGCTTACACACACAGGTATGAAGAGCAAAAGGCATGTACAGTTTCTGAACCAAGGTATTCTAAATACCAAGGGTCTTTACCATGGTATTGACCCATGGTATTAAGCCCAGCAAGGAATATTTAAGCTCGTCAAAGAATACCATCGACATTAGTGTGGTTTTGACCTGTGGTATTGGACAAGAGCTAAGCTATATAAGGAGATGAAGCTCAAAGTGTTTGGGTGTGCAAGTGATGAACATTTCATGAATAGCTAGATATGAATCAAGTGTGCATGTAATGGGATAGTAATGTATTGTTTTATCTCAAACTAAGTATGCACCCGGGAATTTTAAGATGGATCAGATCCAATAGATCTAAAATGACTACATTGATACTGAATTGATTTAAGTTGTAACATTTATGTCTCACACATGTTTTATTATGTATGTCAAGAGATGGGTTTTTCTCTGAAGGTCTAATGTGCAGTGAAGCTATAAGTCAATAATTTCATATTTGTACGCAGTTTTGACAGCCTAAAAAGCACGTACATACATGATTTAATACTGGTAAGTTGCGCATCGATTCATATCTATACACGGGTTTGATTCCTGAAGAGCGCGTATACATGCAAAAGTGTTTTGTGGAAAGCATGTATATAAGCTAGGGTTTTGTTGAATAAGATGTTTGATCAGTCTAATCAGTCTTGATGTGTTTCTGTTGTCTGTCAATGAAGTCTTACTTGATGACTTGGGCTTCATAGTGATGTCTGAAGATGAATTGATTGAGGATTGGTGTGTTGAAGAGTGATGACACAACTCGTTGAATATCAGTGATGGTTTTGTGATTATTTCATAAAGATAGTTATGGTCTTTAAAATGGTGAAGAAGGTGAGTCCGATGAAGAATTTCATTTACTTATGGCATTTGAAGATAGAAGCAGTAATGAGTCTGATACCCCAGAAGAAAAGAATATTTTTATTGAGAATTTTGAAAATGATATATCAGATGTAGTGACAATTACAGATATCGGAAAATACTCAAGTTTGGGAGCACCCCGCTTTCTATTAATCAAGAATGGATACTATGGTAACAAATAATTATCAGGTACGGGCTTTTGTTCTAGTTGTGATCCATTTCCTTTTCTATGAAATAATGATAGGGATGATGACAGTAAAACAACCGAACTTTCACTTATGGGTAAAAGTGAAAGTAAGCACTCTAAATAGAAAACAGATTTAAAAAAGGTGCCTCTAGAAGCAGAAAATCAAGGCAAGTCAGAAACAATGGACAATGCAAATGTGCATATGATAAGAAAATGTGACTATCAATAATGGAAAGAAAATATGAAGTCTAATCTAATGAGTCTTGAGGTTTGGTACGTATTATGTAATGTCTACACCAAATTCCTCCATCAGATGAGGAAGTGTGAATGAACAATAAGGCTTTGAGTGACATCTTTTGTAGCATAACTGATTCAACATTAAATAAGGTTATGCATTATACAACAGCAAAGCAAGTGTCGGATAACCTATAAGAAATTCATGAAGAAATCCCAAATGAAGATTCCCCATCAAGGGATCTACCAGGTAATCCTATCCCTAAAAACATTTCCAAAATGTCAGATGGAGTTCTTGATTCAAAAGAAGTCAGGTTAGAAGAAATTTTTGATCTAAGAACAAAACCTGATCTTTCTTTGAAAAATATTTTTAATCTTAAAGATAAGTTGTAGGAATATGACAATAAGAATCATGCTTGTTATGCAACCAACTCACAAAATAGAAGAACAGATAGATCAGTGACTTCAAAATTAGCTTCTTCGAGGGGGCACTGTCCTTTACATTACACAAATGAATAATTCATGGATGACACAAATGACAAGACCTCTTTTCTATATATAGGAATCTAAGCGGTCACAATATAATCAGAGTCGGCATAACAATAATATTCTAAGGGCACAACAATAAATATATGGGGACTACATGGGCACAACAATACAATAAGTGGGCTGCACTAATAACAATAACGGGCTGCACTAGTAGTATAGGGACCTAACATGCCCCTCTCCTTCAAAAAAGTGTTGTCCTCAACACTTGAGCAGTTTTGGATGCTTCTGTATAAAATTTTCATCCTCCCATGTGTAATCTTTAGTGGGTAAGTTCTTCCACTTGATGAGATACTTTGAAATTAATTGATTTCATAGTTGTTGATTTCTTTTTTCTGTGATTGCTTTAGGTTCCAATATGATTTTTCCGTCCTCTTCAAGTTATGGTAATATTGTTTGAATTGGAAGATTATCACCTATAATCCTCTTTAAGCATGACACATGGAAAATTGGGTGCTCTCGTGAAGATACATGAAGCTCCAATTTGTATGCCATAGTACCAATCTTTTGTAACACCTTGTATAAACCATAATACTTTGGTGATAATTTATTATCCTTCGTAGCTTGCTTGAGGGATATTTGTTTGTATGGTTGTAGTCGTAGAAATACCCAGTCACCTACATTAAAAATTCTTTTGTTGCAATGTTGATATGCCTGTTGTTTCATTCTATTCTGTACCAAAGTGAGGTTATTCTTTAAGAGTTGGAGAATGTGTTTTTGATGCTCGACGTGATCTTCCACTGTTTGAACCTTAGAATTTTCTCTTAAATATGTTGTGATTGATGGTGGATGATATCCATAAAGTGCCATAAATGGGGTCATTTTTGCTGCAGTATGTAAGGAAGTGTTATACCACCATTCTGCTAGGGCTTGTTAGCACCTAAATCTGCCCTAGGCTGAATGAGGGCAAAAATTAGGGTAACCACAAACCACACTCAGTCTGGAAGCTAGCCCTACCAGAATAGGAGAGGGCTCTCTCCGAGTCACGCTCAGTGAGTAGATAATCGAAAACGGTCTGAGATGACTTACAATGAAATATTTACCTTAGGCTAGTAAGTGAATAGGGATTCGGGAAACAATTTTTATGAATGACTGAGCTTCTGGGATGGTATGGGACCAAGGATCAGCTAAGAGCAGAGAATTTAATATGAAGGAACATATTATTCCATGAGGCAAGGCAGGCGGAAAATGTAGCAATTTTAGTTTGAGGTAATTCACAATGAAAATATTACTAAAGAAAGTGAAAAGGGCATAGTCACATGAATCCTTTTCAACAGAAGAATAACACTGAACATGAAATTTTCCCACAGGCAGAGCAATAAAATTGAATTCTACCTAATCTCACTAAGAAAATTTCACTGGAATGAAACATGAATTGAATTATGAAACATAGCAAGATACATATGAAAACATAAGAACACATTTGCTACACTCACAACCACAAGAATCTCATGAAACAGAGCTGTTGCCTTTCATTAATTCTCTGTAAAAAATAAACAGTGAAGAAACAGAGTTTCTTTCCCACAGTCTCCCAGAAGTTACAAGCCAGCCAACACTTTGTAAATAGCTTTCATATAATATATAGAATGTGTGAGGAAGAGATAGAACAGCCAAGGGTTAGGGAGTTACTCGAATAATTACAAAATGGAGATGGAGAGCCAACCATCAGCTACATGTGTAGCGCTCACAAACATGAGATTTGGCTGGGGTGACCCTTTGCCTTCCTTTGCCACTTGGATAGATGCCAATCTGGAGAAAAAACACTTTAAATGCCGCCTTTGGTGCTAAAAATTGAAGTGTAGGTGACCGGGCCCACTTGGAGAAGTCACGAACCGAAATTTCTCGAAACGGGAGCAAATTGGAAGTTTTTCCTCTATGCGTCGCGCCAATTTCTTAGTGCGTCGTGCCACTTTGGGGCATTTTTTGGGGCACTTGCAGGTGTCCAAAATGTGCCCAAGTGGGCTTGTTGGAAAGCCTGTCCTATCTACTTTCTAACCCAACTAGAATTTTTGAATTTGGTACTCATTTTCCCCTCCAAATCTTCATTCTCCCAGGGCTACTTTCTATGTGTCAAAAAAGTGGCAAAGAGGCCATTTTTTGGGTGTTTTTGACCTCTAGGAGGCTCATATCTTGCCCAAATTTCTTTCCCAGACACCAGTAGTCGTGATTTTCCATGATGAATCTAAGACTGCAAGCCATTCCTCATTTGGAGCTCTATAATTGTAGGGTCGTGCCAGTGGTGTGGTGCACAGGGAGAAAACCCTTGTTTTTTGCCCAAGAATTTGTCATGTGACCCAAAATGCCCCAAAAATACTCCAAATTTCTTGTCCGGGCACCAGTAGTCATGATTTTTCATGCTGAACCAAAAAAAGCAAACCATTCCTCATTTGGAGGTCTAGAATTTTAGCGTCGCGCCAGTGCGCAGCACACAAGGAAGTGGCGCAGCGCACTAGGCTTGAGGCACGACGCATATAGCCTGTGCATAGTGGTTTTTACAGGAGACTTTTGGAGGCCTTCCCGGTGTTCAAATTGGGCACAGGATAGCTTGTTGGAAAGGTATTTGAGTCTAATTTCCAACCCAACTATAATTTTTCAATTTGGAGTCTATTTTCTCTGTCAAAAATCAAATCTCTCAATACTGGTCAAATGTGCCCAGTGAGGCTGCCTCAAGGAAGAAAGTTGTTACAGTCAACTTTTGTATGCCTTACTCAACTCCAAATTGAGCTCATGATAGCTCATTGGAAAGCTCTTTGTGTCTAGTTATTATTTGAGATATCAATCAAGTCAAGTTAGGAGAAAACTTGATTTTTCCAAGGTCACTTTAGAGGTGCATCAATTCTCTCGAGGCAATTGTATTTTTGACATTTCTTTAAACCCATGACACCTGTGTAAAAAGTGAAGGATGTTTTTCTTCCTTGGTCTATTGTGGACAAAATATTCTCTCAGTTTTTCCAAATTCATCTTTCCTTGCTCAGAAACATCATTTGAGTGAAACCTACCCCGATGTGTGGAACAAGAGATTTGTCGAAATGAAGCGAAATGAAGGGGATAGGGAGCTTCTAAATTCTTGAGGAAATTTTGGGAAGTATGGAGGGATGTTAGGAAGTAGGGGAAAGTGGAATCTCTAAAATTGATTGAGGGGAAGGGGTCCAAAAAGGAAAAACACAGGCCCAACCTAGAAAACTGCCAGGTTGTAGCCAAAAACTAGGGTTTGTGCGAAAATGAGGAATTTGGGGAATCTCAGTGATGGGAAGTGTTTGATAAGGTATTTTAAGGATAGGGGAAGGTGTATGAACATCAGGATACAAGCTTTTCCAGTGATTTGACCATCCAAGAGAAATTTCCTTCCAAAACCCTAGAAGAGGGAAATGACCTTACCTAGGTGCAACTGAAGCATGAACAAGGTGTGAAATGACCCATTGGAACCTGACATGATGATAGCAACCCTATGAATGATGGTAGACTCAGCTGAATGGTGACATGGACTGACATTTGGACAACTTTGGAAGGAGTACAAGCAAACCCTAGACTTAATGCCTAGTGACCAAATTTTGCTTAAAGACTTACTGAAATGAAATAATTTGACCTTGACACCTTAAAATCACTTTGTAAGAGCATGTTTGATCACTGGAGGAAGGCTGCAAAGACCGACACTAACATTGGCTCCAATAGGGGTGGCAACTCCTTGGAGGTGCCAAGAACTGCAGATCTTTGGGTGAACAGACAGTGCCTTCATCCATTGGGCTATGGAGTCCATTATTCTGACAAACCAACATGACTCAATTTATTGACTGAAACTTGACTAAAACTGAATCAATGCGAACAGAAATGACTGAAAAACTTGACTCTATGAAAAAGGAAATGACTCATGACTGACTTAACTAAAACAAGAACTGACAAAACTTATTCAATGGCAGCAGTCCATCAAGATTCGAGGGTTTCAAATCATGATGACAGCCACCTGCGTACTAATGCAATGTGTACGATCATGTGTAATGTGTTTTCCAATGTAACCAATCAAGTAGATGCCTCCTTGATTGATTCTCTGGGTCAGATCTTCTGGTTAACAACAGATACTGGTAACTGGGCGTCCAAAAACACAGTCGACCATGATCTCCTTCATCATTGAATACTGCAATAATCACCTTCACTGCTAACTGCAACAGATTTGCCATTGGATCATAAAAAACATGAAAATTGACCTCCTGCTGGAAAAACGAGATATCTTTCTCTCTTGCTTCAGATCTTTCTTCATAATGTACTTCAATAACAATATGTTCCTGGTCCTCAAAAACTTCTGAACAAGTAGATGAGTGGATTTCCTCTTCAAAGAACACTTCAAAACATGAAACATAGGAAGAAGAATTTGAAATGGCATCCTGAATGGTCGGATCTTCGGTAATCTGAACATCTTGCAGGTTATCTTCATATGATATGAGAACCAGATTCTCGTTATATTCATTAATCATAAGAAAAGAAACTTCAAATGTTTTGTGAAACTCAAGCATGACCTTTCTGTCATCTATCATAAATTCATCCAGAGAAACTTTTTCACCTACTTGAACAAAGATATCCTCTTGCTGTTCATGAATTGACTAAATTACCTCGTTACGAAGGTTGTTTTTTGATGAGATGAGGGCAGTTAGGTCTGTAACTCTGTCTTCTTCATTTGAGGCAGCCTCAACAATGCAATTCTCTTCTATGAGATTTGGAACAACATGTTTTTCCTCATCACAATCTGAATCTACATCTGAAATGGCTGTCTTGACATTATCACATTTTGAATTTGAAACTTGACTTCTCTGCAGGCTGCCTTCTTTTATGGACAGATCTGAAATGACACTTTCTCTTTCATCACTTTCAACCATATGGAAGTCTTCAACCTGCTGATCTATAAATCTGCTTACAGGACTATCATCATTTTCGAAAGAGGAAGAAGATCCACCATTGCCTTCTGGACCAAGTGCACACTACAGATCTGCATTAACTTGAGCTGTAACATGACCGTGCAAGAGTTGATCTATCTCATCTTCAGACAGAGGAGATAATCCTTTTTGTTTTCTCTTGCTCAAACAGTGATTGTCTTCATTAATTTCAAGTGGAGGAGTCTACAAATTTTCCTCAGATTGCTGATCCATTTCATGTAATTCGTGTTGACTGTCAAGATGTAAAATTCCTTCATCTTCCACTATACAAAGATCTTGATTTTGCTGCCATGTTTCCTGAGCATCTTGATGGGAATCTTCTAGTTTCTCTTCATGTTGCTGAAATGGATTCTCGTACAAGGCTTCCATGATCTCATCATCCATAAAATTATCATCCTCATAGTATTTTCAAGGCTTTCAATAAAAGTAGAAGCATGTTTGCAACAATCATGAACTAGATTTAATCATGGATAAGATTCTTGATATCTTTCAATGAACAGGGCATGAAAATTTTTTAAACAGTAAATACAAGCAGGCGGCAAACTTTCATACCAAGATCGGGCTTCATCTTCCAAGGTAGCCATAAACATTTTCATCCAACAGTATTTAGGAAAATTAATCTTTAATCTATGCACATGAATGTGAAATTTCGCCAGATGAAGAGCAGCGTCATTACCTTCCACATTTCTGAACACAGGCAAATTCTTTGACCAATCTACCTTGGGCAATTTATTTGGAAAACCTGGGATGTGATCTCGGCTCATGGGAGCGTATATTCTTGCAATCCGATCCATCTTGAAAATTTCAAAGCTACTGATCTCTCTGCAGTGGAGTCACCATGAAGCATCGATTGCTGGATTCTTTAGTGAATGGAGTCACCAGGTGAATGTTTTTAGCCTTTCCAGTGTCTGATCGTCGTCCACCATCAACAATCAGATCGGAACTTGAGATATGAACTTGGGGCAAGACAATCTACAAGTAACTTGTCCCCAGTGGAGTCACCACTATGTTAGCACCTAAATCTGCCCTAGGCTGAATGAGGGAAAACATTAGGGTAACCACAAACCACGCTCAGTCTGGTAGCTAGCCCTACCAGAACAGGAGAGGGCTCTCTCCGAGTCATGCTCAGTGAATAGATAATTGAAAATGGTCTGAGATGACTTACAATGAAATATTTACCTTAGGCTAGTAAGTGAATAGGGATTCGGGAAACAATTTTTATGAATGACCGAGCTTCTGGGATGGTATGGGACCAACGATCAGCTAAGAGCAAAGAATTTAATATGAAGGCACAGATTATTCCGTGAGTCAAGGCAAGTGGAAAGTGTAGCAATTTTAGTTTGAGGTAATGCGGATGAAAATATTGCTGAAGAAATTGAAAAGGGCATAGTCATATGAATCCTTTTCAACAGAAGAATAAAACTGAACATGAAATTTTCTCACAGGCAGAGCAATAAAATTAAATTCTACCTAATCTCACTCAGAAAATTTCACTGAAATGAAACATGAATTGAATTATGAAACATAAAAAGATACATATGAAAACATAAGAACACATTTCCTACACTCACAACCACAAGAATCTCATGAAACAAAGTCGTTGCCTTTCATTAATTCTCTGTAAAAAATACACAGTGAAGAAGCAAAGTTTCTTTCCCACAGTCTCCCAGAAGTTACAAGCCAACCAACCCTTTGCAAATAGCTTGCATAAAATATATAGAATGTGTGAGGAAGAGATATAACGTCCAAGGGTTGGGGAGTTACTCGGATCATTACAAAATGGAGATGGAGAGCAAACCATCAGCTACAGGTGCAGCGCTCACAAACATGACATTTGGCGGGGTGACCCTTTGCCTTCCTTTGCCACTTGGATAGATGCAAATCTAGAGAAAAAACACTTTAAATGCCATCTTTCGTGCCAAATAACCGAAGTGTAGATGATCGGGCCCACTTGGAGAAGTCGCGAACTGAAATTTCGCGAAACGGGAGCAAATTAGCAGTTTTTCCTCTCTGCGCCGCGCCAATTTCTCTGTGCGTCGCTCCACTTTGGGGCCTGTTTTGAGACACTTTTAGGCGTCCAAAATGTGCCCAAGTGGGCTTGCTGGAAATCCTGTCCTGTCTACTTTCTAACCCAACTGAAATTTTTGAATCTGGTGCTCATTTGCCCCTCCAAATCTTCATTCTCCCAAGACTACTTTCTATGTGTCAAAAAAGTGGTAGAGAGGCCATTTTTTGGGTGTTTTTGACCTTAGGAGGCTCAGATCTTGTCCAAATTTCTTGCCTGGACACCAGTAGTCGTGATTTTCCATGCTGAATCCAAAACTACAAGCCATTCCTCATTTGGAGCTCTAGAATTTTAGGGTTGCGCCAGTGGCACGGCGCACAGGGAGAAAATCCCTTTTTTTGCCCAAGAATTTGTCGTGTGACCCAAAATGCCCCAAAAATGCTCCAAATTTCTTTTTCGGGTAGGATAGCTCGTTGGAAAGTTCATTGAGTCTACTTTCCAACCCAACTAGAATTTGTTTAATTTGGAGTCCATTTTCCCTATCAAAAATCAAATCTCCAAAGACTGTTCAAAATGTGCCCAGTGAGGCTGCCTCAAGGTAAAGTGCTGTTACAGTCAACTTTTGAATACCTTTCTCAACTCCAAATCGAGCTTATGATAGCTCAGTGGAAATATCTTTGTGTCTAGCTATCATTTGACTCATCAAGTAAGTCATTTGGCCAACTGAGTTAGGAGAAAACTTGATTTTTCCAAGGTCACTTTAGAGGTGCATCAATTCTCCCGAGGCAATTGTATTTTTGGCATTTCTTCAAAACCATGACACCTGTGTAAAACGTGAAGGATTTTTTTCTTCCCTGTTTTGTTGTGGACAAAAACCTCTCTCATTTCTTCCAAATTCATCTTTCCTTGCTCAGAAACATCATTTGAGTGAAACCTACGCCGATGTGTGGAACAAGAGATTTGTCGAAATGAAGCGAAATGAAGGGGATAGGGAGCTGCTAAATTCTTGAGGGAATTTTGGGAAGTAGGGAGGGATGTTAGGAAGTAGGGGAAAGTGGAATCTCTGAAATTGAGTGAGGGGAAGGGGTCCAAAAAGGCAAAACACAGGCCCAACCTAGAAAACTGCCAGGTTATAGCCAGAAACTAGGGTTTGTGCGAAAATGAAGAATTTGGGGAATCTCAGTGATGGGAAGTATTTGATACGGTATTTTAAGGATAGGGGAAGGTGTATGAACATCAGGATACAAGCTTTTCCAGTGATTTGACCATCCAAGAGAAATTGCCTTCCAAAACCCTAGAAGAGGGAAATGACCTTACCTAGGCGCAACTGAAGCATGAAAAAGGTGTAAAATGACCCATTGGAACTTGACATGATGATGGAAACCCTATGAATGATGGTAGAATCAGCTGAATGGTGACATGGACTGACATTGGACAACTTTGGAAGGAGTACAAGCAAACCCTAGACCTAATGCCTAGCGACCAAATTTGACCTTAACACCTTAAAATCACTTTGTAAGAGCATGTTTGATCACTGGAGGAAGGCTGCAAAGGCTAGCACTAACAGGGAAAACCACTTGACTCATTATGTCTGTTTATCATATATAAAGAAATGAAGATATCATTCCAAAAATTTGTTCACTATCTCAGTTTTCCCATTAGATTAGGGATGATAAGATGAGCTATGTGCTAAATGAGTATTCAAACAAGAAAATATTTATGTCTAAAAATTTCCAATGAAAATGGGATCTCTGTCACTTACAATAACCTTTCGGTTTCCATGTAGCTTTTGAATTGCTTCCATAAATGCAGTGGCAAATGTATTGGCTTTAAATGGATGAGATAATGCAAAAAAGTGTGCATACTTGGTAAGTCTATCAACTACCACCAAGATAACACTCTTTCCTTCGGACTTGGGTAAACTTGTGATAAAATACATTGAAACCTCTTCCCAATGTTGACTTGGAATGGATAAAGGTTGTAATAGACCCGGGGTCTTAATTGTCTCAACTTTATTTTGTTGGCAAACCAAACATTTCACCACAAAATTTTGAATACCAGATTTAAGGCCATCCATGAAAAATTCCTTCTTAACCCTATGGTAAGTTTTTAAAAATCCTGAGTCCCCTCCTAAGGGAGAGGTGTGCAATTCCAAAAGAATATTTTGTTTGAGTTGGGAATTCTTACAGACGTATAAGTGATATTTATACCATAACGAATAATTTTTCCGGCTAAATGTATCATATGTACTAGGATCTTGCTGCAACTTTTGAATGTGTTCCCACACTTCTTCGTCATTCTTCCATTCATCCCTTGCTACGTTTATCCAATCCAGTTGGATAACAGAAATGTCACAAGACAATGCTTCCACATCCTCATCATTTCTCGAGAGTGCATCTGCAACAACATTTTGCTTCCCTTTTTTATATATGATTTCAAAGTCATAACCTAACATGTTTGTGACCCAATTTTCTGCTCTTCTGAAGATAATCTTTGTTCTAAAACGTATTTAAGACTATCATAATCTGTTTTCACCTTGAAATGTCTTCCCATTGGGTAAGGTTACCATTTATTAAGTGCATTTAGCATTACCAACATTTCCTTCTCATAAATAGCTTTGTGTAAATACTTTCCTTTGATTAGATGACTTTTGAAAGCAATGGTCTTCCTTCTTGCATTAAACAACACCAATTCCTTTTCTTGAAGCATCACATTCGACAATAAAGGTTTTTGTTAACTCTAGCGTAGCTAAGACCAGTGCTTGGCACATTGCCTCTTTAAGATGTTCAAAGGCCTTCATTGTTTCTAGAGTCCAAGAAAATGCATCTTTCTTTAGTAATTTTTTTAGAGGCGCTGATATTCTCCCATAATTCTTAACAAAATTGCGATAATACCTCGTCAACCCGAGAAATCCTCGTATATGCTTTATCGATGTGGGGATTTTCCGTTCCTTAATGGTTTTAATTTTGCTAGGGTCTACCTTAAAACCTTCATGAGATACAATATGACCTAGATATTCCAACCTTTTGTACTCCAAAGAAACTTTTGGAGGCTTTTGCATATAATTATTTCTCCTCCAATAGTTTGAGCACCCTGTCAATATGTTGAACATGATCCTTCCAAGACTTATTGTAGATGAGTATATCATCAAAAAATACTAACACAGATTTTCTAAGGAAGGGTTTGAAAATGGAACTCGTCAAACCTTGAAGTGTAGAAGGTGCATTAGTAAGGCCAAAAGGCATCAATAAAAAATTCATAATAATCCTCATGAGTTCTAAATGTTGTTTTCGAAATGCCTTCAGTCTTCATTGTGATTTGATGATATCCTGAACGAAGACCTAACTTGGTGAAGTACATTTCTCCACGTAATTCATCTAATAATTCATCAATGGCATGAATAGGAAATTTATCTTTAATAGTGAGCTTGTTGAGCTACCTACAATTCAGACACATGCACCATGATCCATCCTTCTTGTGCACCAATACTGTTGGAGCAGCGAAAGAATTTTGACTAGGTTTAATTATACTAGCCTCTAGCATTTATGCAACCATGCGTTCAATTTCACTCTTTTGGGCATATGAATATCTGTAATGTCTGATGTTTGGAGACACACTTCCTGGAATCAAATGAATAGCATGATCATGATCACGAATAGGTGGGATAACTTTGGGAGTGTCAAATATCTTGGAATGATTGTCCAAAACTTTTTGGAGATATGGAGAAATAGATGATTTCGATGTGGGAACCTCTAGTGAACATAATTGTGCAATTATGGCTCGTTTTTATTTCTTTAGAAGTTTTATATTGATTTTATACGTTATTATCTTTCTCGGTTGCCCTGCAATACCCCTTAATTGAACTTCCTTACCTTCCCAAAAAAAAATCATGAAAATTTCTTGAAAATTAAAAGCTATCGTACCCAAAGTGTGTAGCCGTTGGACTCCTATTACAACATTAATACCACCCATTGGAATGGAAAGCATTGAACTATTCAATACATATCCCCCCATGGACAGCTTTATATTATGACACTTTCCAAAGCAATTTATGGTTCCTCCATTTGCAACCATCACTTGACACTCTGGTGCTGGATATAGGAAGAAATTCAATTCCTTGGCTATCTTACAATGAATAAAATTATGGGTACTACCCAGATCAATCAACATTATTACCTTTCTCTTCTTGATATGTTCTTATATATTGAGGGTTTGAGGAACACTAATTCTTGCCATTGCATTACAAGATATGGTCAGATTCATTTCTTCTTTCTCTAGGTTTGGTTCCTGGTGTATTTCCTCTTCTTTTGACATTTCTTGTTCCTTTTCTTCCTCCTCTTCACAATCTATGTAAAGTAATTTATTGTCAGCACACTTATGACCTTTAGTGTATTTTCTATCACAAATGTAACAAAGCCATTTTTCTCTTTTTTCTTCCAATTGTTGTGGTGTCAACCTCTTAGACAAAATTGCCAAAAGATTAGATAATTGGTCTTTCAGAACTTTGAACTTTGCGAGCAGAACTGTTCTAGTCAAGGCAGTACTTCAATCTATCCCTACTTATCAATTATCGGCAATGGCAGCCCCAAAAGGAGCATGTGATAAGATGACAGAGATCTTCAAAAAAATTATATGGGGGAGTCAGAAGAATCAGAAAAAATGGTCTTTGGTTGCTTGGAAAGATTTAGTGAAAGGCAAGATGGAAGGAGGTTTAGGTCTCAGAGATCCCCATGTGTTGAATCAAGCAATGGGAGCCAAGCTGTGGTGGAAATGGTTGAATGGAGGAATTGACCTATGGAAAAGAATATGGACAAACAAATACAAGATGCCTACAAAACCAGAGGAAATTTTGAGAATAAGGGAAACCCTGAAAGGGTCGATCATTTGGAATCTAGCTAGGCTTAACAAAGATTTGATAAACCAACATGCCTTCTGGGAAATCAAGGACGGTAGCCTTGCACGTTTCTAGGAGGAGGCCTGGCAGCAAAGGGAAAAATGAATAACTTACAGGCCTTAACGGATATAGGTCATGAAGCAATTGAAAGAGGAATGTATGTAGTCAGGGACTTCTGGCAAAGGGAGAACCAGGATGAAGCTTGGAGAATCTGGAGGAGACCGGAAGAATGGATGGAACAAGTAACTGAAGAACAAAAAGAGGCATACCAAAAGGAAATGCAAACAAGAAGAATCACCATAAGAACGGGCCCGGACATTCTGAGATGGGGTCATAAAATAAAAGGAAATTTCTCTATTAAAGAAGCCTATCAAATCCTAAGTACTAGTGGACTAGATGACATGGCTAATACCTGGAAACAAATATGGAATAGCAACTGGTGGCCGAAGGTGACTCATTTCATATGGCTAGTGTTAAAAGGCAAGATCTTGACCTGGGACCAACTCCAGAAAAGAGGTATCCTGGGACCCCCTAGATGCCCCCACATAAACAAAACCAGGAAACACAGGAACACTTGCTGAATACTTGCCCAGAAGCCCAGCATCAATGGGAGGAGGTTAGAAGGCTATTCGGAACAATACATTGGGACCAACAAAGTATTAAACACACAATCAAAATTTGGGGAGATGGCCAATTTGAAAGTCCGGTGGTTATATGCGCTTGGAGCTTGGCAGCAGGGATGAACATGTGGATGATTTGGAAGGAAAGAAATAGAAGAATCTTCCAAAACAAAGAAATGACAAAAAACCAGCTATGGGAAAAAACCTTAGGTCATATTCGAGAAACCATACTGTCGGAAAAATGGAATGAAGCAGATTGGGAGGTAACAAAGGAAGAAGAATGGATTCTAAGGAGACTTAACCTAAATCAAGGTATGATCGCACCACAGTTATGGAAAGAACCCAAGACAAGATATAATGATAATATGAACTTTTCCTGGCCTGCAACTGGATTTATAAAACTTAACTTTGATGGCGCTTCCAAAGGAAACCCAGGCCCAGCTGGGATGGGAGGTTTATTTAGGGATGATCATGGTAGAATGAAATGGATATATGCTGACAATGGTGGCTTCATGAGTAATAACGAGGCAGAACTGATGGAAGTCAGACAGGGATTACAAATAGCCATCAGAAATGGTTACAATAATTTGGAAGTGGAAGGAGATTCACAGTTGGTTGTTTCAAATTCTAAAAAAACTAAACAATGGTGCTTCTTGGGATAAAGTTTTGAAGAGTTGGAGAAATTCCAGCCTCATTCAGGATCTTGAGATAATCTTAAAGATATTTGAGTATATAACGATCAAGCATGTGAGAAGGGAAGATAATAGAGCAGAAGACTTCTTGGCAAATTGGGGAAGTCATGGAGAAAAAAGGAAAATAGATAATAGCTGGAGGCCGCAAAATAGAACTCAGATCTAGAATAGCTATGCTCTATCCTTAACCAGGACAATCATGCAGTCACAATCCAAAGATAGTGGAGATAGAATGCCCTTGATCGGGATCGTCAATAGAGCGGCCGAGGACGACAGAAGGGATTATGACAAGGTAAGGAGAAGTGACGACAGCTGCAGGAAAAACACCGAATCCCCAAACTATATAATGATGACTGAGTTGGCACATGATTCAAGGGACCAGAATAGAAAGAGCGGAGTAAGCAAGATTACAAAGAAAGGAGGTGGCAAAAGCAGAATGCGCAGAATTAAAAAGGATCAGTATATGAAGGAGAGAGCAGACAGAAGAAAGGGTAACTTCTTCGGGATGAAGAAGGAGCTGATTGGGGAGCAGCCTGCTGGTATCTCCAGGAAAGAAAACACTCCGGGGTACAGGAGAGGAAAGGAAATCGAATGGTACGCAAAGGTCGCAGTCGTGGTCGTGGGTGCGGTGGCAGCGACTGGCCAAGGCAAGACCCTCAGGAAGAGAGGCATAATGTAAGACATGGAAATCAAGTCAGAGGCAAAAGGACCATACAAACTGTAATCCAGGAAGCTGCACATGCATATCATGAAGGAACGAATGATGACATCAGAAGGATCATTCAAAATTTAGAATTCGAGGTCCTAGAAGAGCAGTCCTCGTCTGAGACTGAGGAATGGGTAGAGTTAATCATGGACCCAGGGAACATAGGGGGTAAGATGACCTTATACAGGCAGACCCTGCACATTTACTAGATGCTCAAATTTCTTCTAGCGAAAGCTATGGAATAGGTAGCTACAAAAATGACTGAAATTGCCAATGGAGGGCCCAATTTACAAAAGGAGATGAAGAACCTTCAAACTATTATGAGTAGGAAGAATGATAAAATTGAGGAGATGGCCCAAGTTTTGTCCCAGATTACCGATATCGACTCAACCCAGGGGGGACGCATGGATATCTCAAAGGACACTGACTAGAACAAGGGAACCAGGAAGAAATGAGGCACCCTGCTTCAGCTATTCTGTTTTCAATTTTCCTTATCTAAGTCTTTAATGCTCTTCAATAGTTTAAAAGGATGTTTTTGGTGCTCTATACACATAGCTGGTATGGAGAGACTTGTGAAGTTTTGTTTTTGGAATGCATATAATGGACTAAGGTGGCCAACAGATCTGGTTTCCCCTAGGGGCAGGTTGAGGCCACTAATACAATGTATCTGGTATTTTGTTTTAATATAATTAGAGAAAAAGGCACCATCTTTACCTACAAAAAAAAAAAATTACATGAAAATTTTATATATATATATATATATATAAAAGAAGGAATTACGCATTTAGTTTATTCTTAATAAATTTTTGTTTTTAACAATTTTATATAATACATACATAGTTGACATTGAATTAATATAACATGAGTGGGCCTAAATTATATATAGGTTTCCTTCATTCTGAGTTGTAATATCAATAATTAATAATAGTTGTAATTAAAATTAATTAAATAAGTATATTTATTTTTGTTATTATTTATTATATTTGACATTTAATAATATATTGAATTGGAAGAAATTACACATCTTCCTCTGATTGAGAATATGCCTTGATGCAATAAAAAAGTAAATAAATAAAAATGCTTTGATCCATCTCCACATTTGATAGATCGATGGTCTCTCTCTCTCTCTCTCTCTCTCTCTCTCTCTCTCTCTCTCTCTCTCTCTCAGTATATGTATATATATATATATATATATATATATATATATATATATATATAAACTCCATAGGAAGGAATTACACATCTAGTTCATTTTTAAGAAATTTTTATTTTTAACATTTTTATATAGTATATACATAGTTGACATTGAACTAATACAACTTGAGTGAGCCTAATGGTTAAGAGCATGCATTTCCTCCTACAAGGTCATAGGTTCAAACCTATATTTTGGTAGAGTATGTATGACTTTGTGAGGTGGGTCCCTTATCCACGTCAAAGTCGTGATGGTAGATTTTTTTTTTTTGGTAAAACAAGAGTGGGTTCTTCTATTAACTGCAAGATAGATTACATACTTTAGAAAACCTTACAAAGTAAGGTCTAGAATAGGCTATCATAGATTTTTCAAAGTGAAACAGCTATAACAAAATGCAGATGACTCGAAACCTTCAATGGGATGCATATAGCAGAAATATACCAAGCATCCCTACTTGACGGAACATGAACTCGAAAAGATGAGAGAGAGACAAAGTTTAAACTAAGTTCGGATCCTGCTTGACACTAAATTTATGAGCACTTTTTGAGCCCGATGCTCGTATGATACAACCCCTGAAGATCTGTCACTTCTCCAAGATTTCAGAGCAGAAAGTAGCACGTCCTTTAATTTTCAAATCGGACCCGAAAAGGAATATAAACCACCAATCTATAAAGCCTTAGGTCTAGATTGGCACTAAAGTTATGAGCACATTTTGAGCTTGAAACCCGTTCGATCTAACCCCTGAGGATATGACACTTCTCCATGATTTTAGAGTGGAAAGTTGCACATTATGTAATTTTCCAAATGGACCCGAAAAGGAACGAAACCACCAATCTATAAAACATTGGGTCTGAAAAGGCGGTTATCCTCCACTTGCTTTTCCTCCCAAAAACCATATGATTGCGCAGGTAGGTGTGATCCACTGTCAGTGCCCAATAAAGGTGCCTGTTGTTTATCCAGAGCTTTTCATCTATGGAGCGTTCATTTTCGCATGATTTTCTTCTCTCTTTGCCTATGAAAGGCTTACGAAAGACTTACACTTATGCTTTCTCCAGTTTCCTCTAGTCTTCCTTCATGTTCAGTCCTAGTGGTTTGGATTTCTTCCATGTCTTTGTCTGCCTGTTTTTGACAATCCTCCTGCAATTTTCCCAAGGGAGTTGATTCCCACTCATATCTTTTGTAACTGTCTTTGCATACCACTCCTTCATTCACTACACGATTAGCTAGCACGCTTTCTCTTCTACGTACATGTTCAAATCTAGCTGGTCTCAATGTTTGTAGGTGGGAATGTATGCGGTGAAAAGCCTGCAAAAGTCGCCACTGTGTAGAAACTTTTTCAGATGCTTTTTCGTTACATAACTGCTTAGCCACTTCAATAACCAATTCTGAGTTAGCTTCAATAATGACATTATGATAATTTGCCTCAATTAGTATTTCTAGGCACTTCTCTAAGGCCATGAGCTCTACCATGTTGTTTGTGGCTATGCACAGATGACTATGAAAGATTTCCTTTATACACCCCCGCTCATCTCTGATAACTTCACCAAAACCAGCCATACCTGGGTTACCTTTAGAGTCTCCATCTATCTAATGGTAGAAAATATTAATTTGATGTAGATTTATTATAAATTTTATTATAACATCATTAAGTCTAATATTAATATTAATATTCATATTAATATATTATAATATTAAAAAATGTTGAATTACAAAGGACATTGACATATGTATATATATATATATATATATACTCCATGCGTAAGGAATTACAAATCTATTTTGTTTGAACAACACGGCAATAAAACAATAGAAGAGAACTTTACATAATTGGAATCAAAGTATATTAATTAATATATATACATTTAACTAATTACATGTCTTCTCATAGTCAAAAGTGAAATTATATATACACGTCTCCTTCATTATGAGTTGTAATATCAATAATTAATAATACTTGTAATTAAAATTAATAAAATATGTATGTTTTTTTTGTTATTATTTACTATAGCTGAGATTTAATAATATATACAGTTGGAAGAAATTACACACCCTCCTCATATTGAGCTATAGAATTTAAGTTGATGCCATAAAAATCTAAATAAATAAAAAATCTTTTATCCATCTCCACATTTAATAGATCCATGGTTTATATATATATAGATATAAACTCCAAAGGGAAGGAATTACGCATCTACTTCGTTTTTAAGAAAATTTTATTTTTAACAATTTTATTTTATATATATATATATATATATATATATATATATATATATATATATATATATAGATATATATATATATAGATATATATATATAATCTCTCAAGGTTCAAATACTTCTTCAAATCTCCCACCTAATTCGTATAAACAAATACTTAATCATGCTGGATCATGTAGTTTGAGTAATATTATTTATAAAACACTTATAAAGAATGTTGAGTTACAAAGGACATTATAATTACATAAAAAATGAAGATATATATAAACTCCATGGAGAAGGAATTACAAATCTATTTCATTTTGAACAAAACACCAATAAAACAAATATTTTAATTATAAGTAAATTTTATTTTTCAATAGTTTTATATAATATATACATAATTAGCATTAAAATATATTAATTAATATAGATATTTAACTAATTACATGTCTTCTCACAGTGAAAAATAAAACTATATATAAACATCTCCATTATGAGTTACAATATCAATAATTAATAATAGTTGTAATTAAAATTAATTAAATATGTATATTTATTTTGTTCTTATTTATTATAGTTGGCATCTAATTATATATTGAGTTGGAAGAAATTACACATTTTCCTTATATTGAGCTATAGAAGTTTCCTTGATACAATAAAATATAAATAAATAAACATGCTTTGATCCATATCCACATTAAATACATCCATGGTTTATATATATATGTAAACTCCATAGGGAAGGAATTATGAATCTAGCTCATTTTAAGAAATTTTTATTTTTAACAATTTTATATAATATATACATAGTTAACATTGAACTAATACAACTTGAGTGGGCCTCATGGTTTAAGAGAATGTCTTTTCTCCTACAAGGTCATAGGTTCAAAACTAGAGGGGGGAAGAGTATGTATGCCTTCATAGACTTAGTAGTCAAATCACTTGGGAGGTGAGTCCCTTGTCTCACAAATAAGGGGGTCGCGTACACCAATTTGGTGTTGTGACCTTAAAATTGGATAATAATAATAATAATAACACACAGAGTAGATATTAAAATATAGTTATCAAAAGTGAAACTATAGGTGTTGGTGTTATAACTTGTTTTATAAATAATAATGTTTCTTCTCATATTCAACTTCATAAAATCGATCTCCTCAATCAGTACATTTGGATTAAAATTTCTGATTCTAAATCCAATAGGATTTTCCTTGCAATCTGTTATTTTTCTCCTACCAACTCCACCTTCTATAATAAAAACTACTTGTATAAGAATTTCCCCTTCAATACCTTAGAACAAGACATCCATAGCCTAAGGAATGAAGGTAATATCCTTTCACTTGGGGACTTCAATGCTAGAAGCACTACTAACGAGGATATTAATGAGGATACTATCCTAAGAAATAACCATAGCTATGACTCCCTATGGCTATATGATGATGGTGACTTAGCTAGTAGATTCAAAATAAATTTGGATGACATTACTGAGAACCTATTTGGTGCTGAGCTTCTCAATATTTGTAGTTCCTGTTGGACACCTAATCCTAAATGGGTTAGTGTGGAAGCCGAATGGACAAAAGGAGTCCAAGAGACCTTGGCATGTGAAACCCAACGGTCAGATATTGTACTATAAATGTAAATCATGTGTTAATAAAAAATGTACTACATGATTTATCTTTCATATTTTCTCTTGATGCCCATGTGTGTTTAACATGATATCAGAGTGGGCGATCTCCTGCCCTGCTTAAGTGTGAGCCACCTGTTTCTGTGGCCTCTGTAAACCAATGCTCTCCTCCTGATTATACTTTTCTGAGCATTTCTTACAATAGAGGTGGTTACCTCTATCAGTGCTGCCATTCCTCTGCTGTGAGCAGTCCTGGTCCTCTGTGACTTAAATTCTCTATTTTGAAATCCTTTCAGCCACATTTTAGCTGCATTCTCTGTGCACAATAACCCAAATAGAAAATCCTGGCAGCTTTGACGCTTCCACTGACTTGAAAGCATCATTATTCCCCTGCGACTCACTATTATTCCACTGGCCTATTACTTTTGCTACGCTGCTCCTGTAGCTGGTCCCCCTGCAAACAAAACGCTGCTCTCTCCCATACGTTGCTGAAATTTCAGTGCTTGAAACGCTCCATACGCAGCACTCATATATTTGTAACTCCTACCCTGCCATAATGCGCCCAGGTTCATCGTCAGATATTGATTGCTCTGCTCCATTTTTTGAAGTTGTTGATGGGAAACTGATGACCTCTTTCGCTGTGTCTGGCTTGTACTTCTTATTCTGCTGCAACATGGTGATTTGGATTATAACATTCACAGTTTGAGAATAACCATCTAAGAATGTATAGAGCTATTTGATGTTTCAGCGCTGACCATATACAGATGTTAAAGATTGAATTCTCTGTCGATTCTCTATCCCTCTGGTTGATTTATTAATTAAACTCTATCTTCTGTACATTGAATGTCTGCGTTTATTGAATGCTGGGACCGTGAACCCTCTGCGTTTGAGCAAACTTTATTATGCGAATTGAACTAATTGAATACTGCGTTAAATGTTGAATGTTGTTTTGTGGAAGAGAATGAATGTTGCATAACCACGGTGCGGTGAAAGTGGACTGAGACTCTGCGTGGCGTGGTTGCTGGCTCGTAGACCGTGCACGTTGTATTGAAGAACAAACGACTCTGCTACAGGATCGAAACCCCGGCCAATCATTTCCTCCAGTAGAGAATTTGCCTGGTTGAGACTATGTAGATGTGGGGACTGGGCGAGAGCTGCCGGCTTTGGATGACCAAGACTGGAGTGGAGACAAGCATTTCTGGACAGCGCTATATCAGGTTCACTGTTCCTTGGAAATCTATGCTATTATTTCTCTAGTTGTGACTGGTGTATGAACTTGTAAGTTCACTCATTTCACTGTATATCTATAACCGAACTTAACTTGCACTATATACAATTGTGAAGTGCTAAATATTGAAGGAAAAATGGTGAACCCAACGCGAGAACTGAACTGAACTGTAGACGACCGGGCATTTGAGGGCTTCGTAGTGCGGTTCCTGACAAGGCATCTTCTGGAGCAGCTCGAGGCGACTCTTCCTCTTCCATTATAAAGTCTTTCCCTGTGCCTTTTGCGGAACTCCTGTTGTAGATTACGTATTGTGCGAGCCCTGTATCTGATCCCGAGTCTGGTCTGTAAAGAATGTTGAAAGACTTCCAATAAAATACACACCGAGGTTATGTGAAAAGTCTTCCAATCAGTGGCATCTAAAAGCATAAGTGACAACATCAAGTGTACAGTTTGCTGTTCAAAACGAGTTACAGTTTGCTGTTCCTGGCGGCCTTATTGGTGTGGGTACCACAATAGATCCCACGCTGACACGGGCGCTTGTGGGGTAAGTCCTTGGAAAAGTTGGCGAGCTATCTTGGACGTTTTATTTCTGTGCCGTGAACTGTCTTTACATCTATCCTAAACTGTGAGTGTGTTAATCCATTTGGTGAGTACGTTGATCTGATATGCTTAAGAATCTGTTGGTGTATTCTGCTGGTATGGTGCATGTGAGGCATTTAAACTAAACGTTGATTAAAGTTATACACTAAAGGGAGCCCCATACGTGTTGAATTCCTCTTATTATATGGTCTATACATTATGATGGGAATGTACATGTTGAAGTCTCTTTATAAAGTGCGTATGTATGGTATATGATGACATTGCCATGATATACAATATATGATGAGTAATGATGAGTAGTGACTTATATGCTTAGATTGAAGGTAGAAAGTTGAAAATTACCGATCCCTGGGCGGTAGTCGTGATGGAAATAATGGCGACCCTTTGGCAGATTCTGTGAAATCACCGATAAAGAATTACAAATCAAAGAATTCCATACTAACAGCTTTTCTTGGTCGACTGGTATCCGTTAAAAACCTTCACATGAAATACGTGTGCTTTCGATGGACCTGAGAGAACGACAGCAAATGATTTAGAAGAATTTACTACGACAACTAAAGCAGGTATACGCTAGGAACTAACATGCATTGAAATTTTAGAATGAATGCCTCTTGCAGCGCCAATAAGATCTTGGTCACGTTGTTCCGGGCGCTATGAATCTGTTGCCTTCACGGTAAATTATTGGGTTTACGCTCCCACCAATTGCATATATTTCCCAGTGCGCGTACTGGCTGTTCACCACACGAAAGTAGCCATGTCGACACAGTAATATCAAGGTTGAATACCCTTCAGAATCTCATTATTGTAAAAGGTATACACAGAAATTCGCTGAAGCGCGCTTTTATAAAGGCAAGGTCGATGATGAGAACAATATACATATTCAGCTTAACTCAGGATCTGTTAGTCAAATAAAACGGGCTAATGAAATCAAAGTAGGATAAATATGAAATTGTGCATATGGGATTCATAAATTATATCAGCAGGTGTTTCAACGGGGGTCAAAGTATTTATATATTCAAGTCTTGTCTCGTGGAATAAAATAGCAGAAAGTTGGAAGCGTGAAAGAATGTTTAATGAGTTCTCCAAAGCGATAAATTCATGGAGCGTGGAGGTTGGATTATCATAGGTATCTCAGATTTCTTCAAAGAGGCTTAGTGCAGTGAAGCGTGAGCGGTGTAGCTGCTGAAAATTTGTAAGTTGAAATGAAATTGTAGGAGTTCAAACTCAGCGGAGGACCAGGTATTTTAAATTCGCTCAGGGAATAATTTCATTATCTTCCAAAACTGTTTTGGGAAGCCGACCGATATATATATATATATATATATATATATATATATATATATATATATATATATATATATATATATATATATATATCTATATATATATATATCTATATATATATATATATATATATATATATATATATATATATATATATATATATCTATATTATGTATATTACATGTGCGTTGAGCTTGGATTCATATTATTGTGTTGGCGTTGTAAGTGTGTTTAGTAAAACAGAAATCCTGTAATACCTCCTGGCATTTGATATGGGTTTTCTCCTATCCCATGATGAACAACTCTAATTAACAGCAGAATTTGGAGTAGAGAAGTCATCACTTTATTCTTGGTGTTGTACACATTTATGTCATTGTTTCTATACACATTTAACCTCACTGTTTCTATACTATATACATGCAGAAGAGGGTGTTTATTATAAGGTAATATTCACAAAATGCAAAATACAGATAGAAGGTTACAGTTTTGAGCATTCAACAAACAAAAAGAGGTTATAGTTATCGCAGTTATAGTCAATTTGGTCTGCAAACTTGCAAATTCTCATTTAATCAACCAGTTGTGTGTAAATTATAGCGCAAGGTATTACTGTTGGAGAAAATGGCTAGATTTGATGATGTATTAGAGTTACTGAATACACTAATACACTCCACTATTGGTGGGAAGGTAAATGTTAGCAAAGACACTCTTTGTGACATTCAGACCTGCCTGCATGATGCACAAGAAAAGATTGATTTTTTGCAACTAGAATCTCAGTTCCAGCAAGATGAGCTTCAACAGATTTGTCATTCCAAATTGTTTTCTGCTCAAAACAATATGTTGTTCAAGGTTAAACCAGCAAGTGGTGAAATTAGTAAGATTGAGGTTGAATCAGATCCAGAACCCAATAAAGCAGCAGTTGTACATGCAGATGCAGAAACTCAGTCTGCACTTCCCAAGCCCATCATCAGACCTTGGGAACAGCTTGTCCACAACAAGCACAGAACTGGTCTTGGATATGACAAGGACTTGTCCTTTCATATTCCAGACTATGCCAAGCCCATTCAGTTTCAAAGTGTTGGATTTATTCATGACAGTTCACCTGCTCCTCATGACAGTTCACCTCCAGTTGTTCCAGATTCTGCCCCTCTTCCACAGCAACAACAACAACAACAAAAACAACAGATCATGAAATGCCAACACTGTGACCGAGTTGGCCATATGTGTAGGAATTTACAGGGTAAGTTCCTTAGAAAGAACACCAAAAGGACACCGCTCACAACCAGATCTCAAATCAATACACCAGTATTTTTGACGTGGTTAAAACCCTCAGAGTGCAAGGAGGGAAAGAGTCCACGGCCTATCCCAACGTGGGTATTACAGGCAATTTATTAATCAAAGAATGAAAATTTACATAAGCTTCTCTCATGCACGGATTACCCGAACAATGACCCTCCATGCGCTTTAAATAGAACTCATGGACCAATCGGGTGTCAAGCCACGGATCAAGTGTCGATAATACCGAGGAGAGAATGAACCATCGGATCACTACATATCGTGACCGTCGGATTGTAAGTTACAATATGTACAACGGTAAAGAAACACACTTTACCTAACTCTATACCTAACTCTAAACTAGACCAAGTTGAACTTAACTATATCCTGTGTCGGAATATCCTAACATCCCCCCTTAAGAACAACTTGGGATAGGATTGAAGGATTTACAAATATGACACAATAGGAGAAGGAAGGAGGCACTAGAGCCTATCCCCCCTTAGTGACAACTTCCTGAACTCCAAGCATATATCGAAGTTTAGTGAACTTCGCCTCTGTGAGAGCCTTTGTGAAGATGTCTGCAACCTGATCATCTGTTGGACAATATTGCACTTCAAGAACATGGTCATGAATGAGCTTTCTGATGAAGTGCATGTGTAGTTCAATGTGTTTGTTGCGCTGATGCTGGACTGGATCTTTGCATAGCTGAATGGCACTTTGATTATCACACCAAAGTGTGGTTGGATGCTGCTGCTCAAAGCCAAACTCTGATAGGATCTGACGAAGCCACAAGGCTTCCTTACTAGCTTCCACGGCACCACGATACTCTGCTTCTGCTGACGAAAGAGAAATGGCAGCCTGTTTCTTACAAGCCCATGTAATAGGTCCTGAACCAAGAGTGAAGACATAACCGGCAGTAGACTTCCGATCATCAGGGTCACCAGCCCAATCAGAATCAGTGAAACCAACTAACAGAGGAGCTGCTTTGGCACTGTAATGAATCCCAAACTGTACTGTACCTCGAACATAACGAAGTATTCTTTTAGCTGCTTTCCAATGACTTTCACGGGGGTTTTGCATAAAACGAGCAACAAGGCCAACAGCAAAGGAAAGATCAGGACGAGTATGGGTTAAATACAAGAGTTTTCCTACAAGTTGACGGTATAAGGTAGCATCAACTTCAGGAGAAGTACAAGAGACTGAAAGTTTGACTCCAGACTGAAAGGGAGAAGGGGCTGGCTTACAGTCTTCCATGTGAAAATGACGAAGAATATCACAAGCATACTTGGACTGGGAAAGGAAAATACCCTCCTTGGATTGCAAGACTTGAAGACCGAGAAAATAGTGTAAGTGTCCTAAGTCTGTCATTTCAAATTTCTTTTTAAGGCTGGACTTCACATGGTTTATAAGGTTGGGATCACTACCAGTAAGAATAAGATCATCAACATAAAGAACAAGGATGATAAGAGAGTTGCCCACTTTCTTGGTGTAGACAGTATTGTCAGAATGACACCTAGAAAAGCCAGATTCTAAAAGAAAGCTATCCATTTTGGCATACCAAGCCCGAGGAGCTTGCTTGAGGCCATAAAGGGATTTCTTAAGTCGACAAACAAGGCTGGAGTCTGTTTGTATGAAGCCAATGGGTTGTTCCATATAGATTTCTTCCTGCAAGTCCCCATGCAAGAAGGCAGATTTAACATCCATTTGATGGACTTCCCATTTTAAAGAGGCAGCAAGGGAAAGAACAAGGCGGATAGAGTTCATTTTGGCAACAGGGGAGAAGGTTTCAGTGTAGTCAATGCCTTCAACCTGTGAAAAGCCCTTAGCAACGAGACGAGCTTTATGTTTATCAACTTTCCCATCTGGTCCATACTTGGTTCTGTAAACCCATTTGCATCTAACAAGTTTGCGTCCCTTTGGTAGAGGAACAAGATCCCATGTATCATTTGTCATCAATGAATGATATTCTTCATTCATAGCTGCTTCCCAATGTGGATGGCCTGAAGCTTCTGCAAAAGTGTCAGGATCATGATTTACTGGAGCTTGAGCCAGTAAAGAAGAGGCTCTTTCAAACTGAGAACGTGTACGTCGCTGATCTGTAGGATCACCGGCAAGATCACCTGCTGCATCCCGAGTAGCACGGACCCATCTTGGAAGTTGAGGATCCTGAGAAGGTGGGGGAGGATTATCATCCTCGCTTTCATCATCTGAAGAAGAAATGTTTTCAAAAGTAGAAGAGATAGGAAGAGGTGGCACATCCGCCGGACTAGGCTCGCAGGCCGATTTATTTTCATCAAATTTTACATCTCTTCTAATGATAACATTTTTGGACTTAAATGGAATAAGTCTATAACCTTTTACATCTTCAGAATATCCAACAAAAGTACATTTCTCACTCTTAGGTTCTAAAGCTTTATGCTTTTCATCTGGAATATGGGCCCATGCTTCACTTCCAAACACACGAAAGTGACTTACATCTGGTTTAATGGAACTCCAAGCTTCTTCTGGAGTGATATTCTCTAGAACCTTAGTAGGAGTGCGATTGATTATATAATTTGCACAATTAATTGCTTCGGCCCAAAAACTAAGACTGAGTCCTTTAGATTGCAGCATACAATTAGCCATTTCCTTTAAGGTGCGATTTTTCCTTTCAGCTACACCATTTTGTTGTGGAGTGTATGGAACAGTATGTTGCATTTGAATTCCATTTTCGGTGCAAAAGTTGATGAATGTGTTTTTAACATATTCTCCACCATTATCAGTTCTTAGCTTAAGAATTTGATGTCCAGATTGTTTTTCAACAAAGGCTTTGAAGGCCAAAAATGTGTTAAATACTTCGCTCTTGAGTTTTAAGAAGTATACCCAAGTGCGTCTGGAGAAATCATCAATGAAAGTTAAGAAGTACTTGCAGCCAGAGAATGAAGCAACAGGAAGAGGACCACATAAATCACTGTGCACAAGCTGTAAAGGGGCTGAGGCGTGCCAAGAGGCACGTTTGTCAAAACTGTCCCGATGATGTTTTCCGAGTACACATCCGGAACAAACACCATCTCTGCAAGATACCATAGGAAGACCTGTCACCATATTTTCTTTACATAGATGCTGAAGGGAGCGATAGTTTAAGTGACCAAATCGCTCATGCCAAATTTTGCTCACTTCATCATTATGAGCAACAAATACTGAGGGAAGATTTGATGACCCAAAGTTGTGAAACTTATACAACCTTGTGGAATCATCAGCAAGACCAGTAGCTAGAATCTGTTTAGGATCTTTTAGATCCTTGATTACAACATCATGAGGTGAAAATTCAACAATTTTACCTTCACCTGAATGAGTTATCTGATAGACAGATAGAAGGTTGCAGGATAAGGTTGGAACACATAATACATCATTAAACTGACCATTGTCTAGATGAACAGTTCCAGTCCCTACAACATTAAGAGATCTATCATCACCAACATATATATTTTTGGTGTTACAATCATTTAAAGAAGAAAACATGGCTTGGTTTTTGGCCATGTGATAAGAGGCTCCAGAATCAATGAGCCACTCATGAGAATGAGAAGAAGAAGAAGATACATTTAATGCATAACCAGACTGAGATGATTGACAACGACATGCAGAAAGTGCCATTCCGGAAGTTGAAGTTGAAGTAGGCTCCACATGGATGTTATGTTTCTTCATTGCGGCTTCCAAGGCTTCCATCTTCTTAAAGCATTTAGATTCTAAGTGGCCATCTCGATTACAAAAGTTACAATGTCTATCAGTCTTCTTCCATTTGTTTTTATTGGTCTTATCATTTTGCTGAAATGATCTTTCATTTTGAGGCTGAGTTGGTTTAGGACCATTCTTTTGAGGATATGACTTCTTAGGATTCTTTGAATTTGGTTGCTGCTGGGCGGCTAACGCTTTCGTGGAAGAGTTTCCAAGATTAAGAAGACCAAGGTGTAAGAGTTTTTCTTGTTCTCTTATTAAGGAATCACAAAAGGAATCAAAGGAAGGGGGCTTGTAGTCTTTCCCTTGACAAATGAAAGCTTCCCTTGTAGAATGGAAAGTGGAAACAAATACAGAGTAGGCTGGTCCCAACTTAGTAAGGATGGAATAAATAAGGTTACCATCTTCTTTCTTAACTTTAACACCTTCCAAGAGATATCTAAGGGTCTTGAATTTGGACAAGAAATCTTCAATGCAAGAAAAATTATTAGGATCCAAAGTAAGCAACTCATTTTCAAGTTGATGGGCTCTAATTTCATTTTTAATCCCAAAAACTTTAGCGAGTTTTTCTAATGCTTCATGAGGAGTCTCAAGTTCTGCAATGTGGAATCTAAGATCAGGAGAAACAGACATCCCTATCAAACCACGTGCTTGATCTTGTCTATTTTCCCATTTTGCAACCTTGTCTTCATCTTTTGGTTTCTTCTCTTGGTTTGTGGCTATTCTGAAGAGACCTTTACTTCTAAGTAAATCTTCCATGTAGGCTACCCATTGGAAGTAGTTAGTGCTGTCAAGAATGACTTGGCATGGACTTTCCATTTTTTTTTTAAAAAACTGAAGCTGAAGATGCTGAAAGTAAGTAATCCAATGGATAGATCTCGAAAAAATAGGCGGTTTTAAAAAAAACGGCTCTGAAAAAGGTTTCCGGATGAAGAAGTTATGGCTTTTTGAAAAAAAATTGTTGACGTTGCCGGCAAAGTGCGCGAATGTGCGGGAATGAAAAAATCCGCCCCCACAAAATGGAGACTTGAACCCAAGACCTCTACTCTCTTAAAATAGCTTTGAACCAATTGATCTATACAAAAAATTTGAGAGAGAGAGAGAGAGAGAGAGAGAGAGAGAGAGAGAGAGAGAGAGAGAGAGAGAGAGAGAGAGAGAGAGAGAGAGAGAGAGAGAGAGAGAGAGAGAGAGAGAGAGAGAGAGAGAGAGAGAGAGGGCTTGGTTTGCGTGCTTGCCTTGAGAAAGCTCTTTTTCCCTACAAAACACAAAACACAAAACCCAACACGAATATACAAAGAAAAACGAACCTTGCAGCTCGAAGTTAGCTTTAGCCAAAAAACTAGAAATTTTTTTTAAAAAATCTCAAAGTTAGCTTTAACCGAAAAACTAAATATTTTTCTCAATGTTTCTGATTTTCCGAGATCACACTAAGGTGCAGGGAAAAGAGCATACGCATGAGAAAAATCCTTCCTTTTTGTTTCTGATTTGCCCAGATCGCACAGAGTCGCAGGGCAAAGAGAATACGCAGAAATGAAAGGTATAGATCCGGTTAAAAAAAAGGCTAAATAAACCGAAACTGAAATAAGCAGAGAGAAAATAACAATAAACTGCAGAAACATTGTATACCTCCTGATCTGAAAAATGACGCAGCTAGGGCTACCAGAAACCTTTTCGCGTGAAACGAAAGGGGTTCCTCACTGGAACAGATGCTCTGAACGCAACAGAGCAGTCCTCTCGGCCCAAAAGCAGTCAGAAACAACAGATCTAGGAAACGACAGCCGCATGTAGTTCTACCAGCTTCAGATTTGGATCACCAACAGACGCGGCCCTCAAATAGCTCCGATACCATGTAGGAATTTACAGGGTAAGTTCCTCAGAAAGAACACCAAAAGGACACCGCTCACAACCAGATCTCAAATCAATACACCAGTATTTTTGACGTGGTTAAAACCCTCAGAGTGCAAGGAGGGAAACAGTCCACGGCCTGTCCCAACGTGGGTACTACAGGCAATTTATTAATCAAAGAATGAAAATTTACATAAGCTTCTCTCATGCACGGATTACCCGAACAATGACCCTCCATGCGCTTTAAATAGAACTCATGGACCAATCGGGTGTCAAGCCACGGATCAAGTGTCGGTAATACCGAGGAGAGAATGAACCGTCGGATCACTACATATCGTGACCGTCGGATTGTAAGTTACAATATGTACAACGGTAAAGAAACACACTTTACCTAACTCTAAACTAGACCAAGTTGAACTTAACTATATCCTATGTGTCGGAATATCCTAACAATATGAAAGATCACTGTTTTGATCTTCACCCATGTAAGCACTGTCATAAAACCAGTCATTCTTCAAACAGATGCTTCAAAAACAATCACCCTGCAAGAACAAAGATTCATCTTGGATGGATCGCTTCTTGGCAATGGGCATCAACAGCCAAGAAGATATTCCAAACACATGTCTGAACTTGTTCTAGAGTATTGAAAAGTCTTGCAGTTGAGTTTTCTCCATCATCTCACCTTGTATCTGACAGGGGGGAAATGATGGTCATCTACAAGCTTCAAAGCCACATCAAGCGAGCCTGAGCCACAACCTGCCACACTAGTTTCAGAGTTGTAGCCAGAAACAAAGATGCCTGTGAACATGCCTTCAGTTGGCAATCTGGAACACTTCCTCTAGCAGAAGACTTCAACTTCTTGCCATTTTCGGAAGCATTCCAGGAACACAATTGAGAACAATTCCTCTAGCAGAAGACTCCAGCTTCTTGCCAGTTTTGGAAGAGTTCCAAGAATTGCATTAAGCATTCCAAAGTTGTTGGTTATCCTTAAACCATCACAGGTTGAGACCACCCTTTTATGGTTGAAGGTTTCCCTCTTTAAAACAATAGGATCACTTCCTCTAGCAGAAGACTCCAGCTTCTTGCCAGTTTTGGAAGAGTTCCGGGAACTGCACTAAGCGTTCCAGTGTTGGTGGTCATCCTTAAACCACTGCCCTTTATACCAACATTTCATAGAGCACATTCAGCCTAGTGTTGCCATGCATTTTTTGCACATTTTGTATTACAGCTCTCTTCTTGGACTCATACATAACCCTTCGGATTAAGGGGGGAATGTTGGACACCTAATCCTAAATGGGTTAGTGTGGAAGCCGAATGGAAAAAAGGAGTCCAAGAGACCTTGGGATGTGAAACCCAATGGTCAGATATTGTACTATAAATGTAAATCATGTGTTAATAAAAAAATGTACTGCATGATTTATCTTTCATATTTTCTCTTGCTGCCCATGTGTGTTTAACAGTTCCCAATACTTGATAATTTGTAATGGAAATAATAAGTGGCCTACCTCTGGATAGATGAATTGTATTCATGGGTTGGGAAATAGTGTTGTAGATTATGCGATCTATGACACCCATTTTTTCTACAATATTACAAACCTTTAATTGCTAAACAATCGCAAAACTGACTTCGACAACAAACCTCTGTCCTTAACTCTCAATCTTGCCATGCATACCAGCCACATGCAAAATATTTGTGAGAGTCAAGTGCACACCCGTTTTTATAGAAGTAAAATAGATCTCTTCTTAAAGGATTTAGAGAGGGATTTAGGCTTCCTAACATATAATAATAACATTGATAAAATCTACTACAATTTTACTACAACCCTTTCCACCACCATTAACAAATTCTCTACCAAGGTGTCATATAAAAAGAATAATAGAACTTCCAACCCTTGGTATGATAAGGACTGTAAAATTTCCAGGAAAGCGATTAGAGACACTCCTAAAGAAACTGTAAAGATCATAAACATAAGTATATATAAATATCTTATCAAAAGGAAGAAAAGGTCCTATATTAATAAGAGATAAGAGCATCTTCTTCACCTTTCTAAAGTTGAGCCCATAAAGTTTTGGCAAAATGTACTTGCTCGTAAAACTAAAGACAATCATTCAATCCCCTTAAAGAACTGGGATATGTATCTTAAGAAGCTTTATTATTCCCTGAATTCCATGGACATTTCTTTAAACACTCTTATAAAAGATGACATATTTTCTTTGGAAGACGTTGATTTTGGGAATAAAAATCTCGCTAATGGGAAATCTAGGGATATTGAAGTATACTAAGCTGAAATATTAAAAATGGGAAAGTCTATCCTCATCCATCATGTCCAAAAACTTTTCAATTTGGCGATAAAGCATGAATTACCTAAGCTTTGGACATAAAGACATATTATTCCTATATTTAAAAGTGGGGACAAAAAATTACCCTCTAACCAGAGGATCATTATGATTAGTCATATTTTAGCCAAAATGTATGGGCTCGTATTGAAAAACAAAATTAGAATATCGCTTGAAATCCATGATAAAAGAGCTAAAGGGAATGTTGGTTTTAGGAGACATCACTCAACTATTGATCATCTTGTCATGCTTAGATTAATTGCTGAGGAATTTCACAATATAATAAAACTTATCTCTTCTATTATTTTGTTGACTTTAGAAAATCTTTAGATACTATTCCTTAAGACAAGCTTTGGAAAAGACTTAAAGAGACAAGGGTTCCTCCCAAGTTAAAAATTGTTGTAATTAGACTCTACAAGAATGTTGTTTCCAATCTTGAAACCAATGACAGGCGGTCTAAGAAAATTAAATGCAATATTGAGTTTAAGTAGGGGTGTCCCTTATTACCCACCTGTTTTTGAATTTACATCAATAAGCTAGAAGAGTGTTTTGAAACTATGGGTTCTAGTGGCCTTGAGCTCATTGGTATGGTAATTATTCTTCTCCCTTATGCTAATGATATTGTTCTTCTGTCTAGAAACAAAGATGTTCTCGACATGCAGCTTAAGATCCTCCATGATTACTGATCTAGGATGGGTATGGTGGTTAACACCGACAAGACTAAAGTCATGATAATTAAATTCAAATAGATCAACCATGGTAATTTCATCTATGATAACAATTACTTGATGCAAGTTTCTTCCTACAAATATTTAAGTATTTGTATTCATCATCAACTCATCTAGAATTATAACATTGAAAAAATTATTATTTGAGGTTGGAAAGATTATTATGAGCTTCAAAACAATTGTAATTCTGCTGAAAGGGTTCTCTTTGGGACTCTCATCACCACTGTTATTTTATATGGATGGGAATTTTGTGGTTGCAGTATATCCAGAGAGATGTGGAGGAATATTTGGATGATTCAAAATCAATCTATAACCTAAATCTCAAGATTAAAGGACATATTACCTATCCTATCCTCTTGATTGAGCTAGATTTTTTCCCATTGAAACTATGACTACATTAGGGTACTTGACATACAAGAAGAATTTTTACAACACAGAATCCAAGTGGTTTCCCAAAATTTCTTCCAGCTCTAGCCAAAACCCCCACCTCTATCTCGAGTGTGTTGGCATAAGGATGCTTAGTCTTGGCTCAACCAATGAGGGATTGTAACACCTTGCCCACATTTACTGACTTTTACAAGCTCACTAGGGTAAACATGAGATGAGAGTTACTTTGAATGACCCAAAATCCAATTTCTATTTATGGAACTAGGTTCTAAAATCCTAAAACTTACTGCAATCTCCCATGGACACCACATCACCCATATGTTAGAAAACATCTACTGATGGACTTACCCTGAGTTGGAAATATATTTTTACTTGACCTTGCAGTGAATTCACATGCATGCCAAGTCGTGCATGCATTCAGAAGGCTCTAGCCACATGCAGAGGCCATCCTGCATACGGCTGCAAATTCAATTTCTCAGTTAACAGACTATAGCCAAAAGCCTTGTTCCATATTTTCAGGGCTACCTATAGACCAACTACATAGAATAGCTCAAAACTTTCCAAAATCTAGTCAATGATGATGATAAGTCTATATAATCTATACTAACGCTAAGATCTTTCCCAAAACTTGCCAAACACTTGAAAAAACTTTTGTCAAACACATGATAAACATAGTAACTATAGGTCATGAATGCATATTTCTTCACTATTTTCTTAGCTTCATCGTAGAATCATCAAGAAGGTTCAATGACCTCTCAAGATAGCTACATCAAACACTAGTGAGCCCATGCATTCGTATAACCATTCAATAGATTATCAAGCCATAAGCACGATCCATAAGAAGACCACATTATACAATAATAATATACCATGCTTATAACCAACTAACTATAATTAATTCAATACAATCCAGTCATAAAATCAACACATTAACTAATATATGTGCTCATTGATCTCAATAATAGATAATCCATATTAGAATATTCTTAAAGCCAACCACGTTAGGGACTTCTATATACCACCTGACCATAAATTGGGCTAAGCTAAATCTTTCTTTTAGCCAATCAAACTGGTGCCATATTCCAAGCATGAATGTGGGATTATATGGGATAAAACAAAAGAAAACTAGCTAGGGAGTCCAGAGGCTAAACCACTTTTACCCTCAACCACAGTGATTTCACCTCAACTAGTCTAGAAATCAATAACACCAAAAAGAGTTTGGATTCCTTTCAAATTTCTTAACCATTTCTAGAGGATTTTTCCTATCTCCACCCATCTATCAAGTGGTCTAGGAGATGCACCATCTCCACTCTCCACCCTTAGGAATTTTCTTGAGACCGCCTCAACCAGGATCCAAAATCTACCAACCATCGAAATCTTAACCGAAATAGGGAACCCACTACATCATGGTTATCTAGGAAATGGAAAAGGAAATTTTGAAACCATTTTCAATCCAGGTGAAGCCCATGCCAATGAAAATAAGTAACCAAATTCCCAAATGCAGGTTCTAGCTTCTTTCTCTTCTAGTAATCATTCTAGCATGCCTTCTTTCCAAGAGCCTTTGTTTGCATATTTTTCAATCTTTGGCTTTGATAAATGAATAGAGGGAGTAGAATTCTGCTTAACTTTGATAGATGAGATTCTTCAAATTACATCATAACACCAACTAGTTCCAACTAAAATTTTCATTTTTGCTAAAGAAAACTCTCCCTCTTTATCTAAAACTTTAGTATTTACAACAAATGGTCCCACTTGTGCTTTGAGCTTGAAAATACCTCCTTTTTTGACACAAAATGTACCTGATCTACATTCAAAATATGTTTGATGAACTCAAGATAAAAAATTCTAATTGGAAGAAATACTGATGAAATGATATGGAGAGAGTTCACATCCATACACTCTTATCTCAATAAAATTCTTATATAAGTACCAATCACCCAACTTAGTTTGTTCACTTAGTTGCAAAATATGCTTGACTTCTAGAAAAAAAAATTAGTACTTTCTCATTGAGTAAAAGAATGAAGCATACTAAAAGAAATTGGTCTACAAAGTTTGTAAAAGTGAATCCCTCAGGATGTTTTTTGACTAATGAAGTCCAATGAAAAATTAACCACTGATTACCCTATAAATCCTGCTTTTGTAGCTGTATTTGAGAAAACTTTTCTGACTGAAAATATAGGAACAAGTAAACTAGGATAGACTAATTCTTGAAAGCCCTTTCAATTCCAAACCTCAAAAAATGTTCATGGATAATATCTGATAAAAACTTATTGAAATTAAACAAAAATAAATGTTTCTTTCCTAGTGAAAGAGTTGAAAAGAAACTAAACATCACTTTATCTACTACATCATTCTCGTACCCTAAAAGATAAGACAATGTGGAAATGATTTGTCTACAAACTTTTAAGAAGACACTTGCAGGATAGGGAGGACTATGCTATGGAATAGTAGTTCCATCAAGTAAAAAGGACTCAAATATGGTTTTTCTTTGTTGAGGAGACAACTTTTGATAAATTTGAAATAAAACCTCATGGAAATGGATGGGGAGAGGTAGGAAGAGTAACTTGAAAGTCTTGCAAAATTGATTCGAAGGTGATATATAAAAAGTATATCCACTTTAGAAATGATAACCCTCTCACTTGGAAGATACCTGTTAGCACACTATACCACAAATTCCAGAAAATGATAAGTCTGCATCAATGCAAATTGGGGTAGAAGTGACACCCAGAGAGAAAATTCATCATTATTCTCCTGAAACTTCTAATATGCCCAATTTTGTAATTCATATATCTCAAATTCACACTTGATTTCCTCAAAAAAAAAATTAGGTCAATTAATGTCAAATCGTCTAACTTTACAGAAGAATATGGAGGTGGGGTTTTCTCCTGAGTTTTACTCGACTAAATTTATTCCTTTTTCATGACTTCAATAAATATAAACATGACTAAGAGGAAGAAGACTGATAAATTCCTAGGAATTGATTGATTTGGTTACAAATTCTGTATGATGGTTGCTATGAATTCTTTGCTTGCTGTGACTGACTCCAACAATTAGAAGAAATAGTTGGAATAATAGACAGAAAACACTTTATTTTTTATTTTGCAAATCCTATTTTGAATTAAATATCTTTTAATATCTATTATTACCAAATACCTTGGATGTGACTTGAAATCAGAATGGGATTTCGGGGGTGGGGAGGTAGGGCAGTAAACAATTTTAATGAGAGGGGACCTGGAATCTCTTTGGAGTGGACATGTCATAAAAATTGTTTCATTAAAACAATCTATTTCAAATCCCCCCACATGATAAATGCTAGAAATGTAAGGGACGCTAAAATGAAATCTCCATAATTGACCAAGTGCACACATTTTTTTCCATCCAAAAGAGTGTAAGCATTAGGTGCACTTTATTAAAAATCCAGCTTTTTGTTTTAAGAAATAAAATATGATCAAAAAATAATAATATAACGCATTATAACACAAGCTATAAACTATTTATACAAAGTGCAAAGCAAATAAAATTATTTTTGGAATTTTTTGGGAAATCTTTTTGGAACAAGAAATTGTCACAGCACACCTCACTATACATCAAGTTTTTCAATTTGGGCTAAAAAGGTGTCTATTAAGAATAAACAAGTACGGGTTTTCTTGTATTCATGAGTTGTCCCCTTAGTTTAGTAAAATTGCAATCCAACCCCTATTATAAAATGATTATAATAAATGGTTTTGGGAATGGGATAGGTACACTTCTTCCCATCCCATTCCATGATAGACTCGTTTTGAAATTGGAAACTAACTTATACTTTGTCAACTATGTCAATTACAGGATAGGAGGAATTTGTTAGAGACCCAAATAGACCCAACATTTTAGAAATTGACTCCTTAGTCACAATAAATAAAACCCTAGAATCCTTTGCAAACAATACAACCCTATCATATGGTGAATAATTAATGGAACAAATAAATTGATCATTTAAACTGAAACTAACAACAAATTGTTCATCAAAAAAGAGGTCAATGCAAAGTAATAGAAATGCCCAATATTCCAATTCTGGGACCACATAACATTGACCTTCTATTCACTCTTATTGGAGGTAAAAGAGTTGCTAATTGCACTACCCATGAACAACGTCAAGAATTTTCAAATCAAAACTCCATACCACAAAATAATGTCATGAATTTACCTCAAGCAACATGAAATAATGCATTTGCAGTTTAGAATTTAACAGATGTTGAAACTCAATGTCCACTATGCAAACAAATTGTGGCAAACAAAAATGTCGTTGAATCAAGGAAACATTTGTATCTAATAATATTTAAAGGGGCTGAAATGGTAGTCCTACCCAATGGACAACAATTTCAACAAGCATCTAATGAGAATGTAGATGCAACTACAAGTCATGAAACAATGGAAAGAACTAGTACCTTTCATGATCAAATGGATAGAAATGCACCAACATAAAATCAAAATTTTGCAAATGAAAAAGCTTTAGGAGCAATACCTGAAGGTTGTTCAATAGATCAAGCTACACATTATACTAGAAGGCCATGAAGAAACTACTTGAGGACATATTTCTTGAGTCTTGAGAAGCACTTAGTATGGTCTAACTGTAGAGTAGATGAGGGGAAGAAGAAATTTAGGGAAATTGGTAGATGGTTATTTAGGAAGTCACTTAAATATGTACATGAAAAGGAAATTATTACTATAATTGGGCACTGCATGAGAAAAATATATAATAAAGAGTCCAAAATTGAGGATGTTATGGAACAACTAGATGGAGTACTTGAAAACATTCATTCAATTGCCATGAAAGAGATCTACATGGATTTTATGGCTAGAAATATGGATTCCATATTTATTGAATCAATCATGACCTATAAGGCTTTGGAATTTTTGGAATAGATTGATTGTCATGGTGTGCTCAAGAGAGAAAATTGTACTTCAGTTTCAGATGAAATGAAAAGGTAGGGAAAATAAGTTGAGGATATTGATATGGGTTGGGAAAGAACCAATGGTTTCACATATGGAGTTAAAGTGAAACAACTAAATTCATATGCTTCCTTCATGACTGAGTGGTATGAAAATACGACTACAAATACATTCGTTAAATTTAATTTCAAACTTGGTATTGATTCTTTTGTGCATTATGATGAAGGTGGGAAAATATGTGAGATATTATTTGAGTTACTAGAAGATAATGTCTTGATGTCTTGTGTAAGCCTTGGGAAATGGGATGGAAAGGAAGAATATAAACAGGTTTTAGCACATGTTGTTGATCCTACAAATGAGGATAACTTGATGGAATAGTTAAATAGATTGTCACAAGATGGTATCCCGATGGGAGATGGAAGGGTAGTGAAAGTGGATTTGTTTGAGTGCCATGATCTAGTGGCTACACACAATTTAGTATGCAATAATAATGTTTCTCCAATGGGGAATAATTTTTGTCCTTGGTGTGTATGCCATAAAAAATCTATACACATGGTTACAGATGAAACCAAAATCCAAGATGGAGATATTATTCATAGTATTTCCAAGTTTTATGCAATGTCACCAAATTTTCTACTAGTAAGTTTTATAAATTTATTTAGAGTTTATTTTTTGTTGATATATTCACTTACTTAAAATTTGGGGGTTTGGTGGGTGGGAGAGCACACAGGAGGACGATTTTGGAGCTAGGGTTACAGTTTAGCAGAGTCCGTTCTCCATGGAAGGCCGTAAAGGAGGGAGCTCCACTCCCTCCTACAATCAGGCAGTGGCCAACAGAGGAAAAATACCATTAGAAGAGGATAGAGATCCTTCAGCTGAAAGGCAAAGAAATAGAGAAAAGGAGCAAGAGAGCTCTAAATATAAGGAGAATAACAACAGTAAAGAAAGCAAGGAAGAGGACAAGGAACAGGGCACAAAAGACAAAACACAAAGGGGACCATGGAAACCCAAGACTACTATCACTCCTAGAGTTGTTTTGAATGACCCTACTCTACAGGTGCATAGGGACCATATGCAGACCTACGCAATCATTTGTCGTTTCATGGGTTTATGGCCTACTGAAAAATAATTACAGACATGGATTAAATATCACTGGAAACCAAAAGGAAGCATAGAACTACATCTTGGGTCAAAGGGATTCTTTATTGTAGTCTTTGCAAACATTGAAGATAAGGACAGAGTGTTCAAAGGAGGGCCCTCCTTTTATGCAACAATAGGCCTGTACATGAGACCTTGGACCATGAACTTTGTCCCATAACATGAAACTTTTACCTTGGTCCAAGTTTGGGTAAGACTCTACTCTCTACCTCTGGATTACTGGCAATTGGAATCCCTATTTGCCATAGGAAATAAGTTAGGACGTTTTGTCCAAGCTTCTAAAGCCACCAAAAGGGAAAAATACACATCTTTTGCAGGAATACGTGTGGAGATGGATCTTTCTAGAGCTCTACCGGATGAGATAATATTGGAAGTGTTTGATGAAGAATGGATACAAACTGTGTATTATGAGCACATCCCATTCAGATGTCATAAATGTCATGAGCATGGGCATCTTTTTAGAGATTCCCTCTCAGTAAAACTGAAAATACCAGTAAAACCAATACCATGAGAGACAATGAAGGCTTTCACAAAGTGGTCCAGAAAGGAAATGGAAGCAAGAGGGGATTGAAGACACATCAAAATGAAAGGCAACAAGCCAGTCAAAATAGATTTCAAGCACTAGAAGAGGAAGAGGGGATAATGAAAGCAGATCATTCCAAGGGCGACACTCCAGTGAATGAGGAGAACGAACAAGAGGAGGAGTAAACACAAAACATTAACAAATAGAAAGAAGAAATGACAAGTGACACAGAATTGGAGATGGATCTAGAAATGACCTAGAGAGAGATGGAGATGGAAGATGACGAATTATAGGAGATTCTTGAGAAAGAGAATCTAGATCTACAAGGATTCCTGAAACAAGGAACTAGGGAGGGAGTGGATGCGTTACCTCCAGAGGAGTTCAATAGAGTTCAACAGCTGTTCTTATGGAAAACTTAGACCACAAGGTTGGAAAAGCAAGGGAATCAAGAAAGGCAGAGCAGCGAAGGTGTGAAAGCTATGAAAACCACACTGGGCTTGGCACCCAGATACCCAGGAAAGAAAAGAGGCAGGAAAAAGCAAAACGAGCTTTTGATGGAATGTGGAAAGCTAATGATAGACTCAGGGAAGATGAATGACCTATCCAGTTACTCCTTTACAAATCTTTAATAATGAAGTTCACTTCTTGGAATATTAGAGGCCTAGGCAGTAAAAGAAAACAAAGGCTACCTAGTAATAGAATGAAACAAGCAGCACCAGATGTAATATTCATCGAAGAGACTTAATGTTCCATTCAGAAAAATAAAAGAGATTCACAGTAAATGGCTCAATAAATTTGAGTTCCTGGAAGTCAAAGTAGAGAATACAACAGATGGCATTCTCACGATTTGGAACCCCCAAAAAATTGACATTGTAGATGTAGAGGCAACTAGGGATTATCTATCAGTGGTCATACAACCAGTGGGAGATAAGGAAGTCTAACTAGTTATGAATGTGTATGGCCCCCAAAAAATGGATGGCAAAATCAAGCTTTTAGACTCCCTGCAGGATCTCAGGGAAAGACATGCAAGTATCCCTTGGATCTTGGGGGGTGATTTCAATATGATCAAATCTTTTTCAGAGAAAAAAGGGGTCACCAAAACTCTAAATAAAGATTCTTGTGCTTTCTAATCTTTCATTGACAATATGAAGTTAGTGGATATTGTTATGAGTAATGGAAATTTTACTTGGAACAATAAAGGAGGAGGAGAGTCTTAGGTGGCTTCCAAATTAGATAGATTCATTATCTCAGAGGATCTTATGCTTAAGGACAAGGACATAGTTGCAAGAGTTCTCCCCTTTGGAGGCTCTAATCACTAGCCCACGCAACTGGAAATGCAGGGTATTGGTACTCCCAGGAATAGACATTTTAGATTTGAAAACATCTGGCTTTCCCACCCAAATTTCACCAACAACATAGCCATCTGGTGGGCTGAAGAATTAAACATTCAGGGCACAAGCATGTTCCTACTTCAAAAAAGAGTAAAACATATCAAACTCAGGCTCAAGAAATGGAACAAGGAGTTTGGTAATATTTTTGAAGGAAAAAAAAATTGTTGAGAGGAAAATGCAGGAAATCAACCAAACCCTCATCAGGGAGGGTTTCGATAGGGATAGAAATGAGCAGGCAACCAAGTATCAACAAGAATGGGTGAAATTTTGCAAACAAGAGGAGATTTTTTGGAGGAAAAAATCAAGAGTGCAATAGCTAAAAGAAGGAGAACACAGTACCATATTTTTCCACAGATCCACTATGGCGAATAGAGCTCACAAAAAAATTTCTTCTATCCAGGATGAAGGAGTTAATCTTCTTCATTCTCATGAAGAAATAGCAGCAGTGCTGGTTTAGAATTTTCATGGTATTGCTCAGGAATCCTATTCAGACAGGGAACAATCTATTAGGGTTATATCAAGACACATACCTAAGCTGGTTTCCAATGAGGATAATTTCAACCTTAATAGACCAATTTCAGAAGAGGAGATCAGTGAGGTCCTAAAAGAAATGAAAAATGGTAAGGCACTAGGTCTAGATGGTTTCAATGTTGATTTCTTCAATGCTTGCTGGAATATTTTAAAACAGGATGTTCTGAATGTAGTGGAAGACTCTAGGAGGGACAAAACCATTCTGAAGGCTGTTAGTACCACCTTTATTGCCCTGATCCCTAAAAAACATTATGCTCTAACTCTTGATAGGTTCAGACCCATCGCCTTGTGCAATGTGGTCTACAAGATAATATCCAAGGTTGTGGCCAACAGACTCAAACCTCTTCTCCCCACCCTAGTGTCGGGGGAACAATCTGGATATGTGGAAGGTAGCCAAATCCTCGATAGCAATATTCAAGCTCATGAGGTGGTGCACTCACTAACAAGAAAGAGGAAAGCCGAAATGATCATGCAGTTGGATATAGCCAAAGCTTATGATAAGATGAATTAGAAAGATACCAAAAAAGCTATCATGGCTTTTGGGTTTAATCACAATTGTATCAGATGGGTAATGGCCTTAGTAACTTGTCCTAGTTTTTGAATTCTTGTTAATGGTTCTCCTTCGGAGACTTTTATTCCTTCAAGAGGTCTCAGACGGGGAGATCCACTCTCTCCCTTTCTCTTCATTCTCATGATGGAAGGGTTGGGAAGATCTATCAGGCATGCTAAAGAAACTTTATACAATCATTATGACTTATTGACAATTACTCTTTGTTTATTGGTCATCCTCATACCTTTGTTGCCCTTTATTTACATTTGAAATCATGCTTTTGACCTTGGAAATGAACCCTAAGACCTAATGGAAATACCTTGGAAATGAACCCAAACAACTACCTTGACACTTATAGCAACATATTTGAAACCTCAACTGAATGAGAAGAAGAATATTGTTGAATAGTAATTGAATAGCAATTGAACAACAATTGAACAACAAATGACACAGGAGGTCAATTGAACAACAATTGACTAGCAATTAAACAACAAATGACGCAGGAGATCAATTGAACAACAATTCAACAGCAAATGATGTAGGAGGTCAATTGAACTGGGGCTGAATAATGATTGAACAACAAATGACGTAGGAGGTAAATTGAACACCAATTAAACAACAACTGACACAGGAGGTCAATTGATGAGCAATTGAATAGCAATTGAATAACAATTAAACAACAATTGAACAATAAATGGTGCAAGAGATCAATTAAACAACATTAGTGGACCATTTTAACATGACCTAATGAAATGATTAAAAATTCACTATGAGACACCTAAAGTGAAAATGCAAAGTGCAAATTTGATCCGTGATGGAAGTGTGCATATACTGACATTGACAGAAACCACATGGAGGAGGGATTATGCATGTGACTAGAGCCTTCCAAACTCATGTAAAACTTGGAATGCTTATGGTTGGGATGTAAAGCCTAAGAAAAAGAAAGTTCCAGCACTGGGATTGATCACCAGTACTTGTTTTCAAACACCTAGGTGATTTGGTTTCCTTGAGGGCTAGCAATATGTTTTCAGTTTTTATACCCCACTTCCATAACTAGAACTTGGATGTTGGGTCATATCATAGTAACGCTCATATCATGTTTACCCTGGAGAGCTTGTAAAAGTGGGTAAATGTGGGATGGGGTGGTTACATAAGGAGTGTGTAAACTAGGAATTATTCTTCAAGGTTTAGAAGCAATGAGAGCATAGTGCCAAGGGTTAACTCACCACAAAGATGCTATAGGTAATTCCACAAGAAGAGGAGATCCTAATTAGTTATGAGAGGATTAATTAGAGAGTGATACTCTTGAGAAATTATCTCCATACTAAACAAACCAAGTGGAAGAAATTATTGTCCTAAAGAAACAAACTCTTGAGAACTAATTGGAAAATGTGTAAACACTAAAGCGGTTGAAGGAGGAATTTAACTTTCTTAATTTATTGGTTGAATAATTGCGATTCAATATCTTTGGGTTCAATCACCTCTAGTTTTAAAGTTTTACATTCAACTACCTTCGGTTCCAAGGTTTCAGATTCAACTTCTTCCAGTTTCAATAGTTTCAAATTCTACCACTTCAAGTTCCAATGCCTCAGGTTCTGTAATTTTAGGTTTTTCAATAAAAATTTCAAGTTCTATAACTTCTAGTTATGTAAATTTTCATAATTCATGTTTAATTTGATGGGGTAAACCCTACATTTGATGTGAACACAATATTTCCACAGTGAATTTATATTAAAAATTAAAAATACACCATAAAATTCATTAAATAGTAAAAATAAAAATTGCACACACTAGAAAATCTCAGGAAGTAAGCATACAAATCAACCTTCTCATAGTGACCAAACTAGTTGGTGATGAAATCCAACATCATCAAATCCATATGAAAATTGGCTAAGGATAGAGTGGGTTGAAACAATTATGGTGGTGACCTGCTTAATGGTTGAAGGCTAATGCAACTACCCTCACTAAAAAGTGGACCCCCCTCCAAGAAGGCCTAACTGATTTTGACCAATGTCCATTATAGGTAAAACAAGGATGTTCCCCTCACCATCACCTTGTGTATGAGCCCTAGGATTATGGCCACTAAGGTCCCACCTACAACAACCTAGCCTTGGAAGATAGTTGATAGTCAGACATACATGAAAGGGTAGGGTAATAAACCCAATGTCCTCCTAAGAGGTCCCTAAAAATTAGGGTAGTCCTCCCAAGTGACCCCTAAGTGTTTCACAACACCATTTATAATACATTAAAATTAACACCACCAATACCAATGAAGCATGATAAATTAATTCATTGGGAATAATGTGACATCATGCTTAACTCTTATGTAAGAGGAGCTTCCCAGAAACGTGATACAGTAAATGGATTTTCACTCCCTAACTCAAGGATCTATGTTTATTGTGTAGCCTTGGATAGTTTAAACACACCACCTATTGCAAGGCCCTAAACCTAAGCTATTGTATGTATGTTACAAGAGAAATGTAAAAAATTCAAATCAATTTTATTAAGTGTTAATTTTACAACTATTGTTTACTCAAGAGGGTTATGAAGTGGATGAAAATGATGTTTCGACATGACCAAAAATATCAAATGTAATGAAATAATGCAGGATTTTCACTTCGATGAATGCTAACTACGAGAAGAAGAAAAACTTTCAATTTCCCCAAATGCACAATATCCAAAATTCAATCAAATATTTTAATACAGAAATACTCCTTAAACTTGCTTCTTTTCAAAACGTAATATACCCTCCTATATATGCAATAATTTCACAACTTTATATTTTTTTGTAAAGAAATAAACAAACACACAAACATCCAGTAAACTTGATCAAAAAACGGAAAGCAACTCAAGCAATATGAAATTCTTTTCTTTTCGGAAAAACAAATATTTTAGAAAAGGTAGAAAAATCTCTTTTAAACAAAACAATAAAAAAAATAAAAATCTTTGAAGTAATTACTCAGTTGGAAAATGAAAGACACTAAGATATGAATATTCAAGTCTATAAAGATTTCAACCTTTCAATCAATATATAAAAACAACTAGGTGAAAGTAATAAAAATGGAGATTTCATGGCAAACTCAAAAATGTGAAAAAATTGTAATAGCCCCTGGTTGATTTTCCACGTAGATAAAATAAAAACTAAGTTCATGGGACACATATTCAAAGATGAATGGTGGGAAATCATTATAATTGGAGTCAATTGTGGTTTATTAATGGATATGGAAATGGGAAAAGGCATTGGCGAGGAAAAGAGGCAATAAATGGAATTTAATTATGAGAAATAAAGGAAAATAGGAGAAAAGGAGGGTGAAGAGACAAAAATATGCATGGAAAGTAAAATTGAAGGAAAATGAAGAAAAATGAGACCTTAATGATAAAAAGGCACATGATAAATAGTTGGTATCTTTTTGACAATTTTGAATTAAGCTCTTGTTCATTCTCTCATACACTCTTACACACTTAGAGCATTTTTGGAGCATTCTAGCACTCATTTATTGGAGAAGGAAAACAAAGGATAAGAAAGGAACTCATGGGTATCAGAAGAGAAGGTTGGATCAACAACTACAACAGGAATACTTTACAAGTAATAGGATACATGTGTGATTTCCTTGGTGTTTTTTGGATGCATGATACATGCATGTGGTTCCTTGGTTATGTGTTGTCATTAGCATGGTGATTTTCTTGAATTGACAGTGATTCAGCCCTTCCTTGCCATTTTTTGGATATCCATGATGTAGTGAGTTCTCCTTTTGTATTTTATGATTAGTTCTTTGGTTCGCTATGGTTGTGGGTTGGTATAGCATCTTTGGGCCCTAGAATAACTTGGATTCCCTAAAGGGTTTTGGGATGAGATGGTAGTTCTTTGGAGCCATGTAATAGCTTGGGTTCTCTATGAATATGGGTTTATATAGAATTCCTAGAGCCCTGGACAACTCGGGAAGAGACAAATCTGGTTGATGTTAGTGATTTCTTGACCGGTTAGGTGAAATCACTGTGGTTGAGGGTTGAGGTGGTTTGGCCTCTAGAATACCTAGATTGGTTATATTTTGGTTTAACCCATATGATTCCACATTCATGCTTGAAATATGGTGCGGGGGTGATTGGTTGAAAGAGATATTTGGTTCAACCCAATCTATGGTTAGGTGGTACATGGAAGTCTCCAACTTGGTTGGCATTTTCATATGTTAATATAAGTTATTATCCTATTGTGATCTATAAGCACTTGTTGTGATTATTATGGTGATCTTATGGCTGATTTTTCATGGTTACTATTCTGGTTATATGATGTGTTCTCACTATAGCTCTTGTTCATGATTTGATAAGTTAGTGGATGGTTGATGAATTCATGGGCTAACAAGTGTTATTGTAGCTATTTTGGGAGGGCATAGAGCCTTCTTGGTGATTATCGGATGAAGATTAGAAGTTTATGATCATATATGCATTCATGACCTATAACTTCTTTGTTTACCATATGTTTGATGGAATTCATATCATGTACTAGGCATGTTCTAGTCAAGTTCTTGCTCAACTATGGATTGTTTATACCTTTCATCATCATTATCATTTTTCTAGAAAGTTCTTGATACTTCTAAGTAGTGGCCTAAAGGCTAGCCCTGAAAAAGTGGCACAGATATCGTAACCGATTTCACAAAACATGGGATCTAGGGTCATAACTACATGGAAACATGCTTATGGGTTTGGTTATTTCCTTCCAACAACATGGATGTTGTGTTAGATGCAATTGGGGAGTCTAGTTGGTGAGAAAGATTTCTAGCACAATGATTGATCAGCTGGAGTGATTTTCTAGCTCCTCAATGATCGATAGTCTCTGAGTGATGTCAGTTTGCTTTCGAGTTTTTGGCCCCCCATACATAACTGGAACTTAGAGGTCAGGTCATATCATAGTGAGACTCATCTCATGTTTACCCTAGAGAGCCTACAAAAGTGGGTAAATTTGAGGTGAGGTGTTACAAAAACACACAAAATAAGCCTAATTTGGAATGTTTATCCTTGTATGATAACATTAAATCAACTCAAAAACAATATCACAAATAATCCAAGATGAATTCGAGAAAATCCTTAGGATTTCTTTTACTTTTCTAACAATGTTGTAGGTTGCAAGCATATTACAATGTGATGGTTACACATTATTACAGGTCTAAAATTGCCCAAGTGTAATAGAGTTGCATTGGTTCTAAAAGAAAAGTGCAAAGTATGGAAAAAAACAAGAAAAATAAAAAACATTTCCAAGATCTAAAAATATCTGAGGTTTGAGAGTCAAATATGTCTCACCAGCAACTCAAAAAGCAATAAGACTTAAGAAAAAAGGACTAAAGAAGAGATTTGATGATCTAACTAACAAACAAATTTGACGATCATTGCCCAATGGATTCACCAATTTTATTGGCACACAAATCCATCTTATGGACAAGAGTGATATCCCTAGGTCTAGCACCCATACCTAGAAAAAAAAAGACAAGAATATAAAACTTTCCCTGAGTCTTTAATTAACAAATAATAGATGAGAAACAATGAGATGAGTGTTTCATACCTTGTTAATCGACATTTTTCCTCGCTAGTTTCTTGTAATGTTTAGCTCCTAGCATTGTCTATATTCCTCAAGAAGAAGAAACCTATAGATAGCACAAAAAAACAAGAGATCAAAGCACCAATATACAAATATGATTTGAAAAATACCTATACATATGATCAAGGAGATATGTAATAAAAACCATCAAATGTAGAAAATGTTTATGGGAAAGAAATGTATTATTGTATTAATCATGAAAGAAGTGGTTACAACCTGAGCCTTGATGTTGTAGGTCCCCTTCCAGTTTGTTCCTTCATTCCAATGCCTTGCCTTCAAAATTATTGTGGTAAAAAGGTTGGTATTCCTATAAAGTTTCACCAAGATTTCTTTATATTTTCTAACTAGCCATCTCAATGGGAGATGGTTCTATTTATATGCTTGGAAAGGGATAGGAGTGTTGAGAAATGGCAGCAAGAAATTCCAGTTTAATTTGTCCTTGAATTAAACTGAGAATTAAAATCAAATTTTATTTCCATAGCAACTTGTAAATAGTTAATTAAGTTTAATTAACTTAATTAACTTAGGAATTTAAAGTTGGAAGTCCTTTTCTAGTCATGTATATGTTCTCCCTAAGATTTATGGGTCTAGTATGAGTTTAAATTGAAATGGAAATTAGATCACTCAGTTTAATGAGTTAAGTTCAGTTAAATTAGTTACAAACTACTTGAGGAACTAATAGAGAGTTAAAAATCTGTTGGTGCACTAGTGCATCCACAAGTGTCACTCTAGTTAACTGAAGATTCCCTGATCAGTAACTCATGCATGTCAGTTTTGAGAAAGACCTAGTTGAGACTAGAATGCAGGGACAATATACTATCATCTGTATTATTTACTGGATTGTAAATACCATGCATGAATCAAAGATTGATCCTATGTTTGGATTGTGCAATTTTAGAATCATGAATTCCCTTTAAATACAAGCTATTCATCCTAGGAATTATGCAAGAGATTAGGGGTTTGGAGAGCTGCAAAATTGGCTAAGTCTTGGCCAAATGCTAGCTTGTGAGCTAAGATAGTTGAGTATACTTGTGCAGAATTGTTATAGTCAGAAAAATATTTGTATCTTCACTCATATTTATTATATATGCAATATAAATAGCAGGGTTTTGAGAAGTGGATTTCCCCAGATACATCTTGTGTTATGTGCCATTGATTTATCTTCTTCTTGTTCATATTGTTTTCATTGATCTATTGGCTTCCGCTGGTTGAAAGTAGAAGTAGATTCTTGTCCTGTGCTTTAGCACATTGCATGAGCTTGTGAATCTATAGGATTGTTCTACATGGTATTGGAACTGAGAACAACATACTAGAGGAGATTTCAAATTTTTTAGTTTTGGGTTATAGGTGAAATTCAAATTTTCAATACATACTTTAGGATCAGGAGATGGCCTTCTACAGTTTGTGGCTTGAGTATGCCTTGGAAGGCAGCTTGAATTTTATAGCCTGGAGGGATGGAATGGAGGTTGTGCTAGAGGATAATGGATTGAAGGAATTCATTGATCAAGAAATTCCTGATCCAGCAACATCATATGCACATAATCTGGCTGAATGGAAGAAGTGTGTGGTGAAGGTGAGGTGGATAATCCTTGAGGGAGATCAAGACCACATTATCTCGAGTCTCCATGGCAAGGAAACTATGTATGCTATGTGGAAAACCTTGATGAAATTGTATCAGAACAACAATAAACAAAGGAAATTGGCACTGAAGGACAAACTTCGAAAAATTAAAATAGATAAATGTGAGACTATTCCAAAATACTTGACCAAGTTCACTCAATTTCATGATGAACTTGGAAATGTTGGAATCACGGTTGGCGAGGATGATATGATGAGTCTTGATCTTCTAAGACTCCCAAAGAGTTGGCATAGTTATCAGGACTTTGTCAATGTTTGGGAGAAGGTTCTGGATTGGGAATGACTACGGTTGGATTTGATGTGGCAGGAACACTAGGTATGGCTCTTCATCAAAAACTAATGATGAAGAGAACTATGGCTTAGCGATTAAGGCGAAGAAGGGGAAAGGGAAAGATTCATATTCAAAAGTGAATTCTTATCATGGAGGTAAGAAGAAAGATATGATGGAATTTAAGTTCTTTCATTGTCATGAGCTGGGACATTTTGCTACAAATTGTCCAGTCAAGAAGTCTAAGACGAAGTCCACAGAAGGAGCGGCGGGTGAGGATTTGGCCTCTCAATTCAAATTTTAATTTTCCCTCTTTGAATGCATGGTTTCATCAATGATGGGAAGTGTATGGTACTTGGAGAGTGGAGCGTACTTCAACATTACTAGCTACAAAGAGTTATTCAGTGACCTAGAGGAGAAATATTTTTAGATGCATATCAAGATGGGTGATGACAGAAAGTATAGTGTTACTAGATTGGGCACAATTACTTTTCAGAGGGAGCATGGGGCTCCACTCACCGTGAAGAGCGTTAGGTATGTACCTAGGCTGAATAAGAACTTGGTATATGTTTCCATGCTTGACGATGAAGGCTATGATGTGATCTTTTCGAAAGGAAAGACGTTCCTTCGACACATAGTCATGGGTCAGGTAAAGAAGATAGGGACTTGGGAGAATAATCTTTATAAGTTGGAGGTAGAGGAGTGTGTTTCTTAGATGTTGGGTTGTGTTACATTCTTTCCACGACTAGCCTATGTAGTTTACGGGGGGTTAGATGGGGGAGAGCCCCCCCTTCGTTGCACCGATTGCACAGCGGGGGGATCACAGGGGGGCGAGTTAGGCCCCTCTACGAGGTTTGGGGCAACGCCCCAATCAAAAAAAAAATTGGACCCTATATTAGGTTGCACAGACGTACCTATGGTTTTGTGTATGGTTTGCGCACATGGTTTTGGACGCGATGGTTTTTGGTCAATGGTATTGGATGCTTTGGCATGTATAAATATGTATTGTAACATTGAAAGGAACATAATGAAAAATCAAGTTGGTAGTCTCGATTTTGGGATCCAGGGGAAAATCTCTGTGTATATGTGTTTTATGTGTCATTCTCTCGCATTGTTTATTTTTTGTGCTTAAGAATTCGTATGCAGGTAATTTCTGTATGGGGTTAAAACCTACATTTGGTGTCAAAGCTGTTTTGGCTTCAAGGGGACGCCTGTGTTGCTGAGGGGTTTTTCTCGGGCTTGTGGTAGACCTTGTTCAGTGGGAGATCTACAGTATCGATTTTGGTGGTGAAAGAAGATAGCGAGCAGTGGAAAGATAGAGATCAAGAAGTTTAGTGGTCAGAGTTTTGAGTTATGGAAACTCAAGATGGAGGATCTGTTGGTGGATAAAGATCAGTGGATCGTGGCAGATCTAGGTACTAAACCAACAGGAGTGTCCAATCAAGAATGGAAGAAGTTGGATCAAAATGTAAAGAGCACAATATGATTGTGTGTCTCAACTTTAGTATTGTTGAATGTATCAGGGGAAGCTGTGATGAAGGATTTGTGGCACAAGTTAGGGACATTGTACCAATCTAAGTCTCTAGTGAATAAACTATTCCTACAAAAAAATCTATATAACCTGTGGATGAAAGATGGAGACTCGGTGACAGAGCATCTAAATGAATTTAATACTGTGGTAAGTCAGTTATTATCTGTTGATACTAAAATTTTAGATGAAGATAAGTGCATCAGTTTGTTGTGTTCTCTACCAGATTCGTGGGATAGTCTAATTATTGTAATAGGTAGCAATGCAACTACCTTGTAGTTTGATGAAATAGTAGCATCCTTGCTAACGGAGGAGATGAGACGGAAAAGTATGGAGAGCAAGAATGGTGATGCCCTGTCTGTACGAGGACATTCCTAGAACAAAAACAAAAATAAGTCATCGAGTGGGAGATCTGAATCTAGAGGGAGATCTAAATCTCTAGGAAAACCCGTAAAGGTGGTTTGCTAGAAATGTGAAAAGGAAGGGCAATACAATAGGGATTGTAAATCTAAAGCTCCTGACAAAGTAAAGGGATTTGATGATGCTCCTTCTACAGATGCGAAAACCACCTCAAATGAAGGTGGGGATGTGTACTTGGCTTCTTCAAGTACAAATGTAGATGATGAGGCATCGTTGATTGACTCAGGTGCATCCTTTCACTTCACTCTCCATAAAGAGTGGTTCTGCGAGTATGAGAAATATGACGGTGTTGATGTCTTATTAGGGGATGATAGGAAGGTTAGAATCATTGGTTGTGGAAAATTAAAGTTTAAGTTGCACGGTGGAAGGGTTAGAACACTTCCGGGTGTTCTACGTATTGCTGCATTTGCCAAAAATCTAATTTTTGTAAGCAAGTTGGATGATGCAGGTGTAAAAATAGTGTTTGAGAAAGATACTTGCAAGATGGTTCAGGGAGCACTGGTATTGATGTGGGGTGTTTGGATTGGAACCCTATAAAAGCTGCAAGGTAGCACTGTTATTGATGGGTGCAACAGTTATGTGGTTCCTAAAAGTGGAGCAGAAAATCTAGTGGTCTCTGGAGAGAAGACGATGTTGTGGCATCAAAGGCTTGGACATATTGGAGAGAAGGCCTTTGAATACTTCATGGTAAAGGTATGGTAGAAGGTATGAGTAATTTCTCTCTGGATTTTGATTTATGTGAAAAATTGTGTATATGGGAAGCAGAATTGGGTGAGTTTCCCCTCTGGTGGTAAGAGGGCTAAACATATATTAGAGCTTGTGCACAGTGATGTGTTTGGACCTATGAAGGTTCCATCACTGGGTAAGTCTGTGTACTATGTATCATTTATAGATGACTTCTCAAGGAATACATGGATATATTTCCTTAAGAATAAATCTAAGGTCTTCAACAGGATTAAAGAATTTAAGGCTCTAGTGGAAAATCAAACAAATAAGAAGATAAAGGTGCTGAAAATAGATAATGCTGGAGAGTTTTGTAGTAAGGAATTTGAAGAATTCTGTAAGAAGTGTGGTATATCACGGCAGAAGACTACTCCATATACACCTAGGCAAAATGTAATTGTAGAAAGAATGAACAAGACATTGATGGAAATGGCAAGAAGCATGCTCAGTGGTGCCGGGTTAGGACAGGAATTCTAGGCAGAGGCGATGGAGACAACATGTTACCTGGTCAATAGATCACTTTCATCAGCGTTGGAGGATAAGATTCCATAAGAGGTATGGACTCGCAATAAACCATCTCTTTCACATCTGAAGGTATTTGGATTTGATGCATATGTACATTTTCCAAAGGAGAAAAGAACCAAGTTGGATAGTAAATCTGAAAGTGCGTCTTTATTAGGTATAAGGATGGTTTAAAGGGTTATAAGCTTTAGAACCCAATAACAAGGAAGGTTGTGTACAACTGAGATGTAGTGTTTAGAGAGGAGAAAGATGTTATTAAACATGGAGTCCAACCAAAGGAACCTGAGAAGATAGAGTTTGAACTTAAGGAGGAAGAATCAGACTCTACAGCAGAAGAGGAATCAAAATATGAAGAGCCACAAACTTCGGGTGTGAGAAAATCAGTTCGAGAAAGAAGGAAGCCAGAAAGGTATAGTCCATCTGCTTTCTGTTCAAAATTTTCTTTATCTATTACTGATGATGATCCCATAACTGTGAAGGAATTAGTAGATTATGACAATGGAAAACTCTAGAAAGAGGCCATGGTTGATGAAATTGCATCTTTGCACAAAAATGAGGCTTGGGATCTGGTGGAGTTACTGGCTGGAAGGAAACCCATTGGCAACAAATGGGTGTTCAAGAAGAAGAAAAATGTAGAAGAAAGGTGGAGAAATACAAAACTCGGTTAGTAGAAAAAGGTTATTCCCAGGTGTCGGGAATTGATTTTGGTGATATTTTTTCTCCTGTTGCCAAGGTAGCTTCTATTAGATTACTTTTATCTGTTGCTATTGCTTTTGATTTTGAGGTAGAACAGTTGAATGTGAAGACATCATTTCTTCACAGGGATCTAGAAGAGGAGATATACATGAAGAAACCTAAAGGCTTTGTGGTGAAGGGTAAGAAAGAACTGGTATGCAAGTTAAATAAGTTTCTGTATGGGTTAAAACAGTCACCAAGGATGTGGTATCAGAAATTTTATACATTTATACGGGGCCTTGGCTTCACCAGAAGCAAAGTAGATCACTGTGTGTATTTTAAATTAATTAGTGACCGTGTTATTTATCTAGTCTTGTATGTGGATGATATGTTGCTGGTTAGAAATGACAAAGAAATTATCCAAGATTTGAAGACCCAATTGTCCTCCAAATTCAACATGAAAGATCTTGGTGCTGCAAACTACATTTTGTGCATGGAAATTAAAAGAGACCGGGCAAAGAGGAAGCTTAGGTTTAACTAGAGGAAGTATGTTGAGACAATACTGCAGAGGTTTAATATGCAGGATAGTAAACCGGTGAAGGTTCCCATTCCTATAGGTATAAAGCTATTTGCTTGATAGTGTCCCAAGACACAAGAAGAGGAAGAGGACATGTCTTGTGTTCCATATGCAAGTGTAGTTGGTAGCCTAATGTATGCAATGGTCTCTACTAGAGTAGACATTGCACATGCAGTGGGAGTATTGAGTAGGTTTAGTCAAAACCAGGGAACGATCACTGGACAATAGTGAAGCGGGTTTTCAGGTATTTGTGTGGCACTAGTGCTTATGGTTTGCGCTACCAAGGAAGATCAGGATTAGATAGAGTGTTGGATATTCGTGGCTTTGTTGATGTAGACTGGGCTGGAGATCTGGATCAAAGAAGATCTACAAATGTGTATGTGTTTAGCCTATTTGGAGGTGCAGTCAGTTGGATGACTAAGAAACAATCTGTAGTGGCACTATCAACTATAGAGGCAGAATACATGGTAGCCACTCTTGCAAGAAAGGAAGCATTTTAGTTGCAGAGATTGTGCTCAATTATGGGGTTAGTACAGGGAGCTATAAGGATAGACTTTGACAACCAAAGTGCAATTTTCTTGGCAAAGAACCCTGCTTACCATTCAAAGACAAAGCACATTGATGTTCAGTATCACTTTGTGAGGGATATGATAGAAGACAAAAAGGTGTTGCTGGTAAAGGTGGATAGTTTGAAGAATACTGCAGATGCATTGACAAAATCTATGAGCTTTGAGAAGTTCTATTGGTGTAGAGAAACAATGGGCATTGCAGGGCTGGATAAATGATTAAGCTCTCTTGTGGCCCAAAACAAGTGGGAGAATGTTGGGTTGTGATATATTCTTTCCACAACTAACCTACATGGTTTACGGGGGGTTAGAGTGGGGGAATAGCCCCCCCTTCATTGCATCGATTACGCAGTGGGTAGCCCCCCTCTACAGGGTCTGGGGCAGCACCCCAGGGAAATTTTTTGTTGGACCCTATATTAGGTTGGGTGGACCTACCTATGGTTTTGTGCATGGTTTTCACACATGGTTTTGGACGCGATGGTTTTCGGTCCATGGTATTGTATGCTTCGACATGTATAAATATGTATTGTAACATTGAAAGGAACATAATGAAAAATCAAGCTCGTAGTCCTAGTTTTGGGATCCAGGGGAAAATCTTTTTGTATATGTGTTTTATGTGTTATTATCTCACATTGTTTATTTCCTGTGTTTTAGAATTCGTATGCAGGTAATTTCCGTAAGGGGTTAAAACCCAAATTTGAGCACAAAAGAAGAAAGGGTGTAGAGCCGATTCATTCGTGATTTATGGTATAGTTGATTGGTCCATTTGCATCATGGGGCTTTGAAGATATTGCAACAAATCTCTACGAGTCTTCCCAAAGGTACACTTGAGCAAGTTGATAAATGCAAGGAGTGTACTTTGGGAAAATACACCAAGTATTCTGTTCACAAAAGAGACAATCGAGTAGAGGTTATTCTAGAGAAAGTCCATTCAGATGTGTTTGGACCATTCTCAAAAAAATCCATGGCTAAACATAAGTATTACATTATATTTGTTGATGACTATTTTCGTAAATGTTGGATATTTTTCATGTAGAAAAAGGATCAAACTTTCACAAAGTTTTGTTAGTTTAAATCATTGGTGGAGAAAGAGTCGAGAAATAAGGTTAAATATCTATGGAGTGATAATGGTGGTAAGTATGTCTCAAATGAGTTTAACAGTGTCTGTGCAGTAGAAGGGATTAAACGGGAGTTGATGGAACCTAATAACCCTCAATAGAATAGGGTGACTAAGAGGAAGAACAAAAGCATAGTAGGGGCAACAAGGGTGATGTTGCATGATCAAGGCCTTCCACTACACGTGTGGGTTGAGGCATGCAATACAATGGTTTATGTTCGGAATTATAGCCCACATCGAATACTTGAGATGAAGACACCAGAGGAGGATTATTTCGATAAGAGGCCAGATGTTGGTCACTTTAGGATTTTTGGGTCATTGGTATATTTCCATGTGACGAAAGATGCCGGAAGAAGGTTGAGCCTACAACATAGTTGGGGATATTTGTGGGGTACACTGATACACCTCACAACTATCAGGTGTACTTTCCAACCAACAGGATGACAGTGGTTCGTAGGGATGTCAGATTCGATGAGGACAAGGCCATGTGAGGTTCTCTTGAGAGGGAGCTTGAGCTACATGTGGATGAGGAGATTTTAGATCCTAATGTTTAGGAGCCTCATATTGATGTGTAGTAACCACATGTAGAGGATCTAGGAGTGGAGACATCCACTAAGGTAGAGTCTTCTAGAGACGAAAGAAATAGCATGAGAGAGGCTGAGAGATTGTTGGATGATGCACAAAATAATGTGGGAGCACCCACTTCTCAGCGTAGGTAGAGGAGGTCACTTGAGAGGTACACTAGATACACGACTCTTATGGGTGAATGTGTTGTGACAAAGCCATCTTCGTTTAAGGAAGTAGTGTAGTAGCCTGCTTGGGTTGATGCCATGGTGGAGGAGTATGAATCCATAGTTCATAACAATGTTTAGGATGTGGTCTTGAGACTGAAGGACAAGTCAGTGGTGAGCTCTCGTTGGATTTACAATGTAAAGCAAGCCACAGATGGTCGTATGGAGAAGCATAAGGTTATATTTGTGGCCCGTGGATTTTCACAGATAGAGCGGATTGACTATGATGAGACCTTTGCTCTTGTTGCAAGGTATTCGTCAATCAGATCTATATTGGCACTATCAGTGCAGATGGGTTGGAAGATACATCAGATGGATGTGAATAAAACCTTCCTTAATGGCATAATTGAGGAAGAGGTGTACATAGAGTAGCCTGAAGGTTTTCAGTCCCTCGACCATGATTCACATGTGTGCTAGCTCAAGAGGGTGTTGTATGGGATGAACCAAGCACCCCATTCTTGGTACACCAGGATAGATAACTACTTCACCAGGTTGGGCTTCACGAAGAGTGAAGCGGATGCAAATTTGTACCACATAGTGGTGGAACGTAAAATGTTGATCATTGTACTTTATGTTGATGACCTCACACTGACAGGTGATGATCAGTTGATTAAGTTGAGATGAAGGACATGGGGTTCATGCATTACTTTCTTGGCATGGAGGTATGGTAGGGAGATGGGGAGTTGTTTGTGTCTCAGGGAAAGTATTCCAATGAGATACACAGGAGATTCCACGTGGAGACTCCTATAGCAGGTAATTGGAGGAAGGAGGGTGTTACTTCAGGGGAAGCAATGGAAACTACTATTTACAAGAAGCTTTTGGGTTCACTCATGTACTTGGTGAACACATGGCCGTATATGTGCTATGTAGTTAACTAGATTAGAAAAGCGATGGCTAGGCCTGCCAAGGAGGGAGCTCCACTCTCTCCTACAACGTTGACAATGGCAACAAGAATTGCAGATGGTGTGAGTGGAGGGGAAGTCAACAAAAATGTAAGGAATGGTTTTTTTCCTAAATGAAAGTAATGGTAACATTTGGTAGATAATGAATTTAATTAATCTTAAGGAAAGGTTGATTCTAGGTTTTCCAGGATGAAGCCTTAGGATATGGAGAATTTAATGAATAATTCCATTCATAAATAATTGTTGAAATTCCCATAAACTAAGTCTTTTTCATAGTTAACTATACAATTTCCCGTGGTTTAATGCTTCAATGCACGATAATCTTCATGAATTATGACATTTTCATTTCTAAATAATGCTCCAAACCTCAATACTAATACTTCCTCGACTATCTAATATATAACTTCAATAATTTTAATTTCCTTCTAATCATCAGGAATTTTTAGGAATTTTAGTGTTTGGCCTAGGATTAGGACAAATGCCAAGACTAGTTAGTATGTTCATTATTACAATTTCTACTTAGATCTAATAGATGGTTGGAGTGGTTTTCAAGGCATGGATATCTAATCACAATGAAATTGTTGTTCAAATAGAGGTAAAAATATAAGAATGCAATATAAATTTTCAAAATAAGAGTGCAATATAAAGTTTCAATATCTTCTATGTTTGTGGTTTTGATGAAAATATTATACTTCAAATATTATAATATCATTTCAAGAGTAGCTTAATATTTGAACCTACATTAGATAAGAGCTAATAGATTTGAAGTTTCATTAAAATAATTATTTTTTATGCCAATAATATTAAAGTATTTAGCATATTATATATATTACTATTGTGGTTTATTATATTATATTAATGTAATTTAATAGTAAGAGATAATATTAAGGGTCATAATATTAATTATTTTGCACATTTAATTAGGCATTTAGATTTCTACATAAAGTATGATGATTTGGTGAGGCTTTATAGCAAATAGATGACACAAGGAATTAACAATATAAATGAAATCAACCTAGTGTTATTTCACCAATCTCCCTTTGTTAGCTAATTAACATGAGCATTAAAATTGAAATATGGTAAATGAATAAAATGCATCCAAAGGAATGCTATTGTGGACCTGCTAAATCCAAATTACATGAAGATGTGAGTTGAAGCATGTCTTGAAGAGAGTGTTGCATTTTTCAAATGACTCTACACATGTAGTTCCATTTATTTAGAAAGTGAATTGAACCCAATCTCCAAATAATACAGTTAATAATACCAATATAGTAATGATATGGATCTGGGTGCCCTCTCGAATCATGATGCCCATAATTCCTCCCATGCCAACACAATATAGAGCATTAAAGGATGGGGTTGGGTGGTGATTCTCCTCTATCAACCTTGTAGATCACATTCAATGCAAAGGGGGAGGTCATGTTCAGACAAGGAATCGACATTCATACCTTCCTTGGGACATGGATTCAGACGTTATACCTCATATGGAAATTCATTCATGCACACAGATGATTGGTCTCTATTGCATTTAAATAGTAACAAAGGTCGAGGAGCTTGGCACATAGGGCATAGTTCTTTTTACTTGAAAACTATGGTCCATGAACATGGACACACCAAGGGAGAAGGGCGAGAAGGGACCGAAAGTCTCACTCTTCATCACATGGCCAAGGGGTGGAACAATTGAATGAAGATTTTCCACAACATATTAGATGCTTGGTTGCAACCATGGAAGCATAGACATTCAATAACACTTTTAATGATCACTGGGCAACTAGGAACTTGCTTGGTCGTCATTTGAGGGATTAGAAAGAGGTGCTATGTGTCGTGGAAAACATAACTACGAACATTCATTTCCATCTAGTCTAGGATCGGCCAACCCTGAGGGTCCTATCAAGCATTCTTGAAATTCAATTCCCTCCTCCACCCCCTCCTCTAGCTTTCTCCAATTCACTAGATAATTTAGATAATGTAAACTCTATCCATCAAGGAAAGAATCCTCCTAGCTTTGAACATCCAAGGTCTTAGAAAAAGAATGAAAACCAACCAGGTAGTCTCGACTCTTCGAACCATGTGGAGAAGGAGCAAACTTCTTCCAACAAGACTATCATTGTAGACAATTTGAAAGAAAGAAACATTGCAGTAGGAGGCCAACACCAACACAAATGGAATGTTTGTTGAGTGGGAATGACCTTCATAGTTACCAAAAGGCTATGATGACCCATTCCAATATCTCTATTAGCCCGATCAGGCTCGCTAAGAATCTCCAACAAAGGCATTCTCAGCCTCTGCTACTTTACTATTTTTCTTGTGGTCGTTTGTTGTCGTTGGCTACCTAATTTTTGTTACTCTTATTTTTCCTATGATTATATGATGTCAAAAATTAGCCTTAGGACTCTAAGAGATACCATCTGGTTTCCCACTTAAGGGCAGATGGTCCCTGCCAAGCATGCTTTAGGACGAGAAGGTTTTTGTATCTAGTACATACTCATCTTCAACATAGTCCACTCATGCTTATCCATGCATGTACTGTATGTAAACTTTTGATAATCTAATGAAATTTTGCTTTCTTACAAAAAAACTACTAACATAGCAATGAATTTTTCAAAAGTGACACTTTAAATTCAATTAGAAGGTTTGATACAACATATGCCCTAAACATGTTGAAAATTAGCTTGGCCATGAAATGAATCATCCAACATATGAGAGCGAAAAGGTCATAAGGATGTTCTTAGATGAAATAACAAAAATTAAAGGTCGGAGTTGAACTAAATGAAATAGATAGCTATAGAATTGTTGCAAAATATGACATTGTAAAATTAGGTTTGGAGAGCTAAATACAAATTTCACACCAATTCTCATCTAAACATGTGAGAAAAAATTAGATAAAAATATATTGATAAAAAGAACTTACAAAGAACAATAAAATGATTAAATGGACATAATGATACAATACAATTGAGCACAATCACACAAATGTCATGAATGATATAAACTACAGATTCACTACTAATATGACTAGAATTAGTTAATATTTCTAATGAAAAGAAAATCATCTATGTAAGATCTTAGGAATGAAATTTATATTTAAATATATTATTTGGTGAAGTAATCATTTTAATTACAAATTTTGACATGGTTATTAAGAACATTATAAGTTTAAAAAGTTCACTTTTGAAAAATAATAATGAAATTTAAAAAAAATGAAAAAATAAGTTTTTAAATATCAACCTTTTTTAATATTATATATATATATAGTGTTAGTTTATAAACCTTTTGCAATATTTCATAAATGTGTAATTAAAATAAAATTTACATTATTTGTAAAAAAAATATATTATTATTATGATAAAAATAACATAAATAATAACTAAGACAAATAACAAATACTAACAGCTTTGCACTGATACTTTTTTCCTAGTAAATTAAAATATTTGAAATCATTATCCTTATTTTTTCCAGGAAATTCTTTCCTATAAAGTGATGTGAATGTTTGCATAATATTTTATATTTAAAAGGAAAAAAGAAAATCTCTGACCATATGGCCACGGGAAGCATAAGGGATACAGCGTGCAATCCCTGTAACATTGTGACTCATCTAAATATAAAGTGGTTTCAGATTCTCTTATCATTTCCGCGACGGTTCTACGAAATGATGTGGGTGTTCAAAGGTTTTTGGAATCACTATCCTTATTTTTTCCAGGAAATTCTTTCCTATAAAGTGATGTGAATGTTTGCATAATTTTTTTATATTTAAAAGGAAAAAAGAAAATCTCTGACCATATGGCTACGGAAGCATAAGGGATACAGCGTGCAATCCCTGCAACATTGTGACTCATCTAAATATAAAACGGTTTCAGATTCTCCTATCATTTCCGCGACGGTTCTAATTAATACAAAGTAATGTGGGTGTTCAAAGGTTTTTGGAAATTTAGAGGAAAAAAAGGATGCTTTCAAATGACTTTAATGAATTTATAATTTTAAATGTCCCATGAGGAGAAATCCGGTAGACTAGTGAGTCTTGCACTGGAGTTTCCTGGGTGTTCACTTCTATAGAACCCAAATTTGACACGGCAAATTTGCTTTTGTCAGTTTTTTGCATATCCTCAATGTTTTGTCCTCTTATAAATACCCATTCTCCTCTCCCTGAGGGCCATTGAAGTGCGGGAAGAGGAATATACATCTCACTGCGTTCGTTGCAGGGCTTCCACTTGAGAGTTGAGGTATAATACTCTTCAGACAAATGTATTGCAACATTAATTAGCTGACTGCTCCTCTGGTTTGCTGGACTGAGTGTTGCAGTGGAGTTTCCTGGGCATTCAGTTTTGTAGAACCCAAATTTTACACGGCAAATTTGCTTCTGTCAGTTTTCTACACCCTCAATAGTTAGTTTTCTTATAAAATAAGCACTTAGCTCCTTTCCCTCACAGCCATTGAAGTGCAGGAGCAGGAATATATATCTCACAGCGTTCATTGCAGGGTCTTCCAGATTTGAGGTATAATAATACTCTTCAGCTTTTGTTGTTATTGTTGGACAAATGTATTGCAAGATTCCTTAGCTGACTGCTCCAGTCGTTCGTTGGATTGTGTGTGTATATAATGTCAGAATAATGGCTGGATCAGTTTCTGTTTTCTCGGACGCCATGCTATTGGCTGCCTGCAGGTTATCTTGCATTGTTTACATGAATGAAGGCCGTGATGAGCCCTCGTATGTGAGGTCCGACATGGGCGATACAGTTGTCTTTGCTTTCCGTGGCTCTCTTGAACCCCATGTCGTCACATCCACAACAACCAAATTCGGAGAATGTCAAATTCATGATATTGGCTGTCTGGAGTGGATGAAAGATGGGAATAACCAGCCAGCATTAGTCCATGAGGGTGCTCTCACTCAATTCTTGCCCATTTGGAACAATTCTCCTCTTCAAGAAGAGGTTCTTCCATTTCCAGTTCTTTTATTGGAAATTCCGTACAATATTTGCGTTAGCGGAAGCATAAATACATGGATCACCTTAAACCAAAAACCTAGCTTTCTTTTGGGGTTAAGTGGATCTATGCCAGCCTGAGAAGATTGGCCTTTCATGGATTCATTTTGTAATTTTGATTGTTGTTGCAGGTACGCCTAGCATATGGAAAGGTGAAGACCGTGGTGTTCACTGGTCACTCCATGGGAGGGGCTATTGCCTCTTTGGCCACGCTATGCATCTTGGATAAACAGCTGCAGCCCGGCAACCCTAAATCTATTTTCTGCATCACGTTTGGCTTCCCTTTGGTTGGCGATGAAGTTGTAGCACGAGCAGTTCGTCGAAAGAGTTGGGCGGATCAGTTCTGCCATGTGGTTTTAAGATGTGATGTCTTCTCTAGAATTTTGTTGGCCCCTTGCATGTCTGTGCGTCAGTCCTTGAAGGCAATGTTGCCGTATTTGGAGAGATCAATAAAAAGTGCGGGTGACTTTATTGGATCCACTGACACACCTATGGAAGAAGCCCTCCCAGAGGGCATTGCCGAGTTTGTCGGCACTGTAATCCAGCATTGTTCGGCTGTTGTAAATTACAGCAGCGCAGCCAAAATGAGTCCTAACAACCCCTTGCTAGCTTCTGTAAAACCTCTGGTGAAGCTGAGTCCCTATAGGCCATTTGGGCATTATGTATTCTTGTCCAGGACCGGTGGGATTTGGACGAAAAATCACTTTGCTGTATTGCCCATCCTGTATTATGCCCTGCAAACATTAGATGCTAATTCAGAGCACTTCATGTTGGAGCACGTTCTTTATAACCATGTCTTACCCAATGCTTTGCAAAACACAGTGAAGTTGGAGCTTTCGGATCTTCCTTTGTCAGACGCCGGCTCAAGAATGGCAACAGAAATGGAAGCTCTTGGGCTTGGAATTCAGGTAAGCCTTGTTGCATTCAATTTTTTTCCCTTTAGTATCAATATAAAATAGTAACAACCCTATGATTTAAAATAGTAACAACCTTATGATTTAAAATAGTAATAATCTAGTCTGGGTAGCTCACTTGGTAATGGTAATTTTAGATATTTGAAATTATTGAAATTCAAAAGACTTTGGTAATGGTAATTTTAGATAGGTGAAATTGTTGAAGTTCAATAGATTCTGGTTCGAATCCCCTTCAAATCTTATTGTTGTGACTCTGGTTACCATGAAAAAGACAAATTATAGCCCAGAAATAAAACAAATCATAAGCCTAAAAATTTAGTAATAGTTATGTCAAGCCAGCTACTAGATTTCTCCAGATTTAATAATAATAATATTAATTTACAGTTATCATTACAACTTAAAATAATAACTCCAATTTCCAAGCCAAACAAAATAACTTAATACAGTAACTCTCCAGTTTCCAAGCCTGATTTAAACCGCTATGATTTAAAATAGTAATAATCTTACTGTTCTGATTCCAACTGAGCTCATTAGAAGAGGCTGACATGCAAGTATTTAAAGTTCTTTAGGCTTTGTTAATAACCCAATTCAATTTTTAATGGATAAATTGAATTCACTAAAACGGTTGTATTTTTTTTATTATATATATGTTTTAACTTTTATTTATAATATTTTTTACTTTATTTAGAATGGAAAAGATGCTGGTGTGTGAGGATTTAAATTAAAATAATAAAAGTAAGTACTGAACTTTTATGGTATTGATTTATGGTATGAGTGTGGAATATAATTTTTTTTATTTGATAAAATTTAAACTTAAAATTAAAATGATTCACTATAAATTTTAATTTATGAAAGATGATTTGATAAATTCAGATTCAAAATTAAGATAATTCACTATTAATTTATGAAAGATGATTTACTAAAAATAGAAATATTACTTTTTTTTTACTATTAAACGATAAGATTTTAAAATTGAAAAATTAAAATGAAGTGGAATTTGGGTAACCCTTGTTGCACTCATTTGACTGTCATATAAAATAGGGGCATCTTTATCTCAATTGCGGATTCCCCAAATATTTAGCAATCGGACAAACATGGAAGCAACCATGTCCATCCAATTACCAAATATTCAAGAAATTGGCAATCGAGATAAACTCAAAAATAAAACAATAGTAATCGTATTTCTTCAATCAACTATAGATCTCCATACTAAGAATCCAGAGTGGCTCTGTAGCATATTCTGCTCCCTTTTCATTTGATTTAGTTTGGGTCACTTTTCAACATATTGTTGTACATTGTGTTAAGTTTCCATTTGATTTAGTTTGGGCTAGCTTCACAAAGTATTGGTGTACATTGGGCTTAACTTGTCTGAAATCAAGTTTACTATAGATTTTTCGGCTTAAATCACATGGCATTTCATTTCTCCACGCGTTTCGAACCAATCAGTGTGGTTCATCGTGAACAGATCTAGCTTTGCATATTAAATAAATAAAGCAGAACATCCAACGGGTAAATCTCATGGGTCATGAGATTTACCGGTCATGAGATTTACCCGTTGGATGTTCTGCATTATCTATTATCTATTTAATAGGCAAAGCGAGATAACGGGTAAATCTCATGACTGACCTGGTCATGAGATTTACCCGTCATGACCTGGTCATGAGATTTACCCATTGGATGTTCTGCGTTATTTATTTAATAGGCACCACACTGGTTGGTTCGAAACGCATAAATGCCATGTGATTTAAGCCGAAAAATCTATCGTAAACTTGATATGGATCACAGAAGCCTCAATTCAACAATGGTCTGAAATCATTTTATGATTATTATTTTGTTGAATGGTTACAAGTAGTGTTATTGTATCTATTTCCAATATCCATATAAATGGGAAAAATATCTGTGCAGAATTGTCAAGCTAGACTTGCCCTGAACGCAGCAGAACAATTTCTGAAACAGCAGAGGGAGAACGTGTCTAAAGTGGAGAATGAATATCCAGCAAAGATGGAAATCGCTATAAAAGCACTTGAAGATTATCGCAGCTCGTGTTTCAGAAATGGCACTGGATATTTGGACGCTTTCAAAAACAAACAACGACGTGATCTAGACTTCAACGCAAATCTCAGGAGGCTGGAGCTTGCCGGCTGGTGGGACGAGATCATACTGAACATGTTTGATAAGGACGAATTACCCGATGATTTTCAGTGCAGTGAAGAGTGGCTAAGACGTGGCACTCACTACAGGCTACTGGTTGAGCCACTGGACATCGCAAATTATTATAGACTGGGAAAAAACGAGGACTCAGGATTCTACGGAAGGCCTCGTCGTTATAAAACTCTTGAAAATTGGTTGGAAGACAATGAAGAAAATAAGCAACTGCAACCACCCACGATGCTCACTCAGGACTCGTGTCTTTGGGCTTATGTGGAAGAAATTGCATGCTTAATGCAAAAGAGCATTTATAACGATGAAAAAAGAACAGAATTGGAGAATCGTGTGAGGCCTTTGATTGAATCCCATGGTTTGTGCATGGAAGATCTTTGGACTGGCGAATCCACCTTCAAAAAAGTGGTCAATTGGTTGTGGCAGAACATGACTCCAGTGCAGCAAGAAACCTCTCCCTTCCGTTCTATTATTTATTAGAGCCCGCAGACAGCCCAGAAGAATTGATTGAATGATGAATGGTACATCTCGATACTAATAATTGGGAGTGGCCCTATGCCATTCTGCTTCTGCTTCTTTTTCATTTGATTTAGTTTTGGGTCACTTGTGGAGTAGCCTTGTAGATTTTGTTGGGCTTTTCCATTTGATTTAGTACTGGGTTTTTTGTGTGGAGTGCTGGGCTTTTCTATTTGTTTCAGTTGTGTAGTATGGTAGTAGATTGGGCCTCCTCTACTTTACCATTTGTTTTAGTTTTGGAGTATTGTAGTAAATTGGGCCTAGACTCTATAAGTATTATTGGCACTGATTTGGTTGGATTTATTATATCTGTTTTTGATATTTATATAAATAAAAGTATTTTTACGGAAAATATTGGATTACTTTATTTTTGAAGTTCACATTTTATTTTTATTTTTGAAGTTTATATTTTTTTATTAATAATTAACTGTATATATTTTTATTTTTGAAGTGTATATTTTTTTTTTTAATATTTAAGTGTATATAAATATTTATTTTGAAAGAGGGTTTAATTATTGGTAAGAAGGTTGAAATTTATTTTCAAGTTTTTATGTCTTTTTCCATTCTAATTAAAATCATTAACTAAAACAAATGTCACATAAAAAATGTTATATAAATTGACTTGTGTTTTTTGAGCATGTGATATTGAGAAGTCATGGTATTGCAACAAAGCTTATTTACAACTTCAAAATCTAAATAATAAAGAGGAAAGTCTACATGGTTAAGAATTTTATTAAATGTTTATATATATATATATATATATATATGCTTTTTATCATTAATAATAATAATTTTAAATCAAATAATAATTCAAATAATTTTCATAATTTTTTAAAATTTTCCCATTTGAGATATATGATAAAATATCTGTTTTAATATTTGAGATATATGATAGATTTTCCTACTATGTAAAGAAAAATGTTTTGATGTTTATTATTTAGATATTTATAGTGATTTAACTTATATAACTAGACTGGTTTTTATGTTTAGGGAGTAATATTAAATTAAATGAAAACCATCAAATGACCAATTTTCAATAAGGATTTCCATTGTGGATGTGATACTCTAATCAAGTTAGTTATATTTAAATTAAAGGGTTGTAATTTTTTCATGATATTTTGCATCTGATCCATCATTTGTTGACATAATGCCCCCAACATTGTTGGAATATGTAATTCATACTTATCTCAGTTGTTATTCTTTCTATTTAGAGGAGTTCTTATTTTGTTTCCTATATTTGTGTGTGGTTGAGAGAATATCTCAACCAATAGATTGTGTGTCCAAGATAGTTTCCCTCTCTTGAGACAACGCTTCATATATTTATTTGTAACAATATTTGATTAATGGAAGATATAGATTTTCTTATGGAAATCTAGTTTATGTGAGAGTTTGTGGAGTAGACTCATGATGATGGTGTATCGTTTCACATACATTTATTAGTAAGAAAGTCTAAGATGTTTTGTAGTGGTCCTTGTAAAGTATGTACTTGGTAACTCTATGAGATGGAGTGTGAAATGTAACCCTGATGAGTCATATGTATCCCCATCAAGTTCATGGTAATCTTAAAACCACTTTGTAATTGCAGGTTTGTGGTTAGCCAGAAACCATTTTGCAGTGTCAGTTTGTGGTAAGCTAGAAACCACGTGTAAGAGTGAAGTAGACAATGATTCTTGTAGGCATGGTTTAGGGTCAGCCGACAAAACCCTTGGCATGGTTGAGGATGAGCCGAGAAAACCCTGGGCATCGTTGAGTCGGGTCTTTGGTGAGCCTTGGTGGCTGTGTTGAGCCTTGGTGGTTGAGTTGAGTTGTGGTTGCTGAGATCCCTTGGTGGCATGATTGAAGGTGATCCGATAAAACCTAGACCATGGTTATGGGTAATCCGTTAAAACCCATGATGATGATATTGGAGGGAGATTTGCAGGTACAGCTACATTTATGCAGTTATAGTGGTTGACAAAACCATGTATGCGAAGGGAATCCTAGTAGACTGGCAGTTGCAGCAATTAGCACCCATGCATTCTAGTGGATGGTTGCTCCTTTATATGGACATCAACATATTCTTTTGTTATGTTTGACCACAACTAGATTTTGTAGATTGATATCGAGACAAGTACTCATTAAGGGGGTGTGTTGGAATATGTAATTCCTACTTGTCTCAGTTGTGATTCTTTCTATCTAGAGGAGTATGTTCCTATTTTGTTTCCTATATTTGTGTGTGGTTGAGATATTCTCTCAACCAACAGATTGTGTGTCCAAGATAGTTTCCCTATCTTGAGACAACACTTCATATATTTATTTGTAACATTATTTGATTAATGGAAGATATAGATTTCCTTATGGAAATTTAACAAACATTACCAGGGATTTTAATAATTACTCTAGGACTTCTCCTTCTCAAGTGCTCAAGTGTCCAAATCTACAAAGAATGGAGTTTATATGTTTTCACACACTAATCCAGGTGGATATTGGTGGCCACCTGCCTCTTCCACTTGGACCCTCACGATTGTTTCTTTCAATTTTTCAGTTTCATTAATTGTAGCATAGTGTTGACACCTAATCATCAGGATTGGGTGAACAACTGTAATTGATGTAAATAAATATTAGAAAAGATGAAGAATCACCGGGAGATGAAATGAACAATCTCTCCCTCATGTATATAATAAAGACCAACCTAAATGAATATCATGAATTGTTTTGAGGAGTTACCTCCTGGTCTGACATGGTATCAGAGCCAGCGCCATTTTTGGCTTCCCTCTGCTTTGTAACTCCCTATTCTGCCTATGCAGACTGACATCTCTCTCACTATTATTCTGCTGATTCTACCTAGCCTGGCAGCTCTGACCCTACCTCCCATCCAAGAATACAGTCGACTCCTAATTTTGAAACGGTTTCATTCGATGTGCGCTGCTTATCGATGAAATGGGCACTTCTTATCGATGAAATCAAGACTACTGTTGCAGCCACTCCCGCTTCTGCCTTTAGACGGCCTCTGTAAGCATTGTGAATTTTCCATTAGGAAAACGCCCACCGCCATCACTGCATATCCCCGTAGCAAGAAGAAGGACTGTTCATTTCATGATTACATTGCGCTAGTACATGAGCGAACTCTTCCTTACCTAAAGACTCTGCAGCCTTTGCATCAAGCATGAAGATTTTGTTGCAAGAATGGTGCCAAAAGCCTTCTTCCGATACAAGAATTTCAGAGGGACTCGGATATTCTTTAGTGAAGCACGTCCTTTCGAAAGTCTGAGCTAGCAGATCATCAAAATCTGAATTGGGAAAACCGTCAGTTGCGACGTACTTCGAAGAAGTCTCAGCGGCATTAGGCTTTCCACCTGAAGCTTTTGTGCTAGGGGTCTTCATTTCATCGTTGCTCAGTTGATATGTTGTGGCCTCCCTTGGAGATTGTATTGGAGGCAGTGGCACCGGGTCCCAACACGACTTAATACCAACCTGTGTGGCCATTAAGCCATTCAATTGATACGCTATTTCAATTGATACGCTGCTCCAATGCTATTGTTGTCCAGAGCCTATGGGTGAGAGCCTCCTCTCCTACACAAATGGTATGATTATTTTTAGTGACTGTGAGTTGTTACATTGTATATGTGTATGGCATTGAATATTAGAGTCGGTGAATGGTGAATGCTATTACACTGAATGATATTGCGGTGTATAGTATATTACAATTTTGTACAGTGATTACGGTGTATAGTATATTACAATTTTGTACAGTGATACCTCTGTCTCCATATATCAAAATCAAATTTTTTTAGGAGTAAAATTTTGCAGCAGAAGTATTTTTTTCCCACAGTACCTAAATTTTATAATGCATTCAATCATATCTATTGTGGGAGTAGTTCTCACTGGCAAGGAGAACTATCCTAAGTGGTCCCGGAAGGTAAAACACACCCTCATTTTCAATGAGTTGTGGAAAGGAGTGTGTGTTGGAGACGGAGACAAAGGCCAGAACAGCCTACCTCAGACAAGGAGTTCGTCATTTGGGAAAATAAGAACAACAAAGCCTATGCATTAATTACAACATCTGTAAGTGAAGAGGTGGGTTGACATATTTCACCATTTTCAAATGCTTTCGAAGCCTTACAAAAGCTGAAAGAACTCTATGACTCACACTCTACAGTTGAAGTTGTTTAACTCATGATTAAACTCTTCACTCTTGAATTACAAAATGATGATCATCTTGCTTTTGCATCCGAAGTAAAATATATAATGCATGATATCAAAGCCACTAAGGTTGAATTGGATATTCCTCTTATCGCTTTTCTCAAGGCACTTTATCCTACTTACTCCAATTATCTTGAGTCATTGCAAGCAAATGGAAGTCTCAAAGATATTACCTTTGGCTCTCTTGTGAAAAAATTTGTTGAAAGAGAGAAAGCTTTTGGAAAGAAGACAGCCCCCGAATCTTCTGAAGAGGTTGTGTGCCTTGCTCATAAAGAAAAGAATCTTGCCCAAGATTCTTTCAGAAAAAGAGGTGGTTGAAGAGGAAGAGGAAGATTTTTCAGAGGCAGGGGGGGCAGACACTCTCAAGGAGAAAAGTCAGGTTTGCACTGCATGCGCTGCGAAATAAATGGATCACATGATGCCTCCACATGCAAGTTACCTTGGGAAAAAATCGAGCAGCAAAGAAACCAACCCAAAGGTAAAACTAATGACACAGACAAAGGTAAAGCACCCGAATCTGCTCATTATGTTGTGGCACAATGTAATATTGGAGTAAATGAAGACTTATTTAATGTTTCAATTGCTTCTTGGAAAAATGATTAGTTGCTTGATTCAGAAGAAACTTGCCACATGACTCATAGAAAAGATTTTTTTGAAGAATTTACTGACAATGTTGATGGAGTAGTATACTTTGCAAACCAATCAAAACTCAAGCCATCAAGGCTTGGCACAATCAGGCTTAAATTGCCGGGTCTTCCAGAATTTCTTCTACATCATGTTCTATATCTCCCATAGCTAAAGAGAAACTTGTTGTCCTTGGTCCACATCTGCTAGCAAGGTCACTATATTCTTATGTTTGATGGCAAGCTTGAGGTGAGAAAAGCATCTGACCACTCACTTGTCATGAGGGGGATAGAAGAAGAAAGGCTTCTCAAGCTGCAGGGTACCTCTGCTTGTGCACAACATTTCTCATACAATTCTCATTATGAAGAAGGTACACTTCCATCAAGTTTATTATAGCATGCTAGATTTGGACATTTGAACTATGACAGCCTCCGCTTGTTGAAGAAAAATGGTGTTACTGGTTTGCCTACAATTCCTAGGAAACTTAAGCAATGTGATGCTTGCATTCTAGGAAAGCATAGAAAATAGTCTTTTCATGATTCACATTCAAGAGCACATAGAAAACTTGAACTCATTCATTCAGATTTATGTGGTCCAATGCCTATTCCTTCTGCAAATGGAAATAAATATATGATGACATTTATTGATGACTACACCAGAATGTGTTGGGTTTATTTATTGAAGAACAAATCTAATGTTTTTCAAACATTCAAGAACTTTCATACATGGATTGAAAATGATGCACCATCTCATATTGGCTCTATTCACACTGATAATGGAAAAGAATACACTTCAAATGAATTTGAAAACTATCTTCGCCAACATGGGATCAAACATCAAACAACTGTTCCTTATAATCCCCAACAGAATGGTGTCGCTGAAAGAATGAATAGGACAATCTTAAATATGGTACACTCCATGCTATTCTTCAAAAATGTAAAAATAATGTTTTGGGCTGATGTAGTTTTATGTGTTATATATATAAAGAATATGTGTCCATCTAATGCTCTCAGAGACAAGACTCCCTATGAAATGTGGTATGGGCACATTCCTTCGGTAAAGCATCTCAGGGTCTTTGGTTCCACCTGTTATGCCTTGATACGAAAGGTACATAGAAACAAACTTGGTACAAGAATTCGTAAGTGTATCTTCCTGGGGTATTCAAACACCTCCAAAGCATACCATCTCTATGATGAAGTCAATAAAAAATTTGTTGTATCTAGAGATGTAATCTTTCTCGAATCATCCAAAACTGACAATGTTGTTGAGCGGAAACTTGATCGCTTGGATAGATTCGCAAATGTAAAATCATTTCAAGAATTTGATAATTAGATTCCACATCTTTAAGGGGGGATTCCTATACTAGATCAGCTTGTGGAATCTTCTTCTGAAGCACTCTTGCCCCCACATGAAACTCCAACAACGGATTATACTTTAAGTGATGTGATTGATAGAATTGGGAGACTCAATCTTGATTCAGACCCAACTCAATCAACGGAGAAGCCTGTACCATCTAAGAAAGGTCCCCCAAAGTGGCTGACAAAGACACTTGAAAGTGTTCATCCTGATGAGGTTGGAAAGACATGAACTAGAAATTCAAACCAGCAAAATGGAGGTGATGTAGATGACTCTGATTCACCTATTGATATGGATGTTTCTTATGATTGTGAATTGAATTTTTCTACAGATTTTGAACCAACTTCCTTCAAAGAAGTTGCTTCTCATGATGAATGGAAAGAAGCGATGCAAAAGGAGTATGATGCCCTGATAAAGAATGGCACTTGGAAGCTGGTTGATCCTCCATTAGGAACCAAACCAATTGGCTGCAAGTGGGTCTACAAGAACAAGTATAAAGTTGATGGCTCACTTGACAAGCACAAAGCTAGGCTTGTGGCAAAAGGTTTTGCACAGAAGGAAGGGGTCGATTATGAGGAGACTTTTGCCCCCACAGCAAAATGGGCTACCATCCGGACACTCTTTTCCCTAGCAGCTCAGAATGGTTGGAAAGTCTATCAAATGGATGTAAAAACTGCTTTCTTGAATGGAGATATAAAAGAGAATGTTTTTATGTCCCAGCCTGAAGGATTTTCTGCGAAAGGACATGAACATAAAGTATGCAAACTTGTGAAATCCTTGCATGGCCTCAAACAAGCACCGCGAGCCTGGGATGAAAAACTAACTGAGCATCTTCTGAAACTCAATTTCAAACATTATGATCTTGATGATGCAACTTTGTTTGTCAAGAAGGTTGGCAAAAAAGTTGTATATATTGTGGTATATGTAGATGATCTTTTGATGACAAGGAACAATGAAAGCTACATTGCATCCATAAAGAAGGAATTGATGAAAGGTTTTGAAATTACTAATTTGGGCTATGTTCATTACTATCTTGGTATTGAAGTAACTCAACATTCGAAGTCCATATGCCTTTCTCAAAAGAAGTACATTGGAGATCTGTTGAACAAGTTTGGCATGACAGAATGCGATCCTCTTACTACTCCAATGGAACAAAACTTAAAGCTCACATCCATTGAAGGAAAAGAATTTGAGGATGCAACAAAGTATAGACAGCTTGTAGGAAGTCTCAACTACCTAACTACTACCAAACCAGACATTTCGTTTGCTGATGGAATCCTCTCCAGGTTTATGCAAAAGCCTTGTGAGGGACATTGGTCTGTTGCAAAAAGAGTTCTAAGGTACTTTAAGGGAACTCAAGACTTTGGAATCAAGTATACACAGGTGGGCGACTTCAGCTTGATTAGATACTCTGATTCTGACTTCGATGGAGACAAAGAAACTGGGGTATCTACTTCAGGTTATTCTATGAGTCTTGGATCATGAGCTGTCTCCTAGAGATCACGCAAACAATCAGTTCCAGCAGATTCCACAACAGAGGCAGAATATGTGGCAGCAGCTGAGGCAACAAAAGAAATTTTGTGGCTCAGGAAAATTCTTGAAGATTTGCTGGTAAAACAAGTATAATCGACTCCACTCATGATTGACAATACCTCGACAATAAAGTTGGCTAAGAACCCAAAGTTCCATGATCGAACGAAGCACATCAATACTAAATCATCTGGTTCGACATCATGTTGAGGCCAAAACAATCCATCTTTGCCATTGTTCCACTAATGAGAAAATTGCAGACATCTCCACCAAAGCGCTTGGAAGAGAAAAGCTTGAAAGATTCAGAACAATGCTTGGACTCACCAACATCCCTTCAGATTAAGGGGGGGAATGTTGACACCTAATCATCAAGATTGGGTGAACAACTGTAATTGATGTAAATAAATAGAAAATATAAAGAGTCGTCGGGAGATGAAATGAACAGTCTCTCCCTAATGTATATAATAAAGACCAACCTGAATGAATATCATGAATTGTTTTGAGAAGTTACCTCTTGGTCTGACACATAGTTTACTATTTTTGGCAGTTTTTCAGGTCCTAAACTTCTGGAGCCGATTTGAGGCCCTAAACGACGTTTTTTTGGCAAAGTTCCTTAGTGATTACGTTGGTAATCATGTTGGCAATTGTAGTCCTCGGAGAGAACTTTCCAACAAGGTATCATGTGCATCAAACAAAGATAATATGACCAAGTTACAACCCCGGGATGTTGGTTTCCCAACTTACCCCAACGGGGCCCATAAACTCTTGGTGTTACATCTCCTCGGGTTATGGTTTTGGTTGTTTAGGGTTTTCTCTTATTGTTCAATAATAGAAAGGCCCTTGAGCCTCATTGTAAGATAGTTCAGAGGCATGCAGCTGCCACATCTCTTCTTAGAGATAAGCTACCGTCGCTCAAGCTATCTTATTTCCATTCTATTTGTAAGCATAGTTCAGTATTTTTCTATTAATGAGATGAAGTGTTTTTTTGCTGCATCTCTATGTTGATGAGTATATCTGTAAGTTGTTGCATTCTTATTTAAGTTCGGATCAGCAGTATTAGAGCAGTCTACTCTTTCTCTGTTTTTCTTTGGATGTCCCCAACGAGATCAGGGTATAAGGAGTTAGGGCTTGATCTTGTTGAACCATTGCAGGATCAGCCTTGCAAAACCTGACAATCTCCCATGGCGGAAGAAAAGAAAGATAAGGGGGCAAGATATCCTTTCAAAATGTTGCTCGAAGAATCCCTCGAGTGACAGAGGGACGCGATGATGGATAAATTTGCCAAGATCCTTCAACGGCTACCTACAGGTGATATATCTTCATCCAGCAGCCACTCTGGAGGTGCCACTCCTTTTAAGCTACAAGATAACTTCGATATTCCCATATTTGAAGGCCTCATAGAGGCAGACGCCATAGATAAATGGTTAAATCTATTGGAAGGATATTTTTCAGTTCATGACTTTTCCAAATGGGAAAAGATTACGTTTACACTTCTCAAAGCCACCCCACACATCAAGGACTAGTGGGAAACCTACTATGAACAAAAGGATGAGAGTGAACCCTCACTATTTTCAGCTGCACCCACTTGGAATTATTTCTAAGACGCCATCAAGGAAAAATATTACCTTGTCGGGAGCTATGAAGATAAATACATAAAATGGACCACGCTATGGCAGGGAAGGGACCAAGACGTGTCTGAGTTCACAAATATTTTCCATACTCTTCGCATGAAGTGGGTATCAAGGATACTGAGCTGCATTTGGTGCTCAAGTACCATGGCTATCTACACAAGTACATCCATGATGAGATGGAATTCCTAGATATTTCCTCGCTCGGCACGGCGTATCAGTGCACTATAAATATTGAGAAGAAGTTTAAACCGAAGAAGCGAGACTTTCGATCTGTGAATCCAAAGCAAGGAAAAGGCGCCCCCAAACCACAGAACAAGGGACCAAGCTAAGGTAGGGCTACCCAGGACAACCCACTAAAGCCGAAAATAAAGAACAACACCATGAAGATGAAGAAGGATACGGGAAAATGGTGTGAGTTCCATAAGAGCTCCACTCACAATACAAGTGAGTGTCAGGCCAAGCAATCAATAGTGGCCGAGCTTAAGGCTTCTGAATCATATGCAGGTTCTGACTCTGAATCAGAACCTGATAATGGGACTGACAAAGGGAAGCAGATCATTAATGTGGAGCTCAGTGCCACCATGGCCACCACAAAGATCCAAAAAATTGAGCCTAAAGATCCAGAGGAGGGGGAATGCCTCTTCCACTCATAGATGTGGGTGAAGGGTTCTCCGCTGCAGTTCATTTTCGATAGCAGGAGCCAAAAGAACTTCATTTCAGTAGAAGTCGTGAAGCGGTTGGGCCTAAAGACTACATTACATCCATAGTCGTACACCATCGCGTGGCTTCACCAAGGACGAGATCTTCGCGTCAACTAGCAGTGTCGCCTTCCCTATAGCATCAAGCCCTTCACGAATAAGGTATTGTGTGACATTTCTCCTCTTGAAGTTTCTAATTTATTGTTAGGAAAACCATACATGTGGAAGTGACATGTTGTATATGAGTTTAGATCGCACTCTATGATTATTACTTTGGATAATAAGTTGTACAGTATACCAGAGCTAGCACCACCTACTGCTATCTCTTCGATCGCTGCAAAGCAATACAATAAGAACATTTCCCAGACCACGAAATTTGTTTTCCTTATGATTCACCCCCAAGGCAAGAAGAAGGTTGTGGCCACGACTTCCAGACAAGGCTCCTCTACATAGTAGCAACAGATGGACAAGGTCATGGAGGAGTACAAGGACACTTTCGCCTCACCCACAGGGGTACCTCTGCACTGTGAGGTCAAGCACTCCATCGATCTGACCTCGGGCACGCTGCTACGCAATGGACCAATCTATCGACACTTTGTTCTAGAGAACGATGAGATCAGGAGGCAGATTTAGGAACTACTGTAGAAAGGGCACATAAGGCCAAGATCATCACCTTGTGGGAGCCCAATTGTATTGGTACAGAAAAAGGATGGGACTTGGAGGCTCTGTATTGGCTATTGGGCGCTGAACAAGATCATTGTCCAGAATAGGTACCCAATCCTGCGGATTGATGACCTTTTGTACTAGCTCAAGGGGGCCAAATATTTCAACAAGATTGACTTGAAAGCAAGTAATCACCAGGTGCTTATCGAACCGTCCGATGTGTGGAAGGTTGCCTTCAAATCCAAGGAGGGCCTTTTTGAATGGTTGGTTGATCCAAAATGGATTCAGCATAGCCTCCAGATTAAAAGTATTCAAATACAGGTGAAAATGGAATAAAGTTGAAGTGCTTGAGAATACAAAGCCAATAGTCAAAATAGCATGCAAATCCAAGTTCAGATAAGGAAAATAGAGCCAATTAAAGATTCAGGTCAAAAGTCAATGCCTACATCAGCAGGACATGTGGCAACCCAAGAAAGAGTCACATGTTCTTGATGATGTCAGCGCAAAAGATGATGTGGCAGTCTGCGATTGGTTCATACAATAGGCAATGGGGATCAACAATCAAGAGCGAAGATCGTCTGATCAAAGGAGATCAACACATACCGTGTCAAAACATGCAAGCAGGTTATCCTGGAAAACGGACACTATAAAGTTATGAAAAAGAAGCTAAACTCTTTGAGTTCCGACAGGAGAGCGATAAATGGTTTATCGTGTGTCGTCAAGCCAGGAAGCAGTTTTCGACCAAGAGCACATGATTCCACTCAACGCTCGACACGTAGCCTCCTGAAAACCACTTTCTCGCATGCCTTCAGAGAATTAGTAAACATGCTAGTTGGAGTGAGAGACCGCACGACAACCGTCGGATCCCACAGGACAGATCAATGGTGCGAAATGTCCAAATCAGTTAATGAGCAGGACACAATAGTCATTAGATGGTCTATTCTCGAGATCAGCACTGGGGAAAGGTTAGACAATCGAGGTCCACCCCGCGCCCACCGGTCCTTTCATTTATAGTTTGTTTCTATTATAAACATATTGTTCCACGTTTATTGCAATTTGTAACTATATGTGTTATATAAACACCATAACACAAAAGAGTTGATTGTGTTGTGAACCATTCCAGGGGGTCTGGAGGTCAGGGTAACCAAGTAAAATCGAGTGTATACTCGTTTTAACTCGAAGATTCGAGTTGAACACCACGATGAGATCCATTTACTAGGTTGAGACTCTGTTTTGAAGCTCACACATGTAAAAACTATTTAAAGAACATAATAAAGAGGTCAGCATTGGAAGCTAAAGGACTAGGAGACATAGCCAGGAAGTCCGGTGAACTCCTTTATCAATTTTGGTTGTGTTGATGTGTTTGATTGTGTTTTTATAATTGTTTAAGTGTTTATGTTATTTGCAACCTTATCGATCCATTGCATTAAGTAACATAGGAAACTTCACACATAGTTTGTAATACCTTTTTCAATTTCGGATCAAGTGGTATCGGAGCTAAAGGTTTTTAAGGTTTGACAAGTTTGTGTGGAGATTTGAATGCTTACTAGGTTGAAGCTTGGACAAGGTGAAGGTGAACTTGTTGAGGCGAATCCAAAGATTGGAAGGGTCTTTTCACGAAGAAGGATGGCAGATGAAACTCCACTTGGGTCAGAATCCTAGTTCTTGGATAGTTTGATGACGATACGTGCCATGGTGGAAGAAATGTATCATGAGTTTAAAAAGGGAAAAGGTGAAGGTACTTCATCACCTAGACCAAACAAAGGAGCAGAGGAACCTTTTCTTTTTGTCCCTCCAGAGAAAGAAGATAAAGAAAAAGGAGAAAATCCCCCTCCATCTCCTCCATCATCACCATCATTGTCATCATCATCGTCTTCTTCTCATAAAACTAGTTCTTCTAAGAGGAAAAAGAAAGCCTCTTTGATCAAATTAGATGTAAAATTTGATTTTCCAATTTATGATGGAGAACTTAATGTTGAAAATCTTGATAATTGGATAAGGCAAATTGATGTATATTGCAGGGTGCATAAAGTTGATTCAGAAAGGAAGAAGATCCAACTGGCTAGCCTTCGACTTGGAGGAACTGCACTTGTGTGGTGGGAAGGCAAGACACAAGCAGATCTCCAAAAGCATGGTAAAATCATTTCAACTTGGAATGAATTTGTTTTTGCCATTAAAAAGCAATTTTATCGTTTGGCTTATATGCAACAAGCAATGATGAGTTAGCAAACACTACGTCAATTGAAGGGTCAAAGTGTTCAGAGTTATACTCAAGAATTTCGTAAGAGAGCTTTAACATTAGGCATATCATTAGACTCACCAGAGACATTGTTAAAATATATAGGTGGTCTTTATAGTTATTTAAAGCATACTATACTTATGTTTAATCCCACTAGCTTAGATGATGTATCAGTTCAAGCAACTCATCTAGAGGCTAGAGGTAAAAATGTAACCCCAGATGTTGGGAAATCATCCAAATCTATTGAGAACAAGAATAAAGGCAAGAAGAAACTGAAATGGAAGGAAAGGAAAACAAACACTGTGAAGAAGGATAAACCTTCATGCACTTATTGTAAGAAGGAAGGACACGATGAGGCACACTGCTGGTCTTTGCATCTTGAATTGAAGCCTAAGAAGTTCGGGAGTAAAGAGCGAAATAATGTTGCTGCTATTCAAAAGGACTTTGGATCAGACTTAGGTGATGAAACAATGGTTACAACTACAGGTATAAAAGGTAAAGATTCTGAAGCATCTACAAGTAATTCTTCGCATTCTGTTGATAATGAAAGTTATGAGAGGAAAAGGAAAGAGCTATTTCATATTAGAGTCATCTCCAAGCACACTAAAATTGATACTTTATTTGATAGTGGGTTACAAGTCAATTTGATTTCTGAAACAATTGTAAATAAGTTGGGTCTAGAAACAAAATCTCATAAAAATCCATATCCATTAGGTTGGGTGTGTGATAAAACAAAACTACAAGTTACGAAATAATGTAAACTTCGTTTCGCTATTGGGTCAACAGTTGTAGATGAGGTTGAGTTAGATGTAGTCCCATTGGACATATGTGGAATTGTATTAGGAAGTCCATACTTGTACGATAGAAAAGCTATCTTCTATCGAGCTGAAAATAAGTATCAACTCACTAAGGATGGAATTGAATATATTGTAAGGGCTCATAAACTCAAAGATAACTTCGCTCTCATAAATTCAGGACAGATGAAAAGAATTGTAAAGTCAAGTAAGCGATTTTTACTAATGATTGTAAAAGTAAAGGATCTTGATAAATCCAATGCATTCCAAGGATGTAATCCCAAACAGAAAGTAGATCTAGTTAAAGTTGTTTCCGATTATGATATTATGTTTCAAGAGCCTAAAGGACTTGCACCCAAGCAAGAGATGGCACATGAGATTTATTTGCAGTAAGATGCTCCACTACCTAACATTGGAATGTACAAGTTATCAGCTCTAGAGAATGCAGAGATAAAGAAGTAGGTACATGAGTTGCTTGATAAAGGTTTTATTCGACCAAGCACATCACCGTGTGGATCACCTATTGTGTTGGTGCGAAAGAAAGACAGTTCGTGGAGAATGTGCATTGATTTTAGAGCACCAAATAAAATCACAATAAAGAATCATTATCCTCTTCCTCGTATTGATGATTTATTAGATCAGTTAAAAGATGCAGTTTACTTCTCTAAATTAGGCTTGCGAAGCGGCTACCATCAGATCAAAGTTGCAGAACAGGATGTATGGAAAACCGCTTTCAAGACTAAGCAAGGACTCTATGAATAGTTGGTTATGCCTTTTGGCTTAACTAATGCTCCTACTACGTTTATGTGAGTCATGGATGATGTATTTAGACCATTTATTGATGATTTTGCAATAGTCTATTTAGATGATATTCTTGTTTTTAGTAGGACATGGGATGAACATGTAAAGAAGATTTTAGATGTTTTAAAAAGAGAAAATCTCTATGTGAAACTATCAAAATGTGAATTTGGCAGAACATCTTTGAAATATTTGGGTTATATTGTAGGGGGTGGTGAATTGAAGATAGATCTCTCTAAGGTCGAATTCATAGTAAACTGGCCTAAACCAAACACTGCTACATAAGTTTGAAGTTTCTTAGGGGCAGCAAAATACTGGAGAAAGTCTATTTCTAACTTTTCGTTGATTGCAGCTCCTTTACATGCTTTGACAAGTGTGAAACAGGTGTTTCAGTGGGGAGGAAAACAAAAGAAAATCTTTGACACATTGAAAGAAAGGATCAATACAACACCAGTACTAGCACTGCCAGACCTTTAGCATCCATTTGAGATCGAGACGGATGCGAGTGAATATGCCATGGGGGCAGTGTTGATGCAGCACAGAAAACCTATATGCTTTCATTCTGAGACATTTACATCAGTAGTAGTTAACTATCCTACATATGATAAAGAATTGTATGCATTAGTTCAGAGTGTTAAAAAGTGGAAACATTACATAATGGGTAAAGAAACAATCATACACACAGATCATCAACCACTTCAATATTTACACTCACAAACTAAATTGCAACAATCAAGACATTACAGGTGGATGGGTTTTCTACAACAATTTCATCTTGTTATCAGATATAAGAAGGGCATACATAATAAGGTTGTAGACATGTTATCAAGACCAATTATAAATGCATCCACAATACTTAAGCATAATTCAGTAATTCATGAAAGTTACATTGAACAATATGCTCAAGACACATATTTTAAGGATGTATATGCAACTTTAAGTCATGGAAAGCAGGTAGAAGAATTGGATTATTATATAAAGGACAAACTCTTATATCATTTGGGAAAGTTATGCATTCCACAAACTGAAAGAGTTAACATAATTCAAGAAGCACATACTTCTCTCATATTAGGTCATTTTGGTGTAAGTAAAATAGTTGCACAATTACAAAGGTTCTATTATTGGCCACGAATGATTGAGACAGTTTCTATATATATCGAAGGATGTACTATGTGTGCTACAAGCTAGCCAAGTAATAGAAAATTAGGCTTGTATACTCCACTTCAAATTCCTTTTCGTCCTTGGGAAAGTGTTTCCATGGATTTTGTTGGGGGATTGCCAAAGTCTAGAAAGGGTCATGATTATTTGTATGTAGTTGTGGATAGGTTCAGTAAGATGTGTATTTTGATACCATGTAATAAACAGGTCACAGCTGAACAAACTGCAAAGTTGTTCTTTCAAAATATATGGGTTCATTTTGGGTTACCCACTTCTATTTTATTTGATTGAAATTCTCGATTTGTTGGGAAATTTTGGTCAAGTCTATGGGAGTTAATGGACACAAGGTTAAAGAAGAGCATGACATTTCATCCAAAAAGAAATGGTCAGACAGAAGTGGTCAACAGGACAGTGATATAGTTGCTTCAAGGATATTGCAGCAAGCATCCCAAACTTTGGAATGAGCATTTGTGTTATGTGCAACATGCTTATAACCGTGCAAAACATTCTTCTACTCAGAGATCTAATTTTGAGACTTGTTTTGGTTTTATACCAAAGTCTCCCTTGGATTTTTTCTTTAGTAAAGACATAGCAGTTGATGGACACAGTGATGTGGACAAAGCAACCAAGTTCAATGAAAAAATCCAGGAAATTCACCGGGTAGTACAACAACAACTGGAAAGAAGCCAAGCAAAGTATAAGGCATGACATGACAAGCATCGAGTCAAGCATAGTTTTCAAGTTGGTTATCAAGTTTGGTTGTACATCAGCAAAGAAAGACAGTTGCAAGGGGAAGGTAAAAATTTGAAACCAATTAGCTATGGTCCTTTCTAAATACTTGATAAAATTGGTGAAAATGCTTTCTGCCTTGATCTACCAGCTTATATGCAAATCTATTCAGTTGTTAATGTTGAAAAGTTGAGGTTGTATGAACCTTCATTGATTGAAGATCTCAAAGATCAAGGTCAACTACCTTCCATTGAGGATATGTTGCCCGAGTATCTCAATGAGTTATCAAAGGACATAGTTCTTGATAGGAGGATAAGAACTTTGCGACGAGGGAACGATGAGTATCTTAGAGTTAGAATCAAAGGTAAAAATCCAAGTAAAGCACGATGGATAGAGATTTGAAAAGTGAAGGAACTTTATCCTCACTTACTCGATATTAAAACCAACTTTTGGTGGACCAAAAGCTTCCAGTAGGGAGGAGTGATCCAAAATGGATTCAACATAGCCTCCAGATCAAAAGTATTCAAATACAGGTGAAAATGTAATAATGTTGAAGTGCTCATGAATACGAAGCCAACGGTGCAAACAACATACAAAATCCAAGTTCGGATAAGGAAATTAGAGCCAATTAAAGATTTAGGTAAAAAGTCAATACCTACGTCAACAAGACATGTGGCAACCTGGGAAAGAGTCATAGGTTCTTGATGATGTCAGTGCAGAAGATGATGTGGCAGTTTGCAATTGGTTCATACCACAGGCGATGGGGATCAACGATCTAGAGCGGAGATCGCCTGATCAAAGGAGATCAATGCATATCGCGTCGAAACATGCAGGCAGGTTATCCTGGAAAACAAACGCGATAAAGTTACGAAAAAGAAGCTAAAATCTTTGAGTTTTGACAGGAGAGTGGTAAATGGTTTATCGCATGCCTTCAAGGCAGGAAGCAGTTTTTCCCAAGAGCACGAGATTCCACTCAGCGCTCAAAACATAGCCTCCCAAAAACCACTTTCTCGTGTGCCTTCAGAGAATTAGTAAATGTACTAGTTGGAGTGCGAGACCACACGACAGCTGTCAGATCCCACAGGATAGATCAACGATGCAGAATGTCCAGATTAGTTGATGAGCGGGACGCGATAGCCATCAGATGGTTTGTTCTCGAGATCAGTGCTGGGGAAAGGCCGGACGGTCGCGGTCCACCCTGCACCCGCCAGTCCGTTCGTTTATAGTCTGTTTCTATTATAAACGTATTGTTGCACGTTTATTGCAATTTGGAACTATATGTGTTATATAAACACCATAACACAAAAAAGTTAAGGAGTGCATTGTGAACCGTTCCAGGGGGTCTAGAGGTCAGGGTGACCAAGTACGGTCGAGTGTATACTCGTTTCAACTCAAAGATTCGAGCTAAACACAGTGGTGATATCCATTTACTAGGTTGAAACTCTGTTTTTGAGCTCACACCTGTAACAACTATTTGAAGAACAAAATAAAGAGGTCAGCACTAGAAGCTAAAGGACTAGGAGACATAGCCAGGAAATCTGGTGAACTCCTTTATCAATTTTGGTTGTGTTGATGTGTTTGATTGTGTTTTTATAATTGTTTAAGTGTTTATGTTATTTGCAACCTTATCGATCCATTGCATTAAGTAACATAGGCAACTTCACACATAGTCTATAATATCTTTTGCAACCTTCATGAGACTGATGGGCGACATCTTGTGGCCCTTCACCAATGCATTCATGGTGGTGTATTTATATGACGTCTTGATCTTCATCTAGAGTTGGGAAGAGCACCTTCACCATATTCAACAGGTCCTTCAAACCCTTCGACAACACAAGTTGTGTGCTAACTTGGAGAAATGTACCTTTGGCCTGACCAAGGTTGAATATCTAGGGAACATCATTGATGATAAAGGTGTACATGTGGACCCATCCATGATGCAAGTCATTCGGGATTGGCCATCCCCAAACACTCTAACAGAGCTCCGCAGCCTTTTGGGGCTTGCCAATTTTTACCATAGGTTCATGTTGGGGTTTTCTCATATCGCTTGGCCTTTAAGTCAAGTCACCAAGGGCGGAGTGAGAGCCAAGTTCTTTTGGTCAGAAACCCAACAACGGACGTTCTCCGAGTTGAAGAATCACCTATGTTCTGCACCACTGCTCACATTACTAGACCTGCAACAACCATTTGAGATTGAGATAGATGCCTCCAACTATGCTATTGGTGTAGTTCTTACTCAACATGGGCATCTGGTGGCTTACCACAGTGAGACACTTTCAGCTACAGTCTGAAAGTACCCCACTTACAACAAAGAAATGTATTCCATTGTGTAGGCTTGTCGTCAATGGAAGCATTACATTCTGGGGAAGGAAACAATCATCCACACAGACCACCAGTCTCTATAGTTCATACAGACATAAGGGAAGTTACAGAACGATTGTTATCATAAATGGTCCACCTATCTACAACAGTTCCATTTGAACATTAAGTATAGGAAGGACAATACCAATAATGTCGTTGATTGCCTCAAGCGACCATCGGTCATGGCGCTAATCAATGTGCTCGACTACTGTGGGCACGAGACATCGGGGTGGCTGCATCTTTACAAGAGTGATCCAGAATTCGACAGCATATACCAGACACTCCTAGAAGGGAAGAAAGTTCCAAATCTTCACCTTCAAGATGCACTATTATGCCATTTGGGACACATATGTGTTCCTTCAAGTGAGCGTGCCAAGATGGTTTGGGAGGCGCACTACAGTCGGGTTGTTGGACATTTCGAAGTAGAGAAAACCATGGCGGTATTGTAGAAGTATTTTTATTGGTTGAAACTTCATCAGGATGTTGGGAAGTACATTTGATCTTGCACTGTCTGCACCATTTCCAAACCAACCATCAAGAAGTAATGCTTGTATACTCCTTTACCTACTCCTAGTCGACCTTGGGAATCTGTCTCCATTGATTATATGTCGGGCCTTCCATCTACCAAGCACGACAACAATTATGTTTTCATGGTCATCGACAGATTCTCTAAGATGGCCATCATGGCGGCCTGCAAGAAGAGTATCATAGCAAAGGCCACTACTAAGCTCTTATTTAAGCGAGTGTGGGTACACTTTGGGATCCACAGTCCATTATCTCAGATCGGGACATCAGATTCCTAAGTGCATTTTGGTCAAGTCTCTGGTCGATGTTGGATACAAAACTCACTAAGTCCACAACTTTCCATCCCCAAATTGATGGCCAAATAGAGGTTGTCAACAAGATGATCGTACACATTCTGCACATGGGATGAAAGTCTCCCCTATGTCCAACATAACTACAACAAAGCTCTCCATAGTTCAACATGCCACAACCACTTTCAAGTAGGGCTGGGATTTCAGCCATTATGCCCCATTGATGTGGCCATACCATTTGTAGCCACTCAGGTAGATTCGGCTCACGTGTAGTCTGAAGCCTAAAGGGATAACAACTTCATTGATCGCATTCAACACATCCGTCAATAAGTCCATGATATATTGGATAGATCCAATGCTAAGTACAAACAACACCATGATCAACATCGAGTGCCGCACAAATTCCAGGTGGGTGACAAAGTTTGGCTACATTTGCAGAAGGAATGCCTTGTTGGACCCCACCACAAGCTTCACCTGCTTTGATATGGACCATACACCATCACCAAGGCTGTTGGGGACAATTCCTTCGAGCTCAAAATCCCACCATTCCTTGGTCTGCACCCAGTGTTCAATGTAGATCGCCTTCGACCATACTTTCCACCATTGTTGGACACATCTGACATTGTAGAACAACTCACACCAACGGAGTCAACCCAGACTGCATGGAACAAGCCACAATTGATTAGAGCATGGACACATAGATCAAGAACACTTGACAATAGAGGATACAACTATATCGAGTTGTCAAAGCAGGTGAAATCCTTAACCAAGGCAAATGGCTCACCAAGGACCAAGTTCAACAGAAGTTTCCTCATCTCATGGGGGAAATCAACGCAATGGGGACCATTACTTCCTAAGGGGGGAGGACTAATCTAGGTGGATATTGGTGGCCACCCGCCTATTCCACTTGGACCCTCACCATTGTTTCTTTCAGTTTTTTGGTTTCCTTAATTGTAGCACAGTTTACTATTTTTGGCAATTTTTCAGGTCCTAAAATTCTGGAGCTGTTTTGAGGCCCTAAACAACGTTTTTTTGGCAAAATAATTGCCATTGATTCGATAAATAATGATGTCAGCAGTTGTAATCCTTGGAGAGATCTTTCCAACGAGGTATCATATGCGTCAAACAGAGATAATATGATCAAGTTATGACCCTAGGAAGTTGCCTAACTAACAACAACGGGGCCCATAAAGTCTTGGTGTTACATCTCCTCTGGTTAGGGTTTTGGTTGTTTAGTCTTTTCTCTTATTGTTCAATAATAAAAAGGCCCTTGAGCCACCACATCTCTTCTCAGAGATAAGCTACCATCGCCCGAGCTATCTTATTTCCATTATGTTTGTAAGCATAGTCAGTATTTTTCTATTAATGAAATGAAGTGTTTTTCTGTTGCATATCTGTGTTGATGAGTATATCTATAAGTTGTTGTGTTCCTGTTTAAGCTCAGATTACACACCCAGACCACAATCCCTGATATTCTCCCTCATATCATACCAGAAGACAGTGAAAGCCTGAAGGACTAATATTGAAATGCTCAATATTTCTCCAAATGCTCGGACTAGTTCCAACTTCCCGTAAAAACATGAAACAATAGAAGCATGGGCTTACCACCTGCCTCATTCTTGTGAAACATAGTTCTTTTGATTGCCAACTCCCACACTGCACATGATCAAAGAAATGTTCTCCATGCCAAAAACTTAACCTTGACCACCCTTCAAAAAGGTTGTGAATCCTATCTAGACTTTCCAATTGTGGACATTTCCATCCACATAACATAATGGTGTATCTCCCATGATCTGAAATGAATAGAATCGCTTCCAAATGTATGACAGAAGTCTTTGCACCAAAGAAACAATAAAACGGATAAAAAATTGCTACATATGCATGTGGTTAAGAATTTCCCATAGTACAAAAACCTGCTATGATTGCCTAAAATACCTTAGCAAACAAAAATCAAACTACATTCCTTTTTCATGGTGATGTTTGTGAGGGGGAAACACTTGCCACAACGACGTGCCTTAATTTGTACCTTGTTCGGATTATGAGAGGGCTTTTTGGTGAGTCTGTAAGGGAGAAAGCCTTGCCACAACTCCATGCCTTAATTTGTAACTTGTCTGAATTGGGTTTTATGTACCTTCTGTGAATTATGAAAGGGTTTTATGCTTTGACTCACGGGGATTTTAACCTTGAATTTCATGATTTACATAATCACCAATTAAATTGTATCTCATAGATTATTTTTTTTCTTTTTCATGGAAAAATCATAATTTTCTATTAATTATAAAAATTTACATATGTAGATGCACATAGTGCATTATTTTACTGTCCCAAGTTGCACCACTAAAAAAGCTAGTGCCCATGTAATCCAAAACAAAAACCTAAAAAATAAAAAATAAGATTGGGGCTAAGCAAAAGATCTTAGTCACCCTTTTCTCCCTTTCTTCTTTTCTTCTTTTCACCATTAGTTGGTTCTCAGAAGTGGTTGTTACAATAATTAGTTGGTTCTCTTTTGTGTGCCTCATGAGTCTGAGCTCCCAGATGTATAAGGAGATTTGAATCCTCCCATCTCTCTCCTCCAACATTTCTTGACTTGAGTATCCTTCTACTCTTGGATTTTGAAAAATTCCTCTATAATATAAGTATTTTCCATACTTAAATACACTCTTTTCCATAATTAAATATACTCTTTCCCATTGACTAATGTTTCAACACATGATACTCTCTATGAAATATCAGATTTTCATTTTTTCTCCAAAAGCCAATACTAACTCTTCTTCCATGATTTAATATGTAATTTCACTAATTTTAAAATTCTTCTTATTATCGAGAATTCTTATGTTTGTTCTAGGATTAATTACTCATCTCAAGGCTAGTTAGTATGTTCATAATTGGGATTTATACTCCAATTTAATATTGAGCTTGAGTGAATAAAATACATGGATATCTATAATCACAATAAAATTGTGGATGTCAAACCTAAGTAAAAATATAAGAATGTAATACAAAGTTTTAGTATTTTCTATTTTCTTTGTTTGTAGTTTCAATAAAAATATTAGACTTCAATCGATTATTACTAAAGTAGCTTTATATTTTAATCTATATTAGTAGATATATAATTTCTTTAAAAACACTATTTTTTATGAAATAATATCAAAGTATTTGGCATATTATATATTATTATTGTAGTTTTATTATATTATACTAATAAAATACAATGATTATAGATAATATTGAATATTACTACATTAATTAGATTTTAGTTTTAATTAATCATTTAGATCTCTAAATCAAGTATGCTGATTTGATTAGGATTTACAACAAATAGACACAATGAATTAACAATATGAATCAAAGTAGCCTAATGTTAATTCACAAGTCTCGCTTTGTTAGCCAATTAACATTTAGAATTGAAACTGAAATATGATAAATGAATAAAACTCATAGATAGAAATGTTGTTGTAGGTGTTAAAGGTACTTAAGATGAAGATATGAGTTGTAACATATCTTGAAGAGAGTGTTACATTTAGCAAATGAACCACCACATGTAGCTTCATTTCTTTAGAATGTGACTTGAACCAAATCCCTAAATAATATAATTAATAATACTAATAAAACAATGAATTTTTCAATAATGACACCCTAAGTTCGATTAGAATGGTTAATGCAACACATCTCAACCATGTTGAAAATTCACTTGGCCATGAAATAAAGCATTCAACATATAAGAGTGAGAAAATTCACAAAGATGTTCTAGGATGAAATAACAAACCCTGAAGGTTGGAGTCAAACTAAAAAAATAGATGACTATAGATTTGTTGCAAAAGATGAGAAAAACAGTAAAAAGGTTTGGAAAGCTAGATAAAAATTTCCTACAAATACCCATTTGGACATGTGACAAAAATGACTAAAAGAATGAATAATAAAACATAACTCATAAAAAACAATATAGCAATAAAGAAAAATAAAATGGAAAAAACAATACAATATGATTGAGCATAATCATAAAAATATCATAAATAATATAAATGAAAAAAGTAGATTCGCTAATGATATATGGCTGCAGTGAGTTAATTTATATTTCAATTATTTCAATGGAAAGAAAAGAAAAAACCATCTAGGATTTTAGGAATAGAATCTATATTCAAATAGATTCATCTAAATGTAAAAAGTTATTTACATTTCCTTGACGATAAAGGCTTTCGGAAATTGAGAGGGAAAAATGATGTTCACCGCCTTTTGTGAATTTATCGTTTAAAAGGTCGAGCATTCAGTGATTCTGTCGGGTTGCTTTTCACGAAACCCTAACCTTACGAGGAAGTAAAACTCTTTGAAGGCATTCAACGCGTTTGAAAAGCATAATTTCCATTTTACTACCGTCTCTTGATGTTGAATATTGTATGACTTTTTGTTAAAGTAGGGAGTCCATTTTCTTTAATAGGGAAATTATTTTTTTTCAAATTGTAGTTAAAATTATCTTATGTTAATTTAAATGGTATATAATTTAATTATCCCTTTTAAAAACTAAAATAATGTTGGCAATTTTTAAAATTCAAAACTCCTATATCGAACATTTCTTCTTTTGCTTGCTTTTTTAATTTAAATATTCATTTTAACAAAAAAAAACTTCCATAAATTAAAGAAGACTTTAAATAATATTTTATCTGTGATTTCAAGCTTATGTGAACCATGATGTAGGAGTATTACTTTAAGCTACTTATTTGGTTTAAAATCTCGATAGAGCAATGTAAATTTTAGTAGGGGATTTTATTTTGTTGTATATAAATCAATCTAGATTCATTTAACTTCGTATTTATCATGTGTCAAGAGGGATCAAATATTTTGAGGTGGAATTTGAGGAAATGTTTGCACCTTGAGGGATTTGATCCCTTTCGACTCATGATAGATCTAGAGTTATATGGATCTAGGCCGATTCCAATTGAGGACAACAATGACATTTTTTAGATTATCAATATTATGTATATGTTTGAGATAAACTTCATACTTTGAAATTTACATTATGTTTTCGTTGTTTGACATGACTATATCATTCTCTTCTTTAATTTTCTTTTTTTGTTGCTTGCCTTGAATGGTTTGTACCTTTGCACTTGGATGCTTTGAGTGGTTTGTGTGCTTATGTATTTGGATTTGGATGGTAATGTTTGTGAATGTTACAATTGTTATGTTATATTTCTATGTGTATGTAATTGTTTCTTAGTAATTAGTTGGTGATGAAGAAGGGAGACAATCTTGTCAATAGTTTGCAAGAGGATTGATATTGCACATATATTTCATTTAATTTTAGGTATCACAATTTTTGACAATTAATAATTCTTAATAGTGTGACTCCTAGTATTACTAAACATATTCTGAAGAGTAGTTTTAATAATTTAGTGCATCAAGATTATTCTTGAAATCATTTGTTTCTTTGTTAAAGTTTGAAATAATTTATTTCAAACATCATCAAATGCAATGAGTGCTAAGTGGACTATTCAAAAATCATGAGAAATTAATCAGTTACAACTACCTCTCATGGAAATGGTCATAGATGAATGACTTACTTAACGCAGTTGAATCCCAAAAATGTTATCTAACATAATGCACTGTGTAAAACCCCCAATACTTAATTCAAAAGAGTGAAGGGAACTCTACTTCAATAGTTCATGAGACACAATACTTCCTAAGGTTTTGCAAATAGGGTAGCAAGCTATGTTGGCTTGATTGTGGAGAAAACTCCACAGTTAAGCGCGGTTGAGGCAAAGGCAATCTAGGATGGATGAACTCACGGGAAGTCCTGGATACCGGGTCCAAGCCCCGAAAGTGATGATTGACACTATGTGATTCATTTCACTAGTTTCAATCCCATTTCTTCACTCCTGTGAGCATCACCTGATGCAATGAGTTCTAAGTGGACTATTCAAAAATCATGAGGAATTAGTCATTTACGACTACCTCTCATGGAAATGGTCATAGATGAATGACTTACTTAACGCAGTTGAATCTCAAAAATGATATATAATGTAATGCACTGCGAAAACCCCTAATACTTAATTCAAAAGAATGAAGGGAACTCTACTTGAATGGTCCATGGGCACAATACTTCCTAAGGTTTTGCAAATGGGGTGGCAAGCTAAATGGGCTTGATTGTGGGGAAAACTCCTTAGTTAAGCGCGCTTGAGGCAGAGGCAATTTAGAATGGGTGATCTCCTGGGAAGTCCTGGTTACCGGGTGCAAGCCCCGGAAGCAATGATTGACGCTATGTGATTCATTTCACTAGTTTCAATCCCACTTCTTCACCCATGTGAGCATCACCCGATGGAATGAGTGGTAAGTGGACTATTAAAAAATCATGAGAAATTAGTCAGTTATGACTACCTCTCATGGAAATGGTCATAGGTGAATGACTTACTTAACGTAGTTGAATCCCAAAAATGATATCTAATAATTTATTTCCTTCAAAATATTTTGATGATTTTTTTTTTTATCTATAGTTTGTTTTGCAAAAGTCAAGAAATAATTTAATTTTGATTTTTTTTTTAATGGGTGATCAGATTTACAAAATCTTTACATTATTTGTTGGTTTTTTCATCTTTTCATATCGATTATATGAAAATGATAGTTGAGATTGTAAACCATTCAATTCTTTAACTCAGACTATTGTAGTAAACTTCATACCTTGTCTCTCTTACTCTCCAATATTAATAGGGTGAATTACTATAACACAAAATCAATGCAAATGTCAATAATTTTTTTGTGCTTACACTAAAACTAATGCATATTGTTAATCCAATCACTTTAAGTTAATGTACCATCATACATTGAGTTGCATCAGATCAGAAATCGTCATTTACATCAATGCATCTAATGCACACAATTAAATAAGATTAGAAACAATCTACACTGAAATCAATGAATCTAATGCAAGCAATCAAATGATATTAGAAATCAACATCGACCCTAAAATCAATGCATTTAGTGCAATCAATCAAATAAGATTAGAAATTAACATCTACACTGAAATGAATGCATCTAGATCAAGCAATCAAATATGATTAGAAATCATCATCTACACTAAAATCAATGCATCTAGTGCAAGCACTCAAATATGATTATAAATCACCATCTACATTGAAATCAATGGATCTAGTGTAAGCAATCAAATAGGATCAGAAATCACAATCTACACCAAAATCAATCCATCTAGTTCAAGTAATCAAATAGAATTAGAAATCACCATCTACACTAAAATTAATGCATATAGTGCAAGAAATCAAATACAATTAGAAATCAATATCTACACTAAACTCAATGTATTTAGTGCAAGCAATCAAATAGAATTAGAAAACATTTACACTGAAATCAATGCATATAGTGTGAACAATAAAATAGGATTAGAAATCAACATCTACACTAAAATCAATGCATCTAGTGCAAGAACTCAAATATCATTTGAAATCAACGCCTACACTGAAATTAATGCATCTAGTGCAAGCAATCAAATAGGATTATAAATCACCATCTACCATGAATTTAATGCATTTAGTGCAAGAAATATTCTTCCCTCTCTCCCCCCTCCATTTATATTTATATCTCCCACCATCCCTTCTTCTTAGGGGTGATTTTAGGGGCGAATGTTCGCCCTTTGGCGAAATTAAGGGGTTTTAAATTTTTAGTGGGCGATTATTTTGTATCATAGTACATTTTTACAAATCACCTCAAATAGCCCACCTTCTTTTAAGAAAGAGGGTAAAAAAGGTAAATTTAGCCCTTGAAATTAGGACTTACAACTTTCCATTCACCCATTTTCAAGAATAGGCTTTATTTAAGTGAATCCATTCGCCCATTTTCAAAGAAGATTACTTAAATAAAGTAAATGGGCTTTATTTAAGTAATCTTCTTTGTCTCTCTATCTCACTCCCAAACATACACACACACACTCTCTCCATCTCTTCCTTTTCATTCCCCCCATCTCTCTCACTCGACTTTTCTCTTTGTATATATTTTTTCTTCCCTCCCTTTTTCCTCCTCTCTCTCAAGTTGTCTCTCTCCCTTTCTCTCCCAGCTCTCTCTTTCTCTCTCTCTCTCTCTCCCCAATCCTGTCACTATCTCCCTCCCTCTCTCCTTCTCTCTCTCCCCCTCTCTCCGCCCTCCATCTTCATGTCTCCCTCTCTCTTTCTTTTACCCTTCTCTCCCTCTCTCACTCATATCGTTCTCTCTCTCTCTCTCTCTCTCTCTCTCTCTCTCTCTTCATTCCTCCTCTCCAATGTCCTTTAGTTTATCTTCTTCAATGCAAGCAATCAAATAGGATTAGAAATCACCATCTACAGTGAAATTAATGCATCTAGTGCAAGAATTCTTCTTCAATCTCTCCCCCCTCCATCTATAGCTATATCTCCCTCCATCTCACCTTCTCTGTCTCTTTATATCACCCCCCCAAACACACATGCTTTCTCTCTCCATATCTATCTATCTCTCCCCTCTCTCTATCTCTCTCTTCTTCCCTCTCTTCACCTTCCATCTATATATCTATCTCTCTTTGCATCTCTATATCATCCCCAAGACATGCACACTCTTTCTCCATATTTATGTATCTCTCCTTCCATCTTCCTCTCCCTTGCTCTTCCTCTCCCTCTCTCTCTTTCTTCCCCTTCTCTCCCTCTCCCCCCCCTTATATCCCTCTTCCCCCTTGCTCTCATCTCTCCCTCTCTCTCCATCTCCCTTATCACTCTCTCTCTCTCATTCCACCTTTTTCTCTATGTCTTTATTCTTACCTCCCTCTTTCTCTCCCTCCCTCTCTCCTTCTCTCTCACATCCAGTCTCTCTTCCTTCCTCTCTCTCCCTTTCTCTCATACCTCCCTCTATCTCTCCCCCTTATCTCTTTGTCTTTGTCTCTCTCTCTATCTGCACTCCAACTCTATCACTATCTCTCATTCTCTCCACTTCTTCTCTCTATCTCCCCTTCTATGTCTCTCTATCTCACCCCCAAACATATACACTCTCTCTCCATCTCTCCCTTATCACTCCCCCTCTCTCTTTCTCCCTTCCTCTCACTCCTTCTGTCTCTCCACTTCTATCACTCTATCTCTGTTATGCCCTCCCATATATATGTAGAGTTAATATATATCATGATATATTAATATATATTGTATTAATCCTAAGTTATTAAATTTATAATATTAATATTAGATTTAATGATATTTTTTACATGGAACGATAACAAAATTTTCAAATATTAACTTTGAAGTGGAAATATTTATGTCTTTAGAGATTTTAATATATCCATAGGATATGATTTTACTTTTAAAGACTCATTTTACAAATATTTAATTAAAAAAAAATATTGACATATTTTGGAACAATATTTTCATTCTTTGTGTTGAAATAATCCTTTTACTTTATCTTACGAAATGGTATTGACTTTAGTAAAGAGTAAAGATGTTTAAAATTTTACCTATTTTGGAATTTTAATGTGGTAATTTTGTTTGTTGAAGGTAAATTTATGATCCATTCAAATTCGAAGTATATGATAAAATAACTAATAAACCCATACGATAATTGTATTACAATACAATTATCTTATTAGTTTAATAGTTATTTTATCATATATGTTGAATTTGAATAACTATATAAAACATTTAAATTAATTATTTCTACTTTTAGAATTTTTATTTTGGCTGACATGAACAAAATTTCAACTTTGATGACAGATGCACAAGCTTACACATCATACTAGGCTCTAGAATACACCTCTCGACACAATAAGAAATTTGAAATTATAGTGGGAATCTAAGTTATTATCAATTAGTAGAATGAAGTGTTAGGTTGTTTTAATGGTTTTCCAAGTGAGACTTTACCAATGTAACAAGCGTAGAGTTATGAATCTGGCAATTAAAGTTTACTAGACAAATGTTCAATTTTTGAATTGAGGCTTCTATGATCCATATCAAGTTTCAGAGAAATTCAATTTCTCTTTGATTGTAGAGATTTTTCTGAGAAATGTTATTGTATATAAAAGTGTCAAGTGAGATATGAGAAAGAAGTTAAAAAAAAAAACAGCTCGGTGAATGAACCATCATTCTTCCTTTGTAAAATATCCCTTTCAAAGGTAATGAAAATGACATTGTTTTGTTTTTTTTCTCTGTCCACTTGCGTGTTAAATTCATGTCAGTAAGAGTATTTCTTTTCTGCTAAGAACATAAATGTCCTGAGAGTATAGTGGCGACGAAATTGGGTAATTCATGTCGAAAGTGAATGCGCAGGCTGAAATAGTGTCATTAGAGGATTAGTGTCATTAGAGGATTAAATACCTTTGCATCCCAATCATTGATCACCAATCATTGTGCGTGGATGTGAGTATCCCAATCATTGATCACCAAAGGGATTAAAGTTTTCAATGCACCATTGGAGAGATCGAATTAGCAAACTCCTCGTGGAAAATAATTTTTGAAATTAGCAAACGTATGATTAATGAGGGCCTCTGCTTTATTTCTTATGAGTCTAATGTCATTATGAGTTAATTGTACGCTGCATCAATAAAAGAGGCAACCGCTATAACTAATCTAAGAAATTAAGGGATCTAATGCCCAACACGAAGACTAAAGGATTAAGAGTCAAAACAATACCGGTGGGGTGTTTGTTTTCACCTGGCTTTGTCTCTTAGTCGCCTTAGTCGGCGTAATATCCATTCGGTCTAGTTAACCTTCAAAAGAGTGTAGCCTGGAGCTTGATTGACACTCTCGAAAGGAAGTAGAACCTAACCCCGACTTTAGGTGGGACTTAATCGACTTATGGATAAGTTGAGGTGTGCAGAGAAAGTTGCAGGGAAGAGAGGATCAAACCTCTAACCTCAGGTCTGGGTCGACTTCTGACCTGCTTTGGAGTGGGTCCCTAGTATACATTTTAATTTGGTTAGAGTCTGGCCAGGAAAGGGGGTTCGAAATAATTCGGCAAAAAGGAAAAAGAGGTGAGGGATCCATCTAAATTAGAAATCACGCCACCAATCTCAAGAGAAGAAATCGAAAAAGTTAGAAGAGGAAGGCAAACAAAGGGTATTTGAGGGGAAAGAGTCCAAAACACTACTTCCAAGTTCCACGGTGTCAAGTGGTATTAATGCCACAAAATATAGGAGGGTTCTTGCAAATAGAGAACATTGGAGTAGCAAGGTGATCTCGGTGGATGTTTTTCATGGTTAAAGGAATGAGCTAGTGGATCTTGCGGAGAAGATGCGAGAGGATAAAGGTAATGATTGTTTTGTTTATTTAAATTATCACTGATAGTTTGTTTATTTTTCAAAGACAGGCTTAAAAAAAATGCAAGGCACAAAGGAAGCGACAAAGGATTGCATAAAGCAAAGGAAGGAATCTTGTCGGGTATTTTTCATGGGAGAAAATACCAAAACCATACAAACAGACATCACAGAGCCAATGCTCTGTTTCCTTTGTTCCAGGACCTTTGCACAGGGAAGCCTTTTAACAACAAATATGCTCATAACAGCTCATTACACAGCCATAAAATACTTCTATTGATTTAAAACAAGAACTGATACAAATTCATCCTCTGTGTAGAGAGGGATTCACTGGAGAAACTCTGTCTCCTCATTTCTGGTCTTCCACCGCTGTGGGCATTACAACAACTTCTGTTTTACAATGGGGTTAAAAAAAATTACATCCCCTGCTCCTGATATCTTGCACTGCTGTGCGTTTAACATTTACCACAAAATTACATACGCCTCTGTTCAGAGTTTACCGCACTGTTGTGTGTTCATTACAACAAAAATTCACCACAGCCACCGTGCGCAGGCACCATTACACAAAACTACAAAAAGAACTCCACACGCAGACACTGTGCGCAGGCACAAAAAAAAATACATACAAAAAAAACGCACATACATCGTGCGCAGCGACCATATGTATATAAAAACATCTATAAAAAAACATGTATATAAAAAACGTATGTCCCATAACCTTATTAAAGGCCTCCACCAAAAACTACGTCAAGCATTAAAATCCATTGAATTCCCTTCTCGGCGGTCAACAAGAAATCTTTCACTCCACGCAATTTTTGATTTGACGCGGGCGGGGTTGGCTGACGTCACTTCGGTGCCACGTGTCGCCACCTCATTCGTTGGGCCCGGTCGTTAAACTCCGCGCAGCTTCGCGCCGATCCGAGCCTCCAAAACCGATCCGACGGAATTCGCACGCCAAGCTCCCGCAAACAGAACGACCTTTAGCGGCCGGGGAGAGGGCGGTTTCGGCGCTCGTACATGGGACGCGTGGCGCGTCCTGATTGTGTCGGGTCCCCCTTCACGGATACCGCCTTCTGCGAATGGTGGTGCGGGGAGACCGGGCCGGTTTTCCAAAACCGCTGTCCTGCGCTGTTGAAATTACAATTTAACACTCCCCTTTAATTTCAACTGCTGGGCATTCAGACATACCCAAGCACTTCCTCTCATAGAGGGATTCCTCAACACTGCTGTTACAAAAATATCATCCTCACATAGAGGGATTCACCAACTGCTTTTGATGCAGTTCACAAACAATCAAAGTTGTATTCCTCTTAATAGAGGGATTCACCTGAAACTGTGCTTAAGAGCACCTTCCTCATGACAGAGGGATTCACCATGTGACTGTGCTTAAGAGCACCTTCCTCTTGACAGAGGGATTCACCATTACAATGTGCTGAAGAGCACCTTCCTCATGACAGAGGGATTCACCATTACAATGTGCTGAAGAGCACCTTCCTCATGATAGAGGGATTCACCTGTTATAAAAACATCTTCCTCTTAACAGAGGGATTTACCAAACAATGCTAAAGAGCATCTTCCTCTCAACAGAGGGATTCACTAATGACTATGCTGAAAAGCATCATCCTCTTGATAAAGGGTTTCACCAAATGACTGCTTCAAATGCAGTTCCAAAACAAACAATCATTGCACTGCTGTGTGTGCAAATTCATTACAATGTTCTTTTATGCTGATGCATATTCACTGCTGCACTGTTGTGTCATCTTCTTTGCTGCGTCTACCCCACACTGCTGTGTCTACACTTGCATTGCTTGTGCACTTTTTAAAGACAAAATACTCTGTCTTTTCTGGAACAATTACACTGTCCCAACTTACAAATTTACACTGCTGTGTGTAAATATTTCTTACATTCACTGTTGTTGCATATATTGCATTTCAATTCAATGAACAACACATTCATTACAGTTACATATACTGCTGTAAAGAAAAAAAAATTCTTTTACATGTGCTGCTGTCCATTACCTTTCATTTCTTCAACAAAACTTTAATGCTGCTGCATCTTTCTTGTTTGCATTGCTGTGTGGTTCTCCTTCTTCACGATGGGAAAACTTTTCTTCAAGCTGCTGTTGTCCATACACTTGCTGTTGTGTTACTGCTGCAATTTGCACTGTTGTGTGCACATACACTTGGCACTTCATTCTCCACGAAAAAAAAATTAACACGGGCTGCTGCCTTTTCTTATGCACCCTTGCTTCACACAATCTTCAGCTTCATTCATTTTATTTTCACAACGCACTGCTGTGCTGTTCCTTTCATTTTTCTGCTGCCACACATTATCATTCACCATTGTGCATTAAAAATCTGCTGTTCCTGTTTTTCTTTAGGCATTTCTGTGCATGTTGCATTGCATACAAAAAAAATATTACATTTTTCACTGTTGTGTGAAAAATTTCATTGCATTCCAAGCCACTGGGCATTTACGCTTTGCTGCGTTTTGCCTTCTTCTCATTTTCTTCTCACTGGTTTGCATTTTCATTCCCAATACAAAACATTTCCATCTGCTGTGTATTATACTCACTCTGCTGTGAGTATGTTCTCTCACATTACATAGAAGGAAACTACCTTCCATTGCTATGCATTTCAATGCATGTACTCCAAAAAAAAATTCAAACTGTTGTTTTGTATTTTGTCTTCCCACTGCTGTGAGGGTTTCCATGCTTTGCATTTTTCTCTTATCTCGCTGCTGCTCTTTACATTTCAGCGCTGCCATCTTTTCTTCTTTATGCATTTCTGTGCATATTGCATAAACACAAAGCAAAAACATCGCTGATTTCATCACCGCTGCATATTACCTTTTAGAGGGATTAACAAAGATTTCATTTGCAACTGCTGCGCTGCAATACATCCTCCATCAACAAATGACTGTTAATACAGTTCAGCAAATAAAAAAAAATTACAAGCTCCCCTTTAATGTATGCTTGTCTTCTTTTAGCAAGTTTTCTCAAAACAAACTTAGATCAGCTGCGTTGCTTAAGGGGCTTTCACACTGTATTTCTTTTCTTCTCCATACTTGTATAACTTTCTTCTTTTGCATGGGTCTAGCTTGTGTAAGAGCCCATGTCAAGTTACAGTCACGTGCCATATGCCCAATGTTATGACACTTGAAGCATTCAACTTTATTCATGAATGAGAATTCATGATTTCTTCTTGTGAAATTATTTCTTGGAGATTGTCGGGGACCACAACATCTATCTCCATGAAATACTCTACAGTCTTTTGCCATATGACCAAAGTTTGAGCAAGCATAACAATAACCATAAAATGAACTTTGGTACCTGGGAGATGGAGGTTTCCTTGATGTACTTCTGAAGCCTTGCTGCCTTGAGAATCTTTGTTGATAACCATTGCCTCTTACCTCTTTGACATCAGCTACATTTCTTCTTGGAGCTGGTTTTCTACTTGGAGCAGGATCTCTTCTATTGCAGCCTTCATTTTTCTCCTTGCCTTTGCTGGAACTAGGAGCATCACCATCTCTTTCTGGCTTCTTCACATCTCCTTTGCTTAAAGCATCCTCATCCTTGTTTGAGGATTCACCTACATATCCAAGCCTTGATTTATCAAATGGGGATCTGTGATAGCTAAGCATGTCATCCAATGCTTGAGAGCTCTTCATTATTTTGTTCATCCCTTCAACCTTCTTCCTGAGGAGGACAATCTCTTCTTCTAACTTTTCACATTCATTATTTTTCTTTGCTAGTTGTCCCTCAGTTTCTTCTTTGCTACGAGTAGCTTCAGCTGCTACTATTTTGAAGGAGATAATATCTGACTTAATTTTGGAGATTTCTGCTTGACTGCTCTCCATTTTCTTTTCAGCTCCTTGTGCCTGCTTCCTGGCTTCTTGTAGATCAGACTTAAGGGAGGAGACCTCTACCTTGTACTGTCCAATCTCTTCCACAAGCTTATTCACTCTCTTGTGCCTTTGTTCAAGTTGACTTGACAAGGCGTCTTCCTGCTTCTTTGCTTCATTCAGCTGATTTGTCATGGATATGACTTCTTCATGATGTTTCCTCTTGCATTGATCAAGCTCCTTCTTGAGCTTGGCAAGCTCTTCATCCCTTTCTCTTACTTGAAGTTTGATGAGGTCAACCTTCTCACATTCAGCTTCTATGATGGGTTCTTCTTGACTCATTGTCATGGTCAGTGCTCCCTTTGCATGAAGGTCATGCAGTGTGTCCCATATATCCTTTGTTGATGTATATTTTCCAAGATTCCTCTTCACAGAGTCAGGGAGACCATCCAAGATAGTCTTTGCTGCTTGTGCATCATACTCCATGGATTCTTTATCCATCTTGCTATCATCAATCACTGACTCCCAGACTTCAATCCCCTCAGACTTTAGGAAAGCCCTCATCTTTATTTCCCATACATCAAAGTTTCCATCAAACTTTGGGGTTTCAAATAAAATGTATTCTAATGGATTGCCTTCTAGTTTAGTAGAGGAGGGAGACACATTTTTAACAGGCCTGGAGGCTTTCTTCTTTGACCTTGCCATTCTTATCTAGGCTTTAAATACTTGACTGTGTTTTCTTTTAAATCACTGTTTGTTCCTTCAACAGTAACACAAAGGAAAGCTTTGAGAAATACCTTACCCCTTTTGGCTGTGGCTTCACACTGCTGGAGAGCCTTCACTGCTGCAACAAGAGTCCTTCCTTCAGCATCTTTGAGCCTTCAAAGAGCCTGGACTAGCTCCGATGCCACTATTGGGTATTTTTCATGGGAGAAAATACCAAAACCATACAAACAGACATCACAGAGCCAATGCTCTGTTTCCTTTGTTCCAGGACCTTTACACAGGGAAGCCTTTTAACAACAAATATGCTCATAACAGCTCATTACACAGCCATAAAATACTTCTATTGATTTAAAACAAGAACTGATACAAATTCATCCTCTGTGTAGAGAGGGATTCACTGGAGAAACTCTGTCTCCTCATTTCTGGTCTTCCACCGCTGTGGGCATTACAACGACTTCTGTTTTACAATGGGGCTAAAAAAAAATACATCCCCTGCTCCTGATATCTCGCACCGCTGTGCGTTTAACATTTACCACAAAATTACATACGCCTCTGTTCAGTTTTTACCGCACTGCTGTGCGTTCATTACAACAAAAATTCACCACAGCCACCGTGCGCAGGCACCATTACACAAAACTACAAAAAGAACTCCACATGCAGACACCGTGCGCAGGCACAAAAAAAATACATACAAAAAAAACGCACATACATCGTGCGCAGCGACCATACGTATATAAAAACATCTATAAAAAAACATGTATATAAAAAACGTATGTCCCATAACCTTATTAAAGGCCTCCACCAAAAACTACGTCAAGCATTAAAATCCATTGAATTCCCTTCTCGGCGGTCAACAAGAAATCTTTCACTCCACGCAATTTTTGATTTGACGTGGGCGGGGTCGGCTGACGTCACTTCGGTGCCACGTGTCGCCACCTCATTCGTCGGGCCCGGTCGTTAAACTCCGCGCAGCTTCGCGCCGATCCGAGCCTCCAAAACCGATCCGACGGAATTCGCACGCCAAGCTCCCGCAAACAGAACGACCTTTAGCGGCCGGGGAGAGGGCGGTTTCGGCGCTCGTACATGGGACGCGTGGCGCGTCCTGATTGTGTCGGGTCCCCCTTCACGGATACCGCCTTCTGCGAATGGTGGTGCGGGGAGACCGGGTCGGTTTTCCAAAACCGCTGTCCTGCGCTGTTGAAATTACAATTTAACAAATCTGAGCTAGTCGCAGAACTGGAAATAGATAGACAGTACCATCAAGAGGCAGAACTGAGAGAATTGGGTTTGAGGTATCTCAGAAGTGGAGAAAGAGACAAGTATAATTGGTTTTATGTTTTATAATTGGTTAGAAAATTTGTGAGTGCAATTGATATAGGAAGAGATGTTGTAAGCATGAGAAAAATCACTCAGAAGAAGAAGGTGATATAGTTTGAGTAGTAAACCAGTTTTGTCCCAGAGGCTGGGGTAGAAATTAACCCTGGTAACATAAAGGCAATATAGAGAGAAAAAATCTAGCGAAAGTTGGAACGAAGAGAGGGACAAAAGAAGTCATTAAGGAGAAGAGAAAAGGAGAAGTTCTCAGGAGGTGAGTAGAGGAGCAACAATCAGAAAGGAGCAAGAAGTACTCAAGAGTTGTTTTTAGAGGAGGGAACAACAGGAACACCAATAGCCAAGTTCAAGTGAGGTGTTCATGTAACATGTCATCTTAGTCTAGCTTCAGAGTATAAGGCTCGGTAGTTTCAAATTTTTATTCTAAAAATTCAAGTGTGCTTACAATTTAATTGTCAATGCTAATTCGAAAATGTTAAACGAAATCGCTGATAGATTAGATGGTTGCGTTAGTTATTGTTATCACAACTTGAGATTAGAGATTAAAGATTTAGGAATTTGAAATAGATGTTTAAAGTTTTTCTTTAAAAGGTTTTGAAAGCACTGACAATTAATTTGTCAGCGCTGGTTTAAAAACAAAATAAGAGAGTCGCTGAGAAATCAAATGACAACGATATGGTCATATGCGAAATCTAAGGCACTTTCAAATTAATGATCAGTGCAACCTTTCATCCATAAAAGATGGAATTGTAAAATCAGTTGGTAGCATAGCCTATTATCATCTGGTAGGTGGCGCTGACCAATCAAATGGCAGCGCTATGCTTTAGACTGGTTTTTCCTGTAAAGGACGGTAACTTTGGGCATAGATTCTAAACAAATGAAAACGAATTTTTGAAAACCAAAAGTGGTTTTTGTTGGTAACAGACTCATTTAAAAAAAAAAAAAAACTTCGGTTTTACATAGGTGTAATGGTTTTGAATATTCGAAGGAATATTTGCAGCCAATTTTTCAAGAGTTTTGCAACTCAGTATTTTCGTGTTTTAGTAACGGTTTTAAAAAAGCATTTTCGGGACAACTGGATATTAATTTTTGAAAACCAAAAGAGGTTTTTGGAGGGAACAAACCAATTTAAAAAAACATCTTTCATCTGTATTAAACCTATCATGGTTTGAGAGATTATAATGTATCTTTGAGGCCTAATTTTCTGGATGTTTCGCAATTATGTTTCTGGATCAGTTCTTCCATGTGGTTTTAGGATGTGATGTCTTTTCTAGAATCTTGTTGGTCCCTTTCATGTCATTCCTTGGAGGCAATGCTTCCATATTTGGAGAGATCATGAAATGTGCAGGTGACTTTATAGGTTCCACTGACACACCTATGGAAGAAGCCCTCCCAGAGGGCATTGCTGAGTTTGTCGGCACTGTACTCCAGCATTGTTCGGCTGCTGTAAAATTACAGTAGCGCAGCCAAAATGAGTCCCAACAACCCCTTGATATCTTGTGTAAAACCTCTGGTGAAGTTGAGTACCTATAGGCCATTTGGTCATTATGTATTCTTGTCCAGAAAAATCACTTTGATGTGTTGCTCATCCTGTATTATGCCCTGCAAACATCAGATGCTCATTCAGAGCACTTCATGTTAGGGCACGTTCTTTATAACCATGTCTTACCAAATGCTTTGCAAAACACAGTGAAGTTGGAGCTTTCGGATCTTCCTTTGTCAGAAGCTGGCTCAAGAATGGCAACACAAATGGAAGCTCTTGGGCTTGGAATTCAGGTAAGCCTTGTTGCATTCAATTTTTTTTCCCTTTATATCTAACATAAAATAGTAATAACTTTCTCGTTTAAAATAGTAATAATCTGGTCCCGGGGCAGCTCACTTGGAAATGGTAATTGGTAATGGTAATTTTAGATATGTAAAATTGTTGAAATTTGATATATTTAGGTTCAAATTCCTTGTTGCAACTCTGGTTACAGGGACAAGGACATATCATTGCGACTCTGGTTACGGGCAAAAGTACCGATCATAGCCCAGGGAAGAGGACAAATCACAACCCCAGAAATTTACTAATAGTTATTTCAGACAAGTTTCTCTGAATTAAAAAAATATCAGTACAACTTAAAATAGTAACTCCAGTTTCCACAATAACTTCAATTTCCAAACCTGATAAAATAACTTGAATAATTACTCCAGTCCAGTTTCCAAGCCTGATAAAATAACTTAAAATAGTAACTCCAGTTTCCAAGCCTGATTTAAACCGCCATGATTCAAAATAGTAATAATCTTACTGTTATGATTCCAACAGAACTCATTAGGAGAGGCTGATATGCAAGTATTTAAAGCTCCTTACGCTTTGTTAATATCCAAATTGAATTTTTAATGGATAAGTTGAATTTAGTAAAACGGTTGTATTTTGTTCATTATATATTTTTTTATTTATGGTATTTTTCATTTTATTTAGTGTGGAAAATATGTTGCGTGGAAAAGATGTTGCGGTGCCTTTGGGATCTAAATAAAAAAAATAAAAGTAAATATTGATTTTTCATAGTATGAGTGTAGAATATAAATCTTTTTTTCACTAGATCCAAAATTAAGGTAACTCACTACTAATTTATGAAAAATGATTTATTAAAAATAAAAACATTATTTTTTTTTACTGTTAAACGATAAGATTTTAAGATTTAAAAATTAAAATAACTTGGAATTCGGGTAAGCCTGGTTGCACTCATTTGACTGAGTAATATAAAAGAGTAATAATCCTATTTCTTCAATCAATGATAGATCTGCATACTAAAAATTCAGAGTGGCTCTCCAACATTCTGTAAATCTTATTTTACATTTGCGATTTTTCTTGATTAATTATGAACAATTCAAATTAACAGCCCAAAGACCATCAATACCGAATATTTCACAAACAAAACTTAATATGATCTATGACATACCTTGATTAACAGCGGAAGATGTAATGGCTGCCATCTACTTTCTTCTGACTCCTACTCTTCTTCTCAGAATCCGGTTTCTCTTTCTAGCCCTGTTTCTTTATGCGCTTCTTGATGGAGAAGAATGCGACTCTTGGCAGGGGGAGAGAGGACCCAATCCTTTTTTATATTATTTAACACTAAATCTGGTACGTCCATCATATACCAATTCAACGCTTTAATGCTTTAATGCTTTTAACGCTTTTAACGCTTTAATGCTTTAATCGGGTCACATTAAGATTTAGAAACTGCAGATTTCTAACATTCTCCCACTTGACCCGACTATTCATAATATTAAGTGTTGAACATCATACTATGATAAATTGCTGAGAGTTATGGCGGTTGTGCACTATTAATTCAATGCATTTCCTTCCATATACTACAATACCAGCAAACCATCAATTCATACTCATAATTTATATAAAACAACATAATGGTCCACATAATGTCTTATATCATAATGATTAAACATAATATCTTTATAAGACTCTTTCTTGTTTAAAATTACATAAAATACGTACTACTATATTAAAACAAGAGACACATAATTGTATATCAGAAACACATAAAAGAGCTCAGAATGTCATACATCAATTATTATTAATACAACCAAGACCCATTCTTTGAATATGTTCCTTAAATTGTCTTGGTTGTAACCCTTTCGTCAAAGGGTCTGCAATCATAAGTTCTGTCCTGATGTGCATGATTGACACTCTTTGTTTCTGAAACTCATCTTTCACAACAAGATACTTCAGATCTATGTGTTTGGCACCTTTAGAGTACTTGTCGTTCTTTGAGAAAAATACTGCTGCAGAGTTATCACAATAAATTTTCGGCGGCTTGCTAATGGTGTCGACAACCGCAAGTCCTGAAATAAAGTTCCGCAACCATAATGCATGAATTGTGGCTTCAAAACATGCCACAAATTCTGCCTCCATAGTGGATGAAGCAACGATAGTCTGTTTCGCACTTTTCCACGATATGGCACCTTGAGCAAACATAAACAGGTAACCAAAAGTCGATTTTCTAGTATCGATGCATCCAGCAAAATCTGAATCGCTATATCTGATCACCTCCGATTCATTGGATCTTCTATACATGAGCATGTAATCTTTCGTGCCTTGTAAGTACCTCAAAACTTTCTTTGCAGCTTGCCAATGTTCCCTTCCTGGATTACTTTGATACCTCCCTAACATACCGACCGCAAAGCTAATATCCGGTCTAGTACAGGTTTGAGCATACATCAGGCTACCAACAACAGATGCATATGGAATTGATTCCATTTCCTTTCGTTCAACATCATTCTTAGGACATTGCATGAGACTGAATTTATCACCTTTCTGTACAGGAACTGTCCCAGGTGAACATTTACTCATTCCAAATCTCTCTAGTATCCTTTCTGAGACAATCCCAATATTCCTTGTGATCGATCACGGAATATTTCTATTCCAATCACATAGGATGCCTCTCCCATATCTTTCATTTCAAAGTTCGTTGAGAGAAATTCCTTAGTCTCATGCAATATACTTAAATTATTTGCAGCAAGCAAGATGTCATCAACATAAAGGACCAGATAAATAAACTTGCTCCCACTGATCTTTTGGTATATACAGTGATCAACCGTATTTTCCTTAAAATCAAAGGATGTAATAATGGTATTGAACTTAATATACCATTAAATTCCTTAGTCTCATGCAATATACTTAAATTATTTGCAGCAAGCAAGATGTCATCAACATAAAGGACCAGATAAATAAACTTGCTCCCACTGATCTTTTGGTATATACAGTGATCAACCGTATTTTCCTTAAAACCAAAGGATGTAATAATGGTATTGAACTTAATATACCATTACCGGGATGCTTGTTTAAGCCCATATATTGACTTCTTAAGTTTACACACCAATTGTTCTTTACCTTCTATAGAAAAACCCTCAGGTTGATCCATGTAAACATCCTCATCAAGATCTCCATTCAGAAAGGCTGTTTTCACATCCATTTGATGCAACTCCAAATCATAATGAGCTACTAATGCCATTATTATTCTTAGTGACTCCTTTTTCGAAACAGGAGAAAATGTCTCCTTATAATCAACACCATCTTTCTGAGTGTAACCCTTAGCAACAAGTCTAGCTTTATACCGTTCGATATTACCACTAGAGTCGTGTTTGGTTTTAAAAACCCATTTGCATCCGACTCTTTTACAGCCATGTGGTAACTCAACGAGATCCCAAACTTCATTATGTTGCATGGATTTCAGTTCTTCTTTCATGGCATTAATTCATTCCTTTGACTCTTTACTTTCTACAGCATGTGAAAACGAAACTGGATCCTTATTGATTCCAATATCATAATCTGATTCTTGCATATAAACCACATAATCATCAGAAATAGCTGACCTACGATTTCTTTGAGGTCTTCTTAATGCTACTTGTTGTGGTTCATGCATATCAACATTATGTAAGTCATTTCCTTCAGGAAGTACTTCTTCATTTATATGTTGTTCATTATCATCATGCTGTTCTACAACAGCTGGAACAACATTTGGAGTAATAGTAGATGGAGGAACTATTCTAGGCAATGTAACATTTACCCTTGTTTCCTTTATTTCTACTATTTCTCTTCGAGTACTCCCACTGACTTAACCATTCTCAATGAATCTTGCATTACCAGTTTCTACAATTCTTGGACTATGATTAGGACAGTAAAACACGTACCCTTTAGATTTCTCAGGGTAACCTAAAAAATACCCACTGATCGTTCGAGAATCTAATTTCTTTTCATGTGGATTATAAATTCTCGCTTCCGCTGGACAACCCCAAACATGCAGGTGTCTTAAGCTAGGTTTCCTGTTAGTCCATAACTCAAAAGGAGTCTTTTGAACAGCTTTACTAGGAACCCTATTCAACAAATAATTAGCGGTTTTGAGAGCATACGACCACAAATTCTTAGGTAGTGTAGAATCTGACATCATACTCCTAATCATATCTATTAACGTCCTATTGCGCCTTTCTGCTACACCATTTTGCTGTGGTGTACCTGGCATTGTGTATTGCGCACATATGCCATGACTTTCGAGGAATTTTGCAAATGGACCTGGACACTGACCTGACTCATTATATTTACCATAATATTCACCACCTCTATCAGACCTTATGATTTTCACCTTTTTATCTAATTGCCTCTCAACTTCCTTTACAAACGTCTCAAGGACATTCACAGATTGAGATTTTTCATGAAGCAAATAGACATAACCATAACGGGAAAAATCATCAATAAAAGTGATGAAATACTTTTCTCCATTAAACGCTGGAGTGTCCATAGGTCCGCAAATATCAGTGTGTATTATTTCAAGAAGTTGGCTGCTTCTAGTGGATCCTTTCTTATTATGTTTGGTTTGTTTACCTTTAATACAATCCACACATAATTCTAGATCACTAAAGTCCAAATTTGACAAAATTTCATTACTTACTAATCTCATCATTCTTTCTTTGGATATATGACCTAGTCTTTTATGCCACAAGAAAGTAGAATTTTCATTCAACATGCTACGTTTACATCCAACATTATTTACTACATTCAACAAGGAATTCGCATAAGTGTCATTCAGTTTCAATTTATATAAACCATCAATTAGAATACCAGAACCAACATTATCAGTATTCTTATATAAATCAAAACAGCCAGATCCAATCATACATCTAAAACCAGAAATATCCAACTTACTTACGGAAATAAGGTTTCTAGATAATGAAGGTACATAAAGGGTACTGTATAAGTCTAATACATATCCACTTTCTAGAATTAGACGATAAGTCCCAATGCCTTCAATTGAAGATTTCATTCCGTTTCCCATAAAGAGAAAACGATCTTCATTTGGATTTATGGTTCGGATCATAAGAAATCCCTGCATATTATTGGAAACATGAGTTGTAGCACCAGTATCAAGCCACCATGTATTAATGGGAACTTCAACTAAATTTGATTCAAAACATACGAAAGATAGATAATTACCTTTCTTTTCGAACCAAGCTTTCCTTTTCGGACAGTCACTTTGATAATGTCCTTTCTTTTTACAGATATGACATTGAACATCCTTTAGTTCCTTCTTTTCCTTATCCTGCCCATTCTTAGCAGGTGCCTTTTTCTTCTTGAAATGACTTGATTTTCCTTTCTTTTCTTTACCAGCTTTATTACTCACAAAACTTACTGAGTGATTCACTTGATTTTTCAAACGTCCTTCTTCCTGAACAAGTCTACTGGCCAATTCATTAACATTCCACTTATCCTTTATAGTGTTATAGTTAATCTGAAAAGGTCCATATTCAGAAGGTAGCGAGTTCAGGATGAACTGGACAAGAAAAGAATCCTCTACTGTAAGTCCCAGGGAGTTTAACCTTGCTGCAAGATTAGTCATCTCTATAATGTGCTCTTGCATAGTTCGCGACCCATCAAACTTCATGGTCGTGAGTTCTGCCATAAGAGTACCAGCGAGTGACTTATCAGCTGAACGAAAACGCTCTTCCACAGACTGCATATATTCCTTAGCACTTTTTGTTTGTGGAATTGTTGACTTGATGTTGTTAGCAACAGTCATCTTAATAAACATAAGGCTCAATCTGTTACTGCGTTCCCATGCTTTATGGTGTGATTTTTCTGCCTCAGTACTATCTTTTGTAAGAGCAGCAGGTTTATCCTCAAGGAGTGCCAAGTCAAGATCCTGAACACCTAAATGGAAATTGACTTGTTCTCTCCATTCAGAAAAATTAACACCAGTGAACAATGTAACAGATGAAACATGCGTATTCATGGGAACTCCTGCAAATTAAAAAAAATGAAATAACTGTAAGCTCATAACTAACGCGATTCAGATGTAGACATAATAACATAATATAGCACTCCTTTGGGTAGATACTATCTTATACTTAACATAATTAAATACCAAAACATAAGTAGGTAATAAATATATTCAATTAAATAGAACTGACATCTTTGGATGATCAATATTTATTTAATCAAAATATCTATTAAACCTCATCATGTCAACTAGTTATAGAACAAGACTTTCCTTTGGGTAAGCTCTCAGGTTCTATCATTAGTGACGCCAGTGTTAATTGGTATTATTATAACTGGCAATTTCTATCAATAATCATTATGTCACTTATGCACTAAATGACTATTCTGATTTTGACCACTTTGGTGATTAACAAAATCATAAATCTCATGTGCATAAATGATTTATAACACATACTTTATGCAAAACAATTTCAATCCCACGAAGTAAAAATTCTGGTCGATTACAGGCCCCAACAAAACCCAATGCAAAAATCTGGCAGAATATGGGAAAAGTGAGTTTCGCTCGCACTTTCCTTTCAATGAGGAAGGCGAAAGGAGCAAGCATAACCGTAGTGGCGGCATTCCGGTATACTACAAGCACAAAGTGATTCATCCCTCTATTAAAAGAGACTTTCGAGATAATATTCATGCCCGCATATTCAAACTAAATTGATCGCAATAGGTTGCGAATACGTGGAGAATTATGAATCGAATTATGAATCAAAATTCCATCGAAAAAATTCCTGAGCTCTACATTTCACCAACGAATCGGATATGGGCAATCGCCGGTATCATATTCGTTATTATATTTTATCACGGAATGACAGAATTATTTTACTCAGTAATAAAGCAGTGGATGGTGGATCAATTAAAGCAGATACGCGAAGAAAGCAAATCACTTGATCAGAAAATTGTGGGCATGCGGAGGATTTGATTAACATCATGAGTAAAGCACAGAACAGATCAATTGCAATCATAGGAAATATTCAGTTATTGATTGGTGGCTCTGATACCAAATGTAAATCTTATTTTACATTTGCGATCTTTCTTGATTAATTATGAACAATTCAAATTAACAGCCCAAAGACCATCAATACCGAATATTTCACAAACAAAACTTAATATGATCTATGACATGCCTTGATTAACAGCGGAAGATGTAATGGCTGCCATCTACTTTCTTCTGACTCCTACTCTTCTTCTCAGAATCCGGTTTCTCTTTCTAGCCCTGTTTCTTTATGCGCTTCTTGATGGAGAAGAATGCGACTCTTGGCAGGGGGAGAGAGGACCCAATCCTTTTTTATATTATTTAACACTAAATCTGGTACGTCCATCATATACCAATTCAACGCTTTAATGCTTTAATGCTTTAATGCTTTTAACGCTTTTAATGCTTTAATGCTTTAATCGGGGCACATTAAGATTTAGAAACTGCAGATTTCTAACACATTCTGCTCCCTTTTCATTTGATTTTGCTTGGCTCACTTTTCAACGTATTGTTGTACATTGTGTTAGGTTTTCCATTTGAATTTGTTTGGGCTATCTTCACAAAGTATTGGTGTACATTGCGGTTAATTTGTCTGAAATCATTTTACAATTATTATTGTAGTATTGGTGTACATTGCGCTTAATTTGTCTGAAATTATTTTATAATTATTATTGTTACTGACTTGATTTGATTACTATGGTTACAAGTAGTGTTATTATATCTGTTTCCAATATCCATATAAATGGGAAAAAAAAATGTGCAGAATTGTCAAGTTAGACTTGCCCTAAACGCAGCAGAACAATTTATGAAGCAGCAGACGGAGAACGTGTCCAAATTGGAGAATGAATATCCAACAAAGATGGAAAATGCTATGAAAGAACTTGAAGATTATCACAACTCGTGTTTCAGAAATGACACTGGATATTTGGACGCTTTCTAAAACAAACGACGACGTGATTTAGACTTCCACGCAAATCTCAAGAGACTGGAGATTGGCGGCTGGTGGGACGAGATCATACTGAACATGTTTGATAAAGATGAATTCCCTGATGATTTCCAGCGCATTGAAGAGTGGATAAGAGGTGGCACTCACTACAGGTTACTGGTTGAGCCACTGGACATCACTAATTATTATAGTCTGGGAAAAAACAAGGACTTAGGATCCCATGGAAGGCCTCTGTCATTACAAAACTCTTGAAAAGTGGTTGGAAGACAATGAAGAGAATAAGCAACTGCAACCACCCACGATGCTCACTCACGACTCGTGTCCTTGGGCTTATGTGGAAGAAATTGCATGCTTAATGCAAAATAACAACTATAATGATGAAAAAAGAACATAACTCGAGAATCTAAAGAGGCGCCACATGGAGTGATGACATCAGCGTGACATTATCTTAGAGGTTGTAGTTTTTGTAACTATGGTCTATTTATTTGGTAGAAAAGTTTTGATTCAATGAAAGGGGCTCTTGTGAGTTGGCACATGGTAGAAGGAACTAAAAGAACCAAGGGTGAAGCACATGGTAGAAGGAACTAAAAGAACCAAGGGTGAGAGCTATACACAACGAGATAGTCCCCGATAAAAGCATAAAGGTCCTAGAACCTAAGCGTTAAGTGGATGGTCACAAGCCTGGTCATATGAGAAAGAAAATGACCAAGGAGTTAAGCATGTAGGGGCTAAAGGCATCATAATGGCGTGATTTTGTAACATTCTTTTTATATAAGTTACGATGTGTTATAGCTTTGAGACTACAGTACATAAAGTTAAAGGATGAAGGGGTCGATAGCCAGAGAGTAAATGCAAGACAAAAGATTTGGTTAATGGAGTTAATGGCATCTACAGAGATCACTTGGTCAAGGAAATGAGGACAACGATTCTCAGAGAAAATATTTTTGGACTAGTTTTTCATGTTGGAAGAAAGCCATCTCTTATATTTTGTTCACACCTTGCAGACTTAAATGAGGAATAGGGAAGTCATGCTGAAGTATAGTCAAACAATGCGAAACCATGAATAAGTATGGGGAATCTCATTGGAGTGCATACGTGGACTGAGATTAAATTCTCAGCATGAAAAGTCTCACAGAGAGTTGGTGAAGCGTTCAGGAGCCCATTCTTATGTTTAATGCAACGACATAGTTCAAGCATCATACGCTAACACAGGATAAAGGAGTCATACAGAAGTACACCCGGGCAGTGTGAAACATGTAGCACGAGCAATATTGAGCAGAGGAAGCATATAACAGTGTGCGATAAAGGAAACGTGAGAGTGAAACAAAACCCAGGACTATCATTGAGAATATGGGGAAATACATTAGTGTTGTGTATGTGTTGTAGAGAGTGGTGCAGAAAGTGAGTAACTCAACCAAGCATTGAACTGAAGAAAAGTACTACAAAGATCTTGTGAGATAAAAGGTCGAGAGAAGAGTGCTACTGTAGAGAGAGTAGAGCATAGAGTGCCGCAATGTGAGCTCGAGAGAGCATGTGGAACGCCAGAGGACTAAGAGTAGAAGTGTGATACTGCAGTGAACTATATAAATATTTCTCTGTATATGTATTTTCCCTTGTTTTTAGTTTGAAAATTGTATGAAAAGTATAACAACGGTAAGAGTAGATGGTGGCTTGCATTCATAAGAGTTTGATGCCTCCTAGCAAGTAGGTGCTTGCTATCCTAAGGGGTTCGGTGCCTCCTATGAGTGGGTGCTCACAAATAAATTGATATAATTAAGTAGGTGCTTAATTTACATCATAACAACAAACAAATTGGTTTCTTTTTCACTTTGGGTTTCCACGTAAAAATACCTATGTCAATATGTGTATGTTCCTCATGTGATGGATTGTATATACATGTGAATGCCTCATCTTGTTGATTCATTTGTATTATCTATGAATTATCTCACAAGAAACTGACAATAGAGGAAGGAATTAAATATTTATTCATAAAAAGTTCTAAGAATGTCACAATTACTAATTCACCCCGCAAGTAATTCCTTATTTCAACAATTACAAAGGAGCTACAGAACCTATAGGTTGTTGCTATAGGATTGACACAACATGCTTCATGATAAAGACAAGCTGCTACAAGATCATTTCTAAATGCTACAAGAAAGTCCAGAGAGTTGCATAAAGCCTTATTTTGAGAATATTTATCACCAAAACACTATAATTCAAATGAAAAGCATCAAAATAAAAGTAATTACACATTTCTCCTTGCCCTTTTTGGATAAAAATTTTGTATAACTTTTCATTTTTTCAATAGTACATCCTATAGCAATGTTAGGTCCCTATACTACTAGTTTAGCCCCTTATTATTATTGTTAGTGTATCACCTTATTATTATTATTGTGCCTATGCAATCCCCATATTGTTATTATTGTGTCCCATAAAAGCCCACTATTGTTATTTTTGTGCCTTTACATTATTATTGTTATGTAAGCTCTGATTATATTGTGACCCTTAGACTCCTATATATAAAAAGGAGGTATTGTCATTTGTATTATCCAAGAATTATTCATTTATGTAATGTAAAGGAGGTTTCCCCTTTGAAGAGGATATTTTTTAAGTCATTGATCTATCTTTTTGTGAGCTGGTTAAATAAAATTTGGTATCAGAGCTTTAGATTCTAGGGTCTCGCTGCTACAAACAGGGCATCGTGTCATGTTTGCTATAAAAAAAATTATACAAGGGTTTAGAAGCTGAATTTTTTCCCAAAAGGAGCTGAACTCCTGATGAACTTCCTATAAAAATTTCAGATCTTGGTTCGTTATATTTTTGGAAATACGTTCCGAAGAAGTTAGGGTTTGTGCATGCTCCAGACTTTTGTCTCAAATAGGTGACCTTAGGAAAATCATCATATTTTCCTCTACGAGCATTGGATTTGAATTTCGTAAAAAGTGGCCGAAAGTGAATAGACTGTAGTATCATACATATTCTTTTAATGTCTGAAGGTCGAAACAGTGACACGTGGCACTCCGTACAAGTTCTCTCTATTGAACTAATCCATAATCAGGTCATCGTGGGAGATTGTACATAACTTTACCTTGAAGAATCCAAATTTTGTTTGACTTATGGCATTTGAAAGAAGACTCAGAGGGATACAAAAGGAAGTAATTTTAGGCCTTCAAGATACGAAATTACAAATATACAACAAATTCAATATTGAGCTTTTACAAAGCCAAAAAATGGTGTGTATTTTTTTTTTTTAAATGGCATAAGTTTTGCTTGAAAACTTAGTTTGAAGTGATTCAATGGTCATATTGTATCTCATGAGGGTTTTAAGGTAGACCCTAAAAAAATTAAAGCCATTAAGGAATGGAAAATCCCCACAACCATAAAGTGTTGGGTGTGTGTTGTATTCTTTCCATGAATAGCCCCAAGCGCAGGGGGTTCACGGGGGGGAGAAAGTCCCCCCTATTTGTTGTGTCGGGTGCAACAGAGGGGTCACAAGGGGTGCGACAGCCCCCCCTGTAGGGGGGTTTGCAGGGGGGTAGCGCCCTGAATTTGCTTTTGGAACCTATATTAGGTGGGCGGACATACCTATGGTTTTGTGCATAGATTTTGCACATGGTTTTTGGCATGATGGTTTTCTTCCCATGGTATTTTGTAGATCCGTTCAAGGGAACTATGGTTATGTTCTAATCCAGGGTTAATTTATTGGGGTTTGTGGATGCTTCAGCATGTATATATATGTATTGTAACATTGAAAGGAATATAATGAAAACATCAATCTGGTAGTCCTGGGTTTGGGATCTAAGGTAAAATATCTGTGTATATCTATTTTATGTTTTATGCTCTCGCCAATATTTATTTTTTGGTTTTAGAATTGGTATGCAGGTAATTTATGTACAAGGTTAAAACCTAAATTCGGTATCCGAGTTGTTTCGGCTTCAAGGGGACACTTTTGCTGCTGAGACGTTTTCCTCGAGCCTGTGGTAGGCCTTGTGGTTGGAAAAATTATAGAATTATAATTTGACAGACATAAATTATCAAGCAAGGGTAGGTAAGCTTGTGAGATGCTGCACAAAATATATGCACGCTAATACCTTAAGTGCTTTCTAATTAAACAATTCATACACACAACTCTAGTGTCTCTTTTCTGCATCAACACTTGGTAGAAAAGACTATTGAGTGGATCCAATCATCCCTCTACAACTCTTGATATTGCTGATGTTGATCAGAAAAGATAAAAGACCAAACAGACAGTCATAAAAATCAAGAAGCTAAAACCTGATTAAATGATTCCAAACACATTTGTCAAATAAACTTCTTCATCCAACCATTTCACATATTCTGCTAAAATTTAGAAAATAGAAATATTAGATGTGCAAATAACTTATTGATGCATAAAATTCAAAAGAAACACAAACACTGTAACTAATGGAGTTGTGAGAAAAGGGGCCCTCCCTTACTCATAACCCCTCTATTGTTAAAGGAGTTTAGACCAAGAGATCAACAAAACATATAACTTACTATTAATCTGAAAAGTATTATAGAGGTGTACAAGTCTGATATGTTCAACCAACCATCCCCTTGCAAATGAAACATGATGAAATTTATACAAGTTCAAAGGCATATGTTTTCTTGAATTAGGAAAACTACTATGATGTAACTACTTGCTATCAATAACTAAACAGAAGGACAAAATAACTTTTTTGAGTTTGATCAATCATTGAAAGCATGGATCAAATTAATTTCGTTACATCGTTGGAGCTTTTTTCCAATATGGCCATCGAGAAGAGGATTGAATATCTAGTTGGTTTCAAGGATGAATTCAAGGTAGCCAATAGGACGATGTCCATGTAGGTAGATTTCCTCATAAAACCCATGTTCCTGCTCTTCTTCAAACTAAGTGGAACATATCCAATCACTGATTTTGCTACAGGAAATCTGGGTGGTTTTAGGAAATCTGCATCTATAGGAAATCGAGGAGTGTCTGCAGGAAATCGGCGGCCACGACTATTTGCAGGAAATCACGGAGCTACTTCAAATCATGACTAAGCTGCATAAGATTTTGATTAGTCAAACTTGATAATTCGATTAGGAAATGATTAACTTGAAGAAATACTTAAGAACAAGGTAAAATAATACTTTTTAAGATAATTTACATATCGCGATCACACAACACCCTTTTGTTCAAAACTTAGGTAATATAGGTGAAATAGGAGTAGTTAGGAATAAAAAAGAGTTCAAAAAGGGGGCAGCAAGGTCTTAGGAGGCTATCAAAAAGTGAGAAAAATGGGACTCAACATCTCCCCCACACCTAGCTTCTTGCATGTCCCTTATGCAAGCAAAAAAGTTGCATCCTTAGGAAGAAAATCAGTCTATGCCCTGTGCTGCAGCTACTACAACCAATTGGTATAATTAGGCTCTGCTGGACTCTTCCCTAACTAGATTCTGATACTCCTCATTCTTTTTCTGCAGGTGATCAATTTGGGCCTATTTCTTCTTCATAATCTGAGCTTCCTTTTGATGCCACTCATCATACTCCTTTTGCATGCGTAGGCTATTTTCCCTCAGGGTTTCGTTCTCCTTTTGAAGGACCCGCTCAAACAACATAAGTTCAACAATGGTTTCCTCCTGTTCCTTCTGGGATTGTTTCCTCTTAGAAGTTCCCTCTCCGTCTTGCTATCCTTGAGAGGATTGGGGCAAAATCAATTCCTCTCCGACTTTTTTATCTCTTCTTTCCTACAGTTGTGGATTCTAAAAAGACGTGGCCTCCACTTCTTCTCTATTAATAAATTTAGCTGATTCCACCTTCCCTTTCCTTTTGGACAAGTCTCGGGGCCACTTACTCTTTTATTAGTTTTAATGGGCGGTACCCCTCCCTCTTCATTTTCCTCTATTGCTAGCTTCGTAGCCTTGGTTCTTATAAATCACTTGGCAGGGGTAGAAGGGCCTTTCAACTTGGATTTGTTCCCTACGGTCTCCCGAGTCACAACCACATCCTCTTCTATCAACAGACCATGGATTAAGGGTTTCCTTTTTAGATTTTCTACAGGCTCTTCCTCAGGTTCCAACAAACTAGGGTCCTTCTCATCCTCCAGTAAGTAATTCTCTAACAAGAATCCTTCCCATGTTTTATTCTTCTCCGCAGAACCTCTGTCATGTAATTTTTATCAACCCATGGTGATAGCGGTTTTCCTCTATGTGAGCTTCCCTTGCCTTGGTAGCAGTGGACATTTTCAACAAGGACATTCTTAATAGTAGGGAAAATTAAAAGGCATGTCTCGGAAGTGGCCGAGAAAACACATATGAAACAAAAATGCTAGCTGAAAGTGACCTTCACATGTTATGTATTTCTGCAGGAAAAACAAAAGGTTTCAATACTTACTTCTAAGGAAATCCTATGGGATTCCCTTGCTCCAATAAGGATTTTCATGTTCTTTCCGGAGGAAGGGTGTGCAAATTTCTTTGTTAAACTGTTGATTTTTGAACCAACACTCCCCTTCTTGTGGGATGTCGCAAGCTTGAGCTACTAGTTCCTCTGTCAACTTAACTTGAACATTCCCCACCTGCGCTTTGTTGACATTTAAATTCAGATCAAAGGAATTTGTTACCTACGAATTATGCCTAATAATTTTAGAAATAGAGGAAGCCATCCTGCCTTCTCCAGTCTTACTTTACTTTGGGGGTCGGTGTCCAACAGTGCGAGACCCTGAGGTTCAAACTTGACAGCAAAACACATGTTCGACATAGCTAGGGATGGGAGAGAACAAAGTTGATTCAGCTCACAGAGATGCCTCTAAGACTTAGCGCAACAAAAAAACTCGACAACGATAGTTTAAATTTGGAAGTATTCAGGAAATATGGCAATTTTCAAAAAATGTAGGACGTGATCATGATTGTCATCATGATCCATCCTACAGGATAAATCTTGAAAAGATAGCCGAAGGACATGTCAGAGCAATGATGGTCGGGAATGGAACTCGATTTATGACATAACGGCTCGTAGCCACCTTCTTCTGCAAGGGTTACCATGACTTACATTCATGCAAAATTTAAGAATTAAAGTATCATTACCTTTTACCTTAAGCATCCTATCGCTAATCGTACCTTACCGACCTTACCTTTCAACAGTCCAGTACTTAGATGATGACTAATCTTGGTCTTGAAATAATAACCCACCTTGAAATCACATCATATGCACAATTGTATAGTTCATGGTCTCTATTAATAATGAAAATGACTAGTACTTTTTCAGATTATTTTGGAATAATGTTCTGTCTGTTCTTTATTCTTCAGGAAATTAGTGGTGTTGCTGCAGGAAATTGAACCACAATTGCTAAAATTCTGTAAGAAACTGTTTCTTCCCCTTCTTGTACAGTTCATTGCACATGAATGGAGGTGCTGATGTCGAATGTGAAATGATCTCATTGGATTAACAACCATTAAAGCGAGTTGTTAACCAATGCGAGGCCCATCACCATTAATGAGAGTGAGGACCAAGGTACATTTGATGCATCCTATCAGGTGTGAATTTATGAGTTGTTGTCAAACCCCCTCTAGGATCCAGTAGTCAAGGAGCCATAATGAATCCCCATTGCTACTGGCGAGATAGCCTGCCATTAAGGCATAGAAGATTCGATGCATCACAAGACTCTGATCTTGCACCCAGATAATTTGCTGATGCTGTTGGGCCAAGATTGTTGGAAGGAGGGCCTTAAGAAATCCCACATCAGTCCAACATGAGCAAGCCAAAAATCAACTGAAGACATAATTTATTGAGAGGATCCTAAAGGATCTATTGACCTGTGATTTTAACGAGCCCAAGGCAACCCATGCTTTCCATATTTCAATTTTAGAGAGTTTGAAATACTGAGAAAGGAGACTCCAAGGGGCTCCTTTTCCGTAAATATTCCATTGGGCCCGGAAAAAGGAATAAACCTGTACCCAATAGACATTCCTCTCATAGTTTACTGAGCACGAGAAGGAACAAAGTAAGCTCAGTTTATTATGGTAGAAAATCAAGAAGAGGTAGTGAAAGGAATGACTTCCTTCTCCACCATTTCCAACTCCTTCTTCACAATCTCTTCCACAAATTCCTCCTTAGATTGGGGTTTTTGATATAGCTTGAGTCTGTGCCCATTCACCAAGAAGGTAACATTTCCATCATCAATTGTTTTAACCCGAATAGATCCATTATCAAAAACTTTCTCAACTTCATAGGGACCCAACCAATGTGTGTCGAATTTCGCTTTAAAATTCTTAAATTTCAAATCAAACAACGATGCCCAGTCTCCCTCTTTGAACTACTTTTTCTTAATGTATCTATCATTCCATTTAGCCTGTTGTTGTTGGATCATATTGGTATTAATGAAAAGCATTCTGGCTAATCTCATCTAGCTCATTAAGCTGTAGGATTCTCTCTACTTTGCCTCATTAAGGTTTATACCCAAATATGCTGCCATCTTAAAAGTTTTGATTTGAAATTCAATTGGTAGTAACACTTGTTTTCCATACACTAACTCATACGGAGAGAAGCCACTGGTATTCCTCCATGTGATCTGATAGGCCCATAATGCCTCAAGAAGTCGATCAACCAAATCCTTCTTATGTAATTGCACCGTCTTAGTGAGGATTGTCTCCAACACCTTATTTGTTGATTCCACCTACCCATTGGCTCGTGGATGGTAAGGGGTGGACTTTTGATGAGTAATCTGATATTTCTGTACAATTCCCTGCATAAGCTTTGACACAAACTGAGTACCCTGATCAGTAACAATTTCTCGAGGTACCCCAAATCTTACAAAAACATAAAAAAAAATAAATTCTACCACTGCTTTCTTCATTGCTCTAGGTAGTTCTCTTGCTTCCACCCACTTCGTCACATAATCAGTACAAACCAAAATATACTTCTTACCTTTGGACATAGGATTGATGGGACCTACAAAATCAAGAGCCCACCTCTCGAATGGTTCTATGAGAACTTATGGCTGCAAAGGCGTTTCATTTGATTGGACATGTTGCCCTATTCTCTGGAAGCTATCACATTTATGCACATACTCCTGTGCATCTTTAAAAAGACTCGGCCAATTGTACTCGAAGCGAAGGATCTTATAGGTTGTCTACTTATCTGCAAAATTTCCTCCACATGGTTCATCATGACAAGATATCAAGATATCATACATCTCGTCCTCCTTGACACACCTGTGAATAGTCAAGTCAGGTCCAGTGAAAAAGAGGTCTCCTTTTACCCAATAGTAATTAACATTTTTCCTAATAATTATTTTCTTCTGACTAGATGAAAACTAGGGGGCAACTTTCTTGCAGCGAGGTAGTTGGCCATATTTGCAAACCAAGGTTTTTTAACAGAGATAGAAAACAAATTTTCATCGAGAAAGTTATCATTAATAGGAACATCCTCACCTGTATGGTTGAGCCTAGATAGGAAATCAGCTACCTGATTTTCTTTTCCGAGCTTGTCCAATACCGTGACATCAAATTTCCTGCAGCAACAAAATAAACCTAGTAATCGTGCCAATAGTGACTGATTTTTTCATGAGATATTGAATAGCAAAATGATTAGTATGTACAAAAACTTCATAACCAGTGATGTAATGTCTAAAATTATTAATAGCATAAATTACAACAATGAATTCTTTATCAGTGACGGTGTAATTCAATTCTGCAGGAGTTAATTTTTTACTAACAAAATAAATAGCATGGGTTATGAGATTTTTCTTTTAGCCCAATACCGCTCCTATAGATGAATCAAAGGCATTAGTGGAAATATGAAAGGGAAATTTCCAATATGGGCCTCTCAAGACGGTGCTGAAGAAAGTTTTTCCTTGAGTGCATTGAATGCAGCTTGACACTCACCACTCTAATGAAATTCAGATTCTGTAGTAAATAATTTAAACAATGGCGAAGCTATCTTTTTAAAATTATCAACAAACCTTCTGTAGTAACCTGCATGTCCAAGGAAACTTTGAACTCCCTTTTGACTATTTGGTGGGGATAACTTTTCAATTACTTCAATCTTAGCTGGATCAACTTTAATTCCTGCAACAAAAACATGATGACCCAAAACAATACCTTCAGTCATAATCATGAATCATTTTCATTACTAAATGAAATATTAGTTTCTCTATATCTCTGCAAAACTCTCCTAAGATTATGTAGAGATTCTTCAAAAGTATCACCCATTACTGTAAAATCGTCCATGTAAACCTCTATGCAATCATGCAAAAGATCAGAGAAAATACCAAGTATCACCCTTTGAAATGTGGTTGGTACGTTGCATAAACCAAATGGTAGTAACTTATATGCATAGGTTCCCGAGGGACGCGTGAATGTTGTCTTCTCCTGGTCCTCTAGAGCTATCCTAATTTGGTTGTACCCACTAACCTAATGCAGCAAAGCCGCATCTTACCCACAGTATGCATATAAAATTGCATGTCACCTATGTCCTAAGATTAATCACCTGATCCATGGTGAAAACCTTCACAATTCAAGGTTTAATTCTCTTAATTAAATGGTTAAGCGAAAATGTTTAATTTGACTATCCATAGTCTAACCTTTAATTAACCTTTAAGTAGAACCTTATTCAACCCTTCATAATCTTTGGTTAATTCTTATTATGAGCGCATATTAGCCATACCCTTTTAACTTTGGTTTTAATCACCCGCGCTTATCAAACTTACCATGGTCTTAAATACTTTTGTTAAAACTCAACTTAACCCAAATTACATTAAACCCGCGTATTTCTATTATAATTCCCATATAATAGAAATACTTCATAAACCATACTTAACCTTACCTTTCCGCCCTTCTTCAAACATTTGCACATATATCGATGCTCTCCTTATCACGTTCAACCTCCACCGTTGATCTCATTCCTTTAATCCAATGGTTATCGTGTCGTCTGCTTACTTCTTCAGACTGACTCTTTAACGCATTAAATCTCCACCGTATATGTAAGTTTTAACCCCGTACAAAAATTACCTGCATACGAATTCTAAAACACAAAAAATAAACATTGCGAGAGAATAACACATAAAATACATATACACAGAGATTTTTCCCTAGATCCCAAAACCGAGACTACCAGCTTGATTTTTCATTATGTTCCTTTCAATGTTATAATACATATTTATACATGCCGAAGCATCCAATACCATGGACCGAAAACCATTGCGTCCAATACCATGGACCAAAAACCATCGCGTCCAAAAACATGTGCAAAAAACATGCACAAAACCATAGGTGGGTCCGCCCAAACTAACATAGAGTCCAAAACCAAAATTTTTAACCCCCTGTGACCTCCCCCCCCTCTAACCCCTGGTTAACTACATGGGCTTAGTTGTGGAAATAATATAACACAACCCAACAATATATTCCTCCTACCTCAATCCAATGGTGATTGTGTAATCTCGCACATATTACATGCACGATTAATATTCGACTAAGAGGACGTGAGAAAAGTGGTTTTCTCTCTCCACCATGTGCTACGTGTTGCTCACTTAGGATAATTGAGTGAACTTGTAGAAATACCATTTACCGCTTTGTGGGCACACGAGAAACTGCTCACCGCTTGCGTAGACCACTCTGTCCTTCCGCTAACACGTGGCTTAATCTCCGCCACTCAGCTTCTTGACTTTATTCTGCGCGACTTAATCTTAGCCGTCTATCACACACAAGCTCATCCATTGATTTGACTGATCCAATGGTTCTTGTGCTCAGTCACTTCATTTCTTCGTGCCTTTCCTTTCTTCGTCTTTATGCGACTTCTCAGTGTTCTGGTTTATTTGCTCAAATCGCCTATATTATTTTTCATGCACCTATCCTTTTTGAACTTTTTCAATCACTTTTGATGACTGCACTCCTCCTCTGTGCACTGTCCTCTCTCTGTTCTTCTGTGGTTTAGGCGTTCTCTAGGTTTCTGGTCTTTGGTTGTTCTGCAACGCAACTTCCTCCTGAACTTAGGTCTGTGTACTCTTAAATTCTATCACTCCTGGGCTTCCACTTTGATCCTTCAATCATATTCAATGATCCAACATGATCCTTCATCCTCTTCTCTGCATTCTGCTTTAATTTCACCTGCATACATTTACTATGTAGAAACTCTAATTCACACACAATTTATCATTCAATTACTCAATCCACACTTACACAATTCAGAATTAATTCTCTGTATATATATAAACGAATGATTACATAATGAATTCCTTCTCTCTGGCCTGATTTTCTAATCAATGACCTTTTCATTCTCTCTGCCCGTAGGCTTACAGAAAACTCTAACTCACTAACTAACTAACTAGCTAACTCTTTCTATGCCTTTTAAGCTTACATTTATACAAAGGGATTCTATAACCAATTCCTGGTTTAGATCCATAACCTTCTCAACAAAATCCTAAAATCTCTTCTTTGTCCCTAAGGGTCCTCTCTAGTTCTACAAAATAATGAAACCAATTCCTATTCTAAGATTTACAACTAATTCCCAAATCTCGCAATCTCTCAAATATCCTAATTCTCTCATGTTCTCCAACATTTGAGAACATTTACAAAATGCCTCACAATATCTAATTAATTCCTATTCTTAATATCTCTCATTAAAATCACTCAAAAACCTTAATAATTACACTAATTTAATACTTAGGAAACCAACTTCCTTAAAACACAAGGCCCCCTATGTCTACTAAAATACAATGATATTTCTGAGCCGAATGCTCCTCCATCAGACTCCCAAGGTAGAAAACATTCATGATCTCCTGATCATGTGTTATCATATGTTGATAGAAAAACCTCTAGGGTCCCAAAATTTAGTTTATAGTTGTCTGAATGCTCTGCACCTTTGCTATTGTTGTACGTCTACTATCTTCTATTTCATCTTCCTCTCCTTGTCAATTAGTTTCAAGTTCTAATTGATCACTCTTCCTATTGTTGTCGATCTTCTCCATCTGGATTGTTTCATCATTAACTACCATAGTTCTTCAATCTCTATCTCCAACATATCCTTGGGCTGGTACATACTTTGCCATGTACTGCTAACTCTTTCTCTTTGCTTCAGGTTGTTGTTATTGTCCACTAACTCTTCAAACTGTTGTTCATTATCTTCTCTTTGAAGTTGTCGCATTTTTACTACTGCCCTTTCATCCTTACCCTCTTTCTCTTTCTGCATTGAATCCCGACTTTCCAGCATTCTTTCCAACAACATAATATCTCTGTACCATGTATTAAATACTTCCACATAATCTTCCTCTTCCATCTTTACTTGGTTGTTCATCTGTGCCAAATTTCCTCTAGCATCTGCAACAAAATGTGCACTCACAAAACAATTATTAAAATAAAAAACATAAGGCCTCAGTGCTTCTTCTTCCTTTGTCAACATTTCAGTATGCTGCTCTGATTTTTCCTCCTCTATCAGCACATCAGTATGCTAATTCAACCTCTTTAAGGAATTCTCTAAAGTACTCTCAAGATTGTTAGCAAATCTCTCTTCCACACCATCTGCTTCAATGTTGTTTCTCTGCCCTTGTCTACTATAATGAACTCCTTCTTTAGCAATCACACTGTCATACTCTGAGTTTTCCAACAAATATTATAGCAATTCAATTTCTCTGTGACACTTCATAAGCACTTCATCATCACTTATAATTCCTATATTTGTACATAAATTCTCAGTTTGAAAATTACAAGGCTCAACAGTCTCAACTGTTGCTTCACATATCAGCTCTTCAGACTGAATTTCATCTCCTTCTTTCACAAGAAATTGTTCCTGTGTTGTAACAACTTCAAACATCAATGCATTACTAAAGTCTTTTTGTTGTAATGATTCATTATTTTTCCCATTTAAGAGACATTATCCATCCTTCTTTACTTCAGAGTATTTATCTTTTGAAAGATACTCTTCCATACTTTTGATAGTCTTAAGAGATTTCTTATCCTCTGCAAAACTTGTAATCACATCAAAATTATTAGATTCAAATATACAAGGTTTTACATCCTCCTGCTGATCCGAATTTGTCCAACAGTTCAGAAAATCATCAATAATTCCTTCTTCAGCGAAGTAAACTTCTTTTTGTCTTGAATTCTCAAGATCTTCCATAGATCTCCAGTCTTCATCTTCACCCAGAACTTCACCCTGTTCTACTTCACAAATGGAAACATCCATTTCCAACTCAGCTTCTCTGAGTTCTTCCACCAGCCACTTCACATGCTTCTGTTGTAGCCTTCTCTATAACTTAAGACCACTTCACTGCCTTTTTCCTCAAGACCCACCCTTGTCTTTGGTTTTCCTCTAGTATCATCCTTAATACATTGAGTTGTTATTTTAACTCCACAATCTTTTTGTCAATCTCCTCTTGACTCATTCTCTTGCCATTTGCCTTGGCATCCTCCTTCTTCACCTTTCTTCTGCTGTGTTCTTCCTCAAAACCTTTACTATGACTATCAGTAGTCATTTTCTCCTTTATATTCATGAGCTCCTTTCTCACTTACTATGAGCTATACTAAAGCCTCTGCAACAGCAAGTCCTCCCTGTTGCCACTTACCTCACTAAGATTTCCTCTATACTTGGTCTTTTGGCAAGCACTGGCTCTCTATCTTTGGAACCTCTTTGAGCACTTCTCTCTTCTCCTCCTAGGCTTCAAATCATCTGCACCTTTTAAGAACACAAGTTTCCTCTTGTATTTCAATCACAAATGAAATAATAGGTTCTGGCCACCTCTTATTTCACTCAGAAAGTCTTACCAGTTTTCTTCATCCCTTAGAAATTCTACTCACATCCTCTGTGGAATTTCTTTTATGATCTTTCTGTGAGCTACAACAAGACCTCTGCAATAACAAGTCTCCTTCTTGCTACACATGCCTCACTAAGCTTCTCTTCTTTGAGCTCAGTATTTTGGCATCTCTCTGGTTCTTTCCTCTGGAACCAATTGATCACTTCTTGCTCTAGGTCGCTGCAAACCTTCCCACCTTCTTATGATTCTACCTGTGCAACAATATAAAGACCACAAACTCTCCAATATTCAGACCAAATTAAAACAAAAACATATCATCTCACCTTCAAGATCTATGCATGATCTTGTTCTACCATTCACCTGCACTTTGAATGGATTGTTCTCTGTTTCTTCGCATATACAAATTCTGTTACACTTTATCTTTGTGTGCCTACCGTTTGTCAGATTTAAAATCTGGTCTCCTCTTGCCTGCATACACACCTTCAAAACATAACTTTGTTCTAAGTTTCTCAAAGAACTTTTAGACACAGAATCTCCTTATTCTGCTCTGATACCAAAAATAATGCAGCCTAGCTGCATCTTACCCACAGTATGCATATAAAATTGCATGTCACCTATGTCCCAAGATTAATCACCTAATCCATGGTGAAAACCTTCACAATTCAAGGTTTAATGCTCTTAATTAAATTCTTAAGCAAAAACGTTTCATTTAACTATCCATAGTCTAATCTTTAATTAACCTTTGAGCGGAACCTTTTTCAACCCTTCATAATATTTGGTTAATTCTTATTACCCATGCATATTAGCCATACCATTTTAAATCTGGTTTTAATCACCCGTGCTTATCAAATTTACCATCGTCTTAAATACTTTGGTTAAAACTAAACTTAACCCAAATTACATTAAACCCGCATATTTCTATTATAATTCCCATATAATAGAAATACTTCATAAACCATACTTAACCTTACCTTTGCACCCTTCTTCAAACCTTTGCACATATACCGATGCTCTCCTTATCGCGTTCAACCTCCACCGTTGATTTCATTCCTTCAATCCAATGGCTATCATGTCGTCCGCTTACTTCTTCCTATTGACTCTCTAACGCATTAAATCTCCACCTTATATTCCTCCTACCTCAATCCAATGGTGATCACGCAATCTCATGCAGATTACATGCACGACAGATATTTGGACCGAGAGCACATGAGAAAAGAATTTTTCTCTCTCCACCGTGTGCTACGTTTCGCTCACTTAGGCTAATCACGTGAACTCGCAGAAATACCATATACCGCTTTGAGGGAGCGCGAGAAACTACTTACCACTTGTGTAGACCACTCCATCCTTCCACTAACACATGGCTTAATCTCCATTGCTCAACTTCTTGACTTTATTCTGCACGACTTAATCTTAGCTGTTTATCGCAAACAAGCTCGTTTGTTGATCTGACTGATCCAATGGTTCCTATGCTCAGTCACTTCATTTATTCATGCCTTTCCATTCTTCATCTTTATGCGACTTCTCAGTGTTATGGTTTATTCGCCTGACTCACTTATATTATTCTTCATGCACCTATCCTTTCTGAAATTGTTCAATCACTTCCGACCACTGCATGCCTCCTCTGTGCACTGCCCTCTCTCTGTTCTTCTGTGTTTTAGGTGTTCTCCAGGTTTTTGGTCTTTGGTTGTTTTGCAACACAACTTCCTCCTAAACTTACTTCTGTGTACTCTTAAACGTTGTCAGTCTTGGGCTTCCACTTTGATCCTTCAATCTTATTCAACGATCCAACACTATCCTTCATCCTCTTCTCTGTGTTCTTCTTTAATTCCACCTACATACATATACTATGTAGAAACTCTAATTCACACACAATTTATCGTTCGATTACTCAATCCACACTTACACAATTTAGAATTAATTCTCTGTATATATATAAACAAATGATTACATAATGAATTCCTTCTCTCTAGCCTGATTTTCTAATTAGTGGCCTTTTCCTTCCCTTTGCACGTAGGCTTACAGTTAAACTCTAACTCACTAACTAACTAACTAGCTAACTCTTTCTATGCCTTTCATGCTTACATTTATACAAAAGGATTCTATAACCAATTCCTGGTTTAGATCCATAACCTTCTCAAAAAATCCTAAAATCTCTTCTTTATCCCTAAGGATCCTCTCTAGTTCCACAAAATCCCAATTCCTAATCTAAGATTTACAATTAATTCCCAAATCTCTCTGTCTCTCAACTATCCTAATTCTCTCATGTTCTCCAACATTCGAGAACATTTACAATATGCCTCACAATATCTAATTAATTCCTATTCTTAATATCTCTCATTAAAACCACTCAAAAACCTTAATAATTACATTAATTTAATACTCAGGAAACCAACTTCCTTAAAACACAAGACCCCCTATGTCTACTAGAATACAATGATATTTTTGAGCCGAATGCTCTTGCATCAGAACCCATCAAGGAAATAAAAATACCTCTTCCCTGCTAGAGTGTCCAACACTTGGTCTGTAAAAGGCAAAGGAAAGTGATCTTTTAATATATCTCTATTTAGTTCCCTGTAATCCACACACACTTTCCATTTACCATTATTTTTAGGGATGATAACCAATGTGGATGCCCACTCGTTGTCTAAAATAGGATAAATGCACCCTACATTTAACAATTTCTACAACTCATTTTTTACAATTTTCTTCAAAGCAGGGTTCATTCTCCTTTGTGGTTGTCTCACAGGCTTGGCATTTCCCTCTTTGTATATATCATGAATGCATGTATTCGGGTGAATACCCCTCATGTCTATGTATTCCCAAGAAAATGTATCTGGAAATTCTTTCAACGTCTGAATTAATTGCTCCTCTTTTTCAGAAGTCAAGGCAGAATTGATATTTAGGGTTCTTCTAGAATAAATTTCAATTACCTTTTGAGTGGCGAAGAAATAGTATAACCAATGCACATGCAAGTACATATTAAAACTGAAGTCGACTTTTTTGAAGATGCATTGAGTTTTTTTCTTCCATTTAGTTCCCTTGACTTGGTATTTGTTTATTTGTTTAGGGACCCTTTCCATTGTACAGATGATATCTATCCAGATGAAGATATGGAAATGAATAATAGCCAACGAATTCCCATTATTGTGCAATTTCACATCGATCAGAATGTACATGATTCCTTCTATTTCATCTTATGCAAAAACCCACATAAGATTCACCAATTTCTGTAACCAGACAATAACCTCATCAATAACTCTACCATTTAGAGGTGTTCCCACTAAATTTCTCATCAGCAAATGCGATTTGACAAACGAAGATATCTAAAAAACAAAGGCCTGTAGACATTTGAATCACTTACATCGTGCAAAATGGATCCAAAATATGGATGAAGTTTTGGATTTCTTAAATGGTTGTGGTGTGACCACCCTTGTCCAGCTTCGAAAGTTGATTCTTTGTAACCCTCTTCTCCTCTTGTTAAGATCAGAAAGCAACCTGAAGTTTAAGCTCATCATCCATAGGACTATAATGAATGAAGACGATATCTCCAAACTAGTTATTAGTAATTCACGAATATTTAATACTACAGAGGATAAGCTTAAATCTATGATTTCATTTTTGCAAAGATTGGACGTTGATGGTAAAGAATTATCACATTTAGTGGTGAAGCAACCACTTTTGTTGACAACTTCAGAGGAAAAAGTTATTGAGTCATTTAAACAGGCTGACAATCTCGGGTTTAAGCAGGGATCAAAGCCCTTTTGCAACTGCAATGCGTGTGTTTTTGGGAGCTGGGAAAGAAAAATGGAACAAAAACTGTGTTGTTTGAACAGTTTCGGTTTCTCGAAAGAACAACTTTCGAAATTATGTAGTCGAGAGCCACAGATTCTGGGGCTTTCAGAGAAAAAATTGAGACAAAATGTAGAATTTTTTTTTGGTCAACTCTATGGCACTTCCATTGGCTGATGTTGTGAAATATCCAAATCTATTTTTTTTAGCTTGGTGAAGGGGATAATTCTTCGTTACAGAGTCATGGACGCATGTAAGTCTTGCAGGCATTGTTGGCTTGACAGAAAACGCTTTCTTGGAGAAATGCGTTAATAAGAACGCTGAATCTTCATATATGTGGGATATTTACAAGGGTGGGAAAGCTGGATAGTTGATCATTGATGAGGAGACAGGCAGTGACCGTGTCTCAATCAAAGGGATTAATGGAATTTCTGAAAGTTTTGAGAGGATCTTCAAGATGAATTTTCAACGCTTTCTTGGAGAAATACGTTAATAAGAACGCTGAATCTTCATATATGTGGGATATTTACAAGGGTGGGAAAGCTGGAAAGTTGATCATTGATGAGGAGACAGGCAGTGACCGTGTCTCAATCAAAGGGATTCATGGAATTTCTGAAAGTTTGAGAGGATCTTCAAGATGAATTTTCCTCTACATGAATTGATCAAATGTACATGATCATAAAGACTCAAACTCTCTTGATCCCTGGACATATAACATGCACATTACTGACACTTGACTGACAACTGAATTTAATTTTCTGAACAACTCAAACTACTAACTCCTCTTAACTCATGCATGCCGGTAGTTATCTCCACAATTCCATGACACTTGATTGGCAGCTGAATTCAATTTTCTGAACAAATCAAACTAATAACTAATATTAACTCATTTAATTATCTCCAACAATTCATTAAATTATTGTTCCTATTAATCGATATTGCATTCTTCCAAATCTCCCACAACAATGTCCCAAGGGTCTCAATGCAGAAATGAGGTGCCTTTCATACTCATCTTGGAAATACTACTTTCAAATGATTGGAGTTTGAAAATGGTGCCCAAACCTGAAGAATATTTGATGGTTGGGTTGGTAAATCAAGGACTGATACAGTTTCGGGAGATGTCAGAACGAAAATACGTAAATTCTACAATTATTGTGAATGGATAAGGGAAAATTTACTTGGTCCATAGTCTTTATTCATAAGTTTTTGTGTGTTTGTGATGGTCCAAGGGATGGTTAGAGAGGTCATCTAGCTAGCTAAATCATTTTTATGACAGTGTTCATGCATATATGCTATTAAACTTCAACATCCTCAAAATTATTTTATATATCTGGTTGTTTGTTCACTTGTTTGTTCATGAGTACTGAAATAGCTACCGTTTTTCATCCTTATTCATGACACGTTTCCTCCTGTTACATTTTGTTGATGAGCACTGAAGAAGCAACGCTTTTTCAATCCTTATTTGTTATTCGTACTATGCAAGTAGGGCAACTTTTATCAGAATTTCTTATTGATGAAAACAATTTTAATTTTAGCTGGTTTTTATTTTAAAAAATGATTATTTTTCCCATTTTCCACTTTTCAAACTCTTGCCAAGTTGTTACCATACTTTATTTTTGCAAACATCAATTATAAATAATATGTTTTAGTATTTTCATGTTTTCCTATACAAGCTCCTTCTTGCTTGAGGGCTTTGTGACGCTGGAAATATAAGATCCTTCCAAAATTCTCCCACATTCAACTGCTCCAAAATACAATTGCGCAAGCTTCCCAAGGTAAAAGTGAGCGAACATATTTACAATATCAGGCTAAAGAGCCATAAATTTACGAGGGATTGTCCATATAGTTGAAGAAATTTTACATTCCCACACAACCCTCACCAGAAATGCATATGCCTCTCATCCAACGACATATAACTATCATATATCTAGTAGTGTAAATCAACTTAGCTAAAAATACTCTTGCACTATATTGATGGCATACATGCCCCTTGGACATGACAACTTAAAAAAAGGATTCTTGCATTTCATAGTTCACTATATGGTATACCATGTTAATGCGAGTGAGTTTTTCCAAATTTCTCCCACGAATAACAAAGATAAAAATAACTATTTCCATAGAGTTGCCTTGTCCTCTACAATATTCCCTCATTAGCAGGATTGTTAATAAGTTAAAAAAACTAGTCATGCATGGGACCATAGGTCTCAAGGGTTCAGCATTGCTTTAATACCAAGTGTAGGGACCAACCCTATATTTTTTTATTTTTATTTATTTTAAACAAACTAAAAATACAACCATAAGAAGATAGCATTGGGAACTCAAAATATTGAGCATTATATAAAAATTTTGCGAATTTCACTTCATTGAACATATCATCAAATTTACATATTATTAACTAAAACCATAATGAAGTTATACAAAATAATATTATAACAACATAGGTACCGTTCACCAGGAGACAAGATTCAAACTTGACTTACCGCTATTTGTCCTCCTTTGTTGTCGGTCGCCTCCAACTGTGAATGTCAGCGTGCTTAATCCGAATGCAATGACCCACCGGTTGACCTCCCAGCCTACTGCTTGGGTACTCTCCTTCCCCGTGGTCCCCCGAGCTGTAATGGTGTTGTACAAAGGCAGAATGTATTAGCTGGTAGAGGAGAGCACTCTTTGGCTCAAGAGTCCCCTCTCTAAAGTCCTCTACCACACCAAACTTACTATAGCTCATAGTCTCTACTCTGACATAGTCTCATCCATCCAATAGTAGGGTAAAGAAAAAGTCCCTTCTCCCATGGTTTGCCCCTTCTTTCATAGGAGTCCTCATAGGTTACACTTGGAATTTCATGCATAATTAATTATTTTTTATTATTCAATAGTTTGATTATTCACCCACCCATGTGTTACTCTCTCATCAAGGGTCTCCAAACTTATTAACTTAATTTTAATTTAAAACTAATATTTTTCCTCACCTCAACAAGATTCCTATTTCTCCTTCTAGTTGTCCCTTGATCCCCCTTTTTACTCCTTAATTTTTGTTCATTACTAAAGTCAATTGATAAGTCAAGATTTGATCCCCTATCTACTCCCTAATTTAACTCAAGTTATCTCTTAGATAGATATTCTTATGTTGGTTGTTGCCACATGGAGGTTCTCTAAATTTCTCTAAAATTGAATTTATTAATCGTATTTTAATTCACCATCCTCATCCCTTAATTAGGTTTAACTATTTTAGGATTAATATTTATCCTTACATTTATGTCCCTCTTTCCCCTTTTTACCTAATTAAGCTAAATTATCTACCTAATATTTTCCAACATGGGAAAGGCAGAGTTTTTAAGGTAAAATATTTTATTTCTTCTTATGATCCTCTTAACCCAAGTTTTATTCTTGATTTAATTACCTCAGTTTCCAACATCATTTACTGTTGTTATGAATTTACCTGGTTTTCGTATCTTGATTATATTTATTAATTTATTTATTTTTAATGATTCCAAGGGTGCCAAGTTTGGTCGTGCCCTTCAAGAACTTCCCTTGAAGTTACAAGGGTGTCACGCCTAACAAGTTTATTTGTGATGCCAAGGGTGCCAAGTTCGTCGTGCCCTTCAAGAAATTCCCTTGAAGTTCTAAGGGTTGCATGCCTAACAGTTTATTTGTGATGCCAAGGGTGCCAAGTTGGTTGTGCCCTTCAAGAAATTCCCTTGAAGTTCCAAGGTTTCCATGCCACTTTCCCTTCAATTATAAAGACCACTATCATCTCTTATGTTGCTTGCTATAGTGAGACTATTGGTGTCGAAGATCAAGGAATCCGCCTTGATGTGCACCCCCCGTTAAAATCCTCATGAGCGACCCAACTTTGGGACCTGCCTTCATGAAATCATCACCTTCAAGGCGAAGGTGTTTCAACCTTTCCAGCCCAAGTCATGGTGGGAGTGCTAGTGTGTGAGATCAGGGACACTGCCCCACCCCTCTCATGTAGTTCCATCCAATTGTACAACCCCATCACCCATATGTGAGTCATTCTGTCAAGCAACAAATCTGTTCCTACAACCATTGACATGTCATCATAATTGTTATGAAACCAGCTCAAGAAAAGATAGAAAAGATAGATCAACGCCTTAGAATTCAGCCTCTTCGAGGAGGCAACCTCCTTTACATTACATAAATGAACAATTCTTGGATGATTCAAATGAAAAAACCTCCTTTCTATATATAGGAGTCTAAGGAGTCACAATATAATCCAGCCGACCTAACAATAATAATATAAAGCCACAAAAATAACAATAGAGGGATTCTATGGGGCACAGTAATAACAATATGGGGGCAATAGGGGCACAACAATATTAATAAGGGGTATAACTACAATAGTAATGGGGTAATCACTAGTATTATGCAGACCCAACATGCCCCTCTCCTTCAAAAAAGTGTTGTCCTCAACGCTTGAGTAGTTTTGGATACTTCTGCATAAAATTCTCATCCTCCCATGTGGAATCTTCAGCGGATAAGTTCTTCCACTTGATAAGATACTCTGAAATTGATCGATTTCGTAGCTGTCGAGTTCTTGTTTCTGTGATTGCTTCCGGTTCCAATATAATTTTTCCTTCCTCGTCAAGTTCTGGCAATATTGTTTGAACTGGGAGCTTGTCGCCTATAACCTTCTTTAAACATGAAACATGGAAAACTGGGTGCACTCGGGAAGCTGCAGGAAGCTCCAATTTGTAGGCCATAGTACCAATCTTTTGCAACACCTTGTATGGACCATAATACTTTGGTGATAATTTATTATCCTTCTTAGCTTGCTTGAGGGAAATTTGCTTATATGGTTGTATCCGTAGGAATACCCAATCACCTACATCAAAACTTCTTTCACTGTGATGTTGATCTGCCTGTTTTTTCATTCTATTCTGTGCCAACACGAGGTTATCCTTTAAGAGTTGGAGGACTTGTTGTTGATGTTCAATGTGATGTTCCACTGCCTGAACCTTAGAATTTTCTCTTAAATATGATGTGATGGATGGTGGTTGATACCCATAAAGTGCCATAAATGGGGTCATTTTTGTTGCTGTATGGAAGGAAGTGTTATACCACCATTTAGCCAGAGGCAACCATTTGACCCATTGTGTCTGTTTATCAGATACAAAGCAACGAAGATATCCTTCCAAACATTTGTTTACTATCTCAGTTTGCCCATCAGATTGAGGATGATAAGATGAGCTATGAGCTAACTGAGTACCAAGACAATAAAATGATTATGTCCAAAAATTTCCAGTGAAAATGGGATCTTTGTCGCTTACAATAATATTTGGGTTTCCATGTAGCTTTTGAATTGTTTCCATAAATGCAATAGCAACTGTACCAGATTTAATTGGATGAGATAATGCACACAAGTGTTCACACTTGGTAAGTCTATCAACTACCACCATGATGACACTTTTTCCTTTGGAATTGGGTAAACCTGTGATAAAATCCATTGAAACCTCCTCCCAACGTTGACTTGGAATGGATAAAGGTTGTAATAGACTCGGGGTCTTAATTGTTTCAACTTTATTTTGTTGGCAAACCAAACATTCCACCACAAACTTTTGAATATCAGATTTAAGGCAATCCCAAAAAAATCGTTCTTAACCATATGGTAAGTTTTTTTAAATCCTAAGTTCCCTCCTAAGGGAGAGGTGTGCAATTCCATAAGAATATTTTTTTTGAGTTGGGAATTCTTACATATGTATAAGCGATCTTTGTACCATAACAAATCATTTTTCCAGCTAAATGTATCATAAGTACTGGGATCTTGTTGTAACTTTTGAATGAGGGCCCACACTTCTTCGTCATTCTTCCATTCATCCCTTGCTTCGCTTATCCAATCTGGTTGGATAATAGAAATGGCACAAAGCAATGATTCCACATCCTCATCCTTTCTTGAGAGTGCATCTGCAACAACATTTTGCTTCCCTTTTTTGTAGATGATTTCAAAGTCATAGCCCAACATCTTTGTGACCCATTTTTGTTTCTCTTTTGAAGATAATCTTTGTTCTAAAAAGTATTTAAGACTATCATGATCCATTTTTACCTTGAAGTGTCTTCCCATTAGGTAAGGTCGTCATTTATTAAGTGCATATAGTATTGCCAACATTTCTTTCTCATAAATATCTTTGTGTAAATACTTTCCTTTGATTGGATGACTTTCGAAAGCAATGGGTCTTTCTTCTTGCATTAAAATAGCACCAATTCCATTTCCCAATGTAGCACATTCCATAATAAAGGTTTTTGTGAAGTCTGGCATAGCTAAGACCGGTGCTTGGCACATTGCCTCTTTAAGATGCTCAAAGGCCTTCATTTCTTCTGGAGTCAATGAAAATGCATATTTCTTCAATAATGTTGTTAGAGGTGTTGTTATTCTCCAATAATTCTTAACAAACTTACGACAATACCCCATCAACCCAAGAAATCCTCACAAATGCTTTATGGATGTGGGGATTTTCCATTCCTTAATGGCTTTAATTTTGATAGGGTCTACATTAACACCTTCATGAGATACAATATGACCCAGATATTCCACCTCTTGTACTCCAAAGAAACATTTGGAGGTTTTTTCATATAATTGTTTCTCCTCCAATAGTTTGAGCACCCTATTAACATGTTGAACATGATCCTTCCAAGACTTGATGTAGATTAGTATATCATCAAAAAATACTAACAAAAAATTTCTAAGGAAGGGTTTGAAAATGGAATTCATCAAAACTTGAAATGTAGAAGGTGCATTAGAAAGGCCAAAGGGCATGACCAAAAATTCATAATGACCCTCATGAATTCTAAATTTTGTCTTCAGAATGTCTTTAGTCTTCATTCTGATTTGATGATATCTTGAACGAAGATCCAACTTGGTGAAGTAAATTGATCCATGCAATTCATCCAATAATTCATCAATGACAAGAATGGGAAATTCATCTTTAATAGTGAGCTTGTTGAGATCCCTATAATCCAGACACATGCGCCATGATCCATCCTTCTTGTGCACCAATACTGCTGGAGCAGAGAAAGAACTTTGACTAGATTGAATTATACCATCCTCTAGCATTTATGCAACCATAAGTTCAATTTCACTTTGTTGGGCATAGGGATATCTGTAAGGCTTGATGTTTTGGGGAACACTTCTTGGAACCAAATGAATAGCATGATCATGATCAAAAATAGATGGGACGCCTTTGGGAGTCTCAAATACCTTGGAATGATTGTCTAAGACCTTTTAGAGATATGGAGAAATAGATGATTTCGATGTGGGAACCTCTAGCGAACACAATTGTGCAATTACGCCTCGTTTTTCTTTCTTTAGAAGCTTTGTCATGTCATTAGAGCTGATTATATTTCTTGGTTTCCATGCGATACCCCTTAATTCAACTTCCTTTCCTTCCGAAAAAAAATTCAAGAAAATTTCTTGAAAAAGTAAAAGCTATCGTACCCAAAGATTGTAGCCATTGGACTCCTAGTACAACATCAACACCACCCATTGGAATTGAAAGCATTGGACTATTCAATACATGTTCTCCCATGGATAGCTTGATATTATGGCACTTTCCAAAGAAATTTATGGCTCCCCCATTTGAAACCATAACTTGACACTCTCGTGCTAGATATAGGAAGAAATTCAATTCCATGTCTATCTTACAATGAATAAAATTATGGGTACTGCCCGAATCAAACAACATTATTACCTTAAATTTATTCTTTATATGTCCTTCTATCTTGAGAGATTGAGGAGTGGTAATTCTAGCCATTGCATTACAAGATATGGTCGAATTCATTTCTTCTTTCTCTACGGTTTGTTCCTAGGGTCTTCTTTTGAGATTTCTTGTTCCTTTTCTTCCTCCTCTTCACAATCTGTGTAAAATAATTCCTTCTCAACACACTTATGACCTTTAGTGTATTTGTTATCACAACTATAACAAATCCATTTTTTTTTCTTCCAATTATTGTGGTGTCAACCTTGTAGATTGTGGAAGGCTAGGGGTAACAACACTTCCATATTTATAGTTGTGAGTGGTAGGCTTCCTTGTTGCCATAATTTTACTTTCAATTTTTCTTATCAACCTGAATTCCTTCTCCAATGAATCAAGTTCCCGAAGGCAAACTTCATGTTGGATGTTATCCTTTAAAGTCCCTATGAACGCATCAATCATATGCTCCTCTAGAATATATTTTACCCTTATATTCAATTTTTTGAAGTCCTCAATGTGCTCCACCATTGAAACCTTTTGTTTGAGATTTATCAATTGGATAAAAAAGGTGTTGCTTTTTGTATCCTCATAATGTGCTATCATTTATTCCGTAAAAATGCCCAAGTGAAAATTTGTTTACGAAACAAAAGCCATCGATACCATACAAAATAATTGGGTTCAAAATATAAAGTTGCAATGCGTACCTTTTGTGTGTTTTGTACATTATGGAGATTGAAATATTGCTCCATCTGTAGTATCCATGTTATGGGATCCTTGCCATCAAACTTCCTCATATCGATCTTTGGAACATGGTGGGTCTTCAATCCAACGTTAAACTCTATGAAATCATGATTAACATTTCGTTTGTTCTCATCATGAGTTTCCTTTACTACCCTTTCATCAATAGTAAGCATTTATTGTAGCAACTTTGTCAAATCTATCTTCAAGTCTTCCATTTGCCTTTAAGTTTTGCTTCTATACCATCCATCTTAGCTTCCATGCCATCCATTTTAGCTTCCATTCCATCTATCTTAGCTTCCACGCCATTCATCTTAGCTTCCATGTCTTTCTTTAAACCATCCATCTTAGCTTATGTTACTTTTTGTGAGAGTGAAAATTGTTGCACTTGGTCTCGTAATTTTGATATATCATGTTGCATTTCTTCCTCTTCTTCATGATTCATGGTAGATATTTCAAGTTTCTTACTAGGTGTTTCAATTTTTATTCTTTTTGGGCATCAACTAATGATAATTGTGTCTCAATATGCCCTTTGAATCACTTCAAAGTAATTTTGCAAACCAAACTTATGGAAAATTTAAGAAAACTACACACTTGTTTTTTGCTTTGTAGGAGCTCGATATTGAATCTATTGTGTCTCTGTAATTTTGGATCTCCAAGGTCTGAAATTGTGTCTTGTGGTACCCTTTGCATCCTCTTTCTAACCCCACCAATCTAATCAATATTGGATTCTTCAAGAAAGAGTTATGACAAATCTCCCACAATGACCTGATTATAGATTGGTTCAGTAAAGCGGACTTGTACGACCTTCCATGTGTCACTGTTTCGACCTTCGTACCTGAAAATGGTACACAGAAAACAAAATTCATTCCTATTTTTGTAACATATTATGAAATGTCAATCTGATGCTCAGAGAGAAAGTTATGACGATTTTCCCAAGGTCACTTGTTTGGGATGTAATTCGGAAGCCTTCAAAAACCCTAACTTCCTTGGATCATATCTCCGAAAATATAGCACTAAAAGGTCTGAAATTCGGACCCATGGTGCATAACGATTTCATCTTAAATGGTTTTCCGGTCAGCTTCTAAAACATCATAGAAAAATAGTTATAGCAAAAATTCCATGATACCTGTTTGGAGCAGCGAAACCCTAGAATCCAAGCTCTTATACCAAATGCTATGCAACCAGCTCACAAAATAGAAGAAAAGATAGATCAACAACTTCAAAATCAACCTCTTAAAGGGGGAAACCTCCTTTAAATTACACAAATAAATAATTCTTGGATGGTACAAATGACAAGACCTCCTTTATATATATAGGAGTCTAAGGGGTCACAATATAATCAGAGCCGACATAACAATAATAATGTAAGGGCACAACAATAACAATAGTGGGCTTCTATGGGGAACAATAGTAACAATATGGGTACAACATGGGCACAACAATAACAATAAGAGTTATAATGACAATAATAATAATGGAATACACAAGTATTATAGGGACCTGACAAAGCGAGTAAAATGTGACAAAACAACATGTATTGTTTGCTATAAAAGTAGAAGCATGTAGCAGACTGGCAAAAATTCCTTCAACCAAAGTGCATGTTGCTTTTTCTGTTTTTTACTGTAGGGAAAATTCTCAGTCATAAATACAAGATGATGTGTGGCATCTACAACACCATTTGATATTTATATTTGGGACATGATCGAGATAATATAATCGTAGTTGTCTGTTTTCATCCCTTTCATGTACATGGATGAGGACATGCATGAAATATTTAAAAATTTTAAGTAGTTGGAGAGTTGAACACATTCGATATAGTGGCATAGTACAAGAACGAAGGAAGTGTGTCTGTATATCAAAAATAGAAGCCTCTTGTTCATGTATCTGATGGAAAAATGTGTAGAGATGAGAAATATATTGTGGATCCATTTGTTTGTGCAAGCAAAGGGAAAGTGTGTAAGTGAACATGTATAAATTCACTAATTGAAAGGACAGCATAGAAGAAAAAATATGAGGAACCTTTTGAAAGTGAAAGTATATTAGAAATAGAATAGGTAAAAAAAACATAGAGATTTGAAGGTGTTAACATGAGAGAATATATGAAACATTTGCAAGTGAAATGAAAAGGAAGGAAAGTAACCAAAAAGAGAAGGTCTTCAAGTAGTTTGATTCACAGATTTGGAGGCAAGGTATGTTTCTTCTTTTTTCCTGTGAAGTACGTAAGGTTTTCTTGCATCTGTGTGTATCGCGTGAAAGAGAAAGATGAAGGGATGCAAATATCATTCAATGATCTCTCTAGATATGGTTGTGAATGTTAGGCCCTAGGAATCAATGTTGCCAATGTCGATTGTTTCCTTTTGTAGTGTCATGCCTTGTGATTTATGGATTGTTAGGGCCCATGCCATGCAAAGGGGCATTTGTCTATGAGAACCCCTTGTTACAGGGGAGATGGGCACATACTTTGGATTTGAGGCATCCCATGTTGGGCCTTTGTAGTGCATGAAATCGACCACAACAAATGATGGGAGTTCTAGAGGCTGAGAACCAAGTGCATAATAAATAGCAGAAACTTTCCTGAGTGAACTATTCACGAGGCCTGCAATTAGTAGGTTTAATTTTTTGAGCATGTTTTTATTGTACATCACAACATATTCATTAGTTGCATAGAGGTGCATAGAATTGGTGAATGTTTTCAGCTCGTCTTTTGGAAGATTGGATTTTGAACGTGCCATGAGAAGTTTTCAATCATCCAATGTGGGGGGCTGCATTGCAAAGGTTGGAGAGGAGTTCGTGAAATGAAATATACTCAAGACTTGTATGTTGTTGGTGAAATATTGTGGAAAGTGTGACAACAGTATCGAAGCTGCACCAAATAACATTTTCGTGAGACATGCCTACATACATTGGCATATATTTAACAAGTGGCAATTGTTTGAGGTCCCTCATAAGGATTATATATCAGCCACCAATTGGCTTGTTTTTATCGGATGGGAATGCCTCTCGTAATCATTCATCAATTTCAGCAAGCATTTTAGGACCAATGAAGCTCATTTCATCAATAAAAATGTATTTGACAAGCCGATGTTTTTCTTGAAGGTTTAATAAGGATTGACCTTCCAAAGGTTGCATAGAGGAGACAGGGAGGTGAAGGTCAGAGTGTATGGTTAGGGAATTTATGTGGAATTCTGCAACACCGGTTGGAGAAAGCAAGAGTAGTGGGTTTTTTCCATTGGTAGAGTTGGTTAGGAAGGCATTTTTCAGTCAATCAATTAGGAAAGACTTGTCAGTGCCAACAGTTTCTTGAATGAGCATCCTTAACAGTGCGGTGGAGCCACTGTTGGAGAAGTGGGATAAAATGATATTGAATGTCGTGTTGGCTTGAGGACAAGGAGGAAAGAGAATGTGGATTTGGAGAGGGAATTTGGTGGAGTGTTGTGGAAGAGCGGTTGAATTCTATGAAGCAAATGGCCATTTCTTGCAAGTGTGAAGGGATAAGAGAGTGGTCCCAATTATGGGTTGCATCGAAGTCATGATGGCCAAGCATGTCAAGCTCATTAAGGAGGATGTTGTTACCTGGGTGGAGTTGAGAGAGGAATTTCCATTCTTCCATGTCTATGGTGGGGGATGGGGGGGGGGGGGTGCATTTCATCAGGAGAGTGATCATCAGAGTCAGAGAGGGGTGGTTCTAAAGGAGCTCGTTGAACATGCCATGCTTGATACGTGTTGCTAATTTGTTCCCAATGTGAAACAATTGCCTCATCGGTTTCGTCAATGTCGCCAAGAAATCTACGGAAAGGGAATTACAAGAGTAGTTCACTCCAGCAAAAGTCTACATAGCATGATGAATCTTTAACTGGGATTGAGGTGTACCGAGGAACGACTTGCACAACCATGGGAGGGAAAATGTGTTTCCATGGTGATGTCTTCTGGCGGGAGGAGAATGACCAGGACTGCGCGACTTCAATAAGAGGCAATAACTCAAGTGCATGAGGTATTTGCATGTATGAGGTGATGAAGGTGATGTTGGAAGATGGTCATCCCAGTTGTTTGAAACACATCTGAAAATGTTTTTTTAACCTTGAGGGAGAAATAGAACGACTGCAATGGGTTAGTGGGATTTTTTGGAGCATGTGACATGTTCCTTGTGCACCAATGTCCCTATCAGCAACCAGTTCGTTCAGGATTTTGCGGACGACAAACATAGTAGGAGCATCTAAGGGGGAACTATGAGAAATTCGTGCGAGAATTTGGTGTAACTTTTAGGCATTGCCTCTACTTTCACCACATACTTTTAAATGTAGTTCAATGCACCATGGTGTGACAAAATCAGTTGGAAGTCAATGTTGGCCCTCAAAATTGCAAGAATATGAGAGTTGTGCGCATTTAGCTTTTCAACATTTCTAGCATGAGTGTACATTTTTTGACCAGAAGCATCGAGGCGTGTAGATGAATACCAATTTGTGCCTTTGGACGTAGTTCAAAAGTTCCTCATATTCTTGGAGTTCATTTGATGCAAAGATTTCATTTGTCGTAGGAGGAAGGGATCGCGTATAGATGAGTGACGCATTCTAGGAGTCCTATTTTGGAGAGGTCGAGGGTTCCAAGCAGTGATGTAGGTATCGAAAAATTATTTTGCCACACGAATGTATGGAATGGTGGCCCAGTTGAGGGCATCCATATCAGGTGCATTTTCAAACCCTAGGAACCCATGTAAATGTGCAGAGCCTCTATGCTGACATTCATACCTTAGAAATGAAGTTGAGAAAAATTAAGAGGGATACATGAAAAGGAAAAGTAAAGAAAGTAAAGAAGGGAAAGCAATGGTATAGTCATACCTACACCAAAAATCCTTTACAAGGAATCCTTTTAGTAGGACCTCTTTTAAGAATATTTTGACTCTGCAATGGATGTATTGAGATGCACAATGCGGGTTTGCAATAATATTTTGGATTCTCCATCGAGTTTGATCTTGTGCATTGGATGGAGGATTGGAAGGCATGGCCATATGCAATTCATGCCATTTGGTATCAGTTGCACTTAGTGTGTATAATAGGGTAGGGTTACCTTGTTGAATGATCATGTCACTGAGCTCCCCTCTAGCCCTGGTCCAAAAAGAGTGACTCTCGCACAAGGATGAGAAGAAGTGCATAATCTGGTCTGGAAATGTCGAAGGTGGAAGTTGCTAAAGATGGAGGTGAAGGTTTGCTACAGTTGCCAGTAAGGTATCTAAAAGATCCCTTTTATTGAAGATAGAAGCAACTGCCTAGCTACGATGTCGCATGATAAGGTTGTATAGGTAATAGAGAAACCTAGGATGTTGACCAAATTGATTTTCATGGAAGCACATTAGTTGCAAAGTGTATTCTTGTATATCAAATTTTGCAATTCTTGGTTGGTTAATCATGAAAATTCCGGTGGGGAAGAGGGTGGGGAAAGCCATGGAGAAGAAGCCCTCTATGTTGTATTCATTGGCTGGAGAAAGGTCAATGATGGGCCATTAAATTGAATGGGTGGGTGTGGCATTGGAGGATTCTATGTAGGAAATTATTTCGTCAATTTCTATATGAGAATTTGGTAGAGTTGAAACAAAGGAGTATGGTTGAAGGTCAGACGAGTTTGGGTGGAGAAGTTCATGATCAAGATTTTTAGAGAGGGCTTCTTGGGGTCCAAGGGAGTTGGGGAAGAGATGGTGCATCATACTAGAAATGTCTGAAGGGGAAACAAGCAAGGAGGAAAGCACAAGCGGGTTAAGTTGAACATATTTGTACTATGGGTCATTTGCTAACTTGAACTGCAAAGCTGCGACAACACATGATCTACTGACAAAGAATTCATAGGATATGTGGTCATTGTTGGTTTCATTACAACAATGATATCTATTTCTGAGAGCATGTGGGGAAGGGAGGTGACAATGTTAGTTATATCTTGAGGGAATCTAATAGTATGGTCGAAATATTTGAATTTCCATCCACGTGAATGTGTCACTTAGAAAACAAGGTTGACACGGGCAATGAGCATCTTTTCAACTTGAGTTAGGAAAGAGAGGACATGGGGTTGGCTGCCTAGGTCCATGTTGTTTGAGGAGGAGCGACGGATAGTTTGCTCAGAGGCACAATGGGAACAAACAATGTTGCCAGATTTTTATTTTTTATTTTTTATGGATGGGTAAGCTTCATGACAAGTGGAGCAAACTTGTATAGGGTTAAGTGCATCAATCCTTTCATGAAAGTGATGATGTGCATGATGGAGATGGATGTTGTGGAATCGTTGAGAAGTTGAAGAGGAAACCACATGGGGGGATGATTTCACATGGAAAGTGGGAGGTGACGAAAAAGGCAGTGAATGGAATTGATTGGGTGGCTAGTGGACATGGAAGGGAAATTAAAAGAGTTTGGGTGGATGGTAGGGGAGTGAAACAAATATGGGAAGGAATAGGAGTTCGGTTTGGGTTAGTTTGAGCGGGAAGGTTGGATTTACGATTGTTGTAGAGAAGATGATGGCGTGCATTTATTATATCCTTGTTAAGTGCGTAGTGGCATCATTGTTGTTCCTTCCGCACACTTATTTTTGGGGTGCTTTGCATAGATTTTCAAATAAGAAAAGTTGTTTCAACATTAGAGGTGTAAGTGAAGTAGGAGAAAAGGCAAGTGAAGCATGCATAAGAAGGTTTTTTTTGTGTTTGTTTTTTTTATGTGTTTTGTTTTTCATTACAAAGCATAGTAGCATATATATGGTGTAAATTTTACCATAATTAGAAGCATTAGGTGTGTATTATTTTTCATACTGAGCATATCATATTCATATGTGCATTCGCAAAGAAGCTTAAACGATGAGAAAGGATAGAAGATATAGAAGATATATTACAAGTGAGAAAATGGCCATTTATGCACACGGGAAAAAAACGAGTGGCTTCCCATTTGTTCATGATAACCATTACAATTGGGAGATGGCGTATATAGTTACAAGAAAGCATTACAGAAGTAGGAATCATTGTCGAAGATGAGTTTTAAAGAAAAGGTAGATATATAAGTGCAGACGACAGGGTTTGGCAAGGTGCAAAAGGGAAAGTGAGGATTAATGAGAGAGAAGGGTGGGAAAGGAACTGGAAATAGAAAAAGGGAAGGGAATTGTAACAGCCCTTGTGAAAATTCCATGTAAAAATATATAAATACCAGGGATGATGGGACACGTATTCCAAGCTAAATGGTGGGCAGGACATACTAGTGTGTGTTCATTTGCTTGTTTATGGCTAAGGAAATTGGAAAAGGAAATGGCTAAGGCATTAAAGAGACAAAAAGGTATTTTGGCACAATTATTTATGAAAATAATGGAAATTAGGAGAAAAGGAAGGTGAAAGGTCACATGTTGCTTGTGACGAGGAAATTGAAGGAAAATAATGAAAAATTAAGAAAATAGAGGCCTCATTAATAAAAAGGCTTCTGAGTATCAGTGGGAAAGACTTGGTCAGTTTATCTTTGAAGATCTCTCATTATTCTCTCTCTCTCTCTCTCTCTCTCTCTCATACTCATGGAGACTTAGAGTTTTCTTGGAACACTCTTGGAGGGTGTGGTGTACTTGGATTATTGGAGCAAGAAGGCAAAGGAAGAACAGGAAAGAGAAAGAATGCATCAACATCAACAACTACATCAGATTTGCTTGTAGGTATCGAGTTGCATGTATGATTTATTCACTAGTTTTGGCATGCATGGCACATGCATGTGGTTTCTTGTTTGCGATCTATCATTGGCATGGAGGATTGCCTAGATCGACAGTGGATTTCCTAGCCTTGCAATTTCTTGGATAGCCATGGTGATTGTGGGTTTACTTTCATTACCTTGTTTTTGTTGGTTCTCATGTCTCCTTAGCTTGGGTTGAGTTATTAGTCCTGGAAGCCTTGGTTGAACAAATACTCTAGAAGCCCTATAACAGCTTGGGTTGAGTTACTAGTACTGGAAGCCCTGGTTGGACAAACGCTCTGGAAGCCCTGTAACAGCTTGGGTTGAGTTACTAGTCCTGGAAGCCCTGGTTGGAAAAACGCTCTTGAAGCCCTTGGTGGGTTGAGTTACTAGTCCTTGAAGCCTTGGTTGGGAAAACACTCTGGAAGCCCTATATAAGTTGTGGGTTGAGTTACTAGTTATGGAAGCCTTGGTTGGACAAATGCTCTGGAAGCCCTATATAAGTTGTGGGTTGAGTTACTAGTTCTGGAAGCCTTGGTTGGACAAACACTCTGGAAGCCCTGGAAGGCTTGGATGGAGACCAAACTGATGATGGTTTTTGCTGATGTTCGACAGTGAGGTGGAATCATTGTTTGATCGGTTGAGGTGGGTGGCCTCTAGAAGCCCTGGATGAGTTTTGATTGGTGTGTTCTATGAGATCCCACATTCATTCTTGGAATATGTCATGAGGGTGATTGGCTGAAGAGGGAATTGGCTCAGCCAATCTATGGTCGGGTGGAACGTGGTAGTACCATCTCCGGTTGGTTTATTGCATTTATTAATGAAAAAATTCATTCCCTTGATTTTCATGTGAAAATGTACTGATGTATATGGATTTTGATGGTTGATATGTTTATTGTATTTATGTTCCTATTATGTTGTTTATATGAACATTTACCCTGGAGGTTGTTACAGAGTGGTATCAGAGCTTCCAGGTTCAAACACTTGGACTCGAAGGGCTCTATCATAAGTGAAATGAAGAACAAAGGTTAAATTTTAGACCTTTCTATCATATCTGTTGTAACTTTTCTTCTGTGGCATATTAGAAGTTAAAAATTTGTCCATATTGAAGGTAAATCCCACTGATAATGTGGTAAAAATTTCATATCTTGGTTCGTAATACTTTAGGAATTATGATCTAAGGAAGATGACTTTCCTAAATTCACCTTTAAACAGGTCATGTTCGAATTTCTGCAATAACTCATCTTGTCTAGGCTTTCAGAAGCTAAACTGTTGAAAAGTGTGCAACAAGAAATGCTAAAAATAGAACTGCTATAAATAGCCTGGCTATAAATAGCAATTCAACCATTGGAGGTCTTAGCAACAATGGGTAAAAAGTGAAAGTGTTAAAAATAGCTTTTCTGAAAATAGCATTTCGGGGTCCCTTCTTATTTTAGTCAGTCCCTGGACTAAACATAGGAAGTAAAATTCGAATTTGATATCAACAACTGTTTAAAAATTTATTAATTAATTCATCTTTAGTTAATTAGTTAAGGAAAATCAAACTTGAAGTCTATGTGGGGACATGCAACAGTTTCTCCATTAATTGAGGAATTTAACCTTCAGTTAAAGAGATAAGGATGAGTTGTAATATTGAGTTGTAATCATTTGACTTAGTTTAACTTAGTCAAGTCCAGTTAGATTAATTTAATAGTTTGTTAAATTAATGTGAGTTCAGTTAGTTAATGCTTGCATGCATGTAACTACTGTATTTCAAATAACTGAGTATTCACTCATGGATAACTCATGCATGTCAGTTCAGTCAAAGACCCAGTTGAGATCTGATGGAGGGACAATGTACTATAAGTTGCTAGGATATTCCTTGGTGAATATTCCTTGCATGCAGATGGAATATTATTTCTTATGGATTGCGTAGTTGGACCTGAGGTTACAATGAGTGTGATGAGGCCAATTCACACATGTGATATCATTGGACCCCAATCAAAACTGCACAAGGAAATAGGAGGTTTGGAGGGCTTGAGGAAGATATATTCTATGTCTATTGAGTCTGTGAGCTGTATTGTTTGAGTACAGAGAGAGCAAGATAGCTTGAGAGCTGATTCTTTTTGTAACTTGAACAATATTTCCACTTGTATGATAATTCAAAGTTGGGTTTTAGGCTGGTGCTTTCCCTAGTGATATATCTTCTATGTTATGGTTGATTACTTCTCATTCTCAGTTATATCTGGTCATGCTTGATGTTGCTCATGTTCGATTAAGCTTCCACTAAATTGTTTGTAGAAGTAGATCAAGTGTTTTACTTTAGTACATTGCATTACCAGGTGATCTACAGTGGGAGATTCGACATGGTATCAGAGCAAAGGTGATCAAGGAAGAATAGTATACAAGCAGGAGAAGTATGAAGTTTGGTTTCTGAATATTGAATTGAGTTCTTATCACATCTATTTCACCTATGGCGTTCAGTGGTTTAAGACTCGAATATGCCCTTGATGGCAGTTCGAATTATATAGCTTGGAAGGATCGCATGGAGGCAGTATTGGAAGATAACGGTCTCAAGGACTTCATTGATCAAGAAGTCCAAAAGCCGATTGATGCTACTCAACTGGCGGAATGGAAAAAGTGTGTGGCTAGAGAAAGGAGAATCCTCCTGGAGGGAGTTCGAGATTACATTGTCTCGAGCCTCCATGGGAAGGAGACTCCATTTTCGATGTGGAAAATGTTGAAAGATCTTTATCAGAATAGCAGTGATCAGAGGAAGCTGGCGTTGAAGGAAAAACTTCGAAATATCAAGTGCGAAAAGGGTGACACAATCTCTACGTTCCTGAAGAAGCTCACCACCTTCAGGGATGAGCTTGCAAGTGTAGGAGTTGTGACTGTTGATGACGACATGGTGAGTCTAGCACTCGGTCTTCCTAAGAGCTAGCATAGCTACCAGGACTCAGTTAATGGAAGAGAGAAACTGCCAAATTGGTAACAACTTTGGTCAGACCTAATGTAGGAGGAGATAAGGTGAAGCACCAAGGATGGATCTTCATCAAAACAAGATGATGAAGAAAATCTAGCTTTAGCGAGTAAAGCTAAGAAAGGGAAAGGGTAGGCGCCCCAATCCAAATCTTCTCATGGTGGAAAGAAGGTTGACAAGTCAAAGGTGCGATGCTTTCACTGTCATGAAGTGGGCCATTATGCTATGAATTGTCCACAGAAGAAATCCAAGAAGGGTTCCTCAAAGGGATCTGATGGTGATGAACTAGCTTCACAATTCGAGCTGGATTTCTCGCTTATCACATGCATGGTTTCATCCATGGTGGGATGTGTTTGGTACTTGGATAGTGGAGCTTCTTTGCACATGTGGGGTGACAAGAATCTTTTCAGTACCTTGGAGAAGAAGGATCTCCAAATGTGGATCGAGATGGGTGATGATGGAAAATATTGTGTCTCAGGTGAAGGTATAGTTGTGTTTCAGAGGGAGCATGGTGCTCCTCTCACCCTATCTGTTGTTAAGTATGTACCAAGTCTGAAAAAGAATCTTGTGTATGTTGCTATGCTAGAATATAAAGGTATGATGTAGTCTTTAGTATCGGGAAAGTTTTCCTGAGGCATATTGGCACCGGATAGACCAAGCGAATTGGGATTCAAGTAAAAAAATCTACAAGTTGGAGGTAGATGACTGTGCTGCACTGAGTTCCAAAGCAGAGGTGGTGCAAAGCCAAGATGTTGGCGATCTATGGCATAGAATACTGGGCCACTTGCATCATGGGGCCTTGAAGATGATGCAACAAATTTCTACCGGCTTACCCAAGGGAAAACTGGAGCAAACAGATACATGCAAAGGATGCACCCTAGGTAAGTATGTGAAAGCTTCCTTTCAGGATCGGGATAGTAGAGCTGGAGAAATCCTGGAGCGAGTTCACTGTGAGATGTATGTGGACCATTCTCTACAGCCTCCATGCTAAGCAAAGGTTACTATGTTATTTTTATTGATGATTTTTCTCGTAGATGTTGGATTACTTTATGCAGAAGAAGGATCAGACCTTCTTGCCTCAATAGAGAAAGAATATGGGAAGAAAATAAAATCCTTGTAGCGCCAATGGTGGAGAGTATGTTTCCAACTTAAAGACTTATGTGCTGCAGAAGGAATTAAA